>OY756949.1:8652500-9968000 GCA_963580275.1 Crataegus laevigata
ATGGCTAGTTACTACCATGTTTTGTATTTCTGGCTTTCCATTACCACCATTTCACACCTCGCAATTGGCTCAACCTTTGCTCAATCCCAAAACTATATCATCCACATGGATTCATCGATGATGCCTAAAGCCTTTTCTGATCATCATTCATGGTACGTGGCAACATTACACTCCACATTAGGCAAGTTTACGCCTATCACCACCGGGACCTCCTACTCCTCTGCCCTCTCTTCCAAACTCATTTATAGTTATACTCATGTCATGAATGGTTTCAGTGCGAGTCTCACTGCTTCCGAGCTTGAGGCCTTAAAAAGCTCTCTAGGCTACATTTCTTCGGTGAAAGACTTGCCAGTAATGAAAGACACAACTCACTCCTCTCAATTTCTTGGCCTCAACTCCAGATCCGGAGCGTGGCCTGTTTCGAATTACGGCAAAGATGTGATCATTGGGTTGGTGGACACGGGTGTTTGGCCAGAAAGTGAAAGCTTTAACGAAGATGGGATGCCAGAAATCCCACCAAGATGGAAGGGAGAATGTGAAAGTGGCACCCAATTCAATTCCTCATTGTGCAACAAAAAGTTGATTGGGGCAAAGTTCTTTAACAAAGGGCTCATTGCTCAAAATCCCAATCTGACCATTGAAGTGAATTCAACTAGGGATACTGAAGGGCATGGTACCCACACCTCGTCTACTGCCGCAGGAAATTACGTGGCAGGGGCATCTTTTTTTGGTTACGCCCCAGGAGTTGCCAGCGGCATGGCTCCTAGGGCGCATGTGGCCATGTACAAGGCGCTTTGGGATGAGGGAGCATTGTCGTCGGATATAATTGCTGCCATTGAGCAAGCAATTATAGACGGTGTGGATGTTTTGTCTTTGTCATTTGGGTTAGATGGTGTTGCTTTGTATGAGGATCCTGTTGCCATAGCAACATTTTCTGCCTTGGAGAGAGGTGTTTTTGTGTCCACTTCTGCAGGAAATGAGGGACCTTTCTTTGCTACCTTGCACAATGGTATCCCTTGGGTTCTCACGGTTGCAGCTGGTACAATTGACCGGGAATTCGAAGGAACTCAGCATCTTGGAGATGGAAACTCTGTCACGGGGTCTACTCTCTATCCCGGAAATTCATCTTCAACCCAATTTCCGGTTGTTTTCTTTGGTGCGTGCAACAATACGAAAACATTGAAGCAGGTGGGGAAGAAGATCGTCGTGTGCCAGGACAAAAATGATACGCTGAACGATCAAGTTTATAATGTACGCAGCGCAAATGTTGCCGGAGGCATCTTCATTACCAACAACACAGATTTGGAGTTGTTCATCCAAAGCTCTTCTCCCGCAATCTTTCTGAGTCCAAAGGAAGGTGAAGTGATCAAAGGTTACATAAAGAGCAACTCACAGCCAAAAGCAAGCTTGGAGTTTCAAAAAACACTTCTTGGTGCTAAACCAGCACCAAGTGTTACTAGCTACTCGTCTAGAGGGCCGTCCCCTAGCTTCCCGTGGACCCTGAAGCCAGACATTGTGGCTCCAGGGTCGTTAGTCCTGGCTGCATGGCCTCAAAATAACTCCGCGGCCGTGGTGGGCAAGAAAGACTTGTTTAGTAATTTTAATCTACTGTCAGGGACATCAATGTCGTGCCCCCATGTAGCTGGAATAGCTGCGCTTCTGAAAGGTGCGCACCCCGAATGGAGCCCTGCTGCTATTAGATCAGCCATGATGACGACATCAGACATATTGGATAACACCGGTAACCCCATAAAAGACATTGGCAACGCTAACCAACCAGCTAGTCCTCTAGCCATCGGCGCCGGGCATGTCAACCCTAACAAGGCCCTAGATCCCGGGCTCCTTTACGACGTGAATATTGACGACTACGTTAACCTTCTTTGTGCACTCAACTACACCAATAAGCAAATCCAAACCATCACTAAATCAGCCTCGAACAACTGTTCAACTCCTTCCTTAGATCTTAACTACCCCTCTTTCATAGCATTCTTCAATTCAAATGACTCGAATTCGGACGTACAATCTACTCATGAATTCCGGAGGACGGTGACCAACATAGGAAAGGGACTGTCGACCTACGTTGCGAGCGTGACACCATTGAAAGGGTTTGTGGTTGGAGTCGTTCCGAAGAAGTTGGAGTTCACGGAGGAAGGTGAGAAGCTGAGCTTTGTGCTGAGTATAAAAGGACCAAGAGTAATGAAAGAGGCAGTGGTTTTTGGTTATCTGAGTTGGGTGGAGAGTGGTGGTCAACATGTGGTGAGAAGCCCCGTCGTGGCTTCAAGCCTCATCAGCTCAGAGATAGCGCCGCGACAGAGATAACTTGCCTGTTCAAGCAAGCATGTGATCATTCCCGTGCTAATAAAAAATTACAGTTTCAAATATAGGATGTCAGGCTAACAGCAGGTTGGTGTCTGATTAATTAAAGCTGGCAGCTAGCGATTTCAGATCGTCGGTGAAGGTTTTGTGTGGTTGTTAGTCTATATAGGGTATAGCTTTTTTATTCAGGAACGTACCATTGGAACTAGAAAGACATTAGACTTTGTCACGTTGAAACAAATAAGCAGTCAACTTTGAATGTTTATTTAAGTTGCATGCATATGTTGTATTTGTCGAGTGTATTTGGTGCGATCGTCAAATTTACCTCATGTTGTAAGTTTACGAAATGTCAATCATGTCCAATATTATGACGAATGAATAATTAGTAGCAGACAATGTGAAAGTCGCACTCGTGACTCGTACATCTATCAGTTTAATCGACAAAAACTGAGAACAATTTACATGGTCCCAATCCATAAACCTACCCGTCAACAAAGCATGGCCAGATTCTATGACTTTTATATGATAACTATTCTATCGTTTAAGGGTAATATGTTAGGGTGATCAATTTTTTTAGATTAAATTTTGATAAAATATATGATATAGTTGATAATGATTGGATTATTGTTTAAGTATTGTTTTTGTTTTTGTTTTGTTTTTATTATTATTTAAATGTTGACTAACGTACTCATTATTGATTAGTGACAAATCATATAGTTAGTAAATTTGATTTAAAAATTTAGTTACCTAACATTTAACTCGTTCTTTAAATATATAGTTTCAAAGCATTAATTATTTAGTTAATTATGCATGTATGATGTATGTGTTGGAAGTTAATTTAAAAAGCCGGACAGTATAACGCAATTTCAATTATTTCACCTTCAATCATCATACTATTTGAATTATTCATCATCTTAAATTAATGCAATAAGGTTATGTTGGAGCAAAAAAATTCAGAGAAGCTTCAGTTCAGACAGCATCTTCGCTTGCCATCAATGAGGAAGGAGGGGAACCTGCAATAAAACACTCTGACGCTCAAGTTAGTGTTTGTTTAGGATACTTGTAAAATATAGAGCGATCTCCTACCCCTCTTCCTCCCCATTCTTGTTTGTTTATTAGCCTTTTATAGGAATAAAAATGCTTGGACTCCAAGTTCCATTCTCCTTGTATTTCTCCATGTTCACATTCATGCTCCTTTATTCTAGCTCAATTCCCCCAAATTTAGGATTCATGGGAAGTGGCTCATTGCTTGAGCCTTAATTTTTGCACCCACAGATGCCCCTTTTTTTCTCTGCAAACTCATATCATCTTAGTTTGTAGAGGAAAAATATTTCTTTTACAAAAATTCATGTGACGTCATTGGTATGATACCACCAAACATGTGGATGATCTTCAAACATGAGTTTAGTCTTCGCTACAATCATAGTTTTGCTTTTGGCTATACTCACACGATAATTTAACCTTTGGCCACAATTCAATCTAGGGTCTTCATAGTCAATCTTAGGCTTTGGCCATAATTCGGTCTAGGGACTTGAACCCTCGGTCTTCGGCCTTTTTTATCTTGAGTTTTGCAACCTATATTTATGTTCTATCTCGAGCCTTTTGACCCCATTCGTTCTTGGATTTCGATTTAAATTCGGTCTTAACCTATTCGATCTTAATTCGGTCTTAACCCATTTGATTTTGGGTTCTCAATCTTAACTCGGTCTTGACCCATTCGATCTTGGGTTTTCAATCTTAATTCGGTGTTAACCCATTCGTTCTTGGGTTCTCGATCTTAATTCGGTCTTAACCCATTTGATCATGGGTTTTCGATCTTAATTCGGTCTTAGCCCATTCGATCTTGGGCTTTCGATCTTAATTCGGTCTTAACCCGTTCTATCTTGGGTTCTCGATCTTAACTCGGTCTTAACTCGTTCGATCTTGGGTTCTCGATCTTAACTTGGTGTTAACCCATTAGATCTTGGGTTCTTGATCTTAATTCGGTGTTAACCCATTCAATCTTAATTTGGTCTTAACCCATTCGATCATGGGTTTTCGATCTTAATTCGGTGTTAACCCATTCAATCTTAATTTGGTCTTATCCCATTCGATTGTGGGTTTTCGATCTTAATTTGGTCTTAACTCATTCTATCATGGGTTTTGGGTTTTCAACCCTTGGTGTTGGGCTTCGGCCATTATTCGATCCTCAACCTTACCCTCCAGCTCTTATTTCGGTCTAGGTCTTCGTCCCACAATTTTGTGATCTTCAACTACAAATCTATGCATTACTAGCATGCCTCCAGAGTCCAAATGCAATGGTTTCCTACATTTTGACAATAACTAAGCAAAAAAATTAATTGTAAGCAATGCCATCGATTTGCACATTCAACAAATGCTAAAGAGAAATGCAATAAATATGAGTTTTCTTTCTTATCTTGAGTGAAGTTATGGCTGCCCCTTCGGTGCAAACTATTCATCATATAATCAACAGATGTCGAGCATCAAGCTAAGCTTTCCATTCTCTTTACATCAGTGAAGGCTTGCAATCCATAGGCTTTATAACATTTAGTTATTGAGCAACATGCAACCTTGAGGTTTTACCATCTGTTAGGCAACTTCGTTGCTGGGGAATGAAAATGCATTTCCTTTGTTAGAAGCCTTGACTGCGCATTGCTTGACTATTTTTTACTCTTGTCCATTGCTTCCACTTTCTGTATTCCTTATCCTTTATTGGACAACATATAGATCAGCTTTCAATTTGCTCCATGTAGTTCCTGTCTTGTCACTAATTTAATATTCCATGACCAAAAACGAATACGGATCAACAACAAATTGATGTATAAGATTAACATGTGAATGACAATAATTTATCATGAATACGCAAGATTAGCAAAATCAAGATGAGTGGATATCTTATCTATTTTACTCCTTCAAACTAGGACTGGGCACGGGCCGGGTCGCGCCCAATTTTGAAGGGACCGGACCGAACCTGCGTTTAAAAGATACGGGCCGGGTACAACATATTTTAAAACAAGAACCGAACCTAACCCGGCCCGTTTCAAACGGGCCGGTTTAGGCCGGGTCCACGGGTCCCCTTTTTTTGTTGGAAAAAAAAAATTTATACAGCAGCACAGCTACTCTGGATAGATTCAATTTCAAACATTACATCGTTCATTGCAGCTGCACAGATTCAAACATTACAGTTTGCACTTTGCACACACATCCAAACATTACAAAGTCTCAGATAATAGCCTCTTGAAATCTTGAGGAGCCCAATATTCGTCCTACAAAAAAAAAAATCTCTGACTGACAAAATAATGCTAGCATATTAATTACACAACTTGATAGCATTGGATCCTTGGATTAAATTACATTCACACTTCTCAAAACACACAGAATATGTAATTTTAGAACTAATTATCTTGTATTTCAGTAAGACTCACAGAATCTGCCATATTGAGATACTGCTTTTAACTACTGGTTACATAGCATAGTTTGTATTTCAGTATGGAAATATCATTCCTCTCCTAACTCCCAGAACCCACCCACCTCTCAAAACACACTCACATTCACAGTAAGGAAGGCAAAAATATTTAAGCCATTTAGTTCTAAACAGGAATTGCAGGGTGGATCCTCACTGAGAAAGAAAGAAATGAGACACAAGCAGAAATGGAAGAAGATAAGTAAGTTATAGGAGATGTAAAAAAGATAAAGAATCAATCATACACCAATAATTTAATTTTTAACATCACTAAGCTCATGTATGAGAGTAAAATTCAAACCATGAATTGAGTAAAACTCCAAGTGTTGCGAGAAAACATGCTTCGCAAATGGGACATCACTAGGGAAAATCATGCCACTAAATAGGTCCATCAAATACAAATAGAGATAGAACAAGTATAGTATTACACATACTGCAAAGGGTGGAGAATCACAAAAAAAAAAAAAAAAAAAAAAAACCCTCAGCAGTACCCTTCTTGGCTTGCAAAGTGGCAACAACGTCTAAGCACTTCTCAATATCAGGGATCTTGCCTAATAATCAAAATGAAGGAATCCAACATTAATACATGGGAAAAAAACATTGGAGAAACAATATATAAAACAGAATATGAAACACACAATATTAATACATGGGGAAAAAAAACATTGGAGAAACAGTATATAAAACAGAATATGAAACACAACAACCTGATTTTGCAGATACTGAAGTCACAGGTCAGGTACAATCATGAGTGAAGCAATTCCATAACATGCATTTATATTAACAGAATATGAAAAATAATCACTTGTAGTTGGGTCTGTTGAAAGTTGAAACTATGTCAGATGCATGGTTGAGTCTGTTGACACACTGTCAAATAATCACTTGTAGTTGGGTGCTTTTCGAAACAACACACGAGCCACGTAGATTAATCAAATAATAAAGAACACAATGCTATGATCTAAAGAAAAGGGCTTTGCCGAGAAAACCTGAAGATCTCTCTGCTGAGCTTAGTTTGTGTTCATGTATTTCCCCAAAGTTTAAATACCAAACAACTTAAAATCTACAATCTATAAGCAGATCCATAAAATTCAAAACCAATCGAAAAGTTTCAGCAAGTAATCAAATCACAGCAGTCCATATAATGAATCGAAATGCTTAAGCAATCACAGCCCCAAAAAACCTAAATTCCTAAATCAGAAACCCACACAATTCCTAAGTCATTGAAAAGCTAATGCAAAAACCCTAAATTCCTAAATCAAAAACCCTAATTCATAAATTACCTAGGGATTTGCAGGATGATGGTGGTGTTCTCAACGACGAGGATGGTGTGGTGGTGGCCAGAACTCGCGATTGGAGGGACCGGAAGAGAGTCAGGAGACGATGCCACGATGGTGATGGTGGCTAGCTGCTGTGATGTCAACACAGTCGAGGTCGACTCAGTCACTACGAGTCTCAAGGAGTCGAGTCGAGTAGGGGTGGGAGGGATAACGAGAAAGTGAGGAGAGTCGCTGGACGGAGATGGCGCCTTATCTTAAGACAAGAGATGAAAGGAGATTCGGGGAGTGGGAAAGTCTGAGTGCGAGGTCTGAGAGACAGACTCACTCTGCTATATGTTTAATACAGAGATTTGATCAACGAACCAGAATAAATCTCAAATTTTTGGACGGTGGAAACGGTCCGGGTCGGGGACCCGTTTCCTCAGCAATTAGGACTCGCCCCGCCCCGTAATTAACAAGGATCCGCCCCGCCCCGCCCCGTTTCAAATTTAAAAAAATTGTACCCGCCCATACCCGCGGGTCCATGCCCCGTTTGCCCACCCCTACTTCAAACCCAAGAAATGACAAAGCAAAATTTCCATTACTATTCACAAGTCTTTAGGTATGCTAATCTAGTCAACCAAACCATCTAAGCCCCTCTTGATTTTCCATACAAACTTCTAGGTATGCTACAAAATGCATTGGCTTTCGCTTTTCTTAGATTATATCAATGAACAACAATTACTTTAGATGCCTCAGGAGTTATTTAGGTCTAAATGTAGAAATAATTTTGGAGTTTAACTAACAAAGATAAAAATTTGTATCTGTTAGGCAATTTAGAGTGCAAGTCCTTTTTTAAAAGCTAGGAGTGCACATCATACACATCGGTTTTCTATCTTGTCCAAAATCTTTATCTCGATCATCACCCTTTTGACAGTTATAATCCTACAGAAGCATACATGCCCCCTACTCAAGCTCCAAGTGAACTTGGTGGGTAAGTTCAAAGCCAAAAGGCTATGTTCTTTGTTTTCCTTGTCAATGAGAAAGCGAGAATTGCAGTAATCATAAATCATGATTAAAACAATTGAGATAGTTCTTATCTGTATAATCCAAGTGCTTGGCAAATCTGACTTCTCTCACTCGGTTCTCTCTTCCCTCTTCACGCCTATTTTGAAAATGAAAACTTCTGCAGTCAATGGCTATGCAACATTCATACTCGTGCAATGCGAGTACTTCAACTTCAGCAAGTTTGAAGGTCTTTCCATCGCACATCCAACAAAGCAGCGGCGGTAACCAATCGCATCACAAATGCCCGTGGTAAGCACGTCTCTCTGACCATTAAAGAAGATTTCTGACTTTACTTTCTAATAGAGACTCTATCACTATCGAGGACATCAAATAACCAAATTGTTTTCATCCCATTATTAATCAAACCTAATAATAAGATAAGCAAAATGCAAGCTCTTTGTGTAAGAAAATATTTAATCCCTGTCCCATAAAGAAAATTTTAAGCTTTGCCGGCTTGGAGTTGCTTTTCAAATAGAGTCGAATTCCGTTTATTCTTACTTATCTCTGGTATGTTGTGACTCGATCAACAAGATAAGATAGTGATAAAAGTGTATACTGTATAGCCTTATGAGGAATAGTATAAATACTCATGAGTTGTTCTCATATAATGATCAATTGAAGAACCATTTGCCCTATTTCGATTGAATATTCACTAGACACTTCAAACATTAACTAGTCAATGATATGGCTCATGCACCGAATATAAGTGTACATGTATAGCACCCTTACTATGTAGTATAGCAATGAAAAATCATAAAACACCGTACTTTCATAAAATTTCTAAAATTCAAAAGAGGGGGTCTAAGAATTCTTATCGGTTTGGAGGCTTTAATTCGTGCCCCAATTCTCAGTTCCACAAGGATGATGTAATTACTTCAGCTTCAGCGCATTTGGGGCTTCTCTGATTAATATGTCCTCATCTATTGGAGCAATCGTGGCTGTTGGCAGTGGAGCGATATCAACAGCGGTTGTGGTGTCTCTCTTTAAAGAAGGTTTTCGATTCATTCTTTCTAGTAGATAAGAAACTATAACACTAAAACAAATAGCATGATATATTACTGAAACACATTATCAAACACTTTGGCATCCCCCAAGTAAGACACGTTTACATTTTGAACTGCCAGCCGATGCACTCATATGATAAGTGAGATGGAGAGTAGTATGTTATACTCCACAAGTTTGGCCCTTTTCCCCAATTTGCGTAACCATAAACAAATAATCTGAGTGTCAAAACACCTAGTCTAGGAGAACATATAACCCATGTAAAGAGCTTCATGCAACTGCACACCATATGCATTACTTGCATTTAGCCATAATGAAATCATGTATGACACTTTTAATAACCCAATATCATGTGAAAATCATTATGGAAGAGGTAAGGGGATTATTATCTTGCTATGAGAAACCCCAGTTCACAGATTCATTTCCCTAGATAAATCAGGATGTGCCCCCACCCTCATGTAAATTTTCTTTTCTACAACCACAATACGATTGTATGCAATATCCATGCCGAAGAACATGATTCAGTGCCAAGTTCCACTTAGGGTTTTAACCGATGCCCTTATTGCAGCTTTGAAGAATAATTTGTCCTTGACTCCCCAACATAGCTTTTTGTACGATTCCCACAAACGGCGCCAACTGTTGGAGCAAAAAATTTCAGATACTTCAATTCTCCACCAGCAAGTAATTTTGAACACGTTAAGAAGCTTCAGACACCATCTTTGCTCGCCATTAATGAGGAAGGAGGGGGACCTGCAATAAAACACTCTGATGCTCAAGTTAGTGTTTGTTTAGGATACTTGTAAAATATAGAGCGATCTCCTACCCCTCTTCCTCCCCGTTCTTGTTTGTTTATTAGCCTTTCATAGGAATAAAAATGCTTGGACTCCAAGTTTCACTCTCCTTGTATTTCTCCATGTTCACATTCATGCTCCTTTATTCTAGCTCCATTTCCCCCAAATTTAGAATTCATGGGAAGTGGCTCATAGCTTGAGCCTTAATTTTTGCACCCACAGGTTACATGATTATGTTGTACTTATTGCATGATGACATTATAATCTGCAGGACTCTCGGACAAAAAGAATTTCTTTTATACAATTTTTCTTTTCATGTAGCAGCCATCCCATCCCTATCCATCCTAAAGAAGGAAGCTGGGAAATACATATGGCTGAGATCGAATCCAGCATCCGAAAGAATAAAAAGATTAATGCTTCTTTAAAACAAAAATATTGGTAATTAATAAACTAATGGGAAATTTTATTTAGACTCATTTATCCTCTTTCTACACTAAACTGATTATTATTTCAACAAAAATATTGACGATTCCATTCTATTTTTTTATTATTATTTCAACAAAAATATTGACGATTCCATTCTATATTGTTTATTTCAACCGAAGACCACATAAAAATTTCGTATATGTAACAAGAAAAATGGTGTCATGAACTCATGACGCCATTTTTCTTCTCATGCCCACCCTGCTATTTATATCTGATTTTTGGAAAAGAACAGTTTTAAACAAGGATCTGTCAAAATAATTTCCACGATGTCCCTATTTAGGAGTAAATGTACAACTTTTGCTTTAATTTGGTGCGTAAATAGCTTCCAATAGTGTTTAATGGGAACCAATTAACGAAATCATTTTTCAAGATTAAAAATAAGGCATTTTATTCAAAATGATTTCTGAGATTTGCATAACTCTTCACTTTGGTCCATGAGATTGGAAATCAATAGAAGTGGTGCTTGAGTTTGTCCACCATCAATCATTTTGGTCATTCCATTAAAAATCTCCACTAAATAGGGTTAAAATGACAAAAACACCCTCAATTTTTGTTAAATCATTTGCCCCATTTTTTTTTATTAAATTGAGGGTATTTTGTCATTTTGGTCTTTATTTAATATAATTTTTCATGTAAGGACCAAAGTGGTTGATGGTGAACAAACTCTGAGACCACTTCTATTAATTTCAAATCTCATGGACCAAAATAATGAGTTACGCAAATCTCAGAGATTATTTTGACTAAAAAGCCTAAAAATAATTAAGTGGACGTTTTATTTTAGCAAGATCTGTTTTTTTATGAAAGTTATAATTTGATTTACCCTAAACTCTATTTTGTACTATCATGGACTTGCTTCTTGCTTAATTTATACCAATATCATGTATATATAGTTCGTAAAAACATCGAAGTTCCCTTTAAGCAAAAGTTGGAAGGATAATGTCGGAAGTGGGTGCAGAATAGAACAACTTTTTTAAGTGAAATTTTTTCTTTATCTGAAATGACATGAAAATTTATAATCTTCGTATTTTTCAAGACAATTAACATTTTAGTTTAGGGAGATTCTTTCCGTTCTAAAGTTGGTGTAACATCTGTTATAGCTACTGGGGAATTTTTCCCTTCAATAATTGGAGGTGGAATTTGGAGCCAAAGAAAGATCGGTACTTTAATATTTGTGTTTCAGTGGACCAGCAAAAAAGAAGCACAAAAGATGGGAATTAGAAAGTCACACAGCAGCATAATTAGAACCAAGCAAATTCACATGCAGAGGCCGATCCATAGAAGGATCAATGTGGTTACGGGATCTTTCGGGCACCAGAAAATCACCTATAAAGGTCCTCCGAGGACCCTTCAAATGTTTTGACAGGGAGACCGACCTACACCTAGGGTTATATAGGGCCTACGTTCGGGAAGTTGGTTTATTTTGTTAAATGACACATAGTTGGTCCGATCAAAATTCTTGTGCATGATGCATTATTTGTACTTAATGCAAAGAATGCGATCTAATTAAACTTGAAATATTGGTTTTTAGTACAATTACATGTGCATGAACCTTTCTTTTGGTTGTATAGTTCGGATTGTCGCTCCATGACATGCTGTCTTCGTCCAGGTCTTCGTCAACGTCATGATTTTGTTAGATTGTTTCTTTGCAAGTTAAGGTACAGAACTTTCAGAGCCCATTAGGCAAATCTCAATAACCCCCTTTCTGTTACATAATATATTTTACTTTTATTATACACACATTATTATTTTTAAATTTAATGTGCTAACAGTAAACTGATATAAATATGTGGAATATATTGATCCTCTATATGGATTGGCAGGGCCGGTCCAAGCCCAATGCGGGCAGGGCGACAGTCCGGAGCCCAAAAAAAATTAGGGGCATCAAAATTATTATGTTTTCATAAGAGTATAAAGTTTTTAAATTTGGTTAAATGACAAAGAAATTTAACTAGAAGTTGTGGTTTTTATTGTTGGAAATTAATTAGGAGGTCTTGGGTTCAAAACATCACGTGAACCCACTTCACACGTGTCGTCAAAGCATAAGTAAGTACAGTAGAGTGGATAAGGATTTTACCCTCAGATGCAGCTACCTATGCTGAGAACACATTTCTCTTTTCAGATATAATAACTCCTCACCGTAAAACCCGTATAATTTCCCATAAATAACAATACATATGTATATAAAAATCATGCTGAAGAGCAGTAAGAACCAAGGTATGCCATGTCGAAGTATCTCAATAATAACCATATAAGCAAGATGAAATAAATCAATATAAAATGATATGTCAGCTGGAGTCATCTAACGTGACCTGTACGGCTGAATCTATCTAGCCGGAGTGACCTGTACGGGTGTACCCATCTAGCCGGAGTCACCTATCGTGACCTGCACGGCTGTATCCATCTAGCCAGTGTGACTTGTACGACTGTACCCATTTAGCCGGAGTCACCTAACATGACATGACGTGACATGTACGGCTATATCCATCTAGCTAGCCGGAGTCACCTGTGTAGCTAGGTATTAAATATCCATAATATCTCGATATTTCCATAGAAATTTTCGTGTTTTTGGACTACCGATATTTTCGATGTCATCGATATTTCCATCGAAGTTTCTGTGTTTTTTAAATTTCTATATTTAAAAAAAACACCAAGGGGATTCGAACCCCTCCCATTTTACTCCTTCAACACCTTGACCACCATATCAATTATGTTTTTGTGAAAATATGCTAAAATATTTACATATTTTCTACACTCAAAATGTTTGTCAGCTCGTTATATAATCAACTTAAATCAGTTAAATCTATCATGCAATACATTTCCTTCCAATTTTTTGTGATAAACTAATAGATAATTGACTAAATAAACATCTTGCAAAGTTTCAATAAAAATTTTCAAGTTTTTCTTATAATTTCCGTGGTTTTTATTCAATTTTTATCGATATCGATAATATCCCGATATTTCCATCGAAATTTCCGTGTTTTTGGCCTACCGATATTTCGGATATCATCGATATTTAATACCCTATATCTATCTATCCGGAGTCACCTAACGTGACCTATACAGCTATATCCATCTAGCTAGCCGGAGTCACCTAACGTGACCTGTACGGCTATATCCATCCAGCCAGAGTCACCTGTACGGCTATATCTCAAACTCATCAATCTATCCATATGTACTCACCTGAACTTATCTAGGCCTCCGTACCGTCGCATAATGCAATATAATCATGCTAATGCGATACTAGAATGCAGTGCATGTATGACATGGCATTTAAATCACAATTTCATATAAAAACAGTTTCTGGGAAATATAAGCACACATATGTATATATAGAAAACCAAAAGTCCACTCACTTGGAGTCCGCACTACAACTTCCTAGCACAAACATTGAGGCGTCATGAATGATCGATGCCTAGAACAATTATCAAATCATATCTCAGAATTCTTGTCGATAGGATACGTAACTTACATAGAACATATGTCTACGTAATTTGATCCGGAAGATCTACATATCAAATTTCTGATTTGTAACTTCTAAGGATCCACATTATGCTTCCACAATAACATACTAAAGTTTTGAAACGATCCAACGGTCGGATCTCTACAAATGCCAAAACCAAGTGGTGGTTAACATTTTATTTTACGAACTTACAAATCCAATTCGCGAAGATCCATACGTCGGATTCCCGAACCGTAAGTTTCTACATTCCTAAAATATTACGAATAATAACCTATTAAAGTTTGATGACGATCCAACAGTCCATTCGTCGATTCATATAATGACCTACTAATGTATCATAGATAATTTAGGTTCTAACAATCAACCTACATCATATGATTATCAAAATTGAACTTAAGGCATGTAATTTATCCTAAAAAATAGTGACGGCCCTTTGGTCATGCGTCATCTCACGCGCCGCCGTGGGTGGCAATCGGCCGTCCCGACTCGTCGAAAAAATCAACTATTTCTAAAAATTCTCAAACTTCACATAAATGAAGATCTCCGGAAGAATCTATCTAGCCGGAGTGACCTGTATGGGTGTACCTATCTAGCCGAAGTCACCTACCATAACCTGTACGGCTGTATCCATCTAGCCGGTGTGACTTGTACGGCTGTACCCATTTAGCTGGAGTCACCTAACGTGACATGTACGGCTGTAACTATCTAGCCGGAGTCACCTAACGTGACCTGTACGGCTATATCCATCTAGCTAGCCGGAGTCACCTGTATAGTTATATCTATCTAGCCGGAGTCACTTAACGTGACATGTACGGCTATATCCATCTTGCTAGTCGAAGTCACCTATATAGCAAAGTCACCTAACGTGACCTGTACGGCTATATCCATCCAGCCGAAGTCACCTGTACGGCTAAATCTCAAACTCATCAATCTATCCATATGTACTCACCTAAACTTACCTAGGCCTCCATACCATATGATACTAGAATGCAGTGCATGTATGACATGGCATTTAAATTACAATTTCATATAAAAACAGTTTTTGGGAAATATAAGCACACATATGTATATATAGAAAACCAAAAGCTCACTCACTTGGAGTCCACACTACAACTTCCTAGCACAAACATTGAGGCGTCATGAACGATTGGCACCTAGAACAATTATCAAATCATATCTCAGAATTCTTGTCGATCGAATACGTAACTTATATAGAACATATGTCTACATAATTTGATCCGGAATATCTACATATCAAACTTCTGATCCATAACTTCTAAGACTCCACATTATGCTTCTACAATAACATACTAAAGTATCGGAACGATCCAACGGTCAGATCTCTGCCAAGTGCCAAAATCAAGTGGTGATTAACATTTTATTTTACGAACTTACAAATCCAATTCGGGAAGATCTATACGTCGGATTCCCGAACCGTAAGTTCCTACATTTCTCAAATATTACGAATAATAACCTATTAAATTTTGATGATGATCCAACGGTCCATTCGTTGATTCATATAATGACCTACTAATGTATCGTAGATAATTTAGGTTCTAACAATCAACCTACATCATACGATTATCAAAATTGAACTTAAGGCATGTAATTTATCCCAAAAAATAGCATTGACCGCCCTCTGGTCATGCGCCATCGCATGCGCCGCCGTGGGTGGCGGTCGGCCGTCCCGACTTGCCGGAAAAATCAACTATTTCTAAAAATTCTCAAACTTCACATAAATGAAGATCTTAGTGAGTGGAGTAACTTTCATACCTATGACCAAGGCTAATTTGGTCGAGAAAGTCCCCAATTTCATCAAACCCACCAGAAAACCCTAGAATTGGATGTGATTCAATTCGACCTCAACTCGACTCCGATGCTCCAACAAAGGATTGGGCTTTGTTCCTAGGCTCAAGGGAAGTTGTTTGATGTTGTGGATTGATGACACGACTCACGGAGACGGCGGATCACCGTCGTAATACCGCTGCACCTACCGATGCTCTTGTCCTGAAAAACTGAGTTAATAACTTTGATTTTTGGGTGAATTTGGAGGAGAGATTGATGTTAACTTGTTTCCAAGTAGCCCCACGCCATGAATCACCAAAGATGGCGTCGAAAAATCGATGTAGAACCGGATCAGGGATGGTTTGCGCGGGTCGAGAAGGGTTGGCTGTTTTTTCCCTTCCCTCATTTCCCTCATTTCTTCTCCCCTCCATTGATCACTCTTTTCTCTCTCCCCCCTTCCCTTGGCCGAAACTCCCTCATTTTCTTTCTTTGTCTTTCCATCTCCACCGCCCATCTTACTCCCCTTTTCATCTCAGCCACACATGTGGCACTCCAGATTTTTTGGAGTCTTCCAAATAAATGGGAAGATATCAATTTTGCCCTTGACTTTGATCATTAATAACTTCTTCGTTATAACTTCAAATTGCGTTCTGTTTGCGCCCACACATCCGTAGCGACGAGTGCTATAAGAATATGCTAAGAAAACAAGTCTTAACATGGCAGTCAACAAAAGTCAACGCATTTACCTTTGAGGTATTTTGTAAATTCACTTATTAAAATTATAAAAACTACAATTTTTAGGGACGGGTCATTACAATTTACTTTCCAATTTTTACAAAATTTCTGTTACTAAGAGTATAAATATATAAAATTTGGCCAAATGTTCAAAAAATTTGACCATAAGCTGTGTTTATTTTGTTTAAAATTAATAAGGAGGTCTCGTGTTCGAAACACAATGTGTTTTTTAATTTCTAACTTTTACAAATTTCTTTTCATAAAGTTTAAATTTATGAAATTTGGCTAAATTATCAAGAGGTTTAATTAGAAACAATGTTTTTTTTGTTTAAAATTAACGAAAGGTCCTGAGTTCGAAATGCTATTTGCATGTTTATTTTTTTCAATTTCACTTATCATCTATTTACTTGTAATACCGGGGTTTTTTTTTGTTCCCTTCTCTTGATACAAATTAAATTAGTTTTTCTGTGTTTCTAAAATATTGAGTTTGAAGTGGTTTTCTAAATACAATTTTATCGAAGTCATATGTGTGAAAACAAATAATTTTTCTTATATGAAGTTATGGCACATTTTTTGGCGTCACCAGGGCCTCAAAAATCTCAAAATCGGCCCTGTGGATTGGAAGCATGGGGGATTTGTCAGGCCAGACTATGGATATCGAATCAAATGACCCATGATCGCCTGAAAATTTTTCTTCACGTTTTCAGGTCCACAAAACTGCATGTGTTAACATCACCCGCAAGGAAAAATACAAAACCCTAATAATACATGCAAAAATCAAAGGAACTTTGATCCATCGTTTTTGTCTCTTATATATGACGATAAGACTCAGCAACTTCTTCCCTATTTTTAATTCCAGCTAGTCAACTGGATGATCGAACAATATCTCATCATCATGTGGCTGCTCCTTGTAGATGGAAATATATTATGTGTGCGCGCGCTTGATTTGTGCAAGATAATTAATAGTTAAAACAAACTGGAAAATATGGAAAAATAAAGGATGAGAATGGGCCAATGAATTTTAGGACATGTTAGGGAGATGAGTGTGCAAAATTCCCAGGTGATGCCATCGCCGATAATGGTCGTGTGAACTTCATATGCTCTTTTAATAGTCTAACTGATACAGACATTTTAATTGTTATTTAATTTTGCAGCGCTTTTTTTTTCACTCTTTTTTATGTAATATAACTACAATTAGGGATTAGCATGGTCTGAATTGGATCTAATCCAAAGTTGTTACCAAACTAATATTGACAAAATGATTTTGCTTCGATTCAATTTTAACGGAAACCACAAAGGAAATCGGGTTAGGTTTAGTTTAGGGTTTGAGCCTTATTTAATTATTTACCCATTTATAACAAAAATAAAATTCATAGCTTGCTACATTAATTTTCATTTTATAGGCACATCATCAAGACATCTTAAAGTCCTGAAACTACGTCCATTCAGGGACATCCAACTACACATGTAAAATAAGATAATATAAATGCGCATATAAACAACTAATCCCATTCAATTGAGGCCACTGTGTATGGGACAAAGAGCACTGTGTTGGCGGTGTTGGAATTGTCATCAAAAACGCGGAAGGTATCTGTGTGGGTGCAGCAACCCGGTCACTGAAGGAGGTCTTTTTCCCAGCACAGGTCGAAGCTCTGGCCTTAAAAATGGGGCTTGAACTGGTGGTTGAAAGGGGTTTATTAAAATTGGATATTGAGAGTGATGCGCTTCAGATCGTTTCGGAGGTACTAGATCCCTCGGTGAACAGATCTCCATTGGGACCTATCATCGAAGACATCAAGTTCTTGCTGACTCTGGTCACTGAAGCTACTGTTGCCCACATCCGCCGTCAAGCAAATTCGGTAGCACATCGTTTGGCTCGTTATGCCCTCCACACCGGAGGAGACTGTACTTGGACTGTTGGACCTCCTACTATCATCTGTGATCTTCTTTTAAAGGATGTGTCCCCTCCCTGTACTAATTAGCCTCTGGCTCTTTGAAATATATATCATCTCTTTTCAAAAAAAATTGAGGCCAGTTTCTATATCAACTTATAACCATTTTTGTTTTCAGTTTTTACTTTCACTTTATTTTGTAATTAAAATTTTTTTTAAACCATATTATCTACCCTAAGGAATAGAGGGTGGGCGTAGTCTCACAATGAGCTAGCAATAATATAGTTCAAACTCGGTTTTGACGATAATTGAACCTAAGACCTCTCACTTACAAATAAAAAGAATATCATTAGACCATAGCACTAAGTATTGTAACTAAAAATTAAAAATTTATTTGATAACTAATCTCAATGTTTTAGATTTCAAAAATAAAATAAAATAAAATTTGATTTCGTAATCAAGCCAAATTGAAATCCCTTTAAACCAATTTCAGTTTTCAAATTTTGTTTCCATAATTTTGCTCCCCCTTTCTCATTTAACATTCTACGACTTCAAAAAAAAAAAACATGCAACATATTCAAGTCTCATGCCCTTTCATTATATGACTTCATATCAACATTTTCACCCCCAAAAGAAATTCACTTCAGAAGTTCAAGAAAAGAGGAGCATTAAAAACATTTACCAAACAACTTTTTATTGTTGAGATGAATCTCACGGAGGGATCTTGAATGAGTTTATAAGTAAGTTATGCTACTTTTCATATTGCTAATTGATTTTACAGTGGAACCTTAATTTTCTTCGTGGTATCAGAGCATATTGTTCTATGTGTGAAGCCTAATGACCACATGTGCTCCGTGTCACTCTGTTTATGTTGTCCACCTATTTGGTTCGAAAATTCGCCACACATGAAGGAGGATATGTTGAGAATGAATCATACATTGATGGAATGACAGACCTTGTATGTACTTATAAGTATGTTAGGTACTCTTATATTACCAATTATTTTTATTCTGCAATCTTATTTTTCTTTAAACTGAAATCTGAAAAACGGAAAATTGAACTGGCTGTCAAACGTTTCTTAGGATATAGCACCATCCATCCAGCGCCAACTACTACTCTTGATCTGGAAGTTGGCCTTGTTTATTTAGCCCATGGGTCAACTAAAAACCCAAAATTATGATTTGGGCCTTTTTCCTTTTTTGTCTGAATTCTTTTTTTTGGTTGGGTTTCCAACAATAACAAGCCGTGGACTTCACAGCGCACTGCCTTTTCCTTCATTTCAAGTTTGGTGCTCACTTCCTCTTCATCCTTTCGAGTTTCGAGTTTGTCTATATTAGAAATTACATTAACTAAAATTTACAAAGAATAATTTTATGAAAACAAATAAAGCAAATTCAAAAGAAGAATTGCTGCAATTTACAAAATACTGGGGTGAAATTTGCCGTTTGTTTACTATTCTTAACAGGACAGCAACAGAGGTTTTAGAGAGAGAGAAACAAAGCACGAAAGAGAGGAAGAAGAGAGAACTTCAAGAGTTAAAGAGAGAAAACTGAATTGCATTAACGAGTAACTAATTAAAAATGAAATAACGTTACACTTATTACATTTTCTATATACCACATTTATATCACCTCTCTAATATAGATAGAACCCACCAACACACGTGAGCAGTACATGATGTCATATTTGTAAATGTCAGTAACAACACTCTTATTTTAAATCTTTTGTTGCAAACGTATTAAGAGGCTAGTACTCTAATGAAGTGGTGAAACTATTGAATTACATATGCATTTTGATTTTATATTTCAAAACATGAGTGCATCTATAAATGAAATGATGAATCTATGATCTATCTTATCTCGATTACTTCTTTTGTTTTATTCTTCTTATACGTTGTCCTAACCAAAAAGAAATCTACTTTAAAATGCTTTAAGTCTCCCTAACATACTGTACTATTTAAAAACCTTGCAATCGTGTGTACTTCTTCAAACCGCAATAGTATATCACTATTAATCTTTAAATTGTCAAAAAAGTGTGATATACCAAAAGAGAGAACAAGAAGATGTCAACAAAGTGTATTCGGAAAAGACTTAAAACGTAGCAAACATGTCTTTTTAAAATCACATTTTCCTTTTCTCCCTTTTTACAATTTCAAGAACAACCCATTTCGTGGTCCATAAAAAAATAATCACCCTAAAATCAATAAAGCATCTTTTTACCCGGCTGATCCGTATCCACTTTTGCAACCCATCACCCCACTTTTACTCTTTAACTCCTTACGATTGGATTGGAGTCCTTGGACCAGAAAAAGCATATGAAAAACTACTATTTCTTCTTCTTCTTATTTTATTACTTCTATACACACAAATACTGCACGTCCATATATATATATATATATATATATTATTTCTAGTCACGTGCGACGACACGATAAGGGACTAAAGCTCGGAAGGGGCACAATGGAGACTTGTGTCGATCTAGGGTTAGGGTTTTTGCTGCAAGACGAAAACCAAAACCATTTTACGAGCACGACAAAGATATTCCAAATTCTGATTCTATATTAATTTTCATCACCTTATCTCTCCAGAGACCCTTGAAATAGATCTCTGTCTCAGTTCCCAGACACTCGCAGAGTTTTTAAATCACCCCAAAATTAATAAATTAACAAAAATAGGGTCAGAGAAAATTGCTGTATACCTGTGGCTGTGGAAATAAAGCTTTGGTCAAAGTTTTATGAAAGCCAAGAAAAGAAGGGGGTTTATTAGCAAATTAAAGAAAGTTTGTGTATGTATGGAAACCAAAGACTACTGGTCAAGAAGTGGAAGATTTAGGAAAGAAAGAGAGAGGGAGAATGTGATGAGAGCATGCAATAAATGAAAGTAGTAGAATTAGGGTTTTAAACAGTTTGATCAGAGATACTTAAAGCGGGAAAATGCAAAGGTTTCTGGTCCAAAGAAGGAGAAGAAGAAGCATAGAAGCATTGATAGAAACATTTCAAACCCTTATTTTTCAGTCAGTTTCTATTACATTTCGCTTTCATCGAAAAAAACCACTCTTTCGGTTCTTGTTTTCTTTCTCTTATCTTTTTCGTATTTTAAAAAACCACAACACGTTCTCGTGTATTTGTACGTATGTATTTGTTTTTTCCTGCGTGGAGTACTGACAGTTTTCATAGAAAACGAGAAATAGAGATTATAACCTTGATCAAATGACATGATGGCTTTCTTTTCAGTAAATCATCGGATATATAGTAAATATATACTTTTCTTTTTTCACGAAAGTAGTCACGACTGATGAGATGATAATAATAATAAAATTATGGCACTGATCATCGTTTGTTTTCTAACAACAAATTGTCATGCAGGCTGCAGCCCTGTGTCAGCTGCTTTTTCAATTTTAACCATTATTTTTACATCTCTATTTTTCTTCTACATTTTTTAATTTATATTAACTCTTTTCCGAAATTTCTAATTATACCCCTGGACTCTTAAGTACTAATGATCAAGTAGTAAATGCTCAAAAATCCGAAATTCAGGATATCCAGAAGTATAGGATATAGCAGCGCATAGTAGAAAACCCAGTATTTCCGTTGTCACGTACGCTCACACTTGTGCGTGCGATCCATTGATGGGTCGACTGAGGAAATTTTCAAAGAACCAGACTGTAAATTCTCAGCCCCCTCTCTCTCTCTCAAACACACACCGAGGCATTAATGTATCTGAAACATTCAGGGATTACAATCAGAAACTTCAGAGAAGAAGAAGAAAGAAAGGAAAAAAAAGACCCGATAATCGAGATCGGCGAGAAATTGCACCACTGATATATATATAGATAGATCGAGCTAAACCAAAAACAAAAAAATCATAGCCATTTAAATTTGAATTTAACTCAAAATTTAAGAGATTTTCACTAAAGTTAATTATATATATACAGAGAGATCAGAGTAGTAGTAGTAGTAGTAGTAGTACATGATCACAGACACCCACACGCACGCAAACACAGGACACTTTTGATCATCACTCCATCAGCAGTATAGATCATCCCAAAAACTCATCTCATCTCATCAGACCCAAAATACAATCAAACGATAAAACTAAAACATATTGAATTTAAAATAAAATTAAAATAAAACTTTTCAAAAGTTTCTAATGTGGGATTTGGTGATTAATAAGAGCTATAACTAATTAACATGTGGATGGAGGCATGAGCTGGAGACCCAAATCATCCTTCTCCAAAATCAAACGAGCCTTGCTGGCCTCCATCATGTTGTTCCCATGGTGATTATTTGAGCCGTACTCCTCCGGGTGCAATCGTTTCTTCGAGTGAAGCAGCGGCACCCCAAAAAGCTTAGTGTTCCTGCACCCATTGTTACTGCTCGGCGGCTGTTGGTGGTGATCTTCGAGAATCGTCACGGAGCTCTTCGACGTGGTGTTGCTCATCGGACTGGAAGAGTTCATGATGTGATGAGGGTTTTGTTTGGCATTAGGTGGAGGAGCAGCCGGATAGTACCCTTGAAGTTGGTTTAAATTACCATTAGGTTTAGGAGGCTGTGGGTTGCAGAGAAGCATGGAAGAAGGGTAGGAGTTGCTCGGAGCCACCGGCTTGACGTGGTTCTGGACAAAGTAGATGATGTCGTTGTAGAGTTTTCTCATGTGTGTCAGCTCAGACATTAGCATGTTGTTGCTCCGCCGCAGCCTCTCGTTGTCCTCCGCCAAACCCGCCACCGTGGTATTATTATGGTTCATATTCATGAAGTTATTGTTGTTAGTGTTAATGTTTGTGTTAATACCTCCGGTTGGGGATAAGAGAGGAGGGGAGTCCGACTCGCACCAGTTGGGCTGCTCGTCCGAGTCGGAGGGCGAGATGCTGCCGCGACTCGGGAAGGAGAAGAAGCTAGGATGGTGGTGGTGGCCGTTCATGCCGAGGGTGGAGTGGTTGTGGTGGTTGAGACCACCCTGATGTGGTTGAGCTGTCTTTCTCCGGTGGATCTCGCAAAGCAAATGCTTCTCTCCTTTTTTGAAGAACTCGTTGGCAAACTCCCATCTGTCCGGTACAATCTTCCTAAAACCCTAAAAAACCAAAAACAAAGGTGTCAGCGCAAACTAAATAAAAACCACTAAAAACAGCAGATGTATATAGATATGTGAAGGTATTTTTTGAGATGAGAGGATTACGTAGGTGTTTAGCTGGCGGACGAAGCTGGAGAAGTTGTTGTGCTTGAAGTAGTTGGGGAGGAGGTCGCGGGCGAACTCGGGAGGGCGCCAGACGACGAAGGTGGTGTCGTCGTCGCCCCACGAGACGATGTGGTCGGTGGCGGGGTCGTCGACGAGTTGGTAGGTTTTGGTCAGGAACGGCGCCGGGACGGACTTGTGAGAGTCCAGGGAGAGCAATATGCTCTCGCAGTTGTCTATAATCAACGCCATTGAAAAGGCTTTCAAAACCTTAGGGAGAGAAAGAGGAGAAGATCTGATGAGGAAATGAAGAGAGAGAGAGAGAGAGAGAGAATGAATGTTTTTGTTGTGAGTGTGTGTGTGAGAGAAGCTTGGGGGCATAAAAATGTTGGAGAGAAAAGGGATGGTTTGTGGTGGTACTAGTAGTAGTAGTACTACTGTGTTTATTTTGCTTTTTGTTTTTGTTTTTTCTGTTTCTTTTGCTTTTTGGATTTTATTTATAATATTACAATTAATATAACAATAATTTAGAAATGATACATGTGATATTATAAAATTTTTGCTTCCCTCCTCGGTTATGTAGTGAGAGAGAATATGTGTCTGCCAGTCTAGGACTGTGAAATAAGGGCCTTTCAAGACAAACCCGTGACCCTCTTCCTTCTCTCTCTCTCTCTCTCTCTCTCTCTCTCTCTCATACACTGGCTTCGTACTGACAATCGATCCCGCGCACACCCACTTAAAAATCACGAACAAGGAGGAGGAGGATGGTGCAGGAGTACCACTGTATCCCTTGTCTTTGTGAATTGACTATACTGCCCCTCTCCCTCTCCGCCTTCCTTTGGTCTCATTGGTTACTATATTAATTAGTAACCCCATAAGTTTTAGAGGTATTTCCATACATGTCAATGGTTGCTTTTGCTTTTGCTAGGCCTCAGCTTGTGTAGTGCCTCCTATGGTAGTTCTGATGATTCTGCTTCTGCTGCCCATTCTGCTAGCTTCTGCAGTCTGCAAATCTGCTTTGTTGTTAGTGGTAGTACCATTTCATTTAATGCAACCCTAAGACAAATAGCATTGTTTGCATGTATGCACAGATATATATCCAATCCAAATACTTCTCAACAATTTTTTCCGACCCAAAAGAAGACCACATTAATTTGACATGGTCCTTGTATTGTCTAATACAAGTGAGATCTTTAATGTAGGGTTTTCTCTAATGCAGGATAAACTTGGTGGGATGTGAGCTAATTGATGACACAATGCAGTTCATATACCGCCTGTTTACATCTTGAAACTATTTTCTCAAATTTGTCTGGCATTACAGAACTTCTGCTTTAATATAACATAAAGTCGATAGATCAACACAATACAATTGATATATTGAGACGACTAAATTTCTCCATTTCCTACTCATTCCCATAATTTTTACGCAATATTTGCCTTGGTTGAAAATTTTCTGTTCTAATATTGTAACCTAAGAATTGTTAAACTCCCAATATGTTTGAGTACCTAGCTTTTTTTTTTCTTTTTTTTTTTTAAGTAGAAAAACCCTAGCTAGAAGAATTGATTCCCTCATGAGAAACAAATACAATTAATGCATTACAATGAAACGGGAATATGTGTTAAAACTCATAAATCGCATGATCAATGAGGTATATGTTGGTCCTTAACCAATAATTTATTGGAGAATTTTTTTCGCAAAGTATAATGAATGCATGGTTATTTGAAGAGAATCTTGGAGGAGAAGCTTTTCTTTTTGTAAACTACAAAGTCAATCTCACTCCAACATTGCTGTTTAGAAAAGTAATAGTGAGGTAGATTTAATAATAAAAAAAGAAAAAGAAAAATGCAATCTGTCAATAGAAACATAAAACCTAGCTTGACCATGATAGCAAACAGAACAAACAAAACCTTCACCAACCAATACAAGATAAAACAATGCCAACAAAAGAAAACCTAGGTAGTATGAAAGCCCTACATAATCACAATGATAATATGCAAAATAAAATTAGGAGGATAATCCCACCAAACAAGAGGAATTATGATTTGCAAGGGCACCAGCAACTTGATTACCTTTTCTACGTATGTGAGACACAGAAGATACATTTGGGGAATTCTATGCAAGCAATTCCTCCACTCTAACTTCCAACCAAATAAAATTCCAACCCCAAATTGAAGCTCATTTAATAATTTTAATTACTGCTATTACCTCCGCAACAGAGCTAGGAATCTCTATATTAGAACAAAAGCTTCAAAAAATTGGCCTTTAAAATTTCAAAACACAGCACCATAACCAGCACGACCGGAGGAGAAGCCTAGAAGGTATGTTGGTCAAGGAACATTATATTATTGGTTATAGGGCAATACAAATGTTAAATAAAAGAAAGAAGAAAGGAAGGGAAAGTTCACGTCAAACGAGTGTCCTCTTTTTAAATTTGTAAGTTTCCTTTTGTTGTTTAATAAGAGGCACCAAAACAAACAGTCTCCAATTTCTAATCCCCATCATTTTCTACCCTCTATCTCTCTCTTCCTCTGACCCTTTCTCTCTCTAGCAGATATATATAAGGTAAAGGATACATCGAACTACGTGATGGGATTTAAAGCTTGTTTCTTCATGACGACATTTTCTTCCGCTTCCCTTCTTCTATTTCTATATGCTTAAGCTTCTCTTCCATTTGCTTCTCTCTCTCCATCTCTCAACCTTTCTTCTTCTTCTACTTCTTTTATTTTTCTTGCCATACCCTAATATTCCAAACTTCAAAATATAGGGCTAGAGCCGGACATGCTCTCTCTGGCAACTACCAACTTTTGCTCACTAACTTACAACACCTCTCTCTCTCTCTCTCTCTCGCCCTGCCAGCCAGCTGCTTTTGATATCCACCGTCAGCTGGCTTGGCTTCCTTGTTGACGTGTCCAGGTGATTGAATTATTGGACCTAAAAGTTTCCATGAAAAAACTCCAAAAAACAAAAATAATATTACAGCTTTTTCCTCATATCTTTCTCTCTCTCTTTTGTAACGGCCCAAGAAATATTCTCTTTCTTTTTACTCTGTATGTATCTCGCAGACTCTGTGAAAAGAGAGTATGAAGAGGCATGCATATATGTTTCATCTTTTTCTTTCTTTCTTTTATCCCATTGAGATTCAATAATAATGACATCTTCCACAACACAAAGTGATTCACTTTTCACCTTACAAATACAAATAAAAGGTGGAAATCATAAACTAAAAATTAGCAATGAAATGTCAAATGTGTGGAGGGAGACCAAAAACTTGCTATCGATACTATTCTTAATTAATGTTCTTTCTCTTAAGAGGTTTAAATTGATTATTGAATATATATATATATATATATATATATATATATATATATCTTCCTTTGTTTTGTATAAAACTAACAAACTTATGCATGTTCCCATTTTATTTTATTTTTAATTTTGCTTAGTACTTAGAAGTGTCACAATGTAATGTGACCATATTTGAAGAAGGTAGATTGAGTTGAGATAGATTGCATGAAAGTCATTTGTAATAAGTGGGCACTAAGGAATCCTATTATATTAAAGTAAGGAATGGATTTTATTTTGTGATGATAAGTGAAAGCCTGACTGCAAGGAGTAGAGAGGGGTAGGGGTTGTAGGGACGCAATCAGGCCTTCCAGGTGCAAAGTGAAAACAATAGGAAAATGATGGCTAATTATTTCACAGAGATACTCACCTGATTATTTTGATCATGCCCTATGATTATAACTATTGGAAAAACAAAGTTAACTCATCAAACTGTCCCAGTTCAGTTCCCCACAATTATAATTTCTCACTTTTACATTTTCTCGGCGCTTCCCTCATTTGAAATTCTTACAACAAAAGATTGTTGGTCGCCTTATAATTAATTACTTAGATTTCAGGTTAAAAGGGAAACCCCTAGTGAATAGGGTTGCTTATACATTTTTGAGACTCTAGAATTAAATCGAACTCTAGCTACTATTGTATTTCTCACTTTTATTAGAGAGTATGTCGGCAATATTGTCGATTACATGTATAAATAAGTACCACTACTCTTTTATCAATCTTCAAAATGAAGGAAATATTGTGTGTGTGTATATATATTTTATTCAAAAGACCAATTTATAAGGTTGCATTTGTTGCACAAAACTATCTTAGATTGGATTAGCTTAACGAACGAAGTTGGATTGACTTGACACAGAATAAGAAGTACAAGAATAATAAGGTGTTTGATGTAATGTCGGATTAAGTCACAGATTCAATTATTTTTGGGATTCAATTTTTGTTTTAATTCAGGTTATTAATATTTTGTAATTATTAAATCCACAATTTTTTTTTCTGTCTCTCTCTCTCTCCCTCTCAACCTTTCCTTTCATCTCACCGTCGTTTTCCGTTGAACTCTGCATCTCTCTCCTCTCTCTTAAATTCACTTCACAGTCTCCTTCCAAAGACAAACTAGTAAACTTGTTCACTCAAATTTGCAGGTGCCATTCTAGTAAACTTGTTCATTGAATTTGCACTTGCTCATTTCTGTATTTTTCTGTTTGATATTTGAAAAAATACAATGAACATTCATTTTATTAACAAAAAAATTTCAAATATCAAACAGAAAAATACAGGAGTGGGCAAGTGCATGCCCAAGACCAGAAAACATATATCATTATCATATAAAAAATAAATAAATAAAAATTAAAAAATATGAGAAGGAAAAATATCCCTATTATATTTAGGTAAAATTTAAATTTGCATGTGATCTACTGGCACACACTGCAGAATAAAAAAACTGATATAGAAAATAAGATTAAACAATGTCAGCTTCAATTCCCGATATTCAATTAAAATGGGAAATAAGGTTTTTCCATAGCATGATATCAAAGAACTTCTAATACTTTCTTTCTTTGCCCTTCTCTCTCAGACTCTCTCTCCTTCCTTTCTCATCTTAAACCTGCAGCTCTCTTATGTGCAGCTTCTGCAGCGTTTCAGCGGCTGACATGGAGACAGTCCTTTTTATTTTGAAGGTTCTGTGTGTAGGTATACCATTCTCGTGATTCTTGCTTTGTTTCTTTCCCTTGCATAACATATATTTATTACCGCCAACCTTTTCCCTGTTCGTATTACATACACATTTTCGGGAATATTACCAATAATGTACACATACCCACACCTAGCTTCCACCACTAACCCATCTAGGCATCTATCCACTACATTATTAATTAATTTTTACAAGTTAAATTAACCCCATTAATGATTAATCCATGTATACCTTTTGATACATTATGTGCAGTTAAAACACATCATGTGTTAAATGTTTCCCGCAATACATAATGAATTATAACTGAGACGTACATTTTAGTCAGCTTGCACGTCATGAAAATTCTTATTGAAGTGTTTCTCGGAATTATGTTAATCCCTAATGAAGTATTTCTCAGCATTATGTTACTTAATCTAATCAAGAATTGCTGAATAAGTTAAATTAACACCATTAATCTATCTACCTCTCTACAAATTTCGTTAAGTTAAAGCACATCATGTGCATTATTTGTTTTATACAATCCATAACGGTGTGTTATTGATACGTACATGTTACTCAGCTTGGCATGTGACATGGGAAGTCCCTAATTATGAAGTTTTTCTCTCGACATTATGGAGGACCTATACGCATCCCCATTAATTCAAGCTTTATTTGTTGATTGAGTAATTAACTAAGCTAGCTAAAGGTAAAGTTATAAAGCAGTTTTAACCCTTTCTTGAATAATGTAAGACATATGAAACAAGGGATCAAGGGTTAGAATCGTTGGATGGGTCCACAGAGTAT
Source organism: Crataegus laevigata (assembly GCA_963580275.1). NCBI lineage: Eukaryota > Viridiplantae > Streptophyta > Magnoliopsida > Rosales > Rosaceae > Crataegus > Crataegus laevigata. Next base: position 8,681,736 of record OY756949.1, read on the forward strand.
GGAAATCTAGAAAAACAAAGACTGATTTTTTTTCACAAATTGTCAGCAATTCAGACATGATCACTACCAAAATCACACCCAACACAACACATATGCACTACTATTACTATTACCTCTCTCTCTCTCTCTCTCTCTCTCTCTCTCTCTGTGCTGAAGAGCAAGAAGATTCTATTCTAATTTCTAAAACGCAGTGAAAGTGAAACCAAACCCCACCTCCACTCACATGACCACCGCCGATACCATACAAAAAAAAACTATATTTATTCATTTGCACTTAAAAACAAGGATTTTTCTGCTTAATTAATAAGTCAAGGAGAGACAACTTAAAACACAGAGCGAATACGGATAAACCTACATATTTTAAATGTGAATAGTACTTTTAATTATTGTATTATTAGAGAAACTACACCCTAACTCTTTCTCCTTTCTAAACTGGAAAAAAGAATCAAAGTCTGTATTCTATGCGACAAAGCTACAAGGTTCTTTCTTCTGTCTCTTCTCTCCTCGCACTCTCTTTTGTCGTTTTTACTGGCATCTTCCTTCTCTTACACAATAAAACCTTATTACATATGGCTAACTCTAATTTTGCGAATATTAGGGTTTTTTTATTTTTAATATAGGGATCTTACGGCGTGGATTGCATTGGGACAAAGTGCTATAGGGTTCGAATCCTGCAGGGACTGGGGGGGCTATACCATGTATATTTATCTAATAAAAGACAGAAACAAACATAAAGGTCACGAGGGGATAATAGATGCCACGAGCAAAAGGGCATGCATTTTTCAGATCAACAAATATCCGACAAGATATACCAGTTTGTTGGTTCTCAGACCCAGATTTTTGTCCAATGGTATGATATTGACGTTTCTATCCTATCCTTGATTCTGGGCTTCCTGGGCTTCTTGTTCTAGATCGATCACATCCTTTATCTCCAGTCACACGAAGCAACCTGCTTCCATAAATGCATGCAGAAAATGTGAAAAGTCTCATCTAATTTATGAAGGATTTGAACTCCTCAAGTATAATGTACTGACGAAATAATTTAATTACCACTGAGAGGTGAAATTCTCTTGTTGTGACATATTACTGCATGGTTTTTCCAATATGGTAGAGGTTTGTATTTTCTAAATTTTCCTTTGATGTTGCACTAAGGATGAAACCCTAGTGATAGAGCAATATATGATCTTATCCTCTACGAACCCTTTGTAGTTTCCTAAAGCTTGTTAGTGCTTTAGGTGGTACTGACTTTATTTGGTTAAGGAATCTCATGATTTCATTGTCACATTAATTTGGTTTGATTTGAATACTGTTTTCCTTTGCATCCCTGCTCTTTATCTTTCAATTTTATATGATACCTTTGGTTTGAATTAGCATGTCCTAATTAATCAGTTAGAACTTGCTAAACCCCTACTATTTGCTTCTTATTTTGAATGACATGAATCAATTAGACGCGAAAGAGTTAGGCTTTGATGTCTTCTTCATTCTTAATTTGTGCTTGAGAAAATCATATCTAAATGGACCCCAAATGAAATATCAAAAAATACATTAGGACTATGCAGGGACGAGGGAGTTTCAAATCTCAAGAGATTGAGTCAAAGTTAGTTAGGAGTGGACTCTAAACCCTTACTAACTTGGACTGGGTTCCTTACATTTGGAAATCCTCGCCCCAACATGGCCTAAGAAAAGAAGACTCATTGTCATTCTCGTATGTATAGTCAGTCCTCATACTCAGACACATGCAAAATTATCTTGTTAAAATCACGAGTAACTCAAAATGGTAAAGTTTATATGCACATGTCATGTTGTGATTGTCTGCAAAGAGAAATAAATTATTACATATGAGGAGCTAAATACTTTCGTTAGATTTGTTCTTTTAAATGGGTCTTAATTAATATGAAATATTTGTGTTCTACATATAAGTAATTAACACTTTAGAAATAATGTAGATTTTAGTCTCCATGCAAAAGTAGATAAATTGTTCAAAAAATACGTTAAGAAATGTCCGACTTGCATGGCCTTCCTTTTCTTCTTCAACGAATAAACAAGCCAATTTTAGCTCACTTTAGAATTACATAAAAAGGAGAGAACAACAAGATTTGTCTTTCCTCCATTTTCTTTCTCCCCTTCTTTCTTTTCTTCTTTTATCTTTTATCCTTTTCTCTCTTTTCCTTCTTTCTTTGTTAAAGACTTTTATTCATCTTCTACGTTAAAAATCGATCATTCTATAAATGTGTATGTGAGATCTACATTAAAGCTTAACATGTGGACAACATAATGGGGTGACGTGAAGCGCATATGGCCATTTGGCTTCATACGTGGCATAACATACTCTGATACCATGAAAAAAGTTGGTATTCTCCCATAAAACTAAGGGAACTTTAACGAAAAGCTCCCGGTACTGTTCACTTTAACGAAAAACCACATTTTTACACTAAAAAGTCAATCCTGGTACTATTCACTTTACCCTTTATTTTGTCCTTATCGTTAAAACTCAAAGTTTTCAAGCCTTTTTCGTTAGTTTTCCTTAAAACTAATTGGCAATGTAGGAAGTAGCACAACTTACTTATAAGACCATATAAATTCTCTCCTCTTATCAATGTAGTATTCATTCTCAACAAGGTCGAAGAACTTTATAAAATAGTCATACGCAAAAGAAATAAGAGTACTTCATAGTATATTCTACAAAATATATGTACTACAAATTAATTAATTAAAATCTTCCCAAGTTAAAGACAATAATATTGTTGATGATCACGATCGTCTACATGCATGATGTGATATTGGGGCCAAAGATTCCACTAATGCCATACTTTTAATCGGTGCTATTTTGAAAACCATGGCCGACCATGGGACACCAAATTAAATAAGTTTAGTACAATCTCAATCTATGTATGACCTAAACATGATTAACCAAAAAAGTGTGAGTCACCGAATGTCAAAAAAGAAAAGAAAAAAACAAGACATGCCAATAAGAAGGGGATTTGGAATGGTGGTTTTTGAAGAATTAGAAGAAGTAGGGGGGAACACAAAGGCTGTTGGATCACATGCACATCACATCCCTTTTTCTACTTCTCTCTGTTCTCTTCTTTTTATACTGTGGCTGATGAAACGTTCACAAAAGAAAAGTTTGTTTGAAAAATTAGGGTCCCACCAGCAGGCTTCAAGGCTGCTGCTGCTGCTGCAAATGAAATTTTTGCCAATACTACTACTACTTCTTCTTCCTCAATCCAAGGGATTCCGTGAGATGATGATATTTAGCTGATCTGGGACCCCCCATCATCCTCACCATCATTTCATGCATATAAAGGGAAGACCCACCTCTCACACCGTCTCACGTCCATTTTACTCACACAAAGCAAAGTGCTTAAAGTGGCATTTTTTTCTGAGGCCAACCAATAATGCATGATATAAAAATCGCAAACCCTAACCCCCATCTCATCGAAATTCGGTGAAATATGATTATTTCGATATCACCCAAATGGTAATTCATGATCTTGTGTGGATTGCTCATCGATTGATTTATTAATTATTGTGAACCATCACAAAACCATGATCGTTTGCATATTGCTAGGTTGATAACTTGATCTGAACTGCTTCCATTGTAATTTGCATGGCCAATTTTCTTTAAATGATATTATTTGTTTTCTCCCTTTTTTACTTATTTCATATAATCTCATAATCATACAAATATTATTGCCACCTAATTATCCACTAAGAGAACCTTTTTTAGCTGCTCAGTCATGTCATGTCAGACATAAAGTTTCTAAGTGATCTGATGCAAATCATTCAAATTAATACACAAAATTGAATAGATGAAGTATTAACTTCACTAATATAAGTGTTACATATCCTAACTTGTTGTCATATTATGTCGAATGGTTGTCTAAAACTCTCCATTGTTAAAAAATACGGACATGATTTTTGCTCACTCGTTTTTTATTTTTACAATGAATTGAATAAAGTAAATAAAAACTAATGATTAGAATTAAAATTAAAAAAACGGTGTGCAAAAGGTGAAAACAAAGGTGAGGATCGAAATCTAAAGCTATGGGGTCATGGCATGCACAAAATGTAGTTATGTCTTTAAAAATAAATCGATTACTAGTGCACATTAATTAGTTAATTCTCCATGCAAAGAATCAAACAAGTCCAAGGTGTATTGAAGAAGATGAAGAAATTAGGTATATACACTAGATGCTAAGATAAATTAAGATATGAGCACTTAATTTAGAGCTTCTAAGTGAGATCTGAAGAGCTTATGGACAAGGACGTGAAGTTAAGGTGGGTTTCTATTTCTAGGACTAGCTACTGTTGTTAAAAGTTGAACCACAATTGAACAACCTATGTCCAAGTGAAACTCTCAATTTTGGCTTTTATTTACAGAAGGTGAAGTTGTCTCACGTCCTTCCAAACATCAATCATGGAATATGTGTACAAATATATGAGATAATTGCCTAGTATTGCTTGTGGAACTTTGAACTGTAAAGTGTTCCATTTGGATGACTTATATAGAATTAGACATTGGCTTTTCCTTTTGTTTTTTTGGGGGGGGACCATGCATACACTCATATACTATTTGACATATGCTGCATTCAACAATAATATGGAGGAAGAAAGAAGAAGAAGAAGAAGCAGAAGTGTTTCTTACGCACGAATCCTGAAGCAGGAGATTGCAAAGACCATATGGAGATGTGCGAAGCCTCCACCCTCCTCTTTTCTCTTCTGCAATCACCAAAACTAGGCATTGGTTTTGGCGGATATGGATAATGTAAATATCTATTAATAAACATTCATTCTTGTGTATTATTATAATATAGACTTCAATTTTATTGGGTATGTCGTATTGATAGTGCATGTTGGTTTCAACGGATCTGGTTTACCTAATAATGATGCTTAATTGTTAAACCCTACTACTTTCCTCCTTGGTTATTACCTTCTTCCAATTCTTTGGAGACTTTTTTTTATACCTAATGTTTGATAAATTATGTGGGATAGTTGCGAGATGTGAGTAACCAGTCAATCAACATAATGTAATTGGTTTATTGGCCACTCATATTTGGCAAATTAAATCTATCCCTCGTTGGAGAATTTCTAACGATATTATACCGGCCCTTTTTTTCTACATTACTTTTCCTTTATACAAACAAGGTTCAACTTGATTATTTGTGATTTGAGTATAAGCCTATAGCTAGTTACACCACTTTTCTAAACATCACTCTCTTAATGTAATGGCTTGTATTTCAAACATCACTCTCTTAATTCTGTGATTAATTAACATACAAGCTATTTGATTACGGCTACTTTTTCACATATATATTACGAACATGGAGATCATGAAAAAAGTAAACGTAAAGAAAGAAAGACCCTCAAAGCTGGAAGCATGGCGATCAGAAAAGCTCGGATGTTCACTTTGGAATGAAATGGGATCGATGGAATATAACTTTTGGCAGTGAGAGAGAATATATAGTTGGAGCCCTAAATATACTTTCACGAACATACGAACGTCTGGTGAAAAGAAGGCAAAGAGATACAAAGTGGAATGAAGCAATGAAAAGGCTGGGCAAAGTCCCCACAAGAGAAACAAAGTGAAGAAAATAAAATCCACAGCTTTATAGGGAATAAGGAGGAGGAGGGTTGGAATGATTAATAAATTGAAAATGAAAAAGGAAAAAAAAAACTAGTTATGATTTGGCTTGAAATTAATATAGAATATTATGTAGGCTAAATACGATTTTATTAGTGGAGGGAAAATAAAACAAACTAAATGATTGTTTGATAATCTATTTCATTTTTATTTTGTATGCTACAGATAGGTAAAAAATATATGGGAAAAAGGAAGAGTGAAAATGGTGAAGGATGACGGAATAAATGTAAGAGAAATGTGAACGGAATGACCACATAATAAAACTAGAAACACAAAACTGAAAAAAAAAATTGTTTTCACTTTTAAGTTTCTGTTTTACATAACCATCATTTCTCTCCATACTCTCTTCCGACCTCCCTTATCCTCTCCCACATACTTTTCTTTTATCTTCAACACAAAATATAAAACTACAAAGTAAACACAAAATGGTTATCAAATGACATCCTTAAAAACTTCGGCAATATAAACAAAAATAAATGGTCTAACTAATCCCATTTTTTATACTGGTAAAATTTAGATATGATTAACTAGTTTCTAACCGTTTAGGAAATGGGAAGTTTTATTTAAATCCATCTAACCTATTTCTACACTCAACTTACTCTTTGCACCCATTTGATTTTTCATTAAACTATTAATATCTCTTTAAACCCAAATTTGATACATAATATACCCCCATAAACTCAATTCAATATGTAGATTTATTTTTACACCCATTTGATTTTTAGAAGCTAAATTTGATGTGTTTAGACCTAAGTTCTTTTTAATGGAATCATTAACCAGGCTTCTTCAGGCTGCGCCGGGAAGAAATTTTACTCTGGCCATGGTTTTCTTGATGCTATCAAATCTTATTCCGGCTTTGGTAGGACCGGTTATGCTGCTGACTCCAAATGTGAAATTGCAGCATTCTTTGCTCATGTCGCCCATGAGACTGGCCGTAAGTCCGTTTTATTTCTCCTCTCGTATATACAATATGTACACTACATATGCATATGGATCGCATTCGCTTGCCTTGCCTATATTGTCATATAAATGCTTCCGTTGTCGGACTGTTTTTGAACGCCGCATTCAAAAAAGTTTTGATCTATTTGTTTGGAGTTTAGGTTCATCTCATTGTATCGCAAGTTAATTTATTTGGTGTTCTTGTTTATTAATCTCTCATATCAGATTTTTGCTACATAGAAGAGATAAATCGCGGCACCTACTACGATACCACAAGTACTGACAATCCGTGCAACCCCAAGAAAAAGTACTACAGTCGCGGACCACTCCAACTAACATGGAATTACAATTATGGAGCAGCCAGAAACAACATTGGTTTTGATGGCTTAAACTCTCCGAAAACAACATTCCTTTTATGATGTCTCCATCCGTTCTAGAGTCAACAGCTTCAAGGATCCTTCCTCTGCTATAAAGATCCCACAGCCAATACACTATGATGTTGTTGCAGTTGTTCTGTTCGTTTTGATTACCAGGCCTTCGTCCACAAACAACTTCTAGCATAAGAACACCAAATGCATAAACATCTGTCTCAACAGTAGCCCTTCCAGTAAGAAATGTCTTGGAAGCCATGTAGCCTTGCGTTCCTGCAATCTCATCTTCTAAACTCTAAAAAATTGAAATCAAACGAACAAAAAATTCATAAATTCATCATACCTTGGCTGGAGGATTAAAACTTCAAAATCACCATCCATCAATAGAAAAAATTACTTTTCTCTATGAGAGCTATTAGGGTTTTAGCCGGAATGAACGTAGGATAAACAAAGAATGATCGTATGGTTTGATTATAGTGTTTGGGTTTATTGATAAATTTGAGTTTATTATTAATTTCCTTTTGTACTTAATAGTAATTATGCAATAGGATAAAATAGACAATTAACATTTAAAATTTTAAGTTGGGTGTAAAAAGAGGTTGAATGGGTTTAAATAAAATTTCCCTTAGGAAATTAAGAAAAGAGGGATCATGAGTTAATTAGGGAGGGAAAAGGCAATTAAAGTGCATGAGGATGAGTATGACAGGACTGAGTTCGGTTGGGGTTTGCGGTGGTGGAAGTGGAGGTGGAAATAATAATGGAGTTTGCTAGTTGCTAGCTGCTAGATAGATAATAGAGGATGGTTTTACAATCATGGGGGAGCATATTCACTTTCCTCTTTGTCATCACTTTCTAAGGCATGATTAGATAAAAGTTTATCCATCCAATCTCCCTCCCTCACCCAAAAATTAAACTTCAATTCCCTCCCTTTACTTTTTCCCAAAATTAAACTACAATCTTCCTCCCCAAGACTCATACCATAATAGCTCGTGTATTATATACTGTTTGAAGAATGTAAGATCTTTATGTAACACATCATCTATGAGCGATGACAAATCAACTCGTGCAATTCAAATTACTTCTCTATCACGTTTTTTGTTTATGCGTGATTAAGTCAGCTCTTATAACAATATATATGTCATATATACACGTGTGAATACGATCGTTCAATTCACGTAATTTTACATGATATTAGAGCCCACATCGGAAACTTGACAAAACTAAGAATATTATACTATAATGTGAGATTATATATACTTTTTTTTAATGTAGAAATTATTATATATACTTGATCAGTTGATTACTGTTGAAATCAATTATCAAACCATTGGGGTTTCTTCGGCTAACTGGCTTGGCTCAGCTGTGTTGAACCTTAAGATGTTCCAAAGTGCTTTTCAAGCCTCTGTGGGTTTCTTGGTTCTGTTTGGATGGAAAGAAATAGAGTATTTCTAGTTATTAAGGGCCGGACTCTATAATCTCCCAATTGCAGGCCAGTCCAGTTGTTTTATTTGAGGCCCATATACTTGAAGAGCCGGACTCTATAATCCACGTTTTAATTAAGTTTTTTTTTATACGAAAATTATTATTGACACTTCAAAAATTCAATTATACACTCTAAACTTTTTATAAAAAGAAATACTCTCATAAAAATGCATAATTAAAATTTTAAAGTGCAATAATAATTCCCTCCTTAATTTATGCGTATTATTCTTGCACAAGCACGTACTAATCTTCTCTATATTGTTCTAATTTTATCTTCTCTCTCATTCGGTCTAATTTTCATGTACTTATCTTCTTTGTATCGTTCTAATTGGATAAAGATCCTCTCGGGATCCTCTTTATGGGGATTCTAGGAATCCTCACATCCTACACGTTCATCATATATCGTGAGACCAGTTTTTGTTAGTTACTATTAATTTTAAATAATAAAATTCAAATTATTTATAACCGAACGATGTATAATAAATGACTAAGATATGAAGATCCCTAAGTTCCCCACAATTTGGATCCAAATGGGATCTAAATTAAAATTCCATCTAATTTTATCTTCTCCCTATCCGTCTAATTTACGCTGATTTCACCTAGATAAATTTTCAACTCTTTTATATTTATATCTAACTTCAGCTAGCTAACTGGTTTACTACTGGCTTTCAACCCTTGGATAGCTATCCTTGGCACGCGTGCTACTGGCCCGCCTACTGAACTCCTATTGTCCTGCTACCAAGCTTTCTCTCTTTACTCGCCTAAGGGTGCACTAAGAAAGAGCCTCTTTGACCTTTGGTTCTTCTGAAAGTGCGGAGAACCTCCTGGGCAATGCCAATATTGTAAGTGATTTGCCTTCCAGGAATAAAGCTCGCTTGGCAGGGGCTAACTAGTTTACCCATCGGAGGCCTCAGTCTGTTGACAATGATTTTGGTGATACATTTGTAGATGGTGTTACACAGGGAATCAGTGTGCTGCCAAGACCATCAGGAATGTGCCCATGATCAAAACATTTTGCCACTAGTTTGAAAACATCTTCACCATAGAGATTCCTAGCTGGAACATTTATTAACCTCACCCTTCTTCCCCTTAGAGCTTATGGCTCGGACCCCCCTGTACCACCAAAGCAGACAGATACGTCTCCTGGCCCTTGCGCAAGCCTTTCTTTAGCAGCATGGCGGAAACCATTATACTAGCTCCTACTTTGCCTTCACAACCGGCACATACAAGGCGCCTTGTCATCCATAATGCAAAAGGAATTCAGGCGAGATGGGGGCACTGCCCTCGCCCTGCGAAGGAACTCCAGTCCCAAGACCACAAATCATCGAGTTGCACTGTTGGCTCGGCTTGACCAGCCAGCCATCCAGATCGACAAGCACGCCCCTCGCAAGTCCCACCAGTAAGTGGAGTATTCTATAATCCTTCCGTCCCGTGCCCGCAATAGACTTGAGTTATATAACCCTCCGTTCGGTCTGGCTAATCTTTCTAAGAGACGGGAATGCAAATAGAAAACTTCGCTTGGGAAAGCCTCATGGCCTAGCGCCCGTTGTAACAATAATAACATTTGTCGGAAAAAAAAATGTTTTTTTGGCTTAATCCATCTTTACTAAAGATCAAGTAACTCCACTTCAAATTTCCATCTTCAACAATGTAATCACAGACCCGAGCATTAAGCTTGAAAACGCTCTCGAAAGCTAAGGGAGTAGGAGCTTACCTCATCTGATTATGCACTGGTATTTCTTTCGGTAACAAACATGGTTGAACTGTTAAATTTCTAAGGCAAGTGCCAAAAATATATGTAAATTAGATAACTTTTATTGATACTCCAAAAATCTTATTGTGCACTCTTAATGGCTGTGTTTTTCTTTCTAAATATAAAAAGTTTATAAGTGCTCAAATTGATTAAGTTTGAGAGCAAACCAAAACAAATTAGAAAACTTTAACGAAAAACTCCTGATACTGTTCACTTTGACAAAAACCATATTTTTATACTAAAAAGTCAGTCATAATACTATTTACTTTATTCTTTATTTTGTCCTTCTCGTTAAAACTCACAATTTTCAAATCATTTTAATTAGTTTTCCTAACAAATTAACCTTCAATTAATTAATTAAACCAGTTTATACAACATTTTCTCAACTCCCACCCTTAAACCGGTTTAGCAGGTGGAGTGTACGACTGGGGTTTTACACCCTTGCACGCTACATGTATAACCATCCAGCATTGTCCACCAAGCATAACCAAATAGCTTGTGCAAGAAAGCAACGTAACAAAATTTATACCTCAACTCTTTAAGTAATACTAACAACTTATCAGAAGAAACAATCAACTCCTCCTTCGTTACGTTACGACGTATGACGCCAGTAACGGACCAATAAAATGCAGCCACGTAATGCGATCCTGCTCAGGATGGTTCAAGGTTGGCCAACCACTCTTCTACTTCTGAGTTTCTAAGTTTGGCAACCCACAGAAGGTTTGGCACTAAATGGACAACAAAAGCATGCAACAGATTGAAAAAAATAGCATTTTCGGACACAAATGATATATAGAAATGGCATGTCACTAATTTACATTATGAAGGAAAGTAGTATGCTTCTACCATTGTTCAGTCGATCTTCGTTCAACAAGTCAAAACAAAGTATTTCAGATTCAAATCGAAACAAACATGTATAGGAATATTAAGAAGGGAAGTGATTTCGCCCAACCCTTTTTCTTCCCCCGCACTCCTCTGTTTCTCATTTGGATTGAAATAAATCGCATGAGAATCAACGGGAGTGTTAAAATCACTTCCCATTTAAGAATCTTAAGAATAATGCTACTCATGTCACAAAATGGCTAATGTCTATGCAACTCTCTACTCTTCATCCCTATTTTCGGATGCCCACATAATGCCTGTCTCAGAGGGTAACAAAGCATATGACTTTGATAATATTTCTATGATGTATGGCTTAGACATAAAAGATAAGAACAACAATGCATATGACTTTGATAATATTTATATGATGTATGGCTTTGAATTAAAAGATAAGAACTTTCTAATGTAACACGTTACAAATATACCTCCATGCCGATAAACTTGGAGGACCGACAGAGAGGGCAGATGCTGAGCTTACTTTCACAATCTTTACACAGGCAAAGATGCTTACAAGGTAATAGAAGCATGCACACTTCATTGACTCGGCAGGCCTTGCAAGTCATCATCTCTTTCCCGTCATTATTCTCCTTGCAAAACCTTTCCAAATTGATCGAACGGCCATTGCAGCAAGAAGCTGTATCATCTACCTCACTGTCGCCGCATCCTTCTTTACTATCTCTACTTTGAGCATATACATGCTGAAGATTAAACCTTAGAGTTGAGATCATGTTTTCATTGCGCCTGGCTAGCTGTTGCCAAGCACCTGCTTCAACAGCCAACTGTTCCATTTGCTCTTCAAGCTCCATATTCTTCTCGTTAATGCTCTCCACTTCTACTTCTTTCTCTCGCAGCTTCTGATGAACTTTGTCTTCCACAGCCGAGAGAGTCTGAAGTTGTGTGGCTTGGACCTTGTCCATGATAGTTTGCCGCAGTTGGTCACCCTACAAATTAAGAAATTAGAGTTAGTTTAATCAGTTCAAGAATCTATCGAAGGGTTGTTTCTTGCTAATAAGTAAACACGTTGACATAAAAGCAATCACCAAAATGCAATTGGGACCCACAAAAATATCCAACAAATCAAAAATAGAAGACCCAACGTGAAAACCCCAGAGAGATTCTTGAGAAAAGAAAAAAAAAGTTACTGAATTTGCCAGATTAAGAAAATTTCTTAGTAATTCATTTCTTGTCAATACAATTCTCAACAGCTTCTCCAGAATGGCTAAGGGCACGTAAACCATCCACCCGGTACCACTACACACTTCTACTAAGGATGAAGAATTCAAAGGGATCAAATAGGAAATCATAGTCTGGTCCCACAAGGAATCGAACTAGCAAAAGAAGACTTAACCACAAATTTACAAACCACACTTTCCTCACACCACCACTTCTACAACCTAAGCCGCAAGGATCCTCCATCAAAATGGAATACTTAAGAACATTATCCGAGTTTTGCAAAATCTAGTTCATTTCATTAGAACTCGGCTTCTCATTGTTTAAGTAAATGACTCCAATTCACTAAATACAGTTCACATTTAGATTGTATCCATAGTTGTGAAGAGTAGGAATCAAAATTTATCAGATTATAGTCCGTCGGATGAAGCATTTTACTATTAAAAGAAGTGCCATAAATTTAGTAACAAATGGCACATATTTTAGTCATAGATATTGAATGATGATTGGATGCAAACATTATATGTTATGTGTCATGTGTTTTGGGAAGTTGATAATATTTTGGGTTAACATCATGAACTGAACTAAATGACACGCAGTGCCATTTCTACTCTCTAATCATAATGGCCTCGAACGTAGCAAATCATTTAAGTAATGGTAAATAACGTGGACACAAATCTGTATATAAATATCAATGACCATTTCAAAAAAGGCAAAAGGGATAATAGACTCATATAATTTTGTGCTACACTAGAAATGTTGTTTTTCTAGTTTTTGGGTATGAGAATCGTTGAAATACTACTTAGCCAGTTAACCGAACTGCTACTAAACTTAACAACCTATTATAGATGAAAATCAAACATATCAGTAATTGAAATCAAACCATGGATGTTATAGATGAAAATCATCCTAAACGAAATTCAAGAATCTGTGATAAAAAAAAAATTATTAGTAGTTCTAACCCGTACATAAACTCAACAAAAATGGCATGATCGTCAAAACAATGACATAATACCACTCTATATACAAACAACAATAACAAAGCCTTTTCCCACTAAGTGGGGTCGGCTACCACTCTATATACAAACATATAAAAAAATGTAAGACCATTGATCATCAGCAGATTAAGTAAGCATCTAAAAAAGTTCCTACAAAACATTCAACAAAGCAACAAGAAGATAAGGTCTTTTCCAAGAAACAAGACCTGGGCCTTGAGGAATCTATCAATCTCAGCATCCTGTCGTTGTAGCTCATGATCAATGTCATCACTGATAAGTGACAGCAATGACGAGTCCCCTGTAGAAGACATTCGAGTAGTGTCAAGGGACAAACCCAAGCCTGTGGAGACCGATTGCGGTTGCACGAAATCAATGGACGATATTTGTGAGTTGTTCTCCAGGAAATCCTGTTCCTTTAGCTTTTTCCTTTTGGATTCGAACCCATAATGACACTGCAAATCGGCACCACTATCACTGCCATCCGTTGCAGCCACCGGACCGGGCGCAAATCCTACTACATGAACTAAAAAGAAGACACCACTTATTTCAGGTAATGTTCCACAAGCTCAAGATCAAATAATCAAGGCTCTTGTTGGTTGCTAAGAAAATCTAGGAAAAGATAAGGGACAAAAATGTCACGGAATTATTAAAGTCTTGAACTTTAAGCAATTAAGTTATTAAATTTTGATAAATTCAGATCAAATTCGCAGCGAAAACACGAAAATGACGCTAAAGTGACGATTGTTATCTAAAACCCTCTGCAATTTGGATCACTGGATTTAAAAAATCCAAACTTTTTGGCTTGGCACTGTTACAGATTCTGGGCAACCAAACAGAGCATAAGAAAATGTAAGAAAAGGAGGAGGAAAGAGAAATTACAGGGCGGAACGTAAGGAGGATGCTGCTGGGGGTGATCGTGCAAATTGCCGGGGTCGTAATACGCCACCGCCGGCGACATCTGGCCGTCGATTGTGTACATATTTCTACACCAAAAATGTGGAAAAATAAATAGAGATTAAAATAAATAAATAAGGAGAAGTCATTAATATTGGATGAAATTGATGAAATAATTACCTGAAAGACTTGGATTGTTGCTGCTGTTGTTGGGGTGGGTAGAGCTGTTGGAAATAGTGCTGGGGAACAGCCATAGCTATTGAGGTTCTAGAGAGAGAGAGTCAGAGAGTTTTAGAGAGATAAAGAGAGAGTTCCTCTCGCCTATGAGACAGATATGGAGAGAGAGAGAGAGGTTGCTTCTTGATTGTGTGAAATGCACAACTGGCTCGCTGGCCGTGGGAAGATTCCATCTTTATTTTTCACCGCCTGTCCTCATTTGTTATCAGGCTTCTTATTTGTGGGCTTTTTTGGTAAATCCCACAAATTTTACTCTTGCTCTAATAGCTTGGGCCACCTTTTATCGGGCCTGATAACGAATTTTCAGTCCGGTCCATGTTTTGAAGACCAACACACTAAAAGTAAAAACTGTGTAAGTCTTACTTTTTTTTAAAAATATATTTTTACATTAAAAGGATAAGGAATTCGATTAAGTCACACAATAAAAAATCTAATTTGACATCGAATTAGCCTTCATGAGATTTGAACCTAAGACTTCTCACTTAGAAGTAAAGAGGAATACCATTATACCATAATATTAAGTGGCAAGAATGGTAATTTGGGTAGATTGACACTTTACATAATCTTGCAACTCAATGAAGGTGTTCATGGGTCGGGTCGGGCTCACGTCGATACACAGTCAGTCTCTTCTAACCCAACATAATTAGTAATAGTTTTCCAAGCCCAAACACGATATTGGGTAAACCAATGTTACACAGTAGTCTAGTGGATGAGGATAAATTCGAAGCTCGTATTTCACATAGCATGTTCCGAGTTCGATTCATGGCGCTGGTGATTCACACAATAAAAGCTAAAATGTCTTTGTGAGTCTTTTCGACCTCTCAAAAAGTGAACATCTGAAATTGAGTTGCGGCAGCATCTCAGCGCCGAACGTGTGGCAATTGGAGGTGGTTCCTCAGAAGTTGTTGTGTTTTTACAGGGAATTCGGAATGGGGTTTCTTTTTCTGGGCTCACAGTTTCACTTTCTGATTGAAACTCCAAATTTTTGTGCAAAACTTGAAATTTACATCAAACATTTTGTGTGCAGGCTGACAAACTAGAACAATAGGGCTCGGTTGGTTCTGGCTCCATGGTTAGTGGTGATTCTAGTTGTAACTGCCACTTTTACTGCCAGCCTCACTTCAAAAAATGAATGCAACTTGTTTATATTGTTAGATACGTCCCCCACGTTTTAGATTTTAGACCCAAAAACATCAAAAGTATTGCCTCCATGAGTGACTACCCAAATGCCTTGGAGATGGATTTTAAACATCATATATACTCATGTTTAATCTGTTAATCTGTTTATGCATATTGTTACACGTAATGCTAGGGATTGACATGATTATGGCCAACCCAAACTAAACTTGTTTGTTTCGTTTTATTTTTGTAGTCGGGTTGTCTACAACATGTCACCAATTCAGGGTAATGTACTTCATGGGGCACAGATGCCTCATAACCAACATGTTCAGTTGTATGTGCCTAATGCTATACTCGTGGCCCACAAGGTTTTCTAGGCCCACGCCCTATATACGGTCCTCATGGCTCAAGTTCTATTCAGGTTCCAACCAATCACAACTCCCACTGCAGCTGAAAGGGAGATGCCACTTTCATCGAATCCCTAACAAATCGTAAGAACCACCTTGATATCCATAATTCAGTATCTTAAAAATCAAGAATCATATAGGAACTAATTTATCCATTCACATTCATTTTTTCCTTTATTCACAGTCGTGAATTCCTCTTATGACTTTCTCGTCTAATATACCAATAAAGAGAAATGTTAAGGAGCTTTTTTAAAGTGAAATTTTTCATAAATTTTCTATCACCTCACATTTAATGTCAATTTTCATGCTTTCAATACAAAATATTGTACTAAAAAATAAGGCGACAGAGAAATCCTACTTCTAAAGAGTCTACTTAGCATTCTTTACCAATAAAACTACGAAGCAATTAATTAGTGATCTCATGTGCTTATAGCCACTGAAAAAAAATAATAATTACGAATTACAATAATTTCATACTTTTAAAATTACAATAAAATGATAATATAAAAGAATAAATAAATAAGAGAGAGAATGTGTGAATATTGTAAGTAGTAATACAGCCCGTAAATCAACATTTATCTTGGGCACTCGGGCAGCCCAAAAGTCCCAAACCGTGTTTTCTTTTCCAGTTTTCCTCCCTCAGTCTGCCCGAACTCCAAAAGTCTGCCCGCTGAGTTGTCCCACCACCTGTTCTCTTTAACGAAAACAAAGAAAATGAATAATTTTTAATGAATTTCGTGTGATTCCTCCCCGTGTCGATCAACTGGTGGTGCAGTTCGTGAGCTTGATCGGAACGTTGAGCTTCTTGGGATCAAAAGTCACAGAACAATCAACCCGCCGGTTGAATTTCGGCTTCACCAACTTCCCCAAAACATAAGCTCTGGATCGGATCACGAAGCTCAGCTGCAGCGGCACCGGCAGCGCCGTCGTCCCCGTCACGCTGTTCATGCTCGCTCCGCTACCGTACAGCGGTATTTTATCGCCAAATACCCGAACGCTGATCGATCTTTGACTCTTCCTCGATTGATAAAACTTTTTAATCTGCATAACCCAATTAAGATTAACGATCTAATCGATGAAACTACGAAAGTGTATTCAATTGGAATTTTGAGAGATTTTAATTCTTTTAATGAATCTAGGTGTATCCAATCAGGAATTTAAGTGATTCTCTGAAATTCAATGTGTATTCAATCAAGATTTTGAGAGAGTTTATTAAAATCCTCAGAAATCCAGGTGTATTCAATTAGGATTTTAAAGAAGTTTATAACATTCCAGGTGTATTCAATTAGAATTTGATTTTAAAGAATTTGAAAAAAATTGAGGAATTTGAGGGAATTTGAGAGATTTTGTAGTGTATTTTAAGCATCAACAAATCTCTTCTCTCCCCAAGAGATTTTGAGAGAATTGAATCAAAATTTTACATGGAATCTCTACAAATCAATTAGACTCCATAAAAATTCATGGATTTATAAATCTATCAAAATCTCTCAAATTCTCAATTGAATACACCCCTAAGTATTGAAATTGGAAATTGGACTTACTGTTCCGGAGGCGATTGTGATTTGGAAGTATGATAGATCTAGAGGCTTCGGCATTACGTGCATTCCGAAGAATGTACCGGTGTTGCGGAATGTGAACTTCACTGTGGAATTGACTGAGATCATATCAGTGGAAACGCCGGTGGAATCCGAACCCGCTTGAATCTTGAACTGTTCGAACGTCACACTCTGCAATTATACAAAATTCACCCGAATTAATCACTACCCAGATAATCAATTTTCCAAATGGAGATTGATAGTCGACAATGGCGAATCAGACGAACCTTCATGGTGATCTTGGGCTTCATGGGCCTACTGGCGCCCCAGAGAATCAGAGCGAACATGGAGAAGAGGAGGAAGAAACCGAGAACGAAAGCTGGAAAGTAGCACCGCCGTGGGAAGCCTTTGGATTCCTCTTCTCCCTCCAGAAGGCCTTCCTCTTCGATGACGGCTTGCTCCTTCCACGGCTTCTGTCCCTTCCGGTTGTGGCGGGACCCGTCATTGGGGTTGATCTTTCGGGATCCGGGTTTGAGGGACCCGGAGAACCGGGTGGAGGAGGACTCGCGGGAGTGGAGGCCGATGGAGGAGTGGGAGTGGGGAGGGGAGCCGGAGGGACTGATGACGGGGGTGGACTGAAAAGACGTCGTGGTTTTCTCTCCATCGTGGGAGTCGCGCGAGGGGCTCTGGACGTAGTAGACTGGGCGGCGGCCTGGGGATCTGGTGGGGGACGACGGCGCGAGGCTGGTCACCTCGAAGTCGGTCTTGGCGTGCATTGCAGCGGAGTTTGAATCGTTTGGTTTCGATTCGGAGTTGCTTTAATGGAGGAGCTGCGCTGACCTAGTGTTATGGTGGTGACCTTGGAGTAAGATTATGCCTTACTGCGGTGGAGAGGGAAGACAAAGGTCACAAAAGTCACAAAAGTGGGGTGCTAATTATTATTATTTTTTTTTAAAGAACAACCATTTGCAAGCTACATTTATTTATTATTTTTGCAAGCAGATAAAATTTTTATTTTTATTTTTTTTTTGGTAAAATTGGGGGTCAAAGGACCCAAAAAAACCAGCTAAACGTTAACAAACCGTGAATGAGGAACACCAACAGTGTCCTCAAATATCAACCTCTCCACAGGAGGAGGAGGCTCATGAAAAAAATGCAAACCAATGTCGAGGCCATGGCCTAAATCTGCCATGCCATCTGCCACTCTATTCTTCTCACGATAGACATGTGATACCGAGCATATCCAATCCCGGCGCAACAACTCCCGGCAAGCAGTGACGAGATGAGCAAGAGGGTGCGTAGAAGAATTACAATCCAAAACAAGAGTAATAACCACAGCAGAGTCCAATTCGACAAGCACTTTCCTATAGCCCATTCTCCAAGTAAGAGACAGACCATGGAAAAGTCCCCATAACTCAGCATTAAGAACACTCCCCACGCCAATGTTTAAAGTGAAACCAGCAATCCACACTCCTGCAGCAGCACGTAGAATCCCACCAGCAAGCAGATAAAATTTTCATAGGCATTCTAACTTCTCTTTGACCATAAATTTAATTTTCACACCAGCAGCGAATTTTGAACTCCAAAACCTTTAGTTTTTAATGCTAATTTTTAATTAGGGGATTAATGTTTGTGATTTGGCGGGTGAGAAAAGTTTAGTTTAGGCGAAATAATGGGAACTAATTAAACTGACAGACATATAACAGTTGGCACCGCGCGCATGTCATATGCCAAATTGCCAGATACTCATATTTGTTGCTGTTCGTAAATAATAAACACACTTTATTTTAATCTTTCACACATTATTATAGATTTATTATTTATATTTAATTTGTTCAATTTAATGGATACAAACAAAAATGGCTGCGAAAAACTTTAAAAAATGCATAAGAATCAAAATCCCCTCTCTTAGACCATCTCCAATCCTGACCTAAAACTTAAAAATATTTAGCCCAGAAAATTTAGGTTTTAGCCCAGAAACAGCTTTGTTTACTCCAACCCTCCTGGCCTAAAATTTTAGCCCCAGATTATCAAAAAATGAATTAAGGCTAATTTTTTTTTTACTCGTGGAATTTAAAAAAAAAATTATGTAGACTATCCTAAATTAATTTTATGAACATTTTAACCTAAAAATATTTAAATTCCGATAAATTTTGAAAAATCACTAAATCAATACATGAAAATCATGATAAACCACATAAACTTAAAAAAAAAAAAAAAGACAATTAATAAACCACATAAACTTAATACAATCGAAAACTCATAGACTACATAAACTTAATAATGATATTCACCATCTTGACTTGGTGATGGACTTGGGTGATAGTCTTGAGATGAATCATCATCTTGAAATATACTCCTTGTGGCATTCCTTCGTATAATTTCTTTTTGCTTACCACGTAAGTATCTCTTCCTCTCTGGAGTGTATTTGTCGAGGTCCTCCATTATCAAATTAGTTTCGTACCTTTCTTGCTCCCTATCCGCTTCTTGCTTCATGGCCAAAAACCTTTGGGCCGATTCTTCTTGCCGACGGCAATGGTTTTCGTTCATTCTTGCCATTTCGCTAGCAAATTGTGCATAACTCGGATCTTGGGACTTCCCTTTTCTCTTTGCTTCCTTTTGCTTATCTCTACCCGGGGGCCTTGCAAAAGAAGAAGTTGGGTTCATTTGTTCGACACCTTCATTGTTGGCAAAATTCACACCTTCATTTACATCATTTGGGGGTGGGGCTTCATTATGAAATAATCTTTCACATTGTTGATTCGCATCAGTTCCCCACCTTGGACAATCCTTGAGGATGTTCCAAGCATGATGCAACTTAAAAGCTTGATTTTTTGGTGTAGTTCTTGTCTTGTAAATTGCCATTGCTTTGTCACCCTATGCAACAAATACATAAAAACAATTAGTTGCAAAATACTATTATGTACATGACAACTAAAATATCAACAAAGAAACTCACAATTTCTGAGACGCCCCTTCCACTAGGCAGGTCAACCATGGCTCTCTCCAAGCTTCCCTTCCACAAAGTGCACGCTTTGTTGATAATCTTCCACCGATCATAAACACCACCAACTTCCCTTCGACCGGCGTTGGAGTTTTCATGGAACTTATCAACGATTTTACCCCACAAATCCTTTCTATTTTGATTGGTGCCGACGGCACCATCTTCACTAACAGAAATCCATGCCAAACATAAAGCAATATCTTCGTCAAAGGTCCAATTACGACCTCCAACATGCTCTTTTGCCATCTTGAAAATTTTGGAAATGAGAAGAAATGGTAGAAAGAAAAATTGGAAGAATTGTAGGAGAAAAGTGAGTTTTGTGTGGATGTTTGAACAAATACATATGTATTTATAGAGTTTTTGGTTGAATTTTAAGTTAAATAATTTTTTTAAATTGTTTTAGCCGTTGGATTTAAATTTGGACCGTTAGATCTTTTTTTTACCGTTAGATTTGATTATATTCGATCTAAACTGTTGGATTCAATAAATATAAAACTAAAAAAAAAATTGAATGTGGACCGTTGGATTAACCAACGATCCAATTACATCAGCCGTCCATTTTGAATAATGTAGCCAACGGCTACAAACAACATCTGACAGGCCGGGGGACACACCCACGTGGGTGGGGTCCACCTCGGCTGTGTGTGGTTTCTGCCTGGCGCGTTTGGGCGTGGGGGAAGTGGGTTTTGGAGGGTGGGCTTCACAGCCCACTTTACACTCTCATCAATGGGTCCACTTCAATTTGTGGGCTAAATTTGTGACCTAAATTTGCTTTTATTTTAAGTTTTAGGTTTTAGGTTTGGTTTTAGGGCAGGGTTGGAGTGGATTTTGGGGGGGGGGGGAAAGGGAAAATTTAGGTTATAGGGCAGGGTTGGAGATGGTCTTAGTCTAAAGCGATTGTACCTGCAACTGAAGTCTTCCAATTATAATATTGCTTGTTTCACTTGTATTAAAGAAATAAGAGTTGATTATGTGTTTATGGGAAATTATTGAATGTACATTAACAATCAAATTTTGTACTTTAACCATTGTAATTTTTTTTAATGCAACAATATCTTTAGAATAAAGGATAGGGGGCATTAGGCTAGGCTACCCAATGAGAATTCTATAACAAGTCGTATCTAACTCGTGATCTATGAAAATCAAACTTAAAACTTCTTATTTAAAAATAAAATAAAACTGTAGTGCTAAGTGAGTAACCAGTATAAGTTAAACATATGCATTTATCACGCACGACTTCGTTTACAAAAAAGATAAAGAGCAATGCATACTGACTTTTTGTATGTTTGAATAAAAAATAAAATGTGAATTCTACGTTACAGTGAACACGAAAATTTTCTGAAGACAGGAACACGTGTACAAAAAAATATTTTGTATTTATGAATTTTGGGGTTGCAATCTCTTTTGACTTGATCCTCTAATTCGATCTCCGTAAGATGTTGATTTGTGGATTTTATTGATCCAAGGGCCGTCGAGGCTTGATCTTGGATGAATAGGGGGAGTTTCTTCAAGGGTCGTTGGGCTTGATCTTGAAGGTTGGCGAAAGTTTCTTCAAGGGTCTTTGGGCTTGATCTTGAAGGTTGGATGGAAGTTTCTTCAAGGGCCGTCGGAGCTTGATCTTAAAGTTTGATGGAAATTTCCTCAAGGGCCGTCGGGGCTTGATCTTTAGGGTGGATGAACAATCTTCAAGGGCCTTTGGGCTTGATCTTGATGAACGGTGAACGATCTTCAAAAGCCTTTGGGCTTGATCTTGAAGTTTGATGGAAATTTTCTCAAGGCCATCGGGGCTTGATCTTGAGGGTGGATGATTGTTTCTTCAAGGGCCGTCGGAGCTTGGTCTTGAAGTTTGATGGAAATTTTCTCAAGGGCCGTCGGGGCTTGATCTTGAAGAATGGATGTGTTGATCTAAGGGCCGTCAATGTTTGATCTTGGAGGAACGATAAACCAAGAATGAAGAACGAAGAGAGCTTTCTCGATTCTTTGGAATTCTTGGGAACCAGGACGCTTGAGAGCTTCGAAGCTTCAAAGCTTCAAGGACTTTGCCTAATGATTTTGGTTCTTGAAATGAATGAATTAGGCTTGTATTTATAGAATTTTCCAAGGCCTAATTTTGAATATAATATTCAGATGAAATAAATCATTTATGCATGGTGTTGACACATGTTCAATTTGATGGCTTTTGTGACTCTTTTCAATTTTTCGTCGAGTCACACGCTACGTGTAAAATAAATGTAACACGTGAGCGTTAAAAACTTTGATTATTGCTCAACATTTATTTACCGAAATTTTGATGTCTACAGTTACAATTTGTAATCAAATACATAAAAATTGAGAACCATATCAATTAGTTAGAATCTCTTACAATTTCTGATGAATCCCATCCAAATTTGGCGGTACTTCCTCCCGTTGAAGGCCACAGTCCCCTCCTCCCTCTTTTTATCATTCACCTACGCCTTCTCCTCTTTCTTATTAAGATTTTTTTTTAAAGGACAAAAATCCACATCCAACAACTCCCCATCCCCGATTTCGATTTTTAGCTCGAGGACGCTAGCGAGCCATCTCACATACTTACGACTTATTTTTTATTTATTTAATTCGACAGTTAAAAAGAAAAAAAAAGTGTGTGCAAGTTATCTCCCAGTGTTTAAAAATACAATATATTATGAGGCAATTACATTTTATCACCTTGAAGATTGCTTCATTTAATGCTTTGCATCCTATTGTTAAATGTATAATTTATACCGGTGTTATTTGAGATGAAATTAATTAGAACAACGAAAATGTGTTAGGAGAACACATTTATTTATCCAATTTGGCTATGCCCAAGCCTTCAATTTTTTTAGCAACCGTGTTAATCTTTGCAAATTGTGATGTATCTTGTAGTGGTATTGTTAAATAATGACGTGGCTCACTTAAGTTACAGTTTTTGCACAATTAAAATCTCATGAACTGCACGCGGATCAAATATTAATAAAAAATTAAAAATGAATGAATTGCTAACTTTTATTAGATAATGTAGGGATTGTAAGTTTGCGCCATCTTTGAGCGGAAAATGTGGCGAGAATGAGATTAAATATGACATTTGGTATTGCAATGACTTTCAATTCTATCATGCTCGTTACAAAAAAGTGCCAATTAATTTCTAGACCCGGTCTAATTAAAAAGAAAAACATCAAGAGGCGTCGGTGAAAGACGTCGGAATTAATAACATGGACAACAATTAAAAGTTTTTTTTTTTTTTTGTAATATCATGTATGAAAATTTGAACAATGAAAAGATATACAAAATTAATCCACAATTGAGACAACAACAGAAACTTTCAAACAATTGCCAATGGCCCCGTTTTGATATCCTTCCCGGCCGTTTAGTCAGGACACGCGCCATTCAAAAACCTAGCAAAAATCTCAGAGAGCAGCACCATCAACGTATTACGTATCCGTTACTCTGTTCAAGATTCCAAAACGCTCAATAAAAATCCTTGTGAGAGACCCCAGTTCACTAGTCGTCAGTCGAAGTCGGCATTGGCTGGTAGGACCTCCGCACGGGCGCCGAGCAGCTCCGCTACAAGCTCTGCGCCTGTTCGCCTCACGGCCTCATCTGCGCAGGCGAACCGTTCCTCGCCTCCTCTCAGCTCCGCGAGCCTTCTTCCTGCTCTGGCCCAAGGTAAGATCACCTCCTTTCTTATGCACACAACCTGTTTGATGAATTGCCTCAATTGATCAAAGTCTGCATTTTTATTGAATTTTGGGAATTTTATTGAATTTTGGGAGTTTTGATGTGCAGCCGCAAGTTCATGTCTAGAGCTTCCCAGAAGAACCGATCAATCCGCTCGCTGCGAACAGCGAAGGCGCGTAGATTGTTGGCGGAGGCTCGTCAGGGAATGTCTACTTGTTGGAGGTTACTTTTCCTGTTCATTTTTCTTTCTCTCTTAACTTATCCTTTTTTTGAGCTCTAAAATGCTAGTGGAAAAAAAACTGGAAAAGCTCAACGAAACATGCATGCATAAACTAAACACCCCAATTAATTTTGAGATTACCTGTTTCTGCACTCTTCCTTTTCCGATGATTTTTGCACCCGCCCAAACTCAGCTCCAATGTAGTGGTTTCCGTTTATTTCAGGTACCATTGTTTGTACACCCTGTAACTGCTAGTAGCTAAATCAGGCAACTGGAGGTCTGCAAAATTTTGTGACTATAAAGTGTTACTTTCTTGCATATAATTTTCGGTTTAAAGTTGTTTATAGTCTCAAATCGAGAGATTTTAAAAATAAAATAAAACTAGAGCATTGCAAATCACGATATTGGGAGAGGAGGAATCGACCTGGGGACCTGGAATATGGTCGTTACCCTGCAAAATTGTTACTTTCTTGCATATAGTTTCTGGAGATTTTAAAAATAAAATATTGCAAATCGGGAAAATTGAACTCGGGACCTGGAATATGGTCTTAAACCGAGTTACAAGTCCCTTGCAACCTTATATATAATAACTTGTCTAGTTGGAACATGGGATCTTGTAATTTGTCAAGTATAATAAAAGCTCAACCTTGAAATTAGCGTATTGATGTTAAATGAATAGAGTGAGTTGGCAAATAAATAGAAAAGAGCTTAATTACCAGAAGTGGCATGCAACTAAACATCATCCTCTGCTTCGACTATGCCTTCGCCTTCATCATCAGAATCTTGGGCCACTCATTTCCTCTGCCTTTTCGGCAACCTCGTGCAAGCCTCAAAGATCCATAGATGTCAAGTGTCTGAAGTGATGTTTTCCGCAAGAAGTCTGGCAGTGTTTTTAGCCGAGGGCACCAGCCAATCTCTAAAGAAGAAAGGCATGGCATTATGCAATATTGTCAAAGATAAGAGTTGTTGTTTGTTCCCCAGGGGTGATGCTTTCACACCCTCACCCGCGGCAACTTTCACTTCGCCATCAATTTCTATGCCGAGTTCACGAAGTTGGTCTAAGTTTCTCAAATCTCCCAATTTGAACGCTTCATCGTCGTCTTTACCACCGCCAACACGACACCAATCTAGTCTTCTTAGATTTGTTAATCTCCCAATCCCTTTCCGCAAGTACTTCAGCTGAAAACAATACTCGACATAAAGATGCTTTAAGTTAATCAACTTTCCCATGCTCTGAGGTAGACTGTCAACTTAGACAAATCAATAAACCTCATACGCACCAATTCACCTCTCTTCCGGAAGCTCTTCAATACAATTATCACTCAAATTCAATGTCCTAAGATGCTTCAATGACGAGATCAGAGTTGAGTCACAACATTAAATTTTGAATCAAAAGTTGCAAGAGTAATGGATCCTTGGGGGCAAGCACTAAGGTCAAATGGCGGATCTTATCGCTTAAGGGCTCTATTGTATCTTTACCACCATTAACCTCCATTGTAAAGCATTCATTTTGAGTAAGAAACTGCAGAAAGTCGTGCACAATTTCATGCACACCTTCAGATATTTCCTTTATGGTCTTCTTCAAAGTCTTGAAAGAAAGAACGCATTACAAAATTATCAAAAAACCTTTGGCCAATTATTTCTTTCTCTATGTTTCCCTTCCAATAGAGATAATCTTGTGACATCCACAACTCAATAAAATAACCTTTATAGATCAGATGGTTATTTGGAAAAATAGCACAATATAAAAGGCATTTTTTGACCGCAGGTGCCAAATCAAAATAACTAAGTAATAACAATTGGAAAACTTGTTGCTCAACCTCTTCTAGCTCCCATATCTTATTATTCAAAACTTCTTGCCATTCTTTCTTCGTTTTCTTGTAATGCATTTGACTACCCATAATCTTTGCAGCAAGAGGCAAACCCTTGCACTTTTTTGCAATTTCTTTACCAATGGCTCCCAAAACACCAAATTGTTCCTCTTCCCTATTAAAAAATGCCTTACGATTGAATATTGACAAACAATTTTGTTCGCTCAACCTGTCCAAATAGATCATGTGAGTGGTAGCTTCCATCATATCAGTAACCTTATGTATTCGAGTGGTCACCAATATTCTACTACCAATATCGCCACTCTGAATTAATGGCAACTTCAATTTCTCCCACTGTCTTTGGTCTTCAGTCCACACATCATCTAGGAAAAGGAGAAACTTCTTTCCCTGAATTGATTCAGACATACATTGAAAGAAATCCTCCAACTCATCTGAATTTGGGCCGACTGCTTTGGCACCAGAAATGATGGCTTTGGCAGTTTTGATCTCATCAAAAGGGTCTGAAACACAAACCCATATTTTGATATCAAAACAAGCTTTAACTCTTTCATCGTTATAAGCCAGCTGGGCCAGAGTTGTCTTTCCCATTCCTCCAATCCCGACAATTGGGATGACAATGAGGCCCCTCTCTTCTTGACTACTCTCATTCAACAACTTGCTGACCAAAACTTCCTCATGTTGTTCTCTACCAAATACAATGGATTCATCAACAAAAGAGGAAGTTTTCTCTCGCTCAGGTTGTTCAATGATTATTCTCTCTATGAATTGAAAGTTATATTGTCAGTGATAGAGACCCCATTTTCATTAGTGCATTCTGGAAGGAACTGTTTAAGTTGCAGAACTCAAAACTGTGCATGAGCTTAAGGTACCACCCACGAAGTGATGGCTAGACTGAGGTGATGAATAGATGCCTGGAAACCTATCTCATATGCTTTGTGGGAGGTCAACCAAGGATATGGGTTCAATGGATCTCTTGGGCTGAATGGTGCTTCAATACCTCTTATCACACCTCCTCCAAATACACCCCATTTGAGCTAGTCTATGGATACCCCCCACCCCATGTGATCCCTTATGAGATGGGCACTGCAAAAGTGGATACTGTGGAGCAAAGGTTACTTGAAAGAGATAGGATCTTATCTGTGTTAAAAGCTAATTTGGAGCTAGCTCAGAATAGGATGAAACAGTACATTGACAAAAAGAGGACACAGAGAATTCTCAATTGGTGACTTTGTTTACTTGAAGCTGATACCATACCAGTTGCAGACCTTAGCACCCCACAGTTATCACGAGCTACAACCTAGGTACTATGGACCCTATGAGGTACTTGAGAAGATTGGTGATGTGGCTTACAAGCTTAAACTGCCATTGGGGACTAAAATACATCCAGTGTTCCATGTGAGCTGCCTCAAGAAACAATTGGGGGACCACACCAGTGCTCTAAGTAATTTGCCTCAGGTTATGGAAGATGGCTTGGCTCAAAACAGTCCCAAAGCTGTGACAGCTAGGAGAATTTACAAGGAGGGAGACTCTGCAGGTGTGCAAATTCTGGTGCAGTGGCAAGATCAAGAGGAGGAAGATGCTACTTGGGAGGATTTCGATGAATTCCAGGCCAAGTTCCTTGATTTTTCTCTCTGAACCTTGTGGACAAGGTCTTCTTAAGGAGGGAGTATTGTTATGAATTGCACTATTGTGATTGCTTCGATCACAAGGGTAGTAGTTGGTTATAGTTAAAGGTGGTTAAATTGTAAGAGATTTGTTGTAATGATCTAGAATCCTTGGGTTTTATTGTAATAGGCCGAGTATTGTATGGAGTATTTTAATAAGTTGCGGTGGTTGTGCAGTGGGCAATCACACACTGAGTTGCTAGCTAATGGGATATCTATCTCTCCACACCCATTGTAACGGTCAGATATGAATTTAGTAAAAGAATATTCCAATTCCCACTTCTTCTTCTTCTCCCTTTGCATTGCCGCCATAGCTACTGAGCTTAGGTTGATTTCCAGCTGAGATTTGTGATTCTAACACTCAATGGCGCTGGTGGTGGTCTTGTAGTCCGTCGAAGCCGGCATCGGCTGCTGGGACCTCCGCACAGGCGCTGAGCAACTCCGCTGCAAGCTCTGCGTCGGCAAACGGTTCATCGCCTCCTCTTAGCTCCGCGAGCCTTCTGCCTCCTCTGGCTCTGTCCAGTACTGGTCCTGGTCCAAGGTAAGATCACCTCCTTTCTTATGCGCACAACCTGTTTGCTGAATTGCCTTATTTGATAAAAAGCTTGCATTTTTATTGAATTTTGGGAGTTTTGATGTGCATCCGCAAGTTCATGTCAGGAGCTTCCCAGAAGAACCGATCAATCCGCTCGCTGCGAACAGTGAAGGCTCGTACATTGTTGGTAGAGGGAATATCTACTTGTGGGAGGTTAATTTTCCTAATCATTTTTCTTTATTTCTTTGAATTTATCTTTTTTGAGCTCTGAAATGGTAATAAGCATTTTTTTTTTTTTGTATTTATTTAGGTTAATGCTGGTAGACTGCTTAAGAAATGGCATGCTCACTACAGAGGTGTTAGTTGCTTGGTATTTTCGGATGATGGCTCCCTGCTGATTTCGGGTCGGAGGATGGAGGCATTAGAATTTGGTCTCTTATAGGGTAACCACTTCTTATCTTATATTTTTGTATCTTTATATTGTTTTTAATTATGCACTGAAAACAGTTATATCTCTATCTGTTGAATCTCACAGATTATTCGATGATGATCAAAGTCAACAGGAAATGTACACGTATAACCTAACGGAGCACACTCTGTTTAACAGCTGTTGTCGTAGGATATGGTGGATGCAAAGCCATTATTGTGACAGCATCTCAAGATCGCACGTGTAAGGTATGGCATGGTCTTTAGCAAATTATGAACACTATTTGGTAAAATAATAATGCTATATGACGGACAATGATGACAAGGTTAATTAAAATGAGGTCTGGGTACTAAAGGAGAAAACGATTCATGAATTTACCAACCACGTGTGGATTGTTTCTCTTGACTCGTTGATCTATTACTTTCTTAAATGCTCAGATTTATCTTCTTGGTTTTTTGTAGCATGTATTCCTTGTAAGTCCCTCTATGTATTACATGTTTTTTGGGCCACTCATTTCCTCTGCCATTTTGGCAACCTCGTGCAAGACTCTTAGAGTACATGATTTCAAGTGTCTGAAGTGGTGTTTTCCGCAAGAAGTTGGGCAGTGTTTTTAGCTGATTGGAATCTTGTCTAGCTGGATTAATGTAAAATGAATAGATTGAGTTGGTAAATAAATAGAAAAGAGGTTAATTACCAGAAGTGGAAGCCCTCTCATGCAACTAAACAGCATCCTCTGCTTCGACTATGCCTTCACCCTCATCATCAGAATCAGAAGTGGAAGGCTCTCAGGTAACTCAACAGCATCCTCTGCCTCGACTATGCGTTCGTCATCAATATATATGCTGGGGATGTGAGAAATCTTGGGCCACTCCTTTCCTCTGCCTTTTCGGCAACCTCGTGCAAGACTCTCAGAGTAGTTGATCTCAAGTGTCTGAAGTGGTGTTTTCCGCAAAAAGTCTAGCAGTGTTTTTAGCTGAGGGCACCGAAAAATCTGTAAAGAAGAAAGGCATGGCATTATGGTAATACGAGAATCCTCTTCCTTCCACTCTTCCACTCCTTTCCACTCGAGGTGTCTATTTGTCATAAGAACTGATGGTGCATGGATAGATTTCTCCTACCAGAAGTGTCTTCGAGCATATATCCGAGATACGTACCCATCCCATGCAGATAGATTCATTCGGGAACATTTTAAACGTGGTAGTGGCTAAATGTGCATTACTCCTTCCTAACGCTTGTATTGGGGTTTAATTTTGCTTTGGTAATTACAGATGCGTATGAAATGGTATTCAAATTATACCTTGGAAGGGAAATGTCTTTCGTAGGGTTTGATTACTGGGTGTGGATTTATGGATATATTTTATTTTTATTGTTAATTTCGTCTTATGCTTGTTTTTTTTTTTTTTTTTTTGAGTGAAACATAGAGTTAGTAAGTTAAATGTTAGATTAGATCACGCCGTCAAGGGCACAACACCTTTCCACTACTCTGGTAAAGGCTCACTTGCAATTTCATCTTATACTTGATGTAACTGTAATATGGTAAAAACGACAAATCACATTTAAAATTTAAATTGGATTTAAGAAAATGTTATATGAGTTCAGATAAAATTTCCCATGAGGTTGGGACAACAATTAGAAACATTCAAACAATTGCCAACGGCCTCATTTTGAGAACCTTCCCGACCTTTTGTGTCTGGCTACGCGCAATTCAAAAACCCTAGCAAAATTCTTAGTGAGCAGCACCATCAACATTTTACGTATTCGTTATAGGGGTGGGCACTTGAAACTGAAAACTGAAACCAAAACACGAACCAAATCAGCATCGAATAGTTTGGTATTGCGGTTTTGAAATGGTTTCGATTTTGAAATCGAACTACAGTGTAGGTAACCGTTTGGTTTCGATTGTGTCTTTTGAAAACCGCATCGCACCACAAATATTAATAAATATTTAATTAAATGTCCATAGTAGATGTCATGTTTAACTGGTTGTTGTTAAAGTCCATACATTTAGTCTAGACTTAACCAAACTAGAATATCATCATTCATCACTTTCTTTTGTTCATTAACTTGAAGGACCTTTCTTATTTTATACCATCACACACACACACAAACATATATGACATGAAAGTAATTCAACTTGTTTTGTGTTATACCCTGTACGTGACACCCTTTTGTTGCTGTTGTTGCAGCAGTAGGTGCGTACAAGCATTTGTTCTAATCAAACTTGTTTGATGTTTTGCAGTAATTATTGTTATATGTAAAACTTTTAAATTTGTATATCCAAATTGGGAAATTTATATTAATATGTTAAATTTTAAACTGTACATTTTTTTTCTTGAAAAATCGAATCGAAGTAAGCGGTTTGGTTTCATTTTAATTTTGACTTTAAAATTGAATCGAACCACACGAACCATTCGCACCCTCATCTGCGTCGCCGAACGGTTCCTCGCCTCTTTCAGCTCCGCGAGCCTTCTCCCTCGTCTGGCTCTGTCCAGTACTGGTCCTGGTCCAAGGTAAGATCACGTCCTTTATTATGCACACAACCTGTTTGATGAACTGCCTCGACTTATAAAGCTTGCAATTTAATTGAATTTTGAGAATTTTGATGTGCAGCCGCAAGTTGATGTCAAGAGCTTCCCAGAAGAACCGATCAATCCACTCGCTGCAAACAGCGAATACATGTACATTGTTGGCGGAGGCTCATCGAGGAATATCTACTTATGGGAGGTTAATTTTCCTAATCATTTTTTTATCTCTTTGAATTGATCTTTTTTAAGCTCTTTAAGTCCCTCAATATCTATTACATGTCTTTTGCCTTTTGCATTCGTATTCATACCCAATAAACATAAAAGCAATGCAATCTTGAAATTGCATGTGTTTTGTAAATTTCTTAGGATTGGAGCGTAGGAAGTGGGAGGTTATTGAGAAATATTGTTTTCCCTACTATAATTGATGTGATTGCACTGGGTCCTTGTGATAATGCCTTCTTTGCCGGTGGTAGAGAGGGCAAGATATAGGTTGCTGCATTTGATGCCGAGAGCCCACTTAACAGCAAGTATGGCTTGCATATCGTCGATTGTTTCTCGAATCAAAGGTTCTTGAATTTCCTATAGGGAAACTTTTGATGGACTTACTAATATTCCAGTTTGCAGTTTTATTTGTTATTCAGATGAGTTTTTTTTCAGTTGACACTTGTCTAATTTTTAACTATGTATTTTCGTTTTTTCAAAGTATGACGCCAAAGATTGTTGCACGTTTTAAGAACCCTGCATTCTTCATTTAGTTATGACAGGCGTTGCATTCTAGTGAAGTGAATCGAGGAACATTCATTTTAGTATATTTTGAACGAATAAAACTCTTTTAACTCACAACTTTATATTTTGACTTTTGAAAAACAAAGTTATTACTTGTATTCTTGGTTCTGACTTCAACTGAAGACCTCAAACAAGTCTGGAGCTCTTTGCATTATACTACACACGCCACGCAATGGAGCTTTTGAATGTGCCTATGTCCAGACGATCTTCATTCTGCCCGAAAGCAAAGGAAAAGACCACTGGAGGGTCTTGGCAAATCTAGCCATTTGAATTTTGAGGTCTTCCAGCCTCCCAAAAGCGTGCTCATTAAACTTTCTGCAAAATTTGTGACGATAAATTGTTACTTTCTTGCATAAGTTTATGGAGATTTTAAAAATAAAATAAAACTAGAGCATTGCAAATCACGATAGTGGGAGAGGGGAATTGAACTCGGGACCTGCAATATGGTCTTAACCGAGTTACAAGTCCATTGCAACATTATATATAGAGTTATACTTGTCTAGTTGGAATAATCTTGTAATTTGCAAGTATAATACAAGCTCTACCCAGAAATTACAACACTGATGTAAAATGAATATACAGTGAGTTGGTAAATATATAGAAAAGAGGTTAATTACCAGAAGTTGAAGGTCTCTCATGCAACTAAACATCTTCCTTTGCTTCGACTATGCCTTCACCCTCATCTTCAGAATCAGAAGTGGAAGGCCAATCAGGTAACTCAACAACATCCTCTGCCTCCACTATGCGTTTAAAATCAATACATATGTTGGGGATGTGAGAAATCTTGGGCCACTCCTTTCCTCTGCCTTTTTGGCAACCTCGTGCAAGACTCGTAGATCGAGAGATGTCAAGTGTCTGAAGTGGTGTTTTCCGCAAGAAGTCTGGCAGTGTTTTTAGCTCTTGGCAGTGATAAAAGGATAAAGAAGAAAGGCATGGCATTATGGTAATATGAGAATCCTCTTCCTTCCACTCTTCCACTCCTTTCCACTCTTCCCACGCCTCCATATCCACAAAATCAAGTTGTTTCAATTTTGGGAATAGAGTAATGCATGATGATGCTGATGACGTTTCCTTTTCTATTCCCAGAAACTCAACTCCTACCTTTTTTACTCCTTTCATACTCAAAACGATCAGCCTTTCGAGGGACGACAATTTTCCCAAAGGAGGTAAAACTTCACATTCATTCCATTCATAGAGAGAGAGACATCTCAAATTGTTTAATGACATGATCCAGTTGGGGGCAGTGCTTCCATTATGCCCTTCAATATATAAATATTCCAAATTTGGATGCGGTCGTAAAAAATTCAGAATTTCTTCACTACTACTGCTTCTTTTTCTTCCCTCCTCATCTTCCTGATTTGTAAAAACTATAAGCAAATGTGAGAGTTGTTGTTTGTTCCCCAGGGGTGATGCTTTCTCACCTTCACCGGCAGCAACTTTCACTTCCCCATCAATTACTATCCAGAGTTGACGAAGTTGGTCAAAGTTTCTCAAATCTCCCAATTTGAACGCTTCATCGTCGTCTTTACCACCGCCAACATGGCAGTGATCTAGCATTCTTAGATTTGTTAATCTCCCAATCCCTTTCGGCAAGTACTTCAGCTCATCGCAACCCCAAACATACAGATGCTTTAAGTTAATCAACTTTCCCATGCTCTGAGGTAGACTTTCAAGTTTCCCACACTCAAGAAGCCGCAATGTCTGCAAATTGTATAAATTACACACCGCATTCGGTAGCTTTTTCAAATCATAATTATGAGACAAATCAATGAACCTTAGATGTACCAATTCACCTATCTCTTCCGGAAGCACTTCAATACAATTACCACTCAAATTTAATGTCCTCAGATGTTTCAACTGCGAGATCAAAGTTGAGTCTACAACATTAAATTTTGAATCAAAAGTTGCAAGAGTACGTAGATCGCAGCTGGAAAACGAAACACATGAGAGTGGACCCTCGGGTGCAAGCATTAAGGTCAAATGGCGAATCTTATCACCCAAGGGCTTTATTGTATTGTTACCACCCTTGACCTCCATTGTAAAGCATTCATTTTTGGTAAGAAACACTAGAAAGTCGTGCACAATATCATGCATTTTACACGTCTGGATATTTCCATCAAAGCCTTCTTCAAAGTCTTGAAAAAAAGATCGCATTACTAAATTATCAAAATACCTTTGGCCAATTGTTTCCTTCTCTGTGTTTCCTTTTGAATTGAGATAATCTTGTGACATCCACAACTCAATCAAATGATCTTTATCGATCATATGATCTTTTGGAAAGATCACACAATATAAAAGGCATTGTTTGACCGCAGGTGCTAAATCAAAATAACTCAGTAATAGCGGTTGGAAAACTTGTTGCTCAACCTCTTTTAGCTCCCATATCTTACTGTTCAAAACTTCTTGCCATTCTTTCCTCGTTTTCTTGTAACGCATGAGACTACCCAAAGTCTTTACAGCAAGAGGCAAACCCTTGCACTTTTTTGCTATTTCTTCACCAATGGCTTCCAACGCACCATCCTTATCCCTATTATAAAATGCCATGCGGTTGAATATTGACAAACAATTTTGTTCGCTCAACCTCTCCAAATAGATCGTGTGAGTCGGAGCTCCCATCATATCAGCAACCTCATGTTTTCGAGTGGTCAGCAATATTCTACTGCCATGGGCGCCACTTTGTATTAACGGCAACTTCAATTTCTCCCACTTTCTTTGGTCTTCAGTCCACACATCGTCTAGGACAAGGAGAAACTTCTTTCCCTTAATGGATTCAGACATACATTGAAAGAAATCTTCCAACTCATCCGAATTTGGGCTGACAGCTTTGGCACCAGAAATGATAGCTTTGGCAATTTTGATCTCATCAAAAGGGTCCGAAACACAAACCCATATTTTGATCTGAAAACAGGCTTTAACATTTTCATCGTTAAAAGCCAGTTGGGCCAGAGTTGTCTTCCCCATTCCTCCCATCCCGACAACAGGGATGACAAGGAGGCCCCTCTTTTCTTGACTACTCTCATTCAACAGCTTGCTAACCAAAACTTTCTTTTGTTGTTCTCTACCAAATACGATAGATTGATCAACAAAAGAGGAAGTTTTCTCTCGCTCAGGTTGTTCAATGATTATTCTCTCCATGAATTGAAAGTTATATGATTGTCTGCGCTCAGCAATCACATCTAAATTTTCATTCAGACTTTTGATCTTACGAGCAATTTCACCATGACGAATTACCCGACTGACTTGGCCGAAACAAAAGCAAGAGGAGGGAATAGAGAAACATACCGCCTTCATCTTCTTCTTAGTAACAAGAGAAGTACTTCCACCGTGCTCTTCTTGTTTCTCAACTTCTTGTTTCAGTATTTCAGTGTTCCACTCATCCAGCACATTGTCCATCTTGTGCGACACATCTTTCAACTCCTCCAGCCAATTTCTGACGCTGGTCTCCTTCACTTGCCTCAGCTCCGCATCCTCAAGCACAGCACTAATCGCTTTAAGGTTGGCCTCGAATTCTTGAACATCTTTCTCCGCATTCAAAACCAGCTTCACCTCTTCTTCCACGTATTGGTAAGTTACCGAAGCCAATTTTTCAAGCAGCACAGAAATGAGTGCCTCAGCCATCTTTCTGTTAGCAGTGGAAACAGAGAAAACCAAGAGATGTGAACTGAGAAGTGCAGGATTGGTATGGTATTTTCTTCTGGCCAAATTTGGACATAAGAATATGGGTGGCCTAGACAAATAATAATGGTAGTATTATTTGTTCAACAACTTGTCTAACAGCCACGCCGCCTTGATCCTCATAATAAAAAATTCTCTTTCCAATCAATTTACATCCTAATCAATCGGACTTGGATCCTCTCCGGATCCCCTTCATGGGAATCCTAGGGATCAAGCCCCGTGGACCGTTTATCAAAAATCGTACGGTTACAATTAAATGCTTTTTATGCAAAACGAAACTACTTTATTTTTAAAAATATAAAAATTATTTAATTTTAGTCGCACGATTTTTAATGAACGGCCTAAAGGCCTTGATCCCTAGGATCCCATAAAGGGGATCCAGAGAGGATCCAATTCCTAATCAATCTACACCAGGCCAGTACTAATAGTCAAAAAAAGATAGCAATAATATGAACACCCTAATCAATTTATACCATGTCACTACTAATAGTCAAAAAAGGCAACAATAATATTTAAATCCTCTTTCCTGTCAATTTACACCCTACCTAAAGTTTATTAATATTTATACCCTACCTAAAGATTTTTAATATTTAAATCCTCTTTCGTGTCAATTTACACCCTATCTAAAGTTTATTAATATTTAAATCCCTTTCATGTCAATTTACACCCTGTCTAAAGTTCATTAATATTTCCACCCTACCTGAAGTTTATTAATACTTTCCTTTCAATTTAGCATTAATAAAAAAAGACAGCAATAATATTTATACGTAAGGATTCTCTTTCCTGTCAAGGTACACCCTAAAGACTCTACTTTTTGTAAAATATCTAAACCATCACTAAATTTTGAAATTTTAATTGAAAAAAGAGTTCTTAAAGAATTTTTTTTATTATTATAAAAGAAAGCATATATTAGATGGAGAAACCCTTACATAGCCAGATCCAATACAATCAAACTGAAAAGCAGAAAGAGCTTCCAAGGTGAGGCAAGCATCCAAAATGCAAGCATTTGAGCTATTTAGACCTACATTTGCCATAGCATCTCAACAAAGTTTGCCTCTCTAAAAACATGGCTCCATGTAATGTCCTGAAAACTTTTGACACACCACCTGATGTCCTCAATGATAGGTCTTAGATTCCAAGGCACCTCACACGTACCACACACCGTATTGATGACAAGTTTAGAGTCTCCTTCAACCAAAACCTGCCTCCAATTCCCGTCTCGTCCATTGAATTGCATCACGAAGTGCTAGAGCTTTAGCCACATTGATAGACACCGAGCCAAATTTCATAGCCCCAGCCAAAACTGGTTTACAATTCTCATTCATAGCAACGAAACCTCCCGCCGCAGCCGAGTTTGAAACAAACCCATCAAAGTTAATTTTAATGAAAGGATCGTGAAGGCATCACCATTTAATCAAGCTTCCTTCGACTTTATCTTCTGTTTTTGCATTAGGCATATCATTCTCCTTGAAGTAGTCATTCGCTAAGGGCTAGCCTCTAATAAAAGATCTGTAATGGATATGATTTTCATTTCTAAAAATTCTTGCATTTCTATCATTCCAAATTTGCCAACAAATAGCCAGGGCTTTACTCAAGCAACTAACTTCATGTTTTCCTTGGTGAGACAAACCGCTCAACCAATCATTAATTTTGAGGTTATTGTCACTATTAGGAAGAGAAAACTCATTTGAATGATTCCAAACTTGTCTAGCATATTGAAAGTGGAGAAAAAGATGATCCTGATCTTCCTCATGGTTATGACACATCGGGCATTGGTTAATTACATTAGGAATAAAATGACTAAGTCGTTTACTAGTTTGTAATCTGCCCTTAGCAAGGGTCCATGCAAACAACTTAATCTTTGGCGGGAGAACTTGTTTGTGCTGGGGACATATTATCATTCTCCCTTTGGATCCAAGTTGCAGACTTAACCGAGAATTTTCCGTTTGCATTAGGGCCCAAACCACAATATCTTTTGCATTATTAAGAGGGAGAAGGACATCACAAATCTTATTAACAATGTCAATGTCTAAAATATTACTCAGTTTATTTCTATCCCATTGCCCATTAGATAAGAACTCCGCTACTTTAGTATCCCAATTAATACTATGAAATTGATTCTCCGGTATAAGATGGAAAATGGGATGAGGAAAAACCCAGTTGTGGGTCCAGAACAGGATGTCCTTACCATTACCCACCACCCATCTCATACCTTTTAGAATTCTATCTCTGGTTCCCAAAATGCCTTTCTAAGTTAAAGAGTGATGTTGTTTCACTTTAGCCTCCAAAAAAGTTTCATTCCTAAGGTATTTCCTTCTAACTATGTTTGCCCACCAACTATTCTTATTAGACATTACTTTCAAACCAAGTTTAGCAAGACAAGCATTATTAAAGTGGTCAATGTTTCTAATTCCTAAGCCACTTGCCATTTTAGGTCTACAGACTTCCTTCCAACTAATTGGATTACAATTATGATTATTACTCCAGAAAAAACTGTATATAGTCTTTATTTAATTGACTTGTAAGTTTCTTAGGGCATTTAAAGCAAGACATTATGGCCTCGTTTGGCAGCTCGGACTGCACTGACTATTTCAGTCGAATAGGATAAATAGTCATCGGATAGTACTGTGTTTGGTGCTGTGTCGGATTAATCTGTGCATCGGATAGTATGTCGGACTATAATAATTTTCTAAATTTTTTTACAAAATAATTGTTGTTAAAAATTAAAATGAAAAATGGGAAAAAGAAAAACACCACAAACCAAGAATATTCACACAAAGGACTTTGTTTTCTATTATTCCTCAAAAAAATTTAGAAAGGAAATTCATGGAGGACACCGTTTTTTTTATTTTTTAAACAAACCAAGAATGCTCATCGGAAAGAAATTGGGGCTGACTGTGATTTTGGGCATTGGGCTGGGGAAGAGCATTGACTGAATTCGATTTGGAAGAGGGGAAGAGCCGAGTGACACCTCCAGATATCAGCCAATACACCAGATTACCCAACAACCATAAATGTTGTCCTCGCGTGACTTTGTACTCGGCTTTCGAGTGGTGGATTCCTCAACTTCCATCTGCCCCTCTCTCTCTGTACAGCACTGTGGAACACGTTTCACCATCGGTCTCCATCCGTCTCTCCTTTACTCTCTTCCTTGTTCCTCTGTGTGTTTTTCGCTGGCGAGACGGGAAATTGCTCGGCGAATTATTGCAGAGGAGTGGCGGCCGGGGTGGAGAACTCGTCGAGGAACTGCTCGAAGTCCCACTCAGAGAAGTTGTTAACGGCGGCTTCGTGAAGATGGAGAGGATAGCGCCCTGACTAATTATCCCGAGCTTTTAGGGTGTTTTAATAGTACAGTGTCAACCGTATAAAATTTGATGGACCGGATAATTAAGCGGGTGCTTATTTAGTACGATAGTGCACCAAACAACTGCTTCCGTATTATTTATCCTATCCGATGGTTTATACGGCGTGCCAAACTGATTAGGCATACCAGTAGGGTTTGCTTGAATAAGGGTAAGTCTCCCCACCTTAGAAAGAGTACTAGCTTTCCAACCAGCCAATTTGT
The DNA here is from genome assembly GCA_963580275.1 of Crataegus laevigata. Classification (NCBI taxonomy): domain Eukaryota; kingdom Viridiplantae; phylum Streptophyta; class Magnoliopsida; order Rosales; family Rosaceae; genus Crataegus; species Crataegus laevigata. The sequence goes on from OY756949.1 coordinate 8,721,075, forward strand.
CCTTGACCCTTCGTATCAGCTCATTTGCATTAAGAGAATCCTTCCAGAAAACAATGTTATGTATTCCAAGATATTTTCCAATGGTAGCTTTCTGTTGTATTTGAAGGATATTCACAATTTCATTTTTAACTTGGTTAGTTGTATTTGTAGAGAAGTATAAGGAAGACTTGCGGAAATTTATATGTTGCCCAGAGGCTACAACAAAATTGTTTAGAACTTCAATTGCATTCCTAGCGCTCTTTGTAGTAACTTTCGTAAAAATAAGGCAGTCATCCGCGAAAACTAAATTTGAAACCTTATAACCAAATTGGGAGGTAAGTAAGCCAATATGGGACTTTGGAGTTCTAGTTAACTCATTTAAATTCCTAATTAAAGGTTCCATACAAAGGATGAAAATGTAAGGAGATAAAGAATCACTGTGTCTAATACCTCCGCTTGCCGTGAAGTATCTATGCGGTTAACCATTAATGTTGATCGAAAAAGAAGTTGAAGAGATAGACTCCATAACTAGGTTGATCCACCTTTGGCAAAAACCAAATCTATCCAGCACACATTTAATAAAGTCCCAGTTAAGTAAATCATAGGCCTTTTCCAAATCAATTAATAGCTAAGTCACCCGTTCTACCCTTTTTCCTGTTAAAACTTGTAAATAATTCATGGGCAATTAGAATGTTATCTTGTATGGATCTTCCCGGCGCAAAAGCTCCCTGGTTAGGGGAAATGCATAAGTGAAGAATAGATTTTAATCTGGCACATACCACCTTAGTTATAATTTTATAACTCACATTGCACAGACTAATCGGACGATAATCAGTAACAATTTATGGGAACTCCACTTTAGGGATTAAAGCAATGTTCGTATGATTAATTAGGTGAAGACTAGTGTTATTTATAAAGAAATCTCTTACCATGTTACACACTGAAGGTCCCACCGTATCCCAACACTCTTGATAAAAACTAGCATGTATTCCATTAGGGCTAGGTGCTTTTAGTGCTCTAATACTTTTAACTGCCTCCCATATTTTATCATCATTAGGAGTAGCTATTAACCTACAATTCTGTTAATTTGTTATACAAGGTTCAATGTATTTTATATATAGCCTAATTTGATCATTGGTTTATGTCCCTGAGTTAATCTCGATTTGAATTCAGTAACAAAAATCTGCTCCAATTCCCCACCTTTAGACCACCATAAACCATTCCCATCCCGAATTTTCATAATTTCATTGCGTTTCTTCCTGAATGTAGCACTTAATTGGAAGAACCTTGTATTTTTATCACCATGCTTAAGCCAGTTTGCTTTGCCTTTTTGTGCCCACATTATTTCTTCCTCCTTAAGAACATGAGAAACTTGCTTATTTATCTGTGTTTCTAATTGGATTTTATCATGAATGAGACTAATGGCATTAGAACTGCCAAAGCTAGACATAATATCATGTTAGACTTTGTATAGGTCATTTAAGATCTTATCCTTTCTTTCTTTGACAGATCCAAAAATCGTACGGTTCCAATATTTTACCAGGAAGGAAAACATACCTAAGTAAACCCTAAACTGATCAAGGGGGAACAACCCTGCGTCACAGTTCCAGATACCCTTTATAAAGTTTTTAAACTCTGGATGCAAAGATGGCAACAAACTCAACATTCGCAAGCACATCTTTAATAAGAGCATGAATAAACCGAGAAGAGACAGAAATAACATTAACAGTCATAGAGCCAAAGTTCCAACACAGATAAACCCCTCTCCGGATCTTCCATTGGGGTTACAGCAAAAAAACTTATCAAAAAACCTACTAAAGCAACTGACAGGGGCTTTTTCCACATCAAATTTTGTTTCAACAAAGCAAAAGAAATCTAACTTAGCTAGACTACAGAGATAATTAAAATTACTCTTGAACTATGGTCTTCTTATGCCCCTATAGTTCCACACTATACCTTTCATCAGTCAATTTCGTTTAGATAAGAAGATGGCCTAGCCTCCTTGGCCTTTTCCTCCAAGACACACTTCCTTGGACTCAGCACTCCCACTATTGGTCTAGCATTAGCAGAAGCCACCTCAGCCGCAAGCATGGCAGCAACGAAATCCCCATTATTCTCCCTAGCCTCCATAACATCACTACTCACATTCGACATCACAACATCCTAATTTTGTTCCAAAATAGACATAACATCAAAGAAGTTAACTTTACCTAGCCTTAACCCACTAGAGAAATACTCAAAGTAAGTTAAACACAACATAATCAGGGAAGAACCACTCATTTATGAAATTAATATAAAAAATGAGGTCATCTCTGACAACGCTCCCATGATCAGAACTAGCAGTACTTACCTGATGGTCACTTTCTTTGGCCTTCCCAGACGGTCGCCAGTCATGAACTTAGTCCACCCTAGGAGTCCATTTCGGTTTAGGGCTAGAGGTCACATCCTTATACGACCTATTGTCCCTAGAAATTTCCCCAGAGACTCTTTTATCACCCCCTCTGCCACTTAGGAATAACAGTTCCTCAAACTCAGTGAAATCATCCTCCATGTTTGTGGCTTTTGGAAAGCATAACATCACATCATTCTGCAAGCAAGCTTTCACATCCTCGTCAATGACCACATCCTCTAGGTAAACAGTCAGCTTGTCCTCAAAAGCTTTATCAATCATGAAGCAACCCTTATCCGCCTCCAGTTCAGCACATAGATGCCCTTCAAAACACCTTCTGCCATAGTAGAAGCACACCTCAAAAAAAATTCATAGCTTATCAAGATAGGGTAATCATCTTCATGGTTGACGATGAGGACACGTTTGAGGGGAAAACGTTAGTCCACTTCAAGGAGAACCTTCACAAACAACCCGTTCAAACCAAGAGTTACTTCATCAACCTTAAGCACTCGCCCGATAAATTAATAGGTAGTTTAGATAAATTAATTTTGTAATAGATTATTTCTTGGGAACTTTAACGAAAAGCTCACGGTACTTTTCACTTCAACGAAAACCCACATTTTTACACTACAAAGTCAATCCTGATACTATTCACTTTACCTTTTATTTTGTCATTTTTGTTAAACCTCAAAAGTTTTTAAGTCATTTTCATTAATTTTCCTCTATTTCCTTAGCCTAAGTCTTCTCCTTCAACTCTCACATCCATGCTCGTTCGTAGCCGTCAACCCAAATTACGCCACTGCATCCGCCGTATCCCCCTAGCCTGAATCAAAACCTCACACACCAGCAAAAAAAAATTGCAGGTGTATGTAGATGGAGGTGGGCCAACCTTTTTTTTTTTTAACCATGTACTCCCTACGTTTATTTGCCGTCATCCGGTTTTTCATTTTTTTTCAAGTTGTCTTTTATCTTCAACCGTTGAATAGAATTCAGACAATCGTACCGGTGTATGTTACGTATTGCTTAATGCTTCATAGTTTATTACGTATTATTTAATGCCAAGTAGTTTATTACATTTTATTTAATGAATAATTTTCTCAAATAAAAGGATTAAACTTGTTATTTTACCCTTTTTTTTTAATAAACGATATTATCTACATTAAGAAAATGGATGGGCTTAGCCACGCAATGGGCTAGTAATAATATGATTCAAATTCACATTTGGATAGAATCGAACCTAAAATTTCTCATTTATATTGGTCATAGAGGGTTGTTAAGGGGTTGTAGAAAACATGTAATTTTCGAATTAGGTGATTTTTTTAATAAACGATAATATATACACTAAGGGGGTGTGCTTCCTTACAATGGGCTAGCAATAATCTGATTCAAATTCGTCTTTAGCGAAAATCGAACCTAAAACCTCTCACTTACAAGTGAAGAGGAATACATAAGCAATGAATTTTGTGTGGGTTGACATGATAATGGCAAACCCAAATTTGTTTGTTTCGTATTATTTTTTGCATTAGGTTGTCTAAAAATCTATAATTTAGTATCTTAAAAATCAAGATCATCTAGGCACTAATTTATTCATTCACATTCATTTTTTTTTCCTTTCTCGATTCATGACTTTCTCTTATGATTTTCTCGTTCATGTAAACATACGAATAAAATTAAGAAGCAATTATTGATCTCATGTGCTTATAGTGAAACGAAAAAAGAATAATTACGAATCACCTAACCTAGAAAATGAGATTTTGCATTATTGAGACTATATATAAATAAATAATTTCATATTTTACAACTACAATAAAAATAAATAAAAAAGAATAAATAAACAAGAGGGAGAAGGTATGAATGTAGTAAGCAGTAATACTTCTCTCAGGCACTCGGGCTGCCGGGCAGCCCAAAAGTCACAAAATCGCGTTTTCTTTTCTTTCCTTATTGTCTGCCTGAGCTCCAAAAGTCTGCCCGCTGAGTGGTGCAGCTCATGAGTTTGATCGTAATGTTGACCTTTTTGGCACGTCATTGATAAATGAAAAAAATTTGAATGGTTAGGCAGGGTTGTTACTGTTGAAAATTTGGACATAAGAATATGGGTCGCCTAGACAAATAATAAAATAATTTTAATAAAAAGCTCTCGGTACTATTTACTTGAACGAAAACTTACATTTCTACATTAAAAAGTCAATCCTGATACTATTCAATTTACCTTTTATTTGTTCTTATCCTTAAAATTAAAATTTTCAAGCTATTTTCATTAGTTTTCCTAAATAATAATGGTAAGGTAGAGGTCAGGGCGATGGTTCGAGAACTTAAAAAATGGGGGGCATGATAAGAGACATTTTGAATACAATTTCTAATTACTAATGTTCTTTGATTGAAATCTTTGTGGTATTTAATTTTTTAATCGAAGTCATCGACATTAATGTAATAATGTATTTCTATGTAGGTTATTATATTTTTAACTTAAAAATAAGTTAATGAGATCTAAAATAAAACCCACAATTTATGGGATTAAAAATATTGAAGATAAATTATACTCTCCAATATATTTTGTGTGTGTATGTGTGTGTGTGTATAAATATAAATGGGTATGTTCATAAAAAACTAACTAAAAAATTCTTGTATCAAAACATGGGTACATTTTTCAAAAACTAAAAAAAAAAGGCTTAATAACATTATTAAACTTCTTCTATTAAACTTGACATAGTTACATTCTCAAATCAACGAAATCGAATGTACTTATATAAGTTTAAAATGAATTAGAGAAAAAACTTGTATGAATTTTATATAAAAAAAAGGTGCATTTTATATTTAAAAAGGTACATTTTTCATGTAACAAATTGGTATATTAAGAATGGGTACATATCAAGTTTTTTATAAAAATTTAATGGGTACAAACTTATTCTAATTTTATTTGAATTGAAAATTAATTAGGTGTTTAATGTGAGTATTAAAACTCTAAATCAATTACTAATTTTTATTATAAAAAAATATGCAACTTACATGTAATTCATTAATATATTAATGATAAGGACTTTGATCAAAATCTAAAAACTAATAAGCTCTTAATCAATAAACGTTAGAAATAAAGGACCGGATACTAATTTTTCCTAAAAAACATTAGGATGACATATACATATATGTTTTCAATAGAATATAAATTTTAAAAGTTGGATTAAATCATCAAAAACTTCATCCTGAAGCAACGGTTTTCGTCACATCCCGGCCCGGGCGGGACCACTTCCCGGGCCCGCTCCACTACCGTAGCACGATATTGTCCGCTTTGGGCCCCGACCACGCCCTCACGGTTTTGTTTTTGGGAACTCACGAGCAACTTCCCAGTAGATCACCCATCATAGGAGTGCTCTAGCCCCCTTCTCGCTTAACTTCGGAGTTCCAACGGAACCCGAAGCCAGTGAGCTCCCAAAAAGCCTCGTGCTAGGTAGGGATGAGAATATATATTTAAGGATCACTCCCCTGGGCGATGTGGGATGTCACAATCCACCCCCCTTAGGGGCCCGACGTCCTCGTCGGCACACCACGGCCAGGGTTTGGCTTTGATACCAAATTGACACACCCCGACCCAGAGGTCGAAGCGTGCTGGCCGTCACGTGTGACTGACGTACCCAAAACGTCAGCGGAAGAGTAAATATGCATGAAGTGCAGCAGTGAAAGTCAAAGTCGATAATGTACATACAATAAAGAGTAAGGTAGGACGAAAGTGAAGTAGTTAAGTATCATAGAGCCAACTCTAAGTGCAGTCTGAATTAACCAAACGCTATAATAACAGAAGAACCCTACATAGGTGGTGGTCTGTCAGAACTGCCTCAGTGCCTGGATAGCCGTCCACGTCGTCGCTACCTAGAACCTGGAGGGGCGCAAAACAGAAAACGTGAGTGGGCAAAAACAAATACTTTCCAAAACCATTTTATAAAATCCATATATAACCCCTCGCTGTAAATCCAGTATAATTTCCCAGAAAAATAATACGTATGTATACTTATATACGAAAACATCGTCTGGAAATCAAATCTCATTATCAATCTCAGGAATAGGCCATGTCGATATACCAACTCAGAAAAATCTTCATCAGGCAAGTAATATAAATCAAGGGGTGTCCCTAGTGTCATGTCAACCGGAGTCACCTCTAGTGACCTGTACGGCTGAATCTATAGCTCATCAATCACAATTAATCACTATCAATCATTATCCTGCACACGAGTCGGAACCACCTATAGTGGTCTGTACGACAGGCTAGGTGTATAATATTACGCTCAGTGCTACGATCACGTGAAGGCTGTGCGACGAATCGCGGGTCACCTACGAGTCGGAACCACCTATAGTGGTCTGTACGATAGGCTAGGCACCTGCCTTGGATCCAAGGTGAGCGTACGGTGCGTGAGGTGAACGATCACGTGAAGGCTAGGCCCTACTCTGGCGGAGCACAAACACCCGAAGTGCAGGTGATGAGCTAAATCACAATCCATCATCATCTCAACCACTAACTATCATACTTACCTGACTTACTTGGCCGTCCTCAGCGTCGGAGCGTAATGAATGCAATCATACTCATATTTATAAAAATATAATTGGCATACGACATGGCAATTTAATTATAAAATCAACTCAGTTCATAAATCATGCGAATCATGTTTTTGGGAAAACGTCAATTATATATATATATATATATATATATATATATATATATATATATATATATATTGAAAACAAAAGCCCACTCACTGGTATGTCAACGGGTCGTATCCCCCAAGCCTAGCGTGGATGCGCTTGTCCTCTGGATACGTCTCACCTATATGTGAAACAACTGTAAAACCGTTATTTAAAGCACATAAACGAACTACGTAAATAACTTCTCATACGAAGGTCAATTTTGGTATATAAATATACCAACGCGACCTACACGACGTCACGAATGTCGTGATATTTTTAAAATAATTTTGGGGTGTAGCATGCGCCCCCACGTGCTGGGGAGCCCACGGGCAGACGCGCCCCCACGCGCGTCATCCCTTACCTCGCGTCGCCGGAAAACCTGCAATTCGACCTTTCTCTCTCATTTCTTTACCTTTTTCACTCGTTTTTCTTCCTACATACTCTAATTTTAGTGAGGAACAAGGCTATACCTTTAGAAATCTTGAAAAATGCCTGGAAATTCCTCGGGGAATTTCTCCAAAACCGGCCACACTCGAAACCACCTACTCCGACGTCCAACGGAAGCAACCGAGGTACTCCGAGGCTCGTGGGAAGATTCTAAGGCTAGTGGTGATCTTGTTTTCACATAAAACGAAGCCAACACAAAGTTGATGAACAGTACTCCTATCGGTGCTCGAGGGAACTAAGGTTTTTCCAACGGTTTCAAGCCTAAAACTAACATATATGAACTCAGTGAGTTTCAAGGGTCATGAACCAACTTACCTGGGCTTCGATCCAGGTTGATATGGTGTGGCATGTGTGAGTCCGTACGAAGGAATGGTGAGGGGAGAACGAGAGAGTTCGAGAGAGAGAGGATGACAAAACAGAAGCAGCGCACGTGAGTGCATGGTACGTGTGTGTATGTTTATATAATTGGAAGCCCACAAATCAGCCCAAACTATTGGGCTTACCATTGGAACCACCTAAGCCCAAATCTAATTCCGTCATACCCTGATTGGACGTAAATCGAGGGTAAAATCGTCATTTCACGTCGCTAAAATATAAAAAATCAGAGCCAGGTTTTGGCAGTCCTATATAGCTTGTGAATATTCTAATTACTTTGGTGTTTTCTGTCAGAACTATGCCGCCTCGCCGAGAACCACGTCCACCTTTTGATCCTAGCTTTCCCAACTTTTCCCAGTTGAGAGATGCTATCGCTCATGCCATTCAATCTACACTTCGTCCTTCTCACATGACCCTTCTTGAGAGTGCGCATAATTTGAGGTTATCGAGATTTGAGGGTGACGAGGGGCACGTGGGTGCCGAGCGCTGGATACTTCAGATAGAACGGACTTTTAAAGTAATGCAAAGTCAGGGTAATCTAGCTGCAGGGACTTGGGTTGAGACTGATGTTTGGTTTATGGGAAAAGAACCTGCATCCTTGTGGGAACAGTTAGCTGGGAGGATGCCACCAGAAGAGGCCAATGACTGGGAGGTGTTCAAACAGTTATTCTACAGGTGATTCATCCCAGACGCGTACCTTAATCGCAAGTAACAAGAATTTACAAGCCTGAAGCAGAAAAAGATTTCGGCAAATGAGTATTGCAGGAAGTTCACGGATCTGTCTCGCTACCACCCTGAGATTGCTAAGAATCAGGCTGAGATGCTTCGAAGATTCAAGTTGGGCACTCGAAAGAAGTGGCGTACGATGGCTACCACGGTTCACTGCGAGACTTATCATGATTTCTACGAAGTTTTGGTACAAATAGAAGATTCAGAAAACCTGCCGAGTGATAGCGATAGAGAAGAAGAGAAAGAAGAACCGAAGAGAGACGATAAAGGTAAAGGGTTGGCATCACAGGGGCCTCAGAAGAGTCAGAGTTTCAAAAGAAGTGGAGTTAGTTCGAGCTCTTCGAGTGGGGGTGTAAATTCCCCAGGCCAGAGGAGAGGGGGTAGATTTGTTGATGGTCAGCGCTTTCAGAAACAGCGAGATGCTGGTGGTTCTTCTGCACCATTTTGTCGGAGGTGTAACAGTCGGCATTTTGGCGAGTGCAGGTAGGGCATTCGGGGATGCTTTACGTGTGGACAGATAGGTCATCGCGCAGCGAATTGTCCGCAGAATCAGCCGAGACCTACATTACCTGCGTTACCACCTCCAGTCCCTATTCAGCAGGCTCCACCCCCTAGTGGATATGGTCAGCCGAGTCATGGTGGTACCTATCACTATCAGGGCGATGTTGCTCCTTATTCGACTGCACCGTATCTATATCTTCCTGATCCGTATCATTCAGGCGGTTATCAGAGTGGCTATCCTCCGTATCCTGGAGGGTATACCCCGTATCCTTCTTATCCTGCCAGCGGATCACAGTGGTATCCTGGAGTTCAGCCACAACAGAGAGAAGTTACTTCGACCAACGCAGGATCGTCTAGACAGCCTAATCCTGCGGGTCCGAGTCGTGGTGTACCTGGACGAGCTGGTCAGACGAACAGAGGTCGCGGTGGTCGACAACAGCCTCAGGGCCGCGTTCATAATCTTACAGCGCAGGACGCCCAGAATAACCCTGATTTGATAATGGGTAAGTTAAATGTTCTTGGTTATTTCGCTAGGGTGTTGATAGATTGTGGCGCTACTCATTCGGTCATTTCTCATTCATTTGCCCAATTGACTCAACTTGAGTCTGCGCCCCTCGAATTTGAGCTAGAGGTGTCGATGCCTAGGGGGGAGACGTGCCTGGTCAGTTGGATGTACTCAGGGTGCCCCGTGTTAGTCGAGGATGTGATTATGCCCGCTAATTTTATTCCGCTGGATATCGTTGAGTTTGATGTGATCTTCGGCACTGATTGGCTACATTATAATCGAGCCAACATTGATTGCTATGAGAAGAAAGTTACGTTCCATCGGCCGGGGTTACCTGTGGTCACATTTACTGGCAAACGTAGCAATGTTAGGCACGACATTATTTCAGCCGTAAGAGCTAAGAAATTGTTACAGAAGGGTTGTCAGGGGTATCTGGCACACGTGGTATTGAATGATAGTGCTTCTATTAGTTTAGAGGATGTGAAGGTAGTCAGGCGATTCCCTGACGTGTTTCCTGACGATTTACCGGGCTTGCCACCGGATCGAGACGTGGAGTTCTCTATCGACTTATTGCCAAGTACAGACCCTATATCTTTGACTCCCTATCGGATGGCTCCCGCTGAGTTGCGAGAGTTGAAAATTCAGTTACAGGAGATGCTAGACAAAGGTTTTATACAGCCGAGTACTTCACCTTGGGGAGCTCCAGTGTTGCTCGTGCGTAAGAAGGATGGTAGTTTACGGCTGTGCATTGACTATCGACAGCTGAACCAAGTAACAATTAAAAACCGTTACCCATTACCTCATATTGACTATTTGTTCGATCAGCTGCGAGGAGCTTGTGTATTCTCGAAGATCGACCTACGGTCTGGCTACTATCAGCTGAGGATTAAGAGTGAAGATGTTCCGAAGACGGCGTTCCGAACCAGATATGGTTATTACGAGTTCTTAGTCATGTCATTCGGATTGACTAACGCCCCAGCTGCTTTTATGGATTTGATGAACCGGGTATTCCAGCAGTATTTAGATCGGTTCGTCGTTGTTTTTATCGATGATATTCTGGTATACTCTAAATCGAAGTCAGATCACATGCGACACCTTTCATTAGTATTGAAGAAGCTGAGGGAGCATAGGTTATACGCCAAGTTCAGCAAATGTCAATTCTGGTTAAACCAGGTAGCATTTTTGGGGCACGTTATCTCAGCTCAGGGTATTCAGGTAGATCCCCAAAAAATAACAGCGGTGGAGAATTGGGAACAACCACGAACTGTTTCTGAGGTACGGAGTTTCCTCGGATTAGCAGGCTACTATCGGCGGTTCGTGCAGGATTTCTCAGTGATTGCATTACCTCTCACGAGTTTAACCAGGAAGAATGTCCGATTTGAGTGGGATGATAACTGTGAACTGAGCTTTCAGCAGTTAAAACATTGTCTTACTCATGCTCCAGTGCTAGCCATTCCGGACGACAGTGGTAACTTGGAGATCTACAGTGACGCATCGTTGAACGGCTTGGGTTGCGTATTGATGCAGCACGGTAGAGTGATCGCACATCGAGACAGTTGAAACCGCACGAAATGAATTATCCTACTCATGATCTTGAGTTGGCAGCGATTGTATTTGCGTTGAAGATCTGGAGACACTACCTATACGGTGAGAGATGTAGGATCTTTACAGACCACAAGAGTCTCCAGTACTTGTTCACCCAGAAAGATCTGAACCTTCGTCAGCGAAGGTGGATGAAGTTGCTAAGTGATTACGATTGTACGATCGAGTACCATCCGAGTCGTGCAAACGTAGTAGCTGACGCACTTAGCCGGAAGTCTCAGAGTAGAGTGGATGCTATATACGCGAGTTATGTTCCTTTGTTAGCTGAGTTGAGGTCGACCGGAGTAGGATTATAGATTGAGTACTCGGAAGCAGAGAATCGAGGGAAAGCCTTACTCGTTCACTTCCAGGTCAGGCCGATTCTGATTGACCGTATTCTCGAGGCTCAGTTGGATGACGAAGAGACTCAGGAGTTGATTCGACTGAGGGGTGAAGGTAAAAAGAAAGATCTACGGATTCGAGAAGCCGACGGTATGCTCATGCAAGAAAACAAGATGTACGTACCAGATAACGCAGAGCTAAAAAGGGCTATTTTAGATGAGGCACACATATCAGCTTATGCGATGCACCCGGGCAGTACCAAGATGTATCATACCATTCGGCCATTCTACTATTGGCCTGGTATGAAGAGGGAGATTGCCGAGTACGTGAGCAGATGCATTGTTTGCCAGCAGGTTAAAGCCGAGAGAAAGAAATCGTTCGGACGAATGCAACCGCTTCCCGTTCCCCAGTGGAAGTGGGAAAATATCACCATGGATTTCGTCTATAAGTTACCCCGTACGCAGAATGGTTACGATGGCGTTTGGGTAATAGTTGATCGGCTCACGAAATCTGCACACTTCATCCCAGTCTGAGAGAAGTTTTCTCTACGACGACTAGCTGAGCTTTTCATATCGAAGATAGTTAAGTATCATGGCGTGCCAGTCAACATTATTTCAGATCGAGATCCGAGATTTACATCCAAGTTTTGGACGGCATTTCAGGAAGCCCTTGGCACGAGATTACTGTATAGTACGGCTTATCATTTACAGACGGACGGGCAGTCTGAGAGGACCATTCAGACTCTTGAGGACATGTTACGATCTTCCATACTACAGTTTGGTGATGTGTGGAATCTACGCTTGGATCTGATGGAGTTCGTGTACAATAATAGTTATCATTCGAGCATCGGAATGTCACCGTTCGAAGCATTGTACGACCGAGCTTGTCGCACACCATTGTGTTGGTCAGAGGTCGGCGAGAGAGTATTAAAGGGCCTAGAGATAGTGGATGAGACGACTCAGAATATCCAGGTAATCAAGTCTAACTTAAAAGCGGCTAAGGATCGCCAGAAGAGCTTAACCGACAGACATGCCACAGATCGAGTTTATGAGGTAGGAGATTGGGTATTTTCGAAACTATCGCCGTGGAAAGGGGTTGTACGATTCGGTAAAAAAGGGAAGCTGAGTCCCAGGTATATCGGACCATACCAGATCACCGAGCGGATAGGTGAAGTGGCGTACAGACTCGAGTTGCCTCCGGAGTTATCTAGAGTTCATGACGTGTTTCACGTTTCGATGCTACGTCATTACGTTGCTGATCCGTCTCACGTTCTACCTCCGCAGCAGTTAGAGGTTAATCCTAATTTGACGTACGAAGAGGAGCCAGTGACTATCTTAGACTGGAAAGATAAGGTTCTGCGGAACAAGACGGTTCGATTAGTAAAAGTGTTGTGGCGAAATCATTCGGTAGAGGAGGCTACCTGGGAGACAGATGAGCGGATGAGAGATATGTATCCGCGCTTATTTTATGGTTATTAGTGTTTACTCGTGTTATGTAAATTTCGAGGACGAAATTTTATTAAGGAGGGTAGGTTGTAACATCCCGTCCCGATTTTTATATTTTAGCGACGTGAAATGACGATTTTACCCTCAATTTACGTCCGAGCAGGGTATGACGGGATTAGATTTGGGCTTAGGTGGTTCCAGTGGTAAGCCCAATAGTTTGGGCTGATTTGTGGGCTTCCAATTATATAAACATACACACACGTACCATGCACTCACGTGCGCTGCTTCTGTTTTGTCCTCCTCTCTCTCTCGAACTCTCTCGTTCTCCCCTCACCATTCCTTCGTACGGACTCACACATGCCACACCATATCAACCTGGATCGAAGCCCAGGTAAGTTGGTTCATGACCCTTGAAACTCACTGAGTTCATATATGTTAGTTTTAGGCTTGAAACCGTTCGAAAAACCCTAGTTCCCTCGAGCACCGATCGGAGTACTGTTCATCAACTTTGTGTTGGCTTCGTTTTAGGTGAAAACAAGATCACCACTAGCCTTAGAATCTTCCCACGAACCTCGGAGTACCTCGGTTGCTTGCGTTGGACGTCGGAGTAGGTGGTTTCGAGTGTGGCCGGTTTTGGAGAAATTCCCCGAGGAATTTCTAGGCATTTTTCAAGATTTCTAAAGGTATAGCCTTGTTCCTCACTAAAATTAGAGTATGTAGGAAGAAAAACGAGTGAAAAAGGTGGGTTTTCCGGCGACGCGAGGTAAGGGATGACGGGCGTGGGGGCGCGTCTGCCCGTGGGATCCCTGGCGCGTGGGGGCGCGTGCGACACCCCAAAATTATTTTAAAAATATCACGACATTCGTGACGTCGTGTAGGTCGTGTTGGTATATTTATATACCAAAATTGGCCTTCGTATAAGAAGTTATTTACGTAGTTCGTTTATGTGTTTTAAATAACGGTTTTACAGTTGTTTCACATATAGGTGAGACGTATCCAGAGGACGAGCGCATCCACACTAGGCTCGGGGGATACGACCCGTCGACATACCAATGAGTGGCCTTTTGTTTTCAGTATATATATATATATATAATTGACGTTTTCCCAGAGACGTGATTCGCATGATTTATGAACTGAGTTGATTTTATAATTAAATTGCCATGTCGTATGCCAATTATATTTTTATAAATATGAGTATGATTGCATTCATTATGCTCCGACGCTGAGGACGGCCAGGTAAGTCAGGTAAGTATGATAGTTAGTGGTTGAGATGATGATGGATTGTGATTTAGCTCATCACCTGCACCTCGGGTGTTTGTGCTCCGCCAGAGTAGGGCCTAGCCTTCACATGATCGTTCACCTCACGCACCGTACGCTCACCTTGGATCCAAGGCAGGTGCCTAGCCTGTCGTACAGACCACTATAGGTGGTTCCGACTCGTAGGTGACCCGCGATTCGTCGCACAACCTTCACGTGATCGTAGCACTGAGCGTAATATTATACACCTAGCCTGTCGTACAGACCACTATAGGTGGTTCCGACTCTTGTGCAAGATAATGATTGATTGTGATTGATGAGCTATAGATTCAGCCGTACAGGTCACTAGAGGTGACTCCGGTTGACATGACACTAGGGACAACCCTTGATTTATATTTCTTGCCTGATGAAGATTTTTCTGAGTTGGTATATCGACATGGCCTATTCCTGATATTGATAATGAGATTTGATTTCCAGACGATGTTTTCGTATATAAGTATACATACGTATTATTTTTCTGGGAAATTATACTGGATTTACAGCGAGGGGTTATATATGGATTTTATAAAATGGTTTTGGAAAGTATTTGTTTTTGCCCACTCACGTTTTCTGTTTTGCGCCCCTCCAGGTTTTAGGTAGCGACGACATGAACGGCTATCGAGGCACTGAGGCAGTTCTGACAGACCACCACCTATGTAAGGTTCTTCTGTTATTATAGCATTTGGTTAATTCAGACTGCACTTAGAGTTGGCTCTGTGATACTTAACTACTTCACTTTCGTCCTACCTTACTCTTTATTGTATGTACATTATTGACTTTGACTTTCACTGTTGTACTTCATGCATATTTACTCTTCCGCTGACGTTTTGGCTACGTCACTCACACGTGACGGCCAGCACGCTTCGACCTCTGGGTCGGGGTGTGTCAGTTTTCGCTGCTTAATATATATTAACCCCAATGTTTCGAGTTAGAAACAAAGTGTGTTGTTTAAACGAGGAAAAATACAAATAAGGTTCAAACGAGGAAAAACTTACAGTGGATATGTCACATCCCGGCCCGGGCGGGACCACTTTCCCGGCTCGACTCTACCGTAGCACGATATTGTCCACTTTGGGCCCCGACCACGCCCTCACTGTTTTGTTTCTGGGAACTCACGAGCAACTTCCCAGGAGGTCACCCATCCTGGAATTGCTCTAGTCCAAACTCGCTTAACTTTCGGAGTTCTTACGGAACCCGAAGCTAGTGAGCTCCCAAAAGGCCTCGTACTAGGTAGAGATGAGAATATACATATAAGGATCAATCCACTAAGCGATGTGGGATGTCACAATCCACCCATTTAGGGGCCTGACGTCCTCGTTGACACACTACGGCCAGGGTTTGGCTCTGATACCAAATGTCGAGTCCGGGATGTGGTGATGGCTTAGGCCGGAATGTGACAGGATACCTAGGCATCCTTAGACAGGGAAGGGTGTAGTAAGGGACGAAATGCCTCGAGAGGTTGAAAATAAGAGTAGATCTAGAAATTTCTGAATAAATTAATCTTTTAAACTGCTGCTTAATCTATGGACGAGCAAGAGACAACGTGACGAAATGAAACATCTAGTAGCCATAGAAAAAGAAAGACACATGACAAGTTAAAAAGTATATGACGCCTTAGTTAACATGAGCAAAAATATTCATTTATTAATAGGTAGTTTAAATAAATAAATTATCTAATGGAATATTCATGTTCATTTTCTTTGCCCAATAAATATGCTTTTCCTTTTGCCATCTAGTGAATGGGTTTTAGATATACCTGGTTTTGATTGCAAAAGTTCTAGTGACTGGGTTTTAGATGAACCTGGTTTTAATTGTTTTTGCAATCAACGCAATTTCAATTACAGCAACTAATTAGGGTTTGATTCATGGGGGTAGAGTAATAAGAGGGTCAGAGGTTTATTTTTTGTTGGGGGAATGGAGAGAGAGAGAGAGAGAGAGAGAGAGAGAGAGAGAGAGAGAGAGAAATTGCAGGTGTACGTAGATGAAGGGTGGGCCAGGCTTTCCTTTTTATTCAACAAAGTGCGCCCTACGTTTACTTGCCACGAACAGGTCATCCCGGTGTTTTTTTTTGTGAAGTTGCCTTTTCTCTTCAGTCGTTGGATGGAATTCAATCAATTACAACCATTTATATCATGTTATTAATGCTACATAGTTTGAAAGAATCTTTTTTTTTAAAAAGGGTTAAACTTGTTATTTTATTTGTAGTTTAAATAGATTATTTTGTGGTATACTGGTTATCTAGGTCAGACGGGGTTGTTAACGGGTTGCAAAAAACATGTTAAATCATGTTATTTTCGAAATTAGGTGAGTTGACTCAATACATAAACCATTAATTTCCTACGTGACCCAAACTAATTTGTTTCATGTTATTTTTTGTGTCGTGTTGTTTATAACATGTCTACAAAACTTAGGAACCACCTTTTAATTCATTAAAAAATGAGAATCATCTATATACTAATTTATTCATTCAAGATTCATTCTTTTCCTTACCCGATTAACAACTTCTTCTTATGACTTTCTCGTTAACGATACATTTGTTACTAAATTACCTAACCTAACGAATATGAAATTGCATTCTTGTTTTTATAAATAAATAATTTCTTACTTTTACAGTTATGATAAAAATAAAATTTAAAAACAATAGAGAGAAGGTATGAATATAGTAACACTCATCTCGGGCAGCCCAAAACCGCGATTTCGTTTCATTCCTCATTGTTTGCCCGAACTACAAAAGTCTACTTACTGAGTTGTCCAGCACTTGTTTTCTTCAGCGAAACAAGGAAAAAATAATATTTTTTAATGAATATCTTGTGTGCTTCTTCCTTCTTTGTCGATCAACCAGTGGTCCTGTTCATGAGCTTACCACGTCAATTGCCTTTTCGATCATACCTCACTATTTGTTTGTAGTGCTAAAAATAATTCTAAAAATTCTACAGAGGACACTTTAAATTTTTTTTTAAGAAGAAAAGAATACACTCATTAAATGGGCAAGGCCACAAGTATTCCACGTCCAATCTAACTTGCCTGGAGACTTGAGTAGCAGACAACGATATAAAGAAAAATAAAAAAATATTAAAGATAGGATTAATAACAAATCACATTTTAGTTATAATTTTGAAATTTCTTTGAAAATAAATTACAAGAGTTAACTAGGTTGAGTAGAAAGTTACATGACAACTTAAAAAGTGTAAGATGGCGCATGCACCACAATTAATGTGGATAAGCAAAAATATTCTTTTTATTAATAGGTAGTTTAAATAAATTAATTTTCTAGTAGAATATTGGTTTAGCCCGAACCTCCTAGGCTTCTCCTCCTCCATTTCACCGATTCCCACACCATCATTTTCATGTTCATACATACGTACATGCATACCTTGTTTTAATTGCTTTTGCAATCAACGCAATTTCAATTACAGCAACTAATTAGGGTTTGATTCATGGGGGTAGAGAGATTAGAGGGTCGCATGTTGTTTTTCGTTTGAGAGAGAGAGAGAGAGAGAGAGAAAAAAAAAAAACTGAAGGTGTACGTAGATGAAGGTGGGCCAGCCTTTCTTTTCTATTCAACTAAGGTTGCCCTACGTTTAGTTGGGAAGGGGATCATTTTCGAATATCTTCTATCAAATTATACCAATCAACAAATTAGAACTTTCGAAATTTGATTCAAATGCAAAAAATACAGGGTTCATTTAAAAGTTATAATAACTTTAGCAGTTAGATCAAATTTTAAGGGCCCATATTTGTTGATTGGTAGGATTTGGTGAAAGGCGGATCCCTTTCCATTTACTTGTCTTGAGCAGGTCATCCCATTTTTTTAGGAGGATCCTCGCCGGATTCTCCAATCACATCTGTTTATCGTATATCGTGCGGTCAGAAATTATTGTAATTTTTTTATTTAAAATTAAATATAAATAGCACCTGAAAAAATTTGATAGCACGATATACGATGAACGAATGTGATTGGCGGATCCTCCAATCACATATGTTCATCGTATATCGTGCGGTCAGAAATTATTGTAAATTTTTTTATTAAAATTAAATATAAACAGTACCTGACAAAAATTGATAGCACGATGTACGATAAACAGATGTGATTGGAAGATTCCCGAAATTCTCACAAAGAGGATCCGACCAGTATCTTCCTTCCATTTTTTTGTATTTTCAAGCTGTCTTTTCTTCTCAGCCGTTCGATGGAATTCAGTCAATTGTAACCGTTTATATCACACATAGTATGGAAGAATCTTCTCGAATAAAAGGGTTAAACTTGTTATTTTATCTTTAATTTAAATAGATTATCTTATGATATACTGCATATTGGTCATATATTGTTAACGGGTTGCATAATACAAAAAAAACCATGTTATTTTCAAAATTAGGTGAGTTGACTCAACACATGAACAATTAATTTCGTGTGGGTTGATATGATTATGGCCAACCCAAACTAGTTTGTTTGTGTTATTTTTTGAGTGGAGTTGCCTATAATATGTCTACAAAACGTAAAAATCACCTTCTAATTCATAATTTAGTACCTTAAAAATCAAGAATTTCTAAGCACTAATTTATCTATTCACATTCATTTTTTGCCTTACCCGATTCACAACTTCTTCTTATGACTTTCCCGTTCAAGTAAATAAATATACCAATAAAATTACGTAGCAATTAATTTTTTTTTTTTGGTCAGACATTAGGTTTGTTAGATTACGAAGCAATCATAGATCTCCTGTGCTAATAGCTACCGCAAAAGAAAAGAGAATAATAACGAGTCACCTAACCTAACGAACGGAACTGCATTATTGAGGCTTGTATAAATAAATAATTTCATAATTTTACAATTACAATAAAATAAAATAAAAAAAGAACAAATAAACAATAGAGAGAAGGTGTGAATAGAATCACACTCACCTCGGGCGCTTGGGCAGCCCAAAACCGTGTTTTCCTTTCTTTGTCACTGATTGCCCGAACTCCAAAAGTCTACCTGCTAAGTTCATGAGCTTTGCTCTCTTCAACGAAAACAAAGAAAAATATTTTTTAATGAATTTCGTGTGCTTCTTCCTTCTCTGTCGATCAACCAGTTTTGCAGTTCATGAGCTTGCCACGTCAATTGTTCTTCTCGGGCATACTCCAACCATTTGTGGAGCTAAAGATAATTTTAAAAATTTTAGAGACGGTATGTGAATTTTTTTCCGAAGAAGAAAAGAATGTCCTTGTTATATAGGCAGGGCTCATAAGTATTCCCACGCTCAGTTTAAACATGCTTGGAGGCTTGAGCAGCAGACAGACAATAAAGATATGATTAATGCCAAATTTATATATTTAGTACTCTCCTAATTGAAAATCAACTCAAACAAGGAGTAAATCCTCATCATAATCAATTAGGGATGCTACCATCATCGTCCCGAGATTTCTCATAATTAATATTTTTGGGATAATTTTTTCCTCATCCATCCTACTAATGACTCACCTTGGCCCATGAGAAACCGTCATGTGTAGGGCAGAATCTTACACCTAGGTCAGCCACCACCCTATAAATACCTTATCTTCATCAATTTCTAGGTAAGCTTTTGCTACGTAATTAAACTCTAAATGTTTACTCTTTTCAGATAAACTGACTTAGACATCAGAGATCCATTGGCCAACCCACCTCCACACCTTGTGGATGCATGAGTCTTTGGCTAATATGTCAAATTAAAGTATTATTTATTACCTTATTTACTTTTCATAATTATAATAAAATATTTTAATATTTTAAGAACAAAAAACAACTGTGAAAAAAAGCAGATAAATGTTTCATAAGATATGCTAAAAGTGTTTTTAGCGAAAAAAAAAAGTTGGATTGTCAAAATGAAAGTTTTATTAATTGTTAATGTTTACCTGCTTCCAATGAAAAAAACCATTATTTGAGAAACATGTGTAGAGTTGTTTTTGCTCATAATTTTGAAAGAAAAAAGCATTTTGTTTTCATTTACCAAACATAATCAAGTCCCAACTTTTTAAAAAATTTGCTTTTAAAAAAAATTGGTAAACCCAAATCCGCCCTTATTTTACATAGGAGAGTTCTACATGATTTAGCCAAAGTTTGGTACTGAGGTGATTCTGAAAAAAAAAAGTGGGTATCAAAAAAAGCTGGGAGTTTTTTTTTATGTTTGGTAAACATTCAACTTCAGCTTTTTTTTTTCTTCACATTTTTGGATTAAAAAAAAACCAAAAACACAAAGATGCAAATTCCAGCTTTTTTTTCACATATGTTTTACATAAAAGTTTATCAAACACTATAATACTATAATACGGTTTTTTTTTTCAAAAACACTTTTACAAAAAAATTTACCAAACACTTTACTATTTATTCTCACAGCACAGCATAAACAATTTTTTTTCAAAGTATAGCAATACCAAACCAGCCCTTAGAAAATTAGTTTCCAAATGTGGGCTTCGTGCAAACATGTGAATCTATGTCAAGAAATACACCAAAGGAAACAAGTCACGGTGCTCCTATATAATGCTGAAGACATGCAATGCTTCCGCCGTTGCCATTGCCAACAATGCTGATCTGATACATGTTATGTTAAAATGTTACTAGACTTTGAATGCTCCAACATATATTCTGGTGAGTAATTAAAATGTAATCCTGCTTATCAATAACACATGAATTATTATTTTGAACTAAATGTTTCGACAACTCAGAAGTATGGTAATTATCCAAAATGCTTCAACAATTTATGAATTTTTTTAACCCATAGCATCCGGAGTTCAAACCCTCTTTCTCCTTTGTGGAAGGCTATAATCCTCTACTCCGATTTGGTGGTTTTCTTCATCACTTAAAAATGAAATGTCTTAAATTCGAATCTTGTGAATGGCGAATTTGATGCCAAAAGTTACCGATAAAATACCGATGTACTAAAAAGTACAAAAAAACAAATACAAATACAAAAAAAAAAATCCAAATCCAACAACCCCAACACGCCCATTTTCAATTCGAGCTAATCACCCATCCACCAACGGTGGCTCCATGACGCCAGCAACCATCCCTCCTTACCCTTTTTTCCTCTATTTTTTCTCTCTCCTGCATGTCCGCTCTCTTTTCTCTATGTGAAAACTTGTTGGGTCAGTCCTACCAATTTTTCTCTTATGGTCCAATGGCCCAATATTCAGTTGAGATGCTTGCTGAAGCATGAAGCCTATTTCATTCAACCGAAAAGAGAAACCAACTTGGGCCCAAATGAGTCTTGATACTCATCATAGACAAACATATACTTTGATTCTAAATTATTCGAATTTCGCCAATTAGAAATACGGTCTGGTGGTATTCATTTTTACTAATAAATGAGAGGTCTTAGTTTGAATCTCGTGGATAAAAAATTCGATACCAAATTAGGTTGCCCATTGTGTGACTTAACCAAACTCCTCTTCCTCATACTGTAAAATATATCTTGTACTAAAAAAAAAAAGATCCGAATCTCAGTATTTGAGTACAATGCCTCTATGAATTGCCCCGAAAATGATAAAAACACATTTTTTAGCATTTCACACACTTATATTTAATTATGGTCATTATTTTTATTTGATTTATTCAATCTGATAGCAAAAAATAAAAAAGAGGGTAAAAAGCTAAAAAGGTTTGTGCTTATCTCCCATTGCCTAAATATGCAATACATTATGGGGCAATTACATTTTACCACCTTGAAGTTTGTTTTATATAACGCTTTGCATCCTCTTGCTTTAAATGTCTATTTTATACTAGCGATATTTCACATTAAATTAATTTGAACAACAAAAATATAAATTTAAACTCAGATTAATAGGGAGAACACATTTATTCATCGAATTGACTATGCCAAGCCTTGAATCTTTTGGATAAATTTTTTATTGATCCTTGTGGTCAAACACTACTTTTAAATTCACCCATGTGGTGAAAAAAGTATTAATCTTAACCCTGTGGTGAAGTTCGTTATCAATCGTAATCGAAATTGAATTTTTTGTCAAAATCTTGTTCACATGCAAGGGTAAAAAGGTCATTTTATTCTTTTTTTTTTCTTTTTGGTAATTCACTTTTTTATAATCCACAAAAATAGAAGAAAAAAAAAGAAAAATCCCTACCTTTGTTAGCCACAGCCATAACGACCACCCACCACCTTCCTCCCTCTTTCTCATATAACCCTAGCCATCCCGTCAACCATTGTTCTTCTTAAAATGAAACTAAATTCAATGTTTACATAATAATTTATATTATAACTTAAACGCGGCCAGGTACTTTGTGATTTTTTAAATCTTGAATTTGGACTCTTGGCTCTCTTGAAATGTGAGTTCTATGTTACAACTTGTAATCAAATACATAAAAATTGAGAACCATATCAATTGGTTAGAGGGCTACTTTTATCTCTTAGACCATCTCCAAATGAGATGTCAAATTTTAAACCTAAAATTTAAATTTGAAGGCTTACGTGGCACTTTGGCATCTTTTAAACTTTTTCTTTCCAACCGATATGTCAAATTTTAAACATAAAATAATAATTCATATGTATTTTTTTTGCATTGGGAATGAAAAGAAACAAAAGGATAATGCTTTAAACCAATACAAAATTAATAAAAAACATTTATTAATTAATTTAAAAAAATCTGAAGGTGCTATCAAATTTGGTAGCAAGGAGGAGAGATGTCAATCAATGTGCCATATCAAATTTGGCTTCTCAGTTGAAAAACATTAATGTTGTCTTTTGTTACCGTTATTACTAATTTAGACATTTTAACATCTCATTTGAAGATACTCTTACAATTTCTTCTTTTCTAGATGAATCCCATCCAAATTTGGGGTCACTTCCTCCCGTTGAAGGCCACAGTCCCCTCCTCCCTCTTTTTATCATTCACCTCCGCCTTCTCCTCTTTCTCATTAAGATTAAAAATAAATAAATAAATAAGAAGACAAAAAAACCAAATCCAACAACTCCACATCCCCGATTTCGATTTTCGACGAACCATCCAACCACCAATAGTGGCTCGAGGACGCTAGCGAGCCATCTCGCGTACTTATGTTTAATCATGGTCATTTTTTTGATTTATTTAATTTGATATTCAAAAATAAAAAAAGAAACATGCAAGTTATCTTTTAGTGTCTAAAAATACAATATGTTATAAGGCAATTACATTTTATCACCTTGAAGATTGCTTCATATAATGCGTTGCATCCTATTGTTAAATGTATAACTTATACTGGTGATATTTTACATTAAATTAATTAGAACAACAAAAATGAAGATTTAAATTCAGATGTATAAAGAGAACACTCTTATCTATCCAATTTGGCTATGCCCAAGCCTTCAATTTTTTTAGCAATCGTGTTAAACTTAGCAAATTATAATGTGTCTTGTAGTGGTATTGTTAAATAATGACGTGGCTCACTTGAGTTATGGTTTTTGCGTAATTAAAATCTTATGAACGCCACGTGGATCAAATATTAATAAAAAATTAAAAAAGAATTAATTTCTAACATTTATCAAATAATGTAGGGATTGTAACTTGTAAGTTTGCGCCATCTTTGAACAAGAAAACGGTGAGAATGAGAATAAAGATGACATCCGGCTCTGCAATGGCTCTTAATTCAGTCATGTCGGTCGAAGCCGGCATAGGCTGTTGGGACCTCCGCACGGGCGCCGAGCATCTCCGCTACTAGCTCTGCGCCTCTCCGCCTCACGGCCTCATCTGCGTAGGCGAACGGTTCCTCGCCTCCTCTCAGCTTCGCGAGTCTTCTTCCTCCTCTCGCTCTGTCCTGGCCCTGGTCCGAGGTAAGATCACCTCCTTTTTTATGCACACAACCTGTTTGATGAATTGCCTCAGTTGATAAAAGTCTGCATTTTTATTGAATTTTGGGAATTCTTGCAATTTTATTGAATTTTGGGAGTTTTGATGTGCAGCCGCAAGTTCATGTCTAGAGCTTTCCAAAAGAACCGATCAATCCGCTCGCTGCTAACAGTGAAGGCACATAGATTGTCGGCGGAGGCTCGTCGGTGAACATCTACTTGTGGGAGGTCATTTTTCCTAATCATTTTTCTTTATCTTCTTGGTTTTTCGTAGCATGTATTCTTGTAAGTTCCCCAATAGCTATTACCCTTTTTTGCCTATGGCCCTATTATGTACTGATGCATTCTTTTTCGTCTCCAATAAATAAAAAAGCAATGCATTCTTGAAACTGCATGTGTATTATAGTTTTGATTTGGGTGTACATTTCCTAGGTTTGGAGCGTAGGAAGTGGGAGATTATTGAGAAATATTGTTTTCCCTACTATATTCCAGTTTGCAGTTTTTTTTTGTTATTCAGATGAGTTTTCTTCAGTTCACACTTCTCTAATTTTTAACTGTGTATTTTCGTTTTTCAAAGTGTAACTGCCGAAGATTGTTGCATGTTTTAAGAACCCTGGATTCTTCATTTAGTTATGATAGGCCTTGCATTCCGGTGAACTGAATCGAGGAACATTCATTTTCGTATATTTTGAATGAGTAAAACTCATTTAACTCACAACTTTATACTTTTGACTTTTTGAACAGCAAGGCTGTTACTTGCTTAGCATATTGGTATTTCTGGAAATTATTTGAATTCTGGATCAGATGATGGCACGGTTCGAGTTTGCCACTGTTTCATAATACATTTTATATTCGAATATCTCTGTTGTTTATGATCAATCTGCCAAACTTTACTGATCTGTTTAAGTATTTACATAAGATTGCACTGTACTCTGCAGGTCCAGTGAATAATATTCTAGTCATTCGACAGCATTTTTCTGAGTTCACACACGCACAATTAATGTGCCTATGTCCAGACGATCTTCATTCTGCCCAAAGGCAAAGGAAAAGACCATTCCGGTGAAACCTGTAATGCAGCAGCCAACCACCGGTTCTAATAATGCATGCAGCTTTCTCTCCTTTTCCATCTCACTTCCCTTAAAGAGAAAATGTGTCAGCCCTGCGTTCATTAGCAGCACTCGCAACAGTCAGGTGGGTCAGATTAACAAAAAAAAAAAAAAACTTCAAAAGGTTAACGAAACATGCATGCATAAACTAAACACCCCAACTAATTTTGAAATTACCTGTTGTTGCACTCTTCCTTTTCGATGATTTTTTTTTTTTTTTTGAAGCCTACCTTTTCGATGATTTTTGCAGCCGCTCAGAGTGAGCTGCAATGTAGTGGTTTCAGTTTATTTCAGGCAACATTGTTTGTAAACCCTGTAACTGCTAGCAGCTAAATCAGACAACTGGAGGGTCTTGGTGAATCCAGTTTTTTGAGGTCTGCCGCCCTCCCAAAAGCGTGCTCGTGAAACTTTCTGCAAAATTTTGTTACCATAAACTGTTGCTTTCTTGCATATATTTTTTGGAATGAAATAAAACTAGAGCATTGCAATCACGATATTGAGAGAGGGGGAATTGAACTCGAGACTTGGAATATGGAAATCTGCACTTGTTTAGTTGGAATATTGTAATTTGTCAAGTAAAATGAATAGAGTGAGTTGGTAAATAAATAGAAAAGAGATTAATTACCAGAAGTGGAAGGCCTCTCATGCAACTAAACAGCTTCCTCTGCTTCGACCATGCCTTCACCCTCTCACCACAAGTGGAAGGCCTCTCAGTTAACTCAACAGCATCCTCTGCCAACACGACACCATTATGCCCTGCAATATATAAAGATTCCAAATTTGGATGTGGTCGTAAGAAATTGAGTATTTCTGCACTTGTTCCACAATCATAAAGAAATATTGTCAAAGATAAGAGTTGTTGTTTGTTCCCCAGGGGTGATGCTTTCACACCCTCACCCGCGGCAACTTTCACTTCGCCATCAATTTCTATGCCGAGTTCACGAAGTTGGTCTAAGTTTCTCAAATCTCCCAATTTGAACGCTTCATCGTCGTCTTTACCACCGCCAACAGGGCACCGATCTAGTCTTCTTAGATTTGTTAATCTCCCAATCCCTTTCCGCAAGTACTTCAGCTGAAAACAATACTCGACATAAAGATGCTTTAAGTTAATCAACTTTCCCATGCTCTGAGGTAGACTTTCAACTTAGACAAATCAATAAACCTCATATGCACCAATTCACCTGTCTCTTCCGGAAGCTCTTCAATACAATTATCACTCAAATTCAATGTCCTAAGATGCTTCAATGACCAGATCAGAGTTGAGTCACAACATTAAATTTTGAATCAAAAGTTGCAAGAGTAATGGATCCTCGGGGGCAAGCACTAAGGTCAAATGGCGGATCTTATTGCTCAAGGGCTCTATTGTATCTTTACCACCATTAACCTCCATTGTAAAGCATTCATTTTGAGTAAGAAATTGCAGAAAGTCGTGCACAATTTCATGCACACCTTCAGATATTTCCTTTATGGTCTTCTTCAAAGTCTTGAAAGAAAGAACGCATTACAAAATTATCAAAAGACCTTTGGCCAATTATTTCTTTCTATGTGTTTCCCTTCCAGTAGAGATAATCTTGTGACATCCACAACTCAATAAAATAACCTTTATAGATCAGATGGTTATTTGGAAAAATAGCACAATATAAAAGACATTTTTTTACCACAGGTGCCAAATCAAAATAACTAAGTAATAACAATTGGAAAACTTGTTGCTCAACCTCTTCTAGCTCCCATATCTTATTATTCAAAACTTCTTGCCATTCTTCCTTCGTTTTCTTGTAATGCATTCGACTACCCATAATCTTTGACCAAAAGGGAAAAAAAATTCTTACAGTCTCCAATGAAGTTGGAAGTGTAGTTGAAAAAAGTTTCCATGACCGTAATCACAATCTTATGAGTAAAGGGCAAGCCTTTTTTCAAAACAACAGAAGGGGTATGTTCTTAATTTCTTATAATATTTTTTTAAATTTCTTTTTAATTGTATTGTTTAGTCAATGGCGTATAACGCTAATGTCTTATTATTTACTATTTTGGACATTTTTTTTGTAGGTGTTATCATGGATTATTTAGATCTGGGTGATAAGAGTTATAAGTGTGTTTATTGCAGTGCTTATTTTTGGTTAAATGAGTCTCTAAAAAAAAGCTCAAAAAAAAATCAACCCATTTTTACTCTTTGTTGTCAACAAGAAAAAATTAAGATTCCAACTCCAAATCTAACACCACTCTATTTAGATTCCTTGCTTGATCCAAATGGAAGACAGAAAAATTTATCATTTCGAGAAAATATTAGAGCTTACAATTCTATGTTTTCATTTACTTCAATGGGAGCCAAAGTTGATCACTCAATTAATAATGGAACAAGCCCTTACATTTTCAAAATTAGTGGTCAAGTTTGTCATTTGATGGGATCTCTTTTGCCTCCTGATAATCAGTCTCCAAAATTTGCTCAATTATATGTTTATGATACATATAATGAAGTACAAAATCGTCTTAGAGCTTTTGACAATGATAGAACAAATGAAAGACTTGATTCAAAAATTATAGAAGGTTTAATTAAAATGTTTGATTCATGCAATGGCTTGGTTAAACTTTTTCGAACAGTAAGAGATAAATTAGAAGCTAATCATCTCATCTCTTTGAAAATGATATTATTGGGGAGGCAATCAAATGATAGTAAACAATATGATCAGCCAACAAGTGATGAAATAGGTGGATTAATAGTTGGTGATATAGGTTTGTCAGATTCTAACAGAGATATTATTATAGACTGCAAGAGTGAAGGGTTAAAACGTGTTACAAAATTGAATCCAAAATTTATGGCTCTTCAGTACCCTATTCTTTTTCCATATGGTGAAGATGGTTACAAGCCAAATTTAAAATGGAATGAAAATTATAACGGTCCAAAAACCAAAAGACAAAGAATACCTATGAGAGCTTATATAGCATATCAGATTCAAGAAAGAGATCCATATTTAACTACGTTGTTAAAAGGAGGAAGACTTTTTCAACAATATTTAGTAGATTCTTATGCAACACTTGAAGAAGATAGGTTGGATTACATAAGGCAGAATCAAAAAAATTTAAGAAGTGAGATTTACAAAGGAATTTACGATGTGGTGTCAAAAGGTGACAACGATGCAAACAGTTTGGGACAAAAAATTGTTTTGCCAGCATCGTACACAGGGAGTCCTAGATATATGATTAATAATTATCAAGATGCTATGGCTATTTGTAGAGAATATGGACATCCTGATTTGTTTATAACATTTACCTGTAATGTCAAATGGCCAGAAATTATAAGAGAATTTGAAAAAAAGCCAGGTTACAAACCTGAGGACAGACCTGATATAATTTCTAGAATATTTAAAATAAAACTTGATGATATGCTTGATTTCATCAAATCTGGAGAGCCTTTTGGTCAAGTTGCAGCAAGTGAGTTCTCAAAATTTATTACTTTGCTTATCTCAATTTTTGTTTCCTTCAAGAAGCTAACTTTTTTTTTTTGGGTTTTGTTTGTCTTAATTGATTTTTCAAACAGATGTTTGTACAATTGAATTTCAAAAAAGAGGTTTGCCTCATTCTCATATGTTAATATGGTTGAAATCAGATTTCAAGTGTTATGTGCCATCAGATATAGATTCAATTATTTGTGCAGAATTGCCAGACAAATTTGTTAACCCCCGACTTTATGAGATTGTTAATCAATTTATGATTCATGGTCCATGTGGGCATATCAATAAAAATTCTCCTTGCATGCGGGAAAATAAGTGCTCCAAAAACTTTCCTAAGCCTTATAAAACTGAAACAATTTTTGAACAAAATGGTTTTCCAATTTATAGGCGTCGGGATGATGATACAAAGTTTGTTATAAAAAATGGAATCAAAATTGATAACAGTTTTGTTGTTCCATATAATCCTGAGCTACTTTTGAGATATAATGCTCATATAAATGTTGAATCCTGTTGTCAATCCATGCTTATAAAATATTTGTTCAAATATGTAAATAAAGGTTCAGATAGAGTACGATTGGCTCTCCAACAAGATCCGAATGATGAAATATTAACATATCTAAACTGTAGATACATATCGCCTTACGAAGCTGTTTGGAGATTGTTTCAATATTCTATACACCATAGAGAACCTTCTGTAGAGCGATTACCAGTGCATTTACCATTAGAACAAAACATTATTTTCAGTGGTGATCAATCACTCCATTCAATTATCAAACAAAATGCTTCTAACCATACAATGTTAACAAGTTGGTTTGAAACTAACAAACTTTATAGTGAAGCTCGCTCACTCACTTATGCACAATTTCCTTCAAAATTCTTATATGACACACGGAAAAAAATGTGGAAACCTAGAAAACAAAAAGGTTCAATAGGTAGAATAGCGTATGTGCATCCTGCATCTGGTGAATTGTACATCTTTCATATCATGCTGCATGTCAATCATTGGGATTGTTAGGAGATGATAAAGAATGGATTGATGCTTTATCAAGTGCTGTAAATGTAGCGTCATCTCCTCAGTTGAGACAATTATTTGTTACGATCATATTATATTGTGATGTGGTAGATCCTAAAACTCTTTTTGATACTCATTGGCAAAATATGTATGATGACATTTTGTACAACTTGCGAAAAACTTTTGCAATTCCTGATATGATCATACCACAAGATGAATTAAAAAATTCTGTATTGTTTGAATTAGAATTGCTTTTTAACAATGCATCAAGTTCTTTAGCCAAATATCATTTACCAATGCCTGATGCAAGAAAAATGTTAGAAATTAAAAATAAGCTTCTAAGAGAAGAATTAAACTATGATTTTGAAGAATTGTCAAAAAAACACACAAATTTAAAATTGCAACTTAATCAAGGTCAAAAACTTATCTATGATTGTGTTATAAATGCCGTGGAAAGAAAAGAAGGTGTTTTGTTTTTTGTTTATGGTCATGGAGGCACTGGAAAAACTTTCTTATGGGATGTTATCATAAGTAAGCTTAGATCTGAGAAAAAAATTGTTTTAGCTGTGGCATCATCAGGAATAGCTTCATTGTTATTACCAGCTGGTAGAACAGCACATTCTAGATTTAAAATTCCATTGGTTGTTACTGATTCTTCAATTTGTGCAATAAAAAAGAAAACTCATCTTGCCACATTAATTGAAAAAACAGATTTGATTATATGGGATGAAGCACCAATGAATCACAAACATTGTTTTGAAGCATTAGATAAATCACTTTCTGATATTATGTCTCATTTAAATTATTCACAAAGTAATACTCTATTTGGTGGTAAACCGCTTTTATTAGGTGGTGATTTTCGACAAATATTGCCTGTTATACCTGGAGGAACCAAAGAGGACATAATAAATGCTTCTTTAAATAGTTCTTATTTGTGGTCACATTTTAAAATATTTTATTTAAAAGAAAACATGAGATTATCAAAAGATGGGTTAAGCATTGATGAAAAGAGAAGAATCAATGATTTTGCAAATTGGATTTTACAAATAGGTGATGGTAAAATTGGTGAAAATAATTCAAATGATAAAGATACATCTCTAATTGAAATACCTAAAGATTTAATAGTTGATTCTTCTGACAATCCAATTTTATCAATTTTTCTTGCAACTTATCCCAATTTTGAACATTCTTATCAAGATTTTACCTACTTGAGAGAACGTGCTATTATAACACCTAGAAACACAACTGTAACAGATATAAACAATTATATAATTGATCTATTACCTAAAGAAGAACACGTGTTTCTAAGCTATGATTCTTTGTGTTCTTCAAATGGAAATAATGAAAATTTAGAAACATTATATCCTGTTGAATTTTTGAATAAGCTTGATTTCAATGGTTTACCTACACATAAGCTAATTTTGAAAATAGGAATGCCAATTATGCTGTTAAGAAATTTAAATCAGTCTTTGGGTTTGTGCAATGGAACTAGATTAGTGGTTACTCAATTATTCAACCAAATTATTGAAGCTAAAATACTTGCTGGAAACAATATTGGTCACAAAGTATTCATTCCGAGAATCACTCTGACGACAACAGAAAATAAGTGGCCTTTTATTTTTAAAAGACGTCAATTTCCTGTTAGACCATGTTATGCAATGACCATCAACAAAAGTCAAGGCCAATCTTTGAAACAAGTTGGTTTATATCTTCCTGAACCTGTTTTCACACATGGTCAATTATATGTAGCATTATCCAGAGTTACATCAAAAGAAGGTCTCAAAATTTTGATTCCAAATGGAGACAATAATGTAAACAACTATACTGCAAACATAGTGTTTAAAGATGTATTGCAAAATTTATAAGCAAACTTTATTTTACTAACCAGTATCTAAACATTTACATTTTTTATTCAATTGATTAAAATAGCTGTATAATAATGTTGGTACCAACATGAGGATTGAGAGGAAGAAAATCATTTGTGAAACAGGGATCGAAAATCATGGAAGCCTCGAGAAGACCAACGTGTCAAGTTCGCTTTGAATTTGGTTGTGACCCATCTAATCTAACATTTTGAGGTAAGTTTTGCATGTTTATCAACTTATATGGTTTTCAATCTTTTGTTTTTTGTTGGATTGTTGTTGACGAGTTTGATACATTTTGTTTTCCAGATTCGGGAAACGGTCATTTTCAGATTTTTGGATTTTCAATTCTAATTCTTGGAATTCTCTGTGCTAAAGGTATATAAATGTATTATTTGTTTTTTTTTCTTTGTTTTCTTTGCGAATGAATTTTTTTTTCTTTTTTTCTTTTGTTTTGGTGATTTGAGACCTTTTTTGTGCGTGTTTGGATTATTAATTGCTAATGCATATTTTCTTGCTAATTTTTGTGTTAGCAGTTTTATTTAAATCCATAGCTTCTTTTTTTTATGTGACATGCTGTGATGGTTATGCTTGATTGATAAGGTTTGAGGTAGTGGTGATAAAATTGGAACAGTCATATCTACGTTATTTTAGATTTGTGAGAATGATTTGTCAAAGTGATGGGTAAATTGTCATATATACTGTAGGGTCAACTTTAATAATCATTAATGGGATTTCGTATATGTTTGGTAAAAACGTTATCAAATTGTTGATACACAATTTGTTGGTACAGGAAGGTGTTACAAAAAATTTTCAGTATGTTTTTTATGGTTTGGCTGTTTTTTCCAGTTTGGGTTAAATATATTTTGAATTTTTGGAGAGAAATTAAAAAATCGCTAGAATTTTGGAACGCTTTGTGCTTTTGGTGGTGAAGATGCCAACAGTTTTCAAAATATATGTAAAAAAGACCCAATGGTTAACTATTCGCTCTTTTGTTATTTGTTCTTTTGTATAGAAGAGTTGGTGAGGAGGGTTTATGAATTGGACGAATTATTGGAAAGAAATAGAGAAGTGATTTACAGATTGTAGTAATGTTTAAATATCATTTCATCCTCGCCCGATGTACTGGACAAGATTCGTTTGTCTCCTACCAAATGTAGGGGTTTGAAAATATAGTGATTTTACACTCTGAGAGCAGTGTACATATAGTACTGAAGAAAACAACACACAGATGATGGTAACCGATGAATTACTCTGTAATCGTTGTCTGATAATTATATGTTTTCACAGTGGCTAGCTATTCATTATTTTTTTAAGTGTCTTTGTCTGTTTTATTTGTGCTAAATTTTTTTCACAGCTCAAAAACCTTTTCCAGTCTTAATGTGAATGTCAGTCGATAAACCATATATCGGTTGGTTTGAAAGACATAAATTTTGTTGATTTGTTAAGCCTATGGATCCCTTCTGTGTGTTTAATTTGTTAAGCCTATGGATCCATTCTGTTTTATTCACATGGATTAAAGCTAAAACAAAGCAATATTATCCTGACATATAGTTATTGACTTACATCTTTCAAAACTAATAATACAAATTCTGCTTTCAGATCAACTCATCCACAATCTACAAATACCAAGATCGTTATTTATTTGTTAGTACATGACATTTATAAATTAACATTATTACTAACTTTGGCCTACTGATTAAATATCTGTAACCAGTTTGGTGTATGTGCTTTGTTTGCTTATTTGATTTTGCGTTCGACCTTATGGATTAAATTCAAAAGAGGGATAATAAATGTTGTTTGGTATATTTTTTCATTGTGATTCATTTACATTTAATTTAAAAGAAACTGATAAAAAAAAATGATGCACGGTGATATGAAGGCTTAAATTATGATTTCAGTTTTAGAACTTTTGTTGCTCCAATTGATATATGGATATATAAAGGTAGCTGATTTAAACTTCTACAATTAATTCAGCTTCCTTCATGCATCATTATAAATTTTCACTAATGGAGTGATTTATATGTGGACAGTCATTTCTTTGCGTTTTTTCATTATATTGCTTGGGTCACAATTTGGAACAAAAATAATCAGGGAAAAAGTTATGATTCATTTAATTTTAGCAAAACATTTGTATTTGAGCTTGCTTATATGTTAAAAATTAAACCAAATGAGATGTCATCTATCTTTGTCTAAAATGTGAGTTCATTGGTCATGAATGAGCCTGTGGCGTCAAAGTAATTGAGAAACTAAAGAGATGGTGTGAAAATTATTAAGCTTAGTTAGTGAGGTGTACTGTTTTGTTAAGATTCACTAATTTGGTCATTTGATGTTAATTTCATGGTTTGTGATGGTTGATTGACTAAGATAACTGAGTATGACCAGTTCATTTTTATTATTTTTCACTATATTTTGACCGCTTTTTTCAACTTAATTTACTAAATATTTTTAAATTAATTATGCATCTGCTGGGTTTAAAGTGTTTAGTGTCTACTTGAATCAAATTATGTTTGATCATGGTTAATGTTTTTTTTTTTTTTATACAGGGTGTCAAAAATCTTGGTTATTCTGGATTTTGCCTTATTTGTTCTTCTCTTTCAAGGTGCCTTTGTCCTCAAGGTAACTAATTAAAACAAAAAGGAAAAAAAAATAGCTTAACAAATTATTTGCCATCTATCTAATACTTCATAAAAACATATACATGAAAAGATGGTCTATACTTAAAAAACATATTAATATAAATCTCTTTATTGCTAAAAATTAGGTTTTGACAGCCAATCATCTGCTCTGTTTCTCCTGTGGACACATACTACCAAAGGTATCTCAAAATACTCAGAAATTTCTACTTTTTTTCATTAATGTTTTATGTTTAAGTTCTACCTTCACTAATGTTTCTCTTCAGAGAAATTGGCTATTATCAATATATGCACACACTATCTTCATTTCATCTACTCTGAACACGTCCAATTACCTTTTTCCCCACTAATAAGTTAACCTGGACATCCAAAGCATTGGTGAACCCTGTCACAAAAAACGCACCCATTCCACATGCCTTAATTAACCCAAACAATATTCAAACAATGAATTTTCCTTTTGAATTCTGTTGTTCCTATCATGTCTTCTAATTTAATTAAATCATGTGGAGACAATATATATTTACTTAAAATATCTACATTTATACTTTTGGATGTCCATGTTAAACCCTTTAGTGATGAACCAAGTAATTTGACATGTATTCATAGCACATCAAACGAAGAAAGTGTTTGTGTATAAATTTGTAACCGTCAATTCCTCTGAAGAGGAAAGATGGAAATGATGATTATTTATCTACACCAAGTGAGTTCTATCTGATCCATCTTTCAACATTCTTCATCCCCATTATTACAACAAAAATCACCATAGTACTGCGTTTCATATCTTCTTCCACTCTACTCCCATTTTTTTGATCCATTTTGAATAAAACTTTTCAATATTTTCCACCTTCTATTCTACTCATTTAATAATGATTTGCTTGAAATTTAACAATCATTTTACCCACTTATACATGATTCTCCACCACAAGTTTACATCGATATCATAACACTTTTAACACAATTCTATGATTAGTATGTAATATTTTGTTTACCAATGTTCATATTTTTTTTGTAAGCTGCTAATATTACAATAAATTACCCTTTTCTCTCCTTTGTTGTCTCCAATAATATTTGAATATCTTAACTACAAACCATTCGTGATTCAGTTTACAAAAACCTCTTATCAGCCTTCTTGGTAATTTTATAGATCAAAATGACTATGAGTTTATTTCTCTTTGGGTTTCCTCTTATTAAAAACCCAAACAATGCCAAACAAAGAAGAGTTATTGATTTCATGGATTTTCTTTGTGGTCTCTGCTCGACAACAGTTCTGCATCTATTTAAACCTACGGTTTTTTTAGAAGACACAAAATTGGTTTCCAACGTTTCCAAAGTTGCAAACAGAGAGCCAAGAATTCAGTGTTTGTCTTTTCTGTTGGGCCTTTCCCAGCTAAGAGAGTAAGTTGCATTTTGCTTGCTCAAGTAATAAATTTGAGTTTCCCTAGCACCTGTGATGCTGCTCTTATATTTTTAGGTAAGTTTTATGTCCTCCTGCTTTTTTCCAATTTTCAAATGCATTGATAATTGTTGGATTAAAATGGGTTTACAATTTTTGTGAAGAAATGAGAGGATTTGTTAGAATTTTTGAATCCTTTGTCGTTCTGTTGAAAACATTAGTTTAGATTACACTTTTAAAACTATTTGCGCTGTTAGTCCTAAATCCTATATATTTTGTTGCGAAATTGATAATATGTGAAGTTATTAGAATTTTGGAAAACTTTGTCTTTCTCACTTTTATCTAGCAGATGCAACACAACTCTTACATATATAATGTCAAGTTTTTCCTTTAGAAATTGAACCTCTATTGTATACATGAGGTATACGAGTTTGTTTTGGAAATTTTCAAGTTGTAATGATTCCTGAAGAAAAAAATAGGCATACTTAAGAGTAATTATAATTTTTATTGAATTCAGGTAACCGCTTTCTGGTGAGTTCTTCGAGTTCAATATATGGCGGCTTTGTTTTGTTCAAATTTGGGACGTTTGTGATTCAGATTTTTATACTCTTATCAACTCTTTATCTTGAATTAGACTTCTATGGATGTTCAATTAATCAAAGTTCAGCATCAATTCATATGTTTTTCAATGTTTTTATTCCTATTTAAAAATGTGATTTAATGGTTTAGGCTATAAATTCAAAGGATTTTCAATAGCCAAGTTTGCAACATGGAATTTAGACACTTTGTATCATTAGTTGAAATATGTTAAATGAAATCCTCAAACATCATTTTTCACTTTGATTAACATGTGTACCTCAGTACAAAACTGAGTTGCATATCATTTTACATCATATTCTCATGTTTTTTATGCATTTTTACATCCAGTACTTTTAACACCCGCAGCAACGCGCGGGCACTATTCCTAGTTTGTTACTAAATTACCTAACCTAACGAATATGAAATTGCATACCTGTTTTTATAAATAAATAATTTCTTACTTTTACAGTTACGATAAAAATAAAACAAAATAAACAATAAATAAAGAATAGAGAGAAGGTATGAATATAGTAACACAGTAACACTCATCTCGGTCATACTTCAAAAGTCTACCTGCTGAGTTGTCCAGCACTTGTTTTCTTCAGCGAAAACAAACAAAAATAATATTTTTTAATGAATTTCGGTCATACTGTTACAATTTGTAGTGTTAAAAATAATTCTAAAAATTCTATAGAAGACACGTTAATTTTTTTTGAAGAAGAAAAGAATGCACTCACTAAATGGGCAAGGCCATTAGTATTCTCACGACCATTTTATCATGACTGAAGACTTGAGCAGCAGACTACAATACGAAGGAAAATCAAAGACATTAAAGATAGAATTAAAGGCAAATGATATCTTAGTTATAATTTTGAAATTTCTTTGAAAATAAATTACAAGAGTTAACAAGGTTAAGTATAAAGTTACATGACAACTTAAAAAATGTAAGATGAGCATACGCCATAATTAACGTGGATAAACAAAAATACTCTTTTTATTAACAGGTAATTTAAATAAATAAATTTTCTAGTAGAATATTGGTTTAGCCCGAACCTCCTAGGCTTCTCCTCCTCCATTTCACCGATTCCCACACCATCATATTCATGTTCATACATACGTACATGCATACCTGTTTTAATTGCTTTTGCAATCAACGCAATTTCAATTACAGCAACTAATTAGGGTTTGACTCATGGGGTAGAGAGATTAGAGGGTCACGTGTTGATTTTTGTTTGAGGGATGAAATGAGAGAGAGACTGCAGGTGTACGTGATGAAGGTGGGCCAGCCTTTTGTTTTTTATTCAACAGAGTGTGCCCTACGTTTACTTGGGAAATGGATCATCTCTGACTCTCTTTCATCAAATCATACCAATCAACAAATTAAATTTTTAAAAATTTAATATAGAGGACTTTTTAAAGTTATAATAACTTTAGCCGTTGTATTGAATTTTAAGGGTCCGAATTTTTTGATTCGTAGGATTTGGTGGAAGGGATCCAAAAAGAATCCTTTTCCATTTACTTGCCTTGAGCAGGTAGAGGTGGGCGCGGTTCGGTTTGGTGCGGTTTTGAGTGAAACCCAAATCAAAATCGCAAGTTTTTGCGGTTTGGTTCGGTGCGGTTTTGAAGCCAAAACCGAAATGAAACCAAACTGTTTGGTTCGGTTCGGTGTGGTTTCAAACGGTTTCGGTTTGGTTTTTAAGAAAAAATGTATCATTTGCAATTTAACATATTAATAAGCATTTCCCAATAGTAATAGGAACAAGACATTTGTTATGTAAACAATTAGCATGTTGCATGTAGTTATGATGTTAAAACATATTTGTGCAACAAAAGGGTATCTCTTACAATGTTTTTCATAAAACAAGTTGAACAATTTTAAATTCATTAAACGTAAGCGAAATTTTCATACTAGAATATTTGATATCATGCTTCAAATGAGTGGACTTTATTAGATCATTGTTCGACTCTTGACAACAAGATTAGTCTACCCTTGTATATATATGTGTGTGTGATGGTATAAAATAACAAAGGTTCTTCAAGTTAATGAACGAAAGAAAGTGATGAATGATGATATTCTGGTGTGGTTGAGTCCATACTAAGTGTATGGATTCTAACAAACAACCAATCAAAATATGAAATCTAATATGGACATTTAATTAAATGTTTATTAATATTTGAGGTACGGTTCGGTTTTCAAAAGCCAAAACCGAAACCAAACCGTTTTCTATGTTGCGGTTTGGTTTCAAAACCAAAACCGCAAAACCAAACTATTCAGTGCGGTTCGATTTGGTTCGTGTTTTGGTTTCGGTTTTCGATTCTAAGTGCCCACCCCTATGAGCAGGTCATCCCATTTTTTTCAAGGAGGATCGGATTCTCCAATCACATTCATTCATCGTATATTGTGCGGTCAGAAATTAGTATAATTTTTTTTAATTGAATATAAACAGCACCTGACAAAAATTGATAGTACAATGTACGATGAACAGATGTGATTGGCGGATTCTCCAATCACATCCATTCATCATATATCGTGCGGTCAAATATTATGGTAATTTTTATTATTTAAAATTGAATATAAACACCTGACAAAAATTGATAGATTATGTGCGATAAACGGATGTGGTTAGAGGATTTCCGAAATCCTCACAAAAGGATCCGGCATCTATCCATTTTTTTTGTATTTTCAAGCTGTCTTTTCTTCTCAGCCGTTCGATGGAATTCAATCAATTGTAACCATTTATATCACACATAGTACGAAAGAATCTTCTCGAATAAAAGGGTTAAACTTGTTATTTTATCTTTAATTTAAATAGATTATCTTGTGATATACTGCATATAGGTCATATATTGTTAACGGGTTGCATAATACAAAAAAACCATGTTATTTTCAAAATTAGGTGAGTTGACTCAACACATGAACAATTAATTTCGTGTGGGTTGATATGATTATGGCCAACCCAAACTAGTTTGTTTGTGTTATTTTTTGAGTGGAGTTGCCTATAACATGTCTACAAAACGTAAAAATCACCTTCTAATTCATAATTTAGTACCTTAAAAATCAAGAATTTCTGAGCACTAATTTATCTATTCACATTCATTTTTTTCCTTACCCGACTTACAACTTCTTCTTATGACTTTCTCGTTCAAGTAAATAAATATACCAATAAAATTACGTAGCAATTAATTATTTTTTTTTTGTCAGACATTAGGTTTGTTAGATTACGAAGCAATCATAGATCTCCTGTGCTTATAGCTACCGCAAAAGAAAAGAGGATAATTACGAGTCACCTAACCTAACGAATGGAACTGCATTATTGAGGCTTATATAAACAAATAATTTCATAATTTTACAATTACAATAAAATAAAATAAAAAGAACAAATAAACAATAGAGAGAAGGTGTGAATAGAGTAACACTCACCTCGGGCACTTGGGCAGCCCAAAACCGCGTTTTCCTTTCTTTGTCACTGTTTGCCCGAACTCCAAAAGTCTACTTGCTAAGTTGTCCACCACTTGCTCTCTTCAACGAAAACAAAGAAAATTATATTTTAATGAATTTCGTGTGTTTCTTCCTTCTCTGTCGGTCAACCAGTTTTTCTGTTCATGAGCTTGCCGTGTTATACTAATTTTGTGCCAATCGGTAATGGTACGGTAATGGTACAGTATTGTACCGTACCAAAATTTTATGGTACGGTATTGGTAATGAATATCATTACCACAGTATTACCTTACCGTACCAAAAATATAATATAATATATAATCACCATAGTATTACCTTACCGTACCAAAAATATAATATAATATATAATTTATAAATTATATAATATATGATTATATAACACATATTCATAATATATATTTATAATATTCTAATAATTTGATATGATGAAAGAGGCTCAACCTCGGTTCAAGATTCCAAATGGGAAGAAAATTATTGCCAGTGTGTGGGATTTATATGTGTTGGAGAAATCTAAGTTATTTGAAGCAATGCATAATCAAAGAGTAAGTATCACAACCGATACTT
This sequence comes from Crataegus laevigata, assembly GCA_963580275.1. Classification (NCBI taxonomy): domain Eukaryota; kingdom Viridiplantae; phylum Streptophyta; class Magnoliopsida; order Rosales; family Rosaceae; genus Crataegus; species Crataegus laevigata. Next base: position 8,761,187 of record OY756949.1, read on the forward strand.
GGACATCGGTATAAAACATTAACTATATGGTAGTTACCGCTCACTTCATAGATAGTGAATGAAAATTGCACAAACGGATCATAAACTTCATGAAGATCACGAGTCATAAGGGAGAAGACATTGAGAAAGTTATAGAAGTGTGTTTGAACCAATGGGGGATAGAGAAGATCTTTAGCATGAGGGAAACTTCTATTTGGATTGTAAGCTTAATTTTCATCATGAATCTTGATGCATCATTTGAATTATTATGTGTATGAATTGTGAATGATGAATAATAGATGAATTTAGGCTACAATGTATGAGATAAAGGTACAATAACAAAAAATTTGCCCTTGAATTGGGTTAAAAAAGAAAAAACAAATTTTGTCCCAAAACAAAATGGCAATTACCATTGCCATACCATGCCAACCAAATATTTGGCAATATCGAACTTCGGTATACTGAAAGTTTAGTATGGTAATGGTAATAGATTTTACCAAACTAAAAGTTCGAACCCACCTCTAGGCATAGTGGCATACTCCAACCATTTGTGGACCTAAAGATAATTTTAAATTTTTTAGAAACGGTATGTGAAATTTTCTTCGAAGAAAAAAAGAATGCCCTTATTATATAGGCAGTGCCCATAAGTATTCTCATGTTGAGTTTAAACATGCTTGGAGGATTGAGCAGCAGACTATGATAGGAAAAAAGTCAAAGACATTATAGATATAATTAATGCCAAATTCATATATTTAATACTTTCCTAATTAAAAATCAAATCAAACAAGTAGTAAATTTGCATCATAATCAATCAAGGATGCTATTTTCATCACCCCAAGATTTCTCATAATTAATATTTTTAAGATAATTCTTTCCTCATCCATCCTACAGATGACTTACCTGGGCCCATGAAAAATCGCTATGTGTAGGGCAAAATCTTACACCTAGGTCAGCCACCACCCTATAAATACCTCATCTTCATCAATTTCTAGGTAAGCTTTTGTTACGCAATTAAGTTCTAAACATTCACTCTTTTCAGATAAACTGACTTAGACATCAGAAATCTATTGGCCGACCCACCCACACACCTCGTGGGTGCTTGAGTCTTTGGCTGATATGTCAAATTAAAGTATTATTTATTACCTTATTTATTTTTCATTATTATAATAAAATATTTCAATATTTTTAGAACAAAAAACATCTTTCCCCACACCTCGTGGGTGCTCGAGTCTTTGGCCTTTAATTCTTTAACATCTTTCTCCGCATTCAAAACCAGCTTCACCTCTTTTTCGACGTATTCGTAAGTTACCGAAGCCAATTTTGCGAGCAGCACAGAAATGAGTGCCTCAGCCATCTTTCTCCGCATTTAACATCTTTCTCCGCATTTAAAACCAAGAGATGTGAACTGAGAAGTGCAGGATTGGTATGGTATTTTCTTCTGGCCAAATTTGGACATAAGAATATGGGTGGGCTAGACAAATAATAATGGTAGTATTATTTGTTCAACAACTTGTCTAACAGCCACGCCTTGATCCTCATAATAAAAAATTCTCTTTCCAGTCAATTTACATCCTAAGCATCTAATAGCAAAAAAAGATAGCAATACTATGAACACCCTAATCAATTTACACCATGTCACTACTAATAGTCAAAAAAGGCAACAATAATATTTAAATCCTCATTCCTGTCAATTTACACCCTACCTAAAGTTTTATTTATACCCTACCTAAAGATTTTATTATTATTATTATTATTATTTTGGAAACACTAAAGATTTTTAATATTTAAATCCTCTTTCGTGTCAATTTACACCCTATCTAAAGTTTATTAGTATTTAAATCCCTTCCCTTTCATGTCAATTTTTTTTTTGGAAACTTGTCAATTTACACCCTGTCTAAAGTTTATTAATATTTAAATCCCTTTCATGTCAATTTACACTGTCTAAAGTTTATTAATATTTAAATCCCTTTCATTTCAATTTTCACCGTCTAAAGTTCATTAATATTTACACCTTACCTAAAGTTTAGGATTTATTTCTCACACACCCATATTACTTTATCTTCTTCAATTCTTCCGATCCGACGGCCGAAATCCAAAAAGGTGTGAGAAAAGTAAAAAATGATTTGTGGACATCACACCCAAAAATTTATTAATACTTGAATTTTCTTTCCTTTCAATTTACACCATATCTAAAGTTCAGCATTAATAATAATAAAAAAACAGCAATAATATTTATATGTAAGGATCCTCTTTCCTGTCAATGTACCACCCTAAGAGCAACTCCAATGTAAGAGCCCTCTCCCCAGACTATTCACTATTTAATCTACCAAGTAAACAGTAACTGTCTTTTGCATCTCCCCCATGACAATTGCCTTTTGCATCTTCACCCCTGCACTGAATAGTCCTAACAATTGGCAATAAAATATTAGTATTTTTTTATTTATAAAATAATACATAATAATTTTATTTGTAATTTCGGATAACATTTTTAATCCTTCTCATTGGGCCACGTGTCATTATCTGAAAAGCCAATAGCAAGCAAATAATTATAATGAAAGTAGGTAACAAATAAATAATACAAACAAATAATTATAATGAAAATAGGTAACAAATAATTATAATGAAAACAAATAATTATAATGAAAGTAGGTAACAAATAAATAATACAAACAAATAATTATAATGAAAATAGGTAACAAATAAATAATACAAACAAATAATTATAATGAAAGTAGCTAACAATTAAATCATATATTGTTAACTGATCCGCTAAATTTTCCCCACTTCTAAGATTAGCACTAGCTTGTGCCAAGGCGTCTCTCCACATACTAAACGATTGGTTAAATAATTTCTAACGACTGGACATCAATTCTTTGGTTCTTTGCCCACCCATTTTCTCAAGATAATTGGTATGAATAAGACTCCACATTTCTAGCAACTGCATCTCATTACCCGTAAGCGAATCATGAGTAACTTGAACCCAGCTAGCACACAACGCAACATCTTCAAGAAGCATCCAATTCATACCTGCATCAGTAGTCATTTTGTTTGAAAAAAATTGGATTGAAACTTTGAGAGAAAGATAGGAATGTGGTTGAAAGTAGTTGAGAAAATATGAAATTGTGGTGTAAGGTAGATGATAATGACAAGGGTATTTATAGAAAAGTAAAAAAAAAAATTAATTTTTTATTAATTTTTTACAATTTTTTAATTTTTTTATTAAACTAATTAATCTCTGCCATTGGATTTTAAAAAATAAATAAATTCCAACACTCCAGATTGTGCCACGTGGCACAACAGTAACATTTCTAAATTTTAAAACTTTTTTTAAATTTATAAAGGAGAACAATATCAACCGTTGGTCTCAGATCCAACGGTTGATATTAAATAAGATTTTTTATTTTTATTACCGTTGCAAATCAGACGGTCCAAATTAAAGAGCCGTTGAGATCGAACGGACTGTGGGAAGCCACGTGGCTTCCCAATTGTAACCTCGGCAGACTGCGATGCAGGCCCCATACTCTGAAAAGATGTCGGCTAACACGCCCCCACGAGCGGGTGAGTCGCATGCGCCTGACAGAAAAAAATATATATAATTAGGCTGACGCCAGGATAACGTCAGCCCTGGCGTCACATCCACTCAAACTCTCGGGTTGGCAATTCCTCACAGGCCCGGAGCTCGGGCCTCCACTCTCCCTCGGGCTGCCCACGCTGGAGCTTCAAGGCCGGACTATCTAGCCCTATTTCATCCCCCGTCCCCCGAGCACCAGCCTACGCTGGAGTTGCCCTAAAGACTCTCCCTTTTGTAAAATATCTAAATCAGCACTAAATTTTGAAATTTTAATTGAAAAAAGAGTTCTTAAAAAATTTATTAATAGATAGTTTAGATAAATTAATTTTCTAATAGATTATTTCTTTAGCCTAAGCCTCCTCCTTCAACTCCCACATCAATGTTCGTTCGTAGCCATCAACCCGAATTACATTGCTGCCTCAACCGTCTCCCCATAGCCTGAATCAAAACCTCACACACCAGCAAAAAAATTGCAGGTGTATATAAATGAAGCTGGGCCAGCCTTAAAAAAATATTTTTTAATGAATTTCGTGTGCTTCTTCCTCCTCTGTCGATCAACCAGTTTTGCAGTTCATGAGCTTGCCACGTCAATTGTTCTTCGGGCATACTCCAACTATTTGTGCAGCTAACGATAATTTTAAAAATTCTAAGACTGTATGTGAAATTTAAAGAATACCCTTATTATATAGGCAGGACCCACAAGTATTTCAAGTTCAGTTTAAACATGCTTGGAGGCTTGAGCTGCAAACTACGATAGGAAAAAAGTCAAAGACATTAAAGATATGATTAATGTCAAATTCATATCTTTAATATTTTCTTAATTGAAAATCAACTCAAACAAGTAGTAAATCCTCATCATAATCAATCACGGATGCTACCATTATTGTCCCAAGATTTCTCATAATTAATATTTTTGGAATAATTCTTTCCTCATCCATTCTACAGATGACTCACCTTGGCCTATGGAAAACCACCATGTGTAGGGCAAAATCTTACATCTGGGTTAGCCACCACTCTATAAATACCTCATATTCATCAATTTCTAGGTAAGATTTTGCTACGCAATTAAGCTTTAAAAGTTCACTCTTTTCAGATAAACTGACTTAGACATTGGAAATCCATTGGCCAACCAACCCCCACACCTCGTGGGTGCGTGGGTCTTTGGCTGATATGTCAAATTAAAGTATTATTTATTATCTTATTTACTTTTCATAATTATAATAAAATATTTCAATTTTTTTAGAACAAAAAAACAGCTGTGAAAAAAAGCAGATAAATGTTTCGTAAGCTATCATGCTAAAAGTGTTTTTAGCAAAAAAAAAAAGGAAAAAAAAGTAAGATTGTCAAAATGAAAGTTTTATTAATTGTTAATGTTTACCTGCTTCCAATGAAAAATAACATTATTTGAGAAGTATGTGTAGAGTTGTTTTTGCTTTTTGTTGTTTTAGTTTATGATTTTGAAATAAAAAAGCATTTTGTTTTCATTTACCAAACATAATCAAGTCCCAACTTTTTTAAGAAGTTGCTTTTAAAAAAATTGGTAAACCCAAATCCGCCTTTATTTTACATAGGAGAGTTCTCCATGATTCAGAAAATTAGTTTCCAAATGTGGGCTCCGTGCAAACATGTGAATCTATGTCAAGAAATACACCAAAGGGAACTAGTCACGGTGCGTATATATAATGCTGAAGACATGCAATGCTTCCGCCATTGCCATTGCCATTGCCATTGCCAATAATGCTGGTCTGATGCATGTTATGTTAAAATGTTCCTAGACTAGACTGCTCCAACATATATTCTGGTGAGTAATTAAAGTGTAATCCTGCTTATCAGTAACACATGAATTATTATTTTGAACTGAATGTTTCGACAACTCTGAAGTATGGTAATTATCCAAAATGCTTTGACAATTTACGAATTTTTTTAACCCACTGCGGCTGGAGTTCAAACCCTCTTCCTCCTCTGTGGAAGGCCATATTTCTCTACTCCAGTCTAGTAGTATTTCTCTTAACTTGGAAGTAAAAGGTTTTAAGTTCGAATCTTATGAATAATGAATTTGATACCAAAGATTACCGATAAAATACCGACGTACTAAAAAAATACAAAAATCCAAATCCAACAACCGCCACACGCCCATTTTCGATTCGAGCTAACCACCCAACCACCAACGGTGGCTCCATGAAGCCAGCAACAATCCCTCACCCTTGTTGGGTCAGTCCTACCAATTTTTCTCTTATGGTCCAATGGCCCAATATTCAATTGAGACGCTTGCTGAAACATGAAGCCTATTTCATTCAACCGAAAAGAGAAACAAACTTGGGCCCAAATGAATCTTGATCCTCATTAGGGACAAACATATATTTTGATTCTAAATTATTCGAATCTCGTCAATTAGTGATACGGTTTAGTGGTATTCATATTAACTTGTAAGTGAGAGGTCTTAGGTTTGAATCTCGTGGATGAAAAATTTGATACCAAATTAGGTTGCCTATTGTGTAGCTTAACCGAACTCCCCATCCCCATAGTGTAAAATATATCTTGTACTCGAAAAAAAAAAAAGATTCGAATCTCAGTATTTGAGTACAATGCCTCTATGAATTGCCCCGAAAATGATAAAAACACGCTTTTTAGCATTTCACACACTTATATTTAATTATGGCCATTATTTTTATTTGATTTATTCAATCTGATAACAAAAAATAAAAAAGAGTGTAAAAGGAGAAAAAAGGTATGTGCTTATCTCCCATTGCTTAAATATGCAATACATTATGGGGCAATTACATTTTACCACCTTGAAGTTTGCTTCAAATAACGCTTTGCATCCTCTTGTTTTAAATGTCTATTTTATACTAGCGATATTTCACATTAAATTAATTTGAACAACAAAAATAAAAATTTAAACTCAAATTAATAGGGAGAACACATTTATTCATCGAATTGACTATGCCAAGCCTTGAATCTTTTTATTCTTCGTTCAGTTCTGTGTAAATGAGCTTTTGGATGGTGATCAAGGAAGTGTCTCAAATGGAAACGCCGCTTGAATATATACATACCTGACAACTGACAAGCTTAATGCTACAGTCCGTATACCGTCTTTTGGTTGATTGAACAAAATTTTGAATGAATTTTGAAATATTTATAGAATTTGCTTTGAATTTTGAAATTGACGTCTTTTGTGTTTGTGTCACCTGGAGAGGTGTTAAAAGGGTTGCTTGGTCCGGCCGGCCCGTATGAGCTGGATTGAGCCGGGCCACTAAACGGGCTGGCCTGGCTTTTTTTATTTTAAATAAATAAAAAGTCATTTAAATTTGTTTTTTTTTTATCAAGCTATTTATGAAAAGTTTTAAACAAATTAATAACTATTAGCTCAATTATGTATGTTTGTACCTTAACAAAATTCATGATATGTCAATGTGTAACAATGTGTCAATTAAAATGGGATGGTCAAATGACAAGCTCGAGCAGCCCATGTCGGCTAGCCAACTCTTATGAAACGGGCCGACCGATACTTATTGAAAAAAGGGATCGAATTTGTCCTGCCTTATCTAAACGAGTCAGGCTTGGGGCGTTACGTTATGTGCTGCAATTTTACACTTATATTGATATGTATTTTTGAGATAAAAGATCAATTCTTCCTTTAAAAACACTTGCAACTTCACATTTGTGTCCATATGTAACTCCGAGATAAACGATCAATTCTTCCTTTAAATACATTTGGAAGGATCAAAGAGTAATAAGACAAATTTTACAAACTATAGAGTTTGAGAACTGAATTGAACAATACGAGCGCAAGTTCATGTGTCATTTGTGTAATTAACCCTTATTGTTGGTGTGAAGTATGACATCATGATGATCATAATTCTTGTCCTTTTATTGGTCGAAATAATTCATGTTTCAAGCCAAACAAATTAGAAGGATGTCACTTAACACATACTCCAATCCAATGTGACCAAGACCCAATACTTGCTGCTTTAGACAAAAGGAAAACTAACGAAAAGTCAAAAAAAACTTCCCTTTTAACGAAAAGCTACTTTTAAATGTATAGTGAATAGTGACAGTTAAACCATCATGTGAGATCACCAAACACATCATGACGCAAACACCTCCAAATAAGCAAAACCCTTTTACCAACGGAGTAGGATACTCTCTCCTCTCTTTTTTTCTCTCATTATATATATTTGAACGGTCACGACTAAGTCACATCAATATCTTATATTAACTTTATTTATAGAGAGAGAAAGACAAAATATAAAGTGTGAGAGGATGAGATAGAAGGGAATGCGAATATGAGGGGAGAGAGTCATACTCCTTTACCAACACAACACAAGACAACAGTAACACTATGTTTCGATGAAGAAATTTAAGATGACTAAGGAATTTTAAAATGATGAAAATTGAAATACGGGATTTTATTTCCTAGAATTTGTGAATTTTCTTATTTGATTAACCTAAAAGAACAATGAAATTGAATACCGAATTTGTTATTTTTAAACTCTCAATCATAGAAATTGGGTATTGACACCTATTTACATGCAATTTAAACTTAGAATTGGAGGTCTCAAATTTCAATTTTTTTTTCTAGCCAGAAACTCTAAATTTATATGTTTATAAATTTAAACAAGAGAATTGGTGCATATCAATTTATAAATTCCGACTTTAATCTAAATTTTAAATTTATTTTTCTCATTCAAACATAATGTAAGGATAGTTTGTGGACCAAACCAAAGTGCCTTCTCTTTCTTTCTCCTCGACAACGACACTTTTTTTCCCTTCAAATTATCGGACACTGGGAGTTGCCACCATCTCGAAAACGAGCACACCAAAATTCGAACCCAAACAAGTGCATGAGATGCTTTTTGACTGTCTGATGTGCCCAATTGGTCGACCAGAAAAAAACTGCAGCGCACCACCCAATCTGAAAAATTATGACAATCATGCAGAGAGAGAAAAACAAAGAGATCAAATAGGGGGATCATTTCTCAGTAAATATAAAATTTAGAGTAAATTATATTTTATAATAATTTGTAGTGTGGAAGGAGGGAAGGTAAATAAGAAGTATGAAGCTGGTCGGATATTTTTTGTGAGGATTTTCAAATTATATTTGTTTATTGTATATTGCGTAGTCAGAAATTATTGTAATTTTTTTAATTTAAAATTAAATATAAACAATACTGGACGAAAACTGGTCGCATAATACACGAAAAATTAATGTGATTGGAGAATTCCCGAGATCCTCACAAAAAAATGAGAGAGAAGCAAGAATTATATTTTGGCCACTGCTAGCTTGACTTGTTATATATGTCAAGTCATTCGTTGGTTGTCAGTATAAATATAATAATAATTGACAGTTTATTATAAACATGTAATTTGGTAATATAATTTTTATTTATTTGACACATGTGAATGACTAAACACCCTCCAAATTTAATATATATTTTTTTAGAGATGATAACAAGCATAAACCGTTCTAATTATAATTGAAACAGTGAAATAATGTCATGTCCTGGTGATAAAATATGGTTCTTAAAACGTGTTTGGTTGCTAGGTTTGGTGTATTATATAATATGGCTAGCTAGGTACAAGTATTATTGGTGTATTATTATGATATGGCTAAGGTAGGTACAAGTATTATAAGTGTTTAACGTGGGGAAGAAGACAAGGTGGTGCAACCAGTGATAATGCAAAGTTAGAAATTCCATCCAACAGTCACTTAGTATTACAGTATAGTGATATTTCTCTTTATTTATAAATGGGAAGTTTTACGACATCTCAAATTCCAGTCTAGTTTAACAAAATTCGGAGTTGTTTGCCTACCCCGAGTTTTGATGCCAAAGTTGGCGCAAATGTATTGTTGACATTAGGGGTGGTTCAAAAAACCGAAAACCGAAAAAAACCAAAAACCAAACCGAACCGAAACCGAAAAAACCGAACCGAATTGAAAAAACTGAACCGAATCGAATTCTTTTGGTTCGGTTCGGTTTTAGAGGTCTAGAAACCGAACCAAACCGAACCGAACCAAATTAATTAAATTAATATTTATTTAATTATTTGTTTTGGGTATTATTTTTTAAACCCAATTTGTAATATTTTTAAACCCAATTTTATTTGTTTAATTATTTGTTTTGGGTATTATTTTTTAAACCCATTTTGTAAGACCAATGTGTTGCCAAATACTTACTACCATTTTCTCATTTTTCTCACACTCCAATTTTACTTCTAATTTTTTATGGTTTGTTTGTTTCATCACTAAACTAGTTGCTTTCCATTTGTCTCTTGATCAATCATGTTCTTCTTTGTTTGTGTTTTTATTGTTTGAATTGAAATTATGAGTGATTTGTAAAAGACTGAAACTTTCACTGCATTCTTTTAGAAAACTAAACATGCCATTAGATTTGATAGTTGTTTGTGATTTGGGTTTTACTGCTTTGTTTGCCCTTTCTTAATACTGAGGTTTAATAAAACACTCCCGGTACTGTTTACTTTTAACGAAAAATCGCTTTTTTACCTTTAACTGTTACTATTTACTATACCTTTAAAAATGACTTTTCGTTAAAAGGAAAGTTTGAAGCCCTTTTCGTTAGTTTTCCTTTATTAATAATCATGTAATGTTTGAGTGATCTATTTTGCTCAAAAGTTTGAGGACTTTCCTTGATATTTTCTAAGGAACCAAACAAGGATTAACCCTATGTATACTTTGTTTGTTTGCTTGATGTGAAAAAAAAAATATCCAAAACAAATAATTAAATAAATAATACTGAGAAAAAAGAATTTAAAATATCATTACTTTTTAAACCCAATTTCTCAAGAACCAAACAAGGATTAACCCTATGTATACTTTTTTTTTAACCCAACCGTGATGTGAAAAAAACCGAAACCGAACCGAAAAAATAAACCGAACCGAAATTTCGGTTCAGTTTCAATTTTGGCAAAAAACCGAACCGATTTAAACCGAACCCACTGATCGGATAATATTTATATATATTTTTATATCAAATTCTCTCGTCTTTTCTTAGTTAGTTCGTTATATTTTGAGCTATTTACGTTATTTTTATGTTTTTATAAGATCTATCTAGTTAAGAAAAATATATATATTTATATATTATTATATATATATATTTTATTTATATTTATATTATTTATATATTTATATGTTTTTTTTATATATATATTTATTTATATATATTTATATATATTAATATAATTATATTTGTGTGTGTGTGACAGCCTGCAGCGCATCAAAGTGAGGCATCCAAGAATAAGAGCGAAGCTAAGCAGCAAGAAGGGAAGCACAGCTTCGGGGGAATGTGGAAAAGAAGGCTGGCAACCATTAGAAAATAAAAGTAATAATAAAGGGCAGTCGGTGAGTGGTAGGCCTCAGAAAAATGATGAAGAGCATTTGGAGAGCTGGGAGAAAAGCCTTGAAAAAGAAGAATAGTCACGAGGGGATATAAGAAGAAGCCTCGGACGAGGCTGTTTAGAGAGAGGAGAACTGGAGAGCTCTCGGAGGAACCAAAACTGCCTTTCAAGGCAGTTGCGGGGGCAAGCTTAAGCAAAAAGGGGAGCTGCGGTGAGGGCAGCCATTTGAGAGTGCTGCCTCGTGCAGCGTGAGAGCTCCTCAGGAGAACAGAAAATAATTAGAAAAATAAAAGGAAACAGAAGTCTTGGAGTGAGCTTCGGACAGGAATTGGCACGGTGCTGCCAGTCTGTGAAGTGCCACGTGAGAGAGCTGCCATTTGGCAAGCACAGGGGAGCTGCGCAGTGGAGAAAGCAAAGCTGCCTTGGCAGCGGACGAGAGGAGAAAACCAAGGAAGCCACCGACAGGAGCAAGGCACGGACAGATTGGTGCACAGAACCAGTGCAGGCAGCTCACGGTGCAAATCTTTGCACTATCCTTATTTGGTTATATCTCTCCAAACTTAATGTTTAATTTCTGTTCTATATTAAATAATGTGTAATTAATTTATTTTGGCTAGAGGATAATTCAAAACCATGATTATATTTGTAATTTGAATTGGTAATTTCAGTTGTGATTTCTGAGTTGTGATTTAATTTGCTTAACTGCTTGATTAATAACTTATTTGTGTTTGTTAATTAAGGATGCATACTTAATTTACATGCATGAATTTGATGCTAGAATATAAGTGAATTTCACCTAATCGTTATGAACTTATATTCATGAGTAGTGAAGGTTGCTAGTCACAATCGCGTTAAGTAAGTTCCTGGCAAACGTATCATGCTGTTCATAGTTACGAATGTCTTGTCAACACTTATGGTTTTCATAGAACTTAATGATTCTCGCTTGTATCTCTATTATGCAATTCATGTAGGGAACTTGTGGGGAATGTTTTGGGTTGTCGTATGCAATCATCCAATTCAATAACATAAGGAAAATCTGAAAGTTAACTAGTGCAATTCACGGTTAATTTGGGGCGTTGAAATTTACAACTTATTGAAAGAACAACTGAAAATCAATTTAGGTTGCTTATGTGTCATGTGTGGAGAAAAACCCTCTAGCCAATCTGTCGTCTATCCATTCACTTTTAATTTTATGTTTTTGTCAATTTTATAATTTATTTAAGTTTAATTTACGTTTCGTCAAAAATCAATCCCCCCATTATTATATTATATTATTTAGTTAATTTTTATTAGTTTTTATCTTTTAATTTAATTTCCGTCTAATTAATTTCCTAGTTTTTATTCTAAATTGTTTTCATTATTTTGAGTCATTTTTAGTGTGTTTCGAGTTTTTAGCTTAGTTTGTGTTTTCTATAGTCTTGAGTTGTTTTGAGTCTTTTGATTTGTTTTAGTTTATTAGTTAGTTTTATTTTGAATTATTCTAGTTAAGTGTTTTTATTTTAGTTTTGTGTTTTAAACTTTGTTTTTACGTTTTTATATTAATTTTAGAGTGATTAGCAATCCCTCCTAATCCCCGGCCTAGAACGATACCCTACTTACATCTATACTACATCTGTCAAAAAGAGGGTTAAATTTGTGCGGTTTTAAAATCCCGTCAAATTTTTGGCGCCGTTGCCGGGGATTAGCAACTTTGCTAATCCTTTATTTTTGTTTGTGTTTATTTTTATATTTGTGTTTGTGTGTTTTACTTTTGGTATTTGATTTATTTTTCTTTCTTTGATTTTAGGTATAATTGGAGCAAGTCATGGATTTTGCTTGCATTCAAGCTCAATTGGCGCAGCTCACGTCTCAGTTGACTCAGAATGCCGAAAGGGCCACAATGCCAAGTGTCCCTACATTTGGTGCATCGTATGGGCAAGGATATCAAAATCATCAATGTCCCCAATTTTCTGCAAATGAAGATGTTTGGGGACATCAAGGATTTCAAGCCAATCAATGTCCACCAAGAGATTGGAGTGATCATTCAAACTCTATGTGGTGGGAAGCTCAACAAGTTCAACATGAGGCATATTGGCAGCCATATGAGGAGTTTTATTCAAAACCTATGGAACCACCACAACCTCATATGCAATATCCTCAATCAAACTCAGGTTCGTCAATAGATTATAATCAAATTCTTAATGAATTAAACTCTTTGGTGCAGGGTTCACAAGATCAAACTAAGGAGACTCACCAAGGAGAATATTGGCAGCCGTATGAGGAGTTCTGTCAATGGCCATATGAACCACCACAGCCTCCCCCTCAACCTTCACATCCAAATTCAGATAGATCAAATTATTATAAGGAAGTTAGTCAGCAACTAAATTCTTTGGAGCAGGGCAGGGAAGCTCAACCATTTCAACAAGACGCATTTTGGCAACCAATTGAGGATTTCTATCAAGCAAAGGAGTTCGCTGAGTGGAACAATCAATTTGGGGAGAATGCAGAATGCATGGAACAAATTCAAGAACAAATGGTTGAAGATAAGCCCGTGGATGAATTACTACTGCTCGAAGAGGAGGAGGATGCACAAGACACGGCAAGGGAAGAACAACCCTTGCCGCAACTTCTAAACGAGGAAAAAGTGGTTGAGGACCATCTTGAATTCATCAAGGAGGAAATTGGAGTGGATCACACGGCCACAATCATCACTTGCAATTTGGCCAAGTTCAAAATCCCTGAAACATTCAAAGACGTGATTTTTGTTATTGAGTTTGCGTCGGAGAATGAAAGTAAGCCATCTTCTCCATTTTTAATTTTGTTTTTTACTAACAATCTGATTTTTATGATTCAGGCACCCACTTGTGAATTCAGACCATTGCCGGATCATTTCAAGTACCACTGTCCGTTCAAGGATAAAGCCATGCACTTGAATAAAGAAGGGAAGCCTAGGAATCACCCACAATCAGATTTGCATTCCTAAACCCTTCTATTTACTGCTTTCATTTTTGTTTTGTTATTTTGTTATTTGGTTGATTTTTATTTAGTTTGAGTTTAAATAAATTAAGGGCAATGTTTATTTTTAGTGCGGATAAACAAAGTCTTGTTACTTCAATTTACGTATTTTACTTTACTTATTTTAATTTGCTTAAAATAACCCTAAAAAAAAAAGTTTATTTAAATTATAATAATAATATTTATACATATATATTTATATATATATATATATAAATATTTACATAAGCTTTAAAAATAAAAAAAAAATAAAAAAAAAATAAAAAAGAATAAAAATAAAAAAATAAAAAATAAAAAAATAAAAAAAAATTTACAATAATTCGAAAAACTAATAGAAATCATTGGTTTTGGTTAGGTGGCGCCTCAGAGGTTGACGGAGCTCCGGGAAGACGAAGAGCCAGAGTTGGAATCTCCGGAGCCGGAACGCTTGGTGCTGCTCCAGAGGACGAAGGCAACATAAACCGCGGGAGTAGCGCCATGAACCGTTCATGATCGCTCTGAATCCGACCGTCCGACTCCTGCAGCTGGTCCAGCTTCCTCTTCATGCTGGTCGAGTAGCTAGTTGCGAGCATGTGCAACTCCTTGTTCTCGTGCCTGAGTCCTCTGACTTCTTGCCGAAGACTGACCACCTCCGCCATTAGCGACTCCACCTGACGAGATCTTGCAAGCAGGCGCTGACCCATGTTTGAAACTGAGCCTGCACACTGGACACTGAGAGCCAGTGAGTCCTGAACAGCCAGCTCGTCTGACCGCATAGACAGCAACCTAGTGTCTCTGGGAGTAAGAAGGTTTCTTGCAACCACCGTTGCGGTTATATCGTTCCTCATCATTGTGTCCCCGACTGTAAGAGGACCATTGGGGGATATGAAGGATGGATTCCAAATGTTGTTCGGAGAAGACGAGTCATCGTCTTCCCCGACATTCAAGTTTAGGCGACGGTCGGAAGGGCAAGACATTTTCAGAGGGGGTTGAGGAAGAAAAGAGTTCGAAAAAATTAAGATTGCTGAAGCGGAAGAAGAGATCGAAAAGATTAAGAAGTGCAGAAGAGAGTGTTTACAGAGGAGAGTATTTGAGGAAGGGAGTTCAAGTGTGATGTGAAGCAGAATTAGCGCCTCTATAAAAAGAAGCAAATCAAAGAGAGGCGCTCCTCGAAGGTTGAAGACGCGTCCTCACGCAATTCGGAAAAGCTGGACGCTCCTTTCTCAAAAGAGCCGTTTCCTTTCTCAAAAGCTGGGCTTGACTCAGCAATCACGTGGCATCACGAGGGCTCAGTTTTTCCAGTTTGTCGTGACTCATCACGTGCAGCGTGGAGCGTTGCGAAAACCATGAGCTGCACCCGGTTTTGAACCCCGGTTTTCAAAAGATCATCATTCCAATTTGTCGTCACTCGTCGCCTGCACCGTCAGCCTTGCGGAATTTACGGACGCTTTGTCAGAAAGCGCGTAACGGGCACTGTTCATCCATTCACCGGCTGCCGACAAATAGTGAAGGAATAGTTCCGGTTGTGAAGCCAAATTGCTATAAGTTCGACCTTCGCCTTTCACAGCAAAGGCACACCTTCACACCCTCTCAACCTCTCAACCTCTCAACCTCTCTTCATCTCCGATAATGTCTTCCCAAAGAAAGCTTTCGAGTTATTCAGTGTTCTTCATCCCTTGGATCACCCCAGAAAACAAACCTTCCAGAGCAAAAGTATTTCATATTAAAAAGGTTAAAAGCAAAAGTATCTCATATTATGCTTTCTCCTCTCCTTCATCTGAGGAACGTGGAGAAAGTGAGATCCTGATTGCTTACCTAGTCTTGCTCTCGAGTACTCATCTCAGACCCCTCCCAGCCCACTTCAAAAATAAACTTGTGTTGAGGTACTTCTTCAAAAACAAAAGTACCTCACAGACGAAGCAGGAGGAGTCTGAGGTGCATCCAGATGAAGGTAGAGTCTGAGATGATCCAAGAGTTCAAGAAGATGCCACACCTGCGTGGAGACCGGACTACTTGAAGCATGTAGAGACAACGTGCTGATTCATCCTCAACTAAGCTGAGGAGCACTTGCCAGAAGGAGGCTCATCCAGTTCAAGATGAAAGCTGTGGAAAATCAACAACAAGGACGACCAATGACCACCTATTAGTTCTTTTCATTATCTTTTATTTTCAATTTTTATTTTTCGTTTGCATTTTTCTATATTTTCTTGCGTGCTTAGCTGATTTATTTCTTTTCTTTGCAGGAACTTTTTGAATATTTCTGCCCTTGAAGTTGATTGCAAAATTTACGCTTGGGGGTCTTCGCTTGGTTTTCTGCAAATTAGGGAAGTTTTCAGTCCTATTGCTTTATTTTGTTTCTTTTCATTTAGTAATTTTATTTTTATATTTATTTTTATATTTATTTTTGCATTATTAATGTTTTCTGACATTGGGGACAATGTCTAGTTTAAGTGTGGGGGTATCAAGATAAAAAATGACCAAATTGAAAAATTTTGTACCTTCGACTTCGAACTGGTTTCATTTGTTTCCGTGTTATTGCTTTTTGTTTTCTTAGTGTTTTATGCTGTTTTTGTGTGTTTTATTGTGTTTTGAGGAAATCTTACGAAAATGACATAAAAATTTGAAAAATGTTTTGAAAAACCCAAAAAGAATTTTATTTTTGTTTTTGTGTGTTTGTGTCTTAGGTACCTTCCAACACAATGATGAGGATTTGGTTTTTAATTGCGTGACAGTTAAAGAAAGTTATAAACATGGATGGAAGTTTGATATGCTCTTGGTTTATGCTTAGTTGTAGTTGTTGTTTATGAATTTAAATTTGATCACAAAAGGATAAAATTAGTTTTTGTAACATGCTTGAAGGAAGGAACTCAAACTAATGTTACATCCCTGTGAGACTTGAGCTTATACCTTGTTTGGAGAGTTATTAATCTGATGTTTTTGTTTTCTAAAAGTCGTTGCTTGATCTCATTATTCTTTGCTTGGTTGCTACTTAGAAGGCGTTTTATCATCTTAGTTCCAAATACTAGAACTCATATCCGTTTCATTCAAAGCATGACATTGAATTGCATAACACATATCAAGATGAAGTTGTTTAGTGAACCACCACATCCCAAAAAGCCTTACCCTCCATCTTTCTTATGTTTTGTAGGTTAACCCCTTTCGAGCCTGGTTTAGCCTATTTTTGTTGTTAACCACATTAAACCGCACCTAACCGTCCGCACCCTTGTTCTTAAAGAATAGTGAGCATGACTTAAAAAAAAAGAAAAAAAGAAAAAAGGAATTCATTTTATTCTACACTATGCAGAAAAACAAGTGTGGGGGAGGGATTGGTTGTTTCGAGCTCAATTATACGTTTTGTTCTTCTTAAAAAAAAAAAAAAAAAAAAAAAAGAAAGAGAGAAGAGAAAAACGCGTGAAAAGAAAAGAAAGAAGAAAAAGAGTTTGAAATCTGGCCATAAATGTGTGAATTCTCCCCTCGGGTTTAGAGTTGAATTTTCATTCAAAAGTGAATTCTGTGCGTTAATTTCATTACTTTGCTTACTATTTCTTTAAGAACCTTTGTTTTTCCATATCCTTCCTTTGTTAAGCCTATATCCTTAGCCCCGTTACAACCCTTTGACTTCTATCTTGGTTGTTGTGTGTTCAATATGTGGAGTTTGGGATTGGTATGAGCATATAGTGTCCCTGGTTCTCGCATCTAAGTAGTAGCATTCCGTTCATGAGATCATATTCATATGCACATTAATAACTCCAGAAAATGCTTTCTTTGCTATAACATATGTGAGTGATCGTTTCCTTGCTTACATCATTCTTCTCACATATACCTAGTGTAGGGAGTGTAGTCAGAAAATCTGAGCGAAAAATTGAGTGTATATCTAGTGAGGAATTGAGTAAATTCTCTAAGGCATGTTACTACATTCAAAATGTTGTTTTAATTGATTAAATACGAACTAATAAATGGTGACTGTGATTAAGTATGTGCTTAAGGGTATGGATTGCCAAAATCTGTGTAAGTGATGATTTTTAATTTGTCATGTCCATTGGAAATCCCTGAAATAAATGTTGGAAGGTTTAGATTGAGTTTTGTTTTTGTTTCTTTGTTTTGCTCGAGGACTAGCAAAAGCTAAGTGTGGGGGTATTTGATCGGATAATATTTATATATATTTTTATATCAAATTCTCTCGTCTTTTCTTAGTTAGTTCGTTATATTTTGAGCTATTTACGTTATTTTTATGTTTTTATAAGATCTATCTAGTTAAGAAAAATATATATATTTATATATTATTATATATATATATATTTTATTTATATTTATATTATTTATATATTTATATGTTTTTTTTATATATATATTTATTTATATATATTTATATATATTAATATAATTATATTTGTGTGTGTGTGACAGCCTGCAGCGCATCAAAGTGAGGCATCCAAGAATAAGAGCGAAGCTAAGCAGCAAGAAGGGAAGCACAGCTTCGGGGGAATGTGGAAAAGAAGGCTGGCAACCATTAGAAAATAAAAGTAATAATAAAGGGCAGTCGGTGAGTGGTAGGCCTCAGAAAAATGATGAAGAGCATTTGGAGAGCTGGGAGAAAAGCCTTGAAAAAGAAGAATAGTCACGAGGGGATATAAGAAGAAGCCTCGGACGAGGCTGTTTAGAGAGAGGAGAACTGGAGAGCTCTCGGAGGAACCAAAACTGCCTTTCAAGGCAGTTGCGGGGGCAAGCTTAAGCAAAAAGGGGAGCTGCGGTGAGGGCAGCCATTTGAGAGTGCTGCCTCGTGCAGCGTGAGAGCTCCTCAGGAGAACAGAAAATAATTAGAAAAATAAAAGGAAACAGAAGTCTTGGAGTGAGCTTCGGACAGGAATTGGCACGGTGCTGCCAGTCTGTGAAGTGCCACGTGAGAGAGCTGCCATTTGGCAAGCACAGGGGAGCTGCGCAGTGGAGAAAGCAAAGCTGCCTTGGCAGCGGACGAGAGGAGAAAACCAAGGAAGCCACCGACAGGAGCAAGGCACGGACAGATTGGTGCACAGAACCAGTGCAGGCAGCTCACGGTGCAAATCTTTGCACTATCCTTATTTGGTTATATCTCTCCAAACTTAATGTTTAATTTCTGTTCTATATTAAATAATGTGTAATTAATTTATTTTGGCTAGAGGATAATTCAAAACCATGATTATATTTGTAATTTGAATTGGTAATTTCAGTTGTGATTTCTGAGTTGTGATTTAATTTGCTTAACTGCTTGATTAATAACTTATTTGTGTTTGTTAATTAAGGATGCATACTTAATTTACATGCATGAATTTGATGCTAGAATATAAGTGAATTTCACCTAATCGTTATGAACTTATATTCATGAGTAGTGAAGGTTGCTAGTCACAATCGCGTTAAGTAAGTTCCTGGCAAACGTATCATGCTGTTCATAGTTACGAATGTCTTGTCAACACTTATGGTTTTCATAGAACTTAATGATTCTCGCTTGTATCTCTATTATGCAATTCATGTAGGGAACTTGTGGGGAATGTTTTGGGTTGTCGTATGCAATCATCCAATTCAATAACATAAGGAAAATCTGAAAGTTAACTAGTGCAATTCACGGTTAATTTGGGGCGTTGAAATTTACAACTTATTGAAAGAACAACTGAAAATCAATTTAGGTTGCTTATGTGTCATGTGTGGAGAAAAACCCTCTAGCCAATCTGTCGTCTATCCATTCACTTTTAATTTTATGTTTTTGTCAATTTTATAATTTATTTAAGTTTAATTTACGTTTCGTCAAAAATCAATCCCCCCATTATTATATTATATTATTTAGTTAATTTTTATTAGTTTTTATCTTTTAATTTAATTTCCGTCTAATTAATTTCCTAGTTTTTATTCTAAATTGTTTTCATTATTTTGAGTCATTTTTAGTGTGTTTCGAGTTTTTAGCTTAGTTTGTGTTTTCTATAGTCTTGAGTTGTTTTGAGTCTTTTGATTTGTTTTAGTTTATTAGTTAGTTTTATTTTGAATTATTCTAGTTAAGTGTTTTTATTTTAGTTTTGTGTTTTAAACTTTGTTTTTACGTTTTTATATTAATTTTAGAGTGATTAGCAATCCCTCCTAATCCCCGGCCTAGAACGATACCCTACTTACATCTATACTACATCTGTCAAAAAGAGGGTTAAATTTGTGCGGTTTTAAAATCCCGTCACCCACCCCTAGTTGACATAGATGTATTGATACAATGTTTGTTAACAAAACTTACAGCATCTCGAAGATAAATTTTAAATTTTGTTAAATTAGCAATGAACAGTTCAAAAAACTATACTCAATTTAACTTTTCATCTCCAATAACATTCTCAAACTTTGAATATTTTAATATTAACCGTTCAAATCCAACCTACTCACTTTTTAAAACAACCTTCACTCTCTTTCTTTCTCCTTCTCAAGGGTTCACCTTTGGGTTTTTTTGTTTTTTGTTTTTTGTTTAATATTTAGCAAGTGAATAGTTGCACTCTAAATTTAAAGAGTAGCTCATCTGATACTTATGAGTACATATATGGTTCTTAATTTTTCAATGTGAGATTCATTCTCTAAACATGCCCATTCGAGTGTGCCACAATTTAATTGTAATACGTAGACAATATATATATTAAGTGAGGTGAGATCATGTCGATCATTGTACTTCAATACGACTATACAAAAATTTAAGTTTTCACCATAAAACCTCTCTTATCAATAAAAAAATTGTTATATATAACCAATGTAAATGTAAGCAAACATTTGATTGTAGCAAGAGCATTGTTACTGTATCAAATAACTATATAGGTATGTAAATAAAAGGTTTTACATTCGACTTGATGATCATCACAAGCTGCAGGCTGCATGGTATTGGTAATTGTATGGTTCGAGCGTGATAGGAATTCCAGCAAATGAATCAGGAGGCCGTAGGCATCAGAAAACCTGATCCATCTCGAAACGCGTTCCCAAGCAACAAGAGAAGAGAAGAAGATGAGTTTTTTTAGGCTGTACTACCACCATACAATAAAATACAAAACCCTAGCTAAATCATACCATCATATCATATCATATCACATATGTGGAGCCAAAACCCTAAATATTTACTAGCTACATTATCTAGACCTCTCCGATTGGACCATTACCACAGGCAACAGGCCCACACCCACATCACCGGCATGATCAGACGGCACCGTATTCCCACCGCCAGCCAGGAAAGGAAAGGAAAGGAATGTATCTGTCATTTATAAGGGGGGTCTGGTGAGATTTCTGACCCCTGTCATGTGATTGTGGGGGCTTTGGCCTTAAAAGGAAGTGAAGTTTTTAAGGGCAAAGTTAGACCATCACAGTTGACTGTTGACAGTTCCACTCAAATGGTGTTTTTCTGTATTGTAAACAAACACTTTCAGGAAAATAAAAAGAAAAAATATTCATCCACCCCCAAAAGCACTTATTGTGTGCTAAGTGCTTCTTCAAACAGTTGGTAGATCTGAACCCTTTATTGATCTTTCATCACATTCACTGCTTGTACACATTTCTGTGTTACTATTGCTTCTCTTTTGGTGTAAAGACCTAGATTTATGGTGAGAATCACTGAAATTAAAATGACCATCTTCTGCATTTGATTAGGGTTTTTGGTCATTGGACAATTGGCATTGCATGCAAGTGCTATGTGGGTCCCACCCATGCAATATGGGTTCCACTTGTTAATCAAAGGGTCCAGATGAAAGAGAGATTTTTCAGTGTAACTAGAACACAAGGTGGTACACCACATATCACTATATAAATTATAAAATATGTGTGTTAAAAATTTAATAACTTAAAAGATAAAATTTCTTACTACTTATATAAAAACACATAACATATTATTCGTGTTCCGGTCACAATAAAAAATTTCTCCAACAAATGATGGACAGCATGCTCCACTGTGATGCTCTTCCAAATCTACGAAGCAATTTAACTTTTTTATCTCCCTTCCTATAGAAGAAATTGTTTCCCAATAAAGAAAGGAACCAAAAATCAAGGCAGGAAAGAAAAAGGATTTAACAGCTTTGTTACTTTAAAAGATTGACCACAAAATTCCAAGAACATGTATCTGAGGAGGTTAATTTCCGGTGTTTCGTGTGGATGTCGACTCTAGTTATTCAACAACATTGTTACAATTTCTCGCTTAAATTTTAAGTTTTAACTCGAAAGTTAAACTTAAAATATGAACTTCTAAGGTTACTTGTACCTTCCAAAAACAATTAATCGAGGACTAAGATCTAACTTGAAGGAAAAGTATTGATGAAAACTAGTGTCAATCACAACTTTCACCTTAAAATATAACATGTTAATTGGGTAGTCATTTAGACGATTTCACTAAGTTAAAAGAGATTGCATGTACCCTCATATTCTGGAGGATAAAGTATTGAGGTTTCAGCCATGCGTACATCCCATTTTAAAACTCTCTCCTCCATTAAATTATTGTAATAATTTCAAATCTAAACTCTCCTCCCCTTCTTAATAATAGTTTATTTATTTATTTATTTTTAAAGAAGAGAGAATATACCACCTATGGTTTTTCATTTTTGTAATGATATACCACCTATGGTTTAAGAATTAAGGGCAGTAATTGTAACGGCACTTCACCATGCAAGTCAAGCCCGGGGTACAAAATATATTGTAAAACATTCGATTTGAAGTAAAGGAACCTAAAATTGGTGTCTATATATATTCTTCCCAGAGAAATAGTGGTCTGTTCTCAATATATTACATTCACTCGTTTTCTTCAGCTTCTCTTCTCTCTTACCATTGTGTATTTCTCTCCTTACACCCCACTGCACAGTTTCTGATAAACTCCACTAACTCATTTATCTTCCCCATCCCTCTGCACCTCCTCCAGTACTACTTTCCATCACTTTTCTCAGCCTTCAAACCCTACTTCCCCTTGCTCTTCTCTTTTCTTCTCAGACACTTCAAATTTTATTTTTCTTACCAGTTTATATAATATAAAGAAAATTATAGGCTACGCATATATATATAGCAATGGATATTGGCCAGGACAAATCAGAGGAGCAGACGGAGATGATGATGATGATGATGCAAATGGAAAAAATCTCTGAGCTCTGCGGTGCCTACAACGATGTGGTTTCCGACCTGCCGTCGTCCGATCACAATTTCTCATCCACCACAACTAGTCCTAATAGTCTCAGGGCCACCATGTCACATTATACGGACCAAAACACACATAACAATAATATTCATTCACCAAACTCACAATCCTTCCTAAACCTCCCAACAATACCATCCATCATTTCATTTACCAACACAAACCCTACTGACCAAACAAACGGCACGTCATTTTCAACACTGTCGCAAGAGCATGCTTCGATGGCAACCATGAGGGAGATGATATTCCGGATTGCAGCCATGCAGCCAATCAACATCGACCCGGAATCTGTTAAGCCGCCAAAGAGAAGGAACGTGAAGATTTCTAAGGACCCTCAGAGCGTGGCGGCCCGGCATCGGAGGGAGAGGATTAGTGAGAGGTTTCGAATCCTGCAGAGACTTGTCCCGGGCGGGACAAAAATGGACACCGCTTCCATGCTAGATGAGGCCATTCACTATGTCAAGTTTTTAAAGACTCAGGTCCAAACGCTGGAGAGGGCTGCGACTAATAGGCCTACCGGGATTGGATTTCCTGTGGCCATGTCTAGTGGCAGCAACATTTCTAACTCTATGTCTAAGGCTTACCAAGCTCCTCATCATCATCAGAATGTGCAGCATTTCGGTGACGCTTAATTATTAATTAATTAGTCCAACTGATAACGAGACTAATGTTAATTGTTTGATTGCGGGGTTGTAAATTAGGAACATGCATGAAACTATAGTGATCTTCGTCGATCTTATATAGTTTTAAGCTTACTTGTAATCCATGTTCTCTTTTCTATTAATTAAATAATAACATCCCTCGATTTTCACGAGAGACTTATAGAGATCTTCTAATCACATCCGTTCATCATACGTTGTGCGGTTAGTTTTCGTCAGGTACTGTTTAATATTCAAATTTAAATTAAAAAAAATTACAATAATTTCTGACCACACGATGTACGATGAACTGATGTGATCTGAGAATTCCTAAAATCTTCACAAAATCCTCACTCGATTTTCACGAAGAATCAGAAAAATTGGCAGAAATTGGCAGAAATAATCAACTTTCAATATGTCGTCGAAATCTAATCACTAGTGTACGTATTAGATATTTAATAATTTTATTGCTAATATTCAATTTTAATCCTTTTTTTTTTAATCAAAGAGAGCTTCATGTAAAATCAAAGAACTATGAAAAATTGCAGTTGGGGAATCATGTGTACTTTGGCATATGGTCCTTGGGAACATTCAAGAATGTACTATAATTTTTTGTGAGTTGACAGGTTTAGGAAACTAGAGGCATCTTTGTGTGCCTGGTGAGAAAAAAATCTAGAGAGACCAAGAACTAGCAGCTGGGTCATGATAACAATAATGTTGATGGACCCTGCGTGCAATGGAGTGGTTGGGACAAAATATTGTTGGCACGGGAAAGTTCAATGCTTTTACAAAATAAATCACATCATATCTTATCATCTGACACAATCATTAAACGTATCTATATTTTTATTGAAAAGTTAATTTCACATTTATCCGAGAAGTACATCACTTTACATTTATACGAGAAGTATATCACTCGGTTTATGATACACTAGATGATCAGTTGAGATTATACAAATATAAAATACCAATAATTTTTTTAGCATGTATTCCATGACAGCATATATTATTCAGAGTTAGGGAGAGATAAATGGCAAGTAGGATGGGAGGAGGGGGAGGAGAACAAGGAAAGAGGTAGCAAATTAATATTATGATTGTGAATTATAGAGAATCCATGAGAGGTCCACGTGAAGTTCTCTGACATAACGGTGGTGGTAGCTTTTACGATTACGCAAAGCGATAATGTTGTTTTCAGCCATCACCACTTCACCCCCCCTTCCCGTTACGAACACGTGAACTCTATCCGACATGGCAATCCTTCGTGGCTCTTTAGTGCCGACACATCACAACACAACACTTGCTGCACTCCACTTAAACTTTGTTGCCGTTGTAGAATGTATACGTATCAGTTCTTGATAACAATTAGTATTGTGTAGAAATATTAAATTTGATGATTTAATGCCAATATAAACCCCAATATATTTTACGAGTGTAAAACACCTCACAGGTGCCACTTTCCTATAACTTGCCACTGAATTTGCATCGGGACACGGGGCTTCTGGAGGCCTTCAAGAGTTAAAAAAAAAAAAAAAAAATTTTGAAAACTTTGAGTTTTAACGAAAATGACAAAATAAAAGGTAAAGTAAATAGTAATATGATTGACTTTTTAATGTAAAAATGTGATTTTTTGTTAAAATGAATAGTACCGAAAGTTTTTTGTTAAAGTTTCCTTAAAAATATTCAAGACTTTCTATTTCTGGAGAACTTCCACACCTTTCTAAATTTTTAATTTTAGAGTCCTTATCCATTTTCGTCCGAGACGTGCTATAAGGTGCAACCTCAAGCAACTCCAAGGGGTTTCTCTTTTCGCATGAGATAATGTTGGGCACCTCTTAAGTTCCTGAAAGAATTCAAACCTTATATAAAATAACATAAAAATACAAGTTTGAAGATGGTAATGACAATAAAGTTAAGAGGAAATATATAGATCACTTTTGTTTAATACTATATTGTATGCATTCCAAAAAGGGGTCAATAGACAATGAAGATTAATTAAGTAGGTAAAAGATCGTTTTCTTTATTAGATCAAATCAAAGTCTAAGTTTGAATTTTGCCGTTGATAATCTCTCTTGGTGGAGCTGTATAAAACCAAAAAAATAGACCCTCTATATATATGTCCTCAAATAGACTTGTTGAATGCCTTTTCGACGTTGTCGTGAGATGAGGTAGTCTTCCCTCCCTCTAAACATTATGTTATCGAAAAAGGGGTCAATATTATTTGCAAATATAGTAAAGAGAAGTTTCCAAAAATAAAAATAAAATAAAATATATATATATAGTAAACAGAAATGAAGGGTAGGTTGCTTCCCAATGGTGGATCTAATGAGGGAAGTGCTAATGTCTCAACACACCCAAAAAAAAAAAAACCATTTATTCCCTACATCCACAACATCCCAACCAAATGTAACACAATCTAGGAGAAATACAAAATAAGGGAAACATAAACATGATAATATATAGATATTAATAACTTTTACTAAATAAGAATGGTCAAACAAAAAAACAATGAGAAGACCCATGTCATGTGAGACATATGGCTAAGGTCCACAACATCCTCATCCTCAAGGTCGTCTTCAATGGAGTAAGAGGTGTCCCCTTGTCCTATGAATACAAAGCATAGACCCTTCCAGAACGCACAAGTGCTTTGCATCTCTTTCATACATCCACTTCATGCACCTAAGCATTGAAATCTTTGGTTCAATTTCTAAACCCTACAACCAAAAACACGAATATGGTGTCAATTTAAGTAATTACATGCATTGGAGAGATTGATGTTCTTTCTTGTTTTCCTTGGAAATGTAATTAAGTGACATAATGAGTGACATGCAATATCAAATTAAAATATAAAACGTGTCACAGATTTTTATTTAGAATTCAGATTTCTAATTCTATGTTACGTTGTACAGAACAATACAAATTGCATGTAAATTGTGAGTGAGAAATTGTCCTAGTATATAACGTCCTTCTTTCATTTTTTTTTTCCCATTTTCAAAATTTCTTTTTTTAATGTATGGTTCAATGTGAAAGTGTCGCTGCTATTAATAAATAAAAACCAACATGCTACAGGTGAATTCACACCAAATCCTTGTAATATTTGAGGAATAGATTGATTTTAGGAATTGTTATCAGAATTTTAAAAATTTCAATTTATACTTCTCACAAGTGTTTTTTTTCTTTTTTTTTCTTTCTACATATATATATAATTTTTAATGCCAAATCAGAATTTTGAAATGTCAATAACAATTTTTTTTTTTTTTTTGTTAAATTTG
The DNA here is from genome assembly GCA_963580275.1 of Crataegus laevigata. Classification (NCBI taxonomy): domain Eukaryota; kingdom Viridiplantae; phylum Streptophyta; class Magnoliopsida; order Rosales; family Rosaceae; genus Crataegus; species Crataegus laevigata. The sequence continues at coordinate 8,788,127 of OY756949.1, forward strand.
TGTGGGGATTTTAGATAAATTAAGGGTGGAATATGCAAAGACAAGGCCAACCAAATGAGTAATGGCTAGAGTCCAAACAGTGGGACTAAGACACGTTGGTTGGTCGGATTAGATTTGGTAGGGGCCCACTAGGAGAGTGACGGAGGGTGACACAATCTTTAATCTCTCCCGCTGTCCTTTCTCGCAGGTGGTATGTATTTCAACACAAAACTCACCATCGAATTTGTCCCAATTCCTACTTCTAGAAATATGGATACACCCACCTCTCATTATCACCATGAGTAATGCTACTCGAGAGATTTTCAGCGTACTCAGAATATGGTTGGGTATGTCTAAATAATAATACAATTGGTTGAAATGTCCAACTAAATGTATTATGATACATAGTGTACTGAGTCATATTCTCAGCATATTAAAAAATTTATCATTTCTATAAGAGATGTTATACTTTGCATTAATACAAATTATTGAGCACGTTAGTCTTAGCCAATGTGATTATGTCGTGTTTTCCTGAATGATGCAACATTATGTGATTCAATTGTTGGTTATAGAGTATTAAGCTGTTAGGCAATTCCATTGTCGATTTAGGAGTATTGAGCTTTTAGGCGATTTGATTGTCAATTCTAGAGTATTGAGTAGAAGATTACAACTATGAGTTAGGTTTCCATATTTGCATGATTAAATGTTACTTAGGAACGCACAAAATAAATTACATGCATTACTGTCACACTCTTTAATATACAAGTATATCTCACTTAAAATAGTGATGCCTACTTTTGTTAGGAAGTGTATTAATAAAGTAGTTTGTTTTGTGTAAATAGGATTATTGTCGTGGGTTAAACCAAAATTAATGGAAACGTCGAAAAGGAGGTGAAAGCTTCACAATGAAATTGTTCAGGTAGAATTGTAACTAAATTGCTATAAAAATAAATGTCATGCTCAACTAATTTGAAATGTTTCTTCTTCTTTTTTTCTAATTTTTTTTTTCCAAGTCATTTGGGTGTACCAAGTTAATTTTTGGGTGTATTTAGAAGATGCCATCTTTTACTGCCTTTGCGCGAGGCCTGGTCATACTTCCGCGATGAAAATATTTCAGATCAGAGATTGCAGACCACGTGAAGGCCCAATGGTTATCAATGGTCATGGGACTACCCGTCAATTTCAGCAAAATTGGGAGAAAAAAATGGGCAACCTTTTTAGAATATCAGAGAGACGGGTTAAAGGCTCATTTCCAGCAACATCAATATTATTCTCAACTTGTCAATACTACCTGCGCAATCCGTTAAGTGTGGAATTTTATCACAAAACCCTCAGTATTGAGGTTAGGATATTTTGTTGGAAAATTAGTTATTATTTTAGTATTGTTTATGGTTTTCTTGTGGGCCAAGAATATTAGAGTTTCTTACCCATTAAGGATTAGGGTTTTGCTTTAAGTTTCACTATATATATTAGTGTTTGTATTAGTTAATTTTTATCAATAAAGTTAGGCACAATGTAGCCTTTAGAGTTTTGTAGCCGTTTCGGCATTCTCTTTTGTTCAATAAAATTCTTATTATTTTGTAATCTCGTTCGTTGCACACTCTGATATTCAACTTGGTATTAGAGCAGGTTAAATCTTTCGAGAATTAATCTGTTTTGGGTTGATATTGGTTTGTTTGTCTATCTGTTTGTTCAGTATCAATTTTTGTCTTTAGTTAGGGTTTTGTTGTTTGAATCTGTGGTACACCGTCGCACCTACATCTTGCCCGCATGACTCACGCTGCTGTAATCAGGAACCTAGATCCCAACCCGCTTGTCGCTCTCATCCACTGCCCACCTGAACCCGTTTGCCTACCACCGCTGCTGCTCGACCCGAGAACCGCATTCCCTTCTCTGCCTGACCACCGTATCCCCTTCTCTGCCTCATCAGATCACCACCACGCTATAACTGGAACCACCCGCTGCATCTGCACCAGTTCGACTCGCCCTGCACGCCTGCACAACACCGACTACTTGTCTGTCCACTTGCCTCGCCCTGCAACCAGCCTAGAAAATCAGCCACCGTAGCCCCATAATGATGAAACCTGCACCAGTCTGATGTTCTGCACCATAATGCCATCGCCATTGAACGCTGTCACCACCACCTACTGTTTGCAACCAAAAGTCTCGCCACTGTTTGCACTTGTTCACAGAGAAAAAAAAGAAGAAGAAAAAAAAATAAGAAAAAAAAAGGAAAAAAATAAGTTATGGAGCCCAAAATCTGTTGGGCTATTATGATTTGTTTGAAGGCCTTTAGTTGGGCCTTGTTGATTGAAGCATGGATTGTTCGTTTGCTCGCTTGATTTATTGCCCTCTTGCCTTGTCTTGTCCGCCTACCGGAGCTTGCCTTGTCGTGTCCGCCTAACGGAGCTTGCCTTGTCGTGTCTGCCTAACGGAGCTTGCATCCACATCTGCTTGTTGGCAAACTCTTGACGTATACTGCCATGAGTTTGACGGGGGGTGTTGGAAAATTAGTTATTATTTTAGTATTGTTTATGGTTTTCTTGTGGGCCAAGAATATTAGAGTTTCTTACCCATTAAGAATTAGGGTTTTGCTTTAAGTTTCACTATATATATTAGTGCTTGTATTAGTTAATTTTTATCAATAAAGTTAGGCACAATGTAGCCTTTAGGGTTTTGTAGCCGTTTCGGCATTCTCTTTTGTTCAATAAAATTCTTATTATTTTGTAATCTCGTTCGTTGCACACAAAAATCTCGCCACTTTTCTTTTTCTACAACCGATGTGGTATCAACCTTGACATTTTGTCGCAGATGGTAAGTTTTATTATGTTGTCATTTTATCATCATATCAAGGGCGATAGATGATGAGAAGTATTACCAGACTAGCTATTTTCAAATCTGCTAATAACATCAAAAGGTTAAAGACTAAAATACCCCCGAAACATGATATACACCTTGCAAAATGTTTGGTAACTAAAAAGAAGAAATGAAAAAACGTAAACCATTAATTGCCATTTGACAATAACAGTGATTCATGCTATACGACGTCATATCGATTATTGATGAACCCTATAAATTCCATGTCACATGCTGGAATATGGTTTATTTTTCTCTCCAGATCCTTTTGATAATTTGATTCAGTGACCTCCATCTTCTTTTGATTAATTCGATCCAAGGACCAGAAATGAAATGTGTAAAAACACAAAAAGGTACCCAAAATTCACTTTTTCTAACTTAAAAGATCCTGCAATAAAGTTTTATTCACCGAAATGCTTTAGATTTGACGGTCTGTATGAACGGCGTAACAAAATCTGGATCTCTGTCATACAAAATTGCTAGTTCTAACTGAGCATATTACAAACTAAACGCGACATTGAATCGAATCAAAATTCTAATGCATGAAGATGTGAGTACGAAGAAGGTGAGTGTTCAAAATCGATCACAAAATTGTAAAGGGCGCAATCTAATTGATCCTTGTTTTGAGAAAACTACAGAGAAGACGATTGTAGTTCCATTTGCACGAGAAGAAGCTTCATTGTTTAGAAAAAAATTGAACATAGTATAGAATATGAAGTCTTTGATTTACACACACAAGCATTATTAGTAACTGAATCACCAAGAATTTTCTCACCAGGTAGGGTCATCTAAAACTGAACTTCAGGCATTGGTGCTTCGTGCCACTATAAAACTGCATTGACGCTGATCGAGTGTCAAAATAGTAGCTGCTAACTGCTGTACACCGTTCATTTGTGTCCTGATTTTAGCCTGGAAGATAAATTGCCATTCGCCATCAGAACATAGTATAAGAATCACGTAAGGTTTCATAGCATTCATTAGACGGCACATTGAGACCGAGCACATGCATGTTAATTGAATCGGAGAGGTTGTAGTTTATAGTTAAACTGCATCAGCAGCTAGTTGTCATTTCTAAAACTTTTTGAAAAACTACAATGGCTCACTTTTTGTTAAATCGTCATCACAATCAACATTCACAATTCATCATATAAAACAACAAAGATTGAGAAGCTAATTTTTGGAAAAAGGTGAACTATTTTGCAGAGACCAATTACCTTGCTTTATAGCTCGAGTGGAGCAACACGTGGCTGGAAGGCATCAGAAAACGTGACATGTAAAACAACGACTCAAAGAACCCATATGACGAGTTCTTCGGAATGATAAAGCTTTGCGTGAGGTTCTTGCAACTTGTGCTTGGTCATCTAAAACTAAGCTTCTCATGTCTTGCGCTTTCTTCTGAGCTGATCTCAACTTGTTCATGATTTTATCCATGGATGACGATCTCTTCTTTTCCAGCTTCATCTGAAACAGATTACAAGTAAGGGCCACTAGTTGAAGGACATACATACAAAAACTGCGTCTCTAATATGTGTGCGCATGTGTGAGAGAGATGGATGGATAGAGGGAGACCTCCAGTTTCCGTATTGCTGCCTCAGCTTTCGCCTTCTGCAGGTTCTCCCAAGCAGTGATTTTTGCTTCCTCTCTATTAACTCTGAATATAGAAATGAATCAGCACACATTTTAAAATATTAAGAAAGAATCTTCGGAGTGGGGGTAGAAGTACTTTGGGGGAGAGTAAAATATTGGGCAACTCTATGGGCTTCGGTCTCAAAGGAGTTTAATAACTACTCTCTTTCTCAATTACTATGGGATTTGTTAGCAGCAGTCAAGTGAGTTTAGGTCTAGATATGGCTGCTGTAGCCAAATCCTATTGGGATTTTTCTAACTAATGTAGCTAGTGGATTTCTTATCCACTTCTGTGTATTTCTCTCTTTTTTAATAAAATTGTTTCTTATAAAAAAAAATATATATTAAGAAATACCACTATATTTATTTTCCTCACAATGAAAAAATTGGGTGACAAGCATACTTTGAAATGCTCTTCGAAGTGTCAGAGAGATCCCAAGCAGCAGATCGAACGTCTGCATCTTTCTTTTTCCAACTATCACCAAAATGAGAGCCCTTCCCAGGTCTTCGGGATTTATGCTTCTTGGACCACCTTGTCACAGTGACCCGTTCATCTACCTGCACATCCCTGACTTCCGACTTTGAAGAAGCCGCACTCTGGACTTCCATAATAGGCAGACCAGAGGAAGTGGAGGCAGAGTGAGAAGCCTGTGCCCTGGGAGATGAGTGAGCACTATCTGGGCTCATCTGGGTTGCCATATCCCTTCTTGAAACGGCACGAGATACCTTCGTAGCCGCATCCTTGACCCCATCACAGCCATCAAACTTTTCATCTGGTTTAAATAAACCAATGTATGCAAACCATCCATGCATAAGTACACTAGTTCTAACAATTCTTAATCAAAGACATCCGCTGTTCGGAAAGTATATCTAAAAGCTTATCAATTAACAGAATCCAAACATGGTAATTAAATCACCTTCATTAATTGCTCATTCATGTAATAATCTAGTGATGGTAATTAAATCACTCAGCTCAATAAGAAACTGATGTCCAATTAGCAAATTGAACACTAACCTTGAGAGTCGGGCAGTGAAGATTGCTGCTCCGGCACCTCAGAGCAACCATGAACACTAACCGAACGGGCAATGCAGGGCTCTGCCCGCGTTGTAAAGCCGCCTTTTTGGTCACCGGATTGGAACCCCAACCCATCAGCTGATATAACACCAGCTGAAAACGGAGAAGCAGCCATGAAATTACTCACATTGGTCCCATCAAACATCGGCATGGCCGGAGAGTACAACGAGTAATACGCAACCCCAGGAGGCCCAAGCGGACCGCTCTTTGACTTGGGCCGCCGCTGAGTCTGATGATTCGACGGCCTCACCACACCATCCCCTTGAACCGGACTCAAAATCCACCTCTCGGCATCTTCCCACTTCGACGGCAATGTCCTTCCGTTATTAAACGGCAACATCGCAGCCGCCGTATTCTTCCGACCCACATTGGTATGCGACGGGACCCGCTCCGAGCTCCAACCCTTTTGAACACCGAGACTCGTGTGCCGGTAACTCGGTGTGCCTGGACTCGGGAAGTTGGCCGATTTCCGAGACGCCATTGAACCCTTCTTTATCGCGCCTAACCTCGGCGAGGACACCGATGCATTGTTGTTCAAATCCAACGAGGCGGGTCTCGGCCGGTCTAACTTCTTCGATAGAGCTTCAGATCTGGACCGCCGGTCCTGGCATTCTATACAAACAAACAAAAACCCAAAAGCTTAAAGCTGAGAACTTTGAATGGTTTGGACGGGATTGGACTAATTTGGACTGGGACTAGACTAATTGGGACTGGGATTTTACCTTTGAGGGCGAGAGAGAAGGAGCTTCTGGCGGAATCGATGACTAAATCCGAGTCGGAGTTCTCCTTTTGAACTGCGAGAGCTCGAAGCAGCCAAAAGCAACAGTGAGAGTTTGAAAATTGAAAAAATGGGGGAAAAGCGACGTCGTTTGTGAGCTGTAAATACCTTTGGCTTTTTCTCCTTTTGCGAAGAGACGACGAGTATGCTGAAAAGCGTGGATTCTGTTCGGATCCGGATCGCGATCTGGACCACTCGAGCTTTCCTCGTGGCGGCGATCGTGTGCGGCCGAGTTCTGCTGCATCCAAATCAACGCATCAACAATTCGACCGTCAATTAATTAACCATGCAATCGGAAAATGTGGGTTCGATATCGGTACCGGAGAGAGCTCGGAGGCGGTGGAGTCGTCGCGATCGAAGGAGCAGCGGTCGACGCTGGCGGAGGCGGAGGAGAAGAGGCTGAAGTTGGACTCTAAGGCGAAGATTACGGAGTCGGGGCTCGGGTCGCGGACTCGGAAACCCGTTCTCTGCTCCGGCATTTTTCACATTACCAAACTTGCAGAGTTCGTTGAAGATTCCGCTTCGAGTGACGGAGGAAGGGAGTGTGAAATGGCGGGTATTAGAAGGAAAGGGATTAGTTTATGCGATTAAGTAGTGTATTTAATTGGAATTTCGGGGGATTTTAATTTTTTAATGACTTTAAGTATTTAATTAATAATTTAAGTGATTTTTTAAAGTATATTTAATTAGAATTTTAATATTGTTTATTAAAAGAGGTGTGCTTTTCACATATTTTATTTTATTTCTCACACACTTTTGATAATTTCTATCTGTTAATCTTCTTCAATTCATTTGATTTGACGGACGAAAATTAAAAAGGTGTATAAGAAGTAAAATGAGATTTGTGGATATCACACCCCTATTAAAATTCTTAGAAATCTGGATGTATTCAATTAGAATTTTAAAGAAGTTTATAACATTCCAGATTATTTAATTAGAAACTGATTTTAAAGAATTTGATAAAGTTGAAGAATTAGAGGGAATTTAAAGGCCTGTTTAGTAGTGTACTTGAATCCAACTTTTTAAACTCAAAAATAATTTTCATGTTTTAGGTCTTAAAAACTTGTTTGGTATGATTATTTTAAAAAACTGAACTCAAGACTAACTCAAAAATATAGTCTATTCCTTAAAAACATAAAAATTGAGTTTTTAGAGTTTTTAAACTTAAACTTACTCATTTCTTTTCTCTCTCTTCTCCTCTCACTCCAAATATATCCCTCTTTTATTCTTTTTTCTCTTTTTTTTTTTTACTTTTTTCGTCTCTACTCCAATCCAATCCAATCAAGTTTAAGTCGTAAGATTTAAAAATTTTAAATCACAAACCAATCAAGTTTGGAGTCTTAAAGAAAATTGTTTTCAAGAAATATTCTTAAAAAATGTTTTGAGAAATGATAAAAAAATTTCAAATAAGATACCAAACGGAATTTTGTAGTGTATTTTAAGTATTTACAAATCTCACCTATTTCCATGAGATTTTGAGGGAATTTAATCAAAATTTTATATGAAATCTCTACAAATTAATTAAATTTTATAAAAATTCATGAATTTATAAATTCATTAAAGTCTCTCAAATTCTCAATTGAATACCCCATCTTAAGTCACTGTCATTAAGCGAAGCTAATCACGCTTAAGGATTTTGTTTAATGAATCGAAAAGACAGTTGTGTTTAATTAAAAAAAGACAGTTGTGTTTAATTAAAGTGGATTAATTATAATTTTTGCGCCTTTTAATGTCGGGTCGTTGATTAGGTTTGACTAAGGGAAAATGACAGTGGTTTAACGAGGAAAAATGACAGTGGCGTCTTCGTGTTCTGTGGCAGGAGGTGGGTCCCCGGTTGGAGTTTGGGTCAAAGTAACACGGTGGCATGGACTTTTTGGTGTGTGACGTTTTGGTGACATGGAATTTGAATTTTGTGATGAAATAAGGGGAATACTGTTCAGAGTTAGCACGCTCTTTTTTACTTTCACACATTTTTTTTAATTTTTTATCGTCATATTAAATAAATTTGAAAAAACTAATTGTAAAAAGTTAATAAGTGACTTAGATATAAAAATAAATGTGTGAATGACATTATTTTAAAATGGACAAACTAATGATGTGTGTTTTGTTTGGTGAAATTTTTTTTAATGAATTGTATAATTTTTGAATTTTACCCATGCGTAATAATGTTGTTTGATTTTAAAGTGAACCTTGCGATATCATCACTAATCGACAAAATTTCAAAAGTGACTTCTACAAAATCTATATGAATTTTAGAAGATTCGAGAGAATTTATATGTAACAGATTTACGTCGATTTTGATAAATTTTGGAGGGCTGAATCTTGACCATGAAATAAACAAAATTTCAAAAGTGATACAACCCAACCCAACAACAAAAATTGCAAAAAACGAAGGAATCCAACAACGAAATGATGCAACCCAGCATCATATTTGTACACAGATGAACCCAGAAACCCATAAATGAAGTAACACACAAATCAATACCCATCTTTCTCTGTGTTCTCACGAAAAACGATTGTGATTTCTCCTATTTATCTTCGTCTCCTCCAGTCTGTAACCGTTGTCAAATATATTCCATGTTTCAAGCCTTTTCTTTTGTTGTGTCCGCAAAAAAATACATCTTTTACTTGTGGTGTTTAAATACCCATTTCCTTTGTATTGTCCTGAACCATCCAAATGAAGTTTCTGAGTTTTTGCTAGTTTCTCGTTCTTGCTGTGAAAATCTCAAAATCTTGGAGCATGAGTGTGATACTTTTCATTCCAGTTAACGTCTGTAAAATTTGGGGATTTCATTGTATTTTGTGAAAACAAAAGGCAGAGACAAAAGGCACAGGAGTTTTCCCTCACTTTCCTAGAAACCAAACAGCAAATAGCAATTGACAGACGACAAAGGAGGCGAGCGAGAGAGTAGCATTTTCTCTAGCTAGTCACTTTATTGAGTTATATATGTCAGACATTCAAAGAGGTATTTGGATTTGAAATCCTATAGGGTGAGGATATTTAATCTTGGTTATATATATTTCTTGCTCTCAAATCTCACAAAATTCGCAATTTAATGAAATTCTACAAATTTTTTTAATTTTTTAATGCATCTAGATTTAGATGAACTTTAAAAATTACTACTAAAATCTTGATTGACTACACCCCTAGATATCATTTACTTATCACGAAAGCAGTGTAATCAATGCGTCAACAAGTTGATCCTTCATCCTCAACAAATAATTAGTGGTAATCTGTCTGAACATTTAGGTCGATATCTTTCAGATACTCATAGTAGGAATAAGCTTGTTTATTTTTGCTTTCTCAATCACTAGTTGCAGTAGCGGAGTTAGTTTGGGGTTAATGATTACTAATGTTCCCAACAGCTTCCTAACCCCATATATATTTGGTGACGAATTTATCTTTAAACCCCAACTAAGGAGAGAGTGAATAATGTTGAGTTACAAATTGTTGATTCTTCCTTCTCCAATTTTCTTTTTTACTTTCTCGTGTCTTCCTTCTCCTTTTTCTTGTGTGCAACCCAGTTGTGCGCACCACATGTTTGACGTAATGCTTCACTCAAAAAGCCTTGGTAGGCAAGTCTTGACAATTTGCTAGCTTGGGCATAGCTTGATAAATGTAGATGCTAGATGAACACATCAACTATTGATGGATGTCATCACAAGCTTTCGGCGAATGTGGGTAGATTTTAATAGGTGCCCACCAGATACTTGGCGGAATAGTGCAATGCGATTTCTATTGGTTAAAATCTTGACCCATTGTTATAAAATTCTTAATCCGTCAATGAAAAGTTATTTGAAAGATGATAAGTGACAAATCTCCATATTCAATCTCCTTAGATTCTCAACTCGAGGACGCTTAAGTTTGAAGCTATACATTTGTTAATAATCATGTTCTTTCTTTCTTGTTTAGTTGGAAGGAACAACTAATCATATTTGGTGATTTTTTTGGTCGAATCATCTTTCGGTGGTTTAGAATATGGTGGGAGGGGAAGTGTTTCAATTTAAAGGGTAAGTTTGAAATTGAAAGCAAGAGAAATGAACCGAGTTTTTTAGGTAAATCGTAAATGTAAAGTTTTCAACTCTCTTTCATGCTGTTAGATCAACAGTTAGATCATGCATATAATAATTTAACGCATTTTTTCAATCGTTAAATCTAGCAAAAAAAATCTGTACACGGAGTGAAATGTAATATTGTAGCCGGACCTGTAAAGTTTGAAATTAACTTTACGGTCGTGGATTTACCTAATGTCAAACTTACATTACATCAAATGACTGGTCTGTTGTCGTTATCGTTGAAATTGTGGGAACACAGACAGAGCTAATGTCATAGACTCACATGGTGTTGAAGGAAAGAACATTTAATCTTGCTTCCTCTTCTTTGTTTATTTTCACACACAGAGACACACACACAGAAGAGGAACAGCAGAAGGCAGTCTCCTTCCCTCCACGGGTCGGCATTTGGCAGGCGCATCCGATATCTTCCTGTCCCCATCACCATCCCAGCGTCCAATCCATGACACTTGAGATTGACCCCATAATCTCTGTGCTATATTTTGTCCTTCACAACACAATTATTACATCGTTAATATCAAGTATTGAACTTGTCATTCACGTAAATAAAATTTAACTCTACATTTATAGAGAAAAAAATACAAAATTATAATACTAGTTACAGAAACATATTAATAGTTTATTTCTATAAAACACAACGAGAAATCCAGTCAAACAAAGAAAAATCAATAAAAATAAGACCTATTTGTTTAAGGTAATCTCGGATTGTAGAGGAGCCAAGTTGCTAGCATTAGGTACACCAATGACAGTATTTTAAACTAATAGTGCATTGTCATATATTTTAACTTTTTCATATAAACAGAGGGTTATCGTTGAAAACAATCCATAATGATGTATCCAGTGTAGATAAACAACTAGTTCATGTTGGTAACTCATATCCATGAGAAAATTGAGGCATAAAAGGTGGGGAATATTTTGACTATCGATGAAGAAGTAGAGACAGCATTATGTCCAGCCCATGGCATTGGCAATGGCAGCTACAAAAACCTAAACTAGTGCCGCTCAAACCGGTTTTATGCAGCTCAAATCACATTATAAATTCACTATATTCTCCACTACTGTTTTTAATGGAAAGTTCTAAATCTGACTGAAGAATTAGTGGTCAGATTTCTGTGTTTAATTAAGTCAAATTTAACAAGATCTTAGATCTAGTTATCATACCTTGATTTGTCAAGCATTGATCTACCCTCATCATATTGGTCAACAGGATGTACACGACCGGCGTAGAGTTAACAGGACGGGGATTATATACTGCCGGTGATCCCGGTGTTGTAACTGCATCGTAAGAACAAAGTTTTGTTGCTGTAAAAGATACATAGTTTTCTTGCTTACAGGACTGTACAATATTACAAAGCTGAAACTTTGTCTTCAGTGTATGAGGCTAGGCTCCAGCTAACACAGGATATTGGATTAAGGTATCAGCAACCGCACCTTTTTCCGCAGAAATTGTTTCTACTATTCAAAACTGCAACTATTTAATCGCATTTCACAAGTCATGACGCTACGTTAAGGTGCTCCTCAATATCTCACCACCTAATGGATAAAGCTAGATTATCATCATCTCCTGGCCGTTTCACTTAAGTAAACAGTTATCCCTTTCAACTTGCCGTTTAGGAAGTTTTTCTCAACCTGAGAGCAAATAATACCCCAACAGTCGGGGATAAGAGTATGATACTCCATTTGGTGATAGATAGAAAATGGTGCAACGTTCTTATAGAAAAGAAGTTAACAACGGTGGGGACTCTAGATCGATGATTCTCACAAGGCACTATCCATTGGTGGGGAGTGGGGAGGACACGAAACTTGAAAGCATTATAAACTGAAAAGGAAAATGATAAACACACTCTCTCTCCTCATACACACCCTGTTTAATCATGTTCGTTATTTCCATTTGATTTATTCAATCCTATGGCTAAGAAAAAAGAGGGGTGCATGAGAGGCTGACAAAAGTATTTGAAAATCAGCTCTTAAATATATATATATATATATATATATATATATATATATATATATATATATATAAAAGAACGTACCTCTAATGACCATGGCTGAGACCCTGATAAAGCGATTTCTGCTAATTGGTTGCTATCAACATTTCCTGGGAGAAACATGATAATCCTAGTAGCAACTTCCTTTGCAGTGTTAAAGAGAAAATAACTGCACAAATACATGACCTGAGTTACATTGATCCAGAAAAGATGAGAGAAACTAATATGATAACCAACTCCAAAAGTTAAAAGAAAAAACATAGGAAAGTGGAGGAAAACAAACAAACACACCCATCATGTGGCTTAAGCATTGTCTTCATGTCTTATGTCTTTACTTTCGCAATCTTTCGCAACAATTAGGTTTATTAGGCTCATTATTGAGTTCAATAGTATTTTGTTCAGCAAGAACGGGTCGCAAACCACTGTTGCAGACATTATCGCATATTAACTGCTTGGTTTTGTTTCCAAAACTGTGAGCACCATCCAATGAAAGCAAAGTCTCATTATCATCATGAAGTAACATCATAAGCATAAATCAAATTCATGAATCTCAACAGGAGAAGAGAAACATAGAAAGAACATAAGTAAACCTAGCTATGTGGTCCTGGACATCTGATGAGAAGCATGATGTGTTCCCATCGCTGCAGGTGTTATTGTTCTGATTGATTTCATGTGAATGTTCCGAACATCTGCTTACATTGACAGCTGACAATTAGGTATCAGACATAGAAGTGTCAACAGTGAGTTCAATCTCCCCTGAAAGCTCAGGATATGGCTGACCCTGTGAAACATCTTCATTCATTGATTCTTGAAATGAATCAATTTTACTCGCACCACACCTTTGAATCAGTGCTAACATCATTCTCGGTTACTTTAGAAATCACTTAATTTAGCTTACATATGGCGTCAAGAGATGCTAAATATTCCATGCCTGGGCGTGGATACCATGTGGAAGTATGTGTTCTGATGTTATAGAAATAATTTCTCATGTAGTAAGAATCCCAATATTACCAATTACCATCCAGTCTCCGGAATCACTGTTGTTTTGGCTGTCAGTTCCATCAAGGTCAAGAACTTCTGAACACATGGAATACGAAATTGACTCAGAAACACCTAGCAGTTCAGGGATGTAGTCCTAGCATGTTTTGGTAAGTTATGCTTCATGGCAAATCACTAATGAACACTCAAAGTGATTGTGCTCAATTAATTTTTCACTTGATTCTGTCTTGTCATTGCCAACAGCCGCATCTGTTGAGCAGCCTCGTGGGCAAATTCCATCATCTAAATCAGTTGGGCACGCTGCAACTTCCTTTGTGTCATTGGGCGCAAGAACACTGTTTAAAGGGTCACAATCTTGACCATCGTTACAAACAATGCCCAATATTTCGTCATGATTTTGTGCCTTAACAGCATCACAATTCATCTCAATTAAACTTGCAGGACTATCTCCTTGACCAGAGGAGCATTGGCATTTGGTGACGTCTGCTGAAACACCAGAGGAAGATGATTCCCTTGGGCCCATCACTGGAAAACAACACAAAGAAGTGCTTGTGTTACCATCAAATATAATAGGAGAAACAATCTCCCCCTCACTCACTTTGGAAGACTCCATTGCTCCACGTACAACGTCCTGAGAACAGTCTGGTTGCTTCAGGCGCATTCCCTTTCTTTTTCCTTCCGTCTTTCTGTTCCTCTTCTGCAAATTGGTATCAGCATCAAGTTATCAACAGTCCGAAAAACATAAGTTTACGCTTGTGATACTAAATGTGACTGTCAAAGAAGCAGTAAACCATCTCCAGTTGAAATTTCACCACTCTACATATGCCGACATGCACAAAAATGTATCGAAGACGGATGTTAACTTACCGGAAGCCCCAATGCATTCATCTGTATAGTAAGCTCCATTTCCTCTTGCAAAATCCCACATTCTAAAACCCCAAAATTTTCCACTTATACCATCAATACCACAAAATACACATAAAGTAACTAAACTATAGCTATAAACAAAAGAAAGCATGAAATCGAATCAATAAACCATCGCTGGCGCCGCCGTCACCAGCTAGTTTCTGAAATTACAGGGCGGAATTCAAAGCATTCCGTAGAAAGTTTCAAATTTGCGAAACTAAAGTGCAATTGAGCTAAAAATAATCATAGACTTACAGTCCGGTCCATGGAAAAGGACCTGTCCTTTGTCTCCTTTGAGCCGTCGTCCCTGTCAAAGCATACACAGAGAGTTAAGTCAATGCCCTAATATTTGGTAGGAGAGAGAAAAGGTGAGAGAGAGACGAACCAGAGAAAGACTTCGGTGCTCTTGAAGAGAGAGCAGCGAGCTCTCATGGCGGGACCTTGCTCTTCCAGTTCGACCATAGTCACCATGACCGGTGAACTGCCTCTGCTTCACATTGTTCCCCCACCTGTTGCTAAAGCACTGCCGGAATGCCAAGCGACGTCGAGTCGTTCGATCCAGGAGGGAAAAATGGAAAACCAATTAAGAAAAATAAGGGTAAATTGCATATTTGCCTGCTAAACTTCTGAGAATTTTTCATTGTTGTCCAACAACTTTTTTGGTTACCATATGGTCTTGAAACTTTTTGAGATTTTATTTAATGAGAAAACACTCGATATGTTTTTACACTAGTTTGAATGAATGTGATACCTATATATAGTAACCAGGCAGTTTGAGTTTGATACTTATAACACGTGTATAGTGTTAGTTTTATATATTGGTATTACATGAGTCTTAATATATTGAACTCATGACTTGCTCAATTTTTCAGCTAAATGTAAAAGTGTAATCTCTATATGAGTTAAATATATTGATAATTACACTTACTTTTTTTTCTAGCGTATTGTAAAACAACTTGTAAAAATTTACCAAAGTGTTTATTTCATGTTTAGGTGTGTAAGTCAAGAATATGACAAAACCAATTCAAACAGCATCCATCACCCTAAATTGGGAGAAATTTTTCAATTTGTCCAGAACACGACGCAGAATATCATATGTCATTTAGAGAGACTTGCAAAAAATAATTTTCCTTCTAATTATACAATGACATACGGCATACCGTCTCATGTTTCGAATACACTAAAATTCTCTAATAAACTATAGATGTTTTTATAATTAGCGTTAAATTCGAATCGTAATAACTTAGACTCATGTGTCTTCTTCCATCACAAACAAAATAAATGATATTTCTCTCACCTTTCAAATAAAAAAAAAGGACCAACTTGGGAAGAAGATCAAGTTTAGGACCAGAGAAAAATATTCGCTAAATGAAAGGGGCACATTTGCAATAAACTCATAAGTTTTATTACAGTGCAATTCTTGTTTTGTCCTTGGTTTTTCTATTCCCCTTTCAATAAAGCGAGTCACACAGGAAAATCAAATTAAGGGGAAGCAATGGAAGACGACGAAATAGAGGAGGGGATGCTGGTGGAGGAAGACGCCGCGCCGCCGCCGCCTAAGAACCCGGAGAAGTCGCACTACGAAATGCTTCAGGAGAGCAAGTCCTCGGTGGAGGACATAGTGGCGAAGATGCTCGCCATTAAA
The DNA here is from genome assembly GCA_963580275.1 of Crataegus laevigata. Lineage (NCBI taxonomy): Eukaryota > Viridiplantae > Streptophyta > Magnoliopsida > Rosales > Rosaceae > Crataegus > Crataegus laevigata. Next base: position 8,804,053 of record OY756949.1, read on the forward strand.
AAAGAAGCCAAACCTAAATCGGAGCTCCGCGAGCTCGTCACGCAGATGTTCCTCAACTTCGTCACCCTCCGCCAGGTTCGCAAATCATTCTAGGGGTTCACATTTATCAAAAGATTAGGGCTTTAGGGTTTTACATGGTTGGAATTTGGGGATTGTGTTTGATTGACTTTTGGATTTGCAGGCGAATCGCTCGATCTTGCTCGAGGGGGACCGAGTGAAGGCCGAGACGGAGAGCGTGAAGGCGCCGGCAGACTTGACAACACTGCAGCTTCACAATCTGATGTACGAGAAGAGCCACTACGTGAAAGCCATTAAAGCTTGCAAGGACTTCAAGTCCAAGTACCCGGACATCGAGCTGGTGCCGGAAGAAGATTTCTTTCGCGACGCTCCTGCCACTATCAAGGAGCCGATGCTGTCGAATGATGCCGGCCATGACATTATGCTCAAGAGGCTCAATTTTGAGCTCCACCAGCGCAAGGAGCTCTGCAAGCATCATGAGAAGCTGGAGATTCATAAGAAGGGTCTGTTGGAGACGATTGCGAATAGGAAGAAGTTCTTGTCCAGCCTTCCTTCGCACCTGAAGTCGCTAAAGAAGGTGTCTTTGCCGGTGCAGAGCCAGTTGGGGCTTCAGCATACCAAGAAGCTCAAGCAGCACCACTCAGCGGAGTTGCTTCCGCCAGCTCTGTATGTAGTTTACTCGCAGTTCATGGCGCAGAAGGAAGCATTTGACGAACAAATTGAGTTGGATATAGTGGGGAGTGTGAAGGATGCTCAAGCTTTTACCCACCAGCAAGCAAATAAGGGTACTGGTAAGTAATGCTCGACTCTTACTATGTAGATAAGGATATAAATTTTGATGTTTCATGTAGGTTGGAAGTTCCCCTATTGAAAACTTAATTTCCGAGTGCTTTGGTTTTTTCTTTGGATTTGGTTTATGTCAGCTTAGTCTGGTTAAATAAGTACTAATGTTGTGTAATGGAGCAGGCGTTTCTACCAATGTAGAGACTAGTAGGGAGGATGATGCACCAGATGAGGACGATGATGGGCAGAGAAGAAGAAAACGGCCAAAGAGGGTTCCAGTCAGGCAAAACCTTGAGCAGTCAGGATTGTATCAAGTTCATCCGCTGAAAATCATCCTTCGTATTTATGATGATGAGGTTTCTGACCCCAAGTCTGTAAAACTTATCACACTCAAGTTTGAGTTTTTGTTGAAGTTGAATGTTGTATGCGTTGGAGTTGAAGGATCCCGTGACGCAGCTGAAAATAACTTCTTATGCAACCTATTCCCAGATGACACTGGCCTTGAGCTTCCCCATCAGGTAGTAATGCCTCCTCTATTTGTTGGCATTTGGTAATCCTTGTGCTCTTCTATCTGATGTCTATTCTATTAAGGGTTCATAATTCTCATACTTATTTTGTATTGACTAATACAGTCAGCCAAGCTTGTTGTTGGTGATGTTCCTGCATTTGATGAAAAGAGAACTTCCCGTCCATACAAGTGGGCCCAACATTTGGCAGGAATTGATTTCTTGCCTGAGGTGTCACCTTTGCTTGCTGCCCCTGAAACTTCAAGTGGCGATACCACTAAAAATGATGCTGTTCTATATGGTCTGTCACTTTACCGCCAGCAGAATCGAATACAGACAGTTGTGCGAAGAATTCGTTCTCGGATGGCTCTTGTGTGAGTCAATGCTCAGTATATTTAGAGTCTTGAATCATCAAGAATATTCTAGAAAATCTGTAGGATAAGGATACTACAATGTGATCAAATCCTAATGTTAGCTCTAGTGTTTTGTTTTGGTTGCGACTGCTATTGGCATTTTTCTGATATAAAGTAGCTAATTTGTATTATGCTTGTTTCGTTTAGGGCTTGCCCCTTTCTTTGGATCTTAACTCCGTTCTGTCTGTCTATAAAACTTCTATGCAAGACAGATTCTCTTTATTTTGCAAGTCCCTCTGTGTTTTGTTTGTGAGTGGTTAGTTATGCCCTGTGGTGAGAAGTTGGCATTCTTTGATTGGATTACAGGGAACAGATTGAATCACTTACGAAGCTTAAATGGCCATCTTTGTCTTGTGAAAGTGTCCCATGGGCTTTGCATACCCCTTTGTGCAAATTGCATGGTTTTTCATCTGTAGGCTCTTCACCTAATGTGGCATCATCTTTGTCTGTCATAGATAAGGAGCAGGGTCAAGAACCTATGGATGTCGATTTGGTTGGACTGTCTGGTTCTTCAAAGGAAGAGCAGGAGAGTATCAGAGAAGATGGGGAACTTCCGTCTTTGGTTCCAGCTGCATCCATTGTCAGTGAGAATAAATTTTCTCACCATAAAGGAGCTAATCTTGACCACTCCAGATCTGAGCTTTTATCCGAGAACGAATTCTTCGCACAACTGTCTGTATTCGATTCTGCTGGCGGTAAAGTGACAGACCATATAGAACAGCATCATTTTTAGTGGTATCGCCACTTGAAGTTTCAGGGGCAGCAAGCAAAGGTGACACCTCAGGCAAGAAATCAATTCCTGCCAAATGTTGGGCCCACTTGTATGGACGGGAAGTTCTCTTTTCATCAAATGCAGGAACATCACCAACAAGTTTGGCACCGGAATTCAGAGTTTCCTTTTCATTCTTTTAGGTCAATCTGCACATGGTGAAGATGTTACCTCAAAGTGAAGAAAATGATATCTTAGCTCATCAGGTTTGTTATCTGGCAATGGCATTCGACTATTTCATGGACGAAGCATCCCCGTCTTCTGAAAAGAGACACAGCACTTCTGTCGTTGATGTTGGTTTGTGCAAGCCCGTCAGTGGTCAGATTGTTGCCAGATCATTTAGAGGAAGGGATCGCAGGAAGATGATATCCTGGAAGGACATCGAATGCACTTCAGGCTATCCTTACTAGACCTGTAGTTTCGGAATCTGAATCTAACAACGCTACTGGAGCAGCCGATCAGCCGGGTGTTGGAAAAACCAATTCGCTGACGATTAAGTCTTGTTGCTCATTCAATACATATTCGTAGTTCATTTTCCACTGTTAAGTAGTATTCCTTCACAACTAAGAACGCAAGGTTGGAGTGAACATGTTCCATGAGACGACCATATTTTTCTGGGGTCGTCAAATTGCATCACTTTAACCGTTGAGTCTGGAGTCTGTGACGGGACCATAGAAAAAAAAAAGCTTATTTTTAGCCATGTCCTCTGGAACTTCATTTTTATCCCATTTACTCCTTGTTATTCAAAAGTCATCAGTAAAGTTGACTTGGGGACTCTTTATAAGTCGTAGCTTAAAACACGTGGATTTTAACACTCAGTGAGACAATGCCGCAATGTGTCATAAATTTGATTATAAATTTTCAGTATACGTTAACATTCAACAATCAGTTAATATTAAGTTTAAAATATATTAGAGAGATGAAAAAAATGAAAGAAGAAATTGATTAGCCTGATGCACACAAATTAAATCCACATAAGAAATTAACAGATATATGGTTATTTGGAGCAAATTTTGAGTTTTATAAAAGCGACTTTCAAGTTTCAAGAGGTAAAATGAGATCAAAATCGAATTCTAAGGACAAAGTAAAGCGAAATTTGAGTTTCAGGCTATAAAATGATGATTATTGAGTTGCTAAAAGTAAAATGAGATTAAAATCAAATTTCATGAGCATAACAAAAAATAAGCTGTGAAAAAAGGTAACAAAACCCAAAGATACCACAAAACAAATGGTTTGATGTACAACACTCAACAAATATGCAGTATTTGTTTGACTAGCGTAGTAAACTGAACATGCGAAATACTGACCATATCTTTCTTCCTTCCCCTCTCTCTACCTACTTTCTCTCTCTCTCTCTCTCTCTTCATAACAATACTTAGAGGAGAAGAATATCAAGTAAATAGATATGTAAAGCTCACATCTACAGCGCACACTAAAACTCTCAAAATCTACACCACAAGACATGCTCCTTTGAATATGTACAGCACCTCCATCTAATCACATTCCTGATGCAGCCCTGACACTTCACAACGGACCCGTCATTGTTCTTCTCAAGCATCGCTTCTTTCCTCGTTGAAGGTTTGTAATCTCCATGTCCTGCTAAGTGATCAAATTCCAAACAATTCATCAAGTTATAAAACGTCGATGTATCCAGAGTTATATAAACTGTTAACCAGCAATTTTTAATGCAGTTTTGAGCCTTTTTCAAGTAATAATATGGCAACAGGTAACACCAGATTGCAGAAAATCCTAAATTTTGGCGACTTATTAAAGATAATATAGTTCGAGGGACTTTGATAACAAAACTTTCTGGAAAACTGCTCAGGCTCTGGCTAGTTTGAACTGCATAGAAACAATTGAGCAGTTCATGTACTGCAGTGGAGTTGCAAATAGAAAAGGATTCCCAAATAGAACAATCGAAGTACCTGATTCTTCTGCATTTCCGCCATTTCAGCCTGTTTTTTCTGCAACTCTTGGTTCTCCTCCTTCAGTTCTGCAACTTCTGCTTCCAATTCCGTTGTGTACGCCTGGCAGAAGCACAAAGACGAAACATATAAGAACCATGACGAAAACTATGAGATAGTATAAAATGCAACTTTTAATCTCCTCTTTTTATTCCATGCAGTTCTATTCAAAGCAGAACTATCGTTCGAAGGTGTGGAACTTATTCAATGTTCTAACGATTCGACACTATACACACGACTACTTAACGTTACTTACCCTTAAAACAAGTGTTTCCATTACCTTGTAATAAACTGGATCCTTAAAACTTGTCATGACTAACTTCTCAAAATCTTTCATCTCTTTGACACGTCGAATCGCTATCACATTTACCATGCTGCCGCATGAATCTTCCATGAAGTTTTGGGATACAAAAAGTCATTAGATGATAGATGCAGAAAGGTCAATGTCAAAGCAAAATTGATAATGCGACAACAAGATGAATTTGTTCAATCTTGATGCCGCTGTAATTTTTCTTTTTCTTAACCTTCTCCAGAACTACTTTTAATTACTAATCACAGAAAAAAAGCTTCACTGCATCTGCATCCACCATAAGTATTGCTCTATAACTTCTTAGCCGAAAGGACGAAAAAAGTATAACTACTCGGTAACTCAAAGCTATTAAGATGATGAACCAAAACCTGATCTTAGCCGAAACGACGACAAATGTATAACTCTTTAAGAATCAGCTACTTTCGATTTGAGTTCAGGATCTCCTAATCGTATCAAAGGTAGCGGCTTAACACAGATCCTATAAGCTTAAACTTTTAAGACGGCATCCACAATCTCTTTATGTACAAATACTAACTCGTACAAACATACCACCTTTCAAACATAAATAGTGAGTTGATAAAATTTCACACCTCCATTCAATGTTTCTTTATTTACTTTTTACATTTCACAGAGCTTGAAATTCTGTATTCTCTTAATTAATATCTCAAATTTCCTATAAGCTGAAACCGTACATATATGCCTGACAAAGCAGTAGATGAAAGAATACGTATTCACCTGCTTGCGAGCTCTGGACCTGGCAGCTGATTCTCTGTTCTTAATCATTCTCCTCTGCCTTCTCTCAACAACCTTCTCCACAGGCCCGCCGCCTTTCCTCCCCCTAAAACCGCCATTAAACACATAAGGCACCGGTGACACAGACGACATATCAGTACCATTACTCTTCTCAATCCCATCGGATGACAAAAGGGTCGCAGGTGAAGGCGTCGCCACGCGAACAGCTCCTAACCCAACCATTCCCATCCCTGAAGTCGGAACCAAAGCACCATTCATACCCGGATCACCGGTTCCCATCATTCCACCCCTCATTCCAGGACTACCCAACTGAGCATTTGGTCCCATAGGCAGCTGAGAGGTGTTGTAAGCCATAGGTTGTTGCTTGGGAAATATTTGCTGCTGCTGCTTTGGCATCTGTTGCTGTTGTTGCTGGTGCTGATTGTGATGCTGATTTGATCTAACCCCATTATCATTCAGTGGCAAATTCGAACCTTGATTCGGAACCTGATGATTATTGTTCTCAGAAACTCGATTCCCCATCACACCAACACCGCTATTCGGTTGCTGAAACTCAAATTCCAAACTACCAGAATTACCGAAGCGAGACAAATCACCAAAAAAACCAGCACCATTAGGCTTTGGAGCCACTTGTGCATCTTCTCTCACAACACCAGCTCTAAACAAAAACTCTTCCAAAGTCATCTCCCCCAAAGTCGGCTGCCTCTGAGGCATATTAGATCCGCCGGCACCCGTTCCTTCTCTCGAAACGTTCTTCCACACCTCATCCACAGTTTTCTGGCTCAGGGTCCGGGGCAGGGTCAGAGAGCCCTGCCTCTGAAGAGACCCCCCACTGCCGTGGCCAAGCCCGTCTTGTCCACCAGCGCCGCCGGCAGGAATCTGAGTCTCTTCAGCCGTCCATATGCTCTTCAAGAGCTCATCCATGTTCATAGACCCAAAATCCTTCCCTGAGCCTCCAATGGTGTTCTGTAACTCCTCAAACGTCAGCAAATAGATCGACGACTGCCTCGCTATCGGCGGTTCGTTCCCAAATCCCTTGAAGTTCACGTTGGTTCCCATTTTCTGTGAAATCTGAGCCAAAAAACAAAGACCCAAAGAAAAAAAATTAAAGTTCAGATATTTACTTGTACTTTCTATGACTGTTTACTAACAGAGCCTCCTTTCAGCTCACGGAACTCAACATTGTCAACTTTCACCCATAAAAAAACAGAGTTTGAAGAACACAGACCAAAATCTCAGCTACCCCTCATCAAAATTCAGTCAAAGCTCAATTTTTTTTTTCAGAAAACACGAAAAATCTGCCCAAAAAAAGCTATCAAAATTCTATTTTTTGCAAAAATTAAAAATACCCAGATCAAAAAGCACAAAACTTAACACATATCAGCAACACACAGCAAGACCTAAGAAGTAAAGACTGAAACTTTGAAGAACCCTATCATCCAAAAGCATTAAAAAGTAAAAATTATAATTTAAGATGAAGACAGAATTGGGTTTTTTTTTTCTTTTTTAATTTACCTTGTTACTATTTTTGGTAAAATGTTGGTGGTGTCCGGTGGCTGCGGTTCCTCCTGCTTCTTAGGGATCTGGTGGAAGCGCCAAGTGTCTGCTGCTCCTTTGCCCTTTCGACTTCGCCTTTTAAGACACGGGCGGTGGGGAGGGTGGGGGATTATTATTATTATTTAATTACTAAATTATTATTTTTAATGTGGGGCTTGGACCAATCAGGTGAGAGTGGGAGGATTTGATGTGATAGCTGACCAATGAGGTTGCGCGATGTGGATGGATCTTGACCGTCCACGTATTTTCGAATGGAGGGCCAGATTTGGTGGTTAGCATTTTGCTAGTGGTGGCGACGGGATAAGAACTAGTGGGTTGCAGTACACTCACAGAAAAAGCAGTTGGTCCACTCACGTTAGGTCAGGGGCATTTTCGTCCACAAAATTAAATTTCTATATTTTTAGGGTTTTTTATTCTTGTTTGGTGCACGTGAAAGCAATAAACCGACAATGGTCGGTCTTGAGGACAAAATTTCAGATATTTTCATCGGAAAAATATCTGTAATTTAAGTTTGATGGTTGTATGATAATACCCTTGTAAGTACTCGTAATTTTCAGTGATGAACCATGGGTTTCGAGGTGGGCAGTGGGCCTTGGACTGTGGGGGCAACGCGGTCAGTCTATTAAGTTTCACACACAAATAAAATCCACACCCCCCTTTTTACTTATCCCACACCTTTTTAGATTTCGGCCGTTGGATCGGATGAATTGAAGAAGATCTAACGGACAGAAATTAATAGGGGTGTGTGAGAAGTAAAAAGGAGTGTGTGGATAGCACACCCCATAAAAAAGAGAACTAATGAAAATAGTTTGAAAATTTTGAGTTTTAATAATAATGACAAAATAAAGGGTAAACTGAATAATATCAAAATTGACTTTTTAGTGTAAAAGTGTGATTTTTCGTTAAAGTGAATAGTACCGAAAACTTTTCGTTAAAGTTCCCATAAAAAAATAGAATTTTTACAAAACACTTCCAGTATTGTTTATTTTAACGAAAAATGACAATTTTACTCTAAAAAGTCACACATGGCACTATTCACTTACAATATATTTTTGTTATTTTGATTAAAACTCAAAGTTTTCAAACACTTTTTCATTAGTTTTCCTATAAAAATAAGGGAAATGAAATGGCTTTCGTAGAATTATTTTATTACACACGTTTCATATTTTGGACTTTATTAATGACACACTCAAACCCGGAATTTCCATCGGAACTCCGAATCGAACAGTGCTGGCCGACATCAAGAAGGTGACGAAGCTATAATGTGTAGTGATGTGGAAAATATGTGTAAATTTAAACCTAAAAGTGACTATAAATAAGAGTGGGCATGTGACTCCATTTCGCACATGATGTCAGGGCATAAGAAAAGTACAGTAAAGTAGAATGAGAATTATACTATCTAAGGTAATCCACTTCATGCGGCTCCAACCGTTAGGAGGCATAAGCGATACTCTGGGGCGATGCATCCAGTAGTCAGTGAAACGTCATTGTAGAATTCAAAATTATCGATGCAATCGAAAAGTGTAAGAATAATGCTCGAGTGAGACAACACTCCAGTTGTCATAAACTTTATTCACATCTAATGCCTAAAACTAAACTAGCTTTTTTTGTCACTTTCTGGTGATGGCTAGCACAACTCGATTCGAAGTCCAGATGGACATTCTGGGTTTGGGTGTGTCAATTAAATAAAATCAAATATAAAATTTTTTTTAAACATGTGCAAATTTTTATTTTTATTTTTTGCAATATTTTTTTGCCAATCAAAGTATATTTTATTAAAAGAGTAAGCTAATACAAGGAAAAGACACCTAAAAAGGTGAGTCCAAAACAGTAAGTAAAAGGCCAACTCCACGTAAAAAGAAATACAATGAAATGGGCCCGTAAGAGGTAGCAAGAATGACCAACAAAACAAATGAATTGCGGAAAATGGGGATAGGCAAGCTAGGGCACCATGAACGCTCCCATAATCCTAACAAATAGTGCAAATTGCACTTTAAAAACTACCAACCACCAAAGTGGGCTGCCAGAAGAGATCTTTCAAGAAGGCACTCAATGAGTTGAGTGGCATACATAGGTTGGTGAGGACTCGCAATGAGAAATGAATTTTGGTGAGAAAAAGATGTAAATTCCATATCTGAGTCAAGCGCAGAGCAAATTGAGACAAGATTCAAAAGGCACTGAGACTAAGAAACGACAACCAAAAGTAAAAGCCAAAATATGGAGAGAAAGGAAGAAGAGGTTGGGGAAAGAGAAAAGCATGCTTAAACATTTTGGTTGCCACCGACCCTAACCAAAGAAGTGGTCGAGGGATGGGTAGAAAAAGTTTAGGGTCGTTTCTACATAAGAGAGAGAGAGAGGGGAGAGTGTTGAAATATTCAACAGTTTAGCTGTTAGGGTTTCCTTTATTCTAGGGTTTATCCATTTGTTCTAGGGTTGATCCTGGACGTGCAAATAACCCTCCTTGATTTGAGGGACAAGTTGTTGTTTCTGTTTTTAATCTAGTCACTCACCACAATTTAAGGTCCTGATTAGTTGTGGGTTGTTATTTGTTTTCCCGTTCGATGTAAGGCTATTTAATAGCCGAAGATGTTTGCTTCAGTTCAATAAGATTTTCTCCTAAGCATATCTGCATTTTCATACTATGTATTCTCAAAGCTCCAGTAACCTAGTTCAGTTTCAACATCTGGTATCAGAGCCCCATCACGGGGCCTGACCAAACCGGTTGTTAGTGTGAGAAAACACAACTATGACATCTGAGAACAGCTTTGTACAACCGGCTATCCCAAGGTTCGATGGGCACTATGATCATTGGAGTATGCTTATGGAGAACTTTCTGCGTTCCAAAGAATTTTGGAACCTGGTGGAGACAGGAATCACTGCAGCAGCAGCAGAAGCTGAATCCAGTGACTTGCAGAAGAAGGCGCTGGGGAAGCATAAACTGAAAGACTTGAAGGCCAAGAACTACCTGTTCCAGGTCATTGATCATTCAATCTTAGAGACGATCTTGAAAAAGGACACAGTTAAGGATATATGGGATTCCTTGAAGCACAAGTATCAGGGAACAGCACGCATGAAACGTGCTCAACTGCAGGCTATTCGAAAGGATTTTGAACTACTGCATATGAAGGCTGGGGAAACTGTCAATGACTACTTTGGAAGGACGCTCGCTATAGCTAATAAGATGAGAATTCACGGAGAACGAATGGAGGATGTGGTGATTATTGAAAAAATCTTGAGGTCCATGACTTCAAAATACGACTATGTTGTTTGCTCGATTGAAGGGTCAAATGACTTGGATGCATTATCCATTGATGAACTCCAGAGTAGCCTTCTTGTGCATGAACAAAGAGTCAGTCGACAAGTTGTGGATGAACAAGCCCTCCAAGTCACCTCAGGAGGTTAGCAAGGAGGAAGAAGTGGCGGTCGTGGCTTCTATCGAGGAAGAAGGAGAGGAAGAGGTAGGGGTTCAACAAATCTATCATCGAATGCTACAGTTGTCATGGCCTAGGGCACTTCCAGTGGGAATGTCCAAAGAAAGCTGGGGATTCACAGGCGAATTTTGCAGAAACCAAGGAAGAAATGTTGCTAATGGCGCACGTGGAGGTTAAGGAAGCTGAGAAGAAGTACATTTGGTTTCTTGACTCGGATGCAGTAACCATATGTGTGGCAGAAGGGAAGTTTTTATTGAGATAGATGACAGCTTTCGAGAGTCAGTGAAGCTGGGGAATGACTCCAGTCTTAGTGTGAAGGGCAAAGGTAAGGTACGACTAGAAGTGCATGGGATCATGCATGTCATTACAGGAGTTTTCTTTGTACCTGAGTTGAAGAACAATCTGCTGAGTATTGGTCAACTGCAGGAGAGATGACTTGCAGTGCTCATGCAACACGGAAAGTGTAAGATCTTTCATCCCGAGAAAGGTCTAATTCTTGAGACTGAGATGACGTGCAATAGGATGTTCGCCTTGATTGCTCACTATCCACTGAAGGAACAAAAATGTCTCACCATGACAACCATAGATCAAGCAACTCTCTGGCACTGTAGGTACGGTCACCTGAGCTGGAATGGATTGAAGGTGCTGCAACAAAAGAATATGGTTGAAGGGTTGCCAAAGCTCAAAGCTTCTCAGAAAGTGTGTGAAGACTGTCTTGTGGGAAAGCAGCATCGTGACTCCTTTCCACGTGAAAGTAGGTGGAGAGCCTCCAAGATACTACAGTTAATACATGCTGACATATGTGGCCCAATAAGTCCCATTTCAAATAGTAAGAAGCGGTATCTCATCACCTTTATCGATGATTTCAGTAGAAGAATGTGGGTTTATTTTCTGGTTGAAAAATCAGAAGCCTTTGCCATGTTCAAAATTTATAAAGCTAGAGTGGAGAAAGAGACAGGAGCATTCATAGGAGGCTTAAGGACAAATCGAGGAGGTGAATTCACGTCACATGAATTCACAAATTTCTACAATGAGAATGGCATTCACAGACAGTTGACGGCTGCCTACACACCTCAACAGAACGGCGTAGTAGAAAGGAAGAATAGAACTATCATGAATATGGTACGTTGCATGCTGTCAGAGAAGCAAATTCCAAAAATATTCTGGCCTAAAGCTGTGAACTGGGCAGTGCATGTATTAAATAGAAGTCCAACTCTTGCCGTAAAAGGCAAGACACCTGAAGAAACTTGGAGTGGGCGCAAACCATCGGTGGATCACTTTAGAGTCTTTGGATGCATTTCTCACGTGCACATTCCTGACAGCAAGAGAGTGAAATTGGATGATAAAAGCCTCAAATGCAAACTGATGGGGGTAAGTGAAGAATCCAAAGCTTATAGACTGTTTGATCCTATTTCACAGAAAATTATTATTAGTCGAGATGTGGTTTTTGAGGAAGATGAATAGTGGAATTGGGATTAGGTTTATGAGCAGGCTGTCTTAACCGACCTTGAATGGGAAACTGATGAAGAAACAACCACAGATGATGAAGAGGGATCTGGAGATATTGAAGACATTGAAGATGATGAGTCTCATGAAGTAGGAGGAGCCATGACTAAAGGCAGTGCACCTCAAGAGAGACGAACTCGAAGACCACCAATATGGATGAGAGATTATGCAATCGGTGAGGGTCTCTCCGATGAAGAAAATGTAAACTTGGCTCACCTAGCCTTGTTTACCAATAGTGATCCTATTACTTATTATGACGCCGTGAAGAGTGAGAAGTGGAGACAAGCAATGCAACAAGAATTAGAAGCTATAGAGAAGAATGATACGTGGGAGTTGACTGATCTACCACCAGGAGGAAAAACCATTGGAGTAAAGTGGGTGTTCAAGACGAAATTGAATGAAAATGGGGAAGTGGACAAGTAAAAGGCTCGTCTCGTTGCAAAGGGATATAGCCAGGAATATGGAGTTGATTTCTCTGAGGTGTTTGCACCAGTGGCTCGGATGGATACCATTCGAATGGTCATCTCTCTCGCTGCACAGAAGAGTTGGAAGATTTACCAACTTGATGTCAAATCAGCCTTCCTACATGGTGCAATTGATGAAGAAGTTTTTGTTGAACAACCACCGGGTTATGAACAGAAAGGGAGAGAATCCAAGGTATATCGGCTTAAAAATGCACTATATGGACTCAAGCAGGCTCCAAAGCATGGTACAGTCAGATTGAGGCATACTTTATCAAGGAGGGCTTCAAGAAATGTCCCTACGAGCATACATTGTTCATTAAGGCAGCCAATGAAGGTAAAATGCTAATTGTATGCCTCTATGTTGATGATCTCATATTCACTGGGAATGATGAATCAATGTTTGAGCAATTTAAAAAATCTATGATGAGTGAGTTTGACATGACTGATCTCAGAAGAATGGGGTACTTTCTTGGTATAGAAGTAGTACATAAAGCAGATGGAATATTCATTAGTCAACGAAAGTACTCACAGGAGGTGTTGGAAAGATTTAATATGGATCAGTGCAACTCAGTGCACAACCCTATTGTTCTTGGTTTCAGACTGACTCGTGATGAAGATGGAGTAAAGGTGGATAGCACGCTCTATAAGCAAATGGTTGGAAGTCTCATGTACCTAACAGCTACACGTCCAGATATCATGTTCACTGTAAGTTTGATCAGTAGGTATATGGAGCATCCTACTGAATCTCATCTGATGGCAGCAAAAAGGATTTTAAGGTACGTAAAAGGCACTGCTGGGTTTAGGATGTTCTACAAGAAGGGAGGAGATGAAGAGCTCATTGGGTACACGGACAGTGACTATGCCGGTGATCAAGATGATAGAAAAAGTACTTCGGGTTATGTCTTTATGATGAATTCAGGTGCAGTATCATGGTCTTCGAAGAAACAACCAGTGGTCACTCTTTCCACTACTGAGGCGGAGTTTATAGCTGCAGCTTCTAGTGCATGTCAGGTGGTATGGATAAGAAGAATTTTGGGAAGTTTAAGTGTAAAACAAGATGGTCCAACAACAGTTTATTGTGATAATGTGTCAACCATTAAACTTTCAAAGAATTCGGTGCTTCATGGTCGCAGTAAGCACATAGATGTTCGGTTTCATTTTCTTCGAGACCTTGTCAAAGATGGAGTTGTGGAACTGCACCAGTGCTCTACACAAGAACAGATTGCAGACATTATGACAAAGCCGGTGAAGCTTGAAACATTTCTGAAGCTGCGTGGATTAATAGGTGTTCGTGAATATCCTGGTATAAACTGAATATCAATGGTATTCAGTTTAAGAGATGATGGTGTTGAAATATTCAACAGTCTAGCTGTTAAGGTTTCCTTTATTCTAGGGTTTATCCCTTTGTTCTAGGGTTGATCCTGGACGTGCAAATAACCCTCCTTGATTGAAGGGACAAGTTGTTGTTTCTGTTTTTAATCTAGTCACTCACCACAATTTTAGGTCCTGATTAGTTGTGGGTTGTTATTTGTTTTCCCGTTCGATGTAAGGCTATTTAATAGTCGAAGATGTTTGCTTCAGTTCAATAAGATTTTCTCCTAAGCATATCTGCATTTTCATACTGTGTATTCTCAAAGGTCCAGTAACCTAGTTCAGTTTCAATAGAGAGTTTGAGACTTACATACATTATTCTCTTTCTTTTTTAGTTGTGCACTACTATTTTTTTGTAGTCCTTGATTAAGTAGATCGAAAGAGAATAAAAGAACGTAAACTAAAAAGTGTTGAAAGAAAATTGACGAACTAAAACAAAAATGTGGGAAATAAATTTCATACACCTTTTCCTTTTTTACACACTTCTGTTATTTATTTTTTTTGCAAGGTTAGTCATGTTCTTTTATTAAAGGCCAAAAGTAAAGTTAATTAACAGAAAATTAAGGTATTTAAATAAAAAAAAGTACAAAAAGAAAACAAGTAAAAATCATTTACTCAAAAGAATGACTTGAATTTTCCGGTTGAACAAATTAAAACTTGAACTAAAAGTTCATTTGAAGCTAAAAAGAAAGTAGCAAGTGGCTCTCTACTACAGTGGTGAAGATGAGTGTTGCCTTTGCACCAAGGCGTGGATTCAAACTCCTTAATCTAACAAATTTATCTTTCACAGAAAAAAAAGGTAAAAAGAAAGTGGACATGCATGATCTAGTTTAGTTGTTAGCTAGATATTAAAAAAAATCTAATTCATATAATAGAGTTTTTCATAAGGTTGTGGACTGAGTGCATGAGCCGGCCAAATAAGAGTAGTTCCACCGGGAAACTGCTAGGCCAGCACCCAGTAAAAAAACTAGCTCGGCACCCAGGCTATCCACTCAAGCCGAGCATTTTGACCAGCACCCAGCCTAAGCCAGGCAAGCAGAGCTCCTCGGGGCTGAGGTTAATTCTGGGGCGGAGGGAGATTCCGGAGCCTTGGTGCAGAGCTCCTCTAAATCCGCATGTGCATTTCCTCAAAATTCGACTGCCTCCTGCGATTCAACCACCTAAAGCGCACCCATCCCCACCCCTGAACGCATACCACTGCATCACCTCCCAGATTGCCAATACCCATCACCAACCCACCCCAAAATTTCTACCCAATAGATGTAGTTCCAAATCCGAATGGGGAGAGAGAGAGAGAGAGAGAGATGCAAAGGGAGGTTGACGCGAGTTGGCGTCGAGAGTGGCGTTTGGGGATGTAGAGGGAGAGTATAGACTGGGTTGCATAAAAGATTGGAACTTTTGAGTTTTTCTGGGAAAGTGAAATTCTGGGATTGGAGTTTTGGGGTTGGAGCAGTGAGTTTCTGAGAGTTGGGTTTTTTTTGTGTGTGGAAGGGATGGGAAGTTGCAGGAAATGAAGGGAAGAAGAAGTCAAAAAGTAAAAATTAAATTATTATTTTATAATAAAAATTAATAATATTTTAATAAAATTGACTAAGCTATTTGGTTTTAGGAGTGGAGATGCTTTGACCTATTACTGTTCACCGGGGTCTATTACTGTTCACTTGAGTGGATAAATGGGCTAGGTGCTGGCGCAAAGTCTTTAGGGATGGAATTGCTCTAATGATCTTCCAAAAATCTTAATACTGATCTATAAAAAATGAGAGAAATTTGTCGGTATATCAGAAACACGATCCAATACACCGAATGTCGTAATATAAATATTTGAAATAAAAGTATTCAATCACTAAAACCGACATTTTCGTTCACGAAATTACATTTCTATATTTGTAGGGTTTTTTTTTAGGAAAACTAATGAAAAGGGCTTGAAAACTTTGAGTTTTAATGATAAGGACAAAATAAAGGGTAAAGTGAATAGTGCCAGTATTGACTTTTTAGTGTAAAAATGTGGTTTTTCGTTAAAGTGAACAGTACCGAGAGCTTTTCGTTAAAGTTCCCTTTTTTTTTTCTTGTTTGGTGCACGTGAAAGCAATGAACCGACAACGGTCGATCTTTAGGACAAAATTTCAGATATTTTCATCGGAAAAAAAATCTGTAATTTAAGTTTGATGGTTGTACGATAATACCCTTGTAATTATTCGTAATTTTCAATAATGAACCATGCGTTTCGAGGAGGGCAGCGGGCCTTGGACTGTGGGGCAACGCCGTCCGTCTATCAAGTTTCACACAAAAACAAAAATAAGGGAAATGAAGTGATTTTCGTAGAATTATTTTATTACACACATTTCATATTGTGGACTTTAGTAAATAAACCGAAAGATAACAAAAGAAAAAAAAGTGTGTGAAAAACCTTTTTTTTTGTCATCAAATACATACTTTTTCTTTAAAAATGGGACTAGTTGGTGGATTGGTGATGACAGTTCACTATTTCGAGGGTCGAGAAGACTTACAAAGACATTTCAGCCTTCCCTAACCATTATCGTGCAATTCACCAGCATCAGGAATCAAATCCAAAACGTGCTGTGTGCAATACATGTCTGAAATTCGTCCTCAACCATTAGATCACACCGTGATGGTTCAATCAAAGTACATTTCATTAAAAGTAAGCTAATACAAGAGAAAGACGCTCGAAAAAGTGAGTCCAAAGCAATAAAGTAAAAGTCAAACTCCACCTAAAAAAAATTACAATGAAATAGGCCTGTAAGAGGCAACCCGGTGCAACACATAAACAAAAAAAACCCCAGAACTAAAAAGGAAAAGCAGCCGCCACCACCAAGTCAGACGCACCACCATCTCAAAGCTGCCACCACCTAGAAGAAGGACCAGCAAAACAAATGGATTAACAAAAAATGGAGGTAGACAAGCTACCGCGTTGTGAGCGCTCCCATAATTGTACCAAATAGTGCAAGTTGCACTTTAAAAGCAACAACCGCCAAAATGCATAAATTCCAGATCTAGGACAAGCTAAGAGCAAACTGAGACAATACTTGAAAGTAAAAGCCAAAATAAAAAGAAAAAGGAAGAAGAGGTTGGGGAAAGAAAAAGCATGCTTAAACATTTTGGATGCCACCGAACCCAACCAAAGAAAGTGGCCGAAGAGAGAGGAGAGTTTGAGACTTACAGACATTGTTCTCTTTCTTTTTTAGTTGTGCACTACTATTTTTTTGTAGTCCTTGATTAATTAGATCAAAAGAGAATAAAGGAACGTAAAATAAAAAGTTTTAAAAGAAAATTGAGGAACTAAAACAAAAATATAGAAATAAATTTCATACTCTTTTTCGTTTCTACACTTCTGTTATTTATTTTTTTGCAAGGTTAGTTATATATTCTTTGATTTTTTTAAATTTATTAATGGCAAAAAATAAGTTAATAAAAGAAAATTAAGGTATTTAAATAAAAAAAGTATAAAAAAAAAAAGTGAAAATCATTTACTTAAAAGAATGATTGATTTTTTTGGTCGAATAAATTAAAACTTGAACTACATTTGAAGTGAAAAAGAAAGTATGACATGCATGATCTAGTAGTTTAGATGTCAGCTGGATATGAAAAAAAAAAAACAGAAAACTAATTCATATAAAGGAGTGTTTCAAAATGTTGTGGACTGAGTGCATGAGCCGGCCACATAATAATTGACCAAAAATCGTAATACTGATCTATCAAAAATAAAAGAAAATTTTCGATATATCAAAAACACCGTTTGATAAATATCATAATATTTATTTTAACTATTCAATTACTTATTTTATGAAATGTTTCAGGTAGTATCCAGTATTTCATACAATAATATTTTTTTTTTTTTAAATTTGATTAGAAAAGTGAATTTCGTATAATTTAATTGATCCTTACACTGTAGCAAATGAAGAAAGTTAGAAGCTCGTGACAATCTAATCTCATTGTCTCACCCTACAGCTGTTACAACCTTATTAAATAATCAACGGACGGTGTGGGTTCTTTAGACTTTGAGTCTGTGTTTATACAAACTTTTTTTTTTTAATCTAAGAAAGTTCTAGTTCGCTCTGTTAAACTGTATTAATGTTTTGCCCGTTATTTGATGAACTTTTAAATGTAGGAACTGGACTGGATACATGGAATAAGTTCAACATATTATGTCTTACAAATCTCATCTAGAAGGGATGAGACTATAAGATTGGCTTCGACTCAATTTTAATCTTGTGTTATCATACGACGTCAATTTTTTGAATTTAAGAAAGTGCGGGTTTGCGAGGTTCATAATAAACTACTATTTTGACCGTTTTCTAGTAAACTTATGAATCTATGCAATTAGTTTATTAAATTGAACAATAGTTTGACATAGTATATCTTACGAGTCTCATGTAGATAGGCGAGATTGTAAAAGATTGATTCCGACTCAATTCCAATCTTGTCCAGCAACCGCGATGGCCATAAAAGTGAAAAATGCTGCCATGTATTTTTCTTATATAGTGGACTTTTCAAGTGAAGATGTTGATGTTGGGAGTGGTTTTGCTTGTGGACCAAGGCCATTTATGCAAAGGTCAATTAGTACTTGGCTATCTCCACCTACAAAGCATGCACTTTGATTCCTTTTAGGTAAAGGAAGGCACGTAGTGCTGGCACTAAGCAATTTCATACCAAAAAAATTCAATCCACAAACATCATAGTTGCTGCTGGCAGCCGAGGATTGGAAGCAAAGAAAATAGAGAAAAGTTGTCGAGCATGTGCCCTCCTCCCTAAAATATTTCCTTAATCGAACACTTTGGTGCAATGCTTGCTTATTTAGTTTTCCCCTTTTGGGTTGGAGTCTTTATCCTTTGTGAAAGATTAGTTTCAAAACATGATATAATTAAGCGTATCTTCAGTGTGAATTCTCGGAACACAACTCAACAAGTTATGATTAAGGGAAGTGATTTCTGCCACGATACTTCTGTTTATTTATATTCATCGATTTTGTTATGATTTATTCATTTGAAGGTCATACATATTCAAAAGCGTGTAGAAGGAAGAAAAAAAAGAAGTGCAATCACTTATGACGATAATGCAAAAATCATTCCCGATGATAATATACACCCTATTACAAGAGCAAAACTAATTAGTGGTGACAGTAGTGCTTATAATTTAGATTAGATGGTGATGAAACGAGTGTTATGAATGACATAACTGATTTATTACTTCGTTATATATACGTTTTTGTTAATATAGAAGAGTAAACTCGTCTATCTAACAACTATATATAAATGCGTTCCCATGCGATATGAATTCACATGGCAGAAAACCCCTAAAATGAAAAATAAAAGACTTGTAAACTCAAATAGTTGTCACTCAACAGTTTATGCGTCTATCGTAGTGACAATTATTTGAGTAGAAGTAGCTGTCTCTCTAGGTGCGTTTACCAAAAAAAAAAAAAAGGAAATCTCTAGGTGCTAGTTATTTTAATTAGCATCCTCTAATTGGTAGAAGTAGTTGTAATTTAGCAACTTTTTTAGGAGTAGTTGGAGTCTTTGGCTAAAAAAATGGTAGGGTTTTATTAGCAAGTAATCTTTGTTCATGGTATGGTGCCACGTTCCCTAAAACAAATCCACAATTTTTGAGAAATAAAAAACACATAAAAAAAAGGCATAGAGTATTGCTATTGCGTTCGTAGATGCGAGTTCATAACTGCGCAATGCATACGTGTTGTTTCAGTTCAAACGGGATGTCTAAGCAGCATTTATAGTCAAAGGCTGAAGCACATTGGAAAATGTACTTGTGAAAGTCTTTCGTAGACTTTTTGAATGTTTGGTATGAGTCTTTTTATGTTTGTTAAGTGTTTGATATAATACATACTAGACATATTTCGATAACACTTGACAAATTTTCTCAATAATACTAGTCAGATTAGCATATTTTTGATATTTATTGACATGTGTGCAACATGATTTGGTTAACGACAACATGCCCACCAAGTGTTTGACGAAATGCCTCAGTGAATAAAGTAAATTTTTTTTTGCATGCTTCACACTTTCTATCTAAAAAGAACTTAGACTTTCAACATTGAGACCCTCTAATGTTCGAATATTGAAATCCTCCATTGCTTATAGTTAGTGACTAGTGAGAGCGCAACAGTTCAACGTTTAAAACCTTATCCCATCCAATTATATCCTGGCCAAATGAAGCATCGGATTTAGTTGTGGGAGAACAAAGCAGCAGTTGGTGTTTTTGGTATGATAAGATTAAGACTTGATTGATGCGCTCCAACTCCAAAGGATTAGAGAAGATGACATTTACAGCTGAGGATGCTACTAACTTTCTCGGTCGGACCTTCTCGTTTTATATTTTCAAATGTTATTAAACGATCGTAAATTTAGTTGATTCTTGACAAAAAATAATTTTTAAATATGACCTAGAAAATAGATAATTAGATCATCGTGCAATATTAAAAAATATTAAGCAGAGCCATGAAGGTAAAAGGAGAAGATTCGAATGAAATATTGCTACTTGCATTTCTATTACATTTTACACTATCTATAAGAAAATCTGTCTTGTAATTAGTTGCATATTCTTTTGTAATGACGAGAGAGATAGATACAAATATACAATTGAAAATATCTAAAGTTTGCACATTTATCTATAACAGAAACAAATGTGATAGTTATTCTTATAACACAACGTGACGTGACTTCGGGCGTTTTGGTTCCTCTATCGTTTGCTTGGCACTTGGCACTTGGCACTTGGCACTGATGAGTTGAGGATCACCCCAGTGGTGACACGAAACTGAAAGTGTAGGTAGGATTGAAATTCTCTCCATATCCTTGTCGCTGGATTTGGAACAGACGATAGTGATACGAGACAGCTGTTGGTTGTCGACTGTGATGCTACCAATCTGGTTTCTTCTGACGAGAAATTCGGTAATGCAGTTATAACTGTTTTTTGCTTCTTGTTTCTTTTCTCATTAATTGTGAGGAAAAAAAAATCTCAATGTTGCCAATTTTGAAGAAATATAAGTTTTGGATACTTTGACGGGTGTAGCATGCCAACTGTCTATCAACCCCATATTTTGTTGTCTTGTAAAGATGAGTATTCAGAGTATGAGTGAGCTTAGTTCGGTTCGTTTCACCTTTAAAATTGAAAATGAGAGAAAATCATATAACTGACTTAATTATGTATTAGGTTAGTCTAATTGGTTCTGTTCAGTTCAGAAAAGAGAAGACAGAAGAGAATGGAGAGAGATAGAATTAGAAAAAGTGGTGAAAACAAAAGGAAAAAATAGACTTAACCGCAACGAAACTATAATTAGCGTGGTTCATCACATGAATTACTCCTAATGTGACTCCCAAATCACCGCGGTGATTGGAAAACATGGTTTAGAGTTATGAAATGTGCTAGGATAGTCGCACACGTGCATAAATGACTCCCAGTCATTGATGCAAGTGTTAGCCCTGATGCATCAATGACTAGAAGCCACTTTTGTGGCGACTATTCTAACACTCCTCTCAAACTACTAACCGCCGGAACATAAGCACAAGCACAGCTTGAAGATTTCATGGTCCAATTTAACCAAGATTACTTCTTATTAGCTTATGCACACCCAAATGAATAATTTTGTAGAGAGAACAATAACAAGCCAAATAAAATTTTATTCACCACAGCAGTTAGCCTCACATTTTACTGAAGTCGCATCATGTACCTTCAAAGAATTTACCATATTTACTACTGCTATTTTCCAACATCTTACACTCTAACAATTTAAAATTGACATATAACGAGAAATATGGAACGAACAAAAAATTTTCCTTGACGTACAGTTATACAAAGTCAGAGGAATCGACAAATCTAGCTTCATAAACCGCGTCTGCGCTTTCGGAAATGTCTGAGAATGAAGCTGTCTGCGTATAAAGGATAGTTCTTCCTTATCAGCCCCTTTATGCATTTCCAATATGAAAAGTCGACTAGTGTTCCGTCCTTTTGAACGATGAACAAACATCTTGAGCTTTCAAAATCAGGGTGATAACCAACCTGTCAACTCAAAACGAGAAAAACGCATCACATGAGAATCAGATTTACTTATAATACAAATACAGCATGCTTGAGAAAAACCCCAAATCGCTCATCTTTGATGAAGTGTTGAATGCAGAAAAAGTTTTTCGTGTTTGGCTTTAAATTTCGAAAACGACTGCCTGAAGCCAAGTTCCATCATTTTGAAAGCATGTATACTTCACACTGCACCACGATCCTTTCGGGATACTAGGGGTTGATTAGCGTTTCTTTGGTCAATTCATTATATGCCTTCTAAACACCATATACTAACAAGTAACAGTTCTTACTTATCATTCACCGGTAAATCCATATAAGAAACAATGCAGATAACTAGACATCTAAGGGGAACTAGAGAGATTGAGCTCCAACCACCTTCCACAATCAAGTGATGGAGGGTAAAACACTCCCACATTGGAGTGTGGTGTGGGAATCTGTGGAGGGGAAGCGATATTAAAAGGGTGAAGATAACATTCATCACCTACACCATCCCCAAGTTCCAGTAGCTCAGTTGGGAGGATAAAAGGTGGATGATGCTTAATGAGCCAGACTTGAATCAAAGTTAAAGTTAAAAAGTAGTCAAAAACCCGAAAGCGATCAAGTCTGATCATCGCCAAAACAGAAATGACAAGCAACATAGGATAAGCTATCCAGAAACAGGCATATCCAAACAGATAACATTCATGTTTCTCTAGATGCTCAGTTGCCAAAATCCTCACTTCTAAGCACTTGTATAGTAAATTAAAGTCATTGGGATCAAACGAAAAATGAGCAATCAAGTAATCAATCATCAGAGTTGTAAAGCAGCTTAATTTGAAAGCAGCCTAATTCAAAAGCACCAATACCCAATAATCAAAATTGGCACCCCAAACACTAAACCCCAGAATTACAAAGCAGCTTAATTCAAAAGAAGCTTAAACCAAAAGCAGCTTAATCTGAGATAATCGAACAAGGAAACAGAAATTACCGTGATATAATCGATTCCAGAACCGATCTTCTTCTTAGCTTCAGGATGAAACGGAAGCAACCTTTCGAGAACAGTCTTCTGATGCTCAGGACTCAATCTATCTCCGCTCTCGTACTTCCCCGAATGAAGAATCATCCTCACAAACCCTACCAGCGGAACTGTGTCCTCCAAAATCTTATCCTCCCAATCGACCCACTTCCCATCTTCTCCCCCATCTTCCTCCGAAATCCCGTCCATGTCCTTCCCGGACGACACCACCGGCTTTCGGAGCAGTCCCGACTCGGGCCCCTGCGTCTCGGGCCTCCCGATTCTGCTGCCCCCGTCGGGTCCCGTCTTCAGGGCGCAGGGGCGGGGTTGAGGCAACGTCGTATTGAGGAAAGGGAAGGATAGAGTTAGGGGGCAGGGGTGGAGGGTGAGGGAGTTTATGCGGCGGAGGAGGAGCGGCGGTGATCTGGAGAGAGATGCCATGGCTGTCCCGCCCTGAGGTACTAGTTGCTATGACTAAAAGGTGCTTTTTTTAGTAAGCAATTTTTCTCATCCTTCTTCAAAAGTTGAAGGCTTGAAGACCCATCAGTCACAGTCAGAAACCGTAGAGCTTTAGCAGATAAACAAGGAAATGCCCGCGAGGTTGTCCACTCTCCACCTCTGTTTCCCGATTTTGGGCCGAAAGCCCAGGCCCAATATAAAGTCACTAAAATCCATACCCATGCCCTCTTGCATTTTGAGCTTGGATTTTGCTTCGGCCAAGCTGCATGTGCCAAGGCGCGTAGTTGAGTTCCGACTGATGATGTATTGCACGTTCACCATTGTTTGCAAGGGGAATTAAAAAAAAATCTAAAAACCTTTTAGTTTTAATGAAAAATGACAAATAAAGGTGTAGTGAATAGTACTAAGAAAAGATAAAAATGTAATTTTTTTTGTTAAAATAAACAGTATCAGAAGTGTTTTGTTAAAATACTCTTATTTGTAAACTCTGCACCTGCTAGCAGCTAAATTAGACCACTGGAGGGTCTTGGCGAATCCAGCCATTTGATTTTTGAAAAACTAACGAAAAGCCCCTGAATAGTGACAGTTTTAATGAAAAGTCCTTTTTGAAGGTATAATGAATAGTGACAGTTAAAGGTAAAAAAGTGGTTTTTCGTTAAAAGTAAACAGTGACAGGGGTGTTTTATTAAAGCTCTCTTTGATTTTAAGGTCTGCCGGTCTCCCCCAAGCGTGCCAAGGCGAAAAGAGAGGTCGGTGAAGAGGTCAGTTGACGGCGGAGCGAAATGGGGAATCAGTCATCTTCCATTTTCGTCCATCGGGATAAACCATTTTTATTAAGGGAAAAATTGGAATATAAAAATTATCTAAATAATTATGGCTAGAGAAAAGAAATTCAAAAGCCGTGCATAGGCAAGTAATGCATGAACTTTTTTAACCAATATTTTTCTCTTCCGGTCCGAAGACCATCAATTGCGAATTGGAGATGCTTGCTGAAACAGGAAGCCCATTTCGTTCAATCGAAAAGAGAAATCCATTTGGGCCTAAATGAAACCTGATACGCATCAGTCATGAAGGACAAATATATATCGTGATTTTAAAGGACTCGAATCTCAGTATTTGAGCACAATACCTTTACGAATTGCACCGGAAATAATGAACACACAGACATTTAACATCTCACTTAATTATGGTCATTGTTTTCGTTTGATTTGTTCAATTTGATAGCTAAAAATAAAATAAAAAAGTGTTAAGAAGCCAAAAAAGGTGTGTGCAACTTATCTCCCATTGCCTAAAAATGCAATACGTTATGAGGTAATTACATTTTACCACCTTGAAGTGTGCTTCATATAACGCTTTGCATCCTCTTGTTTTAAATTTCTAATATATATCAGGGATATTTCACATTAAGTTAATTCGAGTAACGAAAATAGAAGTTTAAACTTTGATGTATAGGGATAACACATTTATTTATCTAATTTGACCATGCCCAAGCCTTCAATCTTTTTAGCCATCATGTTAATCTTAGCAAATTATAACGTTTATTTTAGTGGTATTATTAAATAATGATGTGGCTCACTTAGGTTCTATTTTTTCTTAATTAAAATTGCATGAACGCCTCATAGATCAAACATTAATAAAAAGTTAAAAATAACATAATTGCTAACTTTTATTAAATAAGGTAGAGATGATAAGTTTGTGTCATCTTTTAGCGAGAATGAGAATAAATATGATATCTATCACTGCAGTGACCCTTAATTTTGCTCCGTTCAAAGAACGCCAATTAAATTTTTTAAATTCAAATTGACCCGGTCGAATTAAAAATGAAAAAAATGTCCGAATCAATTAGCAATGGACAACAACTAAAACCTTTTTTGTTTTATCATATATGAAAATTTGAACAATGAAAAGATATACAAAATTGATCCCGAATTGGGACAACAATTAGAAACTTTCAAACAATTGCCACCCGCCCCGTTTTGAGAACCTTCCCGGCCTTTTGTGTCTGGCCACGCGCCATTCATAAACCCTAGCAAAAATCTCAGAGAACAGCACCATCAACGTTTTACGTATCCATTACTCTATCCGAGATTCCAAAACGCTCAATAAAAATCCTCGTCATCCGTCGAAGCCGGCATTGGCTGCTGGGACCTCCGCACCGGCGCCGAGCAGCTCCGCTACAAGCTCTGCGCCTCTCTGCCTCACGGCCTCATCTGCGTCGGCGAACGGTTCCTCGCCTCCTCTCAGCTCTGCAAGCCTTCTGCCTCCTCTGGCTCTATCCAGTACTGGTCCTGGTCCAAGGTAAGATCACCTCCTTTCTTATGCACACAACCTGTTTGATGAACTGCCTCAACTGATAAAGCTTGCATTTTTATTGAATTTTGGGATTTTTGATGTGCAGCCGCAAGTTGATGTCAAGAGTTCCCAGAAGACCGATCAATCCGCTCGCTGCGAACAGCGACGGCACGTCGGGTAATATCTACTTGTGGAAGGTTAACTTTCCTAATCATTTTTTTTCACCTCTTTGAATTTATCTCTTTTTGAGCTCTGAAATGCTAATTAACATTTTATTTTTGTATATTTTAAGGTTAATACTGGTAGACTGCTTAAGAAATGGCATGCTCACGACAGAGGTGTTTGTTGCTTGAGATTTTTGGATGACGGCTCCCTGCTGATTTCGGGGTTGGACGATGGAGGCATTAGAAAACGGTTATATCTCTATCCGTTGAATGTCACAGATTATTTGATGATTATCAAAGTGAATTAGAAAGCCATCTGTACGTGCTAAATTTATGAAGCACACTCTTTGTGTAACGGATGTTGGCGCAGGATATGGTGGATGCAAAGCCATTATTGTGTCAGCATCTCAGGATCGCATGTGTAACGTATGGCGTGGCCTTGACTAAATTATAAACTGTATTTGGTATAATAATAATGTTTAGTAAAGGACGGATCATGTACTGAACAATGATGACAAAGTTAGTTAAAATGGGGTCTGGATACTATTAGAGAAAACAATTCATGAATTCACCATCCACATGTGGATTGTTTGTCTTGACTTGTTGATCTTTTACTTTCTTAAATGCTCAGATTTTTCGTAGCATCTACTCACTGTAATTCCCTCAACATCTATTGCATTTCTTTTGCCTATTATGTACTGATGCATTCTTATTCATCCCACAAAAAAACCAATGCATTCTTGAAATTGCATGTGTTTTATAATTTTGATTTGGAAGTACATTTCTCAGGTTTGGAGAGTAGGAAGTGGGAGATTATTGAGAAATATTGTTTTCCCTCCTATAATTGAGCCATTGCACTGGATCCTGGTGAAAATGTCTTCTTTGCCAGTGGTAGAGATGGCAAGATATACGTAGGTGCACTTAATGCTGAGAGGCCGTTTAACAGCAAGAATGGATTGCATATCATCAATTGTTTCTCGAATCACAGGTTTCTCTCTTTTCCTATAGGCAACCGCAACCTTTGAGTTTTCTTCAGTTAACACTTCTCTAATTTTTAACTTTGTTTTTTTCGTTTTTCAAAGTATAATTGCCAAAGATTGTTGCACGTTTTAAGAACCCTGCATTCTACCTTTAGTTACGACAGGCCTTGCATTCTGGCGAACTGAATCGAGGAACATTCATTTTAGTATATTTTGAATGAGCAAAACTCATTTAACTCACAACTTTATACTTTTGACTTTTGAACAGCAAAGTTGTTACTTGCTTAGCATATGGCATTTCCAAAAATTATTTGATTTCTAGATTACAAGATGGCGTGGTTCGAGTTTGGGATGCTAGAACTCATAATATTCTTCGCGTGTTCAAACATGCAAAAGGTTATCTCAATTCTATTAGAATTATTTCCTACCCCGGGTTTATGCATATTTGATGATATTGAAGCAAATTTAGCTATATTTGATTAGCACTATTTCATAATACAGTTAATATTCAAATATCTCAGTTGTTTGTGTTCAATCTGCCGAACTTTACTAATTTGTTTAGTATTTACATAAAATTTGTACTGTACTCTGCAGGTCCAGTGAATAATATTCTAGCCATTCGACAACACTTTTCTGAGAAATATTGTTCTGACTTCAACTGAAGACCTCATACAAGTCTAGATCACTTTGCATTATACTACACACACGCTTTTGAAGTGCCTATGTCCAGACGATCTTCATTCTCCCCGAAAGCAAATGAAAAGACCATTCTGCTGAAATCTGTAATGCAGCAGCCAACCACCGGTTCTAGTAATGCATGCAGGCTTCTCTCCCTTTGCATCTCACTTCCTCAGAAAATGCGTTAGCCCTGCGTCCATTAGCAGCACTCGCAACAGTCAAGCGGGTAGGATTAAACTAAACACCCCAATTAATTTTGAGATTACCTGTTTCTGCACTCTTCCTTTTCGATGATTTTTGCACCCGGCCAAAGTCAGCTCCAATGTAATGGTTTCGGTTTATTTCAGGCAGCATTGTTTGTACACCCTGTAACTACTAGCAGCTGAATCAGACGACTGGAGGTCTGCAAAATTTTGTGACCCTAAACTATTACTTTCTTGCATATAATTTTCGGTTTAAAGTTGCGTGTAGTCTCAAATCTAGAGATTTTAAAAGTAAAATAAAACTAGAGCATTGCAAATCACAACATTGGGAGAGGAGGAATCGTACTCTGGACTTGGAATATGGTCTTAACCGAGTTACAAGTCCCTTGCAACACTATATATGCAGTTATGCTTGTCTAGTTGGATTGATGTAAAATGAATAGAGCGCGTTGGTAAATAAATAGAAAAGAGGTTAATTACTAGAAGTGGAAGGTCTCTCGTGCAACTAAACAGCATCCTCTGCTTCGACTATGCCTTCACCTCCTCACCAGAAGTGGAAGGCCTCTCATGCAACTAAACAGCATCCTCTGCTTCGACTATGCCTTCACCCTCATCATCAGAATCAGAAGTGGAAGGCCTCTCAGGTAACTCAACAGCATCCTCTGCCTCCACTATGCCTTCACCATCATCATCAGAACTGGAAACAAGTGGAGGCCAGATTGTGATGTTGGGGATGTGAGAAATCATGGGCCACTCCTTTCCTCTGCCTCTTCGGCAACCTCGTGCAAGAGTCGGAGATTTAAAGATGTGAAATGTCTGAAGTGGTGTTTTCCGCAAGAAGTCTGGCAGTGTTTTTAGCCAAGAACAGGAGTCAAACTTCAAAAAAGAAAGGCATGGCATTATGGTAATATGAGAATCATCTTCCTTCCACTCTTCCCACGCCTCCATGTCCTCAAATTCGAGTTGTTTCAATTTTGGGAATATAATGCATGATGATGCTGATGACGTTTCCTTTTCTATTCCCAGAAACTCAACTCCAACCTTTTTTACTCCTTTCATATGCCAAATGGTCAGCCTTTCGAGGAACGGCAATCTTCCCAAATGAGGTAAAACTTCACATTCGTTCCAATCATCAAGAGTAAGAAATCTCAAATTGTTTAATGACATGAGCCAGTTGGGGGCAGTGCTTTCATTATGCCTTGCAATATATAAAGATTCCAAATTTGGATGCGGTCGTAAAAAATTCAGTGTTTCTGCACTACTACTGCTTCTTTTTCTTCCCTCCTCATCTTCCCGATTTGCAAAAACTATATACAAATTTGAGAGTTGTTGTTTGTTCCCCAGGGGTGATGCTTTCTCACCCTCACCCGCAACAACTTTCACATCCCCATCAATATCTATGAAGAGTGTCCCCTGAAGTTGGTCCAAGTTTCTCAAATCTCCCAAATCTTATGAACACCACGTGGATCAAATATTAATAAAAAATTAAAAATGAATTAATTTCTAACATTTATCAAATAATGTAGGGATTGTAACTTGTAAGTCTGCGCCATCTTTGAACAAGAAAAAGGTGAGAATGAGAATAAAGAATCCGGCTCTGCAATGGCTCTTAATTCAGTCATGTCTGTCGAAGTCGGCAGAGGCTGTTGGGACCTCCGCACGGGCGCCGAGCATCTCCGCTACTAGCTCTGCGCCTCTCCGCCTCACGGCCTCATCTGCGTAGGCGAACGGTTCCTCGCCTCCTCTCAGCTTCGCGAGTCTTCTTCCTCCTCTGGCTCTGTCCTGGCCCTGGTCCGGGGTAAGATCACCTCCTTTTTTATGCACACAACCTGTTTGATGAATTGCCTCAATTGATAAAAGTCTGCATTTTTATTGAATTTTGGGAATTCTTGCAATTTTATTGAATTTTGGGAGTTTTGATGTGCAGCCGCAAGTTCATGTCTAGAGCTTTCCAAAAGAACCGATCAATCCGCTCGCTGCGAACAGCGAAGGCACATAGATTGTCGGCGGAGGCTCGTCGGTGAACATCTACTTGTGGGAGGTCATTTTTCTTTATCTTCTTGGTTTTTCGTAGCATGTATTCTTATAAGTTCCCCAATAGCTATTACCCTTTTTTGCCTATGGCCCTATTATGTACTGATGCATTCTTTTTCGTCTCCAATAAATAAAAAAGCAATGCATTCTTGAAACTGCATGTGTATTATAGTTTTGATTTGGGTGTACATTTCCTAGGTTTGGAGCGTAGGAAGTGGGAGATTATTGAGAAATATTGTTTTCCCTACTATATTCCAGTTTGCAGTTTTTTTTGTTATTCAGATGAGTTTTCTTCAGTTAACACTTCTCTAATTTTTAACTGTGTATGTTCGTTTTTCAAAGTATAACTGCCGAAGATTGTTGCATGTTTTAGGAACCCTGGATTCTTCATTTAGTTATGACAGGCCTTGCATTCTGGTGAGCTGAATCGAGGAACATTCATTTTAGTATATTTTGAATGAGTTAAGACTCTTTTAACTCACAACTTTAACTTTTTGAACAGCAAAGCTGTTACTTGCTTAGCATGTGGTATTTCTGGATCAGATGATGGCATGGTTCAAGTTTGGGATATGCTAGAACTCATAACATTCTTCGCATGTTCAAACATGCAAATGGCTATCTCGATGCTATTTGAATTATTTCCTTCCCCGGGTTTATGCAAATTTGATGACATTGAAGCAAATTTAATGAGAATTAGTGTACCGCTGTTTCATAATACATTTTATATTCGAATATCTCAATTGTTTATGTTCAATCTGCCAAACTTTAATAATCTGTTAAGCATTTACTATTTACATAAAATTTGCACTGTATTCTGCAGGTCCAGTGAATAATATTCTAGCCATTCGACAGCAATTTTCTGAGAAAATACAAGAAGTTGTATTAAGGTTGCAACTTGTGTTGTATTCTTGGTTCTGACTTCAACTGAAGACCTCAAACAAGTCTGGAGCTCTTTGCATTATACTGTACACACACGCGTACAGTTAATGTGCCTATGTCCAGACGATCTTCATTCTGCCCGAAAGCAAAGGAAAAGACCATTCCAGTGAAATCTGTAATGCAGCAGCCAACCACCAGTGCTAATAATGCATGCAGCTTTCTCTCCCTTCCCATCGCACTTCCCCTAAAGAGAAAATGTGTCAGCCCTGCGTTTGTTAGCAGCACCCGTAACAGTCAGGTGAGTAGGATTAACCAAAAAAAAAAAAAACACTAAACACCCCAACTAATTTTGAAATTACCTGTTTTTGCACTCTTCCTTTTTGATGATTTTTGCAGCCAAAGTGAGCTGCAATGTAGTGGTTTCAGTTTATTTCAGGCAACATTGTTTGTAAACCCTGTAACTGCTAGCAAATCAGACAACTGGAGGGTCTTGGTGAATCCAGTTTTTTGAGGTCTGCCGGCCTCCCAAAAGCGTGCTCGTGAAACTTTCTGCAAAATATTGTGACTATAAACTGTTACTTTCTTGCATATATTTTTTGGAATGAAATAAAACTAGAGCATTGCAAATCACGATATTGGGAGAGGAGGAATCGACCTGGGGACCTAGAATATGGTCCTTACCCTTGCAACATTATAAATAGTTACTTTCTTGCATAAGTTTATGGAGATTTTAAAAATAAAATAAAACTAGAGCATTGCAAATCACGATAGTGGGAGAGGGGAATTGAACTCGGGACCTGCAATATGGTCTTAACCGAGTTACAAGTCCATTGCAACATTATATATAGAGTTATACTTGTCTAGTTGGAATAATCTTGTAATTTCCAAGTATAATACAAGCTCTACCCAGAAATTACAACACTGATGTAAAATGAATATAGAGTGAGTTGGTAAATATATAGAAAAGAGGTTAATTACCAGAAGTTGAAGGCCTCTCATGCAACTATACATCATCCTCTGCTTCGACTATGCCTTCACCCTTCTCACCAGAAGTGGAAGGCCTCTCAGGTAACTCAACAGCATCCTCTGCCTTGACTATGCCTTCATCATCATGATCAGAATCAGAATCAAGTGGCGGATTGATTATGATGTTGGGGATGTGAGAAATCTTGGGCCACTCCTTTCCTCTGCCTTTTTGGCAACCTCGTGCAAGACTCTTACAGTACATGATTTCAAGTGTCTGAAGTGGTGTTTTCCGCAAGAAGTCTGGCAGTGTTTTTAGCTGAGGGCACCAGCCAATCTGTAAAGAAGAAAGGCATGGCATTATGGTAATATGAGAATCCTCTTCCTTCCACTCTTCCACTCCTTTCCACTCTTCCCACGCCTCCATTTCCCCAAAAAGGAGTTGTTTCAATTTTGGGAATAGAGTAATGCATGATGATGCTGATGACGTTTCCTTTTCTATTCCCAAAAACTCAACTCCAACCTTTTTTACTCCTTTCATATCCCGAAGCTCCAGTGTTTCGAGGGACGGCAATTTTCCCAAAGGAGGTAAAACTTCACATTCATTCCATTGCCAGAGAGTAAGAAATCTCAAATTGTTTAATGACAAGATCCAGTTGGGGGCAGTGCTTCCATTATACCTTATGATATCCAAAGATTCCAAATTTGGATGCGGTCGCAAAAAATTCAGAATTTCTTCACTACTACTGCTTCTTTTTCTTCCCTCCTCATCTTCCCGATTTTTAAAAACTATATACAAATTTGAGAGTTGTTGTTTGTTCCCCAGGGGTGATGCTTTCTCACCCTCACCCGCAGCAACTTTCACTTCCCCTTCAATTACTATGCTGAGTTCACCCTGAAGTTGGTCTAAGTTTCTCAAATCTTCTAATTTGAACGCTTCATCGTCGTCTTTACCACCGCCAACAGGGCACCGATCTAGTCTTCTTAGATTTGTTAATCTCCCAATCCCTTTCGGCAAGTACTTCAGCTGAAAGCAATACCCAACATAAAGATGCTTTAAGTTAATCAACTTTCCCATGCTCTGAGGTAGACTTTCAAGTTCCCCACACCAAAGAAGCCGCAATGTCTGCAAATTGTATAAATTACACACCCCATTCGGTAGCTTTTTCAAATCACGATTGTGAGACAAATCAATAAACCTCAGATGCACCAATTCGCCTATCTCTTCTGGAAGCTCTTCAAAACAATTATTACTCAAATTCAATGTCCTAAGATGTTTCAACTCTGACATCAAAGTTGAGTCCATAACGGTGAATTTTGAACCAAAAGTTGCAAGAGTACGCAGATCAGTTTTGCACCTGGAAAATGAAACATGTGGAAATGGACCCTCAAGAGCAAGCAATAGGGTCAAATGACGAATCTTATCACCCAAGGACTCTATTGTATCGTTACCACCCTTAACCTCCATTGTAAAGCATTCATTTTGAGTAAGAAACTGCAGAAAGTCGTGCACAATATCATGCATTTTACAACTCTCGATATTTCCATAACGGTCTTTTTCAAAGTCTTGGAAGAAAGATCGCATTACTAAATTATCAAAACACCTTTGACCAACTATTTTCTTCTCTATTTTTTCTTTCGAATAGAGATAATCTTGTGACATCCACAACTCAATCAAATAATCTTTATCGATCAAATGATCTTTTGGAAAAATAATACAATATAAAAGGCATCGTTTGACCGTAGGTGCCAAATCAAGATAACTCAGTAATAATGGTTCGAAAACTTGTTGCTCAAACTTTTCCAGCTCCCATATCTTACTGTCCAAAACTTCTTGCCATTCTTTCCTCGTTGTCTTGTAACGCATGAGACTACCCAGAGCCTTTGCAGCAAGAGGCAAACCCTTGCACTTTTTTGCAATTTTTTCACCAATGGCTTCCAACACACTATCCTTATCTCTACTAAAAAATGCCATGCAGTTGAATATTGACAAACAATCTGGTTCGCTCAACCTCTCCAAATCGATCTTTTGAGTGAGAGCTCCTATCATACGAACAACCTCCTCTTTTCGAGTGGTCACCAATATTCTACTGCCACGGGCGCCACTTTGTATTAATGGCAACTTCAATTTCTCCCACTTTATCTGGTTTTCAGTCCACACATCGTCTAGGACAAGGAGAAACTTCTTTCCCTCAATGGATTTAGACATACATTGCATGACAGTTTCCAATGCATCTGAATTTGGGGTGGTAGCTCCGACACGCTCAATGATGTCCTTGGCAATTTTGATCTCATCAAAAGGGTCCGAAACACAAACCCATATTTTGATATCAAACCCCTTTTTCACAGTTTCATCGTTAAAAGCCAGTTGGGCCAGAGTTGTCTTCCCCATTCCTCCCATCCCAACAATAGGGATGACAAGGAGGTCCCTCTCTTCTTGACTACTCTCTTTCAACAACTTGCTGACCAAATCTTTCATTTGTTGTTCTCTACCAATTATCATAGATGCATCAATAAAAGAAAAAGTTTCCCCTCGCTCGAGTTGTTCATTGATCGTTCTCTCTGTGGGGAGAAAGCTATATCTCTGTCTTTGCCCAGCAATCTCATCTAAATATCCATTCAGACGTTTGATCATACGAGCAATCTCACGAACTTGAATTACCCGTCTGACTTGACCAAAACAAAAGCAAGAGGAGGGAATAGAGAAACATACCGACTTCATCTTCTTCTTAGTAACAAGAGAAGTACTTCCACCGCGCTCTTCTTGTTTCTCAACTTGTTGTTTCAGTATTTCAGTGTTCCACTCATCCAGCACATTGTCCATCTTGTACGACACATCTTTCAGGTTCTCCAGCCATTTTCTCACGCCGGCATCCTGTACCTGCCTCTGCTCCGCATCCTCAAGCACAGCACGAATCGCTTCAAGGTTACGAGTGAATTTTGCAACATCTTCCTCTGCATTCAAAACCAGCTTCACCTCTTCTCCGGCGTATTCGTAAGTTACCGAAGCCAGTTGTTCGAGAAGCACGGAAATGAGTGCCTCGGCCATCTTTCGGTTAGCAGTGGAAACAGAGAAAACCAAGAGATCTGAACCGAGAAAGTGCAGGATCGAAGGTTGTGGTATCACACTTGTTCTTCCCACCACTACTTGAGTTAGAGATGTTGCTCAGATGGATGTGACAACCGACAAATAATAAAGTGGTAGGGTA
Organism: Crataegus laevigata; assembly: GCA_963580275.1. Classification (NCBI taxonomy): domain Eukaryota; kingdom Viridiplantae; phylum Streptophyta; class Magnoliopsida; order Rosales; family Rosaceae; genus Crataegus; species Crataegus laevigata. The sequence continues at coordinate 8,838,799 of OY756949.1, forward strand.
GAGGTGAGTCATCCCGCACCCTTTGTTCAACTTGACTTGTATTACAGGCATACATTGGTCCTCTTCCCTATTATACGATTGCACTCAGGAGTCAGGACCGCCACAATTAAACAATAATTGAGATAGCAGATTGGCGTATAATACATGTATCATTACGTATATCTTACGTTTAATACATGTATTTTTTTTACTCTTTGCCCTATGTATTTTAAAACACATTCGAATTTTTATCTAAGATAGTATTATCCGAACACTTACTTTTACTTTTTTCATTTAAATTTTTTATTGTTATACAAAAAAAAATTGAAGAAAATCAATTGTAAAAAATTAACAAAAATGTGTAAAATGTAAAAATAAAAGTGTAAATAGCACTTTCTTTTATTTAAGGTAAAAGCAAAAGACAAGTCTTTGGTGTGGTGATTTGACTTTGATATATATTAAGTCCCTGTGGTTAACTGTTGTTTTGTACTAAATTTAAACAAACAACTAAAGCAGCAGCGACATGAAAACAAAACAAAACCTTTGTAATTAAGAATTATTTCTCCTAATTGTTCTGTGAGTAAAATCACGGCTTCAAATCTTCTTTGTCACTGAACGAAAAAACAGAAAAACAAAAAAATCTTCTTTTTCAATTATTCCGACTTATGTCCAAGCAGTTAACCATCTAACCGAACCTAACAGTGCTAAGTTCAAGTACCTCTCCACCCACCCCGACCTCGTCAGCCACCCGACTTGGTTGCCGGCAACCCCTTCCTCCTCGCCGTGGAGCACCAGCTCATACGAAGCCTAAAAGCAAGTACTCAAACAACTGGCTCTTAATGCAGTTAAGAATTTGACAAATTGTGTTTCTAGCACAACCATTTTTTTTTCATTTTTCACTTTCTTTTTAAATAATAATATTTAAAACGTGTTTCATAAAGTTTGACTTTCAATTTTATTTTTTAAACAAATATTCAATTTAAAAAAAAACTAAAAACTGTAAGTAAAGGGAAGCTTTAATTAAAAAATACCTCCACAAACTTTTTTCTTAAAAAAAGACACCTAATCACTTTGTTTAATAAAAAACTTAAACTCTATTGAAATAACGGAAAATACGCACGAACAGATCTAAGTCGTAAAACCACGAGTTGGAAGCAAATTTCAATACGCAATGTACTGTCACATCGTCACAGGTGGAATCTTTTACTCTTGGTATCATCATTTTTTGTCTTTTCCTCCTCTCACTCTCACTCGTCCGCATCATCATTTTCACTTGACAACTACTTTCCTTCTCTCACTTAAGGCTAATTTAGTATTGTTGTGTTTAAAAAAATTATTTTTATTACGTTGTGTAGATAAACAATTGTAAAATTAAATTGTTAAATATTTGGTGAACTTTTTTTGTAAATGTGTTTTTAACAAAAAAAAAAAAAGTGTTGAGTGTGGTAAATTTTTATATGAAACTGTTAATGACTAAAAAGATATGGTATTGAATGTGATATAATAAATACTAAAAAAAAATAATACAGAGACAAAAACTGTAACTTTGTAAAATATGTGAAGGTATACTTGTTATTTAAAAATTTCATTAAATAAATACTGTTCACTATACTTTAAAGAAAAAACAAAAAACACAATAAACTCTGCTTCTACTTTTCTATTATTATAGACATCATTTTTTTTAAATCATTTTTTTATTGTTTTTACCAAACACGTTTTGTGTTTCAGACTTTTAAATAAACTGTTTTTTTTAGAAGTACCACAACCACAAACCAGCCCTTACTCCCCAGGCAAAAATCCACATAGAGCCATAATATATATATATTTTTTTTCAACAAACGGTATTATCTAAACTAATGAGGAGGGGTGAGTTTAGTCTCACAATGAGCTAGCAATAACATGATTCGAATTCGTCTTTGATAAGAATTGAATCTAAGACATCTCACTTATAAATGAAGAGGAATACAACTAAAGTACTAAACAATATTTATATTAATTATAAATAGGTCAATCATGTATTGTGATATTTAAATACAACTAAAACAAACAAAAAATACATAATCTGCCACTACAGCTGGCATCCACTTCAATAGACAACCATTTCTCATATGTTTTTTTTTATTTTTATATTATGTTACCTATGTGTCTGTTTTCTGAGTATGTATTTTAAATTTGGATGATTCAGATGCTGCATTGTAATGCCCATTTTATGGTTTTGTTTTTACCATTACTCACACCACTCTTAGTCTTATGAGTCCATTTTTACATTTAGATTCAGACACTGCAATGCAGTATTCGTTTCATAATTCTAACTTTTACTTTTGGATTTAGACACAGAGTTGAAGTTTCCATTTTCTAGTTCATTTTTTCTATCACTCATATGCCTCTTACGCTTCACACCCCATACGACTTCTAATTTTTACATTTAAATTCAGATCCTACAATTCTCTATTTTACATTTGAATTCAGACACTGCTGAATTGCAAACCATTGAACTATGTGCTTTCTCATCTCACTGTCTTTCTCTTGGCAAACTCATATACTTAATTGGACTAGCTCTACCCTCAAAGATCAGAACTGAGAAAATGCAGGATCGAAGGGTGTGGTATCACATTTGTTTTTTTTTTTTTTTTTTTTTGGTAAAGTGGTATCACATTTGTTCCACCCAACGCTTCTTGAGTTAAAGTTGCTCAGATGGATGTGACAATCGACAAATAAGAAAGTGGTAGGGTAGAGGTGAGTCATCCCGCACTCATTTGTTTAACTTAACTTGTATTACAGCCATACATTGGTCCTCTTTTCTGTTGTACGATTGCACTCAGGAGTCCGGACAGCCACACGAATCAAACAATAATTGAGATACCAGATTCGCGTATAATACATGTATTATTATGTATATCTTACGTTTAATACATGTATTGTTTTTACTCTTTGACCTATATAAACACATTCAAATTTTTATTTAGAATAGTATTATCCAAACACTAAGAATTATTTCTCCTAATCGTTCTGTGAGTAAAAGCACGGCTTCAAATCTTCTTTGTCATTGAACCAAAAAATAAATAAAAAAATCTTCTTTGTCAATTATTCCGATTTATGTCCAATAATTTTCACATGGGTAAAAAGAAGTTGGGAAAGAGAAGATGCGAAAGCACTTGAGAATTGAAAGTAAAAACAGAGTAGACATGTACAAAGGCCACAGTTGATTTGACTTTTAAATTACACAATCCCAGATTTGTTCGACTTTCAAGCATCATTTGTCATGGGGAGGAGCAATTTGCTGTGATTTTCTGAGAACTTAAAACAACCAAATAAACAAGAAATTTATAATGAAACATGGGAGAAAATTTTTGTGAATTTCTGTTCGTAAGCCTTTTTATTAAAGGGATGTGATATCCACACACCTCTTTTTACTTCTCTCACACTTTTTTAGATTTCGGCCGTCGGATCAGATGAATTGAAGAAGATCTAACGAACAAAAAGTAATAGAAGTATGTGAGAAGTAAAAAGGAGTGTGTGGATAACACACCTCTTTGTTAAATTGCACTAACTGTATAATTGCCATTTTCATTTGCATGTGAAAGATCTCCGAGAACCCTCTGACGATCTGAACAAATGGTGGTGGAGAGGTAGTTTATGCCTCCATGGATGTGCAATGACTAGGTATTTAGTGAAGAAGAATTTTTTTTTTTTTCATGTTAAACGACATTGTTTTTTTTTTTTAACCGAAGATAGGATGTATTAAATACGAATGGATAAGTTTACATCACGGGCAAGTACATTGAACAGAAATTCGGGACCGACATGATCCCAAGCAAAATCCTTGCCTGTTTTAAATACAAACTTCGCCACTGAGTGAGCAGCTCTATTACACTCCCTAGGTACAAAGGCAAACGTCACAGACGTTAGTCTTGTAGCTAGAACCTCAATGTCGCCAAGAATGCACTCAAAGCTGCAGTCAGGAGTAGCCTCTTTGTTGATCATTTGGATTATAGATTTAGCATCAGATTCCACACAGATATTTTCAAAGCCAAATTCAAGACAAGCCTGTTAACCTGCACGGATAGCAGAAACCTCAGCGACAGCCGCACTAAGGTAAAAACCTGTTCCCGAGCCGCCGGCCGCATGGAGGATACCAGCAAAATCTCGGATAACCCAACCCGTGCCACCACGCAAGGAATTGTTACACCAAGATGCATCTGTGTTGATTTTGAAAATCCCAAATTTCGGCTTCACCCACTGACCATGTAGTCGATCAGCAGAATCCAGGGGCAGCACATGTGGAGAAATTGCATCCCCGTTATGGTGCTTCGATGCCTCACGATACTCACCAATATTTTTCCTCCAAAGTGATAAGATATCCATAGGTTGGCTGGACATACCTTTGAACACTGCATCGTTTCTGTTTTTCCAAAGCCGCCAAAGACCATACGCAAATTCTTGCAGGATTTCGTCTGCCTCCTCCCTGTCTTTAATTATAGTGTAAAAGGTATTCCAGTTTGTTACAAAATCAGCACCTACCATATCAAAGGAGTTGAGTTGTAATGGGGAACAAAACCAGAAGCGGTGGCTGATGTCGCATTTGAAAAAAAGGTGATTTTCAGATTCGTCAATCGAATTGCACACCCCACAGATGTTATCCACTCGCATGTGCCTTCTTTGTAGATTGCGACGAACAGCCAAAGCATTATTACAGCATCTCCATATGAAGAATTTAATTTTGTTGGGGACGTGAAGTTTCCAAATCCCGTTCCAAACTTGATTAATATCATGATGTCCACTAGGGCCGCCTCGCCCCTTTTTGCCCAGAGCTCCGTTTTCCATCAAGTTGACAGCCACCCCATAACCAGTTTTAACAGAATAGACTCCATTAACAGTGTGGTGCCACATAAGTTTGTCCTTGCAGCCGTACATACTGAGTGGGATGCTAAGAATATGTTTGGTATCCTCAGAATTGAAGCCTTCCAAAATTTTCTCTCTTTTCCAAGTTCTAGAACTAGCATCGATTAAATCACATACCTTAGTTTCAGGCAAGCTGGCATTCGGCCTAACCATAAAGGTGGACGGTTTAGGAAACCACGGGTCCTCCCGGATATTTATTTTGGTTCCATCTCCTACCCGCCATCTGACTCCATGTTGTAGCACCTTGCGAGCCTCAAAAATTCCCTTCCAGCCCTATGAGGTGTTCTTACCCTTGCAAGCTTCCCTGAAAGTTTTCCCCGGGAAATATTTTTCCTTTAGTACTGAGGCAATGAGTGACGAGGGATTCAAGGATATTCTCCACCCAATCTTGGCCAAGAAGGCAAGATTGAAGCATTGGATGTCTTTAAAGCCAAGGCCGCCGAGTTTCTTTTGTTTCATTAGACGCTCCCAAGATATCCAATGAACCCCTTTCCTCTGATCACTTCCTCTCCACCAGTAGTTCCGTATAGCCCTCTCCATGTCCTTACAAACCCCGATGGGAAGCTTGAAACAGCTCATGGCAAAATTAGGCAGAGCCATGGCCACCGCCTTCACGAGGACTTCCTTTCCCGCTTGGGAAAGGAATTGCTCTGACCAACCTGCGAGCCTGGCTTCGATCTTGTCTCTGATCTCCGCAAAGACAGCTGTTTTGGACATTCCGAAATCAGATTGGAGCCCAAGATATTTTCCAAAGCCCATCCTACATTGGATGCCCAGAGTTTCCCCAATTTTCTTCTTGGTCCTTTTCGAAGTCATAGATCCAAAGAAAATAGAGCTTTTATCCAGATTAATATTCTGTCCCGAACCATTAGCATAAATATTTAGAATATCCACCATCCCTTGAGCTTCCTCCACAGTGGCATGTCCAAAGAGCACCGAGTCATCCGCAAAGAACAGATGAGTTAAAGGGTTGCCAGTTGGCGATAACTTGAAGCCATGTATAGAGCCGCGCTCCAAACTTCTTCTAATTAACATCGAGAATCCTTCAGTACATAAGAGAAACAAATAGGGAGATAAGGGATCACCTTGTCTTAGGCCTCTCTTCGGAAGGATGTAACCCGTCGGGGAGCCGTTCATGAGAATACTAAAAGAGACAGATGATATACACTCCTTGATGCGCTCACAGAATCGCGGCGGAAACCCCAATTTTGCCATCATGGAGAGTAGAAAGTTCCATTCCACCCGGTCATACGCCTTAGCCATATCCAATTTAACTGCCATACCTTCTTGATTCCTTTTCTTTTGGTGCATCAGAGAATGAAGAGTTTCATGCACCACTAGGATATTATCTTGAATATGCTTTCCAGCGATAAAGGCCGACTGGTTTTCCCCAATTATTTTTGGCATCACCATCTTCAGCCGATTAGTCAGGATCTTGGCAATAATCTTATAGATAACGTTGCAGAGAGCAATAGGCCTGAATTGCGCCATACTCTTAGGACATTTCACCTTGGGGATCAAAACCAGATTGGTGTGGTTCAGCTGTTTCAACATGTGCCCCGAGTGCCAGAAAGTCTTGACAACCTTTGACACGTCCTCCCTTACAGTCTCCCAATGATTTTTGTAGAAAGAGCCAGTGAAACCATCAGGTCCCGGGGCACGCGAAGAAGGAATTTGGAATGCTGCTTCCATGATTTCTTCGTTTGTGATTGGAGCCAACAAGGTCCGATTGTCATCATCAGTGATTCTTTCCTCCAAACACTCCATAATTTCCCCAATTTGACTCGGGTTAGAGGATTGAAATAGTCCCGTAAAATAGTCAGTTGCAATGCTGTAGATTTCCTTTTCATCTTCATGCCAAACCCCATTTGAATCCTCCAGGCCTTTGATTTGGTTTTGTTTCCTTCTTCTCAATGTTTGTGCATGAAAGAATTTAGTATTCTTGTCCCCCTCGCTAAGCCATTGGATCCTGGATTTATTTCTCCAGTATGCTTCTTCTTCCTTATGAGCTTCTCTGAGATCTCTCTCTTTTCGTTTTATCTGATCGCTGCCAAACTGATTGGACTCATACGCCTGTCGGATCTCCTCTTTCAGATGATCAATGGCTTTCTTAGAGTTTCGACCTCTCCCTTTATACCACTCCTTTAAACTCCTCCTGAGTGTTTTCATTTTTTCACAGAACCGGAAGGCATGGGATCCTTCTGATCTACATCTCCAGTCTTTGGACACTAGCTCTCTACATTCTTCCATTTTGCTCCACCTCGCATCGTATGAGAATTTCCTTCCACGCCATTCCTTCACTTTTTCAGTAGAGAGAACCAACATTGCATGGTCAGATCCATCTAGCGTGACATGCCTGATTGTAGTAGCTGAGTAAAGGTCATACCACCCCGATGTTGCAAGCCCACGGTCCAACCTCTGTTGGATAGGAAGAGAGTCTCGATTGTTCCTCCAAGTGAAGGGATAGCCTTCAAACCCCAGATCCATGAGTTCGTTTAGAGCAACAAATTCCCTAAAGTCTCTCACACTGGAGCTCGATCTTGTGCTACCACCTTCCTTCTCGTCATTGCACAGGATGTCATTAAAGTCACCAATGAGGAGGCAGTGGTCTCGGTCATGATTGATCTTCCTGTTAAGGCACATCCATTATTCTCTTCGTTTCCGCTCATCCGTACTGGCATATATGGCAAAGAGCCGCCAATGATGATTCACTGCCACATCCCAAATTTTAGCTTCAATCATAAACTCCTCGGATTTTAGTAGAGTGATTTGTGATTCGTCACTCCAAAAGATACATAATCCGCCACCGATGCCTCTTGGTTCCACAGCAAACATAAAGCCCATACCTAACCTCCTCTTCAGAAATGCATAGCGTTTGCTTTTGTTTTTTGTTTCAAGCAAAATCACTATGTCGGGGGTGTGAAGCCGGTTCTGCTCCAGCAGATTGTCAACTGTCAGGTCACCCCCGATACCCTGACAGTTCCAAACGATTAGCTTCATGGGTTCTTGGGAGACCCCTCAAGGCTGGTCTCCTCCGCCTCCGGAATACTGTTTTTCCTTGGCCTATTCTTCCTCGGTTCCCATTGTAGGCTAGTTATCAGTTTGTCCCCCTCAGGACGCCCACGTTTCCTCCCTTGCTGTTCCTTCATCACTGCTTCAATAATGGGAGTCAATTCAAACGGGTCATCATTCGGCTCCTTGTCATTATCCGTATGACTTCCCGGTTCAGCCTTCTCAATGCTGTCATCCCCATTTTGCAGTGCACATTCTCCCGTGTCTTCCACCTGGATTGGGATGGAGTTAAGGTCAAAATCTTGACTAGTCCCTGAGACCATCTCATCTTCCTTGTTCGTGCATTCCTTCTCAATCAAATCAAACAACACAACATGTTCAGCTCCTTCTGCTAATAGTCCGCCCGGTCCGATTAGTCCAGCGTAGGCCTGGCAAACGTGTCGTGTCTGTCGTGTTTCGTGTCGTTTTCGTGTAACACCTGTTATCTTAACGGGTCGTGTCGTGTCACACCCGTTATCTTAACGGGTCCTTAACAGGTCGTGTCACTTTACCCAACGGGTAAAGTGACCCGACCCGTTATGACCCGTTATGACCCGTTAAGAAAAATATATTTTTTTTTTAATTTGCACATACCACATATATTATTATATATTACTTCAAAATATTAAAACATTTGTCGTTTAAGTACTATATCTACACTCGAAAATAAGAGCCTAATAAAAAAATAATACACACTACTAATTTATTACAAATATTAAATGTGCAAAGATATGCAAAATGAAAGAGTTTTTGTTTTCAAGGTTGTAACTTGTAAGTCTTTCTCAAAAGTTTAAACTTCAATTTACATCGATCATCATGAAATTGTATTGGAACTTTGGCTTGATCTATTGCCTTCAAGAGTTATGTTGATGATGTTTTCAGTAAGATTTTCCACGTCAGAACTCTCTTCTGCATAAACTAAGTATAGAAAAACCAAACATTAAAAATCATTCAAATTATGAGAAGTTTAACAAAATAAATAATTATGATAAGAAATAAAATAATAGTACTATACCATATAAAAATATATTACCTCATTTTCCAAATAGCCAATCTCGTGTGCACAACAAAGCTTGAACTGTTTCTGGTAACAATCAACTTCGATACTGATCTAGTAATTATGAAATGGACGACTAAGATTAAATCTTAGCCGATCCAATGGTCATCAATTTTTAAAATTTAATTAATATATATAATTATATTATATAAGTATTATAGTTTTTTTAGAGGTATAAATTGTTAAATTAATATATATAATTATTAATTTATTATAGTTAACTTTTATTAAGTATATAACATAAGATTTTAAATTGAAGATCGAATTCATTCATTATATTCATATAGAGTCAAGGAGTGTAGCTATAAAAAATCATCAAAATCGGAGTTAAAATAACCGTTAAATCGTGATTTTTAGTTTATAACCGTCGAAAAACTTTGTCCCGTTACTTGATCTCTGAATGTTTTTTTTTGTGATTTTTTGCTGATGTGATCTCGAAGCATATACATACAAGTTTGACGGTTGCGATCGTTGAAATTAGTTTTGGAGAATTCGTATCTCATTAAAACGATAGATTCACTAACACTTAGAGTTTATTTATACTTTCATTAAGTATAACATAATATTTTGTGGTATCCACTTGTATAAATATTTTAAATTGAAGATCGAATTCATTCATTGTATTCATATAGGGTCAAGGAGTGTAGCTGTAAAAAATCATCAAAATCGGAGTTAAAATAACCGTTAAATCGTGATTTTTCGTTTATAACCGTCGAAAAACTTTGTCCCGTTACTTGATCTCTGAATGTTTGTTTTTTGTGATTTTTTGCTGATGTGATCTCGAAGCATATACATACAAGTTTGACGGTTGCGATCGTTGAAATTAGTTTTGGAGAATTCGTATCTCATTAAAACGATAGATTCACTAACACTTAGGGTTTATTTATACTTTCATTAAGTATAACATAATATTTTGTGGTATCCACTTGTATAAATATTTTAAATTGAAGATCGAATTCATTCATTGTATTCATATAGGGTCAAGGAGTGTAGCTGTAAAAAAATCATCAAAATCGGAGTTAAAATAACCGTTAAATCGTGATTTTTCGTTTATAACCGTCAAAAAACTTTGTCCCGTTACTTGATCTCTGAATGTTTGTTTTTTGTGATTTTTTGCTGATGTGATCTCGAAGCATATACATACAAGTTTGACGGTTGCGATCGTTGAAATTAGTTTTGGAGAATTCATATCTCATTAAAACGATAAATTCACTAACACTTAGAGTTTATTTATACTTTCATTAAGTATAACATAATATTTTGTGGTATCCACTTGTATAAATATTTTAAATTGAAGATCGAATTCATTCATTGTATTCATATAGGGTCAAGGAGTGTAGTTGTAAAAAATCATCAAAATCGGAGTTAAAATAACCGTTAAATCGTGATTTTTCGTTTATAACCGTCGAAAAACTTTGTCCCGTTACTTGATCTCTGAATGTTTGTTTTTTGTGATTTTTTGCTGATGTGATCTCGAAGCATATACATACAAGTTTGACGGTTGCGATCGTTGAAATTAGTTTTGGAGAATTCGTATCTCATTAAAACGATAGATTCACTAACACTTAGAGTTTATTTATACTTTCATTAAGTATAACATAATATTTTATGGTATCCACTTGTATAAATATTTTAAATTGAAGATCGAATTCGTTCATTGTATTCATATAGGGTCAAGGAGTGTAGCTGTAAAAAATCATCAAAATCGGAGTTAAAATAACCGTTACATCGTGATTTTTCGTTTATAACCGTCGAAAAACTTTGTCCCGTTACTTGATCTCTGAATGTTTGTTTTTTGTGATTTTTTGCTGATGTGATCTCGAAGCATAACATACAAGTTTGACGGTTGCGATCGTTGAAATTAGTTTTGGAGAATTCGTATCTCATTAAAACGATAGATTCACTAACACTTAGAGTTTATTTATACTTTCATTAAGTATAACATAATATTTTATGGTATCCACTTGTATAAATATTTGAAATTGAAGATCGAATTCATTCATTGTATTCATATAGGGTCAAGGAGTGTAGCTGTAAAAAATCATCAAAATCGGAGTTAAAATAACCGTTAAATCGTGATTTTTCGTTTATAACCGTCGAAAAACTTTGTCACGTTACTTGATCTTTGAATGTTTGTTTTTTCTGATTTTTTGCTGATGTGATCTCGAAGCATATACATACAAGTTTGACGGTTGCGATCGTTGAAATTAGTTTTGGAGAATTCGTATCTCATTAAAACGATAGATTCACTAACACTTAGAGTTTATTTATACTTTCATTAAGTATAACATAATATTTTGTGGTATCCACTTGTATAAATATTTTAAATTGAAGATCGAATTCATTCATTGTATTCATATAGGGTCAAGGAGTGTAGCTGTAAAAAATCATCAAAATCGGAGTTAAAATAACCGTTAAATCGTGATTTTTCGTTTATAACCGTCGAAAAACTTTGTCCCGTTACTTGATCTCTGAATGTTTGTTTTTTGTGATTTTTTGCTGATGTGATCTCGAAGCATATACATACAAGTTTGACGGTTGCGATCGTTGAAATTAGTTTTGGAGAATTCGTATCTCATTAAAACGATAGATTCACTAACACTTAGAGTTTATTTATACTTTCATTAAGTATAACATAATATTTTGTGGTATCCACTTGTATAAATATTTTAAATTGAAGATCAAATTCATTCATTGTATTCATATAGGGTCAAGGAGTGTAGCTGTAAAAAATCATCAAAATCGGAGTTAAAATAACCGTTAAATCGTGATTTTTCGTTTATAACCGTCGAAAAACTTTGTCCCGTTACTTGATCTCTGAATGTTTTTTTTTTGTGATTTTTTGCTGATGTGATCTCAAAGCATATACATACAAGTTTGACGGTTGCGATCGTTGAAATTAGTTTTGGAGAATTCGTATCTCATTAAAACGATATATTAAAGTTTTATAAAATTTAATATATATATATAATTATTATAGATGATTAATATTTTGGGGTAGAATTATTATAGTATATATAATTATTATAATTATTATAGTTAAAATTTATTTATTTATTTATTATCGTTAATTAACTTAATTTAATATATATATATTTATTTATTATAGTTTTTAGGGGTATAAAATTGTTAAATTAATATATATAATTATACTAGTATTTTTTTTAAGGTTATAAAATTATGAAATTAATATTCTGTTTATCGTGTATCGTGTTACCCACGTGTATACCCGAATTTACCCGTTATCTTAACAGGTGCTATCAGGTTACCCGATAACGACCCGATTCATTATCGTGTCGACCCAAACACCTGTTAATTTCGTGTCGTGTCGTGTCGTGTTATCGGGTCGTGTCAGAAATTGCCAGGCCTAGTCCAGCGTCAAAAGCTAATTCCCGTGCCTTCCTATCTTTCTCCTCATTTGCTCGTTGAGTATGAATTCTGTCCCTTCCCGTTGATCCGTCACTTCTTCGCTTATTGGTGGACCATTTAGGCTTACTGGGTGATGTAGCCGAATCTGTCACCTCCTCCATCATCGTAGCAAGGCAGGTGTTCCCACTCTGGGTTTTAGAGCCTCCAATCGGGATTTGACCTCCCATGCCAGAGCCAGTAGAAGATCGTCCAGATCTCCAACCGCCGTCGGCTTCCTCACTTCGTTCTTCTTTATAACTTTCCGAACTCCTTCGACCTCCATTTGAACCCATAGAGGCTCTGCTCCGTGAGGCATTCCCAAGAGTGTTCCCTCGTAGATCAGTCAGGGCATCCAGACCTCGATAGGCCCAGTCGTCTTCAGGCATTGTACTCTTTGAGCACTCAGTGTCGACTCCCACATTTTTTGTCATACATGTGCTGGTTGTATGTCCTAGCAGCCCACAGGTTAGGCAGTACCTTGGCATAGCTTCATATTTGAAATCAACCCAGACTTTCCCCTCGTCAGGGAAGCTAACAAAAGTTCCCCGCATAAGGGGATCGCGGACATTGAGTTTAATTTTCACTCGGAGGAATCTTCCAATACAATCCCGACTTCCCGATTTATCAACCTTACGAACGGATCCAATCAAACCTCCAATTGTTTCAGCGACCGCCTGTGTCATGCTCAACACCGGCACATTGTGAATTTGAATCCAAAACGTACCCAAGGTAAGCGGTTTCCATCTACTTGGCCCGTGCTCAGATCTATCCTCTACCATAACCAAATCTTGTTTGAAAACCCATGGCTGATCCATTTCCAGAACTCTCTGCATATCACGTTGACTTGCAAATCTAGCCAGGAATCTCCGTTCACCTATGTCTCGGATAGAGACACCCTCCCTGCCTCGCCAGAGGGACATGAAACAATCTGTGAAGACATCTCCCCTCACTTCTTTGGTGGTTAATACTTCAGCAATCATGGTATATTGAAAGCCAAGTAAAGTACCTTCAACATCCTTTCTATCAATGCTTACGCCCCCAAGTTCCTTCTCAGACAAGCGCAGCTTAGATCCAAAGCGGTTTCCTAGCTCCTCCATTACACTCGCTTCGTTCACATGGGCAGAGGCCCCCTCTTATGATCCCCTAATCCCGATTCTTTTTCCTGTTTTTTTTTTTTTTTTTTTTTTTTTTTTTCGGGGAACTGCTCTTCTTAGGAATTAGGAAAGATTCCCCAATCCAAGCTTCGAACCATCCAGGAGCTAACCAGCTCCAAATTTCGACACAGATCCAACCCGAGGCTCACAGCCTCACTTTGAGCCACCATAGATCCGCTCCAGCTGACAGAAATCGCAAGCAGGGGATCTGTCTACAACCTCACTTCCTGACCTATCAACCACGCACCTCACCGGAGCACGGTCGTCGCCGCACCAAAAAAACTCCATGGCCCCGAGGGGCTTGCATGTCTGCCCCGAGACCCAAGACCCAGAACACACCAGAGCACACCGAAAAGAGAACCAAACAGAGAAACCACTAAAGGAGTACAGAGACAGGGAGATACCTCGAATCAGAGCATCAAGAGCAGCTGGGTCGCTCAAGGACAGATGCCGATCAAAAGCCCCCTTCACAGCTTCGGAGAGCCGGAGAATCGTCGGTTTCCACTGGCCCAAACCCTAGAAGATAACAGGAGTCCTCCTTGCGAGGAACAGAAAAAGAAACCCACGCGTGAGGCGCGTTCTCTATTACTTAGTCTTAAACGACATTGTTTTGAACCAAATAACTTTAAACAAAAATAAAAGACTACTATTGCTAAAAAAATTTAAAACTACTATTGCATGACCGGCTATACATTCCGCTTTTACTTTGTTAAGCCGATCTACCCCAAAGAAAAATTGCCGGCTACGGCTCCAGATAAATTAAAAAAATATAAAAATTTTCGAGTTTGATGTCTCAAGTTGATGAGTTTGTTTGATTGTGATTACAAAGAAAGTAAAATTCTCCCATAATCTTCTCTCCGGCCCAGAGATGTTTCTTCTGGCAAGAATTTTTTTTTTTTTTGGAAACATTTTTCTGGCAAGATTTTGAGATGAGAATATGGGCTGGATAGACAAATAATAATGGTAGGGTAGCTGTAAGTCATCTCACACTCACTTGTTGAACAATTATTATCTTTTAAGCAGGAATCTTATCTCAGAGTTAAAAGTTAGATGGACAATTCACACAAAGACTTAAAGTTGGGTCTCGTGGAAGGAAAAGAATTCTTGCCGGATTCTTATCTTAGAGATTTTGTGATCATTTATTGTATATCGTGCAATTAGTTTTTGTTAGATATTATTTATATTTAATTTTAAATTTTAAATTTTAAAATAATTTCTGATCGCACGATATACAATGAACAGTCACGATCGTTGAATTCCTAATATCGTTAAGAAAAGGATCCGGCGTGGAAGAAACAATTGTCGGATTCTGAGTAAAGTGGAATTCTGCATCTAAACTTTAATCTGAAAATTATGTAAATGTAATTATTTATTTTTTTGAGATAAGAATATGCTGGACAAATAATTGTAGTAGGCTCGAAGTGAGTCATCCCTCACTTATTTCTTCAACAACTTGTATGGCCACGAAGATGCATTACCAGGTAATGGAGGAAGGAAATGATTTTGAACGGTTTCTACCACGAAGATGCAATGTCCATTTTATGTATGCCCATTAGTAAAACGGGCGGTGGTGATAGATTGGTCTGGCATTATACTGTAAACGGAGATTACTGTGTGAAATTCGGCTATGGTGTTGCGATGAATCTCATGGAGAACGGTTCCTTGGGCTGCAAAGGGCGGGGAGCTCCAAGTGACCCTAAGAAGCTTAATTTTGCTTGGAACATGATACGGAAGATGAAGGTTCCAAATAAAATTAAAGTGTTCATTTGGAAATGTTGCAACAACGCTTTGGCGGTGAGGCATAATTTACAACGGCGTCACATTAGAATTGATAATGTTTGTGGTATTTGTAATACGGTGGACGAAACGGAAATGCATCTATTCTTCCGATGTGAATTTAGCCATGTATTTTGGTTTAGCTCTTGATAGATGTTTTACCACACGTGCAAATGGGTTAAAAACTCTAATTTACTTGCAAGAATGACAAGGATATTGTAGTATAAATGAATCTCACAAGGTCGTTCTCCACAGGGATTACCAAATAATTCGAAACAAATCAAAATCCAATTAATTATTGTAAAATAGAAAGTTGTGATGGTTGATTTTTAAGCCTATTTAAATTAAAACGAATTTAACTAATAAAATTAGACTAAACTGCAATATTAAAGATGGAAACAGTGAACCAGTTTTGTAACAATCAAATTAAGAAAACACTAGGGATCCGCCGTCACCTTAACAATCATATATAGTTTTTCCAATTACTTATGATCCATACATGCATATTCCAAAGGTTAGGTGTTCCTAATGTATGCCTACTTGGACCCCCAATATAGAACGTATATCAAACATGCAATCCGTCTGTGGTATTCAGATCAAATCTAAACATGCATGCCTCATTAAGTTCTGTGAAACCTTTTTAAAAACCATGCAACCCTTAAGACGTGGTATTCATCTTAAGTGAACTTGCACATATTAATCACAAGAAGCATTCGTCAATTTCAGGGACCGACCTCCGACCAAAATTGCATCAAATTACTTTTCTAAACATCCTAATGGTGATCAAGCATCAAGATAATTAGATAGTTTAAATCAGTGATTAATAATTCGAAAACCTGCATGCATATACTCATAAGCAAATTAGAGAAAAACTACATATTCATGCTAAGGCTCGTGGCCTCACCCTAGCAAGAAAGAATTAGTTACGCATATTCATAATAAAAATCATAAAATTCTTCATTAAATTAATAAAAGATCGAAAACACCTTGAATGGAAAAAATCTCCAAATCTCTGTAAAATCAAGTCTCCCCCAATATTGCTCACGGCATCCCAAAAACCCTATAGCCGCTGGAAAGAAAAAAAAACTGTCTAAAACCCTAGATTCTAAGTCTTTTATTCCCACTAGAAAACCAACCTAAAATAGGAAAATAAAATCCCTTAATTAAATGGTGAAATTCGTATGAAATCTGAACAGTCCCGTTTTGGACCCTTAAACTGCTCCAAAACCGGCCCATAATGACTGGATTTAAGGTTTGAAATATTCTGAACACTTTTCCAGAAGGCCCCGAACCCATCAGAAGTCGTCTTGGGCTCCAAAAACGCCATTTAAGCTCAGAAACATCATTTTCCAGCATGCGCGCTGCTTCTTTATTCCATCGCCAGAAAATAACCGCTTGGTAGAAAAATCCCAGATTTTGATACGCATACGCCAAGTGACACACGAACGTCCTCCAACTTGAATCACTCCAAAATTCGTCCGTTTGACCATGTTTTGCTCTAGAGGAAGTCGAATGTCCTATATTGAAAATATAAATCAAAGTATCAAAATTCTACCAAAATAATTACCAAAACATACTAAGAATAGGGGAGAATATATAATATGAAATTGACTCATCAGCTCTCGTTCAAGACTTTGCTTTTGGGATAAGTTTTTCCATCAAACCAAGGACAAGGAACGGGTTGACGATCTCGTTCAAGACTTTGCTTTTGGTCTTTGGCGACTTTGGAAGTATAGGAATGAAGTTGTCTTTAAAGGGCTGACCCGCCACCCCTTGGAGATTTTGGAGCTGTGGAGGAAGAGTACTGGTGCGATGTAAAACCACACACAAATTTAACCCTTTTTTTGACAGTTGTAGTAAAGATGTAAGTAGGGTATCGTTCTAGGCCGGGGATTAGGAGGGATTGCTAATCTACTCTAAATTGATTTAAAAATATTAAACAAGACTCAAGGACACAAAACTAGGCTAAAAACTCTAATAATTCAAAACACACTAGAATGACTCAAAACAATGGAAACACACAAATTAGACACTAAGAACTGAAATGGACGGAAATTGAATTAAAAGACTAAAAACAATGAAATCTAATTAAATAATACAATTTAATAATGGGGGGGGGTTTGGTTTTGACGAGAATTAAAACTAAACTTAAATAAATTATAGATTTGACAAAAACATGAAATTTGGGTGAGCGGATAGGTGACAGACTGGCTAGAGGGTTCTTCTCCACACATGGCACATATGCAACATAAATTAATTTTCAGTTGTTCTTTCGATAAATTGTAAATCTCAACACTCCAGATTAACCGTGAACAGCACTTTTTTAATCTTCAAGTTTTCCTTAAGTTATTGAATTGGACGGAAAAGCGCATACAACAATTCAATACATTCTTCAAAAGTCCCCTACTTGAAAAGCACAATAGAGATACAATCAAAGATCATTAAGTTTTGTGAAAACTATAAGCATTGACGAGGCATTCATAACTATGAAAAGCATGATACTCTTGCCAAGAATTTACTTAACTCGATTGTGGATAGCAACCTTCACTACTCATGAATATAAGTTCATAACTATTAGGTGAAATTCCCTTATAATCTAGCATCAAATTCATGCATGCAAACTAAGTATGCATCCTTAATCGACATACAAAAATAAGTTATTAATCAAGCAGTTAAGCAAATTAAATTCACAACTCAGAAATCACAACTGAAGGTAATCAATTCATATTACAAATATATTCATGGCTTTGAATTAACCTCTAGCCAAAACAAATTTAGTTACACATTATTCTTAAATTAAAACATAAATAAAACATAAGTTTGAGAGATAAAACCGAATGAGGAGTTTCTTCCTCTCCCGAGCTCCCTGTTGCTTCTGTTATTTGTGTGCAACTTCTGTCCCGTGCGCCCTGTGCCTGTGCAACGTTTTGTGCGCCTGACCCGTGTGATGCTGGCCTTCGTATGCTTCTGCGCTGGCAGATTGACAAGGCAGCTTTGGTCTGCCTTATGCCCCGTGTCTCCACGCTGCAAAGCAGCTTCTCCATTCTGGCGCTGGTTGGCTGCGCGAGGCAGCTTCTCCCCCGTGACTCACTTGGTTCCTGCTTGCTGCCTTTCCTGCTGCTTGCGCAGCTCTCCCCCGAGGCTCACGCCTCCTCTCCTCCTATTTCCGTCTGCTGCCATATTGGCCGCCTTCTTTTATTTCTTTTAAACGCTGCCAAATGCAGCTCACGTTTCCACTCCCCCTTCTTCTTTTGCACCGAGGCCCCCTTACCAGCTGTTTTCCTCTTATGTTTTCTATTTGTTTTATCACCGACTCTCCATGGGCTCCTCTTTTAAGTATAGTGCAGCTATGCATGTGCCTTCCACTCCTAATTATTCTGTTTTGCTTTTCTTTTTCTCACCGACGCCCCACTGTTTTGCACTTCCTCTTATTTTATTTTTTTTCTACTGCCTTTTTCTTTTCTTATCAAACCATCCCAGCTCCTCAGATGCTTCTGCCTTTTATCATTTCTGCCCTACCTTCCACTAGTCCAATTCGAATCGAAAATATAAACAAAGAAAATAAGTGAGTAAGGTAGTTTTTACGAATTTGACACTTAAAATTTCACTTATTCTATTTTTATTTTCTTTGCATGATAAATCTTATAAAACACAAAAACAAAGTAAATAGCTCAAAAATGTAAGGAACTAACTAAGAAAAGACGAGAGAATTTGATGTAAAATATATATAAATATGAACTTATCAAGTACTTCGAAATATAAACTCACACTATCCTCTGAGGAAGACAACGATAACTTGCAGAATGGGATGCCAAGTCTGGGTACAGTTTTCCCCTTGCCCCATTGGCAGAAGCCCAGTTTCGGTCTTATCAAGGTAAACACGGATGCGGCTTGGTGCAACGCTTCGAGGCGTATGGGTGTGGGCTGGGTGGCCCAAGATTTCGCCAGGTTACTCCACGCTGCTGGGGGCTCGAGCCTTGGGCTCTGTGCATCCGCTGCTGCAGCCGAAGCATATGCGATCCGCTTTGCCTTGGTTGCGTGCATTGACAGAGGCTTTAACCAGGTTATCATTGAATCGGATGCCAAGGCTGTAATTCAGATGATCAGAAAGGAAGTGACTCAAGACTACACCTTTGAATGCATTCTGGATGACATCGAGAGGCTTGCTCGTAGGCTAACGTCAGTTTCGTTCGCCTTCGTTCCAAGACAGAGTAATCGTGCTGCTCACTCGGTGGCTAAGTTTGTTTTCAAAGAGGCTCGAGAGTATTGTTGGGACCATATTGGCCCGAATTTTTTGTTTAATACTTTTGTTGAGGATGTTAATCTTTCTATTCGCCTTTAATATATTTCTTATCTTTGGGGAAAAAAAAAACAACTTGTATGATATATATTTTTTTTTGGAGGGATGTATGACAGCCATATATTGATCTTTTTTTTTCCTGACAATTTACACCCAAAAGTTTTTAAATTTTATCATCTTACACTACAGAACAAAAAATTATGTACAAGACGAAAAGGCTTTGTCTGTATGGTCCACCGTTCAACCAAGTAGGGGTGGAATTTTTTCCCGAAAATCCCGAACCATCCCGATCCCGTCCCGAATTTGGACCGAAAAATTCCCGAACCGAATTTCCCAAAATATTCGGTACCCGAAACCGATCCTGACCCGAAAGTTTGGGTTTGGGATTCGGCCACAGCTTTGAAAGGGTTCAGGATTCCCGAACCAAACATAATATTATATATATATATATATATATATATATTTAATTAGAAATCACTTGAACTGTTGGATTTTTTAAAATCTAATCCAACCGTCCATAGTTAGGTCATTTGTTTGTTAGGTTTAGAGTCTTCAGACTCTCTCAAACTCTCAGTCGCTCTCGCTCTCTCACCTCACTCACTCATAGAGTCACACTCACACTCACACACAGACACTCTCACTCTCACTCTTACACAGTCCCGCTGAATCGACGTCGCTCCTCATCGTCGATCACTCCATTGACTCACGGAGCTCCACTCCGCCGTCGAATCATCGCCGCTCCTGCCTCCTCGTCGTCCATTGACTCGTGCTGCTTCTCCATCGACTGACACTTCTCCATCGATTCGACTCACACACTCACACACTCGAATCCGACACCAATCGAGTCCCAAAATTCAGGTTAAGGTTTCTGATTTTTGATTTCTGAAATTCTAAGCGAGTATTTTGTCGATGGCGAGTCCCATTTTATGCGTTTCTGTAGGGTGGTTTTCAGGTTGCATGCAACGTTTCTGTAGGGTGATTAGCACAACAAATCTCACAGAGAGAGAGAATGGGTGTGTGTAAAAGAGAGAATGAGAGAGAATCAATTTCGAGCAGTCCTAAATTCATAATCATCTTCTTGTTTTTCTTTGTCTTCAGTATCTGTGATGCACTATACAGACCATCATCGCCAGTTCTTCAGCTAACTCCTTCCAACTTCAAGTCCAAGGTAAATGTTGAAACTTTACCAGTAAATTTTCATTTTTCATTTTAGATTTGGATGCCCTGCCATTTTTCATTTTTCATTCCAGCAAATATTTTCATTTTTCATTTTGGATTTGGATTTTGTATTCAGGTTAGATTTTAAAGCAGCTATCAGAGTCTGAGATAACTAGCAGCTAGCAAGGAGGTTCTAACTTGTAAGTTTAAACAAGAGCTGAAATAGGTGCACCCTCTGTCAATATATCTAATCTGATATATATGTAATGTGATATGATATGTGCACTTTCTGTCAATATATGTAATACAATAATATGACATATATAATGTGATGTGATATATATGTGCACTCTCTATCTATATGTAATCTGATATAAATTTGCAGATTTTGTATGTATACAGGTCAGATTTTATATTGTTTGTATTGAATTAGATTTTATATGTATACAGGTCAGATTTTGTATTGAATATTTTGGATTGGTAGAAAGTCAATTCTGGAATATATCCAATTCTTAGTAAGGTTGCTAAGGACATTTTTGCTCTTCCTAGTAGCACTGTTGCTAGTGAGAATGCTTTTAGTTTTGGTGGGAGAGTTGTAGATCCTTTTAGAGCTTCCTTAACACCGAGAACAGTTGAGGCTTTGGTGTGTACAAGTGATTGGCTAAGGGGGAATGAAATGTCTTTCTACAAGGAGCCTACAATTGACGATCTTATGTTCTACAAGGAACTTGAAGAATTGGAGAAGGGTAAGTGAAGTATTTGATTTCATGTTTTCATTTTCTTAGTTTTATAATTTATGCATTCACTTTCTAAATATATTTTGCGTTTTATTGTTTTAGAGTTGCCTAATATGGGAGGTGAGGAGAATCCCACACAAAGTGAAATGCCACCCCCTCCACCACCTCTAGTTCAATGCCGCCCATCACTACCTCCGCGACCACCCATTTCAAGAGCATCTACACCAACACAAAGGAGGGTTCAATTATCAACAAGAGGAAGGGGTCCACCATCAACACCAACGTCAACGGGTCATTCATCAACAAGGGGAAGGGGCCGAAGGGGCTAAAGGGAATGAACTTAACCTTCATTTTGGTTGCATGCACTTTCTTGCTTATAAACTATGTTTTGCTTTTGGTTTGTAACTTAATGTAAATTCATTCGGAAGTTTGGTTCGTAAAACTTAATTTATTTCATTTTGGTTGCATGCACTTTTAATTAACTAGTTTGGAAGACAATTTGGAAGTTTGGTTTGTAAAACTTAACTTATTTCATTTTGGTTGCATGCACTTTTAATTAACTAGTTTGGTAGACAATTGTGAACTTAAGCTTAACTTGTTAGTTGTTTCTCTTGGTATGAAAATTGAAACATGTGGTGTTGTGATATTGTGGTGTAATTGAAACAGGTGGACTATGGATGTACTTGTGCGGGCAGTGGCTAGCTGCAATTGTAAACCCTTTTTTTTTTCGATGAAAAATGGGTGGCAGTGGGCTTACTTGTTAAAATTGTAAAAAGTTTTAAAAGCCCAATATTTTGGGCTTCAAGGCCCAATCCCGAAGTGACCCAAAACAATTTCGGGAATCCCGAATTTCGGGAAATAAAGAATTTTGGTTCGGTTTCGGGATATAAAATCCCATCCCGAAATGTTTTGGTTTGGGATTCGGGTTTGAGGTTTCGGTTCGGGATCCCAACCCGAACCACCCCTACAACCAAGTAGTGCTTAGCAGAGCTGTCCCCTCGAGTCGGTCAGAGATGCAGGCACATGGGCTACGTGATTAGAAAACATAGGGTGATTTTGTATAAAATTAATAAAAGTGACAATATATCAACAATATTTATGATAATTATAAATAAGTCAACTATGTATTGTGATACTTAATTACAGCTAAAACAAACAAAAGTTACATAATTTGCCACTACAGCTGGTACCCACTTTAACTGACACCCTATTTCTCATATTTTTTTTTCTTTCTATAAATATTATGTTACCTATGTGTCTGTTTTCTGAGTATGTATTTTACATTTGGATTCAAATGTCGCATTGCAATGTCCATTTTATGGTTTCGTTTTTTCCATTACTCACACACCTCTTAGTCTTATGTGTCTGTTTTTATATTTGGATTCAGACACTGCACTGCAGTGTCCGTTTCATGATTTTATTTTTTACTTTTGAATTCAAATACAATGTTGAAGTTTCCATTTTCTGGTTCAGTTTGTTTCCATCATTCACATGCCTCTTACACTTCACACCTCATGCACTTTTGATTTTCACGTTAGAATTCAGACACTGAAATACACTGTTTTTTCCTATTTTACATTTGCATTCAGACACTGCTGAATTGCAAACCGTTGAACTATGTGCTTTCTCATCTCATTGTCTTTCTCTTGGCTTGGATGGAAATTAATCTTCTGTAACATGTTTATTCACCGAATTAGGGTGTTTTATATGTTTTCCATGTCTTGGGAATCTAGCTAACTCGACCCTTCTCAGTAACCATTCTGATGCTTGAGGCATTAAAAATGAAAACCAGAAGAAGACTTTTTTCTGATTCCGTTAAGTCCCTTGGAACAATCCAACAAAGCTTTGTACCTACAACTTCCTCTGCTTATTGGATTTGGATTCAGACTTGGCATCATGCACCGGAGAGTTCTGTCTTTTGTTGGATTCACACTCGGCTGGCATTGGAGACGGAAACTCTTCTGCACGCATCCCGCACGCGATGGCAGAAGAGTCATTGACATAAGTACAGCGATCACAAGGCCAATAATCCCCACTCATCTCCGAAAAATCATTCTCCATCGCTCTTACAGTTCCACTTTCTGATTAAAACTCCAAACTTTTATGCAAAACTTGAAATTTTACATCAAACTTTTTGTGTGTAGGCTGTCTAACTAGAACACTGGCTTGACTCTGTAAGTCTATTTTCCTCCAATTCAGTACTGTTTAGTTCTCTCCTCCGTGCTTAGTTTCGCTATTTTCTCCGAGAATCATTTCACTGGAAAAGCAGACTACAAAATTTAAAGCTGTACTAAAATGCAACAAAGAAATATTCCATGAGAAATTCATGATCATGCACAATTTACTTACGCTTATGAACCGGCATTGTTTCGGTAGTTTCGCTGACATCGTATGGTCATGTTTAATTTGTTTATGCATATTGTTACATGAGCCATATTTACAGAAAGGATAGTAATGCTAGAGGTAACTGAGCAGGTCATGCTTTTCTCGTTGTCTGCTAGATTCTCGAGTTTATGTTTTTGATATCTTTACGTTAAATTAATTCGAACAACGAAAATAGAAGATATCTGCTTCAACTAACTGTACTTCTTTAAAAAACTTGAATGCTGATCCAATGGGAATAAGTTCTGGTCCTTTCTCTGGCCTATTTCTAATTTCTGGTCTTGCTTGTTCATTGGCATATTTGGTTGTAAATGCACGTATAGTGGGTAAGCATCTGCGAGATTTGAGCTACACGCGACTACGAGCAATGTTAATCCACACAAAAATGTGGAGATACTTAGCCTAGAGCAACCGAAATTCTAAGCATCATCGCTCCAATTAAGCAAAATTGTAGCTCAGTCGATGGTACACGACTGGTTGCCGTCGAATGTGAACTTATTTCTTAATTATCTGTTAGCATGGCTCTGTTACATACACATCTGCTCACGTACATATCTATTTCTGAGATACAGGAAGTCGTATTAATGTCACCATTTGTGTTGCATTCCTGTTTCTGACTTCAACTGAAGACCTCATACAAGTCTGGAGCTCTTTGCATCTGTGCTTGATACTGGAACACTTCGAGATGCTTGCTGAAACAGAAAGCCCATTTCGTTCAACTGAAAAGAGAAGTCCGTTTGGGCCTAAATGAAACTCAATACGCATCAGCTGTCAAGGACAAACATATGCTTTGATTCTAAAACATTCGAATCGAGCACAATGCCTTTACGAATTACCCTGAAAAATGGAAATGATAAAAACACACTTTTAACATCTCACTTAATCATGGCCGTTGTTTTAAATTGATTTATTCAATTTAATAGCTAAAAAAAATATGTGCATAAGACGTTAAAAAAAGTGTGAAATTATCTCTCATTGCCTAAAAGTATAAATACATTTTGGGGCAATTACAGCTTACTGCCTTGAAGTTTGCTTCATGTAGCTCCTCTTGTTTAATGTCTGTCTTAGATAAGCGATATTTCACATTAAATAAATTCAAACAACGAAAATAGAAGTTTAAACTTGGATGTATAGGGAGGGAAGGTTCTCTCCGCCTCACGGCCTCATCTGCGTCGGCGAACGGATCCTCGCCTCCTCTCAGCTCTGCGAGCCTTCTGCCTCCTCTGGCTCTGTCCAGTACTGGTCCTGGTCCAAGGTAAGATCACATCCTTTCTTATGCACACAACCTGTTTGATGAACTGCCTCAACTGATAAAGCTTGCATTTTTATTGAATTTTTGGATTTTTGATGTGCAGCCGCAAGTTGATGTCAAGAGTTTCCCAGAAGAACCGATCAATCCGCTCGCTGCGAACAGCGAAGGCACGTTGGGGAATATCTACTTGTGGAAGGTTAACTTTCATAATCATTTTTTTTCACCTCTTTGAATTTATCTCTTTTTGAGCTCTGAAATGCTAATTAGCATTTTATTTTTGTATATTTTAAGGTTAATACCGGTAGACTGCTTAAGAAATGGCTTGCTCACGACAGAGCTGTTAGTTGCTTGGGATTTTTGGATGACGGCTCCCTGCTGATTTCGGGGTTGGAGGATGGAGGCATTAGAAAACGGTTATATCTCTATCCGTTGAATCTGACAGATTATTTGATGATTATCAAAGTGAATTAGAAGGCCATCTGTACATGCTAAATTTATGGAGCACACTCTGTGTAACGGATGTTGGCGCAGGATATGGTGGATGCAAAGCCATTATTGTGTCAGCATCTCAGGATCGCACGTGTAAGGTATGGCGCGGCCCTTATTAAATTATAAACTGTATTTGGTATAATAATAATGTTTAGTAACGGACAGATCATGTACTTAACAATGATGACAAAGTTAGTTAAAATGGGGTCTGGATACTGTAAGAGAAAACGGTTCATGAATTCACCATTCACATGTGGATTGTTTGTCTTGACTTGTTGATCTTTTACTTTCTTAAATGCTCAGATTTATCTTCTCGATTTTTCATAGCATGTACTCCTTGTAATTCCCTCAATATCTATTGCATGTCTTTTGCCTATTATGTACTGATGCATTCTTATTCATCCCACAAAAAAACCAATGCATTCTTGAAATTGCATGTGCTTTATAATTTTGATTTGGAAGTACATGTCTCAGGTTTGGAGAGTAGGAAGTGGGAGATTATTGAGAAATATTGTTTTCCCTACTATAATTGAACCATTGCACTGGATCCTGGTGAAAATGTCTTCTTTGCCAGTGGTAGAGATGGCAAGATATACGTTGGTGCACTTAATGCTGAGAGCCCGCTTAACAGCAACAACGGATTGCATATCATCGATTGTTTCTTGAATCACAGGTTTCTCTCTTTTCCTATAGGCAACCTTTGAGTTTTCTTCAGTTAACACTTTTCTAATTTTTAACTGTGTTTTTTTGGTTTTTTCAAAGTATAATTGCCAAAGATTGTTACACGTTTTAAGAACCCTGCCTGCATTCTGCTTTTAGTCATGACAGGCCTTGTATTCTGGCGAACTGAATCTAGGAACATTCATTTTAGTATATTTGGAATGAGCAAAACTCATTTAACTCACAACTTTATACTTTTGACTTTTGAACTGCAAAGTTGTTGCTTAGCATATGATATTTCTAGAGATTATTTGATTTCTAGATTAGAAGATGGCGTGGTTCGAGTTTGGGATGCTAGAACTCATAATATTCTTCGCGTGTTCAAACATGCAAAAGGTTATCTCAATTCTATTTGAATTATTTCCTTCCCCGGGTTTATGCATATTTGATGATATTGAAGCAAATTTAGCTGTATTTGATTAGCACTATTTCATAATACAGTTAATATTCAAATATCTCAGTTGTTTGTGTTCAATCTGCCAAACTTTACTAATTTGTTTAGTATTTATATAAAATTTGCACTGTACTCTGCAGGTCTAGTGAATAATATTCTAGTCGTTGTACACACACACACAGAGACAATTAATGTGCCTATGCCCAGAGATCTTCATTCTGCCCGAAAGTGAAGCAAAAGACGATTCCGATGAAATCTGTAATGCAGCAGCCAACCACCGGTTCTAGCAATGCATGCAGCTTTCTCTCCCTTTCCATCTCACTTCCTCTAAAGATAAAATGCGTGAGCCCTGCGTCCATTAGCAGCGCTCGCAACAGTCAGGCAGGTAGGATTGAAAAGGTCAACGAAACATGCATGCATAAACTAAACACCCCAATTAATTTTGAGATTACCTGTTTCTGCACTCTTCCTTTTCGATGATTTTTGCACCCGGCCAAAGTCAGCTCCAATGTAATGGTTTCGGTTTATTTCAGGCAGCATTGTTTGTACACCCTGTAACTACTAGCAGGTAAATCAGACGATTGGTGGGTCCGCAAAATTTTGTGACCATAAACTAATACTTATCACATATAATTTTCGGTTTAAAGTTATAGTCTCAAATCCAGAGATTTTAAAAGTAAAATAAAACTAGAGCATTGCAAATCAGAACCTGGAATATGGTCTTTAACCGAGTTACAAGTCTCTTGCAACATTATATATGCATTTATTCTTGTCTAGTTGGATTGATGTATGAATAGAGCGAGTTGGTAAATAAATAGAAAAGAGGTTAATTACCAGAAGTGGAAGGCCTCTCAGGTAACTCAACAGCATCCTCTGCCTTGACTATGCCTTCATCATCATCATCAGAATCAGAATCAAGTGGCGGATTGATTTTGATGTTGGGGATGTGAGAAATCTTGCGCCACTCCTTTCCTCTGCCTTTTCGGAAACCTTGTGCAAGACTGCCACAGCACCAGATTTCAAGTGTCTGAAGCGGTGTTTTCCGCAACAAGTTTGGCAGAGTTTTTAGCTGAGGGCAGTACTCAATCTGTAAAGAAGAAAGGCATGGCATTATGGTAATATGTGAATCCTCTTCCTTCCACTCTTCCACTCCTTTCCACTCTTCCCACGCCTCCATCAATTCAAGTCTTAGTTGTTTCAGTTTTGGGAATAGAGTAATGCATGATGATGCTGATGACGTTTCCTTTTCTATTCCCAGAAACTCAACTCCAACCTTTTTTACTCCTTTCATACCATCGAGCCAGAGTCTTTCAAGGGACGACAATTTTCCCAAAGGAGGTAAAACTTCACATTCATTCCATTCATCAAGATGAAGATATCTCAAATTGTTTAATGACATGATCCAGTTGGGGGCAGTGCTTCCATTATGCCCTTCAATTTTTAAAGATTCCAAATTTGGATGAGGTCGTAAAAAATTCAATGTTTCTGCACTACTGCTTCTTCTTCCCTCATCTTCCCGATTTTTTAAAACTAAATACAATTCTGAGAGTAGTTGTTTGTTCCCTAGGGGTGATGCTTTCTCACCCTCACCCGCAGCAACTTTCACTTCCCCTTCAATTACTATCCGGAGTTCACCCTGAAGTTGGTCTAAGTTTCTCAAATCTCCCAATTTGAACGCTTCATCGTCGTCTTTACCACCGCCAACATGGCAGTGATCTAGTATTCTTAGATTTGTTAATCTCCCAATCCCTTTCGGCAAGTACTTCAGCTCATCGCAACCCCAAACATAAAGATGCTTTAAGTTTATCAACTTTCCCATGCTCTGAGGTAGACTTTCAAGTTCCCCACACCCATCAAGGCGCAATGTCTGCAAATTGTATAAATTACACACAGCCTTCGGTAGCTTTTTCAAACCATAATTTTTAGACAAATCAATGAACCTCAGATGCACCAATTCACCTATCTCTTTCGGAAGCACTTCAATACAATTACCACTCAAATTTAATGTCCTAAGATGTTTCAACTGCGACATCAAAGCTGAGTCCACAACATTAAATTTTGATTCAAAAGTTGCAAGAGTACGCATATCATAGCTAGAAAACAAAACACATGGAAATGGACCCTCAGGTGCAAGCATTAAGGTCAAATGGCGGATCTTATTACCCAATGGCTTTATTGTATTGTTACCTCCCTTGACCTCCATTGTAAAGCATTCATTTTGAGTAAGAAACTGTAGAAAGTCGTGCACAATATCATGGATTTTACACTCCTTGATATTTCCATCTCCGTCTTTTTCGAAGTCTTGGAAGAAAGACCGCATTACTAAATTATCAAAAGACCTTTGGCCAATTATTTCCTTCCCTGTGTTTCCTTTCGAATAGAGATAATCTTGTGACATCCACAACTCAATCAAATAATCTTTATCGATCAAATGATCTTTTGGAAAAATAACACAATATAAAAGGCATCGTTTGACCTCAGGTGCCAAATCAAGATAACTCAGTAATAATGGTTGGAAAACTTGTTGCTCAAACTTTTCTAGCTCCCATATCTTACTATCCAAAACTTCCTGCCATTCTTTCCTCGTTGTCTTGTAGCGCATAAGACTACCCAGAGTCTTTGCAGCCAGAGGCAAACCCTTGCACTTTTTTGCTATTTCTTGACCAATGGCTTCCAACACACCATCCTTATCCCTATTATAAAATGCCATGCGGTTGAATATTGACAAACAATTTTGTTCGCTTAACCTATCCAAATAGATGGTGTGAGTGGGAGCTCCCATCATATCAGCAACCTCCTGTTTTCGAGTGGTCACCAATATTCTACTACCATGGGCGCCACTTTGTATTAATGGCAACTTCAATTTCTCCCACTTTCTTTGGTCTTCAGTCCACACATCGTCTAGGATAAGGAGAAACTTCTTTCCCTCAATGGATTTAGACATACATTGCAAGACAATTTGCAATTCATTTGTATTTGGGCTGGTATCTTTTTCAACACCCTCAATGATGGCTTTGGCAGTTTTGATCTCATCAAAAGGGTCCGAAACACAAACCCAAATTCTGATATCAAAACAGGGTTTAACATTTTCATCGTTAAAAGCCTGTTGGGTCAGAGTTGTCTTCCCCATTCCTCCCATCCCGACAATAGGGATGACAAGGAGGCCCCTCTCTTCTTGACTACTCTCATTCAACAAATTGCTGACCAAAACTTCTTTTTCTTGTTCTCTACCAAAGATCGTAGATGCATCAACAAAAGAAGAAGTTTTCTCTCGCTCGGGTTGTTCAATAGTAGTTCTCTCTATGCGGAGAAAGTTATATATCTGTCCTTGCTTAGCAATCTCATCTAAATTTTCATTCAGACTTTTGATCTTACGAGCAATCTCACGACCACGAATTACCCGTCTGACTTGACCAAAACAAAAGCAATAGTAGGGAATAGAGAAACATACCGCCTTCATCTTCTTCTTAGTAACAAGAGAAGTACTTCCACCGTGCTCTTCTTGTTTCTCAACATGTTGTTTCAGTATTTCAGTGTTCCACTCATCCAGCACATTGTCCATCTTGTACGCCACATCTTTCAGGTTCTCCAGCCATTTTCTCACGCCGGCATCCTTTACCTGCCTCTGCTCCGCATCCTCAAGCACAGCACGAATCGCTTCAAGGTTGCCAGCGAATTTTGCAACATCTTCCTCCGCATTCAAAAGCAGGCTCACCTCTTCCTCGACGTGCTGGTAAGTTATCGAAGCCATTTGTTCAAGAAGCACAGAAATGAGTGCCTCGGCCATCTTTCGGTTAGCAGTGGAAACAGAAAAAACCAAGAGATCTGAACTGAGAAAGTGTAGGATCGAAGGTTGTGGGATCACATTTGTTCTTCCCACCACTACTTGAGTTAAAGATGTTGCTCGGATGAAGGTGAGTCATCCCGCACTCATTTGTTCAACTTGACTTGTATTACAGCCACACATTGGTCCTCTATCCTGTTACGATTGCACTCAGGAGTCGGGACCGCCACGCGAATCAAACAATAATTGAGATAGCAGATACATGTATTATTACGTATATCTTACGTTTAATACATGTATTGTTTTTACTCTTTGCCCTATATATTTTTAAGGAAAAATTAGTATCCGGACTCTAGTTACTAATGTTCATTGATTGAAATCTTTAACATTAATGTGATAATGAACTTATATGTTTATTACATATTTTTTAAAATAAAAATTAGAAATTGATTTAGGGTTTTGATACTCACATCTCTATTAAACTCTTAATTAATTTTCAATTCAAACATTTCCAAAAAAAAAATTAGAATAAGCTTTTACCAATTCTTAAATATACTAATTTGTTTTACGTAAAATTTACCATTTTTAAATATAAAATGTACCCAATTTTTAAATATGTTTCTTCAAAAGTGGACTGATAAGAACGTGATGTTGGAGGGAGACGCTTTGTTGGTGATAGCGGCTGTTCAGAATAACCTGGAGGTTAATTATGGACCTCTTGGTCATATATTAATTGATATACGAAGACTATTACAATCTGCTCAGCAGTGGAAAACCAATTTTGTTTGACGTGAAACCAATGCAGTGGCTCACAGGTTAACTCGATGGGGTCTCTCTTTGCCACAACTAGCTTCTTGGTTTGAGGAATCTCCAAATATCATTTCGAATCTTATTTTAGAGGATAATTTTAAGGGAACTTTAACAAAAAGCTCACAGTACTGTTCACTTTAACAAAAAATCACATTTTTACACTAAAAAGTCAATCTTGGTACTATTCACTTTACCCTTTATTTTGTTGTTATCTTTAAAATTCAAAGTTTTCAAGCCATTTTCATTAGTTTTCCTTAATTTTAAATCTTGAGTTTAGTATAATTCTTCTTTTAGTTAGTGCGAGACACTCTTTTTCACTTTATTCGGGGTTTCTACCTGAGAAGATTTTTATTGAGACCTATTGTTAGCACCCTTCTCTATGGTTTGTACGTTGTTCTCCTTATGAAATGAATACCATACAGTACTTGATCTATAAAAAAATCCATTCAAAGTCTTCTTTGTCATTGAACAAAAATTAAAAAAATAAAATAAAAATATGATAAAAAAATCTTCTTTGTCAATTATTCCGACTTATGTCCAAGTAGTTAACAATCTAACCTAACAGTGCTAAGTTCAAGTACCTCTCCACCCACCCGGACCACGTCAGCCACCCGACTTGGTCGCCGGCAACCCCTTCCTCCTCCTCGTCGTGGAGCACCAGTTCATCTGAAGCGTTAAAGCATGTACTCAAACAACTGGCTCTTAACGCAGTTAAGAATTTGACAAATTGTGTTTCTAGCACAACCATTTTTTTTCTTCTCATTTTTTTCTTTCTTTTTAAATAATAATATTTAAAACGTGTTTGATAAAGTTTGACTGTCAATTTTATTTTTTAAACAAATGTTCATTTAAAAAAAAAAAAAAACTGTAAGTAAAGGAAGGCTTTAATGAAAAATACTTCCCCAAACTTTTTCTTAAAAAAAACAACTAATCAATTTATTTAATAAAAAGAACTTAAATTCTATTGAAATAACAAAAAATACGCACAAAGTCATAAAATCACAAATTAGAAGCAAAGTCCAATACGTTATGTACGATCACATCGTCACGGATGGAATCTTTCACTCATCACACACTTCATTTCATTTCTCTCTCTTTCATACTTCCTTCTTTTCTTTTCTTTTTTTTTTGTCTTTTCCTCCTCTCACTCTCACTCTCACTAGTCCGCTTCATCATTTTCAATTGACAAGTATTTCCTTCTCTCTCCTAAGGCTAATTTAGTATTGTTGTGTTTAAAAAAAATATTTTTACTATGAAGTGAGAGTATATAATTGTTAAATATTTGATAAATTTTTTTGGTAAAAGTGTTTTTAATAAAAAAATAAAATAAAGTGTAGTGATGTGGAAAATATGAATAAATTTAAACCTAAAAGTGCCTAATCAAGAGAGTGTGCAGGTGAGCGGGATTGAACCCTATTCACACGTGATGTCAGAGCATAAAACAATATAGTAAATAGGATGGGGGTTTTATCAATGAAGGTAACCATCTCTTGAGATTTGCTAGAATCCTCGTAAATATGTAAGCACAACTGCTAAACCTGGAGAGGCGAAAAACAAAGTTGAGTGGGTCAGCAAAACAATGCTTATACGAAAAAAAACCTTTATTTTTTAGTATACTAACCCTTTGCCGTAAAACGAGTATAGCTTCCTTTAAAATCATACCACGTAAGTATGTAGCAATAATACGATAGCAATATAACCAGAAATATGCCAAGTCGTGTTTTATCAATGCCACAGTAAAGTAATCATGCGATAATCAAGTATAAACAATTGCTCATTATCTAGGCTAGCACACGAGTCGGAATTGCCTAATGTAGTATGTACGACAGGACTGGGTGTATTAATGCACTATGGTACTACAATCACGTGAAGATTAGTGCTAAGCACGGTCACATACGGGTCGGAACTGCCTAATGCAGTTTGTACGACAGGACTGGCACCTAAACTTGGATCCAAGGTAAGCGAACGGTGCAGATGTGAACATACACGTGAAAGACTAGCCCTGGCCCTGGGGAGGAGTACCAACACCAGGGTGCAGCAAGATGAGCATGTATACAAATATGTATGAATGTCATGACAAGTATATCCCAACCAATTAGCAGCATTTATCATAATTATCACAATTATTCACTACTTGGCAACATATACTTAAAGTGAAGGAATTATGAAGTTTGGAAACCATAAATGCGTATATGTATAAAAACAAACTGCCCACTCACATATACGCAGCCTAAACGAAGTCTCCTAACTTGGCTTAACCACGTACGTCCTCGGAATACGTTTCCCTATACGTGAAATTTCTAATTAACTTAGTTTAATAACACAAACGAAAAATTTAAATAAAATCTTCGTAGATTGCCTAAACATAGAGTTTGAATATACGAAATCGATCTACTCGACGTTACGGACCCACACGTGTCGACCACACCCCTGCTGGAGGCCGAACGCGCCGTCACGAGCCGCCACAAGTGGCTGCACTGGAAGCCACGCGCTGCACGCTTCAATGGCCCATGAGAGTCCACGCACACCCACGCGCCGCGAGTACAACCGTACTCACATTCCTGGCAAAACTTGCAAAGAATGCAGGTTTTTGGTCCAACTTCCAGAGCCCCAAACGAGGTTATTTCTCAACCAAAATCCGTGATTCAAAAATTAAAATAAAGCTAGAAATGTGATGAATCGATCCATATTCACATAAAGTTCATATGTGGTCTGTGTTGTCCAGAAATTTGGCCTGAAAGTGGCTAAATGGCCACGGTTCAAGATTTCCAGAAAACTGGAAATTTTTTCCTAACTTTCAGAGTGAATTTCTAACTCGATAGTTACCCAAAATCAGTGATTCAAAATCCATTTTGAAGTTAGGAACGTAGGGAACAATTATATACCTATTAGAAGTCCAGTTGTGGTCGAGGTTGACCGGAAAAATCCATTGAAAGTGACCAAATGGTCACGGGTAATTGGCTGGAAACTGAGCAATCTCCCCCTTTGAGCTTTCTGTGCTAAAACGTTCATACAAAACATGAACATGAGATCAATACCACCCATAGGAATGAAATGAAGGTTCTAGGGGTTTCTCGAGGCTTACCTAAGCCGTGAACGACGAGAACTCGTCGGAATAGCTCAGAAACCATGGTGGTTTCCACGGTGTAAGGAAGGAGAACGGAGGATGGTCCTTTGCCATGTTTGGTTTCAAGAAGAAGGGCTCTCGAGGGTGGTGAGGCCACCGGAGAATAAACCACGGTGGTGGAGCTCATAGTGGTGGTTCAATGTGCATATGTGTATGTGTGTAAGTTTGTAGAAAATGAGAGAGATATCTCTCGGTTTACAGATAGAAAGGAAGAAGAGAGGGAAAAGCAAGGGTTTCTGATTGGTGCCAAAAGTGAGGGAGAGGATGTGAGTGGTGGAAAGGGAAAGAAGGAAAAGTTTTGATTGGTGGATGAGACGGGGGACAATGGGATTGGATTTTCAGATTTTGTACAAGTTTCAATGTATAAAATCTGTCTCCTTACAGTGTCCCAAGCACTGATAAATTTGTATGCGCGTGTAGAAAATACCCGAAACCAACGTACTTTAATGGAGCGTAACTTTCTCATTACAGATCCGATTCAAGTCTAACACGCGCCCACGTGTTCGTAGTGGCGAGTACTATGAGGATACATTAAAAGAATAATTTATATGCCTCTCTCGATAATAGTCAACGAAAGTCAAAGTCCTTGCCTCTAGGGCATTTTTGTAAATTCATGCTTTTAAAATTAATAAAAACATAAAATTAGGAACGGGTCGTCACAATCTACGCACCTTATAAAAATTTTGTCCCCGAAATTTAAAATCATTTGTTATACAAAACTCAAGATAGGAATGTACAAAACATAGGTACTAACGAAGAAATCAAGTCAGAGTGATTGTACAAAAAGGAAAAATGTTGCTCTGTCGTGATTCAGAGTGCATTAATTCTTTTTCATGCCTCCAACTCATACTTTCCTTCTTCTTCAGTACAATACTATAGTATAATAGTTTTCGCAAAGACAAAACGCCGAAAATATTTATATGTACTAATGTCCCGTCGAAAATACATACATATAACAACATAAAGTTAGAGTAGTTGTACTGATTTTAAAATTGAACATAGGATTTTTCTACTATGCTTCCGAGCGTTGCATACTTAAAAGTATGTAATATCCTTGGGTTGATCCCAAGTAATAAATAGGTAAATATAACAAACACATAAGTAAGTATTATCGTAAAAGGGTCTACCTATTTACTTGCTTAACAATTTTGATGAATAAGTCATTGATATTACGGTCTACAGCCTGCGATATCGACAACTCACTATTGTCATGATAAGTTAGTAGCAAATTCTCGAGGGTGCAATATTACCAGCATGCCCCCTATTAGGAAATACACAAACAACATCTGATTAAGTCTCTACTGTGCTCACGCACTACCCCTTAGGTAACAACAACAATGAAACAATTATATGTTCTCACAATTGAACACTTATTCATAAAACTCCTCTGACAAACAAGTGCTAAGCAAAGAATCTCCAAACTACATCTCAAACGTGTCACAACCAAGACCAAAAATTGTAACCGCAATTACAAGTAGTTCTAACAGAAATAAGTGTCTAATACGATAATGCTACCACTAAGGTGCAGATAAGTGTAACATGCCAATAAGGTCCGAGTAAATCGTTCAGACTAGCCGTTAATCTGAGGGTGAAATATGGTCAATGACAAAACTTACCACATAAGGCATTCAAGAAGGCTTCCCAAACAACTCGAAGGTAAAACGCACATCTCGATGAGATACCATAGTGACGTACCTGCCACGTAATCAAACCATGAAGTCCGCAACTCCTTTGTAAGTAAAATTCATAATGAAGCATTCTCTCGAATTTAGTGACAAGGTAGATGCGTCAAGGAGTTTAGAAAAATACTCAAGAATTTGAGGATCGAAGCAAGTCCATCAAATTTAGGGTACAAGGTAATTGGATTGAATGCATAATATTAAACTACAACAGTAGTTTTCAAGATATTCAATCACCACGGTAAGATTCGTCCAACTGAGCATTTGTTGGGTGATTGAATAATTAATGGTCACAATTGCACTCCCGCTATCAATGGTTTTTTTTTCTTTTCTAGACAGTGCATTCGCTTCAAGGTTATACCAAGTACAGTAGTGTAGACACGCACCAAATTTAACTAGAACGCCTTCCGGCACCAAGAGGTGAAAAAGTTGTCCTTTTGGACCAACGGAAAAATGAGTTGACTTGCTAAGTCAATTAATAATCACCATACATCACCAAATCTCTATGTGTACAAGGAACTCGTATTAGGAGTGTATGGTGATATTTTCCTATCTCTACCCAAACATAGGAAGTGATTACAATTACTCGAATGATTCTTGATTATTTGTAAGTATCGTCAAATCGATACTCGCAAATCCCGACTAGAATGTGATAAGACAAGCTAGAGGCGTTCAAGGGTGGATACGTCTTTTTTTTTTTGTAGCAGTTATACGCTTGCACGATCGAGGCAATACACGATAGTGCAATCGTAGACGTTGGTTTAGTTCTTCTATTGTCGCCGTCAGAATTTTAGCTCTTTCCTAGCAAAAGTGTACTCAAGAAATTTTGGAGTTCGTGAAGATTTTGTACACGTTTCTCCACAATGAAGTGTCATCCAGCTTTCAAATAAGGATGATAATTATTGACTTTAGGTCATGAATAAGATGGTTTGTTTCGAACGGTTTTAACTGTCGGAGAATAAAAGCAATATTTCGTCATGCTGCCTCTACACAGTTGAAACATCTGAAGAACACATCGCCTGAATTTCAGAATGATCAGAGTCAACCAAAGGTGTAAAATATGGTAAGATAAGACAACACTTCAGTTGTTAGAAGCTTTATTCATTCTCAACAACCCAAACTAAACTAACTTTCCCCGGTTGTAATTGAGGAAGGACACTGTAGCTGAAAAGATCACCAACAGTTTGTCGATAAATCGACTAGATTAAAGATATCTCAGCTTCACAACACCTTGCAAGAATTTTAACCTTTTCCCCTAAACCCTTTTGGGAAAAGAAAGAATGTCGTTTACTGGGATCACCCATCCCAAGAAAGTACCAACTTAGCAATGGTTACTTTGGGGAAGTGGTATAAAGTTGAATGTCAATGTTCCTAACGTTTGATTTTGCTAAAATTTAGGAGAGAGTCAATGGTAATGCCACTCTGAATTTCATCAGGCTATGAAAGGACTCTCGAGTTCCAAAAGTCAATTAGAGAGTACAATAACTCGAAGTAGGACTAACGGTCTTCGTCACTAACCGACTAAATTGCTGAAATCTAGGTACGACCCTAAAGTCTGGCCTCTCGCTTTTAAGGATGGGTTTGGAGTTCCCAAAATGAGGTAGTTGGTTGAATAGGCAACAAAGGTCTTCTAAAAGAGTGACATGTTGTCTTTTCTTAAGGGTTCGAAAAGATGCAAGGAAAACTAGTGCAATATAGAGAATGGATTGAGGTGTACCTCACCTCACTAATTGGTGATGGCTTTGAAAGAACTTTGAGCAAGGCCGCCAAGGGTACACGTCCTCGGCTTGTATGATATTGCTTTTTTTCTCTACGTCACACTGCTACAAGGTTTTCGTAAGCTTCTCAACTTGTTTCGCTCATAATTTCCACGATCTAGATTCTTTGCAGCCACTTTTAATCAGTCTATCAGTAGCACCGCTAATTAACAAGCTTAAGATATTTTAATATTGTTCATTACCCTGAATATGTGAACCGGCATACTGCATAAAGGTATCACTCTCTGACACTAGTACCTGCATTCGGTATCAGGAATCATACTACCGAACACTAGTCAACGGTCTCTGGATATCAGACAAATCGTCAATTAGTTGCATCACCGTAGGCTGATTACGATTTAGAGCCCGTTCGAGTAGAAAGCTTCTAGTAATTGGAAATGAACTGGCCAAGCGAAGTAGTTCATTGATCTTATGAAGACTTGATTAATGCTTTTCAGACTTCTGTTACTCCGAGGGTATGACAACTCACACTCACAAGCCCATACTCACCCAATTGATAAGTATAACAACGAAAGGAAAATCTGGGAATTAGTGTTGGTTAAAAAGTTTCAAGCCTAGAAAAGAACTTGCTACTAATCTACTTTCAAATGAACTTAAACGGGAGTCGATCTTCCTCCTGAAGATCTAGAATAATCACTAGCACATTGAATATATTAGTGCTATAGGGGACCAAAAGTAATTGTCCCCCCAGTGAAGGAAAATTTGTGAAAAATAAGTTTATTTGAGCAACATCAACAACATGCAATTAACAATTAAAGGCAAAATCATGTTATATGCACTTAAAAACAAAACTTAACCCATGAAATTCAAAACCTAGTAGATAGGTGAACCAAGACTCAACTCAAGAACAAAGTGAGTTGAGAAATCTTATACATTTGTTGATTCCTCTTTGCAAAAGCAAAGGCTAATCACCCAAGGAGAGGGCCTTCATTCCTTGCTTCTTAGCTCCATGGATTTCTTGGAGGATGATGGTTGAAAGGATTCTCCAAGTTCCTAAAATAGAGAACCTCTAAGTATCCACACCAAGGAGAGCATTGATAAGGAGATGAGTGACCTAGAAAGATTTAGATGCTAGTTAAATCTTCCTAGGGTGGCCAGCCTCTTAGAGAACAAAGAGAGCCTTTTTGTTCTCATCTTTTCTCCAAAAGAATCCCTAATGATGAAATGTTATAAAGTTGCCTTTATACCACCTCACAATGTATTGGCAAACTTGTAATTAAAGCAAGTTCACTACCCTTTCTCTATATGGCTGATTTTCCCATGCCTTTGGGTTGTTTTGGGCTTCTTGAATTTTGGTTGTTAAGTTGTCATACAACTTAAGCTAATGGGCTTGACGATTCGAAGCCCAATTTGGGCTTTAAGGCCCAACACTGAGTCAAGGTTTAAAACGAACTTATTCGTTTGATTAATTAACATATTAATTAATCCTAGCCATAAATAATTAAACCATTTAGTTATCCTTACTCATCTCCGTTGTTTCTTCAATCTCTACCTTACTCGGTGTACGATCCATTAGGTTCCTTTTAGCGAGGCAGTGGGCGATTAGAACTCTTTCAAATCGATTGTGAATTGAAACTTACTTTCAATTCTCCCTTTAGTGATTATAAAGATTTAGGGCTTCAACAAACTATGAGTGACACCTAGCAGTATGTCATGGCTACCCAAGCTAATCAGAAGAGGTGGAGAACCTATTCAGTTTAGGATTACAATGCAATAAGGTCTTTCTCTAATACAATACTCTTTACCATATTGTTTGGTTTGATAGTTTATTCATGTCTACTATCCAATGCGATTCATTTACTTATATGATTACCTTGAATGTGATTTGGAACAACTTCCTAAATCTCATTCATACTCGGGCCAGAGATTCTTAATCATATCATAGAGTATTCTCCCTCAAACGGTTTGAAGGTTAGAGATCCCTTGTTGCGCATTTACTTGCCTCTATGGCTAAGTGGCTTAACCCCAACTATGTCGTAGACACCCCCTGATAGAGTGATTTTGACATATTCAAAGATCAAGGACCTAACCATAAGACAACTATGATGCCTCAGGTCAAATGACTACTTTGCATTATCTCACCCATGAGTTCTCATGTGACATGAGTATGAGAACTCTTCATTGCTCGTGTTCAATGAATTCATTCTTTATTGAGCACCTACATGCTTGTCTTGGTGTCAGTCACACCAATGACTCGAGACCAATCACTCTCCCTGAGAGAAGACATAGCACGTACTGATCTTAATGGACTGTTAATGCCCAATTGGCAATCCTATGATCAGGAACGTTTATGATATGTATACGAAAGAGAATGGTCTCATGAACCTAACTTCTTTAGATTAAATTCTCCTAATTAAATATTCCTTGGACTTATCGTTTAAACATATAATATTTATATGAGACAGCTTTAAACAATAATCTCTGCCCTTTATGTATATTAAACTAGATTAGCTTAATATGTGAAATGTTTGTAAAGTATCATCATATGATTGGTTTTAGGGCACTTTTCCAACAGTCTCCCACTTGCACTAGAGCCAATCAGCTTGGTCATCAGTGATGATACCTCTTCTATAGTCATTTCAAAAATGGCTGAGTAGTAGGCCTAGGCAATGGATATCTATATATGTTATCCATAGAAGCAACCTTGAGAATAACGATGTCACCATTATACATGATTCTCAATCATGTGGTTCAGCGTCTCATTTGAGTTCGAATCTTGATGAGACCTTGATTCCTTGGCTTGAGCTATCGCCCCATTAGTGTCGTAGTGTCGGCACACTAGAGACACTTTCTGGTTGGAACCAAATGGAGAGTTCATAAATGAACTTTCCCATCCAAACAACAATGTTGTAAGCTTCTATATGGCGATATATTTTGCGTGCATGATGGAACATACTAAAGTCATTACTTTTAATGTTTCCACCCAAATATCTCTTTAGTCATAATAAAGAGATATCCAATTATCTCTTTATTCATAATGAAGAGACATCCAATGATGGATTAGACTCATAATCTAATACATATACGCTTCCATTACGTTACTCTAATTCTTCCTCATTCTTGAGGAATTCATCCTTTAGTATTTCTTAAATACTTAAGGATTCACTTGACAGTTGCCATGGTTCTGATCCTGGGCTTGCATTGATATCATCTTGTACCGATCTTGGTATAACTCATATCAATGTTTTTCATACAATATGAAATACGTAAATCACCTTCCTGCATATGCACAAAGGATTCTATTTACGCATTATTTCTTTAGGAGTCAAAAGGGGAACATTCCCTTTGTGAAGAGCAACTTCCTAGTCTTACTAGGATTGTCCTTCTAATTGAAGTTTATCATCATATGAGAAACTTCCTAACATCTTTTGTCTATCATTAGGGATTGACATAATCCAATTATATCCTGAGATCTATCATTATAGATTTCCATCCCATGTATATAGACTATGTCTCCCATATACATTCTATCATTATAGAATGTTTAAAGTCATAACTTTAACAAAGAAGAATTCCCTTCATTTCCAAAATTAAATATATATCATATATATGTTCAATTTTAGGAATATGATTAACTCCCACTAATCTTTTGTAAACCTAGTAAACAAAAGATTCATTTACATATTTATGAGAAATCAAACCAGTTGATCATTTTCTCATAAGATGTTTATAGCTCCCACTAGTTTGCTAAGATTCATGATGGATGGATCTCTACAACGTACATGTCTTGTGATTAGTTTTAGACATATATTATCAAGACTATCTTGATAATGGTTTCGGAAACCCATATAATGTCCAAACATTGAATCATCGTTTAGTTGTAGCAAGCAATCTTCGAATTAACTGAAACCAAGACTATATTAAAGATGGTTTCTTCCAAGTCAACCAATCTCGTTGATTGTAGTCAACTTAAGCTACCAATTAGCTTTAAAGGTTTCATTATTTCGAATCAAATGGTTTTAAACCATTTTCTTGAGTATAGGTCGTACATACACTCAATGTAGTCATAAGGATATCCATTCTTATTTCTTTCGAATTAAGAGATGTAACTCTATGACATAGTCATAAAGTTCAAATCATTCAACTGAGATGGTTTATAGATCCTTCTCGACTACCTTGGAGCTAGTGGTGTAGGAACTAGGTTGTTATATTTGTTGATTATCATCTTGTCTCTCAAAGAACCCATTTTTTGAGTTCTATCTCTCGTTCATTTGCTCTTTCTTAGGCAAATCCTATTGTAGGATTATAATGAACTACCCAACAAACAACCTTTGTTAGTTGGTCCATAGATATGATATCCAAGTGTTAATTTATGGATATCCCACAAAATTATT
The DNA here is from genome assembly GCA_963580275.1 of Crataegus laevigata. Lineage (NCBI taxonomy): Eukaryota > Viridiplantae > Streptophyta > Magnoliopsida > Rosales > Rosaceae > Crataegus > Crataegus laevigata. The sequence goes on from OY756949.1 coordinate 8,881,070, forward strand.
CTCAAACAAATATTGCTTATTAGCACAAAACCCCAAATCTTAACATAATTAAGACTTGTCTTTCTTTCCAACTACATCCTATGGAGTCATGAAAATTTTGGAAGAAATTCTAATTGACAATCATATTTTGTGTGTGTGTGTGTATGTGTGTCTGTATCCTATATATGGGCAATTTGATAACATCCAACGAACTAAGTCTTATTCTTGTTCGTTCTTCTCCCAATGGAGAAGTCCATTATCTTATGATGCTACTTTCCTTGATATCTTTCAAGGAAACTCTTCTAAAGTGTCCTTTTTTCTTGGATCAAATCTAAGAAGGAAAATACATTAGATATCTTACTCATCAACTTACATTTTTGAATTCTTTGAAACCTTTTGCAAAGTATTCGGACTTGTGTTTATTCAAAATAAACGATAGTCCAACCGAGAGCGATCTTCGGTGAATGTCATACAACATGAGTAGCATTATGTTGTGGACAAGTGCCACTAACATCTAAGTGAATTAACCTCAACAACTTTGTGATTCTTTCTTCTTTCCAAAAGAATAAAGATTCGAACATTTCGCCTCTATACAATTTTAACAAGAAAGCATTGAATCCGGATATAACGATCCATAGCATCCATCTATGACCAGCTCGTAATTTATGCTTTAGAGGTGTCACAACTCAGTGAGATTAGTCACTACCTTGCAACCTTTTGGGTTTTTAAGCATCATTTTATTCTAAACAGTTAACACTACCACACATCTCTACTATAGAGACAATCAATTAGATTACAATAATCCAATCATTTATTAATAAAGAACAATGTTTTGTCAAACAAAAACATTCATCCATCTCTTAAAATCATAGTGACGGAATTAAGTTCCTTATTGGAATGTAAAAACAATCATTGTTTTTCCAATTTCTTTGGTAGTTCATATGAGGAAGCAAGTACTATTTGCTTTCGCAGAGATCTATATATTATTCATGTTCAGAACTTGAATTACTTTCTCTTCTCTCATTAATCTTCTATTTCTTATTAGCCACACTTTTACAACGATTGTAAAACATAGTTACTAATATAGAATCAAGCATTCAAGTAGAAGAACCAACTGTTTTGAATTATTCAACAACAATTTACAACACCTTCGAAATGTGTGTTCTTGACACTTGCAAGACATTTCTTGCAAATACCCCTTCCAATGTCCATCCTTTCATAAAGAAAGTTTGTTCCCTTGGAGTTATTTCGCCTTCTTCATTTGATTTCTCCATTGACTACAATAGTCGTGGTCCCTAAACTCCCACTATCTCTCTTGAAACTTATTTCAATTGTGTTATACACATCAAACGATTTGGAGAGCGTGTGGTTATTTTTCACTATATAGTTTACTATAAACTTAGTGAACTATTTGGATAGGGACACGAAGGTGAAGTCCTAGCCTAGTTTTCGTCTCGTGAATTGATTTAACACTTCAACACTCAATGATTCAAAATCATCATAAGTCCATATTAATGGATTATTTTTGTCAACCAACCATTATGTTCTAAACATGATTACAAACTTTCAAGAGTTGTTCAAGGCAACTCTCATTCTTCATACAACGATTTGTAAGTGAAGAATCATGGCACATAAAGTGTCCATGCCCTCGTGCTTTCTTCTCAAGTTCCTTATTCATGTAACAAATAAACAAGCACTAGTGTTTGAGTTAGTTAAGAGTTATTCAAAGCAACTCTTATTTCTTCATACAACGATTTGTAATAGAAGAATTATGACATTAAAAGTTTTCATGTCTTTGTGCTAATCGTTTTAAGTTCCTTGTTCATGTAACAAAGAAACAAGCGCTGGTTGTTTGTGTTGTCCTCTTTATGATAGACTTATCTAACATGTTCTTCCATTGATACATTATCAATAGGAAGATTGTGAGGATGAGACTACTTAGGTACTTATATAATCCATTCAAGACAATCTATGGGATTGTGGTACCAAGTCTAGAAACTAAAGCGTTCGGTTTTTCTTTGTCAAGTTTTGGATAGCGTTTGAAAATATATCGGTAAACAAATATATAACGAATATAAATTGATTGATTTTAAGTCATTTGATCCGGGTCTTTAAATCAAATAGCACCACCCACTATTTTTAACAAATTCCATATCCCTCATTGGAATTCGAGAGTTTTGTAGGAAACTCTTAGTAAGGTATGGGAGACTCACTATTTCCAAGCCCACCTCACAATGATATGATGTTGGCTAGCAAAAATAATAATGAGAGAGTACGCTTACTCATTTACATCTAATGTAAGAACCTATCTTATTTGGCCTCTAGAGAATGATGCCTCACAATGATATGATGTTGGCGTCATTGCACTTAGTTCAGTTATTCCCACCATGCAAGTTCGGGTAGGGGTTCAAGAACAACCTCACAATGATATGATGTTGATCATTCTCGTTGCCTACCTTCACAACATCATGTATGCATATAGAACTCCTCATGAGTGTAAGCACATACTTTGTACTCCCCCATGATAGGGTGAAGTCGGTGTATGAGTCACAAAAGATCGGAGCCTACCATGGTGGAAGGCCACTAAAAAGTGTTCAAAGCACTCCCACGCTTGTCAACTTAATAATGGTTTGGTTGAGGGTTTTAGGTCTCATCACATATAAGCATGCTTTCAATCACATTAAAACATTTTGGTCCTATTACAACTATTGATCCATGTGATTGATTTTAGTACTATATAATACTCCCACTATGCTTGTAAAACATTTTTTAAAGCAAGACTATATGGTACTACTAACATAAGATTTGCATTCATTGATGGACTATATAGTTGCCTTAGGACCTTAGGATGATTATGAACCTTTGATTCGATCCAACACGAGCCTAGTGTTGGATCTCGGTCTAGGGATGGTGATTGATTTTAGTTACGCGTTTAATCACATTAAGGCGTGTTTTCTTATTGGGCGCTGGACCCAACTACTCCAATTTCATGCATATCAAATAAAACAAGAAATGAGTACTTCAAAGTAAAGAAGAGCTTATTCTCTTTTACAACAATTGATCAAATCAAATTACAACCAAAATCTAATCTACACATTCCCATGGTTCAAACAATTTGAGAGACGGCCTTTCACATAGCTCAATTATCGTAGGCTTAGGTTCATAATCACCCTTTCTTTAATTAATTAACGCTTTAACTAATTAAACTTGAATGTAACTTTTTCATTTGGTTTTTGTATCCATAGAATTGATTTAAATATAGCTAAATGAAATGAAAATCCAATTCTCATTTAAAGAGACAAAACTATTTTGTTCTCATCAAATTTGGGTCAAAAAGCAATAACCTTAACCATTGGGCTATATTGCAAAACATAAACTTTTAGGGTCACTTTGTAAAAACACAAAAGTCCACTATTTCATGTAATTACAACTAGAACCCAAAAATTTCAACAAATGCAAAAAACTTCATTAAAGGAGCAAAACAATTTGTCCTTTAGTGATTTTGGGCCTTTACATAAAAACGTAAACTTTCGGGTCAAAGTGCAAATACACAAAAGTATCAAAATTTTATGTAATTGCATAAAAGCCCCAAAAGTAACCTACTTTAGTAGGGTGGCCGGTTGGTGAGAGAAGTAATGGTGTGTGTGTGTGTGTTGATGTGTAGGTTTGAAAAGGTGATGGAAATGTGTAAGTGATAGGTATGGTGTGAATAGTAAAATAAGTGTGGGTGTGTAAGAGAAGTACCAATCACTTGTTTGAAAAACAATCATACCATCCATCACTAACAAAAATAAATAACAACCAAACACCTTTTTGAATCAAAATTCCCAACCTTTTTGTTCTTGCCAAGAACATATCAAGAACTATGAAGAACATCCATGAAAACCCATAAGAGCTCCATGAACATTTTTCACCCAAATACACCCCAAAAACTCTCAAACTTAAGGAACATAACATATTACCATACTAGGGTACTTAGGGGTTCCTAATGTCACTTTAAAACACTTTTAACAAGACAAACATGAACCCAAAAATCCACCCTTTGGATTTGGCCGAATTTCCCCAAAAACATGGCACCAAATTTTAGCTCCAAAATTCATGCTCATGTGAACTACATCTACAACATTTGAGATGGAAAATTTTCTAACAAAATTTATATTCAAAGAAGCAAGAATAAAGCTTTAACAATTACAACATTCAAATCACAAACTATGAACTACAAAACCCAAAAGGATTCACCAACTACTAGACCTAGGCTCTTGATACCACTTGAAGGAAAATTTGTGAAAAACAAGTTTATTTGAGCAATATCAACAACATGCAATTAATAATTAAAGGCGGCATCATGTTATATGCACTCAAAAACAAAACTTAACCCATGAAATTCAAAACTTAGTAGATAGGCGAACCAAGACTCAACTCAAGAACAAAGTGAGTTGAGAAATCTTATACATTTGTTGATTCCTCTTTGCATAAGCAAAGACTAATCACCCAAGGAGAGGGCCTTTATTCCTTACTTCTTAGCTCCATGGATTTCTTGGAGGAGGATGGTTGAAAGGATTCTCCATGTTCCCAAAATAGAGAACCTCTAAGTATCCACACCAAGGAGAGCATTGATGAGGGGATGAGTGACCTAGGAAGATTTAGATGCTAGTTAAATCTTCCTAGGGTGACCGGCCTCTTAGAGAGCAAAGAGAGCCTTTTTGTTCTCATCTTTTCTCCAAAAGAAACCCTAATGATGAAATGTTATAAAGTTGCCTTTATACCACCTCACAATGTAGTGGCAAACTTGCAATTAAAGCAAGTTCACTACCCTTTCTCTATATGGCCGGTTTTCCCATGCCTTTGGGTTGTTTTGGGCTTCTTGAATTTTGGTTGTTAAATCGTCATACAACTTAAGCTAATGGGCTTGACGATTCGAAGCCCAATTTGGACTTTAAGGCCCAACACTAAGTCAAGGTTTAAAACAAACTTATTCGTTTGATTAATTAACATATTAATTAATCCTAGCCATAAATAATTAAACCATTTAATTATCCTTACTCATCTCCGTTGTTTCTTCAATTCTACCTTACTCGGTGTAATCCATTAGGTTTCTTTTAGCGAGGCAGTGGGCTATTAGAACTCTTTCAAATTGATTGTGAATTGAAACTTACTTTCAATTCTCCCTTTAGTGATTATAAAGCTTTAGGGCTTCCACAAACCATGAGTGACACCTAGCAGTATGTCATGGCTACCCAAGCTAATCAGAAGAGGTGGAGAACCTATTCAGTTTAGGATTACAATGCAATACAGTCTTTCTCTAATACAATACTCTTGACCATATTGTTTGATTTGATAGTTTATTCATGTCTACTATCCAATGTGATTCATTTACTTAGATGATTACCTTGAATGTGATTTGGAACGACTTCCTAAATCTCATTCATACTCTGGCCATAGATTCTTGATCATATCATAGAGTATTCTCCCTCAACGAGATCCCTTGTTGCGCATTCACTTGCCTCCATGGCTAAGTGGCTTAACCCCAACTATGTCATGGACACCCTCTGATGGAGTGACTTTGACATAGTCAAAGATTAAGGACCTAACCATAAGACAACTATGATGCCTTAGGTCAAATGACTACTTTGCATTATCCCAACCATAAGTTCTCATGTGACATCAGTATGAGAACTCCTCGTTGATCATGTTCAGTGAACTCACTTTATTGAGCACCTACATGCTTGTCTTGGTGTCAGTCACACCAATGACGCAAGACCAGTCACTCTCCCTGAGAGAAGACATATCACGTACTGATCTTAATGGACTGTTAATGCCCAATTGGCAATTCTATGATCAGGAACGTTTAGGATATGTATACGAAAGAGAATGGCCTCATGAACCTAACTTCTTTATATTACATTCTCCTAATTACATATTCTTTGGACTTATCGTTTAAACATATAACATTTATATGAGACAGTTTTAAACAATAATCTATGCCCTTTATGTATATTAAACTAGATTAGCTTAATATGTGAAATGTCCGTAAAGTATCATCATATGATTGGTTTTAGGGCACATTTCCAACACCCAGATGATCTTTCGTCAATTTCTACCACTTTAGCACCAGGTTGTCGTTTCAGACATTTCTAAAATCTTAACGAAGTAATCTTCTCAAGGGTTTTAAGAAAGGCTAAACAAATAGGTGCTACCAAGGAAACAAAATCATTTCTAGTTTCCTAATTTGAAAGGTTGGTAAATGATTAGTAAATCCCTGATGATACTTAACTCTTGATACCTTAGCCCGGCTGCGGGGCTAGTAACTTGTTTCTTCCAAAACAAAACTTCCTTGATAAGGAGATTCGTTGTTTAAAGTCTAGGGGAGATTGCCAAAATGAGTTTCTAGAATGACGATAAATCGTCTAAAGTATTCATAACTTTCAGAAAAGTTAACACATTTTTGTGCTCAACGAGGTGCCAAGATTTGACACTTAGGTTCAAGAACCAAGAATGCTCACATCATGTTTGTGATGAACACAATACTACCCAAACTTAAGCTCTGATACCAAATTGACATACCCCGACCCAGAATGTCCACTTGGACTCCAAATCGAGCTATGCTGGCCGACACCTGGACGGTGACGAAGCCATAAAGTGTAGTGATGTGGAAAATGTGAATAAATTTAAACCTAAAAGTGCCTGATCAAGAGAGTGTGCAGGTGAGCAGGATTGAACCCTATTCACACGTGATGTCAGAGCATAAGACAGTATAGTAAATAGGATAAGGGTTTTACCACTGAAGGTAACCATCTCCTGAGATTTGCCAGAATCCTCGTAAATACATAAGCACAACTACTAAACCTGGAGGGGCGAAAAACAAAGTTGAGTGGGTCAGCAAAACAATGCTTATATGAAAACCTTTATTTTTTTAGTATACTAACCCCTCCCCATAAAACAAGTATAGCTTCCTTTAAAATCATACCACGTAAGTATGCAATAATAATACGATAGCAATATAACCAGAAATATGCCAAGTCATGTTATATCAATGCCACAGTAAAGTAATCATGTAATAATCAAGTATAAACAATTGCTCATCATCTAGGTTAGCACACGAGTCGAAACTGCCTAATGCAATATGTACGACATGATTGGGTGTAATAATGCACTTTGGTATTACAATCACGTGAAGACTGGTGCTAAGCATGGTCACATATGAGTCGGAATTATTTAATGCAATCTGTACGACAAGACTGGCACCTAAACTTGGATCCAAGGTGAGCGAACGGTGCAGATGTGAACATACACGTGAAAGACTAGCCCTGGCCCTAGGCGAAGTACCAACACCAGGGTGCAGCAAGATAAGCATGTATATAAATATGTATAAATGTCATGACAAGTATATCCCAACCAATTAGCAACATTTATCACAATTATTCACTACTTGGCAACATATATGTAAAGTGAAGCAATTATGAAGTTTGAAAACCATAAATACGTATATGTATAAAAACAAACTGCCCACTCATAGATACGCAGTCCAAACGAAGCCTCCTAGCCTGGCTTAACCACGTACGTCCTCGGAATACGTTTCCCTAAACGTAAAATTTCTAATTAACTTAGTTTAATAACACAAACAAAAAATTTAAATAAATTCTTCGTAGATTACCTAAACATAAAGTTTGAATATGCGAAATCGATCTACTCGATGTTACGGACCCACACGCGTCGACCACACGCCGGCCGGAGGCCAGACGCGCAGTCACGCGCTGCTGCACTAGAAGCCACGCGCTGCACCCGCCGATGGCCCACTAGAGTGCATGCGCACCCACGAGCCGCGAGTACAACCGTACTCGCCTTCCTCGTGAAACTTGCAAAGATTGCAGGTTTTTAGTCCAACTTCCAAAGCCCCAACGAGCTCATTTCTCAACCAAAATCTGTGATTCAAAAACCAAAATAAAGCTAGAAATGTGATGAATCGATCCGTATTCACAGAAAGTTCATATGTGGTCCGTGTTGTCCATAAATTTGGCCTGAAAATGGCCAAATGGCCACGGTTCAAGATTTCCATAAAACTGGAAATTTCTTCCTAACTTTCAGAGTGAATTTCTAACTCGATAGTTATCCAAACTCAATGATTCAAAAGCCATTTTGAAGTTAGGAACGTAGGGAACAATTATATACCTATTAGAAGTCCAGTTGTGGCCGAGGTTGACCGGAAAAATCCACTGAAAGTGATCAAATGGTCACGGGTCCTTGGCTGGAAACTGAGCAATCTCCCTCCTCGAGCTTTTCTGTGCTAAAATGTTCATACAAAACATGAACATGAGATCAATACCAACCCATAGGAATGAAATGAAGGTTCTAGGGGTTTCTCGAGGCTTACCTAAGCAGTGAACGGCGAGAACTCGTCGGAATAGCTCAAGAACCATGGTGGTTTCGACGGTGTAGGGAAAGAGAAGGGAGGATGGTCCCCTGCCATGTTTGGTTTCGAGAAGAAGGGCTCTCGAGGATGGTGAGGCCACCGGAGAATAAACCACAGTGGTGGTTCAGTATGCATATGTGTATGTGTGTAAGTTTGTAGAAAATGAGAGAAATGTCTCTGGGTTTACAGAAAGAAAGGAAGAAGAGAGAGAGGAAAAAGCAAGGGTTTTTTATTGGTGCCAAAAGTGAGGGAGAAGATGTGAGTGGTGGAAAGGGAAAGAAGGAAAAGTTTTGATTGGTGGATGAGATGGGGGACACAGATCCCTTTTTTAAGGAATGGGATTGGATTTTCAGATTTTGTACAAGTTTCAATGTATAAAATCTGTCTCCTTACAATGTCCCAGCACTGATAAATTTGTATGTGCATGTACAAAATACCTGTAACCAACGTACTTTAATGGAGCGTAACTTTCTCATTACAGATCCGATTCGAGTCTAACACGCGCCCACGTGTTTATAGTGGTGAGTACTATGAGGATACGTTTAAAGAGTAATTCATACGCCTTTCTCGACGATAGTCAACGGAAGTCAAAGTCCTTGCCTCTAGGGCATTTTCGTAAATTCACGATTTTAAAATTAATAAAAACGTGAAATTAGGGACGGGTCGTCACAGTTTGAGTGTGGTAAATTTTTATATGAAGCTGCTAATGACTAAAATGATATGGTATTAAATGTGATATAATAAATGCTAAAGAGAATAATACAAGGGCAAAAATTGTAACTTTGTATAATATATGAGAGTATACTTATCATTTGAAAATTCTATTAAATAACCACTGTTCACTATGCTTTAAAGAAAAAGCAAAAATCATGGTAGACTCTACTTCTGCTTTTCTATTATTATTGACATCAATTTTTTTTTTTTACCAAACACATTTGGTGTTCCAGGCTTTTAAATAAGTTTTTTTTAGAGCACCACAATCACAAACCAACCCTTATGCAAAAACACTGGTAGGGCCATAATATATATATATATATATATATATATATATATATATATATATATATATGTGTGTGTGTGTGTGTGTGTGTGTGTGTGTGTGTGTGTGTGTGTGTATTTTTAATTTTTCTTTTCAATAAACGATATTATCTACACTAAAAGGAATGAGTGGGCTTAGCCTCACTATGAACTAGCAATAACGTGGTTCAAATTTGTCTTTGGCAAAAATCAAACCTAAAATATCTCACATACAAGTGAAAATGAATACAATTCGATTGTAGTACTAAGTGACAGAACTATAGTATATTTAAATAAGGAAAAAATAACTAAACCTTATCATTGGGACTCACCTTTTTATTATTTGTTTTTCATTCTACCAATTACTTCATTTGGTGTATTATCACATTTTTTCTTCAAGACATAAGAAAAAAAAAAAAAAAACTAAACCTTATCATTTTTACTTCATTTGCAGCAAAATCAGTTATACAATAGTTCTTTTGGTTCTTGTTGCTAAAACATCGAAACAATCTAAACCAATTGTTTTGGTGATGAACAGCTAAACAAAGTCAAGTTATTGAATAATTTTTTTCTTTTTACAATTTTAAATTCAAACTTTTTACCATAAAGCTTCCTCCTTTGCTTCTTGGATTTGAATTCTGACATGGCATCGTGCATAAGAGGCAAGAGATTTCTGTTTCTTCTTAGATTTGCGCTTGGCTAGCACCGGAGACAAAGACTCCTCCACTATACACATCATGCACGCGGTGGCATGGCTGTCCGAGAAAGATTGCTCACCCTCGAGTCGGTCAGAGATGAAGGCACATGGGCTGCTTGATTAGATAACATTGGGTGATTTTGTATAAAATCAATAAAAGTGACAATATATTAACAATATTTACGTTAATTATAAATAAGTCAACTACGTATTGTGATACTTATATACAATTAAAACAAACAAAAGTTACATAATTTGCCACTATAGCTGACACCCATTTCAACTGATACCCTATTTCTCATATTTTTATTTTATTTTATATTATGTTACCTATATATCTGTTTTCTGAGTATGTATTTTACATTTGGATTCAGATGCTACATTGCAATGTCCATTTTATGGTTTCGTTTTTTTCCATTACTCACACGCCTCTTAGTCTTATATGTCCATTTCATGATTCTATTTTTTACTTTTGGATTCAGACACAGTGTTGAAGTTTCCATTTTCTAGTTCAATTTTTTTTCCATCACTCACATGCCTCTTACGCTTCACACCTCATGCTACCTCTATTTTACGTTTGCATCCAGACACTGCTAAATTGCAAACCGTTGAACTATGTACTTTCTCATCTCACTGTTTTTCTCTTGGCAAACTCATATACTTAACTAGACCAACTCTCTTCAGATATGGCTTGGATGGAAATTAATCTTCTGTAACATGTTTATTCACCGAATTAGGGTGTTTTATATGTTTTTCATGTCTTGGGAATCTAGCTAACTCGGCCCTTGTCCAGTAACCATTATGATGCTTAAGGCATTAAAAAAAACAGAAGAAGACTTTTTTTTATTTTTTTTAATTTCATTCTATGTTATCGAATGCCATGAGTGAGAATAACATAAGAGTCAAGTTTTAATTATGGGTTAATTATTTACACTAGCTTAAAGCCCATGTGGCATCCATGGAGAGAGAAAAAGAGAAGGATATAAGAGTCAAATTCTCACTTTGTATAATGACTTAAGCACAATTGGAATTCATTATTGACCTATTGATAAAGTTCAAAACAAAAAATGTTACTGCTATATGACTAAATAGTAAAGTTTTTATTGATTTTTTACTAAATTTCCTTAGAAAATATAACCAAGGTGTTTAAGAATTTAATTGATTAAAAAGGATGATAATTAATTGGAAATTCTATTTAAACTCATCTTCAATCCCAACTTAAATATTTTTGCTATTAAATTCTCCATTTTGCCCCGACGTTATTTAAAAAGTAAAAATAAATTAAAAGAACATGAACCCACCACTTTTCGGCGTCTTCTTCACTGACGCCGGCGTCTCTTAACCACATCCTCTTTCGTATTATCTCCCTCCTCATTTGTCCTTCTCCCTCCTCTATTTCTTACGCTCTTCAAACATCGGAGGCCTACAAGCATAGTCGAAGCTACGTGAGGACGAGGAGTGGTGGCCGGCCCTCCTTTCGCCGGAAAACATGCTTAGGACCGCTTCGATTGAAGCCTGCACAGGTGGTGTGTCGTGGTAGTCCTTGGCTTAGAAGGAGCTCCTTCCTGCAACTTCCATGTTAAGGCGTTTGGCATACGTCGTCGAGTCCATACAAATGGAGACCAAAAGCCGTACGTCGACGAGTGTGGTGCTTCTGCTGCCGTTCAACTACTTGAATCTACGTTTGACGCAACTCATTCAAACAGTCAGAGACGTGCAGATCAAGAACAACAAGCCGAAGCACAGTGCTTGATAATGCAGAGGAGAAGCAGAATGAGAAAACCTAGGTGTAGAACTTCCTCTCTAGTTACAAGTTTTCGAGTGGTATAGAGCCGGCAATGCGGAGAACCACAAATGTCTATGGCCGAGAAGGGACGGCGAAGTCGTCGACGAGAAGGGACGGCGAACTTCCTCTATAATTTCTGGCCTTGCTTGTTCATCGGCATGTTTGGTTGTAAATGCACGTATAGTGGGTAAGCATCTGCGAGATTTGAGCTACACACGACTACGAGCAATGTTAATCTACACAAAAATGTGGAGATACTTACCTAGAGCAACCAAAATTCTAGGCATCATCGCTCCAATTAAGCAAAATTGTAGCTCAGTCAATGGTACACGACTGGTTGCCGTCGAATGTGAATTTATTTCTTAATTATCTGTTGGCATGGCTCTGTCACATACACATCTGCTCACGTACATATCTATTTATGAGATACAAGAAGTTGTATTAAGGTCAAACAAGTCTGGAGCTCTTTGCGTCTGTGCTTGATATTGGAACACTTTGAGATGCTTGCTGAAACAGAAAGCCCATTTCGTTCATCTGAAAAGAGAAATCCTTTTGGGCCTAAATGAAACTCAATGCGCATCAGTCATCAAGGACAAACATATGCTTTGATTTTAAAACATTCGAATCTCAGTATTTGAGCACAATGCCTTTACGAATTACCCTGGAAAATGGAAATGATAAAAACACACTTTTAACATCTCACGTAATCATGGCGGTTGTTATAAATTGATTTATTCAATTTAATAGCTAAAAAAATGTGTGTATAAGACGTTAAAAAAAGTGTGAAATTATCTCTCATTGCCTAAAAATGCAAATATATTATGGGGCAATTACAGTTTACCACCTTGAAGTTTGATTCACAACTCCTCTTGTTTAATGTCTATCTTATATAAGTGATATTTCACGTTAAATTAATTCAAACAACGAAAATAGAAGTTTAAACTTGGATGTATAGGGAGAACACATTTATTTATCCAATTTGACCATGCCCAAGCCTTCAATCTTTCTAGCCATCATGTTAATCTTAGCAAATTATGGTGTGTCTTTTAGTGGTATTGTTTAATAATGATGTGGCTCACTTGAGGTTCTGTTTTTGCATAATTAAAATTGCATCAACGATGCGTGGATCAAATATTAATAAAAAAGTTAAAAATGACATAATTGCTAACTGTTATCCGATAAGGTAGAGATGATAAGTTTGTGCCATTTTTAGCAGGAATGAGAATATAGATGACATCCTTTGACAAAAAAAATAAAGAATAAAGATGACATCCACCTCGCAATAACCCTGTATTTTGCTCCGTCCATTACAAACAAGAATGATGTAGGGGTGGGTTCAGTTTCGTTCGGTTTGGTTTTTGGCCGAAACTGAAAACCAAATCGAAATTACTGTTCAGCTCGGTTCGGTTTTTCTTCGATTTTTTCGGTTTTGTTTTTTTGGGTTCGGTTTCGGCTGGATTCGGTTTTTTCCATGATTTTTTTTTAAATCTAGAGCTTGAAGCACATGCTTCCTTGCCTTAAGCATTCTCAGTGAGAAATAAACCTGCAACGTGAAATCTAAATTTGCAACAACGGTATTCTGGGATCGACAATGAACTATGCATTTTAACAGAGTCCAAAAGGTAGCAAAGCAGAGCTTTACACACAAAAAACAAAAAAAACCAAAAACAAAAGTTTAGTAGTCAGTGGTAAAATGAAAAAGGCATCATGCTTAAACAGTTGAAGCAATGGGTGCTTAGCAATACGAACAAAACTTGATCTTATAGATTCAATCTATAAACATGGTTTCTATTATTGAATTATTTGCACTGGGAGGAACACAATACAGCGATTTTACAATGAGTACATTCATTCATCTGAAATTCAAATAACAAACAAACCCACAAAAAAAAAAATCAAACAAATCTGCAATACGAAGCTGCAATACAAATCTACAATATTAAGTTGCAATACAAATCTGCAATCGAACAAATAATTACTGTCATGGAAATAGAATGGAGAAGAATGGAGACACGGGCATGGAGGGTCTCACAAATATGAAGCTTGGAATAGAAAGGAGGATGTGGGTTATGGAGAAGAATGGAGAAATGGACGTGGAGGGAGTTTGGAGGCAGGGAACGAGAGAGAGAAGAGGGGAATGAAAAATAGAAAAGGTGTGGCTGCACTAGGGTTTTGTTGGTTTCTCATAAAAATTAAAAATAACTCCATAATCCGGGAGGCATGAGGAGAGTTCGAAACCATTCACTCTAACTTCGAAAATTTCACTGAAACCAACACGGCAATAGGTTCTGTTTGTTATAATTGTATGACTAAATTATTTATAAACATTGAAAAACAATAATTAAATATATATATCGGTTTGGTTCAGTTTCCGAACCTCAAAAACCGAAACCGAACTGGCCAGATTCGGTTCGGTTCGGTTTTTTTTGGCCTCGGTCCGGTTTGGTTTTCTGTTTTTTGAACCCACCCCTACAAGCAAGTAGCGACATGGTGGATTTCCACCTTGCTACCGTTTTTCAAACTCTACAGTCTCCCGACAATTATCTTCGAATTCAGGTATATATGTGTGTGCACAAACACAATCTTTTTACAAATCATTAACATTTTGATTCAACAAAGTAAAAAAAAATACTACTAGATCCCAAATGATCATTTTCACACAGTGAATTAACCTAGCTAGTAAGATATGTAGAAATTTTAATGCATGATAGTGAAAAATGAATGCAGGATGACACACTGAGTGGAACTCTAGCTTCTGTGGATATTGCTACTTCAGAAAACTTGAATGATCTCGTAAAAGTTGGGCAGAAATTGTTAACGAAACCAATTTCAAGGGTTGACTTCGATACTGGAAAAGCAAAGCCCGTTCATCCTAAAATTACAAATTAAAAGGCTTTGATAAGGTATTTGAATAGAGAGTTTTAACGAAACTCCTGGTATTGTTTACTTTTAACGAAAAATCACATTTTTACTTTTCTCTGGTACTATTCACTATATATTTAAAAATAACTTTTCATTAAAAGAGAAATTTTTTTGGACTTTTCGTTAGTTTTCCTATTTGAATATTGCATACATACATCACCAAATCTATAATTAATATAAGTTTGCAGCAGTTTATTTGTATAAAATTTCACTGACTATTTGATGTTTCAAAATTTGATTTCCATGTGCAGGGTAGCCGGAGTTCTCTCAAGGGAGAGGGCTAAAAGGAGCAAAGTTCATAAACTGAAATCATCATTGTAAGAATGACAAAGATAAGGATCCAAGTGAACAATGAATCAAAGGCCTCAATGTTGCCACTTGTCAATAGAAAAGATGGTTTGTTATATGGGTTTAAGTATTTGTTTGTAATTATGTATTTTACATAAACATAGAGTACTAAATGAATTACTCTTTGTTTACGTAAACTTTATAATTACAAATAAATATTAAAATTCAATGCACTTTGTCGCTAAAGTGTTTACATGACGAAAGTTTTGTCTCATAGTCGTACACGCGATGAAATGAAGTTTGTCACGCTAAGTGAGTTTGCGCGATGGAAGCTGCATCGCACAAAGTGGGCACAAAAGGCAGGTACATTTTGCGCCAATTTTCAACAGTATATGTTTTGCAAGGCAAAGGCTTCGACACGCAAAGAGCTCGTCTTAATAATCAGATTCCGAAGCTGCAGAGGCAGAAACTGCAAATTTTGCAGCAGCTGCCTCTGACAACACTGCAAAAATCTTCCCTCCCTTCCTCTCAATCCCCATCCTCTCTCCCTAAATTGATCTATCCCCCTCTAGAAGAGTTTTCGTTTTGTATTTCAAAATTTCATTGTGAATTGAAACTGACACCATTAAATTTGTTTTCTATAGGGTTGTTGTATACGATCATCACTCGGTGAAAATGAAATTAGAGGTATATTCTTTGGATTTCAAATTTTGTACTAATTTAAATTATTTAAGTTGTTTCTAAATTATGGTGTCATTAATTGTTTGCATGAAGACATTTTTGCATGTCATATACAAAATTGTTTTATGTTGTATAGAGTTAATAGTAATTAACTTCATACGCGTATTTTCAATAAAAACTCAGTCTCCCGTTCGAGGACTCATTGGATTTCACGCATGGATGCAAAACCATGATTCTTGAATTGTCCCATTATTTGGAAAATTTTGGAATGCATAGTTATGTGGCGTAATTTAGGGTTCACGAATTAGGTTTTGATTGTGGGAATTTTGGTCACATCTCTTTACGTTCTTCGAGTGCCAAATAGGTATCTTATATCTACATCGTGTACTTCAAGAACTATAGAAAGATGTTGCCGGAATTGTCTCACGTCGAAATGTAATTCGATGGAGTCGTAAACGATGTCACATAACTGTGCATTCCCAAATGGGATAGGGCCTTGATCTGAGGCATAAGGTGACAATATCTTGTTGAAGTTGTTGTAATCATTGAAAATTTATTGTGCTTGCAAACATTATGGATAGATAGTGGATACAACAGCCCAACAGATGTGCAGTTAAATATTTGGATGGAATATATGACTTTATTGAGTTCGCGTCCAGACACAACCCAGGGTCAACTAGATTTCGGTGTCCGTGTAGGTGGTGTAACAACACGCTAAGGGAGACTTTTAAAAATGTCGGTATTAGTTAGTAAGAAATGGGATGATAGAGACCTATACTACTTGGAATAATCAATGGGGACAATTAGACCATGCTTCGTCATCAAATGTGACTAGAGTGGACAATGTTGAATCTAATGTAGATCCTAACGAACATGTTATGGATATTCTAAATTACGCTTTTCCATTTCCCTCAATGAACACCAACCAGGAAGGGGATGATGACGTGCCTCCACCCATGGACAATGAAGATTTCGAACAATATGAAAAAATTATTAAAAAGTGCCAACCAAGAATTATACCCGAGATGCGAAGACTTTTTGGTGCTCACAACTATTACGGAGTTGATGCGTGGCAAAATAAAGTATCGAATGTCGAACTAGTGTTTTAACTATTTTTTGAGGGTTTTCAAGAGAATGCTTTCGAAGGAGAATAGTTGCCAAAATATCATAAAAGTGCGCATAAGGTGTTGAATAGTATAACAAACATAAAAAACTTAATCAATCTAACAACCTCTCAACTTACTTGCTGACGTGACACTCCAGTGATGTGGCAATACTTATGTGGCAATAAATTCAACATGATACTTGAAGTAAAGGGACTTGGATCCTCTCCGGATCCCCTTCATGGGGATCCTAGGGATCAAGCCCTGTGGACCGTTCATCAAAAATCGTGCGGTTACAATTAAATGCTTTTTACGCAAAACGAAACTGCTTTATTTTTAAAAATATAAAAATTATTTAATTTTAGCCGCACGATTTTTAATGAACGGCCCAAAGGCCTTGATCCCTAGGATCCCCATGAAGGGGATCCGGAGAGGATCCAATTTCGAAGTAAAGCACACTGCTAGCTCTAGCTAACCTGACTAAGTCAAAATTCCTTTATTCTTTATTCTCTTTTTTTGATGAATTATTCTTTATTCAAAAGTATACAGATAGTACCCAAGTTTTTTATTTTCGCATTTCCTTTTCCTTCTAGGGCAATCCCATGAATCTAGAAATGTAACATAGATATCCCAAATAATTAATTGAAACAGACCAGCTCGTAGTTGAGCCAAATAAAGAACATTACTGCATAAACTGGATTTTGGTATATGGTGTAACCGAGCCATGCATGAATTATTAAGGAACTAATGTTAAAAGAGAAAAAGAAAGCTCTATTTTGTAGAGAATACTCACATTTCAGTAGCCAATTTATTATAGTCTAGACTTTGACGGGTTGACCCAAGAAAAAGAAGTAATCCCGATAATTTCAGTAGCCAATTTAATAGTCTCTGGACTTTGAAGTTCATGGAAGAACTTGTCGTTGTGACTTTGGACATATGTAAAGAATTTCTTTCCACATTAGCTAAACTGTATATGGTATACCCGTAAGATGCATCCATTGAAGAACTTGTCGTTGTGACTTAGACATATATAAATTTTCTTTCTGCACTAGCTATAAGATATAGCTGATACTAAACTGAATGTGTACAAGAGGTAAAGTTAATATCATAGTTGTTATGTCAGGAGAAAAGGAAAAAAAGAAAAAACAAACTTAAGAAATATGGAGGCACAATAAACCTCACTGGTCAAAATCTTTCGAGATAAAATTAATCAACGATAGAAATCTAGAATGCCGTCAGATGAGTGACATTACAAATGAAGTTTCTGTTGTATTTACTATTTTTTGGCTCTTATTAATAACTATAGTTTTGACCCTTGACCAACTTATGGTTTGCATCAGTATTTCTTTTAGAAAACTCTCTCAAAATAAGGACTAAATTATAAAAAGAAGCATCTCCATTTTGAGGAATCTCACATACACTTCTCAAACCATCCCTTGCTTAGACTTTTCTTTCTGTTGAGAAATCCCTAGCTTAGACGGTTAGACCTAATGCTGAATTGTTGATGTTAATAGTGGTAATACATGCACGATGTAATAGTGGAGATTGATTTGACAAGTGAAGAAATAAGTCATGATGATAGCCAAAAGTTAGTTAGAAAAGCTTACCTCTGCAATTTTCTTCTACCTTTATTTATAGATGTTAGTTTTCCTAAAGCGTAACTATAAATACCAATGTAACTTATATTTTCATGAAATCATATTTTCCTTCTTCTTCTGTTTTCCTTTTTATGGTATGAGAGCTTGAAATTAAGAAAAATTGACACACCCCGACCCAGGGTCGAAGCGTGCTGGCCGTCACGTGCGAGTGACGTAGCAAAAAACGTCAGCGGAAGTAATTTATGCATGAAATGCAGTAGTGAAAGTTAGATTGATAATATACATATGATAAGGAGTGATATCGAAAGAAAGTGTGATAGTGAAAGGTTACAGAGCCGATCCTAGGTGCAGTCGTTTAAACAAAACAACATAATTACTAAAGAAACCCTACTTCAGTGGTGGTCTGTCAGAACTGCCTTGATGCCTCGATAGCCGTCCACGTCGTCGTTACCTAGAACCTGGAGGGGCGCAAAACAGAAAATGTGAGTGGGCAAAAACAAATACTTTCAAAAATCATTTCACAAAATCCTTAAATAACCTCTCGCTGTAACACAATATAATTTTCCCAGAAAAATAGTACGTATATAAACTTATGTATGAAAACTCGTCTCAGAATCAAAATCAATTATCAAATCTCAATGATAGGCCATGTCGATATACCAATTCAGCAAAATCATCATCATCAGTCAGGTAATAAAGTCAGAAGTATCCCTAATGTAATGTCAACCGGAGTCACCTCTAGTGACCTGTACGGCTGAACCTATAGCTCATCCATCATCCTCAATCACTAGCAATTATTATCCTGCACACGAGTCAGAACCACCTATCGTGGTCTGTACGACAGGCTAGGTGTATAATATTACGCTCAGTGCTACGATCACGTGAAGGCTGTACGACGAATCGCGGGTCACCTACGAGTCGGAACCACCTATCGTGGTCTGTATGACAGGCTAGGCACCTGCCTTGGATCCAAGGTGAGCGTACGGTGCGTGAGGTGAACAATCACGTGAAGGCTAGGCCCTACTCTGGCGGAGCACTAACACCCGAGGTGCAGGTGATGAGCTAAACCACTATCTATCATCATCTCAACACTATTATCGAACTTACCTGACTTACCTGGCCGTCCTCGGCATCGGAGCATAGCAAATGCAATCATAATCATATTTATAAAAATATAATTGGCATACGACATGGCGATATAATTATAAAACCATTTCCGTTTATAAATCATGCAAGTTGCGTTTCTGGGAAAAATGCCAATATTATAATATATATATATATATACTGAAAACAAAAGCCCACTCACTGGTATGTCGACGGGTCGTATCCCCCGAGCTTAGAATGAATGCGCTCGTCCTCTGGGTACGCCTCACCTATATGTGAAACAACTGCAAATCCGTCATTTACAACACATACCGAACTACGTAATTAACTTTTCATACGAAGGTCAATTTTGGTATTTGAATATACCAACGCGACCTACACGACGTCACGAGCGTCGTGATATTTTTAAAATAATTTTTCACTGTGGCACGCGCCCCCACGCGCCCAGGATAGCACGGACAGACGCGCCCCCACGCGCGTCACGTGCTGCGCACGCGCGGCTAACCCTAACGGCGCAGGAATATTCCGTTATCTTCTAACGGATTCCGTTAGAAATAACTGACGGCGTGAGGAATATTCCGTCAACTTTGACGGAATATTCTGTCACCCCCTACCTCCAGCTCCGGCGACCGTCGCCGGCGCCGGACTGGTTTTTCCGGCGACCGGATTCCGGCCAAAACTTCAAACCTTCATATCTCACCCATTTTTCATCCTTTTTTGTCCATTTTTCTTCCAATATGCTTAAAATTCAACGTAGAACATTCCTATAACCTTAGATACCTTGAAAAACGACGAGAAATTCGTCGGAGAATTTCTCCAAAATCGGCCAGTCACGAACCCGGCGATCCCGACGTCCAACACGAGCAAACGAAGTGCTCCGAGGTTCCTGGGAAGATCCTAAGCCTCATTGTGATCTTAGTTTTATCTAAAACGTCCTGAAATCAAAGTGAATGAACAGTACCCTACTAATTTAGTTCGGGTTTTAGGGGTTCTACGACACTTCAAACCAAACCAAGGTTACTACGCAACTTACCAGGTTCTCAGAAACTCAAACACGATATCTTTGAGGTCGATCCATGCCTCCCAACGATTGTGTATGTGGTGTCCGTACGAAACAGTGAGGGAGAGAGAGAGACTTCGAGAGAGTGTTCGAGAGAGAGAGAAGAAACCATAAAAATGATGCACGTGTGTGCATGGGTGCGTGTGTGTGTGAGTTATATAATTGGAAGCCCAAACCTTTGGGCCTAAGTGCTTAAAACACCCAAAGCCCAAACCATACCCAAAACTATAACCGTTCCCGCATGTTCGAGGGTAAAATTGTCATTCCACGTCGAAAATATAGTTAATTTTTGGAACGGGATGTCACAAAAATAGTAACAGTATATGATTTATGCTTGAGAGGGTACAACTAAGAGTACTTAGTGAA
Source organism: Crataegus laevigata (assembly GCA_963580275.1). Lineage (NCBI taxonomy): Eukaryota > Viridiplantae > Streptophyta > Magnoliopsida > Rosales > Rosaceae > Crataegus > Crataegus laevigata. The sequence goes on from OY756949.1 coordinate 8,902,081, forward strand.
GTCATCAACAAAAATAACATAAAATCAAAAACCACTAACATAATAGTGAAGCTGATCCCCAAACTTCAGTGTACTAATTCTAAGAGCAAGTTCACCGGAATGGACTTTGCCCAGCACCCAGCACAAAAAGCAGCCTGGGACCCTGTCCATCCCCTCCATCCCACAAAAGAGCCTGGCACCTAGCCCAAGCTAGTCTCTGGGCCAGTCCGAAACTGACTGACCAAGAAGCCGGGCAATTAGCCTGGCACGTGGCCTTCACGCGGCAAAACCGGCGAGTAGCAGACAAGAAAAAGGTGGCAGGCCCCCGCGCGCAGGCGCACTCACATCCCACCCGGTAGGGGCGACGTGGCCAATTTTCTACCGTTGGTTTTCCAACGGCTATTTTTTATAGACCGTTGGATTTCCAACGGTAAAAAAAATTTAAATTTCACTTTTAAAATGGACCGTCCGATCAAAGATCAACGGTCCACGTTTTTTCCTCAAAAAAAAGGGCCCAACGGTCAGATTTATGACTGTTGGCCACATGGCAGGATCTTGGCTCTTGGATTTGAATATTTTTCAAGTCCAACAGTCCAGATTAATTAACTACATTAAAATTAATTTAAAATTATAAAAAAAATACATAATTTTTTTTTAAAAATACAGAAAAATTTTAAATTTTTTTTCTATAAATACTTAACCCTTATCTTCAACCTTACACCACATTTCAATATTTCTACACTTTCTATACTATCTACATTTCAATATTTTCTACACTTTAAGAGAGAAAAAATGTCTTCGTGGAAGCCCATTGAAGATGTTACGTTATGTGAATGTTGGGTTCGCACTACTCATGACCCGCTTACGGGTAATGAAATGGATAAGCGAGAAATGTGGAGTAAAATTACGAAAGCGTTTTGCGATGTACATGGAAAAGACGCCAGAATTAGTCAAGGTCTTCAAGGTCGTTGGAAAAAACTCAATGCAATGTTTACTTGTTGGAAAAATGCCATCTCTCGTGCTTCCGATAACCTACGTAGTGGGACAAATTTAGCAGATCAGGTGACAATATTTTTATTTATTTCTTATGTAATTTTTATTTAATTTATTATGTCATTTTTATGTAATTTATATGCATTCCACCCGCATCAATATTTTAATTTATTTAATTTGTGTTACACCCGCATTTTTTTTAACACTAGTTTATCCCACATTTTAATAGACACTACAAGCTCAAGCATTCTACAATTCAAAGAACCAGAACAAATCATTCAACAAATTCGAATGTTGGGAAATTGTCAAAGATTGTTGGGCATCGAAAAAAAGAGATGTCGTGTGAAGGAGGCGTGCAAGAGATGGGGAAACAAGTCAAGGAGGTTTTAGCTACACAAATCATAGCAACCAAGATCCTAGCACCACATATCCTAACTTCAGAGACTTTGTATAATTTCGTATTTATTTGTAGTATTTTATTTAATTTCTTATGTAATTTTTATGTTATTTCTTCTTTTTTTTTTAGAATTTTATTTAATTTCTTATGTAATTTTTATGTTTTTTCTTTTTTTCTTTTGAACTTTATTTAATTTCTTAAGTAATTTTTATGTTATCCGAAATCAAAAATCCTATCCAAAATTAACACTATTTTATTTTTTTATTCTTTTACAAAAAAAATTATAACTGGGCTAGGCGCCAGCGCATTTTTTTAGGAGTGGAGATGCAGTGGCCTATTACTATTCATAGGTGTCTACTATTCATTTGAGTGGATAAATGGGCTGGGTGCTGGCAAAGAAGTTAAAAGGATTTAATGTCAACGACCACCAATTATTAAGTAGAAACATATTGACAAAGAAAGATCATGTTTCAAATGAGGAACATGCATCACATTCTTTAAATGAAAAGTAGAATGTGGTGTTTTAAGTAAAGAAGAACCATACTAGAGAATAAATAGACATTGACCATCACTAATGTAAACCTTGTCAGGGCCAAAATTAGACTTGGCATTCGTGTCATGTTTCTATTGTTCATGTAATTTTTGTGTCATATTCGATATTTTCAGGAGTTATGTCGTGTAGCAATGAACAGGTAATATGACCTAACTCGTTGCCCATTAAAGAAAATATATTTTAAACCAATAAATAATCAAATGACAAACATAGTACTAAATTAGTGTATACATACCACATTGTCACATAAATATTACTTTAAAACATAAAAAAGAATTTGTCATTCAAGTAGTACATACCATAAATAAGAGTTTAATGAAACAACATTAGTATATTACTATGATTGGCGTTTACATTTACACTTCATTTTTCTCACCAAATTTCGTGTTTTTTTTTCCAGATTTTCTTTTTTAAAAATATGATCTTTTATAGGATACATGAAGATAAACGGTACAAATCATTGATATTGCGTTCAAAGTTTTACTGTTAGTGAAAATTGCTCGGTTATAAATCTTCTACAAACTATATGACATTAACTCATATTTCAGTTAACCGTAAATATCGAAATGTGATATCAACAATCCGAACTGTTCATTTTTCTATATCCGCTAAAGGATCATGTTTTAAAAAAAAATGAAATTTAGTGAGAATAATAAAGTATAAACGACAATCGACGGTCAAATATGAATCTATAGGATGGACGAGTGGCACTGGCTATAAGATGGACAAGTGACACTGGCTCTACGATTATTTTCTAAATTTATAAATTTTGGAAAAGTACGTCTTTCGAGGCAAAGCAGTTAGATGAGTGAAACAGTTTTCCATCGCGAATAATTTTTTTTTCATTTTCAATATAATTGTAGTTTTAGTAATGAAATAATTTTTTTTAAATATCAATATAATAAAATTTGGTTAATTAAATTTAAACATATATATATTTTAATATTACATAAACCTTGCCCACAATCATCGGATTGATGTTATACATTTTTTTTTGTTAATAAAGCTTACCCAGTGACACAGGTCGTCGGGTTAAGATTTTAAATTTTAATTTTTTTTAATTAACAAAGCTTGGCCAACAAATTCGTCGTCGGAAACATTTTGGCCAACAATAATCGAACCGTTCGGTGCAGTTTGATTTAGTCCATGTTTTGGTTTCGGTTTCTGTTTTTGGTTCTGAGTGCCCACCCCTAAAACTTGTCGTTGTGACTTAGACATATATAAAATTTATTTCCACACTAGCTAAAGCTATATGCGGTCTACCCTTACGATGTATCCATGAACTTGTCGTTGTGACACACACACACACACTAGCTAATATATATATAGCTGATACTAAACTGAATGTTTACAAGAGATAAAATTAATATCAATGTTGTTATGTCAGGAAAAAAAGAATATATATACTTTCCACACTAGCTAATATATATAGCTGATACTAAACTGAATGTTTACAAGAGGTAAAGTTAATATCAATGTTGTTATGTCAGGAAAAAAAAAATATATATATACTTTCCACACTAGCTAATATATATAGCTGATACTAAACTGAATGTTTACAAGAGGTAGAGTTAATATCAATGTTGTTATGTCAGAAAAAAAAAAGAATATATATATATATATATATATATATGTATATTTTTTTTTCTTTCCACACTAGCTAATATCTATATATATATATATATATATATATAGCTGATACTAAACTGAATGTTTACAAGAGGTAAAGTTAATATCAATGTTGTTATGTCAGGAAAAAAAATAATATATATACTTTCCACACTAGCTAATATATATATATATATATATATATATATATATATATATATATATATATAGATATATAGCTGATACTAAACTGAATGTTTACGAGAGGTAAAGTTAATATCAAAGTTGTTATGTCAGGAAAAAAAGAATATATATATATATATATATATATATATATATATATATATTCTTTCCACACTAGCTAATATATATATATAGCTAATACTAAACTGAATGTTTACGAGAGGTAAAGTTAATATCAAAGTTGTTATGTCAGGAAAAAAAGAATATATATATATATATATATATATATATATATATATATATATATATATATATATATATATTCTTTCCACACTAGCTAATATATATATATATAGCTGATACTAAACTGAATGTTTACAAGAGGTAAAGTTAATATCAATGTTGTTATGTCAGGGAAAATTGAAAAATAAAGAAACCTAACAAATATGTGGGCACAATAAGCCTGACAAGTAACAATCTTTTAGATAGAAAACTTACGATTAGGAATTTAGGATGCATGGCTACAAATGAGTCACTTTACAAATGAAGTTTCCGTTGTCTTTACTAATTCTGGCTCTTTTTATTTATGACTATAGTTTTGACCGTTGACCAACATAAGGAAATATGAGAAACATGCATGCATGCACACAATAGACTTAATGCTTCAATTGGTTTTTTTTTTAGTCGATTTTTTTTAAAGTCAATTAATGCTTCAATTGCTGGTTTTAATAGTCTTGTACATGTACGGATGCAATAGTTTATTACCTCTCGCTAGTTGAATACTACTGTTGACTTGTGATGATCAGTACGTACGTACGTACGTAGCAAACAATATAGATATAGGCTGTACGCCACAAGTTTGGCGTGAAAATTGGACTGGAAATGTTCTCTATATAAAGCCCTACAACTCCAGGTTCATAATATACCTGCATTCCTCCTGATCAACAGCCTTCCTCTCAGATTCTTAAAACCTCTACTTACTATCTCAGTTTTACTTCCTAAGTATTAAGTCTTGTGCATCACCTTGATCTCTTCCAATACCATTTATGGCAAAATCATCCCTTCACTCTGCCATTAATGGAAGCCTCATCACTGTTCTTAGCATTGATGGAGGTGGAATAAGAGGGATTATTCCTGGAACTATACTCAGTTTTCTGGAGTCTGAGCTTCAGGTAAAATGATCAATGCATGAGAACTTCATATATGACTGTTAGGCTAATTATCTTAATATCTAGATGTTTGTTCATAAAACTGAGGTTCACCCTTCGGTAAGAATGGGGTCGCTCAACTCTTTATAAGCTTTTGCAAGGTTTGACAAACTTCCGAATTGAGACATTTATTCACGGATTTGATTACAATACTTACATTTTATTCACGGATTTGATTACAATACTTACATTTATTTAATACAATCATCATCTCAACGGTCAGATAATGGTTGTATTAAATACATATATTCACATAAATTATATCTGACTGTCAGATGGTGATATTGTATGAAATACATATAAGTATTGTAGCCAATCCATTTGTTCACATCCTCATGTCTCCTCGCATATGGATAATTTTTTAGCCTAACATGTAGATGTGGCCATTGAGATTTACATGTGGGTAAATTGGTTTAGATACAACAAAGGAAGTTGAGGTTCTATAAATCAATTGATAATATGGAAGTGGCTCTAACTCCATATCAGCCTTTGCAAGTTTTGGTATACTTCTGGTGTGAGATATTTCTTGCAAGCATTGATGTGATATCAAAACTCACTTTTTTTTAAACCAAAAAACTCATTCAATTCTAAATTAAGGATGTAGGTTAAAAATAATGGTTTGGTAGTCTCATTCAAACCCACAATTTAATGTCACATCTAGCTAGCATGTCTGGTTCCAGTTTAATATAGCCTCTCAAAGTGTTAATTGAAAAAAAATTGTGTTATTGCTAGAGGAAGTTTTGTTTGTGATCCCGACACCATAACCGTGTTTCTGACACGATTCACCCAAATCATAACATGTGATGTGCGGCGAATTTATAACTTCAGAGTGTACATAGTATCAAGAATTATACATGTGTTTTAATTCTGGTAGATTTATATAATGACACCAAGTCATGGCGGCTATATGCAGAAACTGGATGGTAAGGATGCAAGGCTCGCAGATTATTTTGATGTGATTACAGGGACTAGCACAGGTGGCCTTGTGACTGCCATGCTTACCACCCCAGATGAAAATAATCGTCCCTTGTATGCTGCTAAAGATATTACCCCTTTTTATCTTGAAAACTGCCCTAAAATTTTCCCTCAGAACAGGTATTATCAGATATATTATTAGCCGTTAAATTTGTTAAATAATGTTATATGGTGACTATTAACTGAAAAATAACCTAGCTATTTTCCCTTTAACAACAGTTCTATTTTTGCCAAATGGAAAAATTTCGGAAAACCAAAATATAATGGGAAGTATTTACATTCCCTATTAAAGGAAAAGTTGAGAGGCAAGAGCTTGGGCGACACCTTGACTAACGTTGTAATCCCAACTTTTGACATAAAGCAGCTCCAACCAGTTATCTTCTCCAGCTATCAGGTTTGTTTATCTCTTAATTGGAACATTATATGTACATATATATGGGACATTATTTTTTTAACGAGCGTATGCTATTTTGTACCCTCAAAAATCAAACCGATCAATAATAATTCAGCCAAAAATTTCATGTTTATGTTCTTATATTAAGAATGTTGGGGCCCACCATAATGTTGAACTCCAACTAATATTGAGGCTTTTTGTGATAAAACTCCACAGTTGTAGTACTGTGCAGGTAGTAATTACCAAGTTTTGGGGATAATATCGGTGTTGTTGAAAGTGAGACTTTGGCCTGTCTCTCTGATAATTCTACACATAAACCCAATTCGCAATATAAGGAGTAGCTCAATTACTTATAAGCACATGCAATGTCCCTCATTTGTCTGATGTGGGAGTTATTCTCTCAACAATATCTTCTGATCTGCTCTTTCCAGTGGTTCTTGATTTTGTGTATGTATTTCTATCATGATTTTAGTTGAAAAAGGAAAAAAGCCCAGATGCTTTGCTATCGGATATATGTATCGGAACTTCAGCAGCCCCGTACTACCTTCCAGCATATCCATTTAAATCGACTTGTGAAACAAGAGAATTCAATCTCATTGATGGTGGCGTGGCTGCTAATAACCCGGTATTCATCCGAAAAGTTAATTTTCACTATGATAATACATGTACTATATTTTTGTGTTCGTTAATTTGAGTGTCTTAGTTTTTTTTGTTCATATGTTTTAGGCTTTGGTTGCTATGAGCGAAGTGATAAAACAAATCCAGGGCAACCCTGACTTGGGCGCAAATGACAAGTTGTATGAGCGGTTCCTAGTTATATCACTGGGTACCGGTACAACATCTGAGGAGAGGTACGATGCCAAAGAAGCATCTGAGTGGGGTGCTTTGGGATGGTTGATTGGATCTCATTTTTCAGCTCCTCTGGTAGATATATTCAGTCAAGCAAGTAGTGACATGGTTGATTTCCACCTTGCTACCGTTTCACAAGCACTTGGGTCTCCCGACAATTATCTTCGAATTCAGGTATGTGTGTGTGTGTGCGCGCGCGCGCGAGCACAATCTTTTTACAAACCATTAACATATTGGTTCAATAAAGTGAAGAGAAATATTATTAGATCAAATGATCATTTTCACATGGCGAATTAACCTAGCTAATAAGATATGTAGAAATATTAATGCGTGAAAGTGAAAAATGAATGCATGCAGGATGACACACTGAGTGGAACTCTAGCTTCTGTGGATATTGCTACTTCAAAAAACTTGAATGACCTCGTAAAAGTTGGGGAGAAATTGTTAACGAAACCAGTTTCAAGAGTGGACTTAAATACTGGAAAATCAAAGCCTGTTCATCCTGAAATTACAAATCAAGAGGAACTCATAAGGTATTTCAATATTGCATACATACATCACCAAATCTACAATTAATATAAGTTTGTAGCACTTTATGTGTATAAAATTTCACTGACTATTTCATGTTTCAAAAATTGATTCCCATGTGCAGGGTAGCCGGGGTTCTGTCAAGGGAGAGGGGTAAAAGGAGCAAGTTCATAAACTGAAATAATCATTGTAAGAATGACAAAGATAAGGATCCAAGTGAAGAATAAATCGAAGGTCTAAATGTTGCCACTTGTCAATCGATAAGACAGGTTGTTACAAGGGTTGTTATAGGTAGCTATAAGGTTGTTAGAATCTTATCCAAGTGGTTAGCTTTTCATTACAAAATTATTAAGTCTGTTAAGTTTGGTAGCTAAACAATTATTTAAGTGTCTTGTAATTCAGTACTGAAATTATTTTGTCTCAATAAATACCCATCATATTGTTCTATTTTCTCACCCACATTATAATTTCATCCATTATAAAAAGTTCAAAAATTGAAATACTATTTCTCCACCCGCTATTATACATAAAATAACCCCAACTATACATTTAAATTCTTTTTAATTTGTAGTAGAATAAATATTAGCTAATAAGCCCAGCGACTTTGTTTTGCAAACCCAGCGAAAGATACGAAGAGCTTCCTCCCTGCGATCTTGTTTAGCAAACCCAATGATGATGTTGGTCCATGAGATAGTGCTTCTTCTTGGCATCTGCTTGAATAACTTATAGGCGTCATCAATTAAACCGCAGCTGGCATATATGTGTATGAGTACACCCCAACTCACAACACTCCTCTCACGCATACCATCAAACACCCAGCGTGCATACTCCACACCACCACCCGACCCTCCACTCGTTGCATACAAAATTAACCGAACTTGTCTGAACAAACACAGTGGACCCAAACTCACTTCCCAAACCCTCCCGTGCACATGTTCCCCTTCTCTCACCAACCTCAACCTTGCACTAATACATACGAATAGATAGTGTGGCCTATGATCATCTGGTTCCACACATTAGTACCGGGTTTTCGACATTTTCAAAAACTTTGAGGGTGTGATCGAGACACCCAGAAGCAACGTTGAATGATAAAATACGAACAAGAATGTAGCTTTTTTGTGAATCCATGAATTGTTATTTTTGTGTGAATTAAGGGTGTACTTGCAGATCAATGGAAGCAAGTACTTTTTGGTTTTAGTCCTTATATGTCATTTTATAAGAGGGTAAAAAGGGCATCAAATTTTTTATTAAAATGTGGGTGGAAATATAAGATAGTGGAGTGGAATTATCAGCTCTTTTTTTATTTATTCATGTGATGGTCGAGTTAGAGCACACCGATAGCTCTAGCGAACCTAACTAAGTCAAAGCCCATTTATTCTTTATGCACGAGTATATAGTAGTGGAAAAAATAGCTTACGTGACGAAATTTTATGCAATCACGACAATTTCGTTGCTTAAAGAGTCTTTTGTGTGACGAAACTAATAATCCATTGTGGAAATGGTTAATTAAAACTTAGTGCGACAAAGTACTTTGTCACGCAATGCACAAAGCCATGTGTCGCACAAAGGGGAAGGCGAAAGGCGGTTGAGAGATTTTTTGGGCGCCAACAACTTGCGTGACGAAATATTTGTCGCGTAAAAGGACCACTGAATGGTCGGTGCGCATTGAATTGTCGTATTTATTACGTACTTTACGCAATGGATTGATCGTCGCGCAAGGTTTTGGGGACCAAAGTTTCGTCGCGCAAAATCCAGCAGGTTCTTTATAACACAGTTTCACTTTCACTTTTTCTCACATTGTTTTCCGACAACCCTAAATTTCCTCCCGTTTTCTTCATCCCAAACCCCTCATGTTTTAATTTTAGTGAGATGACCGATTTTGATGCTCCTGCAACTAAGCGATTCAAGGGAGAAGAATCTGGGAAAGGTAAAAACTTAGTTTATATGATTCTAATATTTATATTTTGGAAAAACAATTTTGGATGTATCACTTACTTTGATTTTGAAATATATGTTTTGCATCCGCAGATAAAAAAACCAGGAGAGCTTCAGTGCGGGCTTGAATGGAGGAAAGGGCAGAGCGTCTGCGAATCATTTATAATGATATAAGGGGATTGCATATGACAAGATGTTCAGAGTTTATGCATGATTCTGGGATACTAGGCAGGCCAACTATTCTACGGAGTAGCCGAGTAGGCGGATTGGTTCGAATGGAGAGAAAAAACAAAAGATTGAACTAAAAATATTTTATGGAGATATCCATTTTCCTGGAGAGATGGATAAGATATTCCGCTATGCATCTCGGAAAGATGTGCCTAAGGATCTGAAGAAGTCTATGTTGGATGAATTATTAGTAAATGTGAATTAGTAAAATAAGAATTATTTTTGTTAAATAGTATGTTATAATGATTAATTTGTAATTGTTTTCTGTATAACAATGTAACTATATTATTGATGTTACGAACCAAGACTTGATGAAGACTTGATGAACCAACAAAGTAGAATTGTTAATTAAGGGTTATGAACGAATAACATATTTTTATATTTATGTATTTGAGGAGGATGTTTTTAACTATCTCTTTAATATGTATTTGGATTAAATTTTCAGTTTAATTGGTTAGTTGATTAATTTGATCTATTTAATTTGATTTAAGTTTTTATAAGATTAAATATTTGTTTGTAGTTATGAAGTTTACGTAAACATAGAGTACTAAATGAATTACTCTTTGTTTACGTAAACTTGATAATTCCAAACAAATATTTAAATTCAATGCACTTCGTCAATTAAGAGTTCACGCGACGAAAGTTTCGTCGCATAGGCATACACGCGATGAAATGAAGTTTGTTGCGCTAAGTGAGTTTGTGCGATGGAAGCTACGTTGCACAAAGTGGGCCAAAAGGTAGGTACATTTTGAGCCAATTTTCGACGGTATATGTTTTGCACGACAAAGGCTTCGTCATGCAAAGAGCTCGGCTTAATAATTAGATTCCTTAGCTGCAAAGGCAGAAACTGCAAATTTTGTAACAGCTGCCTCTCCTAACAGTATAGCACCACAAAAATCGTCCATTCCTTCATCTCAATCCCCATCCTCTCTCCCTAAATCGATATATCCCGCTCTATTCGGTAAGAGTTTTTGGTTTGTATTTCAAAATTTCATTATGAATTGAAACTAAAGCCATTAAATTTGTTTTCTATATGGTTTTTATCAGTGTTCTAAAAATCGGCCTAGGCGGCGCCTAGGCCCTGGGCGGTGGCCAACCGCCGGGATTAATGGAAAATCGGGAGAAAAATCGGGACAGGGATTAGGCGGGCGCCGAGGCGGTCTGAGCGGCCCTTGGGCAGCCTAGGCGGGCGACTGTGTAGCCTAGGTGGTCTGGAAATTTTAATTTTTTATGTGTTCGAACTTGAGAAAGGATGAATGTTTTTGGTCTATGTTCTGGTTTATTAGTTTCTGGACTTCAACTTCTGGTCTGTGTTCTTGCGAAGAGGAAGAAGATGAGAGAAAATTAGTTTCTCTCTTCTTTCCACACCCACATGATCACTTTTTAATTATTTAATTTTTTTCTGTCCATTCAAGTTTGGACAGCTAGCATCTTACTTTTCTTAAAGTAAAATGGCTGTCAGTTCATCCATCATCAAGTGCTATTAATAATTTTTTTTCTCATTTAAAAAAGCATAGCTTGTCAACCTATCAATTGTAACAACCCGTCCCGACTTAATTAAAATATTGATGTTGAAATGACGAATTTACCCTTTCGGGGAATTTAGCACGTGTGCATGTGTGTGTGTATTGAACCAATAATATGTGGTCCTATATTATTGGTACCAACTATAGCCTAGAACTTAGATCACACACACACACTCCAGTCACTCCTCTCTCAGACCTCACTTTCTCTCTCCTCACTCTCGACAGACTCTCTCTCGCTCTACCATTGTACGGACGAACCCAAACCACAATCAAACTTCACAGATCGCATCATCCATCACCACCACTCGAGTCCTGAGGTCCATACGAGTTCAACGACACCATTTTCAGGTAGGATACCTTACGTTTTCACGTTGATTTCACGAGGCCCGACTTTGGTACTGTTCACAAACTTTTCATGCGTTGTGTTTTAGGCAAATCTAAGCTCACCACTAGTCTTAGAAGGTCCCAAGGAAGCTCGGGGACGTTCGTTTGCTAGGCGTTGATGTCGGGATCGTCGAGAACGAAGGTGGCCGGTTTTGGAGAATTTCCCGACGAGATTCTCGTTGGTTTTCGAAGTTTTTGAAGGTATAGACTTATTCTACACTTAATTTAGAGTACGTAGGAAGAAAAATGGGACAAAATGGTGCAAAAATGGCCGAGAAAAATGGAGTTGCAGGTTTCCGGCGCCGGCGGAGCTCCGACGAGCTCGAGGTTGACGACGCGTGGCGTGCACGCGCGCGCGCGTGGGGGGCGCGTGGACCCGTGCCACGTCAGGCGCGTGGGGGCGCGTGCCACGTCAGAAAATTATTTTAAAAATATAGCGACGCTCGTGACGTCGAGTAGGTCGCGTTGGTATATTCGTATGCCAAAATTGAGCTATGTATGAGAAGTTAATTTCGTAGTTACGTATATGTGCTTAAATAACGTATTTATAGTGATTTCTCATATAGGTGAGACTTATACCGAGGACGAGCGTAGCCAGGCTCGACGCGGGGGTTACGATCCAGCGACTTACCAGTGAGTGGGCAGTATTATTTTCCGTATACCTATAAATATTTAATGATTTCCCAGAATCGCTTTTAAATGGAAAATACGTTTTATCGCCTTGCATATCACATGATTTGATGCATGAGTATTTAATTATATATTTCATGCATATGTTGGTGCCGAGGACGCCAGGTAAGTACCAGGTAGGTACATGCATAATAGAGATGATAGAAATGCTATGAGCTATATTTACAGCCGAGGGCTGAAATGATAGAAATGATATGAGCTATATTTACAGCTGAGGGCTGAGATGATAGAAATGATATGAGCTATATTTACAGCCGAGGGCTGAGATGATAGAAATGATATGAGCTATATTTACAGCCGAGGGCTGAGATGATAGAAATGCTATGAGCTATATTTACAGCCGAGGGCTGAGATGATAGAAATGATATGAGCTATACTTACAGCCGAGGGCTGAGAATACAAGCAGTAGAGATATGATTATTGAATTGCATTGCATGGCATATATTGAATTACTTTAATAACGTTTTATGCTGAGAATGCTTGAGATATATATGTACATATTATTTTCTGGGAATTATACAGGTTTTACGGAGAGGGGCTAGACTTTTGAGAAAAGATTGATTTTGAAAAGAATTGTTTTTGCTGACCCACTCCCTTTTATTTTTCGCCCCTCCAGGTTCTTTTATTCATGCTTGACTGCATTGACCTAGTACACTCTGATTATGTATAAGTGATGTAATATCGCTAGCACATTCCTACTTAGGTTGCTAGAATTTGTTTTTAATTTATTCGTACTAAGTTATCGATCTTAGCTTCCGCACAGCGCACATGGCTACGTCACACTCACGTGACGGCCAACATGCCCTATCATCGGGTACAGGTGTGTCAGTTTGGTATCAGAGCCCTAGGTTGCAGTCATGCATATTTTGTGAAATTTTTAATGACTTGATGTCTTTTGTCAGAACTATGCCGCCTCGTCGTGAGCCACGTCGTTCTTCTGAGCCTACGTTCCCCGATGTGGCCCAGCTGGGGGAAGCTATTGCTTATGCATTTCAGAATATCATCCGTCCTCCTCCTCCCCCTCCTCAGCGGACCCCTTTGGAGTCAGTGCACAACTTAAAGATTAACCCATTAGTCGGGGGTGAAGGGCCCGAGGGTTCTGAGAAATGGTTCATGCATATCGAAAAGACTTTCGAAATTCTGACGAGTCAGGGGAGTTTACAGCCGAATAAGTGGGTGGAGACGACAAAATGATTTTTGACCAAGGAACCAGCTTCGTGGTGGACTGAGTTAGCTAAGCATATGCCTGAGGAGCAGGTAAACGATTGGGGGGTATTCAAGGAACTGTTCTACCGAAGGTTTATCCCTCCAGCCTATATCGATAGAAAGAAACAGGAGTTCACCAGTCTCAAATAGAAGAAGATGGGTGCTAATGACTATTACCGTACCTTCACTGATCTTTCACGCTATCACCCAGATGTTGCTTCCAATCAGGCGGAGATGTTGCGCCGATTCAAGTTGGGTACTAAGAAAAAATGGCGTACGATTGCTACAGGGTTTCAGTGCACCACTTACCACGAGTTTTACGAAATATTGCTTCGGATTGAGGACTCGGAGAACTTGCCGAGTGATAGTGATGAGGAGAAGGAGGCCAGTCAGGGTAAGAATAATAAGGGCAAAGGCCCGTACTCGCAGGGACCCCGGCAGACTCAGAACTTCAAACGCAGTGGGGCCAGCTCGAGCTCCTCGAGTGGAGGTTTTAGTTCCACCGGGCAGAGAGGTGGAGGCCGATTCTTCGGTGGTACCAGAGGTCAGAGGCAGGGGAACTCTGGACGTAACAATGCTCCGGTTTGCCGTAGTTGCAACAACCGGCACTATGGCGAGTGTCGTCGAGGTTCGAGCGGATGCTTTACATGTGGTCAGGATGGGCACCAGGCCAAGAACTGCCCCCAGAGTCAGCAGAAACCCCGGCAGCTTCCTATGCCACCACCAGCGCCAGTGCAGCAGTATTCAGGTCCTAGTGGTTATGCTCAGCCGGGACGTGGTGGAGCCTTTCACTACTCAGGGGATCCTATTCCGTATTCTTCGGACCAGTACCAGCCGCAGTACCCCATGGATCCTTACCACCAGAGTGGATATAGCCAGTATTCCGGAGGATATATGCCTCCTCCGCAGCAGTACTCATGTGGGTATCAGCCTCAGCAGCAGTTTACGGCAGGTAGCTCTCAGTGGTACTCGGGGGGACAGCCCCAGCAGTTGGATGCTTCCTCTAGCGGTGTTGGATCGTCGAGGCAGACTGGATCGTCGAATCAGGGACGAAACCCGCAGGGGCGTGGGATGCACGCAAACCGAGGTCGTGGAGGACGTCAGCAGACCCAGGGTCGTATCCACAACCTATCACTTCAGGACGCGCAAAACAACCCGGATCTGATTATGGGTACGTTGAATATTCTTGGTCATTATGCTAGAGTCTTGATTGACTGTGGTGCTACTCACTCAGTTATTTCTCATACATTTGCTCAATTAACTCAACCTCAATCTTCACCCCTGGGGTATGAGTTGGAGTTTGCTATGCCAAGAGGGGAGAAGTGTTATGTGGATTATGTATATCCAGAATGTCCCGTGATAGTGGAGAACGTGGTTATGCCTGCTAACCTCACTCCGCTAGATATCGTTGACTTTGACGTCATTCTTGGCACTGATTGGTTGCACTACAATCGTGCCAAGATTGATTGTTACGGGAAATCAGTAACCTTTCATCGTCCTGGATTACCGGAGATAACTTTCGTTGGAGAGCGCAGCGGAGTTAGACATGGCGTTATTTCGGCTGTGAGAGCCAAGAAGTTGCTGACGAAGGGTTGTCAGGGATATCTAGCTCATGTAGTACTTCATGACGATGTTCCTACAAGCTTGGAGGATGTTCGAGTGGTTAGGCACTTCGCCGACGTATTCCCTGATGATTTACCTGGATTGCCGCCAGATCGCGATGCGAAATTTATGATTGATTTGTTGCCAGGTACTAATCCTATCTCGTTGACTCCTTATCGAATGGCACCTGCCGAGTTACGAGAATTGAAGATTTAGTTGCAGGAGTTACTTGAGAAGGGGTTCATTCAGCCCAGTACTTCACCTTGGGGAGCCCCAGTTCTATTTGTTCGGAAGAAGGATGGTACCTTGAGATTGTGTATCGACTACAGGCAGTTGAATCGGGCGACGATTAAAAACCGTTATCCGTTGCCGCGTATCGATGATCTTTTCGATCAACTTCGAGGTGCCTGTGTGTTTTCAAAAATCGACTTGAGGTCAGGCTACTATCAGTTGAAAATCAGTATTAACGATGTTCCTAAAACTGCCTTTAGGACTCGTTATGGGCTGACCATGCTCGACATCTGTCGTTGGTGTTGAAGAAATTAAGAGAGCATCGTTTGTATGCCAAGTTCAGTAAGTGCCAGTTTTGGTTGGACGAAGTAGCATTCCTGGGTCATGTTGTTTCAGCTCAGGGTATTCAGGTTGACCCTCAGAAAATTTCGGCTGTATAGGATTGGGAACAGCCACGAACCGTCACCGAGGTTAGGAGTTTCCTTGGTTTGGCAGGTTACTATCGGCGGTTCGTTAAAGACTTTTCGATCATGGCGCTACCATTGACGAAGTTGACCAGGAAGGACGTCAAATTCGAGTGGGATGATGATTGTGAGCGGAGTTTTCAGCAGTTGAAGTATTGTCTCACTCATGCACCTGTTTTGACACTTCATGACGATGACGGTAATTTCGAGATCTACAGTGATGCTTCGTTGAATGGTCTGGGTTGTGTTTTGATGCAGCATGGTAGGGTGATTGTTTATGCTTCGCGCCAGTTGAAACCTCATGAGAAGAATTACCCTACGCATGATTTGGAGTTGGCTGCCATTATCTTCGCTTTGAAGATTTGGAGACATTACCTCTATGGTGAGAAATGCAGGATCTTCTCGGACCATAAGAGTCTCCAGTACATTTTTACCCAGAAGGAGTTGAATCTTCGCCAGTGTCGATGGATTGAGTTATTGAGCGACTACGATTGCACGATTGAATATCACCCTGGTCGTGCAAACGTGGTAGCTGACGCTCTTAGCAGGAAGTCCCAGGGCAGAATTAACGCTTTTCATGCGAGCCGAGTTCCTCTTCTTACCGAATTGAGATCGACTGGAGCGCAGTTGGAAATTGAGAATCCGATGGCAGATAATCGAGTGGATGCCTTACTTGCTAGTTTCCAAATTAGACCAATCCTAATCGACAGAATACTTGAGATTCAGACGCACGACGACGAGATCCAGGAACTTATTCAGCTGAGGAATGATGGTAAGAAGGAAGACCTGCGAATCAGAGAATCAGACGGTATGCTTATGCAGGGAAATAGGATGTACGTGCCGAATAATGCTGAGTTAAAGAAGGATATCTTAGATGAGGCGCATATTTCAGCTTATGCGATGCATCCGGGAGGCACGAAAATGTACCATACCAT
Source organism: Crataegus laevigata (assembly GCA_963580275.1). Classification (NCBI taxonomy): domain Eukaryota; kingdom Viridiplantae; phylum Streptophyta; class Magnoliopsida; order Rosales; family Rosaceae; genus Crataegus; species Crataegus laevigata. The sequence continues at coordinate 8,918,949 of OY756949.1, forward strand.
TCGACCGTTCTACTATTGGCCGGGTATGAAGAGGGAAATCGCTGAGTATGTGGGCAGATGCATCATATGTCAGCAAGTCAAAGCCGAGAGGAAGAAGCCGTTTGGGTTGATGCAACCCCTACCCATTCCGCAGTGGAAATGGGATGATATCACTATGGATTTCGTGTACAAGCTTCCTCGTACTCAGAATGGATATGACGGAGTTTGGGTGATTGTCGACCGACTCACGAAGTCAGCGCATTTTATTCCTGTCAGGGAAAAGTTTTCGTTGGATCGGTTGGCCGAGCTATTCATATCGAAGATCGTGAAGTATCATGGCGTTCCAGCGAGTATTGTCTCTGATCGCGATCCTCGATTCACCTCTAAGTTCTGGACTGCCTTCCAGGAGGCATTGGGTACGAGACTGTTGTACAGCACGGCTTATCATCCTCAGACGGACGGGCAATCAGAGAGAACTATTCAGACTTTGGAGGATATGCTGAGATCCTCAGTTTTGCAGTTTGGCGACTCATGGCATCAGCGTTTGGATTTGATGGAGTTCGCTTATAATAACAGTTTTCATTCTAGTATCGGGATGGCACCGTTCGAGGCACTTTATGGGAAACCATGTCGTACACCCTTGTGTTGGTCAGAGGTTGGCGAAAGAGTTTTAGTGGGCCCTGAGATAGTAGAGGAGACTACTCAGAATGTTCAGGTTATTAAGGCTAATCTGAAAACCGCCCAAGATCGCCATAAGAGTTTAGCGGATAGGCATGCTACTGACCGAGTGTATAACGTTGACGATTGGGTATTCCTCAAGTTATCGCCTTGGAAGGGTGTGGTTCGATTCGGGAAGAAGGGTAAGCTGAGTCCTAGGTACATTGGACCTTATCGGATCACCGAGCGAGTTGGTGCAGTAGCTTACAGGCTTGAGTTGCCGTCGGAGTTATCCAGAGTTCATAATGTATTTCATGTTTCGATGCTTCGACATTACGTTTCAGACCCATTGCATGTGATTCCTCTGCAACCTCTAGAGATTAACCCAGATTTGACCTACGATGAGGAGCCAGTCACGACACTTGATTGGAAGGATAAGGTGCTCCGAAACAAGACGGTTCGGTTGGTGAAAGTTTTGTGGAGGAATCATTCAGCGGAGGAAGCTACTTGGGAGACCAATGACCGAATGAGAGAGATGTACCCGAGGTTATTTTATGAGTATTAGCATGTTTATGCGTTGTATGAAATTTCGGGACGAAATTTGTATAAGGTGGGTAGATTGTAACAACCCGTCCCGACCTAATTAAAATATTGATGTTGAAATGACGAATTTACCCTTTCGGGGAATTTAGCACGTGTGCATGTGTGTGTGTATTGAACCAATAATATGTGGTCCTATATTATTGGTACCAATTATAGCCTAGAACTTAGATCACACACACACACTCCAGTCACTCCTCTCTCAGACCTCACTTTCTCTCTCCTCACTCTCGACAGACTCTCTCTCGCTCTACCATTGTACGGACGAACCCAAACCACAATCAAACTTCACAGATCGCATCATCCATCACCACCACTCGAGTCCTGAGGTCCATACGAGTTCAACGACACCATTTTCAGGTAGGATACCTTACGTTTTCACGTTGATTTCACGAGGCCCGACTTTGGTACTGTTCACAAACTTTTCATGCGTTGTGTTTTAGGCAAATCTAAGCTCACCACTAGTCTTAAAAGGTCCCAAGGAAGCTCGGGGACGTTCGTTTGCTAGGCGTTGACGTCGGGATCGTCGAGAACGAAGGTGGCCGGTTTTGGAGAATTTCCCGACGAGATTCTCGTTGGTTTTCGAAGTTTTTGAAGGTATAGACTTATTCTACACTTAATTTAGAGTACGTAGGAAGAAAAATGGGACAAAATGGTGCAAAAATGGCCGAGAAAAATGGAGTTGCAGGTTTCCGGCGGCCGGTGGCCGGCGCCGGCGGAGCTCCGGCGAGCTCGAGGTTGACGACGCGTGGCGTGCACGCGCGCGCGCGTGGGGGGCGCGTGGACCCGTGCCACGTCAGGCGCGTGGGGGCGCGTGCCACGTCAGAAAATTATTTTAAAAATATAGCGACGCTCGTGACGTCGAGTAGGTCGCGTTGGTATATTCGTATGCCAAAATTGAGCTATGTATGAGAAGTTAATTTCGTAGTTACGTATATGTGCTTAAATAACGTATTTATAGTGATTTCTCATATAGGTGAGACTTATACCGAGGACGAGCGTAGCCAGGCTCGACGCGGGGGTTACGATCCAGCGACTTACCAGTGAGTGGGCAGTATTATTTTCCGTATACCTATAAATATTTAATGATTTCCCAGAATCGCTTTTAAATGGAAAATACGTTTTATCGCCTTGCATATCACATGATTTGATGCATGAGTATTTAATTATATATTTCATGCATATGTTGGTGCCGAGGACGCCAGGTAAGTACCAGGTAGGTACATGTATAATAGAGATGATAGAAATGCTATGAGCTATATTTACAGCCGAGGGCTGAAATGATAGAAATGATATGAGCTATATTTACAGCCGAGGGCTGAGATGATAGAAATGCTATGAGCTATATTTACAGCCGAGGGCTGAGATGATAGAAATGATATGAGCTATACTTACAGCCGAGGGCTGAGAATACAAGCAGTAGAGATATGATTATTGAATTGCATTGCATGGCATATATTGAATTACTTTAATAACGTTTTATGCTGAGAATGCTTGAGATATATATGTACATATTATTTTCTGGGAATTATACAGGTTTTACGGAGAGGGGCTAGACTTTTGAGAAAAGATTGATTTTGAAAAGAATTGTTTTTGCTGACCCACTCCCTTTTATTTTTCGCCCCTCCAGGTTCTAGATAGCCTATATTCCGGGTTGGCACTTCGAGGATCCTCCGGCTTCTCTGACAGACTTGATTTATGTAGGGCACTATGGATGTAATTAAGACTCTTTTATTCATGCTTGACTGCATTGACCTAGTACACTCTGATTATGTATAAGTGATGTAATATCGCTAGCACATTCCTACTTAGGTTGCTAGAATTTGTTTTTAATTTATTCGTACTAAGTTATCGATCTTAGCTTCCGCACAGCGCACATGGCTACGTCACACTCACGTGACGGCCAGCATGCCCTATCATCGGGTACGGGTGTGTCATCAATTCATAGCATTTAATTGCTATTGATTTTTTGAATTTGTTAGATACACATTTTAATATTTTGTTATTCTTTTACTATCTTATTGAGAGATTTCATACAAGTATAATTTTTTTGTAAGTGTTAGTATACACTTATTTACAAGATATACAAAAAATTTACCTCAATCCGCCTAGGCACTAGGCGCCAGTCCACCACTCAACTAGCGCCTAGCATTTTTTAGAATCTTGATTTTTATATACGATTATCGCTTAGTGAAAACAAAATTAGAGGTATATTCTTTGATTTTCAAATTTTGTATTAATTTAAATTATTTAAGTTGTTTTTAAATTACAGTGTCATTTAAATTGTTTTTTGCTATACGGAGTTAATGGTAATTAATTTCGTACGCGTATTTTCAATAAAAGTTTAGTCTCCCGTTCGAGGATTTGATGGATTTCGCGCATGGATGCAAAAGTATGACTGTAATCCAATTGATTCTTGAATTGTCCCATTATTTGGACAGTTTAAGCATGCACAGTTATGTGGCATAGTTTAGGGTTCACGGATTAGGTTTTGAACATGGAAATTTCGGTCACATCTCTTTACGTTCTTCAAGTGTCAAATATGTATTTTATATCTACGTTGTGCGCTTCAAGAATTGTAGAGAAATGTTGCTGGAATTATCCCACGTCGAAATCTAATTCAATGGAGCCTTAAACGACGTCACATAATTGAGCATTTCCAAATGGGATAGGGCCCTGACCGAAGCATAAGGTGATAATATCTTGTTGAAGTTGTTGTCATCACTGGAATTTTATTGTGCTTGCAAACATTATGGACAGACAGTGGATACAACAGCCCAACAAATGTGCAATGAAAAAGGATTGAAAACACCTTGTAGGTAAAAAGTCTAAAATTCTTCAAAGTTTTGCCAAGTTCTCTCAATGTCGCATAGTGAACCATAATGGCTCAAAAGTCTTATTTATACTACCACAAATTAAAATCCGTCATAGAAAATGTTTTCTAAAAACTAGGAAATAAAATAATAAAAGGATAACATAAAAAAACACTCCAAATCTAACTAGGAAATCTGTCTAGCAAAGAAATAGCCACGTTTATGGACTTTCAAGGCACCAAAATAGGCCCAAAAAGAATCAAATTAAAGATTATAACATTCTCTTCAAGTTCCAAGAAGAGTCCAAGTCCAAAATCCATCACCTTCCAGCCTAAAAGTCACAAACAAGTTTTGTAGCCCAATCTGTTAGCACTACGCACTGAGCATAAATTAATTTGTCACGATCAAATACTTCGAGATAAATTATGAAATTTTGACACAACCTTCTTGACAGACTTACGAACCCGTTTCAATTAGAATCACTAAAAAATTCCACCGTTTGATTACTTTATGCTCAAAACAAGTTCGCATGTCCTACATTAAAAACATAACAAAGCATCAAAATCTCACCAAAATAATAATAAAAAAAATACCAAGGGGGAAAATATATATCATAAAATCAACTCATCAGTTATGTAGCGAAAGTGCAATCATGTAACGGAGCAAAGTAAACTGATTGAGGTTGAGATCGACAAACTTAGGGATGCCAACTTCATTGTTGAAGTCCATCATCCAAATTGGCTGCGCAACTTGGCCCTTGTGCATACGAAGAATGGCAAGTGGAGAATCTATGTAGATTTCACAAATTTGAATAAGGCATGCCCCAAGGATCCTTATCCTCTACCTCGGATAGGCTTTCTTGTTGACTTCATTTTTTAATTAAAAGTTTTAAAAACTAAAACTTAGTTACCAAACAAATTTTAAATTTTTAAAAAAATGAAAACAAAAAACTGTAAACAAAATGGTTGTCAAACACTATTTAATGTCGAAGTTCTATAATTGTGTTTGATGGCGAAAGTTGATAAACAAATAACATACTTCTCTGCACACACACTCCTCTTTTCATTTTTTTTACCATCATATTGAATAAATCGAACAAAAAAGACCAAAATTAATAACCAAACAAATTTTAAATTTTAAAAAGAAAATTAAAACAAGAAAACTGTAAACAAAACAGTTATCAAACAGGTTCCGCTTTTCCAAGTGTGTGAGAAGATTCGTTTCACACGATGTGCCTTGTTAGCATGGCAACATGAGGTGTTCTGCTCTACAAAGGCAGAGATTGCTAAAGTGTGGGATAAGTTATGTGTGTTGTTTGAGCATCTACGTTCGGCTGAGTTATATGCGGCAAGGAGTGAGCTGTTAGGTCAGCTTGATTCACTTCTTGGGCGAGCGGAGACGTTTTGGAGGCAACATTCGCGTGTTTAGTGGTTATAGGAAGGGGATAGGAATACAAAGTTTTCCATTTGCGGGCATCCAATCATAAACGGAAAAATACGATTAAAGGGCTAAGGGATGCGCAAGGAGTGTGGCAGGACTCCAGGGCTGGAATTCAAGGCACGATTGTAAGGTATTTTCAGAATATTTTTCACTCCTGTGGTGTTCTTAACAATGCAGTACAAGAGGTTATGGCGGCTTGTTCCCAACGGGTTACCCCCGAGATGAATGCGGAGTTGTTGAAGCCTTACTCGCAAGAGGAGATTCGTGTTGCACTTTTCCAAATACATCCTTGTAAAGCCCCCGATCCAGATGGTATGTCACCTTTGTTTTTTCAAAAGTTTTGCCATGTTGTTAAGCATGACGTGGTGAATGTTATTCGCTCTTTTATCACCTCTAGACAGTTACTATGAGAGGCGTGTTTCACTCATGTTGGATTAATTCCTAAGGTGAATCAACCGCAGGAAATGTCACAATTGCACCTGATTAGTCTATGCAATGTAATTTACAAGATTTGTGCAAAGGTGATTGCGAACCGATTGAAGAAATTTTTGAATGTTTTAATTTCTCCACATCAGAGTGCCTTTGTTCCAGGGAGGTTGATTTCTGATAACACTTTGGTGGCGGCGGAAATAGGTCATTTCCTTCACAATAAGAGGTGGGGACAAGAGGGATCCTTTGCACTCAACTTGGATCTAAGCAAGGCATATGATAGGGTGGAGTGGAATTTTTTGGAAGCTATGATGTTTAGGTTGGGGTTTAATAGCAGATGGGTGGCTGTTGTGATGATGTGTGTGAAATCAGTTTCGTACTCCTTTTTGGTCAATGGCAAGGCATGTGGGTATGTTGTGCCATCCCACGGTCTTCGCCAAGGTGACCCTCTATCTCCCTATTTGTTTCTTCTTTGTATTGAAGGTTTTTCAGCACTTATTGCGCATAAAGAAGATAAGGGAGTGATTAGTGGGATAAGGATTATGATGGTGCTCCTAGTGTTGTGATGATAGTTTCTTGTTTGGTAAGGTGAAGTTGGAGAAGTCTGCAGAGGTTCAGCATATTCTGGATGTGTTCTCCCAAGCATTAGGTCAAGAAATAAATTTGGGTAAAAGTAGCATTGCTTTCAGTGCTAATGCGAGAGGTCGTGAGTAGCAAGGGTTGGCAAATTTTTTGGGTGTTCAACTAGTGGAGTGGCATGAAAGATATTTAGGCTTGCCTACGTTCGTGGGTAAGAATAAACAGCAAACTTTTGCTTATATTAAGGAGAAAGTTCATAAGAAGCTGAGTGGGTGGAAAGGGAAGTGTTTAAGTGGAGCGAGATGAGAGTTGCTTGTGAAGGTGGTGGCTCAAGTGTTGCCTACATATGCTATGAATTGTTTTCTACTTCCGAAGACTTTTTGTGATGATCTACATTAGCTCATGGCTCGGTTTTGGAGGGGGTAGTGACCCTGATTCAAGAAAAATTCATTGGAAGTCATGGGATAAGTTGTGTTTGGCTAAACCGGAAGGGGGTATGGGGTTCCGAAACCTTTATGCCTTTAATCTAGCGGTGTTGGCGAAACAGGGATGGCGTATTCTCCAAGATCCCGAGTCATTGGCGGAAAGGTTGTTTAAAGAAAAATATCACCCACATACATCATTTTAGGACGCTCTAGGTCCCTCTTCTTCGTCTTATTGTTGGTCTAGCATACTCAAACTAGAATTATCTTGGAGAAGGGGTTGAGATGGTTGATAGGTGATGGGGTGTCAGTACAGGTATGTAATGATCGGTGGGTACCTCGATTATCATATTTTCGTCCTATATCCCGGCCGACTCCCTCAAGGGAGAATATATTGGTGCATGAATTGATTGATGGGGAGAGAAGAATGTGGTGTGATACTGCATTGAGTGAATATTTTGAAGATGAGGATAGGGAGCACATTCATGCTCTAATAATTAGCCATCGTTTACCTCTGGACAAGCTTATCTGGCATTACACTGATAAGGGACTATTCACGGTTAAAGTGCTTATAGGGCTGCTTGGGATTATGTTAAACCACCCTCTTTGAGTGCTTCTTCTTCCACTCTTGGTGGTAATCCATTTACTCCGTTATGGAAAGTAATATGGCAAGCCAGAGTCCCACCGAAGGTGCGAACATGTCAAGACATTCTCCCGACAAAAGAGAATTTGTCTAAGAAAGAGGTTGTTTTGGATCCGTTGTGTGTTCTATGTGGTGGAGAGCCCGAGACGGTGGTGCATGTTCTTAAGGATTGTTCATTTGCCACAGCTACATGGTTTGTAACCCCATGTAGTTTTCTAGTTGATTCCGTTCCTTGTGGATCGGTTAAAGAATAGGTCATGTTGTTACTTCAAAATCACCATTTGGAGTTTGATTTTATGTGCATGTCGGTGTGGCATTTGTGGCAGGAGATGAATGATAGAATTTGGAAGGGGAAGCACGGGTCTCCAGTTGTGGTGGCTTAGCATGCGGTGGCTTGGTTGCATGAATTTCGGGTCGCGGTGGAGCTTGTTACTGTTGTTCAGCAATGGCGTCCTCGAGATGGGCTTACAGAATATGGTGCTGTGGTCCTGGAGGGGGTGGCAGAAGACTGGGTATGGCTGAATGTGGATGGTGCGACTAATTTGCAAAATAAGGTGGGAAGGGCTGAGGTGGTTCTCTGAGACGGGCAAGGACATTTTCTGGCTGCAGCAGCATCTTTCCTCCCTACGGTGACGTCTGCTCTCCAAGCAGAAATGCTAGCCATTAAGCATGGTGTGGAGCTCGCCCATCAACTTGGCTTTCAGAAGGTTCTGGTTCGAAGTGACTCCTCCCAAGCAATTTCCATCATTCATACTTGTGTAGTCTGTGCGTCGGCTATGGATTTGTTAACGGGGGATGTCCTACATATTGTAGAGAGTTTTACTGCTTCTAAGTTAATTTCCGTTTCTAGGAATAATAATAGTATTGCTCATTGTTTGGCAAAGGTAGCATTGTCTATTGAGACAAAAGTAGTTTGGTTTGAGGAGCCTCCTAGTGTTATCCAGGATCTCCTTATCCAAGATATTTTGTAATTTTCCTTAGTTAATGATATCGTCTTTCATTCAAAAAAAAAATGGTTATCGAACACCATTTAATGTTGAAGTTCTATAATTGTGTATGATGGTGGAAGTTGATAAACACATAACATATTTCTCCACACACACACACACTCTCTTTTCATTTTTTTACCATCATATTGAATAAATCAAATAAAAAAAAGACCAAAATTAAACAGGGGAATGGTGTGTTTAGCTAAAACGAACACTAATAAAAATCGATTCTACTTGTTCTGTGCAGTAAAAGCAGTTATACAATATTTCTTTTGGTTCTTATTGCTAAAACATCGAAACAATCTAAGCCAATTGTTTTGGTGAGGAACAACTAAACAAAGTCATGGATGGAATCATTTTTTCTTCTCTTTTCTAAAATTTAAATTCAAACTTTTTACGATTAAGCTTCCTCCTCCGCTTCTTGGATTTGGATTCCTACATGGCATCATGCACCGGAGATTTCTGTCTCTTCTTAGATTCGCACTTGGCCTGGACCCGAGAATCCTCCTCTGTGCACATCATGCACGCGGTGGCAGAAGAGTCATTGACATAGGTGCAGCGATCGCAAGGCCAACAATCCACACCTACCTAGGGAAAATTATTCTCTGAATAATCCACTACCTCCGGAAAGTCATTCTCCATCGCTCTCACAAAGTTTCTGAAGTAGTTTCCAATTGCAACGGTCAGCTGTGTCAACTTTCCTCGAAATTCAAAGAACTCTTCAATAGATCGATCAACATTGATAATCTTCTCTTCCAGTTCCACTTCTGCACAATGACGTAGCTTTTCCAAGCCACTCTCCACCTCGCCTAGCAAGTACTCAAACAACTGCCTCTTAACGCGCTCATGCTGTTAACTACATTGGAGAAGAAGCAAAGATGAAACAATTGTAAAGCCAAGAAATGAAGTTTTACAGAGAAGAGAAAGCCAAGAGAGAGAAATGAAATATTTTGTATTGATGATTCTGAATCAATAACAATTGCATAGCTAAGACTGTTATATAAACTCTATCAAGACTGCTACTAATCTAACTATATAACCGACTGTGTAACAACCATGCTGACATGGCACTTCATTCAACATCCCCCCTCAATCTAAGCTTGGGATTTCCAAGCTTTAGATTGTAACAATGCTTGAGAAATGCAGAACAATGAAATCCTTCTTGTCCATGTATTCCTAGCCCTGCTTCAATCATCAATTAATCCTCTGTTCTTGGTGTTTAAAGGTGTCTTCATGCATCTGCATTATCAATTAATCCTCTGCTCCCATCATCAATTAATCCTCCAGGGCTGCAAGCATTGAAAAATTACTCAATAGCAGGGCAATTTCATACTCATCAATCAACTTCCCAAAGAATTTCAGCCCCTCAAACTGATTTCTACACCGCTGTAGCTACTGTTTTCTTTGCGATAAGGTTTCCAATATGTCACAGTCAACAAGCTTTACAATCACAGAAATCAAGAAACACATCCCTCTTCGGCAATCGGCCTTCAATGAAGAAAGGGAACAAGAACTGCACTCCGGCAATCAACCTTAATGGAGTTGCACACACTAACAACAAACAAAACATTTCAAGAACGTTACTCCGGCTATCGGCCTTTAAGGAGTAACACACAATATCTGAACAAGAACTTTTCACTCCGGCTATCGGCCTTATGGAGGAAACAATTTGCATTCAACACACTCTTGGCAATCGGCCTTCAAGTGCACAAATCAGACAACAGAAAGGAATGGCTATCGTCCTTTGTATTCCGTCAACAAACTCTTAGAAAATGGCTATCGGCCTTAATAGAGAAACTGACATATATGAAAACCCCATCGGAGAAAAAGAAAAAAAAATTCACTTCAACATTTAAGCAAACAGATGGAGTGCAGAGCCAAGAACACAACCTGAAACTTGAGTTCTTGATCGGAAAACCCTATCGGAGAAAACTCAGCAAATCACCAATGAGCAGATACAAGCACAACGGAAAAACAAGCCCCGAAGATCGAAACCTTTTCTGGGTTGCAATTTCTACTTCCCGAGAATATGGACCCCTTCAAGAAACAAAGCCGACTGGAACACGCTGGTGGCACCAAGGATCTTCAAAAGAACGCTCCATAAATTGATGACCAGAAGCAGTATAAGGCTATAAGTGCACCAATGCAGTGACAGATTGCAGCGGCATGACAACCCAGAGACTGCACTCGACAGTGGTGAGGTCATCGAGATTGACGATCTTCTTGATATTGGTCTGCATGTCGCGGATGAGATTGAATTGAACAATGGATTGGAGCAGAGCGCGAGTGATCTCGTTGGAGCAGGACCTTCTCGTTGCATTGCTCATCTGCTGGAGAGCGGAAGCATCAAAGAACTTGACGGAAATTTCAAGAAAATTTGAAGAGAAAACCTAATGAATTAAAAACGATGAAATGACGAAATCTAATGAAAAACGGAACCACCAGAATCCATGGCGTGAGCCTGGTGGCTCTGATACCATGTTAACTACATTGGAGAAGAAGCAAAGATGAAACAATTGTAAAGCCAAGAAATGAAGTTTTACAGAGAAGAGAAAGCCAAGAGAGAGAAATGAAATATTTTGTATTGATGATTCTGAATCAATAACAATTGCATAGCTAACACTGTTATATAAACTCTATCAAGACTGCTACTAATCTAACTATATAACCGACTGTGTAACAACCATGCTGACATGGCACTTCATTCAACACATGCTTGGGTATAAAGTAACCATACACATAGATCCACTGCAGCACCCGTCTGCATTCGATAATCTCTTGCCAGGCCTCCACAACAAAATCAAGAACAGGATTCGTTTGTATACTGAGCTTCTTCAAATGAACATCTTGCACAAGGTGATGAAAATCTTCAACAACTATTTTCTTGTACACGCGGTTATATACCCAACGTTCATAATAACGAACAAATCTGTTAGAAGATATGACATCTCTTTCAAAGATATGTTTGCCATTTCTTTCTTTCTCCTCCTATGCTCACTCTCCACCCCCTCCAGGAAACCATTACCAAAACAATTAAGACCATGCCAGTTCCACCATTCGAGGCATGTCCAGCAAAATTCGAATCCATAAGGTGCGTTGCATGTCATATGGTTACATCCTTAGTTTGCATTTTCAATATTTCGCTTGCACATTGGACAAGGCTTAGTGTTTGCAAGAATCCAATCTACATTCAGAATTCAATCTACAACTTCAGAATCATCCTCGTTCTTCAGCATCATCCACTTTGCACTGTATCACAGTTCACCGGACTGTGACCTTCCTCATGACAATTTGAACAAAATCTGTAAGAGCATAGGCAAGAAACATCACAAGTTCTGTAGCCTAGCCACCAATGAAGTCTACAGCATAGTCACCAGCCATGAGAAGGGCACCACTTTCTCTTCCCCTAACTCTCTTCCACATAAGACCTCAAAAGGTACCGCGAATACTTGGCCATATCGGCTTCACCATTGGCTTTGGTTGTCGACACAGAGAAAATCAAATCTTCGCCAACAGCAGTGCCGAAGCCCAGATGAGGACATTTTAGCCAACAGCAGTGCCGAAGCCCAGATGAGGACATTTTAGAGACAAACATCCAACACCGTTGTTGCTAATCGATTCGCTAACATAAACAAACCCAACATGCAATACAATAAAACTGGCCACAAAAATCGGAGCTAATACTGTGATGACGGCCAGCAACATATTTCTCGAAGCACATTTCGCAAGTAAACGAACCAACAATTCGACAATAAGTGGGACGTTCCGAAACAATCCCAGTTTGTTCCGAACATCGTCTTCCTCCTCAAACCACTTGTCGAATAACATACTAACATTCCAATTGCAGTGGCGGAGTAAGATAATGGCCGGGGATCTCGATACGCGCAGTCTCGAGCACACCTCTGTAATACATTGTAATTGGCGTTCCCTGATATCTGCCTCTTTCCAAACCGTATATTGAAGCTTTGGCGGCAACAATGTTGATTGATATTCTCTCATAAATCCGTTCAAGTATTCAGCAAACTTAATGTTATCATAATCTGGTCCATCTAGACTTTTCGATCGGTGGAGATAGCACGAAGAACTCGACGTGCAACATGAATCCATGAAAAAAAATAGGGATGTGATATCCACACACTCTTTTTTACTTCTCACGCACCTTTTTAATTTTCGACCATCGAATCGGATGAATTGAAGAAGATCAATGGACATAAATTAGCAAATGGTGTGTGAGAAGTAAAAAAGAGTGTGTGGATAACACACCTCAAAAAATAACCAACGAAATCGATATTGTGAGAGCTCTCGAGTTTGCGATTGATATTGAGAGAAGTGTGCGATGAGATTGGTAAGGGTTCAGCCTTTATGAATATATGAATTGAATCCCTTGGCAACTAAGGACAAGCAAACCAAATTCCTTGCGTGAAAGGGAACAGAAACCCTAAAATTTCCGTAAATTAGGAGCAACCCCAAATCGTCCGAGGCGTAAAACGCACCGTTCCAATAAAACCTTGCTACCTTAATTAGGAATCTAGGACTTATATATCAATGCATTTTATTTTATTTTTAATAAACAATACTATCTACACTAAGAGGAACATTAGACTTTTCACTTACAAGTTCAGAGGAACATGTTTTTGGTTTATTTTATAGAGGGACAAAACTTATTCATCTAGCAAATTATGTTATGACTGATTTTTAATTGTTTTGAGGTATCTATCATACAATTCTTTTTCTCTCCTTCATCTCATTCTTTGTATTTTTCCCTCTCTTCCCTTCTTCTTCCTAATCCTCTCATACTGCTTCTCTATCTCTGTCATACTTCTTGTTCTTCGCACTCCTCTCTCCTCTTCTTTTTCGCATTTTTCTCTAGATTTATGGCATAAATATAGATTTACCGCCTCCGTAGTGTCCTTTGCTAACAATACAACATCATACAAACATAAACTCTTGTGGTTGTATTCTTGTTAGAAAATGATTTAGTAGTGTTGTGAATATAGTGTGAATTTAGTGACAACAATTAAAAAAAAATTAGGTGAAATAGTAAACTTAGATGATGACATTTTTATCATGCAATTGTTTCCTATGGTTGTAAGACTTCCCTATATAAAGGGATCTTTATGATGTAAAGATTATCCCATGTTTCTACCTCCCTGTCTTAGTAAACAATTTTATGCCAACCTTTATTTTTTCCATACACAAGATCAAAAGTAGAAAGTGAATACTAATTTCCCTCCTCTGTACTTATTGTTTAATATAGTTACAAAAATAAATAGTGTGATATATTACTCTCATTTCACTTTAATTTCTAACAAAAGTTCTCTTTCCACTTTTTGTCTATTTATAACTATATTTATGCTACGCAAATCATTTATATATAATTTGTTTGAAGTACCGTCAGTAACTCAAGATACCAACCGACGCATCATTCCAATTTTTCAAGTACAAAGTATCTTCTCCCCTCTCAATGTCCACCCCAAAACCGTATGTCTCACACACTCGATCAAAACTCGTACATTCCAGCCATATTCAGATTCAGGCTTCAGCCCTTGCTTGTCAAATTTGCAATGTATTATGGAAGAGGATTCTCTTCTCTTTTTTTTTCATTCACTTTCATTATCTTCCTATTTGTGTGGTCACGGTTAAGTCACGTTTTTTTGTCTTATTATTTTTATAAAAATAAATATAAAATATTAACGTAGATTAACCGCGACCATATAAAAAAAAAAGAGTGAATGAGAAAAAATTAAAAGAGAATCCTCGTCCATGTATTATATCTCCGCCGCAACAACCAGTCGCACGTACACTCGCCCTTTCTCCACTCTCTCTCTCTCTCTCTCTCTCTCTCTCTCTCTCAAAAGTCAGAATAAAATTAATAAAATAATAATAAAAAACCCGGCCACCAAGATTCCAGTACATGCGAGTAAAACGCTGCCGTCGACTGCACTCCATTCCCAAGAAATCCAAAAAATGTAAAACCAAAAATGATTATTAATTTATTTATCCAGTCAGCACATAAACACTGAATAAATTTATAATTTTATACTCACACGCATATGCGAGTGCATAGTCCCCTAGTACCCTCTTACTCTGTCATTTACGCAAACACTTGGGGGGCCAGATCTCTCCTCGAATTCCTGCCACCGGAAGCTTCTCTTCTCCGCCGCTGAAATGCTGAGCTTTTGATCCGTTTTTCTGTGGATTCGAGCTTGATTTGATTGGGTTCGTCGGTGGAAATGGATGGCGGCGATGGGACAATGAGGCTCGGCGCTCTCAACTTGAAGCCGGATCGGGTCGGCGGCTTCGAGTCGGGTCCCGAAGTGTCGGTTTCGTCGCCGGTCACGCGGCAGAAGGCGGTGGCGGCAAAGCAGTTCATTGAGAATCACTACAAGAACTACCTTCAAGGTCTGCAGGATCGCAAAGAGAGGTACTTTGCGATTCTTTTAGCTTTTAATTAGTCAATATTTTCAAAATTTGTATTGATTGTGATAGTGTCAGCTTGTTAGCAATAGTTCTAATTGGAACTCTCGAACTTCGACTTCGATTTCGTGCACAGAGTTCTGCTAAGGCTGCATTTGTGCGTTTAAGCTCGATCAAAAATGCTTAATTTTTCCCTTTTTTGCATTCACTGTTTGCAAATTAGTCGCAATTTCAGTTTTTCTTTTGCTGTTTATGTTTTCTGTTCGTCATTTCAAAAACTCGAGCAAGTGGAAGAACTAATTCTGATATGATTACCCGATTTAGCTGTAAACTTTAGATTAGGTGTTGTTCGCATTTACGGATCAGTTTGAGCAAGTGCTGAAAAAGAAGGAAATGAAAATGCCTTGTTACTGAGATTATATATTTCTCTGTTTTAGACGTCGCGCGCTTCAAAGGAAAGCACAAGAAGATCAGATACCGAGTGAGGAACAAGAGGAGATGATGAGGACTTTGGAACGCCGGGAAACAGAATATATGAGGCTGCAAAGACGTAAAATCGGCATTGATGATTTTGAGCAATTAACTGTGATTGGCAAAGGTGCATTTGGTGAGGTATGTAAAAGGGTAGAATTATCATATTTCACTAAACTATTTCGGTTTTCCCTTATTGACAAATGAGAATCTCTCCAGTTCAAATAGATAGCTTTATGGATATGTAAGCCCCTTGGCATAGCTTTGACAATATTGGGTATATTCTGAATAAAAAAAAGTGTTTACATATATTCTGAGATTTTTAATTGGATGTTTTTACCTACCTATATCGAAATGAGATATACTGTGTCACTAAAATATGGTACCCTTCTTTTGTATTTAACAAATGCAGGTAAGGTTATGTCGTGCTAAGGGTACAGGAGAGATTTATGCCATGAAGAAATTGAAGAAATCAGAGATGCTTAGTCGCGGACAGGTAGCTATGTTTGAAACTTTAAGAACGGTCTACTTCTAAAATTTATTCCTTGCGGTATATAAGAAGACTTTCTTTGCTGCTGTATTCATTAGCTCCTTGTATACTAAGCAGTTGTATGAAGTATTGGTTTTAATCAGAAAACTGAGTATCCTAGAATTGATGTGTACCAATATACCTACTACAATCGAGTTGCTCTAACACGATTCTTGTCCTGATACAATCGAGTTACTCTAACACGAAACTTGTCCTGATACTGCATGACATACTTTATCAATTTGCATTGTGAATTATTGTCTTTTCGCATTTTAGGTTGAGCATGTGCGTTCTGAGAGGAACTTGCTTGCGGAGGTTGATAGTCGGTTCATTGTACAACTTCATTATTCGTTTCAAGATTCCGATTTCTTATACCTTATCATGGAGTACTTACCTGGTGGCGATATTATGACATTACTGATGAGGGAAGATACTCTTTCTGAAGATGTTGCTCGTTTTTACATAGCAGAGAGTGTTCTGGCTATTCACTCAATCCATCAACACAACTACATTCATAGGTGTGACAGTTGTGTACCGTTTCGGTCTTAGTCAATACTAACAAATTTTTTCTCCTTTCGATTTTGTTTTTGTTCTGTAGTATCTTTTAGTTAAATATAAAGATGATTTAGATGTGTACACATTTGAGTTTTCTAGCTGGTTCTTTCCGTTAACATTCACAGACACAAAAGGAACACATAAGCACACGAAACCGCATGTTATTTTAAAAAAAATGTACTTGTTTCGGAGTAAAAACATGTAAACTTACGTACATGACCTTGTTCTTTTTATAGGGACATAAAACCAGATAACCTGATACTGGATAAAACTGGCCATTTGAAGCTTTCAGATTTTGGCTTGTGTAAACCCCTGGATGACAAGTATTCCACATTGTTACTGGAAAATGATGATTTGACCTCCCAGGGATCCATATCTGAAACTGAAGAACAATCTGGTTGTGATAAGGTTCCTTGGTTGATGCCAAAAGAACAGTTACAACAATGGAAACGAAATCGCCGTGCCTTGGTAATTTTATCCTATTTTCTTTTCAATTCTTCTTGAAATACTCATCCAAAATATTAAATTAAGTATGCTGACATATCAAGCAGTGATGCACTTTTTTACCTAGAATATTTCAAATTTCAAATTTCATTTATTAGGTAATTAATGTGTACATATTCTGAGTTACCAAAAACATCCCAATTGTTTAGGCTTATTCAACCGTGGGAACTCTTGACTATATGGCACCTGAGGTGTTGCTCAAGAAAGGATATGGGATAGAGTGTGATTGGTGGTCCCTAGGGGCAATCATGTATGAGATGCTTGTAGGCTATGCTCCCTTCTGCTCTGATGACCCCAGGATTACATGCCGCAAGGTAATGTCATGCTCGCCTTTCTTTGAAATTTGACGCAATCCTCGACAATTGCAGAGTTCAACAACATTACTGTTTTCTGTAGATAATCAATTGGAGGACATGCCTGAAATTCCCTGACGAACCCAAAATCTCGGAAGAAGCGAAGGATCTGATCTGTCACTTGTTATGTGATGTTGAGTCAAGACTTGGGACACATGGCGCAGAAGAAATTAAGGTAGCCAGGTTTCAAAGAACTAATGATGTTGTGTATGATGTTCTTGTTTGATATTTGTTCGCTTATAAGCTAATGTTTTCTCAGGCCCATCCATGGTTCAGATCTACTCAGTGGGACAGGCTGTATGAAGGTGAAGCTGCATATAAACCCAGAGTCATTGGAGAATTGGACACTCAGAATTTCGAGAAGTTTCCTGAAGTGAGTTCACTGAAAATAAATGAGTTGGAATCTGTTATCCTTTAGTGGGACAAAATTTAAATTTTTTTAGGATGAAGATTTGCCTTTCTTTGCAGATTTGTATTTCCTTAATAGGCCTGGCACTATCTTTTTGGGTCCAGGCTTCCATTTTTAGCATATTTTTGTTCAATCAAAGCCAAATATTGATTGCCCCCCTGTTGTTAACTTTTTTCCCTCTTTTTTTGCTGTATTATAGGTAGAGGGACAGCCATCAACAATGCCAGCAGTGGGACCTTGGCGGAAGGTAAACTTCATATTTTCTCCTATTTGTTTTAGTTGTGAGTAAAGCTTTGTTTTGGAAACCAAGTTGCAAAAATCTCTGTTATGCTCTTTCAGTTTTGTTTTTCCTTTAAGGAAAGCATTTTTGTCACATGTCCAATTGCGTCCCCAGTTCCCCCTGCCAGCACGCATAAAAGCATTCTATGGAAGGGAATTGGTTTAGTTCTCTTTGCTAATCTGTGATGTATCAATACGAAAGCTTATCTGATTTTGCTTGTTTGGCGTTGCAGATGTTAACATCAAAAGATACCAATTTCATTGGATACACTTTTAAGAAATCCGATGTCCTTAAATCGCTTGAAAGTTCAGGTCTGCTTCGGACATGAGAAAATGGATCATATTTAATGTAGATCTCACTTTATTCTTTATGCGTCTTTCAAATTTTATGCCTAGACTTATAATTGGGGCATGCATTGTGTAGGTTCAGACCTGAGATCAAATGGATCTTCACAGTCCCCTTCTCTGATTTCCTTGTTAGGTACTGTTTTCTTGCAGTTACATCTTTTATCTCAAACTCTCGGTGTATAGACTTAAAAGTTATAATATCATTATGTTTAGGGCACCACGACAGATTGCCTTGTTCATGCAAATCCTGTTCTTCAATACTTCAGATTCTGGCATCCCAAAATTATAATTGTTTTAGGTGTTCCCCGAAAACAGCAGCTGGCTTAATTCTAACCTATTTTTTCTGCTTCCCGGGTAATGTAGGTAGAATTGACTTGCAAGACACCGTGATACCGGAGGGTGATCAGAAGCAGGAAATCTAAGTTTTGTATTCAATGGAGTTCTTATTTGCTTCATGCACGTAAACTACAACAGAAGCGGTTGTTGCTATGCAAAGATCAGATTCGGCAAGATATGCTGTTCACACGAAGACGTGAATAAAAAGGTCAGCTCAAAGTTGATATGTTCTTGGGTGCCATTTTTTTTATTACAACACCCCAAGCACGCCTTGATGTATAACTACTTTTGTAAAAACCACCATTCTTAAGTAAACATTTACGCCCCCCCCCCCCCCCCGGGCGTGGGAGCTTTGTTGTTTTAACATACAGAGATCCCCATCAAGAAACCAAGATCAGTTTATTTTTGGGACAAATTTTCTTTGTACATTATCAGGTTATTCAGTTTTAGGTGTCAGAGTCGATACGCGTATGAAATTACTTTTGCATTAAGAAGTTGTATGGACTATGGATGCTTTGGCAATTCGGTACTCTAGGCATTATTTTGACAATACAAAATTCTAAACCATTTTACTTGCGGGAAAGAAGATTCGAACTTTAGTTTGACCAATTCACCTTACCCACATGTGCCTCCAAATGTTGTTTACAAAGTGGTCAGAGCAATCTGTTAGCTTGCAATTAGCAGTAGTTATCTACTTTCTCTTGGTGCCTTTCCCTTCCATCTTCTATGTTATCTACTCATTAATTGACTAAGTAGTTATATAAGATTTAGCCAAAACAATAGGTTTGTAACTTTGTTTAGTAAAGAACAACTGGATGATTGCACGATGATTGATTAATTTTTGCAAAGGTGTTTCATTGCAAAGATATGTGTGCAGAGGTAATGTAGCTAGCGTTCTCAATCAATACAAAAAGATAATGCATACTTAAGCAACTGAGTTGATTATAACAGTGTACTTCATTTGCGCTCAAATTCAAATCTCATTTCTGTAGTTTAAATAATCAGTAGGGAGATTGATATAACTTCTCATTTGGTCCTTAAGATTTAAAATCGATAGAAGGGTTCCTGAGATCATCGTCTGCCAATCATTTTGGTCTTTATGCGAGAAATTTTTGTTAAATTGAGGATATTTTTGTCAAATCAACCCTTCCCCCATGGACTAGTGGTTTTTTCAATTTAATGGAGATTTTTCATTGAATGACCAATGACCAAAATGATTGACAGGGAACAATCTCAGGGACCAATTCTATCTAAAAGTGAAGAGGTATGACAATCTCAATAACAATTTTGACTAAAAAAAATCTAATCTAATATAATAATTTTATCGTTTACCATTTTGACTAAAAAGTCATATTTAGTATAATAATCTAATCGTTTTTGAAAAAGGTTTTAGAATTGGTTTTCCAACATAATTTTTATTCCAATTGACGGATATAAAAGTTGCCTTTAATTATAATGATGCAATCCATAACTTGTGACCGAAGAAGTACCAGAAAGAATGAGAATAGATATTCAATGTACCTGATCTAAAGTGATCTGACTCTGACCACCCCAATTATCTCCTTGTAATTTTCTACGATCACGATAGCGGCTAAAATTTGTGGTCCCACTCATATATTCTTAGCTCATATCTAGCTGATATTATTTACATTAATGTGGTAAAAAAATATGTTAAGTTTCACAATAGGTTAATAATAATATAGTTTAAATATGTCTTTAGCAGTAATTGAACCTAAGACATCTCACTTATAAGTGAAGAAGAATATCACTAAACCGTAATATTAAGTAACAAGTATTTGACAACTTAATAAAACAAAACCAACTTAAAATCCATGAATCATTAAGAAACTCATTTTCTTGTTTTGATTTATTAAGTTGTCAACTATTATAAGTTTTTGAATATAAATTAATATAATCTGGTAACTAATATACATTTGGTATTCACATGTACTCAAAAAAGGACTGTAAGAGAGCAAACCTCTAAAAAAATGTCCATAAAAAACTTTTTCTTCACAAAAATCACTGAACCTTTATTTAATGGAAAAGAAACAAATTATAAACTTACTCAACATTTATTAACAACAAAGCCACAAAAGTAATTGAATATTAAAAAACAACACACAAAAAACACGTAAACATTAACCAAGAGTGGTCCTATCAACTAGCGCATACAGACCCACATGCAAGTCAGAAAGAAGGGTAATACTAAAAAAAAATTATAGACTAAATTTTGTAAATTAAATAACATAAAAATTAATAACTGAATTAATACTTAAATATTAATTAACATACTTATTTTTTATTTAACACCTTTTTATTTTAAAATTTTAATCTACGTTTTACTCTAGAAATAAATGGCAACCATTTGTGATAACAATCATTGGTGTTCATGAAGGAGAATTCAACCACAAGGCTAGGAAGAAAGCCGATTGGAAATAGTAAAAAATGGCAGCTTTCCTGCCGCATGTCTCTCTCTCTCTCTCTCTCTCTCTCTCTCTCTCTCTCTCTCTCCCTCTCCGTTCTTTATTTTCTCCCTCACGTCACTCCTTGCTTCGTGTTTTCTCTCTCCTGTAGCTCTTTCTTCCATAAACAATTAACTTTTTATTTGTTTTTTTTTTTGTATAAAATTTAAAAATTAGTGTATAAACATAATAGATTTGGACACATATCGTTCAAATTGCAAATAAAACATTAATCAAGAAGCAATCATTATTTGTGACAGTCCGTCCCGGAATATTTTATTAATAGCGTGGAATTGACACTCTTGCCCTTGAGCGTTTAGTGATTGTGTGTGTGTGATTGGAATAAATATTTGGTAAATTGGGTGTGGTCCTATTTATTTGGACTCAATTAGAACTAAGTTTAATAATTGGTTTTGCTTAGTTGATTGGGTGAGAATTAAAAACACACACACACATCCACACAGACACACGTGCACCATCCAGTTTCCATTTCTGTCTGTCTCCCTCTTTCTTCTCGAGTCTTCTTCCATTCTCCATAAAACGTACGGATGACACCACATCTCACAACCTTGGCACGGATCGAAGCTGATAATAGCTTCATCATCTTCTTTGTAACTTTGTGAGTTCAATGGTACCATTGGTTTAGCAAGAAACCTTCGAAAACCCTAAGAACTCGTGAGCTAGATCGATGGTACTGTTCACATGCTTTTGATCATGGGAGTTTTAGCCAGTTTTGAGATCATGGTGAGCTTCTTTGTAATACCCTAAAAAATTTAAATATATGAATTGAAATATTCAAAATTATGAATATGTGAAAAGAATCGAGAATTTATATTAATTCATTTGAGTTTAGTTTTAAATCAGACTAATTACGAAGTTTGAAGTTTAGAAATTAATTATTTAAAATACATAGACCATTCAAGGTCAAAATTTATCTTTTTGAATAGAACTCGATCTCACGAACGCGTAAGCGCAGGCCGTTCATGAAACGGAATTATAACGAAGAAGTTATAATCGAACAAAGTTCGGGATGAAATGGTCATTTGACCATTTTCTAGAGGGCTCCAGAATCCTTGGAGCAGTGGCTCCCTGTGGGTGGAGGAAATGGGCATAACCCAATTAGAAGAAGGGAGTGAAAGGAAAAAGGAGGGAGATGAGGAGCACAGGATCAAGGATCCTGACCCAGCAACCCGTGTGACTCGCAGGACAACCGACGGTTCCTCGTCGATTTTCGTCCAATTTTCTGACAAATTGAACCTAGAAACCACTCCCAAACATCACCTTATCCCTCTCTATCCTAGTTCCACCAAGAATTAGAAGGAATTTGATTATATTTTGGTACAAAAACCATGATGGGTGCCGCGGGAGACATTGCCCAAAATCTTTCAATTTTGAAATGATTTCATACAATTACCTCCACCAAAACCCTTCCCTAGATGTTTGGAACAAAGCCCAAGCAATGGTAGGCGTGGCGGAGCACCGGTGGTGGCGAATTGAGAACACATATTTATAGGATTTCGGCGGGTTCAAGCCAAATTGGAGCCTTTCCAAGCCAAATTGGACTTTGCTACATGTATAAAGTTTGTTCTACTCTTTGAGATCTTCATTTCTGTAATTTTTGAGAATTTTTAAAAATAGTTGAATTTTCCGGCAAGTCGGGGCAGCCGACCGCCACCTACGGTAGCGCGTGGCTAAGACGACGATTTTGTTCTTTTTAAGCTAATTGAAATGTTCTAAGTCCATAATTATAATATGTTTGAGGTGGATCAAATATTTGGACTTAATTTATGAAGTGTTAGTCACTTCAAAATGTGAAGATTATTAAATAGGTTTTAGAATGTGAACTACGAATGGCTTGATCCCTGTTGAGGGTACGTAGGCAGTCTAACGAGAGGTTAGATGCAGTCATAAAAATAAGTGAGATTAAATACTTCGAGAATAAATAATTAGAATGAAATTTGAAAAGAAATATTGCATTTGTTATAGAAATTGAAATCATAGGGATGGAAACAAGGCCTATGAGTAGAGAAACACGTTAAGTGATAGTTATTTATTCGAGGTAAATCTTGTGTTGAACGTTTTTGTTAAGAAAATGGAATTTGGGTAAATAACTGGAGTTTTTATCTTTATGCTTTGATAATTAAAGATCGGATAATAAATTTATTTTGAGGGTTCATGAAATTAAAGTGCTTAGTGGTAAGTGAACTAAATAAGAGTTTAGTTCGGGCCTATCACCAATATGCTTATTTTCCAAAAATAAACAAAATTTTCAGGTTGGGTCGTTACATTCTTGACGTCCTCACGAGGCTCGGGGACTATCGTTGGAGTGGTTTGGACGTCGGAACCCTTAAGTTCCCATAACCTCCGACGAGGTGTGCAGTGACCTCAACATAATCACGTGAGTTTCGAGTAGATTTGAGGTTTCTACAGATCCTATTTATGTTTTTCTTGCATGATTGGTAAATTTTTGAAGGTTTTGAACGTAGGAAGCTCGGGTTTAGAGAATTGCAGGGGTGACCAGAGTATTGATCTTTTACGGCGAAGCTACATCGAGTTTTAGGTCCTAAAAGTGGTATAAATCTCTTCTCATCATTCTAAGCTTCATTTTGGTGCAAGAATCATGAAAATTGGTTGAGTTTTGAATTAGATATTAAGTTTTAAAGATTTCCCAGTTTCCGGCGATAACAGCGGCACCGGCGCCGAACTCCGGCGACTGGATGTAGGAGAAGAGGAATATTCTGATTTCTAATAGAATATTCCCTAACGGCGTTAGGGATTCCGTCTGTGTGCTAGGCACGTGCCTGCGCGTGGGCGGCTCGTGGGGGTGTGTGACACATCAGAAATTTTTTCTAAAAATATAGGGGTGTTCATGGGATTGAGTAGAGCATGTTGGTATATTCAAACACCCCAATTGAGCAATGTATGAAAAGTTATTACCTAAGGTTGGTTGTGTGTGTTAAATTGACAATTTTGTAGTTGTTTCGCATATAAGTAAGGCCTATCCAGAGGACGAGCGCAATCATGTGAGACTTGAGGGCTACAATCCTTCTACATATCAATGAGTGGGCTTTTGTTTTCAGTATATATCTATATGATTGATATTTTTCCCAAAAATTATGTTTTAAATGGTTTTATAAATTGAAATGCAATGTCGAATATCGTTGATATTTATTGAGATATGTGTGGTTATGGATTGGCGCTGTGGACGCTCAGGTAAGTCAGGTGAGTATGTTTGTTAGTGATAGTGTGTTGATGATGAGATTGAGATATAGCTCATATTCTTGCACCCCGATGTTTGTGCTCCGCTAGAGTACGACCTAGCTTTCACATGATCATTCACCTCCTGCATCGTATGATCACCTTGGATCCAAGGTAGGTGTCAGCCTGTCGTACAGACCACTATAGGTGGTTCCGACTCGTAGGTGACTTTCGATATGTCGCACAGCCTTCACGTGATCATAGCACTGAGTGTAATTATACACCAGCCTATCATACAAACCACTATAGGTGGTTCCGACTCGTGTGCAGGATAATGATTGATGAGCTATAAATTCAGCCATACAGGTCACGTTAGGTGACTCCAGCTGACGTATTGACATTGCCGGCACATTGTGATTATTGATTCATCTCACCTGATTGATGCTTTTATATCTTGGCTGGATATTTTGATATGGCATATCTCCGACATGGCGTATTCGAACTTTATCGTTTTACAACATGATTTGGTATATGAATGATTGCGTATTATTTTCTGGGAAAGTATATATGTTTTTACAAAGAGGGGTTATCATCATTTTTTATATTGAAATGGTTTTGGAAAAACTTTGTTTTTGCCCACTCACGTTTTCTGTTTTGCGCCTCTCCAGGTTTTAGGTAACGGTGACGTTGGTGGCAAACGAGGCATTGAGGTAATTCTGACAGAGCACCATCCATGTAGCATTTTTCTGGCTATCTTTTTCTTAGTACTTGTTGATTATGGACTGCACCTAGGTTACTTGAACTCTGATGTGGTGTTTTATGCTTTCGTTTTCATCACTATCACTCGCTTATCTTTTATTGTAAATTATTCTGTTCAGTTTTTATTTCCTCACATTTTCACTATAGCCCTGCAAGAAATTATATTTTAATAAACAATGTCAGGCCATATTTTATACCATCTCCAACCTAGGGGTTCAAATGGCCGTAGGCCAAATATAGCCATTTGATAAAAAACCCATTTCCAACCGAAGGGGCCAAAGGGCCATAGGCCAAACATAACCCTCTCAATAATTTATTATTTGGGTCAATATTAGTTTACTACCCTCAAGTTTCATGGTTTTCAACATTTAGTACATCAAAATTTTTTCATCCCAGAGTCATACCTAAAGTGTTAATTTTGGGACAGTCTCATACATGCATTAGTCAAATTGTTAGTTTTCCCGTTAAGTGATGACGTGGCGCCTATGTGGATAATGACTGGGCACCACGTATCATTAAAAATATTAAAATAATTAATTAAATAAAATTTAAAAAAAATCCATCCCTTCTCCCCTTCACCCCCAACCCAGAAGAAGAAGAAGAAAAAAAACCGAATCTGCAACCCAGAAGAAGAAGAAGAAGAAGAAGAAGAAGAAAAAAAAAAGAAGAAAAAGAAAGAGGATTAAGAAGAAGAAGAACAACAACAACAAAAAAAACGAATCTGCAACCCAGAGGAGGAAGAAGAAGAAGGGAAAAAAAAAACCAAATCTACAACCCAGAAGAAGAAAGAAAAAAACCAAATCTGCAACCTAGAAGAAGAAAAAAAAAACCCGATCCCAGTTCGTCCCTTCTCCCCCCCAAAAAAAACCCAATCCCTACAACCCAAAAGAAGAAGAAGAAGGAGGAAGAAGAAGAAGAAGAAGAAGAAGGATGAGGAAGAAGAAGGAGGAGGAAGAAGAAGAAGAAGAAGAAGAAGAAGAAGAAGAAGAAGGAATAAGAAGAAGAGAAAAAAAAACGAATCCGCAACCCAGAAGAAAAAAAAGAAAAAAAAATCTGAACCCAGTTCGTCCCCCCAACAAAAAAAAAACCCAACCCCCTGCAACCCAGAAGAAGAAGAAGAAGAAATAAAAAAAAAAGAACCGAACTAAAGAAGAAGAAAAAAAAACCGAACCTCAGAAGAAGAAGAAGGATGCAGGCGGTGCAGAGTAAAGAAATGAGGGAGGTAAAATACGGGAAACTTTTAGGTTTTTTTTTTAAAAATATTTATTTATTTTTTTATATTTATTTTTTTTTAATTTTTAATTTCCACGTGGACCCTTAATAACAGGTGGCGCCTAGTCATTGTCCACACGGGAGCTATGTCATCACTTAATGGGAGAATTAACAGTTTGACTAACGGATGTATGAGACTGTTCCAAAATTAACACTTTAGGTATGACTCTGGGACAAAAAAAAATTGATGTACTAAATGTTGAAAACCACGAAACATGAGGGTAGTAAACTGATATTGACCCTTATTATTTTAATTGAATTAATATAGTTAATTAAATTAAACTACCATATTAAAATAAGATTTTCAGACATATTTTGAGTGTCATTTGCCACTAAATGAGTAAGCCTTCGGATTTCTTATATTTATATTAAAATAATTCTTCAGATTACTTTTCTTTTTCTTTTATCTCTCTTGTTTTGATCTTCCATTGCAGTTCGTCTTGAGTTAGAAAATGGTCCATTGAAACACCATTTGGCATAAAGAAAGCACAATAATGAAGAAAGCATGGTATTCTTACACCTACCGCAAAGTCAAGCTTGACATTATGACGCCAGGTGGGCTGGGCTGGAAGGCTGAAAATGGCAAGCCTGTTGGCCTAATTTTAGGGTTTTGGCCCGGTGGGGCCCACATGCCCTTTGGCCTAGCCATTAGTTGGAGACGGTTTTCGTGTCATTCTAATTTATTTTTAGGCTTTTAGCACTATAACCCTTTGTCCGGGTCAGTTGGAGATGGCCTAATTGAGCTCCCCCGGTGGATTTAAGAGGGTTGGAGGAGATTTTGGTGGGGGAATGGGATATTATCACGTTGGAAGTGCTCTTAGAGAAAGGAGATGTGAAAGAGAGAGAGAGAGAGAGAGAGAGAGGAGAGAGAAAGACAAGAGGAAAAAGAAAGAAGATAGAGAAAATAATCTGTAAAAAAGAAAAAGATAGTTGACTTAGGTTATTTAGTACTACATTTTGGGTGATATTCATCTTTAATGGTAAGTGTGATGTTTTAGGTTTGATTATCGTCAAAGACAAACTTAAACCACATCATTGCTTGCTTGATTATCGCCAAAGGCAAACCTAAACCACATCATTGCTTGCCCTAAACTTAGCCTAGCCCATACCTCCAACTCTTTAGTGTAAAATTATAATAAAAAAAACAGTTGACTAAGGACCCGCGCATTATCCTTCTTATTGATACAAAGAACTTATTGAGGATGGGGACCTGCACTTCTTTGTTTTTTAAATATTTTATTGTCCTTCTCATTGGTAAAAAAAAAAAAAAAAAAAAAAAAAACTTATTGAGTGCTTTTTATCAAGTTTAAGTTTTTAAATCTCTTTTCATTATTTTTTTAAAAACAAATTGTAAACAAAAAAGGCAATTGACAACATACTGCTTAAATATCGATGACATATTAAAAATTAATTATTTTAATAATTGACATTTGAAAAATATCTTTATCCTTGAAAAAATTGAGAGAAGGTTATGAGTTTAAGTGTCATTGCCAAATTGTTTTAAAAAATATTATTTGATTAAAATATATTAGATGAAGCCCGCAGATTATGTGTGTATAAATATAAAAATAAAAAAAACAATATATATATATATAAAATATGAAAGAGCCAAGTTTCAAAGAAATGTAAGAGAGAAAGAGCGAAAAACAATTTAAGCTTTTCTTAATTTTTACAATTTAGATACGCTGTGATAACATATGAGTTTATGAAAAATTATATTACCGTCAATAATTTTATTTTATGGTAAAAATTTCTTTTGGTTGACAAAAATAATTTTACTAATAGTTTAAATTTTGGTCAAATATAGTCGGGAACTACTATGTAAAATATCTTTGACCTCAAAGGCTGGAAGCTCAAAGGAAGAAACCAAACAAATATCAAGACGAAAACGGTTGGACCAGCGACCCGACCCGAAAGCAAAAGAGAGGGCGAAGAAGCTTTTGCGGATTGACAGTTAAAAGCGTGGGTGCCACGTAATCTAGAAAGATCGAAAACCAAGCAACAAAAGATATTTTGGAGGCTCCAAAAAATATCCTGGGCAGCCCGCTCGAACCCGGAGTGACGTGGCAACGCCATGGCCCCACGACACGTGTAAAAGGCGTGACAACTGTACCGATCTTTTGTTCCCATCACCTCCCCCAAACAACTCCTCCACATTTCCACATTCCAATTCCTCCAACCATTTCTTCTTCTTCTCGAATCATCTGAAAATTTTCAGAACTCACAAAAAAAAAAAAAAAAAAAGCCCTAGATTCTGAGAGGTGGGTTTTGTTTTGGTAATTATGGATAATTTCATGGGGGGAGAGTTGAAGGCTTCTATGCAGAACGGTGAGCCGCCGGGCGGGGTTGCTGCGGCGGCGGAGGACCCTCCCTCCGACGACTTGGTACTTCCTCTTTTTTTCTATCTGCTGCAAAATTGTTACTTTGATCTTTTTCTGTGTTACCCAGTTCTTAGTTTTGAGAATTATATAATTTTTGTAGTAAAAAAACCCAATTAAACTCAACTTTGTATGAGAAATTTTTCATCCTTGAGCTGGGATCTATGGAAATTGCACTCAGATGTGGTTGACTTCTTCAATAGATTTTTATAAATAATTAGAATATAAATGTTAATTAGAAATATCAAATATGGGTTTTTATTTATTTATTTATTTATTTATTTATTTTCCTTTTTATAATGTCTGATATTTGTCATGCTACTGCTCATCTGGGTAAATACTAATTGAAATTTAAGAATGTCAAAAAAAAAGAAAATTCAAACCATCGTTTTGAACTTTTTATTTGCGTAATATATTGTGAGGTTGTATGAAATTGTTTGAATGTTTTCTGAAGATTTCTGATCATTGTGTGTAATTTGTATTAGGGTACTCCGGCTCTGACGGAAACTATGTCTACAGAATGGACGGATGAGAAGCACAGCATGTACCTCAAATCCATGGAAGCATCATTTGTCAACCAGTTGTATAATTCCATGGATTCGCGTGGTCGGAGCTCGCAAAAGGGGAATTCATCGCACCCGAAATTGTCAAGGCAACCGAAGTTTAACTCTCGTGCCTCTTCCGGCCAGGTCTGAATTCAATCTATTACTTTAAATGGATTTTCATGTTGTATTGTATGATTATGGTTAATTCATTTGGAGTTAATTGTTTATTGCAGTTTAAGGTGCTTCGAGGTGGCTGTTGGCAGAAGATCAATTTTGTAAGAGCTGAAGCAAGTAAGGCAGATGAAGATCTTCTGGCAAATCCGTGGGTCGTGCACTTTAGATCTGCCGGCAAGCCCAAAGAGTTTGAATATCCCAATGTTCAAGAACTGGCTGCATCAGTGTGTGAAGAAGTCGATTCAAGTAGGAAGAAGGAAATGACGGGTGCACCAGCGATATGCTTAAAGCAGTTTCATGCATCTCACTCTCAGCTGCGCCATCAGGATTTGGTTGGAGGGAACACAGGTACTTTCTGCTAAATTTTGGTGTGTTTGCTGGAAGATATTTGCCTAACTGTGTCTCACATTGTTTTTTCTGCTCCGATGGTTTTTATTTTATGTGTTTTGCTGTGCATGTCTTGCATTCTATGCTGTCCGTTTACTCGTTGATCACTACACAGAAGAAATAAATAGTCCCACCTGCCATAGTTTTTGATCGAATGGAGATTCAAAATCTTAAATTGATTAGTGAATTATCGTGCCTCGTGATTCAGTCTTGAATCATTTATCTTTTGAGGTTTGAACTCAGTTATAGTTTGTTTGTATGCTACTCGCTCATAGTGAGTGGGGCGCCCTACTAACCCGAATAGTTTAGGGCGTGCTTAAAGTGACCTCACAACAGTGGTGAACAGATCTCAAAAACCATGCCTCACTTGACCAAGCCTCACTTGAACTCAGTTATAGTCACTGTGAAGTAGTTGTGATTTAGATGGCCCGGACATAGAAAAAAGAATATTGGAATCTCGTAATATGGTTGGACTTCTTTCATACATTGTTTTTAGACAATGTTCATTTTCAGTGTTGCAAAGTACGGATAGATGTTACTCCATCAAGGGCGAATGGATCATAATCTGCACTCTCTCTCTCTCTCTCTCTCTCTCTCTCTCTCTATAATTGCCTGAAACAAGACTTATATTTATATCATCTACCTAGCCAAAATTGTTGACTCATACTTTGTTTATCCTTGCAGAGGTCACAGATCAGAACTTTGTCGATGAAGATATTAAAGAAGAAAAGGATGTTGGTTCATGTGACGGTAAGAGTATAAAAATGCTTATACTTAATGCCTCAAGTAACGATCAGGTAATCATGGCTTCAATGCATTATGTTCTGACCATATTATCATGTCATATAGCAATGGAATCCTAAATTTGTTGTTCGCTTTCTGCAACTTTAGGTTGTTCCACTCCGCAAGCCTGCCGGTTCCTGACAATGTTTAACTAAAACAGTATACTATTTCAACAGTTAGAGGAAAGGAGACCGTGTAAGAGAAAATGGATGCACTGGCCGATTATTTTGTAACCTATGAAATAATGGATGGATATTGGAGACTGCAGATAGACGGTAGACATTGAGGTTAAGGAGCTGTTGTGTACACGCATACTTTAGTGTGTATGTCAATGAGAGGAGGTAGATAAAATTTAATCAAGGCATTTGTTCGTATGTTTTGAACACCAGTACAAGTGGCATCAGAACGGCAGGAGAAGGAATCGGGTGCCAGAATGTGCCGTTATTATGCCCGTGCAGATTTTGTTGATCTTGTTGTTATTACCATTGCCAATTCCTAATACTGTACTGATTGAATGTAGTATCTCATTTTTTTCGGGCGATGCGGAGACCGGCAGTTTAGACAGCTTATTGTCTACTGCGGCCGGGTCTTCTGCAGCGCAATGACTATTGTACCAAGCCTGAAATAAAGTAAAAGCATTTCTTTAGGCAACGTATGTATTGCTTGAAAGTCGGGGATTTCTACGAAAACAAGGTAGACGCCACCTTTTGACTTATTGATTGCTAGCGGGAGAAATTCTCTCTTATAACAGTTGATATCTCGTGATAACTATCTAATAAAGGAAGAGTGTCATTGAAATAATATATTAGCTGCAGGAGAGTTTTTCTTCACTAGCGATCAACTGACTATCTTCTTGTTAGCAATCTTTCAGATTGGTATTGCTAAAGTTGGTGGTTCCAACTACTTCCGGGATGGAGCATGAACAATGACCCACTTTTTATTTTTTGGTGAAAAGACAAGCAGGTTCTTTTTTCGAGAGATATGATCATGTAGTACTAGATTCATTGGATTAAATCCTTCAAGCGATTCACCAGCACGTCTTAAAATTTATTCCAACCACTGGACTATCTCGTGGTAGTTATAGCCTTTAAATGATGGCCAATATTGTGTTTCTGACAAATTCAACTAAGTCTAAGCAATCATGACATGTTTAAACAAGTGGTTAATATTGTATTTACTTGTTAATTAATTTACCTATAAGTTCAAACGCAAATTCTATTCTAGATTGCAAAATATATTTCTTAAACAAGTAATGTAGAATATGTCTAAACGAGCAAGTAACATCGTATTACTAACTTAGTCGTGCTTGATTTGTTGATTGCTAGTGGGAGAGATTCTCTCTTATAACAGGTGATATCGCGTGATACTATCTAATAAAAGGATAATGTCACTGAGATAATATATTAGGTGCAAGAGTTTTTCTTCGCTAGCGGTCAATTGACTTTATAATTTACCTCAACTATTGGACCACTCCGTGGTGTTTAGAGATATACCTTTTAAATGACAACCAATACTTACGTTCTGACAAATTCAACTAAGTCTAATTAGTCTAACATATCTAAACAAGTAGTTAATATCGTATTTACTTATTAATTAATTTACCTATAAGTTCAAACACGAATTCTATTTTAGATTGTAGAATATGTTTTTAAACAAGTAAGGTAGAATATGTCTAAATGAGTGAGTAACATCATATTACTAACTTGTCTAATTAGTCTAACATGTCTAAACAAGTAGTTAATATTGTATTTACTGATTAATTAATTTACCTAAGTTCAAATACGAATTCTATTTTAGATTGTAGAATATGTTTTTAAACAAGCAATGTAAAATATGTCTAAATGAGCGAGTAACATCTATTACTAACTGAATTGTGCTTGACTATGACATTGTATCTGTCTCTTCCTGCCGAGTTATATCACATCTTTGTAAATTAGAATAGTTTAAAATATGAACGCGTCACGCGGATGAAAATCCGAAAACGCATGCGTATCATCCGATTTTTGGTCCACAGCCAAGTCCAACCCCTTGGCGTCTGAGATTTTCGCGGTAATTAATTCTCCCTTCTCTCACGTAAATCCCTAGCCCCTAATCGGATTTCGAATCTCAAGCTTTTCCGTCTCAAGCTTTCCAAACATTTGGGGCTTTCAATCTCCTATCAATTCGATCCCATCCCATCGCAATTAGGGTTTTACGATCACCGAAACTCACAATGCCGCCGTTCTGGTCGAGCACGACCTCGAAGGCGGTGAAGTCCTTACTCTCCCGAAAAATTGGTACCAGGTATCTGGTCCGGTCCGGCCGGAAATTTGACCAGATTCGATGCTTTAGTAGCATTGCAGGCATAGAAACCCCTTCGTCATCGGTCCACAAATGGACCGCCGATTCCCAGCTGGATTTCAATTACAGGTCACGGAGGCAATTTCTTGGCTGCGGCGACGGCGAGGAAGGCGGCGTATTATCCAAAGTCTATGAGGAGAGGCGCGTATTGGGGTAATCCTTCATCAATTTCACAATTTTCTGATCGTCCCCAATTTCAGCTGCTTTATACGATTTTACCTGCATTTAGAATTTCTGTTGAATTCCATAGCAACGGAGTTCATGATATGTTCTGTGGCATTACAATGTTTGACATTGCCTTACTTAATGACCCAATTGATTGTCACCAATGAAAGACTGCATCTTGAATGCTGAATTTCTGTTTTGTATCGTTTTGATGTTTCCCTCATTTGATAACAATGTGAGATAGACATGGGCTGATGCATTTTTGGAATCTAGGTATTCTCCAGAGCAGTTATACGATGTGGTTGCTGCGGTAGACTTGTATCATGGTTTCGTTCCCTGGTGTCAGCGGTCTGCCATAATTAAAACCTATCCTGATGGATCATTTGATGCTGAGCTCGAGATTGGGTTTAAATTTCTTGTTGAAAGTTACGTCTCCCATGTCGAATTAGAGAGACCAAAGCGTATAAAGGCAATCGTTTTTCTTCAAGCTCGCTATGATTCTTTCTTAAGTTTTTCGTTACCATTGGTTTGTTTACTTTTCTACTTGCTGATAGATAATCAATAGTATTGTAGTTGTTCCATGGGAATATACTCTGGTTTGTTAACTTTGTGAAACAAAATACCTGAGACGTATAAGTTAACTTTCATAGAATATCTGAATAGCGATGTTTTGAGCTATTGTAGTAGTTGCCTGGTGATATTCTCTGGTTTTCACTTCTCCTGTTGAAGGAGTTAGGCTTGGGGTTTAGTACACTGGGTTTGAAGTTAATTTATATTTTGATGCTAATTCTCAATATATAGTTGCTATAGCACTTAGGAGCTTGG
Organism: Crataegus laevigata; assembly: GCA_963580275.1. NCBI lineage: Eukaryota > Viridiplantae > Streptophyta > Magnoliopsida > Rosales > Rosaceae > Crataegus > Crataegus laevigata. Next base: position 8,952,989 of record OY756949.1, read on the forward strand.
AGACGTGGGTTTTTGTGTTAGTGAGTTTGAGAGCAAAGACTAATGTACCCACTGAAATACACACTTGAAGTTTTGAAGTTGATTGTGTGCTTAAGGAGTGGCATGGTGTGTACCAGCTCTTACATGCTTACTGGGATACAAAATTTCGATTGAAATCTTAAGACGTTTCTGAGTTTTGGTTTAAACATTGACATATAAGAGCAACAATAGATTGCTGCTGATTGTTGAAAAGAAAAACCTGACTGTCAGTTTTATGAGTCGTTGGATAGTTGATGATATTTTTCTAACTAGAGTTTTAAGTGGTTCTTACTGAATATACCCTGAAATTGTTTTTTTTTGCTTTTGGTTTCATTTTTAGAATTTCTGTTCTAACAGTCTCTATCTCTGTTTTTTAATTCTAGACCACTGTGTCAAATAGTTCCCTTTTCGATCATCTCATAAACATCTGGGAATTCAATCCGGGGCCAGTTCCAGGATCTTGCAGCCTTTATTTCTTGGTGGATTTTAAGTTCCAGTCACCACTTTACCGACAGGTAAGGTTCCTTATTCAGTATTAAACTTTCTTCCGTGGCAGTTATTCAGTAACCATTTTATCCTGAATCCTTTGTTGTCTGAAGTTTGAAGATTGGAATTTAAATCATGGTGAACTGTAGATTAAGAATTGTGATGTGGCAATGATTCTTGTCTCAGGTGGCATCGGTATTCTTTAAGGAGGTCGTCTCTAAGCTTGTTGGTTCATTTAATGAGCGATGCCGTTTGATATATGGACCAGGAGTTCGAGTTCTTGAAAACTCATATGGACAAAGGGCATGAGGTTTGACATTTTTCCCCATTAAACAAGGCATTGGACGAGCTTCTGTGGAGTGCAGTCTGCAATATGATTGAATTCAGTTTAACAGTCCCCCATGCCGAGAGGCTCATTGATCTTTTGATTATACGTCAGTGCCTAAGCCACCGGGCGGCAGATGATTTCTTCTGTTATAACCCAATTTACGCTTAATAGTTCAATGGATTTATTTTTTATTTTTTTTTGTAATGTTTGTTTCGTACATGTGCTCAATAGAATGAAGTTTACCATCACAGCAGCATCTCTAGACCAGTACTCAGTTCAATAGGACTCCATTTGCATTCTTAAATAGGTTCCGTCGTCAACGTTATTGTTTCCTTGGTTCATGATTAAACATATTTGGTCATAAATTTCTGTCATGTACATCCGATGGTGACTTCAATCTGTAGTTCATTTCTATGAATCGATTAATGATTGTGTATTGAAATCGTTGTTGCGAAAAAACCATCACTGACCCAACAATTAGGGTGCGTTTGGTACGTGGGACGGGACGGGACGGGACGGGACGGGACGAGGCGTTCCGTCTCGCGTTTGGTACGCCTAAAACGAGTGGGACGAGGCGTTCCACGGGACAAGTTTTGGATGATTTTTGGTTCCACCTCCCCCCTGGAACGGGGTTGTTTCACGTTTGTGGGACAGAAATTTTTAACATTTTAGGACAACAATGCCCCTTGTCTTTTTCAAAATTTACAACATCCGTCCCGTCCTGTTCCGTCCCGTCTGCGTACCAAACGCACCCTTATTGAACCAAAATGCGACTGAGGCGACGATGGCAGTAATGGAGGGTGGTAGAACAGATGAAGATAAACTGAGAGAACAATCAGAAGGGGATGTCGGCCCTCATAAGCATTAGGAATGGGATGTTGACTCGTTTTTCTACAACTTAAACTTTTGGGACTAGTAGTTGTACCTCATCGTGAACGGTTCGGTTCAGATCGGTTCACCGTTCACTCCTGAAACCATGCATAACACAAAATTTCAAACAAAGGTTATTGAAAAGCAGGTCAGTAAAGTATGTGGGTCAATATTGGTTGAAGCCTGGGCAGTAAAATCTCAATCATGTCTCAAGTGTTTAATTTGATCCACCAATTTTCATGAGAATAATTTGTAAAGAGTTGTCACGGTCTAGCAGCGAGGGCACTGTAGATTCTTAGATACCTCAAAAAAATAAAACCCTTTATTTCTTACACTTTTGGAGATTCGCCAGCCGGAACTGTGATGTGGCAGGTTAAAACTTTGATTTGGATCCTACTAGGATCGTCTTGTAGTTCGATTGAAGGAACAATCGCCAAGGAAAATCTTGGTCTAGGCAAACTCTATCTTATTCAAACAATAATTTAGATGTTATCATATTGTCATTTACTTTTTATTTAGGCCTTCAATCGCAAGCCAGCTTCTCGATAACTATGTGTTTGAAGTATCAAAAATATTAATCATATACGACAAGTTTATAGTTAATAACTTGTCGATTGAGTTACAGAACATTAACGTAGCCAGACAGCCTAATAAACTATATTCTTTAAATGACTACAAGCATTGAACAATTGGAAGCATGACTCCTCAAGAAACAGCTGCCTATATAGAATATCTTGCTTCAGTTGCCCTAATCACGTGTATTGTCTGATCACTTAATCACACATCAATATATTTGTCATTTATCTTTTACAGAGACTTTCACTATTAGTAGCAGTGACTACACGATAAGCTTGTTAAAATTAAATAATCAACATGTCATGTACTCAAGCAGCCTAATCAAAAATTTCTTTAATTGACTGATTGGAGTTAGCTATATCACTAATATTTCATCAAACGACCCCAAAAGGGCAAATTTATTGGATTATCTTTGATCTTCTCGACCACAGCTGGCTATATGGAATATCTTTGATCTTCTCGACCAACGACTGATTGATGGTGGTCAGGAGATGGTTATCCACCGCGTGTTGACAGAAATAAAGAATACAACGGCTCTTCTTTATACTTTTTCTTCTTCTTCAAATTCCTTATCGATTTGAATTATTTTACAGTGGAGGAGGCAGAACTCAGTTCTTGCCAAAGAGGGGTTATGGAGATGGGATACATTTAGTTTTGGATATAATCATTGTTTCGTTCGTTCAATTAGTCTAATCACTTGATTTAATTAAAGTTTAAACATAACTTGTAGTTGAGTAAGGAGGATGAAAATGTTATCTGCTACATCATTACAACAAGATTACACATACTTATGGATAGAATTATTCATCCTTATAAATCAAAGAAATTAACAGTTCATTATAAAAAAATACTGCTTATTACTATAACTATCTATTTATTCTACATGAGTGACTAAACGCTTTTAAATTGAATACACACTAGTAAAGAACATGAAGAATTGCATTTGGCAAAATTTTGTAGGTGTCGACTTTTTCTTTATTAATCTAAAGGCAACGAAAGTTATACGGCTGGTTCATGCAGTAGTTTACAAGTCGAATATGCGATCTTCAGATTTTAACTTAATAATTTGAATTGTTGGAAGAAATATCTAAACGTTACGAAAACAAAATATATTCTCTAACTAATTTAACGTCCACGTTCAGCTTGACTCATTTCAATATCTTTAAAATCACATAGTAAATTTAACATGCCTGGTAAACCACAAGTATTATTTATAACTTTGTGTCAAAACATATGTGTGGTTTAGGGGTTTATGATTTGGTACACCAAAGTTGTCTCAATGCAAATTGAGGCCTACAATGAAAATGAAATGAGGCATTCCGAATTTAGTACTTTAATTAATATGATTTTTTCCTTCACAATAATATGAATTTAAGGTGCATCAAGGTAGATTTATGAGAATAAGAGTTTTTCTTTTCTTTCTTTCTTATCAAGAATATATGAGGACTGACGAAAATTTAATGAAAAGCTCCCGGTATTGTTCACTCTAACGAAAAACTACATTTTTACACTAAAAAGTCAATGATGGTACTATTCACTTAACCCTTTATTTTGTCTTTATCGTTAAAACTCAAAGTTTTAAAGCCATTTTTATTAGTTTTCTTTACATAAAAAGCGTATGAGACCTAATATAAAGTGAGGCCCAAAGTGCATATCTTGTTCGCCTTGTCTCTATACATAAATATACTTGTTAATGGATTGGATTTGGATATGAATTTATGCAGTCAATTTATCCGAAAAAGATCTGTTTTGATAATCTGATTATAAATAGATTTGAATATAGAACAAGGCTAATTCGAAACAATAATTGTGACAGCCCCTCTCGAGAAATATTATAGTTGATGTGAAGTTACGAAATTGCCCCTAAGTGTGGGGTGTACGTTGGTATTTTTGTACTAAGTTTTGGGTCCAATTGTATTTATCCCAAAGTTTTAGGGACCTATGAGAACTAAGAATTATTGTTGTATGGTTGGTGTCTTTTAGACCACACAAACCATCATCCCTCACCTCACTCCCCTGTCCCTCTCTCTGTCTCTCAAACTCTCGAAATCTCACTCTCTATCTTCCCTTACGTATGGACATCGCCCAAACTCACCCTAAACTTCACAGATCGAGGAAACAAAGACCACCATCGTGCTTATCTCGTCACCACGAGTCCATCCCTCCCTACCAGTTTCAGGTAAGGTTTCCATCGATTTCACGTCGAACTATTAAGCCCCGAGATATGGACTGTTCATGCATTATTTAATGGGTGATTTTTATGGAATTTTAAGCTCATAGGAAGCTTAAGAGGGTCCCCACGAGTCTCAGAGTACTTTGTTTGAAGATTTTGGACGTCGGAGGAACGAGAACGTAGAGTTTGAATTTTGGTCGGAATTATCGAGGTATTTTCCGGCAAATCTCTGGCGAGTTAGGGTCGAGACAGGAATGGATTTGTTCGTTTCGTCGAGATCTTCATTTTGATATAAAGAACGCAAAAAATGGTTGAAAAATGGTGAAGTTATGGCGTTTTAAAGTTTTTCCAGAAAATCGACAACACAATGGTCACCGGTGAAACCAATCCGACGATTGGGATTGAAGACGATGCGCGTGGGGGCGCGTGGCGCCGTACCCTTCTCGGCGCATTGGGGCGCGTGTGGCCACGAAAAATACGGGTTTGTGACGTCGAGTAGGTCACGTTGGTATATTCGAATACCAAAATTGAGTTTTGTATGAGAAGTTATTTTTGAAGTTCCGTATATGTGCTTAAATAACGTTATTTCAATAAATTCTCATATAGGTGAGTCGTATCCCGAGGATGATCGTAGCCAAGCTAGGCGTAGGGGCTACGACTCGACTACTTACCAGGGAGTGGGCAGTTGTTTTTCATATATACCTATATATATTGCTATTTTCCCAGAAAATGAAATTGAATGTTTAAATGATTTGAAATGCCATGCAAAGTATCTATTTATTTTAATGAGGCATTAGTGACTACATATATTTATGATTGGTGCTGCAGACGCTCAGGTAAGTGTCAGGTGAATTTTTATACTGTTTATGATGAGAATGATGTGATGTGATTAGAGCTCATATACCTGCACCTTGATATTAGTGCTCCCACCCAGAGTTAGGGGCATAGTATTTCACGTGATGTTCACCTCCCGCACCGTATGCTCGCCTTGGATCCAAGTTAGGTGCACAGTTCTATCGTATAGACCACTATAAGTGGGTTCGACTCGTAGGCGACCCGCGATTATTCACACAATCTTCACGTGATTGTAGCACTAGAGAATACTTACTTTATATTCAGTGATGATGTGCATACCACTAGAGGTGGTATGGATTTGTGTGCATGATTGATATACATGATATGATGAGTTGATTATGAGCTATTTATACAGCTGAGGGCTGAGTTGATTATGAGTTATATATACGGCCAAGGGCCGAGATGATTACCTGACATTTAATCATATCCATATAGTTATGATTTAGTTTTTAGTTGTGATACTTTGGTCAGAAGTCGGCGAAAGAGTTTTAGAGGGCCCTGAGATAGTAGAGGAGACTACTCAGAATGTTCAGGTTATTAAGGCTAACCTGAAAGCAGCCCAGGATCGCCAAAAGAGTTTAGCAGACATGCATGCTACTGACTGAGTGTATGATGTTGGTGATTGGGTGTTTCTTAAGTTATCATCGTGGCGAGGTGTAGTTCGATTCGGAAAGAAAGGCAAGTTGAGTCCCCATGTACATTGGACCTTATCAGATCACCAAGAGAGTCGGTGAAGTGGCTTATAGGCTTGAGTTGTCGTCAGAACTGTCCAGAGTGCATAATGTGTTTCATGTCTCTATGCTTCGACATTACGTTTCAGATCCGTCGCATGTGATCCCTCCGCAACCTTTAGAGATTAACCCAAATTTGACTTACGATGAGGAGCCGGTGACGATACTTGATTGGAAAGATAAGGTGCTCAAGAATAAGACAGTACGTTTGGCGAAAGTTTTGTAGAGGAACCACTCAGCGGAAGAAGCGACTTGGGAGACAGAGGATAGGATGAGAGAGATGTATTCGAGGTTGTTTTATGGATACTAGTGTTGTACTTGTTGTATGAAATTTCGGGACGAAATTTTTATAAGGTGGGTAGATTGTGACAGCCCGTCTCAAGAAATATTATAGTTGATGTGAAGTTACGAAATTGCCCCTAAGTGTGGGGTATACGTTGGTATTTTTGTACTAAGTTTTGGGTCCAATTGTATTTATCCCAAAGTTTTAGGGACATATGAGAACTAAGAATTATTGTTGTATGGTTGGTGGCTTTTAGACCACACAAACCATTATCCCTCACCTCACTCCCGTGTCCCTCTCTCTGTCTCTCAAACTCTCAGACTCACTCTCTCTCTCTCTTTATCTCTCGAAATCTCACTCTCTATCTTCCCTTACGTACGGACATCGCCCAAACTCACCCTAAACTTCACAGATCGAGGAAACAAAGACCACTATCGTGCTTATCTCGTCACCACGAGTCCATCCATACCAGTTTCAGGTAAGGTTTCCATTGATTTTTATGGAATTTTAAGCTCATAGGGAGCTTAAGAGGGTCCCCACGAGTCTCGGAGTACTTCGTTTGAAGATTTTGGACGTTGGAGGACTGAAAACGGAGAGTTTGAATTTTGGCTGAAATTATCAAAGTATTTTCCGGCGAATCTCCGGCGAGTTAGGGGTCGAGACAAGTATGGATTTGTTCGTTTCGTCGAGATCTTCATTTTGATATAAAGAAAGCAAAAAATGGTTGAAAATGGCGAAGTTATGGCGTTTTAAAGTTTTTCCAGAATACCGGCGACACATTGGTCGCCTGCAAAACCAGTCCGGCGATTGGGGTTGAAGACGATGTGCGTGGGGGTGCGTGTGGCCACGAAAAATTATTTTAAAAATTTGTACGGGTTTGTGACGTCGAGTAAGTCACGTTGGTATATTCGAATACCAAAATTGAGATTTGTATGAGAAGTTATTTCTGAAGTTCCGTATATGTGCTTAATAACGTTATTTCAATAAATTCTCATATAGGTGAGTCTTATCCCAAGGACGATCGTAGCCAGGCTAGGTGTGAGGGCTACGACCCCGCTACTTATCAGTGAGTGGGCAGTTGTTTTCTGTATATACCTATATATATTTCTATTTTCCCAGAAAATGAAATTGAATGTTTAAATGGTTTGAAATGTCATGCAAAGTATCTATTTATTTTAATGAGGCATTAGTGGCTGAATATATTTATGATTGGTGTTGCGGACGCTTAGGTAAATGTCAGGTGAGTTTTTATATTGTTTATGATGAGAATGATGTGATGTGATGTGATTAGAGCTCATATACCTGCACCTTGATATTAGTGCTCCCGCCCAGAGTTAGAGGCATAGTCTTTCACGTGATGTTCACCTCCCGCACCGCATGCTCGCCTTGGATCCAAGTTAGGTGCACAGTTCTATCGTATAGACCACTATAAGTGGGTTTGACTCGTAGGCGACCTGCGATTATTCGCACAATCTTCACGTGATTGTAGCACTAGAGCATACTTACTTTATATTCAGTGATGATGTGCAGACCACTAGAGGTGGTATGGATTTGTGTGCAGGATTGATATACATGATATGATAAGTTGATTATGAGCTATTTATACAGCCGAGGGCTGAGTTGATTACGAGTTATATATACGGCCGAGGGCCGAGATGATTACCTGACATTTAATTACATCCACAGAGTTATGATTTAGTTTTTAGTTGTGATACTTTGGCATGGCATACATTCATACTTTCCAGCATGATTTCGAGATTCATATATATATATATATATATATATATATATATATATATATATGAGTATATACTTTATTTCTGGGAATTTATACAGGTTTTACGGAGAGGGATTATAACTTTTGAGAAAAGAATGATTTTGAAAAGATTTATTTTGCTGACCCACTCAACTTTGTTTTTCGCCCCTCCAGGTTCTAGGTAACTAGTGTTCGTTGGTGGCATACGAGGATCTCATCGGACGTTCTGACAGAATTCATTTATGTAAAACACCCCTTTGGTGTTATTCGAACTTATTATTCCTGCTTGAATGCATTTGACTTAGTATGCTCTGGTTCTGTATAAGCACTATAATTCTCGCTCTAGCACACTATCTTAATTAGGTTGCTAGTGGCCTGGTTTTAATTCGTTCGTATTCTTATTATTAATCTTGCTTCCGCACTGTGCACATGGTTACATCACGCTCACATGACGGCCATCACGCCTTGATTTAGGTCAGGGTGTGTCAATAATAATCTGATTAATTAATTAGTATGACATGTTATTTGATTTTTATATTAATTATATTTTTGTAAAACTGTAGTTTAAGTTTGGGTAAATTACACCATACCCCCTCAGGTTTGAGGTCTATTATAACCCCATACAATAGCTTTAAAACATTTCACTTTCATGCCTCAAGTACTATTTTATTTCAATTTCATACCTCCGTTACATTTTTCATCCATTGAATCGTTAAGTGTTGACGTGGCTGCCAAATGTGTGTCACGTGGCAAAAAAAATTAATTTTTTTTAAAAAAAAAACCTGAATTTTTACACAAAAAAAAAGTGTAAATTACACCATACTCCCTCAGGTTTGATGTCTATTACAATTCCATACAACATCTTTAAAACATTTAACTTTCATATATCCAGTACCATTTTATTTCAAAATAACACCTCAGTTAGATTTTCCATCCATTAGTCTGTTAAATGCTGACGTGGCTAGATTTTCCATCCATTAGTCTGTTAAATGCTGACGTGGCTGCCACATTTGTGCTAACGTGACTGCCACATTTATGCTAATGTGGCTGCCATGTGGCAAATTTTTTTTTTATTTTTAAAAACCTGAATCTTCTAATTATTAAAAAAAAAAATCTTCATCTTCTTCCCCTTACTTGTAATCCTGAAAAATAAAAAAAACCGAGATCCTGTCTGGTGTATTGTGGGTCACCTGGGGAGTGGGTCTTCTGCAGGGGATGGAGAAATAAGGTTGCTGGGTTTGGGCGCGAGGAGGGTAGAGAGAAGGGTGTGGTGCAGGCGTGGGGAAGCAATGCGGCGACCGGGGGGGGGGGGGGGGGGGGGTGGTGGAACCAAAACCCTAAATAATAACAATAACTTTTTTTTATATAATAATTAAAAGATTCAGCTTTTTAAAAAATAATAATTTTTTTTTGGCCACGTGACAGCCACATTAGCACAAATGTGGCAATCACGTTAGCACAAATGTGGCAGCCACGTTAGCACAAATGGTACTGGATGTATGAAAGTGAAATGTTTTAAAGATGTTGTATGGAATTGTAATAGACCTCAAACCTGAGGGAGTATGGTGTAATTTATCTTTTTTTGTGTAAAAATTCAGGTTTTTTTTAATAAATTACATTAAAAAAAATTTGCCACGTGGCACACATTTGGCAACCACGTCAGCACTTAACGGCTCAATGGATGGAAAATGTAACGGAGGTATGAAATTGAAATAAAATAGTACTTGAGGTATGAAAGTGAAATGTTAAAGTTGTTGTTATAGTGTTGTAATAGACCTTAAACCTGAGAGGATATGGTGTAATTTACCCTTTAAGTTTTTATGCAATAAAAATACATTTATATCATTCAAATTGACTCACGTTCAAACTTAAACGTCATGTTGTAGGACAGTTAAATGTGAAGGTTTTGGGCCCAAAATTGAATAAATAATGCTGATTGGTAATTTCACATGTACCACCTATGCTATAAAAAGACACTCATAATAACAATCAAAGTTAGTAAGATATTAATATACTTTTCTAACGTTCAAGATAAATAACTAAACCTTAATCAATGGTCTAAGTTAATTCGAAGGTATCTAATGAACAAGATAATTCACTAAATTTAATCAATGGTCTAAATTACTCTTTTTATTTTATTCAAACGAATAGTAATCGCATTTTTCTGTGAAGATTACTGCAGAATTTCTTAAATAATAATACCCACACTTTGGATATGTTAAATGAATATTATATAATATAGCTAGCTAGGTCTAGGTGAGATATCATATGGCCTTCGTCTCTTCTGTTATCTGTCAAGGAAGCTGCATTTTGTGTGAATCTTTGGGGCAGCTATCAAACGACACCACCAGTAACCTCACTCATCTCTCTCTCTCTCTCTCTCTCTCTCTCTCTCTCTCTCTCTCTCTCGGCATGCATTGCATATATATACCTCGCAAACCAAGAAGTGACCGAGTGACAGAGAAATATATTATGATGACAATCCGAGCGAGCACAAATCTTCATCTTTATTTTATCTGTTTTCTGGCGTTTTGCATGCATTAGTGCAAATCTATAGTCGATATCTATAGCCGCAACTTTTGCTCATCTTACATCATAATATATATAATACCTCCTATCCTATGAACTTCAGATCTAATATCTCCCAGTATATTTTTCTACTGGATTTACTTGGACTCGACTAGATCTCACACAATCTATATCATGACCAGCTCCATGATTATGCTTCTAAATGAGTCCAAGCCGAGATATTACGCTCGATCTTTATGCATGAAAATTGAAATACCTATTTAATTCCTTCTATACACTACATTCAGTGTTTAGTGCCGAGGCATGGTATATGATTCACAGAGAAAAAAAAGAAAAAGAGAATTTATATGTGCCTATAAGGAGTTGAACTACTTTTCATATATGTGTCAATCAATTTTACTGTAAAACCTCAACTTAATTTGTTCATTTAGGATGTACAGTTTAAGTCAGGTAGTAGTGGGCATATATATATGTATATATATATATATATATATATATATATATACCTATACCTATGTGTGTGTGCGCTAATTTATACCTATGTGGCGTGTCTAGGATTTGAACTTTGGGGGGTCCCAATGTTAAAAACAAGTTTTTAGGTAGCAACAAAACGCGAAGTGTGCAATATATATATATATTTAATCACTTGGTGGGCTTGTTGTGTTCATGTTAACAGATATCGGCATATGCAAAAACAATATGATGAATGATATAGAGAGATTTGTCAAGTGTTATCGACGCAACATGTTGACACGTGCCTAGCATTCATTACATCAAACATTTAATAAACACAAAAGAAATCTGTACCAAATATTCGGAAGATCTTCACATGTATATTTTTTCAGACTTGAGTGATTCTAGGACCACCTTAGTCGCTATTTCGATCGGCCCCATAGGTGTGCTTGTGTATCCGCCCGTGTGTTGCATATAAGTGAGTGTCTCACCTTCTTCTAGCACCATCTAATACGTGATATTGCTGAGTGTTACAAACATTGTTCCCCACTAAAACCAGTCTTAGCAGCCATGAAGATATTCTCCAAAAAGTTGATTCCTAATTGCACATGTACGTGGTAATGGGGCAGTAGCTAGCTACTAGTCCATCAACCAAACACGTACTCAACATTTCCTTTCTCATCCACGATGTTATTTTGTTAGATTGTTTGATAGTATAAGATGTTTATATTATTAGAATATGAATCTGATAAAATGCTAAGATTGATTTTTTTCTTTTTCATCGACTATGTTTCAAATATGTATTGATCATAGTTTGGCAACATAAGAAGACAAGATAACATTATCCAAACATACATATACCTAGCCTTTAAGAGTATCTCCAAGAAAAGCTCTAAATAATGTTAACTAGCAAGTGAACAGTGTCAAAAAACTATTTTAGTTACTCAGATAAACTTTTCATATCCACTCCCTATTATAACAAACTTTCAATAGTTTATTATTAACAATTTAAACTCAACCTATTGATTTTCTAAAACAAACTTTTCTCTTTCTTTTCTTCTTGCTCAAGGGTTTATCTTTGAGTTTTATTATATTTTTAATATTTAGCTGATGAACTGCTGCTCTGTAAATTAAGAGTAATTGTTCATCTCGTTATATTAAAGAATCTTTTGTACAGCCGGGTGGAGATGTATTTATTTCATTTGATTCTTTAAAATAGAATTTCGATTATTTTACGGCACCTCCAAGAGATGCTCAAATTTGGATTTTAATTTTTCAGCCAGAGAGCGCACTAATACATCAAATCATGACTAACCTTACAATTAGTTAAGGTGAAGTATAATCTCTACGGCTAACGGAAGACTTGGCGCAAAATCGTGCCCAATGATTTTTTAGGATATATATATAGTCAATCTCACTTAATTGAATAAGGCTTGATTGTTGTTGTTTGAAGTGTACTCTTTACAGTATTCCATACCAGATTAAAGCACCCATCCAAGTTGATTAGATTGGCACCACCACCAAACTTGTTCTTAGAATGCTTACAATAAGTTTGTTTTCTTTCTAATTTCTTCAAAGCATGAACATAAGTAGTACTACTACCACTGCCTAATTAAGTATTAATGCTTTTGTAAGCTTTAAAGCTTAATCGTACATTTGTGGTGTTATGCATGGTGGGATTAATGGTACATTTGGGCAGCAGAAACGGACAACTGCCCCTATATTACTGACCATCCTAAGTATATATATCTTCACTAGGATTTCTCTATCTCAAAACTCCAATCAGCATCAAACACCTCCCCAACTCTGGAAAAAGCAGGGAGTCGAAGAAGTTGACACGTCTGAGGGGTACACTTTGTGCCTTTCAGTGACGTTCGTCCCACGCATGATTGCCACTTAGACGGGCTTGCCAAACATGCCATAAAAAACCAAACAAACTCGTAACATTGTGTGGGGAAACTTTGGAGCAAGCAAATGTTCGTAGCCTTGTATTTCAATTGTTGGGCATGTGAAGTGTGAAAGCGACGGAGACCAACAGAGAGAGAGAGAGAGATCATGACCAACACAAGATATATTGCATCTGTAAAGGCATACACCAGCCACTCGGCCGTTTTGATTTGGACATCATTCAGGTGCATCTATTCGACTTCTGTCGGGAGAAGTCGACAGCACTAATAACTTAAGCTACGTCTACAGCCCTAAGAGCTGTATAACATGTGGTCAGGGTTACAGGTGTAGTTCACAAAACATGGGAAATACATTCTGTGTTAAGGCACTCCTCGTAGTTTGTACATATCTAGTTAGTGTATTGAAAATTAGATGGTAACTAATGTTGTGCAAACACTACATATGGTTTATACAATATTATCGAAGAAAGCTTTGAAACAATTTACCACTTGATTCTACTTTTAGCTAGCGTGAATGTATCACATCCTTTAGTTTTCATCAGAAAGGATTACATGTCGCAAACGCTGGCACTTTGATTTAGGGTATTTTGTGCTCATTAGGTACTGAACTGCTTTTATAAAAAGTGAGTATAAAAAAAAAAAGCTGAGCTCAAAAATATGTTTGGTAAACACTTAAAAATAGCTTATTTCCACAGTTCTGGGTGAAAAAAAGCTAAAAACATGAAGCAGCAAAAATTAGTTTATTCTCACAGAACAATAAAAGTAGTTTTTTTTTTCAAAGTACAACAATATCAAACCAGACCTAAAGCTCGTTATCACAACATGTGCAAACTTGATTTGGTTCTTTTGTGCTCACGAGCTTTAATAATTGCAATTCACATCCAAGTGCTCAAGGTTTTGAAATGCTGAAAACACCCCTGAAAAATGTTAAGATATTGAATACCCAATCGGGAGAATTAAGGAAATATTTTCATGTGCTTGTCCTACTTCTTTTGTTGCCAATTGGTTTGGGGCCGTTTGATTATCATTTTGTTTTTGTTGAAAACTGAAAACTCGTTTGGCAGCTACTTTCCGATTTCAAAAAGCTGAAAACTAGCTAAAAGCCAAATTTGAAAACTAAAAATAATTTTCACTTTTTCATTTTCAATTATAATTTTTAATTTTTTGAAAACTAAAAACTGAAAGTCATTGCCAAACGGATTTTAGTTTTTCTTTAATGAAAACTAAAAACGAAATGGTATCTCCAATTTATCATTTGATGGTAATAGAAAAATCGTCTTACAAGAAAAAAGAAAATCTTTTATTTCTATAATATTTGATATACATTATACACATTTTTTCTTCAATATCCGGGACTACTGAGTAGCCCGATAATGATCAGTAAAAATTAACTCTAAGAAATCAAACCGTGAAGGTTGTTTAAAAAGTCAAACTATATAATAGACTAAACTATTAAAGAAAAAAACCCATTACATATATTAAAAGAACTGAGGTGACAGATTGCACCATGGTTTGATTACTTATTTTTTTGTCGAGCTATTCATTGTTTGATTTCACATGTCAAGAAACTCCTATAATGTCATGATGGCATTGGTAATTTACCCTTTTTTTTCTTTGCTAGATCAACGGACGGTCGCCCCTGCAACAAGAAAGAAGTTCGACACTAGTCATATATACTACTGAAATTAAAGGACATAGAGGTCTTTTCCTCATTCCCATTTGGAAAGAGTATCTTTCGAGTATCCTTTAAAAATGATTGAAAACTTGCACTCATATATGTCCCACTCCTCCTGTGCTTTATCGTGCCAAATTTTAATAGGTCTATAGACTACATATTCCCATTTTTGCTCGTACTTTGTAATTGTACATTGCAGCATAATTATTATGTCAATGAGATTCACTCGGAAATCCACCTTATTTCCTTCAGAGTTCCGCATACACCCAATCAAAATAAAGTTTGTGAATATTTCTTTGCCCAGATTCCAAGTAAATTTCAGTTTGTATATGTCAATAGGGCAACGATTGAATTCAAACTCACAACGCGTATGTGTGAATTTAAAGTTTTAAAAACCAAGAGTTCTTCTTTCTTCCCCATGCATTTTGAAATATATAAAAAAAAGGGTACGTAGCCGGATGTGATCTCCATGCAATCTCTGTGCCGGCCAGTAATAATCGGTCGATGATAGAACTGTTGAGAGTTGTCCCACATTGGTGAGGGACAAGATTTGCTATGTGCTTATATGGTCTTGGGCTACTCCCCATATTACCAATTGGTTTTATGGTGGAACCTCAATTTCATCATGGTATCAGAGCAAGGTTGTTCATGTGTGAAGCCCAACGGCCACACGCGCTCCACGTCACCCAGTTGTTGTCCACGTGTAGGCTTGAAAATCCACCACACGTGCGGGGGCGTGTTAAGAGTTGTCCCACATTGGTGAGGGACAAGGTTTGCTATGTGCTTATATGGTCTTGGGGAGTGGAATTAACTAGAAATACAGAGTATGACATTGATCAAGAATCTTAGAGAATGCAAGAAGGTTAAAGTACTAAGGAAAAATTACAGAGAAACTCAGAGAGGAAAAACACTTCACAACTACTATGTTTATTTTTTAATCGAAGAGTTATTACAAGAGAATCCAATATAAAGGACTACTACTACTTTCTTAATGACTAAACTACCCCTCAACATATCTCACCAAATCTTATCAAACTAACCAAATCTTACAACTATATCCAATTGTCCTTACAACCAAATCCAACTGATTTGCTGACATGGCAAATATATGTAATATTGCCATGTGATCATACTCATCATCCCCCCTCAAGCTCAGGGAGGTTTACCAATCCTGAGATTGCAGCAATGTTTGAAGAAAGCAGGCCCATGTAGACCTTTGGTAAGAACATCAGCCCTTTGTTCTTCAGTGGGAACATATTGAACCTGCAAGTCCTTCTTCTGAACTTTCTCTCGTACAAAGTGAAAATCGGTATCCAAATGTTTAATTTGTGTATGAAACACAGCATTAGAGCATAAGGCTAACGCATAGAGATTATCACAATGTAACAATGGTGGCATTGGTGGAACCTCAATTTCATCATGGTATCAGAGCAAGGTTGTCCACGTGTGAAGCCCAACGGCCACACGCGCTCCACGTCACCCAGTTGTTGTCCACGTGTAGGCTTGAAAATCCGCCACACGTGCGGGGGCGTGTTAAGAGTTGTCCCACATTGGTGAGGGACAAGGTTTGCTATGTGCTTATATGGTCTTGGGCTACTCCCCATATTGCCAATTGGTTTTATAGTGGAACCCCAATTTCATCATGGTATCAGAGCAAGGTTGTCCACGTGTGAAGCCCAACGGCCACACGCGCTCCACGTCACCCAGTTGTTGTCCACGTGTAGGCTTGAAAATCCGCCACGCGTGCGGGTGCGTGTTGAGAGTTGTCCCACATTGGTGAGGGACAAGATTTGCTATGTGCTTATATGGTCTTGGGCTACTCCCCATATTGCCAATTGGTTTTATGGTAGAACCTCAATTTCATCAAGAACAAATGTGTTTTTACCAATGCTATATATCCTAAACCGCATACAAATTTTCGACCACTCATATTATAATGCATAATTTAATTCAATACGTGAAAGTGTTACATACAAACAAAATGTGTCTCCAGTTCAGCCCCAGCCACAGGAGATCAAGGAGGACAACGAAGACTATCTGATCTGGAAGGTTAGAGATAACGAGAATATATATTAGAAACGATGAACTGGATGCCGCTATTGCCGTTCATCTGCCCCCAAGACTATTGATTATTCCCTCCCCATTTCTGACTCTCTCTAGGTTTAATTACCGTCCCACTAAAAAAATGAAAATGTTCATCACTTGCTGTTTATACAAAGACGGTTTGCCACATACATTCGAAATTGGGCGAATGATGGGGTAGATCGAGATGAATAGCAGGTGACAAAAACGCGGGAAAAGTAGAAAATAGGAAGAAGAAAAAAATGAAGAAAAGGAGAAGTAGGGGACTGTCACCGACCCTGACCTCAGCCAGGGTCGGCGCGGAAAGGGGATGGATCGAGAATTTGATAACAAGTTCCTACCAGGTGAAAAGAACTCTCACGAAAAGAGAATAACTTTGACGAGGAGAGAAAACCCACCACACAAGAGAGTACTGCTTGTAAGTTTGTTAATCATATGCAAGTTCAATACCCAAAAGTTAAAACCAATTAACACAAGTCAAGAAACAAATCTTGAGTTTGGAAATGATTGTAATACAGGTAATGTGACTAGGGACTGTTATATGTTTCATACTCTAATAATAACACTATTTGATTCCTTACGTATAATGCAATTTATATTCAGTATCTGTATATCAGAGTCTAACACACACATAAATAAATTATTAATTAAAAACACAAAAAAATTTATATACGTATCAAATTGTAATTTATCTGTACAAAAAAATTAATATACGATCCGTTATTTTTTATCTCCAGTCATTATCAAAGTCCATGGAAAATTAATGCCAGTGGCTTCCTGCAGGGATTAATTAAAGAGGACGGTGATCAGTGGAGTGTTTTGAATTTTAATTACCTTTTCTGCAAGCTAACATCGTTCATATATATATTTATACTCATACTACTAAGCATATAGCTAGAAGATTTTCGAATACGCTTTTGCAAATCGCAATCAAGAGACAACAAGAGTTTAATTTGTCTTGGATTGTCTACATCTCTAGTAACATCAAGAAACCTAAATAGTTAAGGCCAAGTTAAGCCTGCATGCATGCATGCCACTCATGTTTTACACGGACCACATTTGTCTTTTTCTTTTTGGACAAAGGGTAAATAAGCTGCACTAATTGGCCAAAGTATGTTTACCAAATTTGTAACTTTATCTGCTTTAGGATTAGGAGACAGCAATGCGGTTAGAATAAATTGAGGCCCCATGCACCTTTGGGTTTCAATATGGACTGTACAATTAAATGATTGATTATAATGTTAACAATTGTGTATTGAAAGAAATGGAAAAGATGTAAGGATCTTAATTGATTGATTGAACCTAATTATTTCAAATTCAAAAGTATTACATTGAATATATCTACTTATTTCAAATACATTGTACTTTGTAGTTCTATTCTTTGTTGTTTTTAGTTGATATATACATTTTCAATGGGATAATGTTTGCGTTCTCTTATGGGGGAGCTTACTTATCCCTCATTTACGATTGACAAATCTTCACCGTTTGAACCTCATAGTTGGAATCGTTCATTCTCTTTATCATCATATAAAGATCATATATGCAAAAAGAAAATTTTAATTTGGAGACCTTTTTAGACATTCATATGCATAAAACAAATGGATCATGACGATGTTACTTGTTATCAATGTAAGGTTATGAGTATGAAACATATACTAGGACCGGTTATAGTGCTTGAGATTGATATGGAAAAGTCTTGTTTAAAAACTGTTTTAGTTACCCTCACTGTTTTAGGATAACGGAATTGAACAATAGCCTAATACTTTTGGGATTAGGATTCAGTACTGGAGTTGTATTTGGACTCATAATTCTTATGGTTTGTATAGTTTGAATTCTAGACTCATTCTGAATGAGTACTATAAATAGTTCAAACCACTGCTCTTGCAGAACACAGTTCATTTAGTCCAAGACCCATTGATTGGAAGAGCTATTGGTTCTGGAAAAAAGGAGAAGGTTCTTTGAACACAGAAGCTGATATGGCTTCATCTCCATATCTATTGTTCTTGTGGTTTTGGTTTGTTCTATGTTTCTGTACAAGTTGTGATTCAATTGGAAAAACCTGTCTTCTTGGGTTTAAGTTTATTAAATCTGGTTTTACAATCAAAACTGTTGATTGGTTAACATGTATGGATAACTAAACAATCTCCAAATGGAATGACATTTTTGTAGATATAATCTTACATGATGATGAATAGAATGAACAGTGTTGATTATAATGTTCAGACGGTAAAAATTCGTTAATTGTAAGTGGAGGGACAAGTAAGTTATCCTCATAGTAGCCACAAGCATTATCCTTTTCAATATACCCACATGCCATATGTGCAATTTGACCTTCTTTAACTAAGAGAGGGAAACAATATTTGTTTTATTTTGTTTAGTTGGTATTGTTTAAGCTATTTTTTCCCATTACAAGTGTTATTCTATACTAAATTCATTTAAATTATTGGGAGAATTCGAACTTGTGTGCAGGGGTGCATACTGTTCTAACCAACTTGACAATATATAAGACTAAGTTTGCAATTTAGTTGGTAATACTTATATTCTTCATTTGTACTATGTCATATATATACAAGTGATATGGATGTCTTGTTGCTATAGCTGGAAATTTTGTGTACCTTATTTGTCACATCCCGGTCCAAGGCGGATTACTTCTCGGGCCCGCTCCACCACCGTAGCATGATATTGTCCACTTTGAGCCCCAACCACGCCCTCACGGTTTTGTTTCTGGGAACTCACGAGCAACTTCTCAGTGGGTCACCCATCATGGGAGTGCTCTAGCCCCCTTCTCGCTTAACTTCAGAGTTCCTACGGAACCCGAAGCCAATGAGCTCCCAAAATATGGATGTCTTGTTGCTATAGCTGGAAATTTTGTGTACCTTATTTGTCACATCCCGGCCTGGGGCAGATTACTTCTCGGACCCGCTCCACCACCGTAGCATGATATTGTCCGCTTTGGGCCCCAACCACGCCCTCACAGTTTTGTTTCTGGAAACTCGCGAGCAACTTCCCAGTGGGTCACCCATCATGGGAGTGCTCTATCCCCCTTCTCGCTTAACTTCAGAGTTCCTACGGAATCCGAAGCCAATGAGCTCCCAAAATGCCTCGTGTTAGGTAGGGATGAGAATATACATTTAAGGATCATTACCTTGGGCGATGTGGGATGCCGCATTATTTATCATGGAGTAGGATTATTTACCATATACACCTGCCGACCTAATCTCCAATTGACACTTGTCCATATATTTTATCTGTCTCTGCTTCATCCTTTTGGCTCTATATAAACTGCCTCCTCCTTCCTCTCTACCAGTAGCTTAAAATTAGCAAAGCATACAACTCCTCTCTTTTTTATACTCCAAACCTCACTAAATAAATAACATTCTCATTAAAAAGGAGAAAGAGATTGAGAGAAAGCGGTCGGGCTTAGGGTTTAGCGTTTACATATCGATGGATGCAATTTTGACCTACGTTTTCATCTCTCTCTGCACCCTTCTGTCATTTGTATTTTTCATGAAAAGGGACAAGAGGGGAGGAGAAGCACCCCAGAAAAGGGCTCAGCTCCCTCCAGGTTCATTAGGTTGGCCTTATATAGGAGAGACCCTTCAGCTCTATTCTCAAAACCCAAATACTTTCTTTTCTTCCAAACAGAAAAGGTACGTAAATCAAATTGGCCCAATTTCCTCGTCTAAGTTTTTTTTTTTTTTTTTTCTTTATTTACATTGGAGGGTATCGAACTCTAAACATTTCCATGCTTTATACTTTGTTCAGGTACGGAGAGATTTTCAAGACGCATATTCTGGGATGTCCAAGTGTCATGCTGGCGACCCCTGAGGCCGCGAAGTTTGTGTTGGTAACTCAAGCTCACTTGTTCAAGCCCACGTATCCCAAAAGCAAAGAGCGTTTGCTTGGTCCGTCTGCACTGTTTTATCACCAAGGAGATTACCATATGCGGATGAGGAAATTAGTTCAAGGATCTCTCTCCCTTGATATTATTCGAAATTTGGTGCCTCATATTGAAGGTTTAGCTGTTTCTGCCACAGACTCCTGGGCCACTGGCCTAGTCATCGACACCTTCCATGAAATGAAGAAGGTGAGACTTCCCTAACCTAAAATCATTATTTCTGTTTTTTAAGCGAAACAAAAAACAATTACACAAAATTAGTTATTCGTCAACAGCATGCGAAACGCAAAAAAATATACTATTAAATAAAAAATCTTTGACTTTGCCCGTTTTATTAATCAACTGACTGTTATTTTTCAATTTATTGTATCATTGTAGTTATCTTTCGAGGTTGGTATACTTGCAATTTTTGGCAATTTGGAGGCACATTACAAAGAAGAACTCAAGAGGAATTACACCATTGTGGACAGAGGCTACAATTCATTCCCCACAAACATTCCGGGCACACCATACAAAAAGGCTTTGTTGGTAATTTTCTTTTTGTTAATACATGTAATTACTGATTAAATCCAAATAAAGTGTTTGATAAACTAATTGTTCGTTAATTGTTTTGATTATTTGTAGGCAAGGAAAAGGCTAAGAGTAATTTTGGGTGACATTATATGTGAGAGGAGGGAGAAAATATTACTTGGGAAAGATCTTTTGGGTTGCATGTTGAACTCAAAAGATGAAAAGGGTGAAGTCTTAACGGATAACCAAATTGCTGACAACATTTTGGGGGTGCTTTTTGCTGCTCAAGACACTACAGCTAGTGTGATGACCTGGATTGTCAAGTACCTCCACGATGACCCCAAACTTTTAGAGGCTGTACAGGTACTATAACACACGCCAACAATGCTACTTTCAGTCGTTTTCTGGCATGCGACCAATTTTTCACCGTTTTATCATTGTGAAGATCCACGTTTGATCAATATTTTGAAAATTTCCATGCGTATGAGCAACGTTTGATCAATATTTTGAAAATTTCCATGCGTATGGCACTTTTATGTATACTTGCCTAAATTGCAGGCTGAGCAAAAGGTTATTCGTGAAGCAAATGAAGAAGGCCAGCAGCCATTGAGCTGGGCACAGACTAGAAACATGCCAGTTAGTCACAAGGTATGATATATATACATGTGTGTGCGCGCGCGCGCGCACCTTCTCATACGATACAATCATACAAGGCATGGAATATATTTTTACTCAATTTGTTGCTACCTGTAGGGAATTACGTATCTTCTTTCTTTCTCAGGTTATTTTAGAGAGTTTGAGAATGGCAACCATTATATCTTTTGCTTTTAGAGAGGCTGTGGTTGATGTGGAATACAAAGGTATTAACAAGACTATAAACTAATCAATATTTTTTCTTGGAAGTTTATATCTATATATATAGATGAAATTTATATACTATATATTAGGGAAATGATTTCCGCACACTCTTTTCTTCATATTCGCACATTTGATTACTTTTGTCCATTGATTCTCATTCAATTCATTCAGTCTATTGATTACCTACTATGCGATCATCAAGTCCCTAATTTTTTAAACATTTTGTCATACATTTTGTATCATCGTGTCCCTAATTTTTGAATGACATTTATGTATATTCAAGACGAAGTGCCACACAGTTATTGAAAAAGAAAACAAAAACAAAGTTTTAATTATTGATTACTACATACACATACACAATCTCTACTTGTTTTGGTCAAACATAATCTCCTGATTTGAGCATATGTGGATTAATTTATTTTTAACTAGAAAATGAGATGTAATTGCTATAAGAGAATATAAATCTAGAGACTATGTATGGTTGACGGTGGAATATGTGACAGGGTACATGATTCCAAAAGGTTGGAAAGTGATGCCTTTGTTCAGGAACATTCATCACAATCCTGAATTTTTTGCCGACCCTCAGAAATTCGATCTCTCTAGATTCGAGGTATAGTGACTACTACTGTTTCTTTTTCTGTTCTTCCTCGTTCACCCCTCCATATCCAAACTTCTAAGATGTCAGAAAATTCTAGAATCATCGGTATATGATAATTTTATAATTTAATTAGGGGTGTGTTATCCACACACTCCTTTTTACTTCTCACACATCTCTTGTTGATTTATATTTCTTGATTTTCTTCAATCCATCTGATCTAACGGCCGAAAATTAAAAGGGTGTGTGAGAATTAAAACGGAGTGTGTGAATATCACACCCCTTAAACTACGAGCTTGTGCTATTAAAATTTAAAATTTATATAAAAAGTGTAGCGAGTGAATCTGAACCACTTAAAAATACAATCTATTATTGTACATTGATGTAAAGTAGGATAGATATTACTTACTATAATTATTAACAGCCAATGCATCTTGATGTTTTAATCAAACAGTGTTTGATGCTTAATTAGGTTGCACCAAAGCCAAATACATTTATGCCATTTGGAAGTGGAGTGCATGCCTGTCCCGGAAACGAGCTTGCAAAGCTGGAAATGCTGGTTATGATGCACCATTTGGTCACCAAGTTGAAGTGGGAAGTAGTGGGATCTCAAAGCGAGATTCAATATAGCCCGTTCCCTGTGCCTCTGCATGGACTCCCAGCAAAATTTTGGAAACAATCTGCCTGAGCTGAACTCTCACAACCCTCCCAAATTAACTTACCCTCATATTTTGTGTATTTTTTGCGAGCATCTCCAACTGATATGTTAGAGTGATATGGGCGAGCACAAAATTGCAAGAATTGAAGGAGAAACCAATCCAACTAAGTAGTCAAATCCTCATAGATTTGAAGACACTAAGGGCAACGTCAAAACTAAATATTATTTTATTTATAATGGTGCTTATGTTTTTCTTTGAAAACATAATAAAGATGATATAATATTTTATATTAGAGTGGACTTCACAATTTTATAAAGAGTCAAGTTGCTACCTAGACCAACAAATGCAAATGTATCATTTTAAATTTGATATATCTCCTTTAAGATGCTTTATGACACATTTCACTTTTGCTACTCTGTTTTATCTTCCCTTATATTATATGGAACTGATAAGATCAGAGATTTTCCATGCAAGACATCTGTCTTTAATCTAACAAATGACACATCCTTCATCGACAACAATATTGACACGACTATAGATACCATGTTGACGATTCGTTCTTTAACAAGCGAGTTTCTTGTTCCTAGAAGAACTGCGTTTGATATTATTATCGTCTTTGCCATTCTCTCTTGCATGTTCTTCCTTTTCCCAAGTGCATTTAGCACTGATCATTCACCTTGGAATATAGCTTCACAGAGTTTGAGTGAATGCTTAGTTGAAGTAACAGAAACACTGAGCCCCGGAATCACACCCAACAACAACAACAAAAGTAAAGAGAGTGATGAATTACATCAAATCTGCAGTCATATTTAGTCTTCTAATCAAGAGTTTCTGTGACATAATTTGGTGGAGCTCTATGATATATCACATACAACACGTACACTATAAGAGGAGGGGTTACTGTTATGCTATGGTCGTTTTATTTGGACGATAGTCAAGGTTACCAATCTAAGAAATTTAAAGTTTTGAGTTCCCTGAAAATCGCTCATTTTTCTGCTAACGATTCTATTGTGCGGAAATGAAATGTCCCCGTTGGTAGATAGTTTGCTTGTTCATCCATTCCCTTCTTCTGGTGCTTGTTCTTTCCCTTTTTGCTGCTGCGTTGGTGTAGTTTGGTTGCTTGTATACGGTTCTTGGTTGCTGCATTTTGCTAGCTGGTAGCTGCTACTTGTTTTGTACTGTTGCTTCTCTTATTCACCAAAAAATAAAAAATATTTTCTTGCCCCTTTAGAATGGAAAATCGAATGTCATTCCACAGGTTCAATTTGCGTAACAACACTAGCAAATGCTTTGATAACATATACCACAAGGTGCAAAATAAGCAAAGAACCCTTGAGCACCAATTTGTTGTTTAAGAGCTCGTGTGAGAAGCTAATCAAGAACGTGACATGATTGGAACTCAATTTATCACAACATGCATGTACTATACATCTGCGGAGCGATTGCTGTTACGTTATTTACAGATATCATAAGTCTGTAGACAAAACCTCATTGATTTGCTCAAACTTCTTGAGAAGCTGGAGTTGTGTACTTACTAATGGCTGCAGTGATCCTCTCTTTGTCTCTGGTAGGGAATGCTTCCAAGAGGACTCCGTCTTTATAGAAATGGAAGAGGGGCACCGTCTGCATCGTTTTATTCAATCTTATAAATTTTCAGTACGAAGTACGGAATCAAACTAACATAGAACTTATTACAAACTTTTTCTCAGAAATAAAACTAACAGGGCATTAAACAAATAATAATCCACTTATAAATCAGAGTTTAGTGTCGTTTCAGCTCAAATTTTTGTTAGAAGTTCGTAACCAGTTATATTTGTTCATATTTACTCGATGCACACACGTTACGTACCATAAATTCATAGGAAAACTAATGAAAAGGGCTTGAAAACTTTGAGTTTTAATGATAAGGACAAAATAAAGGGTAAAGTGAATAGTGCCAGGATTGACTTTTTAGTGTAAAAATGTGGTTTTTCGTTAAAGTGAACAGTACCGTGAGCTTTTCGTTAAAGTTCCCTAAATTCATCTCAACACCAATGTATAGGTGAGTACTAAATCAAACTAACATATAAGACTAGTGTGCAGTGTTTCCGGTGAAATCAAGCAATCCAGAGAATGTTACCTTAATTCTAAGTCGATCGGCAACCTCGGATTGTTCATCGTACTCATCAATTACCTGCAGAAATTAGAGGAAAAAAAAATCGTTTACCACAATTACATATTGAGCTAATAAAGCAAAGTTGAAATCAGAATGAACGATTTTGAACATGAAGTTTGTACGGCGAAATGATACTGACATTATGCTTTAAGAAGATAACAGCAGCTTCTCCATCGCCAGCTCCCTTGCACAACTTTGAAAACCCTTGCTCTATGTACTTGCAGCTCCCACACGAAGTCCGATAAAAATCCACGACAACCAAAGCACCACTTTCTCTAGCCCTTTCAAGGATTCTGCTGAACTCCGCGTCAGTCCTAAACTCTCTAACACATTCAGCGGGACACACGTCGTCGTCGTCGTCCTCTTCGGACAATTCTCCTGGGTTTCCCGTCGCCACTCGGACCTCTACGTGCCCGAATGCGCGGCGGAATCCCGAAACTTCCAGCGCCGCAGTTTTGATGATGGTTGGTGGATTTCTGGCTCTCAGAAGACGTGATTTAACTTGGGAGGGACTCGTTGAACCGAGTTTTGTGTTTGGTTTTGTGACAAAGTTGGATGAGGCTTTGGCATTGCCGTAAAGAATGCTCTGCCTTTGCATCATTAGCCAATGGGAACATGTATTTTTGGAGAGACTGCCTCCGGCAGTTGATGAGGTTCTCATTTGCCATATCTGAATTCTGAATTATTCCGCCAATCAGTAGACGACACGACATCAGTAACCATATCGGCTTGCTGTCTGATTCCCAACCAACTTTCAAATTTCAGTTGTGGGCTGATTTCTTAACAACAGTTATGGGCTGATTATATTTCGGCCCAATGGGCTTTCAGTTAATACCATCGCAATGTTATTTTGTAAAGATTTTTTAGTTAAAAATTAAAGGGTAAATTACACCATAGCCCCTCAGGTTTGAGGTCTATTACAACCTCATACAACATCTTTAAAACATTTCACTTTCATACCTTAAGTACTATTTTATTTCAATTTCATACAGCCGTTACATTTTCCATCCATTGAACCGTTAAGTGCTGACGTGGTCGCCACATATATGCCACGTGGCTGCCAAATGTCTGCCACGTGGCAAATAAAAATAATTTTTTATTTAAAAAACCTAAATTTTCTCAACCAAAAAAAAAATTGGGTAAATTACACCATACCCCCTCAGGTTTGAGGTCTATTACAACTTCATACAACATCTTTAAAATATTTCACTTTCATACATCCAGTACCATTTTATTTCAAAATAACATCTCCGTTAGATTTTCCATCCATTGGTCTATTAAATGTTGACGTGGCTGCCACATTTGTGCTGATGTGACTGCCACGTGACAATTTTTTTTAATATTTTTAAAAACCTGAATCTTCTAAAAAAAATATTAAAAAAAAAAAAACCTGAAATCGTCTTCCCCGACTCACCCCTTCTTCTATCCATCATCACCCCCCCCCCCCCCCCCCAAAATCCCACCCGAGCCACCCCTTTCTCCCATCCCCCATCACCCACCCCCAAAAATTCCACCTGAGATTAGATGGATCTACTACAAAATGGTACTGGATGTATGAAAGTGAAATATTTTAAAGATGTTGTATGGAGTTGTAATAGACCTCAAACTTGAGGGGGTATGGTGTAATTTACCCAATTTTTTTTTTTTGGTTGAGAAAATTTGGGATTTTTAAATTAAAAAAAATTAAAAAATATTTTATTTGCCACGTGGCAAACATTTGGCAGCCACGTGGCATATATGTGGCGGCCACGTCAGCACTTAACGGTTCAATGGATGGAAAATGTAACGGCTGTATGAAATTGAAATAAAATAGTACTTGAGGTATGAAAGTGAAATGTTTTAAAGATGTTGTATGGGGTTGTAATAGACCTCAAACCTGAAGGGCTATGGTGTAATTTACCCAAAATTAAAATGGTTTTGAGATTTCACGCTTTGGTCACATAGATTTAAAAATTGATAAAATTGGTATGTGAGCTTGTTTACCATTAATAATTTAGAAAAACTAAAGGAATGTCTGAAAAAACTTTCATTTAATGAAAAGTCATTTTTAAAAATATAGTAAATAGTACTAGAGAAAGGTAAAAATGTAATTTTTCGTTAAAAGTGAACAGTATGGAGAGTGTTTTGTTAAAACTCTATAATAATTTTGGTAATTTCCGTAAAAAATCCTCATTAAATGTTGATAAGAAAGCAAAAATACCCTCAAATTTTGCAAAATCATTTTGACTTATTGTTTATTATATTAAGGATAGTTTTGTTACTTTGATTCGTATTTAATAAAAAAATTTCACGAAATAACCAAAATAATTGAGATGGACAAACTCAAAAACTAAATCTATCGATTTTAAATCTTACAAAACAAACTGAGGAGTTATCGTAATCTCAAAAACAATTTCGGCTAAAGAAAATATCAAATTGCTGACGTCATCTCAACCAACTACGAACTACCAGAAGCTAATGTTATGGGAATGCGTGCCTTGTCCGTAATCTGATCTCTTCAGGTGCGGTTCGTTCGCGCGTGATCTTACATTCCAATTAAGTTCTCAAACCAACCTCACCAGTCTCTCTGGGAATCGGAACGGTAAAATCGACGTAGTTGCAAGGCCCCTTCCATCTCAATACTTGCACAGAGAGAGAGAGAGAGAGAGAGAGAGAAAGAAGCAGCAATGGCGAGCGGTGCAGAGCTGAAGTCGGAAAGCTTGCTGGAGCTGATGAAAGAGCACCTGAAAACCGACGCCGGCAAAGAAATCACCAAGAAAATCGGACTCGTCTATCAGATGAACATCGCACCCAAGGTAGGCCTCACCACCCCCCCGACCCCTTCCGAATTCTCTAAATCTAATTAAGTCCCCAATTTTTCCTTGACTTTCTGAGTTGAATCGCAGAAAATTGGATTCGATGAGGTGATTTTTACCGTTGATCTCAAGAAAGGCGAGGTCAAGAAAGGTTAGGGTTCCTGATTTTGCTTTGCTCCGTATCCTTGTTAATTAATCTATTAGAGCCTGTTGAGATTGTTTCTGGAAGGGTTAAAAGCGTTTTGGGACAGTCAAAAGTGCTTTTCATTGCATTTTGACAGAAAAATTTAGCTAAAGAAACATCTAAAATAAAGTGTTTTTGACTGCGTTTGGCAGAAAATTCAAAAGTGGGGTTTAGCTCATATGTAACCGCTTTCTGAAGAGTCGCTCAGAAGATGCTTCTGGGAAGCACTTTTAAGTGATTTCCAGAAAACACTTCAATTTTAACGAAAATAACACCGTGTCTGTAACAAAAGTGCTTATGAGAAGAATTGGTATTTTTAGAGAAACAATTCCAAACGGCCCTTAACATTTCTGTTTTATGCATGAAAGATGTGGAGCTTTTCCTGAAAATGTGAGCTGAAATTACAGGTGCATATGAAGAAGGGAAGCCAGATGCGACTTTCTCGTTCAAGGATGAAGATTTCGTGAAGGTGGCGCTGGGGAAGATGAACCCGCAAATCGCTTTCATGAGGGGGGCAATGAAGATCAAGGGCAGCCTGAGTGCCGCCACGAAATTCACACCCGACATTTTCCCCAAGCCTGCCAAGATGTGAGATTTGGGATTTCAGGCTTTGATCCCCCTTTCTTCTTCTTGCTTGTTTTAAAGGGTTTCTGAAATACTAGGAAACTTTGAACTGATGGAATTTTAGCTTTCCACTTAAGAGAGGAATAGGAGTCAATTAAATGAAAGCTTGTGGTCTTGGATATATGAATCATTTCATACTTAATGCAATAAGCTGCCAATTAGAATATGATTCTGAGGATGCTTTTATAATTTCTTCTTTTTCATGTGATTGCCTGCAAATTTGCTATCTACTTCTGTTATGTTTAGTGTTGCTGGGTTGGATATTTGGGAGTTGGGTGGCTTCGGGGAGAATGACTTACATGAAACAGGTTCACTCACTGCTATGTGGCGTCTCCTATCCAGTAATGCGTTGCCATGTGAAGAAAGCTACTCTTGGCTTCAGGATTTTGATTTGGCTGAGCAGAACAGCGTAAATCAGCCAAATCAATGATAAACTGAAAGGGAAATGATTAAAACAAACAAAAATGAATAATTCAAAGGCACTTAACCTCACTTAGTCTAACTTAATCTAGAGCATCCATATGGAATGTAATCCAAAGGCTCCGATTAAAACAAACAAAAATGAATAATCTTATTTCAGCTAAAACACTTAAATACTAACACACGTGGTAGTCCCAGTATTGATCAACTTGCGCTTGTCCAAAAGGAAAAATGGTTTTAGTTCAAGTTCAGAGTATATTGTCAATCAATTTCACGGATGTTGCCTAGCATATTGATATCATGGGTGTTGCCTAACATTTGAAAAATTGATCGCATTGACTCTGCCATTTTCTAGCCCAACACGCGGTGTGATGCTTTGACTTTTCTCAAGCGTATCATGTTGTTCGAACTGGTTATCCAGCTGGAGTTTCAATCTCCGCCAGTCTTGGCTGTTTAATCCCAAAGTCTGACTTTTAGTGAAGAAAGTTCAACGAGATACACGAGTACAAAGGCACACCAAATCAAGTGTCTAGCTTTTGCCTCTGCACCATGAACTTCCTCCTTTCCTTCTGCTTTTGCCTCTGCACTTCTCTCTTGCCCTCCTTTGCAACCCCCGCCGTGTTATTTCAGGTAACCAAGCTATACATGCTTCTCTTTTATAGATACATATAACTCGTTATGTAAGCGTGTTCTGAATTTTGATCGAAGGGCTTGGTTACGTCTTTGAATATGACATAGGGGTTCACTTGGGATTCAAGTAAGAAAGGAGGATGGTACAACACACTCAAGACCTCCATTCCTGAACTTGCTGACTCTGGCATCACCCATGTCTGGCTTCCTCCTCCTTCTGACGCTAATGGAACTGAGGGTATGCACTTGCTACTAGCCTATCACTATCTCTGTATAATCTCGTTTCTTTGTTTAATAATCTCGAGTAATGAGTAATGTTCTCTCGCCAGACTGAATCTTGAATGTGCCTTCTGGCAAGAGTTACTGATCAATAATTCGAATTCATAATGACAAGAGAATGATTCGTTACTATTACTCAACATTTCAGGATACTACCCCAGAAGGCTATACGATCTCGATGCGTCGAGCTATGGAAATAAGGATGAATTGAAGTCCCTAATTGCTGCCATGCATGAGAAGGGAATCAAAGCCATAGCAGACATTGTGATAAACCACAGAGCAGCTGTCAAACAAGATGAGAACGGAATATGGAGCATCTTCGAAGGCGGAACGGCGGACGGACATCTTGACTTCAATGCCTCCTTGATTTGCAGGGATGACAATGACCATCCTTTCGGCACTGGCAACAACGACACCGGAGACAACTATCCATACACAGCTGACGTGGACCACACAAACACTAGGCTTCAAAGTGAGTTGTCTGATTGGATGAACTGGTTGAAAACCGAAATAGGGTTCGATGGATGGAGGTTTGATTATGCCCTTGGATACGGCTCTAGCTTCACTAAGCTCTACATGGATAGAACTTCACCAGAATTCGCAGTTGCCGAGTACTGGCGTTGGAACATTGCCAAAGGCCAGGACGGTAAACTCGAACAGAACCAAGATGCACATAGGAATGAAATAGCAAGTTGGATTCAGGCTGCTGGGGGTGTTATCACGGCGTTTGATATGACAACCAAGTATATTATGAATGTTGCTGTGGTGGGTGAGCTATGGAGGTTGAAGGATTCAAATGGCAAACCACCAGGGTTGATTGGGATCAAGCCAGAAAATGCTGTGACGTTTATCGACAATCACGACACTTGGTCTCAAAACCTCTTGCCTTTCCCAGATAAACAAGTCCTGCTTGGATACGCTTACATTCTCACCCATCCTGGGACCCCAAGCATAGTAAGTAATCAACATCGATTTGCTCGATAGGAAAATGTTCTTCTGTCAAATTATCTAACAACCCAAGTAGTATACATATGTTGTAGAGTGGGATTTGGATCGCCAATTAGGTTGACTCTTTTATAATTATGTGATCCAAATCACAGTTTGACAACATATTCATTCGTTCTTTAACATCAAATAGCTCGGCGTCATCTTATTGAATTGGGAAAAGTTTTTTTGTCATGTTAATATAGCACAAGTAGTCTATAATTAAGTTACTAAATTGTCAACCTGAATCAGTATTAGTTCGACTCTTTTCTGAATATGCGATTTAGTTTCATAGTTTAATAACATAGGTCTAGTAAGAGAACATTTACGTCCAAATTTGACTTACAAAACTTCTTTGTTTTCGATGTTTCAGTTCTATGATCACTTCTTTGAGTGGGGGTGGCCAAAGGAGCCTATACGCAACTTGACTGCAATTAGGGCAAGGAATGGGATCAATTCCAAGAGCAGTGTGAGTATCTTAGCTGCCGAGGCTAACCTGTATATGGCCAACATTGACGACAAGATTGTCATGAAGATTGGTACAAAGTTGGACCTTGGAGACCTAGATCCCACAAAGTCGAACTTCCACCTTGCCACCAGTGGACAAGACTTTGCTGTGTGGGAGAGAAACTGAACTACATAAACTCTCATTTCTGTAATGTATTAGAATAAATAAGGCCAATCTGATGCCATTTCTTCTCCTCCCGGAATAAGGTGGACAGCAATTACAAATTTTTAAATTTAAATCCCACTTGAGGTTTGTGTAGCTCTACCGTTTTTTCAATTTTTTTTTCTGTTCCACAGATGCTCGGTACTTCAAGTGTTCTTTAC
Source organism: Crataegus laevigata (assembly GCA_963580275.1). Classification (NCBI taxonomy): domain Eukaryota; kingdom Viridiplantae; phylum Streptophyta; class Magnoliopsida; order Rosales; family Rosaceae; genus Crataegus; species Crataegus laevigata. Next base: position 8,985,133 of record OY756949.1, read on the forward strand.
TAATTGAACTACGAGTATCAAATGAATTGAAGAAGATCAACGGATATAAATTATCAAGAGTCGTGTGAGAAGTAAAATGGAGTGTGTGAATAGTACACCCCTTAGTCAACTTGTCTGAATTTGTTCAAACTATAATGTTGATACTTAGGTTCTAGTAACCTTGTTACAAATAGAAATATTTAAATTCAGACGATAAAAATAAAGCAAAATAACACGTTAATTTTTTTTATTCTTCAAGCAATATTCTAAATAATTTAATCTAAATTCTAAGTACAAATTCAAACTTGAATAAGGAGAGAACACTTTCTTTTTTAAACTACGAAGTTAGCTTTGTAATTGATCAAGAAATTCATGGTCACATATAAGGAATTACACTAAGAGGATAGAGGAGTGGTGACACGCCTGATCCCGATATCCTGTAGACATCGAGATGGTCACGTGCTAGCCGACACCCGAGGGGTGACGAAAGCTATTTAGAATGCATAAGAACGAGAAATAAGAATTTAATAGACATTAAATAGGCATTTAAAGAACGTGTTCAGAGCATACAACTAATTAGAATACTAGAAAGAAAGAATATAAAATTTAATAAACAAAAGGAGTGGGTCCTACACCTAGAGGACTCAAAGATGCCAATGCAGAAGTGTCTTGACGCCGGGATTGTATGCCTTGAATCTAAGCCCTGAAGGGGGCGCAAAACAAAAGTGAGTGGACTAATTTGATATACATATAATAAAACAGTTATCAACATACTAACCCCCTGATTTTATGAAAACACATATATGTATCGTGATAAACATAAGTTTTCCGAAGCTTAGCATGCCGTGCAATATCTCAAAACATGACTCGTATATAATAATCACTAGTGACAGATGTCCAATATATATCCCTCAAGGTCACGTGCTGACAGATGTCCAAAATACACTCCAGGCCAAACTGCCAACTCCACTATCGTCGCCCGGGACGGACCGAAAGCTATCCCTTCGTTCCTATAGCGGAATTAAACTCTTCAGGCCCTATTCCAACTCCACCGTCGCCCGGGTGGACCAGAACCTATCCCTTCATCCTGTAACGGAAATTGGAACCACTAGGTAATACAAAATCATCGAATATATATATATATATATATATATATATATATATATATATATATAGGAAAAGCAACTTTATAGTATAAAGTCATATATCATCTATACTATAAAGAGTGTTTAAAACATATTCTAAATATCATATCATCCAGCAGATATTATATAAAGAATACGGGTTATAGGAAAAATAGTAATAATTCAAAGTAGCCTCAGTAAGCATGATAATCAAATAAATCATGCTTCCATGTATGCATTTCTATTATCAAAACATGCATTTTTAGAAGAGGTTCACTCACAGTACTTAGCTGTCCAACGCTGCGCTGCTAGCGAATATAGAAAAGCCACAATAGTTGCTCCTAAGCACATAAAGGGTCCAACTTAGTCAAACTCTATTCAAACGATTTAATTTGGGAAAACAGACTTAAAAAACGGGTCAAGGACGTCGAAATTAGCCTAGGAGGAGTCCCGAACGAAACCTAAAAAGTCAACATTGAGTCCAAGGGTTAGGGTTTAGGCTTTGGGTTTTAAAGGGGAAAGAGTTTTGAAACGGGCCTAAGGCCCTAATTAAAAGGATAGTCCAAGGGCCTTAAACTAAGCAATAAAATAAAATAAAACTGAAAAAGGCCTGGGGTTAGGCTCGGCAGAAAGGCCCAAAGGCCTTGGGTTTGGTGGGTCGCTGGACCCAAGGAGGAAGAATGCCGGAATTCGGCCGGAACTCTACATAAAACTGAAAAGGGCCTGGGGTTAGGCTCCATAACTTTGTCAATACTCGACGAAATCTAGTGAAACAAAAACTAAAGTTGTAGTTCTCGAAGAGATGAAGAGATTGATACCTTGAACGCCTCGAAAGCCGTCGGACTCTCTAGAAACTGGGTAAGATTCAAATGAGTATAACTTCTTCAAAACTCAACGAAATTGGGTGAAATAAAAAGGAAAGTTGTAGTACTCGACGAGACGAAGAGATTGATACCTTGAACTCCGAAAAAAACGCAGTGGTTTGGCCGGAAATTGCCTTGAAAGTGGGATGCAAGAAAGGAAACGAAGGATGTTGGTGGTCCAGTAGCATGTGTATGTATGTTTGTGCGTGTGGCGCTCGGGCAGGAGAGAGTGCAGAGAGAGAGAGAACAAGGAAATAGAAAAAGAAAGAAAAGAGAGAGGGAACCGGGGGAGAGAGAGGAGATACGGGAAAAGGGAACAAAAATCAGGGTGGGCGGGCTCACCATTTAAGACACAAAACAATTTTAAAATAAAAAGAAGACGGTGGGGTGTAACAAGTCGGCTAAGCCTCACAATGGATTAATCAGAATAATGTGGTTCAAATCGAACTTAAGACCTCTCGTTTACAAGTGAAGGTGAATACTACTATACTGTTGTCTCTATTTTTAGCCTACTTGTCCTCCTTTCAAATTCCACCTCCCAAGTCCCAACAATTTTTTTCGCATCCCAATGTTTACACTAATATTACGCTAATTAATATTTGTATTTTACTCTCTCATCTCTCTTGCAAATTATTTGTTTAAATTATGATTTTTTTTTGTTAAATTAATCCATTGCAATTTTTTAATTGATTATCAAATTTGTTTTAGGTTTGTAAAATTGAGCGAGTATTTTTGCTATATTGTGAAGGGCAACCTATAAAATGGAGTGGATAATTTGTGGATGAATAATTGTTTGATTGGTTATATTAATAAAGATATTTTAAATAGTATAGACGAGCATATCACGATACGGTTTTACAATATGAAAATTTGTCAAGTACAATTCAGATTGTTGTGAATTGGTAAAATTGTTGATGAATTTGTTATTTTAGACTTGTATCGTATTATATTTTGTTTGTACTTTGTAGACTATCCATTTAGATTTATTTTTAACATTTGGGGTAATGCTATTCACACATCTTTTTTTTACCTCCTATACACTCTTGTTAAATTGTTAGAAATTGAGAGATGTGTATGAGAGATAAAAATTGATGTGTGGATAGCATCACCTTAACATTTGTGAGTGGCCCCTTCTTGCGTGAAAACCTGACCCTACCATTGATATCGAGGGAATGGTTGTTTAGGATTGACTGATAATGGGATATATGAAAGTTTGTGCTTGAGTAAACCTAGTTTGAATATAAATTCTTAGCAAATTCTGTTTATATAATCATCCCTAGACATGATTTTTGGTATCAGCATAAGTTTCTAGAATGTTTTAGTTTTAAGTTCTTTTGTATTTGGCATTTGCATAACAAACAATTTTTGTAAAATGCCACGAAAATGTCATGACTTAACCCGGATCTACTGAACCAACCCGACCCAGGCCCAATCGCTTATTCTCGCTTGACTTTCCACTTTCAGGAACCCTAATAACTGAAAGTCAAACGATATAGGCTACCGAAAAAACCGCATAAACGCTCCCAAATTTGAAATTTGAACTTTTCATCCCCAAAACACCATCTCACACTCTCAGACTCCCAAAGCTCTCATCTTTCACCCACCATTTCCCAAATCTTCATACAATAAATGGGCGGAGCTCACAGCCGCGAACACCTCGAGCTCTCCGACTCCGACGAGGAAGAGAGCGAGGAGCAGGAGAGCTATGAGGATGTGGAGGAAACTGAAGCCGACCACCGCCAGAGATCCGCCGAGCGGGGACCCAAAACGCCGTCGTCGGCGGAGTTAGACAATGTGGATGCCAAGCTCAAGGCTTTGAGTCTCAAATACGGGTCTTCTTCCAAGAACCCGAATCTGAAGAATCCGGTGAAGCTCTACCTTCACATTGGTGGGGACACCCCCAAGGCGAAATGGGTAACTTCCGAAAAACTCACTTCTTACAATTTTATTAAGACATCTCGAATGGAGGTTGATAATGACGAGGAGGTAGAGGAGGAAGAGGAATTTGATGAGGAGGGTTGTTGGGTTTTGAGGGTTGGGGCTAAAGTTAGGGCTAAGGTATCGGCCGAGATGCAATTGCTCACTTTCGCCGATCAGCGGCGTGTCGATTTCTTTGCCAGAGGTGTGTGGGCAATGAAGTTTTTCGGTGATGAGGAGTATAGGGCTTTTGTGATTAAGTACAATGACTGTTTGTTTGAGAACAATTATGGGTATGAGGCCACTGAGGAGAACAGGGTGAAGGTTTATGGGAAAGATTTTGTCGGGTGGGCGAAGCCTGAAATGGCGGATGATTCGGCGTGGGAAGATGCGGAGGATAGTTTGTTGAAGAGCCCTGGCTCGGCAACACCAGTGAGGGCAAATCAGAATTTGAGAGAGGAGTTTGAGGAGGCCCACGATGGCGGTATACAGAGCTTGGCATTGGGTGCTTTGGACAATAGTTTCTTGGTGGGGAACTCTGGCATTCAGGTAGTTAAGAATTTCTCTCATGGAATACATGGTAAAGGTGTTTATGTGAATTTTGATGATGGAAGCTATGGAGGGGGTTCGAATTTGGCACGGTCAACGCCTAGGAAGGCTCTGCTGATGAAGGCCGAGACTAACATGCTTCTTATGAGTCCGATGAATGAGGGGAAGCCTCACACAACAGGGCTCCATCAGCTTGATATTGAAACCGGGAAGGTTGTTACTGAGTGGAAGTTTGAGAAAGATGGGGCTGACATTACAATGAGGGATATCACAAATGACAGTAAGGGAGCGCAGTTGGACCCCTCAGGATCAACATTCTTGGGTCTGGATGACAACAGGCTTTGCCGGTGGGATATGCGTGATAGGAAAGGAATGGTTCAGGACCTTGCGGCTTCTAGTGGACCTGTTCTCAATTGGAACCAAGGGCATCAGTTCTCAAGAGGGACTAACTTTCAGTGCTTTGCTAGCACTGGAGATGGCTCAATTGCTGTTGGGTCGCTTGATGGGAAGATCAGGTTGTATTCGATCAATTCGATGAGGCAGGCGAAAACCGCTTTTCCAGGCCTTGGTTCACCTATCACTCATGTGGATGTTACTTTTGATGGGAAGTGGATTTTGGGCACAACCGACACTTACTTAATCCTCATCTGCACAATCTTTACTGATAAGGATGGCAAGACAAAGACTGGTTTTAGTGGGCGTATGGGAAATAGAATTTCAGCTCCAAGACTGCTGAAGCTGACTCCCCTGGATTCACATCTGGCGGGCACGAATAACAAGTTTCGTAACGCTCAGTTTTCGTGGGTAAGTGTATTTTCAGCCAGTTGGTTAGAAATATTTTTCTGTTATTTGGTGGGATTCTGCAACATTATGCTGCTTCTTCCTTTTGTTCATGGTGATGAAAATTTGTGTCTCCATCCGCTATAATGTGCTGATTTAGTGGCCTTTCTTGAACCTGTTTTATTAAATTCAAGGCAAGAATAGAACCTGACATGTGAATCTACCATCCTACAGTATAATTAATGGTTGGACTGTTTTTTCTATTATTTAGCTCTCCCTCCTTTTTGCCATTCTTTTTTCCTGAATTGTATGGCACGCATGTGCTGTCCACTTCAGATCTGAAAGTTGGAATAGTTTTCGATTCAGTTTATGTTTTAGTGATTAATTCCTGAAGAGATGGTGAATGGATTGGTTTTCCTTAGAAGGTTTTAATAGTGGGGTTGTCATGTATAACGCTACTTTTTCTGGCTTTTCCCCCTCTCTTCCAAGTAACTTTTAGATTTTGAATGCTGATTTCGCTTCGAGAACAAAAGTCTGTTCTTACATATGAATTTGAGTTTGGAGGATATCAGTACCTTGATGGTAGTACCGATTTTGGTTGGTCGGAGCACTGTCTATGAATTCCAAATGTCTAGGTCATTTATTAACTCTGAAATCAGTATATTTTTTCTGGCCTTGTGATTTCTTTTGGTATGAGCTTATGATAATCTTGTTTTACATTATTGTTCAGGTCACGGAGAATGGGAAGCAGGAGCGTCATCTGGTTGCAACTGTGGGCAAATTTAGTGTGGTCTGGAACTTTCAACAGGTGAAGGATGGCTCGCATGAGTGCTACCGCAATCAGCAGGGCTTGAAGAGCTGCTACTGCTACAAGATAGTCCCTAAGGATGACTCCATTGTCGACAGTCGCTTCATGCATGACAAATTTGCAGTTACCGACTCACCTGAGGCCCCACTTGTGATTGCAACCCCTCTCAAAGTCAGCTCCTTCAGCATATCCAGTACTAGTAGACAATTGTACTCGGAAATGTGAGAATCTACGTTCAGCTGTCCTATAGCTGCATCGAACTTTCTAATTTTCTGTCGAGAATTTACAACTTGCATTTGTTTTTTAATTAGGGTGTGCTCTTTAAGCTAGGTCGTGTTGGTAATTAACTATGTTGAATTGTAATCACGTTTTGAAGGAATTTCAATGGTAATCTAATGATTTCCCGCAATATTAGTGTTGTAATTCTTATTGAAGCATGGTTTAAGTTAATTTTCTTTTCCCTCATCCATATATTTCAACATTTTCCGCTTCTTTTAAATGACCTGGGATTTTTAACGTTATGTCCAAGTGGTCCTTATTTTTCTCTTGATAGAAGATAGGAGAGAAATGGCTGCTGCAGTGGGGAGAGGTTTCCTTGTGCAGCCATGTCCGTTATCCTTTGTAATAAGAACATATTGATGCCCTCATTTGGTATCGGGCATGGACCAATGGGGAGAGGTTTCTAACAGTGTTGTATGTGCCAGTGTGGTAATGTTGAACGGTTGTAGTGCCATCATCATATGTGGATTTATGCCGGTTGTTTATGTCACTGACTGGTCACATGACGAATGAGATACATTCATAATTATACGCAATTGATTACATATACACTTAGCTTATTCTTCAAAAAGTGCTGGACCCCAAACTCTTATTTGCATCTACCCTCCTAGGAAAAATGTACAAATTATGAAATAATCTTGGTGGATGGGTTCACATGTCAATGGCAGCCGCGTAGAGAGAAAAAAAACTCGTAGAAATACCGTTGTGGTTAAGTTTGTTACTTTGAGTCTAATTCAATACTTTTATTGTGATTTTATTTTTACATGTGCGATTCATGTACAAGCGTGAAAATGTTAGCGAATAAAGTCTCACATCGGAGATATAACAAAATAATGTACAATTTATATGTTCGAGTTTCACTCTTAATACCACCAAAATCTTTTTTCATAAAACAAACACCTAGTATAGACGATTAAGTTGAGATAGTATCGGTGAAACAAATTCCTAGCATAAGTGCTATTAAATCATTTGAATTGTAAACTTTTTGCAAGAACGATTGGGCCAAAATTTACATCGGCTTTCCATCATATCGGCCCACTATCCTTAACCTGTACAATCTTGACCCACGTAAAGCGGGACCCGAATATGACACGGGCGGACTTCGCGTCGCGTTGGTACGACGCACCTAACCTTTCCAAGCGGGAGAAGAAAAGTAGATGTTCAAATCTCAGCCGTGGGATTAAATTAACGGTTCAGATGTAATAAAGTGAAACGGTACGGTGTGTTTGGAGTTTATAAGCAAAGAGAGGAGGCGAAGGTTCTCACTTTTGCCTAATAAGGAGCCCCCTGCTGCGATTTTGTTTCCAGTTTTCAAAAAACCCAGATTGTGTTGCACTTTTCAGTCCTCGAAGCCACGAAAGACTCTTCGGGTAATAAATTTCTGTTCGATATGCTAATATTTTGCAGAAATTTTGAATTTTGAATGGTTTTGATTTGGCTTTTTAGGGTTTTATAGGGGATTTGATTTAGGTTTTTTTCTTTCTGGGTTTTGGATTTTGATTTTTCCTAGGGTTTTTATACCTGTCAATGAATTCTGGGACGATGAACTGCTCTTTGGGTTTTATGATTTTGTATTAGGGTTGATTTGGTTTGAAATTTGGATCTTTCGCTTGAAATGATGAACTGCTCTTTGGGTTTCTTTTATAATTTTTATTTTCGATTGGACATACGATTATAAAAGTTAAATCTTTGATTCATATTATTGTGCACAAGAAATTATTTTTCGAAATCGCGAAAGAACTTTTTGTGTCTATCCATTGAATTGTGTTATTAAGAGTACAAACCCTAACCCTAGGCCCGTAGCCCTGATTTTCGATTTGTATTTGTCTTTGGGTGTTTTTGCAGACTACAATGGCGAGAGGAGCTAAGAGGAAGGCCAGCCAGAGGGAAGAAAACAAGGAAAATTCGACCAAGGTGGACAACCACAAAGAACAATCCAGCAAGGCTGCCCCGCGGTCGAAGCAGGTCACTGCCTCCCACCCCCAATCCGAGCCTGAGTACTTTGAGGAGCCCCGCCATTTGGAAGATCTCTGGAAGGCTGCCTTCCCTGTTGGGACTGAGTGGGATCACTTGGACAAGGTGTACCAATTCAAGTGGGATTTCTCAAATCTTGAACAAGCATTTGAAGAGGGGGGCAAGCTGCACGATCTTGGGAACAACAAAGTGTATCTCTTCAGTGGTACGGAGCCTCAACAAGTCCCTTATAAGGGTGATTTGAAAATTATTTACATACCCATTGTGGTGGCTGTTGTATCGCCTTGCCCGCCTTCTGACAAAATTGGGATTAAGTCGGTTCAGAGAGAGACTGAAGAAATTGTTCCAATGAAACAGATGAAAATGGACTGGATTCCATTTATTCCTTTTGACAAGAGGGACAGCCAAGTTGTTGAATATAGTCGAAATTCTCCTCAAATATTCGTGTTGGGATGCACTCAGAGAAGGGCTGCTTTGAAACACATGAAGATTGACCGTCTAAAGAAATTTGATTACTGCTTGCCTTATCTAATGCCTATCAAGGAAGAGGAGCTTGAGCTGAGCACCGAGGTTGACATACTTTTTCCACAAGAACCAAATCCACCGGTTTACTGTGTGTTTGATTGGCAGTTTGATGAAGTTGAGGAGTTTACTGACGAGCGGATAAAAGAGGAGGAACTATCTGCAGATCAAAAGGATGCCTTCATGGAGTTTGTCAAGGAGAAAGTACGTCAACAAAAGAAAGAAAACCGAGAGAAGAAGGAGGCCCGCAGAGTAGCATTTGAAAAAATGAGTACGGAAACTAAAGCTGCATTTGAAAATTTGAGGTATTACAAGTTCTACCCCGTGCAAACACCCGATACTCCTGAAATATCTGGTGTCAAGGCTGCATACATCAACAGGTACTACAACAAGGCTCATGAGGTTCTGTGATAAGTTTCACTTTCACCAAGATCCCTTGTTTGGCCTGCGCATAATGCTACGGTAATTGGAACTTTTGCGTTTACTGTGTCCCAAAGTGTTGGGAAAAGAGAAAAGTCCACATACTCCTGTTGTTATTTGATCTCATTTGAAATCATATAAACACCAATGTATCCTTAAATTTTGTAGCTCCGGTTATATGTTTAGCTTCTGTTGGAATAATGCTTCATATATGAAATTTGAGGAGTCTATATCTGAAATTGTTTGATGCATTGTTTTACACGAGTAAACTTGTCTTGTTTTCTTGTACGTCCGATTAGAAGGGTTATTTTCACTTGAATGAATATTTATTGTTCGATGGTTCTGTTGCCCTTGCTGAATCATACGAAGTTGAGACGTCTTGTTTTGTTTCGTTCGGCTTTTATTTGTATGTTGCAACACCAATAAGAGATTACTTGGGCAATCCCTTCAAATTTACCTAACACTGCCTTAGTTTCTTTCACATTCTTGTTTTGCTTAGTTCTGAAGCAAAATCAATTGCTTAAACTTAATTGCATTGAGCCGGGCGGGGAAGAAATTTTCATCGGTGTACTTCCGATCAAGTTGAAGAGAGATGCTATTGGTCTGGCTTCTCTTCGGCCCAGATTGTTGCAAAGATCATCGTTTTGCTTGCAACTGTCTCCAGCCCGGCGAAATCTCTTCTAAGTCTCTGTTGCTTGCTGCATCGAGAATTGCCTCTCTTTCTGAACATTCTTCATCCTTTATCCGCGAAGTCATAAGTTATCTTTTTGCGGTATTTATGGATAGGAAAGGAGATTGATGATAACACCTCATGTCTGGCATTAAGAACATGGAGTCCGTATCATGGTGATACTATCGATCTTGCTCAGAAAACTGACCGAACACGCTCGACAGACCAGCTCCCGTAGTCATTTGATTAGTGCCCTTGTTTTCGGATCAATAAAACATCACTGAAACTATGAATGAATGCCAAAAAGTATGAATTTCAACTATAAGTAGCTCATGAAAAGTTCAAACCCAAATTCTTTCATTACAGCAAACGTGAACCAACATAATACTGAATTTCTCTTATTCTCCCTTCTCAATAGTAACCTTTGCTCCAAAAACGTCCTTACAGTGAGCAAAACTATCATCCAATTAACTTATCATACAACAAACAATTTACCAGTATCGTCATGTACATTCGAGTAGACATCAGTCAGATCAATCTGCCATTTACGGTCACTCTGAGAGAAACAACCTTGAAAAGGAGGTAAAAAATCACAACAGACATGTTCTGGTTTCAATCAAGAGTTGTTTGCCTTGTTTTGATGCGCCCTTCTTCTGGCCAAGAACATAAAAATCCGTGGAAAGAACGACTTCTTTTTCTTCTTTCCCTGCTTTACTTCTGTGGGTGATGGACTGGCTTCGATGGGGCTTCCAAGTCCATTCTTGGGGCTTGATGAACATTGCTCAGGTGTGGCAGAATCAGCTGCCTGGTCAAAGTTCTTAGATTCTTTCCTAGCCTCAAAACTAGCCCTCGGGCTTTTAGTGGGAGTTACTGCTGCCTGAGCAGGTTCACCAAGCTTTCGTCGTTGCTCATGTTCGGACCTCCACTTTCTCAGCTCCTGCTCAACACCCAACTTGCCTTCCTTGGCCTTCTCAGCCTTTTCCATTGCAACCTTGAGTGCTTCTTTTCTTGCAGCCATTTCCCGATTCACTTCTTCCAACTTTTCCAAGCTTTTGAGCTCAGACTCCTTGGCCACCTCGATTTGGGAATTTGCAGCTGCAATTCTTGTGTTCGCCTGTTCTTCTGCATCATGGGCCTGTTTGCTGAGCTCATAATACTCTGCTACAGAAAGTGTTACCCCAGTTGGTGAATCAGTATCATTGGTGCTTCTAGCTTGTTCGCTTTCTTGCAAAGCTTTAATTGCTGCTAACGCCAACTTCTCGGAGGCCCTAGCAGCCTCTATTTCCTTTTGTGCTGCGAGTAATCTACTTTCGACAGTCCTTGCTCCAGCCTTTACTTGCTCTGCTTCTTCCCTTGCCTTGCGCAGCTCTTCACCAGCCGTTTCAGCAAGTACCTTTGCCTGGTCAGCCTCTTGTGCTGCTTGCTGTAATTCTTTGGGTAGCTCCACCATCATCTCTCTGGCTTCTTTCTCCTTCATCTGAACTAGAGCTATTTCCGACCTAGTCTTCTCCAGGTCAGCTTCAAGAGATGCAACGGCCACTGATGCCATTCCTTCTCTCTGCCTAATGGTGGCGAGAGCTGATTTCTCACTTTCAAGTTCCGATTTTAATGATGTGGCAGCCACCTTTAAGATATTTACTTCAGCAATTGCTTTCTCTACGTTGAGCTTCACTTCCTCCAGCTCCTTCTTTGCAGAAGCAACTGCAACTTGTATATCGGTATGAGTTTTCTTCTCTGGTTCCTGTAGCCCATCTTTCAAGAGTCCTCCCTCACTTTCCACCTTTAACCTTGATTCCATATATGCAGCTAATTCAGATTTCAAATCAAGTAGCAAGGCCGAGGCTGTGTCTAGTTTTGACTTGAGATCCTTAGCCGACATAATTTGGTGGTTAAGTTTCTGAATCTCCTCTTCTGCCTGCTTTAACTCTTTCTCCCAATGAAGCGAATCTTGTTCCTTGGCCATGACTGCTCCGATCCTTTGTTCCTCCGCTTCCAAATGAGCGGCATGTGCAGCTTCTAATGACTCCTTCATGGCAATCAGCTCAATAGTCAGTTCTTCCACTGTTTTCTCCACTTCCTTGGATGCAGAGATGGCCTCTTCAGCTTTTTTAATAGCTGTATCTTTCTCTGTCACTAAAGAAGCATATTCCTTGTGCAGCGCTTCCAGCTCCTCTTTAACCGATTTCAGCTCCGTCACTGCAGCTGTATGCCTTGCCTTGGCAACCTCAAGCTGTGCCTTGGCTGCAACACTAGCCTCATCCGCAATACCTTGCTCCATTTCTTCCACCCTTAGTTTGGCAAGTTCGGCGTCTTGTTTTGCCTGTTGTTCTTCAGTTTGTGCTCTCTCCAGGTTGAGTTTCAATTCTTCTACGAGTCTCTTAGTGCTGTCTAGTTCCTTCAATACTTGAACCTTTGCTTTTTCGGCAGCCTCAGATTGTTTCCTATACTCAGGAATCTCCTCCTGTGCTTGCTCAAGTTCTTGCTCCACAATTTTGCGTCTCTGCACAGCCACAGAAGAAATTACAGTTTGATTTGGAAAACATAGGTACAATTTTTCGGTTTCAATTTAACGCTTAGAAGAGAGTTTCGTAAAAAAAATCAAATAAAACACCATTACGGATTCTAAGGAAAGGGATTGCGAACTCTAACACCAAGGCAATAAATAGCTAATAAAAAAGAACAACTCGAGAAAATTTACCTCCACAGTTTGGATTCTATGGGCTTTCCAATCAACAATTCCTCCAAATTTGGAAACAGCTTCCTTAACTGATTCAAACGGAGCAGTTGTATCAATAAGCCCTCTGTTCTTAGCACTCTTAGGGGAATCAATGGCTACCGATCTTCTTGCAGAGAAGCTAGCAAACTTTGTACTGGGTGATGAGATTACATTGTTCACATATGCCAGCTTAGCACTCTTAGGAGAATAAACGGATTCAGTTTTTTTAACAGCATTTCTGGTAACCTTTATATTGGGCAGAGAACGTGTTGTGGGTTGCACATTGTCCACATTTTTAGGACCCTGAACATCTGTCTCTGTTTTATCAACTGTACTTACTGAGGCTGAGGCTGGAGTATCTGTTGGATGATTTTGTTCCTGAGATGTGCTATTTGAAGCATTATCGACACTTTTGGGACCCAAATCTTCCACCGGAGCATTGTGAGTATCTTTCTCTGTTTGATTGACCATAATGATTGATGGTGCAGTATCCGTTGGAAGAAGTTGATTTTGTTCTGGAGATGTGCTATTTGAAGCATGTTCCGCAGTTGGTAGTTTACCATTCTCTATTGTCGATGAGCTAGAAGCTGGATTATCTGTTAGAAGTGATTGATTTTGTTCATGAGAGGGGCCTCCGTCAGAAGAACTTTGTGTAGTTTCTAATTTAGGGTTGTCCGTCGTTGACAAATGACTGTTACTTTCAACTTTGTCGTGCTTTTCTGTATTCACGGGTGCATCCCCAGCGGATTGTTGATCATGGTTGGAGGACGAAGAAGATTCTGTGGGAGGCATTACTTCTGCAGTTTTCACAACCTCCATTCCAAGAAAGTGTGGGAAGGAATGCAATGCGCAAAATCTACAATCCGAGTAAAAGAAATCAGAGTCAACAAAACAAGGACGAAAAAGTATACGACGAATCAACCAATCACGAATCGATCTTCAGTTTCACCAATGCATAAAAGCCAACAAAATTATAGCTTCCAACAGGTAGAACCTTACGATCAAATCTCTTTGCATTATTTCACCAGAATTGCATTCTCTTATAGCTCAATAATTCATGTTCTATGAAATTGTAGTAAAAATAGTAAGAAACCAACCAATTCGAAATTGCTATCCTTTATTTTCTGGGGATGTACGTACTTTCAATTATCGAAATTCTCAGAAAAATAAATAAATTTAAAAATAAAATAAAATTCAAACAGCTTCCAGGCATACAAGGAACAATAAGAACAATTAAACAGCAAGCTTCAAGCTTCATATAGAAATTACAACAGGAACTTCAAATACTCACTTAAATCATAAATTCCGCATAATATCCAAACAAAATCCAAATTCCAATCCAAAACAGTGAATTAAAACAGAGAATTTGCAAGAACAAGTGTATCAGAGCAAAAAACTCGAGCTTTCAACCAAAAATTAACTGAAAAAAAGGAAAGAGAGGGAGACGAACGTACCGGAATAACGAGAAGCGATTGAAAGGAAAGTGGGAATGGAGTTTCGGAAATTAAAGGTGGCTGGAAATTAAGGCAAAAAAATACCACAAAAAAGGATTAAAATTAGCAAAAAATAGCAGCAAAGAAATCGGAGTTAAAAATAGAGGGAAGAAAAAAATAGCCGGGGAGGACGAGAGGAGAGAGATGAGTGGAGGCTACCTCGTCGTCGTCTCGTCACACACGGATTGGATCCATCTGTACGCTCCTTCCAATCTCTCTGTGAGTCTCAGACTTTTCAAATTTGTTTTTGCTTATTTTAATTTTTAATTTTGTTGATTAATTTTTTCTGTTTTTTTTTTTGTTTTTTGTTTTTTGTTTTTTGTTTTTTTGGGATTTGACCAAAATCGGAAAGGCTGGGAGGTTTTGTCCGATGCGTTGGGCGGTGCAGCACGGCTCAGCTCATGCTCAGCTGCCCTTTTCTGTCCAGCTCACCACCCCTCAATTGATTTCTTTTTTAGTAATGCTATTCATATCATGTTTTTATATCATATTTTTATATCAGCATCTGCATCTGATGTGGACAACCACATAATTTGAAAAAATTTGCAAAGTTCAAGAAAAGAAAAGAGAAAAACTCATCGTATATTACAATAATTATTTAATTAACTAATTTTTCTTAATTATTGATTTATTAAATAATGAATTAAATTTAAAAATCTAATTAATTCAAATGATGTGACTGTCCACGTCAAATGTCACCCAATATGATATGAAAATGCGGTATAAAAAAACATAAAATGAATAACATTACTATTTTTTTTAGAGAAAAATAAAATATTCTAATATTTGTAGTAAAAGTAAAGTACTAATATTTGTAGTAGAAGAAAACTATTTCTTATTGTGCAACTTGTGTTTGGTTTGTACGTTGTGGATGGCGACTAAGAGACATCTATCAGAAAAAATCATCCATATGAGTTGCAGTTTTCTTTAATTTATTAAGAAAAAAATTGTGATTACGTTGAAATTATTTTACATTATCATCTGAATTTTTTGAATTTCCTACATTGCATTTGTATGATTAAGACTGTGGAATTATAGATAACATATAAAATTATGTCTTCTTTACTGAAGACAATGTATAGATCAAATGACTCTATTGCCCCTTCATGTGAATTTTTTGTCATGATCAGACACTGAAATTAATATTTTTTTACTTCTCTTGTTTTTCATCCAACGTTATTAGTTTTAGTGTGATGCTTGTATTACTTTTGGAGCACCTATCAAGTCACAGTACAACAAGTCTGAATCCGTAACTTAATAAAATTACAGAAAGGAAATACTTGAACACATTTTAAATATAATTTCTCTACTAAAGATTTGACTCATTATATCTAAACAATTCAGAAAGCTTATTAACATGAATAAACGAGTCAGAAAAAGATTCCGCACACACATTCTCACTATATTTAACATCTTTTTTTCGGTAACAAAAGGTTTAGGGGGTAGGAGAGGCTACCGCATCATAAGTCCAAGGTATACAGCAAGCCTCTTTGAAAATTTACAGAGAGGTTCGTGCACCATTTGTTGGTTTTTTTTTAACAGATCACAGATCGATACATAATTGTTGACAGTAAGACTCAAGTTTTGATGGAGCGGCACACGAGGTAGGTACCTTACCACCTAAACCAACCTATGTTGGCCACCATATATAATTTCGCATAGGTAAATAGGTTGCAAATTTTGAGCTAACTATGACGCGGTTGCACGTGCAACATGCATACAAAACTCTACGCGCACGCTGCCTCCAACGGTCCAAAAACCCCCCATCTGGGCAAAACTGCCGGGACCATTGATTTCAGTTTGGATTTCAAAATTTGAGTAACTGTTGGAATGTGGCGTTTGGCAGGACATTCTCAAGTCCAAAGTTTCTGAGGCCGAGAGTGAGCGATTGAGAGATCTTCCATTTCTGTGCACTAGGTACCGATCACCGTTTGGGATTTGTGGCTCCCTTTTCCAGAATCTTGCCACGTCCTGTGGTTTTTGTGGTACATATACCCACACTAAAAACAGAAATATAAACATTGATTATTATGATTACTACGTAGGCGTAAGTCCAGTCAATTGTGTACGGTAATGTGTCAACTTTTTTGCGTTGATCTCACTAGGTCTTTCTCCCAATGAATAGAATAGTTTTGTAATAATCCTAATAATTTAAGAGAAGACTTAACAATTGACAACTCGAATCATTTAACTGCATTACAAGCCTGCAAGCAAGGGCTCGACTAGCTTGTGGTTTGTGACGTGTCTTGTTTTTGTTAGGGCTCAAAAAGGACTTCACTACTTTGGAGATATTTATCTCACAAAAAAGATTGTGACGCATCGGAATTTGATAGGCAAGAGAAAGAAAGAACACTCAAAGTATTACACAAAATTTTTTTATTCACTCACAAACTTAATAAAAGAGGAAACACTCAAATACTCTTAGAAGCTTTGTTGCTTCTTCTCACTTCTCACTACTTGCTCTCTTGGTTCTTGTTCTTCTTGCTCACAACACACACACATACCTATATTTATAGGCATGCTTTGCCATCACTAGAATTTTCTAGTGTATGATCATGCACACACACTACACAAGTTTACAATCAACTAGACTTTTCTAGCATGCACACCAACAATCTTTTGCTAGAAATTTCTAGCACACTTCATGAGTTTTCTATGGGCTTGGATCAATTCCTTTTGGGCCAAGACAAGATTATAATTCAACATCCCCCTTAATCTTGTCTTGTGACGCCGATTGAGTTCCTCAGTCTGATAAAATCTTCTTGTTTGAGTGGCTTGGTGAATATGTCGGCGACTTGATCCTGAGACTTCACGTATTTCACTTGCACATCCTTTCTTGCAATGCACTCTCTTATGTAATGATAGCGGGTATCTATGTGTTTACTCCTGTCATGGAATACCAGATTCTTTGCTAGAGCTATTGCATACTTGTTGTCGACGTAGATCTCTGTTGGCTCTTCTTGTGGCATGCTTAATTCTTTCAGCAAGTTTCTCAACCAGATTACATGACAGACACATGAGGTAGCAGCTACGTATTCAGCTTCGCAGGTAGAGAGAGTGACAATCGGTTGCTTCTTCGACATCCATGAGAATGCAGTGTCTCCCATGAAGAAAACAAATCCAGTAGTGCTTTTTCTATCGTCATAATCTCCTGCCCAATCACTGTTGCTGTATCCAACGAGTTTGTAGTTATCAGAACTTAAATAGAACAAGCCAAAGTTCACGGTACCTTTAAGGTATCGAAGAATTCTTTTGGCCGTCTTCAAATGTGTAGTTGTGGGATTCTCCATGTAGCGACTGACTAATCCGACGGCATAGAGAATGTCTGGTCTTGTGCATGTCAAGTAGCGCAAGCTTCCAACTAGACTCTTGAAAAATGTTGGATCTACACTTTCTTCTTTGTCATGCTTGGTTAGCTTGACTCCACACTCCATTGGCGTGCTTATGGGCTTGCAGTCGTCCATTTTGAACTTTTTCATTATCTCCTTTGTGTAGCTTTCTTGGGAGATGAAAATGCCTTCTTCATTCTGCTTGACTTCGATGCCTAGGTAGTATGCCATCAACCCAATGTCGGTCATCTCAAATTCTTTAGTCATCACTCTCTTGAACTCTTCAAACATGCTTGGATTGCTTCCGGTGAAGATTAGATCATCCACATATAAGCACACAATCAAAATATCTCCATCTTTAACTTTGACGTAGAGAGCATGTTCATGAGGGCACTTCATAAAGTTGTTCTCCTGAAAGTACTTGTCGATGCGACTATTCCATGCTCTTGGCGCTTGTTTTAACCCATAGAGGGCTTTCTTCAGCTTCAGAACCTTGTCTCCATGCCCTTTGATTTCATAGCCTGATGGTTGTTGAATGTAGACTTCTTCTTCAAGGACTCCATTTAGGAAGGCGAACTTCACATCCATTTGTTGAATCTTCCATTTGTTTTGAGCTGCTAAGGAAATTAGTAATCGTATAGTTTCCAAACGAGCTACAGGTGCAAATACCTCATCATAGTCGATTCCGGCTCTTTGACTATAGCCCTTCGCCACTAGTCTCGCCTTGTATCTTTCGACCTCTCCATTGACATTTTTCTTTGTCTTGTACACCCACTTGACTCCGATGGCTTTGTGTCCTTTCGGAAGAATAGCGAGATCCCATGTGTCATTTTTCTGAATTGCTTCGATTTCTTCATCCATTGCTTTCCTCTACTTAATATCTTGTACTGCTTCTTGGAAGTCGACTGGTTCACAATCAGCAAAGAGACAGAAAAGTGTAGGATTATCAAGTCTTTCAGCTACCTCATAGAGTTCACGTAAACTCCTTGTGCGTGGAACATTTCTCTCATTTGAACTCCCACTTGATGATGTTGATGCTGGTGAATTACCATGATTGGTTGATGTTGGTGAAGCAGGTGGAGTAGTGGATTGTTGTTGAACATCTCTTGCTTCCTCCATTATTGTTTGTTCATTATCTTCTTCAAACTGAGAAAAGAAGTGAAGATCACTTGCATGCGGGCCAAAATCCCATTCTCCTTCTTCATCGAACGTCACGTCTCGACTGATCACCATCTTCCCATTTTTCGGATTATACAGCTTATAGCCTTTTGAATTTGTGTCATAGCCGATGAAGATGAACTTTTCACTTTTGTCGTCAAATTTGGTTCTCCTCTCATCTGGTACATGTACATGGGCTATGCTTCCAAAAACTCTTAGATGGGAGATACCTGGCTTTCTTCCACTCCATGCTTCTTGCGGAGTTTTTCCCCACACACTTCTTGTTGGAGACCGATTGGATAGATAGACAGCACATGCTACAGCTTCTGCCCACAACTCCTTAGGTAGTTTCTTACTTTTGAGCATGCTTCGAGCCATGTCGAGGATAGTTCGATTTTTTCTTTCCGCCACACCATTTTGTTGAGGGGATCTTGGAACTGTCAAAGGTCGACGAATTCCATTGGCTTCACAAAATTCTTGAAATTCCTTTGAAGTGAATTCTCCTCCTCGATCAGATCTCATGGCTTTGATCTTGCAACCACTCTCTTTTTCTACAGTGGCTTTGAACTTCTTGAATGCTCCAAAGACTTCTGATTTCTGCTTCAAGAAATATACCCAGGTTTTCCTTGAAAAATCATCAATGAAGAGAAGGAAATAATTATTTTTACCCAAAGAGCTTGGCTTTATTGGACCGCACACATCGGTATGAATGAGCTCGAGTGGCTTCTGGGCTCTTGTGGTCGACTCCTTTGGAAAGCTTTTCCTGAACTGTTTCCCAAGTAAACATCCTTCGTAAACTTGATCAGGATGACTGATGCACGGTAGGCCTCTCACCATTTCCTTCTTGGATAATAACTCCAGTCCTCCAAAATTAAGACGCCCAAAACGAAGATGCCAAAGCCAGGATGTGTCTTTGTAAGATATCTTGAGACACTTTGCAACATCGTTTTGAATATTCATAGGAAACATCCTATTCTTTGACATTTTCGCCTTGGCAATTAATCTTCCTTTGTCATCTCTAAGAAAAAGGATATAATTTTTCGTATGAAAGTCATAACCTTTTTCTAAGAGTTGACCCAAACTCAAAATGTTGCTTTTCATATTAGGCACATAGTAGACATTTGAAATTATTTGATGACCGTCATTTTTCAGGGGAATAAGGATGTTACCTTTTCCTTTTACGGGTATTTTGGATTCGTCTCCAAAAGAAACGTTGCCGCTCACCGATTCATTGAGCTCTACAAACATGTTTCTTCTTCCGCACATGTGGTTGCTGGCACCAGTGTCGAGGTACCATGTATAGTCTTGGTCTCCATCATTATTTTTGCATGCCAGTAGCACAACACCATTCTCTTCTTTCTCTTCTTTCACATAATTGACCTTCTCATCAGGTCTGTTGCTTGGAGCTCTACATTCCCAAGCATAATGCCCATACTTTTGACAATTGTAGCATTGAACTTGAGATTTTTCATACCTCGAGTTTGAGTGTCCTCCTCCACGACCTTTAGTTGAGCTTTCTCCTCTTTCGTAGTTGCTATGGTTGTTGAAATTCCAACCACGTCCACATCCATGTCCATGTCCACGCCCACGTCCGCGACCTCGACCACGACCTTTTTCGTATTGGCTTCTCTCGTTGTTGAAGTTTTCTTCTTTCTTATTTGGCTGGACTTGTGTCTTGAGGAACTGCTCATCATTCCCTTGCCTCTTCTTATGTTTCTCTTCATATGCTTGCAGTGAACCCATTAATTGCTCTATGCTAATTTCTTCCAAGTTTTTAGTTTCTTCAATCGTTACGACAATATGCTCGAATTTGGGATCTAACGAGCGTAATATCTTCTCCATAATTCTAACATCTTCTAACTTTTCACCGTTTCTTTTTAATTGATTGGAAATGGCTAAGACTCTTGAGAAATAATCAGAGATTGATTCAGACCCTTTCATTTGTAGAGATTCGAACTCACCTCTTAATACTTGAAGACGAACCTTTTTCACTTGTTCGGCTCCTTTGTAAGAGGTTTGAAGCTTATCCCATGCTTGCTTGGCAGAGGTTGCACTCGAGACCTTCTCAAAGCCATTGTCATCTAATGCTTGGTAGATGAGGTAGAGAGCCTTCTTGTCTCTCTTTCTTGAGTCTTTCAAACTCTCTTTCTGGGGTTGGGACAAAGTAGCTTCATCTTCTGGCTCAGTGTAGCCTTTCTCCACGACTTCCCAGACATCATGTGCTCCCAAAAGGGCCTTCATTTTGATACTCCAATTATCGAAGTTGTTGTTGTTGAGCATTGGAACTTGGAAGGATGCCATTGCGTTGCTAGCCATGGCTCTGATACCACTTTGTTGGGGCTCAAAAAGGACTTCACTACTTTGGAGATGTTTATCTCACAAAGAAGATTGTGACGCAGCGGAATTTGATAGGCAAGAGAAAGAAAGAACACTCAAAGTATTACACAAAAACTTTTTATTCACTCACAAACTTAATAAAAGAGGAAACACTCAAACACTCTTAGAAGCTTTGTTGCTTCTTCTCACTTCTCACTACTTGCTCTCTTGGTTCTTGTTCTTCTTGCTCACAACACACACACAGTGGCGGAGCCACCTTTAGACTAGGGTAGGCACGGGCCTATCCTCAAATAATTTTTTCCTAACAACCTTTACTAACATTAATTAATTTTATAATACCATTATCAATTTGAATTTGTAATTGTATTGATTAGTCCAAATAACTTCAATCCAACAAATATAAAGCCTTAAATTTTTTACATTAAAGATTCGAAACTATAGTTCTATACTAATATTAGTTGATCATATTCTCATTTTCTTCCCTATATACAATTTTTCCCTTTGCTTGCAAACTATTATTTTGGTTAGTTTTTCATTTCCCTCTATTATATCGTCTATGAAAAATCAAGAAGAGAAAAATATTTCCTTTTTCCAAATTAGTACAAAAAAAAAAAAAAACCTTTCAGATGCTCTCATGTCTTAATGTTTTCTTAACTGCTATGAGAAAATGAATACATGGTCAGTCGGTCACTCACCTTTGAATTTGATATCAAGAATGAAAAATAAATGGATGTGCTTTTACTAATGTTTCAACTTTTGTTATAGTTGACCATTATAATGAAGAATAAATGCATCGTCATTCACTTTCAAATTTGATACCAAGGCGACCAAATGAACGAGATGGTTTCTACATGTATTATGTCCATTTTGATCTAAAGTGTGCCCTTCCTAACATGAATTTATGGCTCCGCCACTGCACACACACATACCTATATTTATAGGCATGCTTTGCCATCACTAGAATTTTCTAGTGTATGATCATGCACACACACTACACAAGTTTACAATCAACTAGACTTTTCTAGCATGCACACCAACAATCTTTTGCTAGAAATTTCTAGCACACTTCATGAGTTTTCTATGGGCTTGGATCAATTCCTTTTGGGCCAAGACAAGATTATAATTCAACAGTTTTTATGTAAAACTAACCCACATTCTACCTAATTCTCAACCCTACTCCATCATTTGCTGTCTCGTTTCAGTCCAAATAAGCATAATTGGTCGAATAACACTTCAACTGAAGTTTCTTCAATTAATTACCTATCTCGGGCCTCTGATGGGCATCTCAGTAACGATGTTCAGGAGATTTTGCATCAGTTTACTGGGCTACAACTTCTTTCATCCCAGGAGTTGCAACCAGCTTCAACAATGCAAAGCATATCTTACCAAGTCATGAGCAATTTTACATCAATTAAAACATAAGGCATTGTGACTTGAGTTCTTATAAGAGTATATTTCTTTCTAAATATAAAAAGTTAAGTGTATAATTAGATTTTTATAATGTCCACAGCAATTCCCAAAGTAAAGAACTTAATATGAACCCAAAGTAAAGAAGAAGAAAAAAAAAACATACAAATTCTTCTATGCCACCAAATGGTGCTGCCTAGGATCTGTGATATTGATCTTCCAATGCTCATCAGGAAACCCTAATTTTCTCGCTTCACTTCGTGTCGAGTCCAAATAATCCTTCCTCTGCTTCGTCAGCCCACAAAACCTCTGCAAACCCTCGTCCATGGTGTCGTGAACCCTCCACCACCGCTTGTGCGCCACGTCACTCGCGAAGACATGAAGCCCTTTGGTGTCCCAGTTACAATCATAATCCCTGTAACAGAGCCATGGCTTACACCCTAAGTAATGTATCGCAAATATCTTCGGTGGGTCCGCCCCAAACTGCTTATCCTGAATTGTAGTATTGTTTGTCCTATTCGCCGAAAAATACGTCATAGCATTCACCTTCTTCAGCACTCGGTGCCACCATACGAAGACCTCGTTGAGGTAGCCCTGGTCGCCGTTGTCGTACGAAACGATGTCATCTAGGTGGTCCATTAAAAACTTGAACGTGCAGTTGGAGGGCTCGATGACCATGATACCGGAGTTAAAGCGGTAAAAAGCGTTGACGGTAGCCGACATTTGCGAAAAGTGGAAGAGGAGGTCGAGATTACGGAGGACGATGATGTCGGCATCCATGAAGACAACTTTATCGTATTCGATAAGCTGCCAGATGCGGAACTTGCTGTAGCTGTACTCGTAGAAGGTGCCGATTTTGACTTTAGGGTTTCGGATCCGTTTGATGTAGTGGAGCTTCCACCCCGCGGCGGAGAGAGCGTCGCGTTTGGGAGCAGATATGGAGTTGTCGAAGAGGAGGACAAGGTCGCGTTTGGTGCCGGTTTGCATTAGACTCTTGGCTAGAGTGATGGCGCCGCAAACATACAAGTCGGAGGAGTGGAGAACTGTGACGTAAGCTTCTCGCTTGGGTTTGCTGGTCTGATTATAAACTGTAACAATTTTTAAATTCTCATCAATTTCAGAAATTATTGTAGAATAATATCATTTGTCTCTCATTTATTAAATTTCTTCAATTCTGAGTAGGATTCAATGATACGAATGGTTTTGAAAATACAAGATTTAAATAGTTGTAAAAATTGAATCTAACAATTAAATTATTCGTATCATCATATGATATGTAATATTGAAGTCACACGCCACATTTATTATTACATTATCATATATTATTGATAATCTCCTTTTTATATACATATTATTGATAATGTACTTGTTCATCGTACAAATGAGTTTATTTTTATAAGAGGAATTTCACGGAGTTATTAGTTTTATGTATACAATTATTAGAAGATAAATATATACAAACTGGTAATATGACAAATTTATTATCCTATATAGACTTTTGAATCTACTTGGAGGAACAATAAAGAATATTTTTTTATACATAACTAATGGTTGTATACTAAAATGTCTCGTTCTTTTATAATGTGAATTTATGTGATTTATAAAACGCATGTAAAAAAATTGTATTTAAGTATGGAAGACAAAGAAAAAGAAACACAAATATGGGCTGAATTTGGAGGCATACCTTGTTGTGCCGATATGGGCAAAGCCAAATTGCAAGTGCCATCAGGCAATGATACCTTCTGCCGCAACCTAATCATATCTGGTTTAAACAACCACCAATCCCCTTCCTGTCTCACCAAATCATTGCACCTAAATATTTCTAGCATTGGCCTACACTTGCTCCAAAACAACAATTTAGTTGTCTTCCTATTCCAGTCCCTCTTTCCTCTTTTCACAACTAGGTTAGCCGCTATAAGATGAACTTGGAGCCTGAACACCTCCCTCCTCCACCCTTCTTCCGGATACTTGCATGGCAACTTAGCAACTACCATGTCCATCCTCTCGTAAATTTGAAAATTCGGCATCGGTATTTTCGGGCAAGTTGGGACTCCATTCTCTTCATCTTCGTCGATCCATGAAGGAAATAAAACATCCCATTTGATGTTATTCGAAACCCGGTCAAAATTGATTGGTATGGTCTTCCCAAGCTTATCCCACTCAACTAAATCATTCTCATCCATATTTACCATACCAAGTTTCATCATCCCCTTTCCCACTGTTCCATTCAAAAAGCTTGGCACCTCTACCTTGCTCATATTGCCTTTAGACCTCTGTATGTTGCCTTTGGTCTCCTCCAATACTGGCTTTATGATCTTAACTCCATTATCCATCTGCTTACACAAAAATGGATGTTAATAGGCTCCGACTGTACTTTATGAGAAATATTATTAACCAAATGAACTTGGATTAGTTTGAGTTTGTTTAAAAACAGTTAGGATTCGTTGTAAGAAATGACAAGGGTCAAGTATATAGAGTTGAGGTTATTAGAAGATAAGAATTAGTTAAGAAGGGTAATATTATAATTATGTGCAATATAGTTTCTATATAACCATATTGTCTTAGTGACTTAGAGAATCATCATGTAATCATTCTGTCCAACTGATATTACTGAAAAGCTTCTTTCTCTCTCTCTCTCTCTCTCTCTCTCTCTCTCTCTCTCTCTCTCTCTCTCTCCGATTTCTACAGTTTCATCATTCCTAAGATTCCATTGATTTTACATAGTTAATATGGTATCATCGCTGGCAATGGTTCACTACCATTTTCGGTCCTTGTTCTTCTACTGCTATTGTGCAAGATCAAGGAATCTGAAAGGATTTCAAAGGGTTTTTTTAGTTTTGGCGATTGCATTTTCTTGGTGATTTTCCTGTCAATTCGTTGCCACAATCAAGGCTGCTGCTCATTCGATTGCTTTCTGATATAGGTTGTTGGCTAAATGCTGAAGTATATCTAAGGTGATATTGTGAATTTCTGTTGAGTAATTGGGTTTCAGTCCTGATTAGAAGGTCAAGTTTTCAGAATTGGGTTTTATGTTGTATGTTTGATTGCTGTTTAATTGGTATATGCACAAGATTTATCAAGAAAGTTTCAGCCTTTCTTGATTACTAAGAGAGTTTCAGTCTTTCTGAATGTTTAAAGAATTACAGAAGGGTACCACCTGGAGTTATGGAACTTAGTGTGCAAATTATTTTAACCGAAAGGCATGACTAGGTTAACATCCTTGAAAAGGGCAGGCTAGTTTTCATTAACTATTGCCTTAGCACGTATAGGCTTTCTTCTCCTTTGTGTTGCTCGTAATTTCGGATCCATAAAATCATAAGTTTGGAGAATATTATCATTCCAATAATTAAAATATATATAGTGAGATACTAAATTGTGTTGGGTGAGAAAAAAAGAAACATGTCCAAATCAAATCCATATTTTCTCCATCTATCAATTTATATATGAGAAGTATATTTCTCCTTTTCTTTCCATTCTCAAGGTATTCTCATGATCATTAAGCTTGTGTGTGTGTGTGTGTGTGTATATATATTGTGTACCTATGAATTGTGTACTGTGTTTTTGTCCTTGTAATTAAGCTATATTTATGTACCAACTTGTTTAAAGTGACATATTACATGACAGTGAGTTTTAAATGATGTACTTGAATTTAAAGTGAGTTATTACATGACATTGAGTTTAAAGTGAGTTATCAAATTACATTGAGTTGAAACGACATCTAATAAAATGTAATCGAATCAAATTTAGAATTGTATATAACTTTAATATGACACGACATTGAGTTTTAAATACGTGCTTGAATTAGATTTTTAAAATCATACCGAGTGAAATCTTAAAAAAGAAAAAAAAAATTAATTATTTGACTCCTCAAATCTAAATGCCTGTTAACCAAAATGATTGACCATCAATAATTAAAAAAAAGGGCTCACATTACCTTGCGATGGCACTCTCGCAGTGAGCACCTAATAAGAGCTGCGTTCTCATAAAAGATGGAGGAAGATGGTTGGAGAAGATGGGCAACATAAACAATGAAAAAAAAGGCAATGAAAACCAACTTGATTCGGATCACCATGGCAGCATTCGTCATATTCAGAAGACCACTTCCAACTTCAATCATCTTTCAACTCTCACTCTCTCTGTCTTTGCGATTAGATTTAATAAACACTAGTTAATCATGGGGATCAGAAAATAATGTGTGTGTGTGTGTATATATATATATTCACTATGAGTGGAATTTAATTAGCAGCTGTGGTTAGAAAAGTTGGGTTTCCATACTTTGGACTTCCTTCCCCTCGCATACAACAACAAACAAGGTCAGAGAACAGAAAGTTGTTGCATGATATATAGTAATACTCAGTTATGGATAATTTACAAATATTGGAATTCGACAATTACCCCAGGATTGTCTCCACTTTTAAGTTTAGATAAATGTCTGATACAAGAATTAAAGTTGATTTTAGTTCCTAAACACTATTTAATTTCAGCATATCCAATGTCATTTTTTGTCATTTTCTTTTTATAATTCCATGGTGTCCGTGAATTGAATTTTATGAAAAATATTGCATCAACAATTTATAGTAACTTATAGTGTTACATCCCGGCCCAGGCGCAGCCACCTCCCGGGCCCGCTCCACCACCGTAGCACGATATTGTCCGCTTTGGGCCCCGACCACCCCGACCCAAAAGTGGGGCGTGATTGTTACAAAAAAAAAACTTATATAAGAAAATATTTAAGTACGGACATTTCGGTACACTACTAATTCTTTATAATTTTGAATTTATAGGTACAATATTTTCTAGTTAAGGTACACTAGTTTATTATAATACGTGTCACTATTTTTTTTCTTTTCAATGTTTTCTCATTTAGGTACATTTTAATAATATAATTAGAGAATTAAACAAAATTAATGAGCTACAATGTGTATAATAATAAATTTAAAATTTAATGGGGAGATTGAAAAAAAAAAACCCATAAATATTAAACATAAATATAATTTGATTTTGAATTAAAGTCCACACCAAATGACTAAATTAATGTGTAATCTAACATTAGGTTTTAATTACATTTCAATATTTTTCAAAAATTAATGTCCTAAAACACATTTCAATGTAGGATCGTAACTCAAAATCTAATAAAATGACATGACAAAATTATATGTGATAAGATACCATACGTATTCCATTATTTTATAAGCAAAATCCGAAAATTGGAAAACGAAATATATTTAAGGGTGCCATGTCAAAAGCACTTGAAGATACATTTCCATTATTTACATTTTTGTTTTCAAAATTTTCTTATCTTCCTGTTAAATAAAGCAGTATATAGTATTTTTATTCGCCAAGGAAGCAATAGATAGTAAGGTAGGGTGACAAAAGGCAACACTACAAAAAAGTTGGGCACTGCTCACAATAAACCAACGTATGTGCTTATAGGTCAATAGTAACAGTGCAGCAACTATATTTGTATCTGTGCCCTCTATGGAAGTTACCATTGCTGATAGCACACAATATGATGTTTTGTGCCCAAAGGCTAAGTACAAATACAACCTTTTTTGTGTCTCACCTCTAATAAAGGCTATTGAATGTATGGTGTAAGATGGGCACAATTGCAATTTTAAAGGTTTAGATTGCTATATAAATGTTAAAGCAAAGGTACCACAACTTTAAAATGGTGCCACTCTATTATATTTTAATAAATACAAGAAAGCTCCAGCACAATTGTAAAAGTGTGGCACCATTGGATATTTTTATTTAAATATAGAATCATCAGGCTTGCTCCCAGAACCTAATTTCCACCAAATTTTAGGAACTTACAAATCATCCATTACAAACTAAACATAAATCAGCATTAGCTTAATTAACATTAGCACTAAAATAGTGAAGTTAATATATTACATAACTCATGTTCTTGACTAAGACCGATTCATGCAACCTAACAATACAACCCATCCAAATGTTAAACCAAAAAAATACATGTTATCCTATGCTGGACATACCCAGGATTCTCTATATACAACAAAATATAACATATCCAAGCTTGTATCCCCAATTCAAATGTACTAATGGTTAAACCAGCAATATATAAACAAAATACACATCTACAAAGGCTACTTGATGACAACTAACTAGTATTCTCACTTTGGCAGTCCTCATGCATCATAGCACTAGAAACTGGAGGTCCACACTGCACATTCTTGTCATTTCCACCAACAAAAAGTGTTGAAATCTGAGCGTCTGAGCTTCCACACCCTTACTGCTGAGTTGAAGTACTTTGTAGAGCACCCACTCCAAATGAACAATGTTGATGCCTACATGTGCCAACATGACTTTCAATTGCTCAGCCATTTGCATATTTGCTAACCTCAAATTCTCCTCTTGTTCGGCCCTAAGCCTTTGTATGCTTTCTTCTTGCTTTCTTTTCATCTTTTCTGCTTTCTTATTTGCCTCATGCATCATACGAGTCATTTTTTCTTCAGTAGTAGCAGTGGCTTGTTTTTGAGCTTCATAAGCTTCTCGAAGATACTTCACTTTCTTAGAAATTCCTCGCTGCTCAGAAACAATTCCTGGTACATCTGCCCAACCAACTCTAAGGCCAAAGCCGCGAACTTGATTTCTGGCCCCAACACTTCTGCATAAATCCTATTGCGAACCTCTGTTGTTACCTCTTCACCACACTCACGAATCTCCACTTCCAGATTTTCAAACGCCAACTATTTGAAAAAGTCTTAATCATTCAAAAATGCATAAAATTTCATTAAAGGTTGCTGGAAATAAATTTGGTTAAGTGAAAATGTACAAATTACCATCATTCTGGCAGATTCAGCATCAACTGAGAGTTGCTTAGGTCCTCGTGTGTGTCATTTTGAAAAAAGTCACACGATCAGGTTCGCTTCCATCATGTTCTTCAGCCTAAGACACAAAAACAGATCTCGAAAACAACCACAATTATTAAACAATCGCAGTTACAATGGCTGAAAATATAGTGCACTATATATAAACACAAACATCATTTGGGATATGGAATATGTCACATATGTTTTCCTCTAACTGTACATGTTTAATTTTTGGCAGGAAAAAGCTTGCTCGACTTCTTCTTTTTGACAAGAGTGCTAATGATGACCATGAGAGATG
This sequence comes from Crataegus laevigata, assembly GCA_963580275.1. Classification (NCBI taxonomy): domain Eukaryota; kingdom Viridiplantae; phylum Streptophyta; class Magnoliopsida; order Rosales; family Rosaceae; genus Crataegus; species Crataegus laevigata. Next base: position 9,014,589 of record OY756949.1, read on the forward strand.
TATTCTGACAAATCTGAAGCAACAATGTGGTGGCCAATTGACCTTAAAGATGGATGGAATGGTCAGTTTTCTTTAAAAAAATCCTTCAAGAAATGTTGTTTTTAATGTTCTATACTTGCGTGCATGCATTTCAAGGTTATTGCTGGAGACATGACTAAGAAAGAAAAACGGGTTCTTTTTTGCAGGTTACTGATTTGACATTGGCCAAGGAAAACCAAGTTGGCTTTGAGGAGTATCTAAGAAATAATCCACAGGCAAATCCTGGTATTGATTTGACAGTTACTGTCTTGACCACTAGCTTCTGGCCAATGTACAAGACTTTTGACCTAAACATACCCCTAGATATGGTATACCGATTCTGCTAAGAAAATTCCCTTGCAAAATTTACTATCTGTTGGGTTAAGAATCTCAGGGATGTTTCTAACTTCTTTATATTTCACTCTTACTTTAGGTTAAGTACGTAGAACTTTTCAGGGAATTCTATCAAACGAAGACAAAACACAAAAAGCTTACATGGATGTACTCACTGGATACTTGTAACATCATTGGGAAATTTGAACCAAAAACCGTAGAGCTTATTGTGATGACTTATCAGGTGATGTATTTAAGATATTAATTGAACTCTCTCTAATCTGTGATCTATTTCTCATATTTTTCTTCTGGGTTATGAGATGCCAATCTATTAGTGTTTTATTTATTTCTAAGATTGATTTTGCTTTATTTTACTTTGGGCTTCAGCCCTGCTGTTATTCAATACTTCAGATAGACTGAGTTACTTGAAGATTATGACTCAGTTAAACTTGAATGATGATGATGTTGTCAGACTACTCCATTACTCGGACATTATTACTTTATGGATAATGCATTATCAATTTGAGGCAAGTCCGAGCACAATTAAGAAAGATCTTATTACTATTCCTAAACTAACCTATGATACAAAATGAGGAACAAATCACAGAAACTACGTCAAGTTTTAACCGTGTACTTATAATAGGAATGAAAACAAGACCAAGTTTGTGAGTAATCATGAGATATGTTCATTATCTGAAGCACTATTCCTGTAACTTTATATTCATCTTTAACAAATCATAAGATATATTGACTATCTTAAGTACTATGTAAAACAAGTATTCATGGCAACATCAAATTATAATAGTAAAATAATCCGCTCACACAATCATTCCGTATTTGAGCAAAAGTTGTTGTCCCAGCTGTGTGACTTGTCTTTAACATTTTTCGATTCTTGGCATTAGTTGCACATCTCCGCTAGTTCACAACAAATAAAGAACACCACAAAGGAAAATAATCATTTTGTCGAACCTTAAGTTTCGTTTCAAATAAGGTTTAATGAAGTATAGTAACTATACTATTGAAAAGTTTTACAAACCTTATTTTCCATTTTATCCCAATGAGCTACCAAGGCTTGCCATTGTGTCTGGATTACCTTAGCATCACTGCAGTGCTTCCTCTACTCGAATTTCTCTAGGGGAACATAATACAACTTACGGAGTTTAGCCCTCCATGTCCTAAAACTATCATGTATTTTCATTTCCACAACACCCCTGACTTTCTCCTCCTTGACAACAGCTCTTGGATTTGTCCAGTCTATAATGACCTACATAAACAATAATTAAGTTGTCACAGAAAATTATAAGCATCCAACAAGTCAAATTTTACAAATTTGTAGTATCTATTGCATTAATACCTAGACCAACAGCCACACTCTATCAAGTTTCAAAGAATCTATTTGGCGCCAATCAGGTAAATCAATTGGGATCAATCCACCATCACGAGCCAACATAGCTATGTAGCGGCCAAATTTGGCCACATTATCATGAGGAGAAATAGGTTGACCGTATCTATTGAAGTTCAGTTTTTCGCGCCTCCCTTGCCCCACCATATTCTGTTAACTCCATTATTCTTCTTTTGAGTTGTGGCTGACAAAGAAGTTGAGCCACTTGATTGCATATTTTTACCACATGTCTCATGGGGTTGGTAGGTTGCAAATGATTCATTTGGAGTGACTAGACCAAATGGGGAATGTGGTTGAGTTTCCATAGATTCCAAAAATGCATCATGATCAAGCATCAGATTAGCCATCTACATTGCAAATTGCAAATGAAGCGTAATCAACAAGAACTATTCATTTACACCAATGAATGTACAATTAACACTAGACAACTATTCATTTACACTAATGAATATACAGTCAATAAGAATATACATTTACACCAATGAATATAGAGTCAATAAGAATTATTACCTGTTTAAAGTTCATGACTCTGCACACGTCAATTTAAAATATTTCAAAAACTGAAAATTAGTAGTGCCATTACCAACGATTCATTGTTACCATGCATTGATGGTCATTGGGAAAAAAAGTTGGGTTTAGACTACCCATGGCCATTAACTAAATGACAAATAATGGTCCATAATTCATCATACCCATCTATTAACTTAATGCCCACTTACAAGACAAGTGGTATTGGAGAAGACCACTGGGTTATGGCTACCTAGGTTCAAGTTAATGGTTTTCAAAGCTGCTTTTTATTTTTATTTTTCTTTACAAGCACAGTTTTAGTTCCAATACTTTAGTAATAAAAAATAGTTTAAAAACATAAAACAGTGATAAGTATTGAATTTGATGAAGTATCAAGTACAAAATAATCCAACAAAAGACCCTTTTTAGGAAAAGTATGAGGGGTAGGAATTGATCACAGATTGTGTGGTCACTAGGGATTTGAGTTAGAGCAAAACCAGAAGTGTGGGGAGAGAAGTGCAACCTCTGATGGCGGAAGGGTTGCCCTTCGCACTGGAGGTTGACTCTTTTTAACATTACCAAGCAAAAAAGTTGTAGGAGTCATTTTTGACAATTTATAAGAACAAAATTTTAATTTATCTGTAACGTCAACATAATCAACCCTAAAGTCCAACTTCAGGTCATTAAATCAGTACTGCAATTTCATAAACACAAACATAATTAACCCTAGTTCTATTTGTCAATTTCATACCAAGCAAAAAAGTTGCAGTCGTTGCACCTACCCCACCCTAAACCTAAACCTATGAACTGTTACCTACAGGTCATACACCCACACTAAATCGGAGCACACCCAACTTGAAACCTTCCAATCTTAAAGACCTGCATCCATCCTAGATTCCCAATCCCAAACCCACTGTCCTCAAACCATAAACCATATTCGACAAAATATACATCCAATTCAACCCTAAACCCTAAAGAACAAAAAACCCATTGAAAAATTGAATTTAAGAAACCTTACCTGCATTTTGGGCCTTTTGTGTCTCTATGTGCCTCATGTGTCTCTGTGTGTATCGCCAGAGGAATGCCTTTGAACTGGATAGAGGAGCTGCGTTGAAGTAAATGGATTCGACAGAGGAGTGGGTTCGAACTGGACAGAGGAGTGAGGAGGAGCGATGTTCAAATTTTTGGAGAGTGAGGGTGAGACGGACTGAGAGATATAAGGGACCTGAGATAGAAATAGGGTATAATTTTAATTATTATTATAAGAGTTAGTGGGCACAATTGTGTAATGCGGTGGTGGAAACCCAAGTTTTTGAATTTGGTGGTGGGAAACCCAAACTTGCACCATAAAATAGAGGGAGAAGTTCAATTTGGAGAAGAGAAAATTAATATAAATCCAATTTTATAAGCCATTATTAGTTATAGTCCATTTTTTTTAATTTGAAGTTCTATCGAAGATTAATAGTGTTTATCTACTTGTACCATAGGGTTTTATTTATTTTTTTATTTATAATACTGTACTTATATTAGAGATTAATTGCATATGTATCATTTGTTTTTTTTGTTTGTAAATTAACTACCTACATTGCTTGCAAAAGTGCCAATCACTTTTTTTTTAGCAGCTACATGTTTTTGGCTAATTGCAGCACGTACTCGTTCCTTGTGCTTCTTCTCCGAAGCCATCTTCTGCAATATGAACTGAGATGTCCTATCCTTCAGAGTAGCCCTTCTTTGTCTCTAAGCTTTGAGCATAAGCAGCCTATTTGCCTCTACCTGTTGAAAACGTGATTCCACTTTCGAACCAAGATTTTGACGTTCCTTTTCAACACTCATTTCTACCTCACATTTAGCTGCTTGCCTCAATTCATCCAATTTTGCCTAGCGCATTTGAGCGTTTCCAAGAATTCAGTAATCATATTTTCTTGTTAAGCGATATGTTTTGTGGCGTAAAATTTTGTTATATCGTTTCTTAAGTCTATTTGTATCTAGTTTATAGTTTAAATCTGAATTTTTGAATTTCATTAATTGGTTTGGGTATAGGAACATTATGAAAAGTTGTCAAGCAAGGCACGGGCGAAACCGAAGAGTCCCTCCCAATCTTCATCTGAAGAGGAAGACCTTGGCCAGCTTCTAGAAGCCAAGCTACAAGCTGCTGAGAAGAAAAGTTAACACTTGAATTTATGTCGTTTAAGAAGCTCACCCTTCTTTGATGTTGTTGGCTTAGAATGATGCTTAGTTTCACTTTCCAATGTTTCATGGTCCACAATGTTTTGAATGGTCCCTCTTTGTTTTGAAGGATTTCACTCTTTATGTTTTTGCTTGTCATGATTGAAAATATTCTTTTTCATTCTCACCAAAAAGTGAACTTGGGACTCTCTTGGACGCATATATTGGGACCGTATTTTTTCAAATGATTTTTATCCCCCAACTAATAATTGTTTCCTTTGTGAAGTTACTCTCTTTTCTTTGCCCCTACTAAGTTATGACTTGGACCAAAACTAGACTATCCATTAGTTGACCATGCTTTCTCCAGTCTCCATGTCCTGATTAATCTTGTCATTCTGTTGCTTACTGTTGAACCAACATGATTTATTGCATTGCCTACCTGCATCACAGATTAGTTGCATTATCTACCTATACCATAGTTTAATTAGATATGACCAAAGAGAAGAAAAAAAAACGTTTAAACCCCTTTTTCCTTAATGTAATAGCTTACATAACAAAATACATGACCAAATTACATAGTAGATATGAGTTCCTGATCATTACAAGTTTGATAATCGTTCCACAATAACAATTTCTGCAACATCTGGTCTTGTTTGAACTATATCATCATCCCCTGATGTGTTTTCTATATCTTGAGCTGTGTTGAGGTCTTTTATATCTGTATCGAGCATGTTGTAAATGTCTTGTGACTTTGTCTTGGTAGCAACAAACCAATCAATGTCAATAGGATCTTGAACATAAAATACTTGTGTTGCTTGTGACCTCAGTATGAATGAGTCATCCGGCGGTAAACAATGTTCACAATTAACTAAGGTGAACCTAAACTCATCCTTCTTAGTATGAAACCTTTTGCTCTTGACATCAAACCAATCACAGTAAAACAGTATAACCTTCCGACCATGATGATAATCTAACTCAATGATATCTGTCACAACACCATAATAATCCACATCTCCATACCTTGGATTTCTGTCGACGGTAGTAGCAAAACTACTAGATTCCGATGCTAAAAAAAATCACTATTTTGGGTTCGTGCATGTCGATCAGTAGAAGCAACTTTAAATCAATTTCCATTCGTGATGTAAGTGGTATAACAGTTTACCCACTGCATCAGTCCAACAGCCAATGCATGTATATCGTCTTTAATAGCTACATCATCATTCGCCCTTATGTTATGTACATGCATTGAATTAAAACGTTGTTACAAAAATACACCATTTTGAGTGCTACATTTAATACTGAAACTTCATACGAATATAAGGTACATTATCCCGACCCCATTGAGGGAAACTATCAAAAGCTTCTCTTTCTGCATCATATATAGTAATTATTCTACCACTAGTGAAAATTACATGTGACATATGTCTCCTACAAGACCAACACATAAATCAATTTAGGATCCAAGCTAGTCCATCAAACATGTACTAAGGTATTCTCATTGTTATAACTGTACCTTAAGTATTCTGCCATTTGAGGACAATTTACTAGGACATAGCGATGGGCCATTTCAAACCTCGAACGTTCTAGTAAAACAATTTCAATAGGGTTTGCTAGTTTGCCTTGGTTACCAAATAGAGGAACTCCTTATCGTGGATCACCTTGCATCACATCATAGTTACATCCATGCCTATTGCAACGGATAACAATAGAGTCCTCCATGTACATGGAGCAAAATGATACTCATCTAAATTAATAGCCACTACAATACATCCTTCTGCTTGACTCTTTTTGCGCACGTATGATTTTAGAAGATGTAGGTACCTGATTGTTAAACAAAAATATTTAAGCAAAAGGTAATGATGAAAAAAAAATACTAAAATTACAAAGTGAACTGAGGAGGTGTTTTACGAAATTGACACCTTTCAATGGGGTACATCCATCGGTATGGGACTGGACTAGCAATAGCAGCTTCATCCGCAAGTTGAATTATCAAGTGTACCATAACGGTAAAGAATGATGGCAGAAATAGCTTTTCCAGATGGCATAGAGTTAAGGCAATACTTTTTGACAAGCCATTGAACAATTCTTTAGTTCCAGTTTTCAAACAAAGGTGGTGAAAAAATCTACTCAACTCTAACAACACTGTAACAACCAATTTCGGTAACACTTTTCGTATTGTAATAAGGAGGAAGACCTACATCAACATATGAAAATTGTGGCTTTTCAAGCCAATTAACTTTTTTTCTTGAATATTAACACAGTTGCTAATATTAGAAGAGTAGTTGTCTGGCACCCGAATTGATTCCAAAACCTGGTACAACATTCTTTTCTCCCCAGGTTTCATATTGTATTCCGACGCTGGAAGATTTTTAAAGGCACCATTTGCTTGTGGGTGGAGATCATGCCTAATACCCAACTTTACAAGTTCAGCCCTTGCCTTAATTCCATCTTTATTCTTCCTTTCAATTTCCAAAAGAGTGCCAATAACATTTTCTGCTATATTTCTCTCTATATGCATGACATCTAAGTTATGTCGTAGTAGGAGATCCTTCCAGTAAGGCAATTCAAAGAATATAGTCTTTTTTGTCATTATTCCACCCTAACTTATGACCACTTGCCCTTGCACCCTTGCCAAATCTGAAGGTCAATTCCGTCACTTCCAATAAACAATCTATGGCACTTCTTGGTTTAGGGAGGGGGTTCGAAATTCTTGAGATCCGTTAAAAGTTTTTTTATGTCTCCGGTACCTGTGTGACATCAGGGGCCATTGTCTATGTCCCATGAATGCAAACTTTTTCCCATGCTTAAGGCGTAAAGAATTGGTGTCATCACAACAAGTTGGACAAGCTTTCTCACCACTCGTGCTCCACCCTGAGAGCATGGCATAAGCAAGAAAGTCATTGATAGTCCACAACAGGGCAGCACACATGGTGAAGATTTCTTGACGGTGACTATCATATGTTCGCAAACCTGTCGTCCATAAATGCCTCAAGTCATCAATTAGTGGTTGCATGAAAACATCAATTGAATCACCGTGACTTTTTTTGCCTGAAATTAGAAGGGATATCATGATATAAGGTTGTTTTATGCACATCCAAGGCAGAATATTATAAACTACAACTAAAATAAGCATACCAAATGGATTGAATCCGTCTCTTGTAAGCCCAAGACGGACATTGTGACAGTCCCTTGTAAAATATGGATATATATTATCCAAATGCTTCAAAGCTAGAGAATCAGCAGGGTGCCTCGAAACACAATCGTCAGTTCTAATCTCTGAATGTCATATCATTGACTCAGCTATGTAACGAGACATGTACAACCTTTGTAGTCTAGGACTTATGGCAAATTAGCGTAAAACCTTTTTTAGTACCTTGGTACATTGGGTCGTTCCTGAATTTCCCTTCCTCTGCTTATATCTAGCGCCACACTTTGCACAAATGATGGCATTGACATGCTCTTTCCAGAGTAGCATGCAATTATTTTGACACTCATCTATGTTTTGGTAATCCAACCCCAAAGCCCGAATAGTCTTCTTTGTATAGTACAAATTTGGAGGAAGAGTCTCACACATAGGAAAATGCTCTTTTATTAGTGCCAGCACTGAACCAAATGCAGCATCACTCACTCTATATAACAATTTTGACTGATATAATTTCACCACAAATCTAGCTTTTTCATCCTGCTACCTGGATATAATTCTTCATCTGCTTCTCGCAGAATGTTGTCGAATTGATGCGTATTAGTTGTTTCGTCACACGCAGAAGAAGATTCACCAACACGGTCTGACTCATCCATATGCACATGGTGTTGCGAGTTCTATATTAGTTAACGTGTAAAAAGTAGTTTGTTGTCCCACATTGGTGAAGTGCATATTTAATACAAATTGTAACTCCTATATATACTCTACTTTGGAGATTAATGAATATATAAGAAATTTTCAAATATTTTCATATATATTTTTGGTATTTACCATGTTTAGTTTAATATGGCATCAGAGCAGTTCGCTCTTGGTGACCTGTGTGCTTTGATTTTGTGCTCACTTTTTTTGTGATTTACTTCGTTATTAAAAAAAAAAAAAGTGAACAGTGCGGCGCTACCGTACATGGCCTTTCTACGCGCGAACAGAGTCTGCTTGTGAACAATGATCGCTACAGTGTGTGAACAGTACTTGCTACAGTGTGAATAGTAATCTGCTACAGTGCGCGAACAATGTTGCTACAGTCTAGTAAATTGTTTTCATTCCGCTGCATATTTTTTGTGCCTTTATTGTTCGTGTTTTGGTTCAATGGCTCAATATAATCATAGTGTTGTTATGCATCTTGGTGGAACAAATAAATGGATAATTGATGCTGGGGCTACTAATCATGTGACTAGTGACCCTAGAATGTTTTATGAGTTATGTGACTATGTTCGTGATCCGTATATTACTAGTGCAAATGGAGCACCTTCCCCTGTGAAGGGTGAAGGCACTATATCTCTTACTCCGACCTTATCACTGGTCTGTGCTTTACTTGTTCCCAATGTTAAGTGCAATCTTTTGTCGGTAGGAAAACTTCTTGATACCTTATATTGTTTTGCTCACTTCTACCGTACGTATTGTTATTTTCAAGACATTCAAACTCAAAAGATAATTGATTATGGTTAAAGAATAAGGGATTTGGACATCTTGACTATGAAGGATACTGTTGTTTCCAGTTCAAATAATCATCAAGTTTTAAGTGTTAAAGTGGATGACAAACATCAAATTTGGTTGTGGCATTAACGATTGGGACATCCATCATTCAGTTATATGAAGCATTTATTTCCTTCTTTGTTTCACACTTGTAGTGATTCAGAGTTCAAGTGTGAAACATGTGTCATGGCTAAGATTCATCGTGCTTCATTTCCCATAAGTGATTCTAAAGCTACTTTACCATTTGATTCGATACATTTTGATGTGTGGGGTCCGGTAAAAGTTACTTCTAATGGATTTCGTTGGTTTGTTACTTTTATTGATGATTATACTCGATTAACTTAGGTGTTCTTGATGAGGAATAAGAGTGATGTTCTGTTGCTTCTTCAAGAATTTTGTACAATGGTGTCTACTCAGTTTCAGACCAAAGTTGAGGTCTTCAAGTCTGATAACGGAGGAGAATATGTGAATCACACTTTGGCATGTTTTTTTCGTGATCAGAGTATTATTCATCAGATGACTACTCCGTTTACACCCCAACAAAATGGTGTGTCCGAACGGAAGAATCGTCAAATAATGGAGGTTGCTCGTTCCTTGATGTCACCTTTCACGAGGAAGTTTTGTATTTTGTGAAGCCTTCTTCCACTCTCCACTTCAGGGGAAGAGGGGGAGTGAAGTGCAGATTCGAAGAGATGATATGGATGATGTGTTACAGGCAGAGTTGGGGTCATAACTTATTATGTTGCTTGATTCTGATTAGTAGGCTATAAATAGTGATCAGCTACCTGTCATTCCTGAAACTATTTCTACAAACAACAGATCAGATGTGCCCAACAAGTTGCCCGTGAGTATGTCTGATGAATTACTTTTTGATGACCGGTTGCCTGCTGCTGGTATGTCTAACGAGTTGCCTGATGATGGCTCATCTAGTGGTGATTCTTTTAACAATTTGGTTCAAGATGACGTCATATATGAGGTAAATTCTGACGATTCTTTTACTTATCAGTTGCCTCCACGAGTTAATCATGGAAAACCTAAAGTACAATATGAGCTTGATATGCATGCCAAAGCCAAATGTCTTATCAACAAATATGTTTTTACTCATCGTTTGTCCAAACCATATGAATCTTACATATGTCAGCTTCTAGTGTATCAATTTCAACAAAATTGCAAGATGCTTTGTTTGAGCCTAAGTGGGTTAATGCCATGAAAGTTGAGATGGAAGCTTTGGAAAAGAATTCTACGGAAAGAAAGCTGTTGGATGTAGATGTGTATTCACTATTAAGCACAAAACATATAGTTATGTTGACCGGTATAAAGCCAGATTAGTTGCTAAGTGTTATACTCAAACCTATGAATCAGGAGACTTTTGCTCCTGTTGCCAAACTTAATATTGTGCATGTTCTTCTGTTCTTAGCAGCAAACCAAGATTGGCCTCTGTTGTAGTTTGATATTAAGAATGTTTTCCTTCATGGTGATCTTAAGGGAGAAGTTTATATGGATCTCCCACCTGGTATCGGAACATTTCCTGGGAAAGGTGTTGTATGTAGGTTACGAAAGGCTTTGTATGGTTTGAAACAATCTCTTAGAGCGTGGTTTGAGAGGTTTACAAGTTCAATGAAGAAATTTGGGTATATCCAGAGTCATTTAAATCATACTTTGTTTCTAAAGCGATAAAATGGTAAGATAACTGCATTGATTATTCATGTTGATGACATGATAGTGACTGGTGATGATCAGAAGGAGATACAACACCTTGAAAAGTACCTAGCTATTGAATTTAAGATGAAAGAATTGGGTGAATTAAAGTATTTTCTTGGAATCGAGGTTGCACGATCCAAGCATGGTATTTTTCTGTCTCAACGGAAGTATGTTCTTGATTTGTTAGCTGAAATAGGTATGTTAGATTGCAAACCTGTTAATACTCCGATTGAGCAGAATCATCGTATGGGCTTATTTCCAGATCAAGTTTCTACTCATAAGGGACAGTATCAGAGGCTTGTGGGGAGATTAATTTATTTGCCTCACACTCGCCCTGACATTGCTTATGCAGTTAGTGTGGTAAGTCAGTTTATGCACTCACCTAGTGAAGCTCATATGGATGCAGTAACTCATATTTTGAGGTACTTAAAGATGGCTCATGGCAGAAGCTTGGTTTTCTCTAAGAATGGTAATTTGAATGTTGAAGGGTATACAGATGCAGATTGGGCAGGTTCTATCACTGATCGGCGATCTACATCTGGGTACTTTACATTTGTTGGTGGTAATCTAGTTAATTGGAGAAGCGAAAAACAAAAAGTGGTGGCTAGGTCAAGTACAGAAGCTAAGTTTCACGGTATGTCTCATGGTGTATATGAGTCGTTGTGATTAAAAAAAATTGTTGAGAGATCTTGGGTCTAAACCTAAGGGTGCTATGAAACTTCATTTTGATAACAAAGCTGCTATAGGGGTGGGCACGGGCCGGGCTGGCCCTAAAATTGAAGGGACCAGACCAGACCCGCTTGAGAACTGGCTAGTTCCTACGGGTCCAACGGGTACCCTGTTTCTTTTTTCTTTTTCTTTTAATCGAATCAGGATAAGAAGAAGGCACCGTCGGAGCACAGGCTGCTGCATAAATCCAACTTCTTAGCCGGCTAGAGAAAGCTTGAGTTGACCACTTTGTGCGCATTCTCTTCACCATTTCCCACTGCAGCTGGACGAATCAAATGAGGGGTTGCAAAGATGTGAACTTGGCAAGGAATCTTGAACCTGCTGGGCTTGCAGCGCATATTGGGCACAATGCCTTCGGCGGAAATCAAATTCGATCAATCAAGGGGGCAAGGACGGCGGCGACGGAGCGTTCGATGTGACCCACCTGACGCATTTCGGTATTAAGGACTTTGATGGCGTTGGAATCGTAGAGATTGAGGGGTTTACGGACAAGAACCACCATTTCTTGGCCACTGATGTGCCTGAATAGTATTGAATTCCGACGATGCTGGCGATGACAAAGCCAGGCATGAAGGTGTCTGCAGAAGAAGAGAAAGACTACTAGTCTTGGTCCTGGGAAGAAAGAGCGGCAAAGTCATTGGCATCTTGGTGGGGTGTGGGTGTGGGTGTGGTGTGCCTGTGCTCCGGGAAGGAGAGTTGCAGAGATAGGGGAGAAGAAACAAAGAAGAGGAATGAGGGAGAAGGTTCGAGATAATAGGGGAGGGGGAAACACGGGGAAGTGAAGTGTGTGTGTGTGTGTGGAGTGTTCTCAAGAGTGAGAACCGTGACAGGGAGGAACAAAAAGAAGTGGGCCTAGGAGACCCAGCACTAGGGTATTTTTGCAAACGAACCGATCCAGGCACTCGTTTTTCTATACTTTTGGAATCGGCCTAAACCTAAAATTTCAAAGGCCTGCCCCGCCCTGCCTTGTTTCTCTTTTTAAAAATTAAGACCAGCCCCATGCTTGCCCCTACCTGTGGGCCCAGGGCCTGTTTGCCCACCCCTAGGCTGCTATTGAGATTGCTCATAATCCAGTGCAACATGATCGAATAAAACATATGGAGATTGATTGATATTTCATCAAGGAAAAAATGGATGTTGGAATTATTATGTTTTCGTTTGTGGGATCAGAACATCAATTGGCTGATATACTTACTAAGGTTGTGTCTAATAGTGTGTTTTCCAACTCTCTTAACAAGTTGGGCATTCGTGACATCTTTGCACCAACTTAAGGGGGAATGTTACGAGTTCTATATTAGTTAAAGTGTAAATAGTAATTTGTTGTCCCACATTGGTGAAGTGTATATGTAATACAAATTGAAACTCCTATATATACTCCACTTTGGAGATTAATGAAAATATAAGAAACTCCCAAATATTGTCATATATATTTTTGGTATTTACCATGTTTAGTTGAATACATGGTTACTGAAAACATCATGAAGCATCGTTGCCATGAAATTTTCGGGGCTTCTTTCATTAAGAGCTTCGGTAGTTGGACTTCATATGTTATCAAAAGTATGCACTTATTTGCCATGTTCAACCCAAGGTACATCTATGTAATGGGGATCCATACCCTCGACATAGAGGTGTTCATCGACTTCAAGTGGATAACGATAAAACATATTGCAACAATGTCGACAGGGCACTTAATTTTTCTTTGAAAGGCAACAACATCTAAAGTGTTACTGATGAATGCACGCCTGCCAATCAAGTATTCATTGGTCGTCCTCTGCAGATGCACCCATTCTTTGTTCATCTTTAGCTTCAAGGATGTATGAAATTATAAGGCATATGATTACACAATATGATTAGTGAACTGAGACAGTCAAATAAAAAATTTCCTAAACATCCAACCTAATATCCCAAAATTCACAAACCAACTAAAACCAGATGTGATCTACATTGAAATGGCTTATTCACTAACGCTCTACACTACTATGAATAGAATTTTGTTTAATGAACTCCATTTGAAGTCTTCTACTGAAATCCTACAACTTATGTTGCCAGAGACTTGTAGTTGTTGTTTTATTCATACAATATATCAAACCACAAAGAATTTTTCACCAAACAAATTAAGTACCAACAAATCGTAGAAACAAAATGGTTCAATCTCTCTCCCATGTTTTTCCATTATCCAAGCGAGCCACCAAATAAGAACATAAAAAAAACATATATAAAATTCAAATACCTAAAGAAAGCCACACTAGATGTGCAATTTGGAGCAAAACGTGCAGGCTTGGATTTTCCTTTGCCCAGATGTGCGGCTAAATTTATAGAAACCCAAACTAAAAATGGCAGACTTGGTTTTCCTTTGCCCATATGTGCAGCTAAATTTATAGAAACCCCAACTGAAAATGCTAGATTTACAGACACCCTAATTGATCAATTCTGAAAAGAAATGGGATTAGTACCTGAAATTGGAAGGAATCGAAGGAAGTGAGAAAAGGGTACATGTGGGAATTCAGGAATTCTGAATTCGCATTGAAGGAAGCCCGAAAAGTGCCGACTTTTGGAGGAAGAAAGTTTGTTCCTTTTCTGTGGAATGAAACTACGGCGCCATGGGAGCAGGCTTGGATTAAGACTTTTCTTTGTGGTTGAAGTGGAAGTATGAAAGCAATCGGAAGCATTTTTTTATTTTTGTTTAAGACCCATCAATGAGAAGTAGAGTGATTTATTATTTATTAATATTTAGTGGACACAATTTCTATCATTAGTGTCATAAAAAGGAATCTACAATTATTAACTCCTTTGTCTATTCTTCAACTTTTGCATGGAGACCGACCCTAAAGGCATAGTTGTTGGTTATGTGTCACTGCATGAAGGACTTTTAATACAGTAAAAAAAAACACTTACTATAAGACCAAAAACCATATTACCAAGTATAAAAAACAAACCTGCAGGAAGATAACAATCTAAAAAGCAGTTCAAAAAGATACGAATCTAACAAACATTCATTGCAATTGGAAATAATCCATTGTAGATCTAAAACACGCCACTTAATAATACGGTGTAGTGGTATTCTTCTTTACTTGTAAGTGAGAGATATGAGGTTCGGCTCTTGCGAAAAATGAATTTGAACAATATTATTGCTAACTTATTTTGAGGCTAAAACATTGCACAGTAATAAACAGCTCCACACCATTATTTACCACAATTTTATAAATTTTAATTATTGGTGTGCTAGAGGAGGTAAAGACAAAGGAAAAAACACATACAATGCTCCTGACAAATAATTTTTATAGACACATAATGTTTTTTGTGCCCATCTTCAGTAAAAAAAAGTTGTCATTTGACCTCACTCGGCACGGTTTATGTGCCCATTACTGTGTTGTGTCTTTTCTTTTTTAACATTGGACACCATAGATGGTGCCCTCTATGGAATGGGAACTGTTTAAGCTTTTTGGTGGTCAAGTTTCGTCAAGGCCAGAAGTTTCCTATAATTATAAATATTTCATATGTGATGGTACTTTAGTTGCTACACCTAAATAGTTTTGCTCAACCAATCTTTCATCATCTTATCATTTCCACTACCACATCCAATTGATCATCGTCTCATATAATCTGCAGAAATGTGGAAGAAGAGATCACAAATAATGCAGAGAGAGAGAGAGAGAGAGAGAGAGAATGATTTCTTGTATCCCACACTACTCACAAATGATCACAGTTTTACGGTAGTAGGTTTACTTTGGCCATGAAATGTTGGAGTTTTATGCATCAAAGTGGCCCACATCGGGGAACACAAGTTACACAACTCTTCCAATAGCGTTTATATTAGGATTGGAAGAGTTGTCTTCCAATAGCAATTATGGTTGGTGGTGGATTAGGCCAGTGGCTAGAATTTGCTTGATTGTTTGTTCGCTGCTTGTTTTCCGCCTGCTTGAATTGTTTGTTTGCTCGTTTTTCTCAAATCGCTAACTTGTTTTGTTCGCCGACGGAACTTGTTGTGTCAACTTAACGGAGGACTAGTCTTTTCATGTTGGCCTAACGGAGTTTGTATCAGCATCTCCTTGTTGACAAATTTAATTATGACGTGTACCGCCATGAGTTTGACGAGAGGTTTTAGAATTTATTAGTTTATTTAGAAAATTAATTAGAAATTTGATTTTGTAGTATAGTATTTTTAGTATTCACGCATTAGGATTTCTTAGGTTTTATAGTTTGTAATTTAGTTTGAGAGAACAAGTTAATCACAATGTAATATTACAGTTTATGTAACCGTCTCGGCAAACTCATAGTTCTCTAGACTCTTTCGTTTATCGAATGTTCAACTATAATTCTTATAACAACCATGACACCCCACGTAATGTATCGTAAAAACCTTTGGTATGTCTGCCCTATGCAGGTCATCCATAATCGTCGTCCTATTTGTCCTTATTCTTGGGAAAAATCTTTATAGCATTCACCCTCCTCAGCACCCGGTGCCACCACACGAAGACCTCACTGTGGTACACTTGGTCGCTGTGTTGTACGAAACCATGTCATCTAGGTGATCCATTAAAAACTTGAATGTGCAGCGGGATGGCTCAATTAAACGGAGTCGCCAGTGATGTGGTAACAAAAATCCGTCGTCTTCGGTGATAGGAATCTTAACACACACGTAAAAGGGTTATTGCATAATACTTGTAAGAATAACAAGGATATTGTAGTATAAGTGGTTATTGCTAGTTCGTTCTCCACAAGAATTATTAAATAATTTGAAACAAACCAAATTCCAATTAATTATTGTAAAGCAAAGATTTGAGATGATTGATTTTATGACCTAATTTAAAAAAAAACGAATTTAATTAATGAAAGTAGACAAATTTGCAATATTAAAGATGAGGAAAAAGGAAATAGTTTTGTAGAAATCAAGTTAAGAAAGCATTGTGGATCCGCCGTGACCTCAACAATTCTATATAGTTCTCTACTTATGACATATACATGCATATTTTGAAGGTTAGATTTTCCTAATATATGCCTGCTTGGACCCCCAATATAGAGCATATATCAAACATGCAATCCGTCAGTGGTATTCAGATCAAATCTAAACATGATGACTCATTAAGTTTTGTGAAACCTTTTGAAAAATCATGCAACCCTTAAGATGTGATATTTATCCTAAGTGAACTTGCACATATTAATCACAAGAAGTCTTCATCAATTTCAGGACCGACCTCTGGCTTTTTTAAGTATTGAAGACCTGAGAGAAACAGAGTTCATACCCCTGTGGTTTTTCACGTGGGATGTAATCCTACCTCTATACTTTTGCAATTTTAAAATATTATCTTATATATGACTTTAAAGTTTTTGTTAATTAATTTTTTAATCAAATAGTATCTGCATTAGTTTCCTTTCCATATTTCTAGTGTTCTAGAATTTTTAGTTTGTGTGTAATGTTTGAATTGATTGTATTAAAATTGGTTGTGATTTTTTCTTTCTTTTGTATTACTGTACAACAAAGACATAATCTAATCTATAAAGTTGTTTGTTTACATTCTTTGATCAGGAGCTGCTAATCAGTTATTAACACAACTTTATATTGTTGGGTATTTACGAACTTATCATTGTCGTGATCATCAGTACTTGTATGGCTATCTAGCTTGTGGCCTTGCTGGTCTCTCTATATGTATGGCTATCGGCAGTGTCGATGATGTCGGTGTTAGGTAATATCTCTCTTTCTCTTGGAAAGGATTGGCCTTACTCTTGCTAAGGGTGTAGCTATCATATCACTTCAATTGTTTCTTAATTTATTTTTTGCACTTGCTCCTTTGATCAATTATTTAGCTACATATATCAGAGTCATGATATGATGGCCATTTTCAGTATTATTTTAGATAGTATACAATACCAAATAATATATTGAAATTTGATATTCTGAACTGTATTCGTTAGATTGTAAATCAACATGAAACTACAAGTGGCAACATTGTCAGGCACAAGGAGTTTAAACTTCAAACACTTGGAATTGGTGGTTTAGGTGCTGAGTTTGCAGATATATTTCGAAGAGCTTTTGCATCCCATGTTTTTCCTCCTCATGTGACAAATAAGTAAGATAACTGATTCTTCTAGTTGCGCTGATATCTTTTTGGTATAACTTTATACCACACTCCTTACTGGAACAACTTTGATCTTCCAGATAAGGGATCAAGCATGTAAAGGGTATGCTGGGCCACTTGGTACTTTAAAGACTCTCATGGTTCTTCAAATTGGAAAGATGTTGAACAAGAAAGAACCAAAGATTTGGAGTTTGATCCACCTTTTTCTTTAATTATTAAATTTCTGCATTGGTGATTGGTGAGATTTCTGTTTTTGTGAACTATGCTAGATTGTTAATGGCCCTGAAGTTTTGAGCAAGTTGGCGAAACTGAGAAAAATGTTAGGAATCTATTTGCTAATGCTGAGAATGATCAAACGGCTCGCGGGAAGGGAAATATATACATGCCAAGTGCACTTAGTCTGGTTTTTCAATAATTTCTAATCTCATTATGTCCTTAATTCCTCTGGAGACTAGAGTGGCTTGCATGCGATAATCTATGATGAAATGGATGCTATTTGTAAGGTATAAATATTTCTTATTCTATGCTTTTCACTAAGATTCTTATTCAACTACGTTTTATTTTCAATTCAGAAAAAGTTGTGGGACTCTCTAAGTTTAAGCAAGAAGGGAATGTGGTTAAGTGGGCTTGATTGCACGAAGAACTTGGGTCCAACAGCTGCAGTGCAGTGGGGGAGGATAGGATTCTGAAGAAGGGCTTGGTTGTAAATTATGTGGGATTTGTTGTAAATAATTGAAATACGTGTATATTGTGGGATTTGTTGATTTTAAAAAAATTTCAAATTTTCTACATTAATATTTTTTTTTTTAAATAGAACCTATTAGGCACAATTTGAAAATTGTGCGCATATGATTCAGTCACCTGACAATCTGACATGGTTGTCAAAATTAAGACACAAATAGGCTGTTATTTGTGTTGAACTCTTTGAGCACAAATAGCGATATTGTGTGCTATCAGCAATGGTGATGCCCATAGAGGATACAGATACAAATATAGTTGCTGCACTGTTGTTATTAGTTTATGAGCACAATTGTTGGTGCTTTTTTTACCTCAAAGGGCACATATAATTTATTGTGCGTAGTGCTCATTTTTTTGTAGTGTCCATACTTTGGACATCCTTCCCCTCGCTTACAAGTACAACAACAATCAAGGACGGAGAACAGAAAGTTTTACTAATTCTGTTTCGTTGTTGCATGATACTGATACTTACAGTTATGGACAATTTATATTCTTAAGTTTAGATAAATGTCTGATAGAAAATTAAAAATTGTCCATAACTGTATGTACGAAAATTATCACAAAAAAAATTTATATAAGAAAATATTTAGGTATGGACTTTTCGGTACACTTATGTATATTACATATTTTCTTCACCATTAATATTATATTTTAGTTAGGTACGAATATTTCGGTACACTAGTTTAATATACTATATTAAGGCTACCAACGTTTAGGTACCAACGTACCATAGTTCATTATAATTTTTAATATATATGCACAATATTTTCTAGTTTAGGAACGAAAATAAGAGATAAAGAAGGTAAGACTTATGGTTCATGTATAAAAGAGCAGCCCATTGTATCCGTCTTAATGAACATCTTTCTTCACCAACTTGATGTGAAGGTGCAAGACTTTATGAGTAAAGAAGAGAGAATTAGGTATGTGTACGATGCCGATATAGTTTTTGCTATTAAGGAAGAAGCCAACTCAGAAATGGTAAACCAATAGTTCAAGAAATTCTTTAATGAGGTCTTGACTGAGCTCAAACTGGAAGCAACTAGTTTTGAGCTCGTTCTAGGAATAAGCAAGCCATGCTCTACCTTAGTTCTCGGAGTCCTAATATAAATTCGTCCGGATAGAAACTTGGAGCTAATATAAATTCGTCCGGATAGAAACTTGGAGTTAAGGGCAGCCATTAATAGGTTAAAAAACAAATTGTTTCAATCATCGACAACAACATAAGATAAAAGGCAAACGCGTAAAACACTTTGAGAAAGCGCTCATTCCCCGAGTATTCTAGTATCTCGCTCTCTCAAAGTGTTGTTGCACTGCTAACAAGGTACTAGCTTTTCTGCAAAATTCATACATTCAAAAGTACAAGTAGTATCTTCAACTACATCAGAAGATGGAATCTCCAATCGTAGGAATCACGCTCATTCACTAAAAGCGGATGAATTCGCGGGACTAGACCTGACATTCATGTTGTGTTTCTTGTGTTAGTGTCATTTTTGTATCATACCCAATAGCTTAACGGGTCATGTCTTGTAACACCTATTAAAGTAAATGGGTGATATGACCCAACCCGAAATCGACCAGTTAATATTATCAAGTAATATGACCTAACCCGTTAAGAAAAATATATTTTAAATCAATAAATAATGAAAATGAAAAACATAATTTGACCCCAAAAAAATGTAAAACATAATACTAAATTAGTATGTACATACTAAATTTCAGAGTTGACTCATTCACGAAAGTTGTAAAGTTTGTCATTACGAGTGATTTTATATATCTTTTTTTCATACATTTTTCACACTTCTACAATAATTATTAATTTTGCACTCAATATAAAAAAAATACTATTTATGAGATTTAGAGGGTTTTAAAAATATAAACGACCATGTAACCATCGTCTAACCGTAGATGATGCAATTACAAGCGTTTATATATGTTTTTACATTTTTCGAAATTATACATTAATGATTATGAATTTAATTTATTTTGAACTCTCTTAAAAATACTATTCATGAGGGTTGTATGATTTTAAAAATTGGAGTTTTAACGAAACACTCCCGTTACTATTCACTTTTAACGAAAAACTATATTTTTACCCTTCTCTGCTAGACTGCTACTATTCAGTATACTTTTATTTGTCATTTTTCATTAAAGTTTTTTTGAACTTTTCGTTAGTTTTCCTTTTAAAATTCAAACGATAATGTACCCATCCTTAAAGTGTAGAGGATGCGATTACGAGCGTTTACATATTTTTTCACATTTTTCACACAAGTAAATTAATTATTATAATTTTTTAATGTGTTTGATATTTTTATTTTTAATGTGTTTTATAATTTTTTAATCTCACTCTTTGTCTATAGTATACTATAAAAATAAATAAATAAATAAAACTTAAAATTTTAAAATTTGTATAGAATAATAATACAATAATAATTAATAAACAATATATACATATCCATTATATCTATTATTTTTTATAGTAAGTTTTTTAGTAGTTTAAAAATAAAATCATCAAATTAACTTTTTTCTTATTGTGTCGAAACAGGTTAGTCGTGTGTCACTCTCATGTAAACATGTTAAGGACCTGTTATTAATAGGGTTCATATTGTGTGACCCAATTAGTTATCGTGTTGACTCGAAACCCGTTATTTTCGTGTCGTGTAAGAAATTGTCAGGTCTACGTGGGACCAACTAGACAAAGATGAGGTGTAACATCCCACATCGCCTAGGGGAAAGGATCATGTAAGACTCATATGTATATTCCCATCTCTACCTAGCACGAGGCCTTTTGGGAGCTCACTGGCTTCAGAGTTCGTCGGAACTCTGAAGTTAAGCGAGTTCGTGCTAGAGCAATCCCATAATGGGTGACCCACTAGGAAGTTCTCGTGTGAGTTCCAAAAAACAAAACCGTGAGGGCATGATCGGGGCCAAAATCGGACAATATCATGCTACAGTGGAGTCGAGCCCAGGATGTGGTAGTGGCCCTGGCCGGGATGTGACAATTTGGTATCAAAGCCACTCCTTGGCCGGAAGTGTGCCGATGAGGATGTCGGGCCCTTAAGAGGGATGGATTGTAACATCCCACATCGCCAGGGGAGAGGATCTTGAAAGCCTTATATGTATATTCTCATTTCTACCTAGCACGAGGCATTTTGGGAGCTCACTGGCTTGGGAATAAACGGGAACATCCAAAATGAGTTAGGTTAATGTCATGATTTCTTTTTTCATTGTTTTCTCATTTAGGTACATTTATAAGAAACTAATTAGAGAATTATCAAAACTAATGAATTAAAATGTGCATAAAAATAAATTCAAATTTAACCGAGAGACGTTGCGAAAAATACTCATAAATATTAATTATAAATAAAATATTTATTTGAATTAAAGTACACATCAAATGTCTAAAATCAATATGTAATTTAACACCAAAAAGTGCAGGACGGTCTTTTTCCCTTAGGCTGGGTTGAAATCTTCGACAAAGTTTCTATCGATTGAAACTCATTGTATGCACTCTATCCTCGTTGATGTACATATTTCTTCCCAACTAATGAATATCGTACCTTCTTCTTAAAAAACACAAGATTTTAATTAAATTCAATTTTTTTTTTCAAAAATTATAGTTCAAAAACACTTTTGAATGTAGGATCGTAACTCAAAATCTAACAACATGACTTGACAAAAATATATGTGATAAGATACCATATGTATTGCATTATGCTATATGCAAAATCCGAAAATTAGAAAACGAAATATATAACCATTAAAGGTTCCATGTCATAAGTACTTGAAGATATATTTCCATTAATTACACTTTTTTGTTTTCAAATTTGTCTTATCCCCAAACCACTCTTCTCTCTCATTTTTGTCAAAACTGTAGATCTCATACCTAATTCTCTTTTTTTTTTTTCATTGAAATTTTTCGCTTTTATCTAGCACACGCTCATTCCTTCCTCCAACCTTTCCGTCAATTCTAACCCAAATCTTTCCCAACCTCTTTCCACCAAAGATATTATACCCCACCTACCATTATTTATTTATTATTTTAAATTCTTTTTTGTTTTTTCAAAATTTTAGTATTGAATTAAATAAGGGTTTAAGAGTCTTCTTTTAAAAGGATAAATATGTTATTAACATTTTCGCTCGGGCCAGTCAACTTTGAGGTTATTTTTCAGCAATCTCCGGCAACGATTGGGCTTTCAAATAGTATAATCTTATTCTACATTTTCCTATCTTCATTTTGATATATTATGGGTCGAATTTGGTTAAGAAACGATTGAGTTACGAAGCTTTGAAAATTGCCTAAACTTCCGGCCAAGAGCTCCGGGACACTTAACAGAATTTTTAACGGAAGGATCAAAATGATGGATGGTGGACAATCTCAGGGACCACTTTGATTGATTTGGAATCTTAGGGACCAGAGTGATGAGTTATGCACATCTCAGGGACTATTTCCGCTATTTACCCTAGTTTTAATTTTTTTTTTTTTATATTTTGTAATCTGTGATGTTTAGCAGCATTTTCATTAACCATCAATTATAGTTTTAAGTTCTATTATCTAGCACATTATCAAATACAATATAAATAATACGGTTATTAGCCCAACATTGCACCAAACGTCCGACTAATTTAGTTAGTACTATCTAACGACTATTTATCCTATCCGATTTAAATAGTAATATTGTCTGAGCTGCCAAACGAGGTCTATGTGCCAAATTTGACATATATTAGTAAAACTATGAGACACACAGTTGACACATCATCATTTAACGATCAAATTAACAGAGGTCGACATTGCAACAAATTCAAAGTTAATATATAATGTTGCAATGTTCAAAAAACGATGCATGAGTTTTTTATATGACTCAAAGTTGAGGTGGTAAAATGTAATTTTTCCAATCTTTAAACTTTTTTAAAATTATTTTTTGTCACTTGGCACAAATTTGATGATCCTGCCAGCAAACATCTTGGACCAAACTTGCCACATCATCAACTAACGGTCAAATTGATGGATTTTTAATGGAGGTCTGACATTGCAATGAAGATTAGGTTGGTATGACATCATAATGTTCAAAAGATGAAGTATAAGTTTGTTATGTGACCCAAATTTAAGGTGATAAAGTATAATTTACTCTATAATTAATGAGGTGTGATATCCACACACTCCTGTTTACTTCTCACACACCCTTTGTTAATTCCTATCCGTTGATCTTTTTTCATTTCATCTGATCCGACAGCTGAAAATTAGAAGGGTGTGTGAGAAGTAAAAAAAGGTGTGTGGATATCACACCCCTAATTAATAAAAACACATAGGTCATCATGTATATACTAAATTATTAACTGTATCGCTCTCATAAGTAAATTACATGTAGAGATCCATGATTTTACCTAATTTATCTGATAAATGCATCTATTAACACATAAGTTACAAGTAAAAAACAGAACTTCATCATCCCATATGTGTATATGCATATATAAATGAGCCCAAAGCAAAGAAGAAAAAAACATAAAAATTCTTCTATGCCACCGAATGTTTCAGTCTAGGATCTGTGACGTTGATCTTCCAATGCTCATCTGGGAATCCTAATTTTCTTGCCTTACTTCGCTCCAACTCCAGATAAGCCTTCCTCTTCTTCGTCAGTACACAAAAGCTCTGCGACCGATCGTCCACAGAGTCGTAGACCTTCCACCACCGCTCGTGCGCCACGTCACTAGCGTAGATACGGTGGCCCGCGAAGTCCCAGTTACAATCATAATCCCTATAACAATGCCATGGCTTCCAACCCAAGTAATGTATCGCAAAAATCTTGGGTGGCTCCGCCCTAAACAGCTCATCCTTAAATATCGCCTTGTTTGTCCTATTCGCCGAAAAAATCTTTAAAACATTCACCCTCCACAACAGCCGGTGCCACCACACGAAGACCTCATTGAGGTAGCCCTGGTCGCCGCCATTGTTCGAGACTATGTCTTCTCGGTGGTCCATTAAAAACTTGAACGTGCAGTTGGAAGGCTCGATTACCATGATACCGGAGTTGAAGAGGTAAACAGAGTTGCCGGTGGCCGACATTTGTGGAAAGTGGAACAGGATATCGAGGTTTCGGAGAACAATGATGTCGGCGTCGATGAAGACGATTTTGTCGTATTCGATGAGCTGCCATAGGCGGAATTTGCTGTAGTTGTATTCGTTGTAGGTGCCGTTTTTGGCTCTAGGGTTTCTGATTCGTTCGATGACGTGGAGCTTCCACCCGGCGTCTGAGAGAGCGTCACGCTTAGGGGCGGAGATGGAGTTGTCCAGGAGGAGGACAAGGTCACGTTTGGTACCGGTTTGGAGTAGACTCTTGGCTAGGGTTATGGCACCGCAAACATACGAGTCGGAGGAGTGGAGGACTGTGACGTAGGCTTCTCGCTTGGGTTTGTTTGTTTTGCTTTGGATTTTAGCCAGATCATACACTGTAACAATTATTAAATTCTCATCAACTTCAGAGATTATTGTAGAATACAATTACTTGTGTCACATTCTGGTACAATGGTCTATTATCTCTTTTTTAAAAACCTGATGAAATAAATAGATTTGTAATTATATACAACTAGATATGACATATTTTCTCATTTAATACAAACTCTTCAATTTAGGTGAAAAATGAATAAAGGATGTTTTTACACTTAATAACTACGTATTGATTTTATACATAACATGTCTTTTTATTTTGTGAATATATATGATCTGTAAATCATATGCACAATTGCACACCTCCGATAATAGAGAAAAATGATTTTGATGGGAGAAGATGAAAAAGGAAACAATATGGTCATAATTTGGAAGCATACCTTGTTGTCCCCAGAAAGGCAAGGCCAAATTGCAAGTGCCAACAGGCAATGATACCTTTTGCCGCAACCTAGCCATATCTGGCTCAAACAACCACCAATTCCCTTCCTGTCTCACCAAATCATCGCACCTAAATATCTCCAGCATTGGCCTACACTTGCTCCAAAAGAACACTTTAGTTGTCTTCCTATTCCCATCCCTCTTTCCTCTCCTTACAGCCAGATTAGCCACTATAATATGAACTTGGAGTCTAAACACCTCCCTCCTCCATCCTTCTTCCGGGTACTTGCATGGCAACTTAGCAACCACCATGTCCATCTTCTCATAAATTTGAATATTCGGCATTGGTATCTTGGGGCAAGTTGGGACGTCATTCTTTTCCTCTTCGTCAATCCACTCAGGAAATAAATCATGCCATTTGATGTTATCTGAAATATGGTTAAAATGGATTGGTATGGTCTTTCCAAGCTTATTCCACTCACTCAAATCATACTCATCCATATTCACCATAGCAAATTTCATCCCCATCCCCATACTTCCATTAAAAAAGCTTGGTACCTCTATCTTGCTCATACTGCCTTTAGGCCTTGGTATGTTGCCTTTGGTCCCCTCCAACACTGGCTTCATCATGGTCTTAACTCCATTATCTACCTGCTTACACAAACATTCATGAATGTTAATAGTGTTGAAGAATAAAGCCTCACATTAAAAATATAATAGAATAATATACAATTTATATTTAGGAAGTTCAGTACCTCAGTATTGTGACCAAGTTCACGATTAAAGACTTAGTACTATGGTTAAGGGTTGAGCTGGAAAGTTCTTGATGGGAATATTTGTAAATATCAGGATTGATGTAGGTATTTTAATATGACATGGGCATTGAGTTATAAAATATGTACTTGAATTAGGTCCCTCACCCAAACATTGGCAAATCCCTCTTGCACGCTTTTTGTAATACTCATTTCGTGCATTTTTAATCCCTCCTATCTAACTTTTTGTGATCTATTTCTTCATCATTTTGTCTAAATATCTTAGAATTTGAAAATCCCTCACCCAAACATATATACCCAAAAAAAGAAGGTTCTTGCTTAGCTCCTCAAAAGAAGGACATTTACCTTGTGATGGCACTCTCGCTCTGAGCACCTCAAAAGAGAAGATGCGTTCTCATAATAGATGGAGGAAGATGGCTGCAGAAGAAGGGTAACATAAACAATGAAAAAGAAAGCAATAACAACCAAGTTGATTCGGATCACCAAAGCATCTTTCATCATGTTTACAAGACCACGTCCAACTTCAATCATTTTAATTTTGGTGCTCTGAAGATTTAATAAACACTAACTAGTTAATCATGGGAGATTAGAATGTATAAATTTGGTGAGAGGAGTTTAGCTGCAGTGGTTAGAGAACTAAAGACAGCGAAAGAACACCATTTAACAAGCTCCAACTGCCTTTTCCTAGTAGTTTGGGACTTTCCTTTCCCTCGCAGACAACAGCAAACAAGGTCGGAGAAGAGAAAGCTTTGCTTCTTCTGTATAGGTGTCCATGATAGTAATCCTTATGGTTATGGACATTTACTTATTTTAGATTTCCAGAAAAATACCCTTGGATTGTCTCCACTCTCTCATTGTACAAATCATCTTGAGGTTTTTTATAAACTACTCTCTCTTTTTGTAGGTGTAACTGTCTTTAAATCAATTTATTGATGAAATGGAATTACCTCTAAATGTAGGATCATGACTCAAAATCTAACAACGTGACATGCATGACAAAAGTATATGATAAGATACCATACGTAATTCTACGTAATTCCCTTAGGTTATATATAACCATTGAGGGTGCCATGTGACAAGCACTTGAAGATATCTATCCATTAATTTCACTTTTTGTTAAATAAAAGCAGTAGATAGTATTTTTCATGAGAAATGGCAATATTGGTATTTAATTTAAAATGAATACACAGGCAGCTGCGGATCTAAAAAAACTTATCCAAAGGGTCACATGTAAAAGTTTACAAACGATGCTTAGACATATAATATAATAATTTTAAAAGTTAAACCACAGTTCCTTCATTCATAATTTATAAAACAAATAGCAATACAAGTTACAATTGTTCACGACGCGTTTTCATATTTTAAAAATGTTAAATTATAATAATTTGCTCTAAATATATACCAACATGCTATCACTCAACCATTGATCTCCCATTCGGTTATACAATGAACTTTTAAAAATATTTATAGCATAAAAGGCTCTCTCCACAAAAGCAATAGCAACCAATAGAATTAAAGCCAATGTATAGAATTAAAGCCAATGTAAGTAGCAATACACATGATTATATACACTATTCCTCCACGTCTCCCCTATTTTTTTTTTGTTTTGATAAAACTACCAATTTCTTTCAATTGAGAAGATTCAGTGCTTGAATGCATATCGCCCAAGTTAATAATTTTTAAAAGAATACTAAGAAGTTAGAAAGCATCTACAAAGAACAACTCTAACATTTAAAGAAACATTCCATTGAATGAAGCCCACTTCCCTCCTAGAATAGAAAGCCGCTTTCGGGGGAGAACTCTTGCTCACAGGCTCCCTGAAACCAAGAGACGAGACAGAAGATGCATGGCCAAGAATGGAGACTCTCATATTAGTTCAAAATTAAGGTCTTCCTCTGGGCGGGCGGACCCTCTTTCTTTTATTGTATTGCTGCCATGCGTAAGAAAGAGATAACGGTGATTTCTGAAAAAACTCAGACTTAGGGCACGATCGTTTCATTTGTATTCATCCGGAAAGAAGAGCTGGTGGTATTTTGGACTAAACAGGTAAAGATACACCCAAAGCACCCGTGGAAATTCACTAAAATTCGAGGGGTCTACCCAAGAGGATTTGGATGCACTAGTATTAATATATTTTTGTGAAACCACGCTAGCCCTTAAATTTTTTTCTTTTCTAGTACAATAAAATTCCGTATCGTTTTGAAGAGAACAAATCTTTTAATATTGCATCTGATTGTTTTTGGAACAAGCCTATTTAATTCTGTAGCGTGTATTATTTCACCTTATTGTGCCTTTATTTATTATAGTAAAAAAAAAAAAGAATTCTTGCCTTTCAAGTAATACTTCTTAAATAGGACACTGTCTAAAAGATACTATAGAATCCCATAAGAATTTATGCAATCACATTCATAACTAAATTAGAACTGCAAAACTTCTCCTCAAGTGTGTAAATACTCAAACAAAGGTTGCACCAGGTCTTCAGCGATGTAGCAAGAATAATTGATGAAGTTGCCAACACAATAAGCGGATGCTAATCTAAAAAAAATGGAAGAATGCATATATAAGTAGTACAACTCACAAAATCTAAATATGGTAAAACCCAGGGTAGAGTAAAAACGTATAGTCTAAGGAGAAAAATGAAAACTTGCATTAAGTCAAAACAGAACGTCTTAAGGATGCAAGTAGAACACACACAAGGGTATGATCAGCCCATGATGGGTGCCTCGTTAAAACCTCGTCAGGTAGCAAAAATTCAAAGGGAAAAATGCTCTTAATCATAGGAAAAAAAAATAGTACATTATGATCCAGCGAGTATACTTTTGGATATTCCCACTGAGTTTTGAAAAAACTATCAAATGAGAATTTCAAGCAATCTAAATCAAACATTTTTGCATACTAATTCCTTGAATAAGTTTATGGAAAGTAGACTTCGGCAGTACCTTCGTAAAGAGGTTGGCAAGGTTGTTATGGGAAAGGGTTTGCTTGACTTCAATCTTCTAATGCTCTTATTATTGGTGTGAAAAGAAGAATTTCGGTGCAATATGCTTGGTGTTGTATCATTTGATGCATCCCTTTTCAATCTGGTTGATACATGTGACGTTATCTTCTTAAATCGTTGTAAGGACGTCAAAGACGGAGAAAGGCCACTAGTGCTTCGAATATGCTCTACAACAGCTCTCAGCCAAAAGCATTTATGTGTAGGTTCAGTAGGCCGAGAATTTTAGCATGGTTCGAAGAAGATGCAACGAAGGTCTGTTTGGTTAACCTCCAAGATATTGCAATGTCTCCAACGGTAAGACATAATCTATTTGACAACGTGCCTTGTGCGGGTCAGAAAAGTAACTTCAATCAACATAACTAACAAGGTAAGAGTCAACTTGATGGCTGAGGGGCAGTGACACTCGAGGTCGCATAAGGGTAGAAAGAAAAAAAAAACTAAATTTTTTTAGCATCTTTGAAGTAATGAAAGATGTTTAACACCAGCTCAATGTCTGCATGTAGGCGTGTTGCTATATCTTGTCAAAAGATAAACAGCGAATGACATGTCCAGTCTAGTGCACTGAACTAAGTACAACAAATTGTAGATTGCACTGAAGTATGGAGCTTCAAGCTCTAAACCTCTTCCTCATTCTCTTTGGAACGGAAAGGATCTCGTTTTGCATCTAGCGTTCGAACGACCATAGGAGTAATTATGTTTAATTTTATCCTTATTGAAGTGTCTCAATACCTTTTAAGTGTAGTTCAATTGATGAACCAAAATACCATCTGAATAATGCTCGAACTCCAAGCCGAGACAGTATTGAGTTTTCCCAAGATCTTTCATCTCAAATTTCGACTTCAGGTGCGCAGTAGGTTTCTCAATCTTTTTAGGAGTCCCAATGAGATTCATGTAATTGGCATAAATTGCAACTATCACAAATCAAGAATATGACTTCTTAATAAACACGCATGGGCATAGTTCATTGTTCACATAGCCCTGACTAATCAAATACTCACTCAGACGGATATACCACATTCTCCATATTGTTTTAATCAGCAGAGAAAATGCCATAACCTAATTGACAGGGTGTTCTTGGTCTAGAACTATTTGATCTAGTCAATGTAAGTTCTTCGAGAAATTTCGTATAGATTTGTGTATCAAGACACCACAGAGATATACAATTACCACGTCCATAAGCTACATATTCAGATTTTTTGAAAATTACCAAATTGATAAGGTAGTGGAATGTTATAATGTCCATTACAATAGAATATGTCTTCTCATGAGAATATAACGTACTTACTAGCGCGTGTGACCAGAAAGGGAATTTATAAGGTACTTACTAGTGAGGTTTGGTCTGTGATTTAATTTTCATGAGAATACCTTGGGATAAATGCATATACAAGCTTTACTTCAGATGCTACGGGTCATGAGAATATGGGATTATCCGTTTTTACATTGCTTCAGCCCATCAAGTTGTGTGATAAGTTTATAGCTAAATCTTACTGATTCAGTTGACCAAAAAAAGAGATTATCCCATAACACCCCCTTGCTAAATTTATAATACAATTTCTACAAAATGTTCAGTTTGCCCATAGTGCCCCATAGTGATCCTGATAGGTGTTGAACAGAACTGATTTTAGCAACCCAGAGGCTCTAGTTTTTCAATTAGAAACACTCTCATGGTCGGTGAGATTGTCTTTTGCAATCAAGATATAATTTTAGTGACATTTCTTGTTCAATAAATACTTATCATATATTTAAAAAGTATATCAATTGTCCAATAAATGCTTGCACCTTGTGCCTTTAGTTACCAAGGAATTTCTCTCATCATATTAGTCGTTAAAAAAATTAAAAATTGATGGGTCCGTCAATTAATAATATATACTACCATTATTTTATTACTTGGAAGAAATTCTTAAATACATGAATATATTTCCGGTTCCACAATAAAATCTCTTATTTTTGTTGTGAGGAGAGGGGTAAAAGAGAAAAAATACAACACAAAAACGTCATTATTTCTATCTACTCCTGAAGATACTGTTCATCTTTGCTGATGATCAGATGGAACTTAATTAAGACTTAAGTCACTTAATGTTATTTAATTAAATTATTAAACCATACTTAAGCATATTTTGTTTTGAAAGCATTTTGTTTCTTTGTGCCAATAAATTTCCAGTTATACATTCATACGTGATGATCCTAAATCAATTCAGTTGGTACACCTACTTATTTTTGCTCAACCAATCTTTCACCATCGTATCCTTTCTCTATCACACCGGATCAATCATATATCCTTGCCTTCCATTACACGGTCCCGATCAGATTAATTAGTATTTTCTCTTAATGTTTGCTCTTAAGTCTTAATGACTGATAGTGACCAGCTTACAAGAAAAAATTATCAGATTTTGCTTAATCACTGTTAGCACTTAATAAACTATGAATAACCCATAAGTTAACAAATCATAAATTATTCAAACATTTATTTGTGACGAAGTAAACTGATAAAAGTAAATAACGGGCATGGTTTTCATAAAAATATAACACTAAAACAACTATAGTTTAACCACAGTAGTGAAAAGGTGTTGAGTTATTGCATAACGACATAGGTTCAAACCCCGTCTGTAGCTAATTTAACAAAATTTATCGTTTGACAAAAAGAGAAAAAAAAAAAGAGGTCTTTTGATATAGGTCCAATTTTATTAGTCTCTTTTGATATGGGTCCAAAATTGGACCTAAATCAAAAGTAAGTACACAATTTTAGGCTAGAAAAATTGGAGCTAAATCAAAAATAACTAAAAATTAGATCTATATCAAAAGAGGCTTATAAAATTAAACCTATTTCAAATTTCTCCAAAAAAAAACATCAAACGGTTTTAACGTTTCAAATCACTAGTTCCCTAACAAATTAACGTGTCCCTCAATTAAGCCCATTTACTTTTCTTTATCAATTAGCTAATATAATGACATACCATAGTGTTTACGCATATCTCTCTAAGCCAAAAGCTATAAATGATTATATATCTCATCTATGTGAAATTGTCATGCTGCCATCTCGTTCTTGTTTTTATAAATAGAAAATTCATTTTAATGCTTGACAAAGGTGACTTTTAGATAAAAATTATGAGTAAAATTAAAATCTAATTATAGTCCTTTGATATATTAATAACCTCATTTATTAATTATATTTTTATTTTTTTAATTATTTATCTTTTTCTTTCTAATTTATAATGTATTAATTTTATTTTATTTCATTTTCATTTCATTCATGGTAATAATTTTTGTTGTGAACATTTAGATAAACTTATTTTTGTTATTCAATATATTTCGATGTACTTTATCTTCTTCATTTAGGTACATTAAATTCATTATAATACATTTAGGTACACACATTTCAGTATATGCATTTCAATACAAACATTTAGGTACACACATTTCGGTACATATATTTCGATACAAACATTTAAGTACAATAATTCAATATAATACATTTCGGTACACACATTTAGGTACATTAATTTAATATTAATATATTTCGGTACATACATACATTTCGGTACTAACATTTAAATATATTAGTTCAATATAATACATTTCGGTACTAACATTTAGGTACATTAATTGAGTCTTTCAAATTTGAAAAATGTTAAATAAAATTAATAAATTAAAAAACTCTTTTTTGGTAAAAAAATAAATTAAAATTTGTGTATTAATAAATTTAAATATTTAAAGGGAGACATTAAATAAAATGCACATTAATTATTTTGAATTAAGGACACATTAGGAACTAAAATCAATATTCAATCTAACACCAGATTTTTTTTAAAATTTTAATCTTCTTGAAGGATTAAAGTTCAAAAACCCCTTTTATAAAACATAATTACAAGTTAAAAAGAAAACATCTTATCCCATGAGTATATGCATAATGTATATATAGTCTGGTTATGAAACCGACGTGTAT
The DNA here is from genome assembly GCA_963580275.1 of Crataegus laevigata. NCBI lineage: Eukaryota > Viridiplantae > Streptophyta > Magnoliopsida > Rosales > Rosaceae > Crataegus > Crataegus laevigata. The sequence continues at coordinate 9,047,469 of OY756949.1, forward strand.
ATGATACTTCTATAACAAAAACAAAAATGACAAGAAAAATTAATATGAATAAAAAACAATTAATAACATACAGATTCTTCTATGCCACCACGTTTTTCCGTCTAGGGTCTTTGATTTTGATCTTCCAATGCCCATTCGGAAACCCTAACTTTCTCGCCTTTCTTCGTTCCCAGTCCAAATCATTCTTCCTTATCTTCGTCAGCCCACAAAACTTCTGCAACCCCTCCTCCATGCCGTCGTGAAACCTCCACCACCGCTCGTGCGCTACGTCACTAGCGTAGACAAGTTGGTCCGCCACATCCCAATTGCAATCATAATCCCTATAACAAAGCCATGGCTTCCATCCCAAGTAATGTATTGTATAGAGCTTCGGTGGATCCGCCCCAAATAGCTCATCCTTAACCGTCCTCTCGCTTGTCGTGTTCGCCCAAAAATTCTTCAAAAAGTTCACCCTCCGGGGCAGCCGGTGCCACCACACGAAGACCTCGTTGAGGTAGCCCTGATCGCCTCCGTTGTACGAAACAATGTCGCTTCGGTGGTCCATCAAAAACTGGAACGTGCAGTTGGAGGGCTCGATGACCATGACCCCGGAGTTGAAGATGTAAACGTCGTTGCCGGTGGCTGACATTTGTGGGAAGTGGAAGAGAAGGTCGAGGTTTCGGAGGACGATAATGTCGGCGTCGACAAAGATGATTTTGTCATATTCAGTGAGCTGCCATAGTCGGAACTTGCTGTAGTTGTACTCGTTGTAGGTACCATTTTCAGCTCTAGGGTTTCTGATTCGTTCAATGTGGTGGAGCTTCCAGCCGGCGGCTGAGAGAGCTTCACGCTTGGGGGCAGAGATGGAGTTGTCTAGGAGGAGGACAAGGTCGCGTTTGGTGCCGGTTTTGAGTAGACTCCTGGCTAGGGTTATAGCGCCACAAACGTACGTGTCGGAGGAGTGGAGGACTGTGACGTAGGCTTCTCGTTTGGGTTTGTTTGTTGTGCTTCGAATTTTTGTCAGATCATACACTTGATCTATTCCTGTAACAATATTAAATTCTCATTAATTATAAATTTTAATCGTTTAGTAATGTAATTTGGACCACATTTACTATCAATGTTAATTATATTTTTGTCATACATTTTTCGCTATGTTTGTTCTGTTAATCAAGTTAACAAATTTTTTACTATATTTCAAAATCTCGTAACAACTCTTTTTAACTTTATACTCAATTGTTGGTGGTGTACAATTATGTAGTTATTTCTCTAAACACATATTAATTTATTTATTTAAAAAAAAAATAGACACATAATTGTAGACGACTAATTAAATTTCAAAGGTTATGGCAGAATTTAAAAGCATACCTTGTTGTCCCCATAGAGGCAAAGCCAAATTGCAAGTGCCAATTGGCAATGATACCTTTTGCCGCAACCTAGTCATATCTGGCTCAAACAACCACCAATCCCCTTCCTGTTTCACCAAATCATTACACCTAAATATTTCGAGCATTGGCCTACACTTGCTCCAAAACACCACTTTAGTTGTCTTCCTATTCCAATCCCTCCTTCCTTTCCTCACAGCCAAATTAGCCGCTATAAGATGAACTTGGAGCCTAAACACCTCCCTCCTCCACCCTTCTTCTGGATACTTGCACGGCAATTTGGCAACCACCATGTCCATCTTCTCGTAAATTTGGAAATCCGGCATTGGTATCTCCGGGCAAGTTGGGACATCACTCTCTTCTTCTTCGTCGATCCACTCAGGAAATAAATCATCCCATTTGAAGTTATCCGAAACCTGATCGAAATGGATTGGAATGGTCTTTCCATGCTTATCCCATTCACTCAAATCATTCTCATCCATATTTACCATGCCAATTTTCTTCCCTTTTCCCATTGTTTTATTAAAAAAGCTTGGCACCTCTAGCTTGCTCATATTGGCTTTAGGCCTTGATGTATTGTCTTTAATCTCCTCCAATACAGGCTCCGTGATCTTAGCTCCATTGTCCACCTACTCACACAAAAAAGAAAAAGAAAAAAAAAAGCCTCCCTTTTATATTTAAACAAATACATAAAAATACCAAAGAACAAAATTAGTTGTTAATTACGACCAAAATGATGATTACTAAAAGGCGCAAGTGATGAATACATGTGTAATCGTGTGAACTACTAGAAAATGGTCGAATCATTAGATCATTTGTGAAAGGACTCGCGTGCATTTGTGTACAAACCAGTGCAAACGAGGTAACACGAATATCTCCGGTTAAAAAAAAAACCAAAAAACAAAAAAGAGCTCACCTTACCTTGTGATGGCACTCTAGCAATGAGCACCTAATAAGAGAAGCTGCATTTTCATAGTATATGGAGGAGGATGGCTGGAGAAGAAGGGCAGCATACACCATGAAAAAGAAAGCAATAAAAATCAAGTTGATTCGAATCACCAAAGCAGCTTTAGAAGGTGTGGCCTTCATCATCTTTTTAAGACCAGCATATCCTTCCATCATCTTTTCGGGACTCTCTGCATATATATGCTCTCTCTCTCTCTCTCTCTCTCTCTCTCTCTCTCTCTCTCTCTCTCTCTCTCTCTCTCTCTCCACGATTAGATTACATTAACATAAACACTTGTTGATCAAGGGGGGATTATAAAATATGTGTGTTTCATGTGATGAAGTTAGCTGCAGTGGTTAGAGAACTAAAGACAGCGAAATTAGAGTAAATCTCAAAGAAAAGAAAACCATTTAAAAAGCTCCAAGTGTCGCTTCCTTGTTTCGGACTTCCGTCCCGTCGCAAACAACAACAAACAAGTTCGGAGCACAGAAAGCTTTGCTTCTTCCCTATACTTGTTCCATGATGCTTATACTTATTGTTATTGACAATTTACTTCTTCCAGAATTCCTAAAATACCCTCCTAAACTACTGTTTTTTAACTGTAACTTTCTTTATATCAAATTTTGTTGATTATAAATGGAATAACGTGGAAATATAAGATCGCATAGTCAAATCTTAACAACATGACATGCCAACAGTATACATGATAAATACGATAAAATACGATACGTGTCCATTTCAATTAAGTTTGTTCGAATGGATGTTAGAAGCAGTTGCCCATAACTTCAAAGAAAACAAAACTAAGCCAGAAAGATATATTTCCTTAATAACCATTTTTGTTTATAAATTGTCTTATCTTCCCGTTAAATAAAAGCAATAGATTGTGAGGCAGGGGTGACGAATGGCAATGTCGGTGCTTTTATGTGAATACAAAGGTATCCCATGCAGAAATCGTCAAGCAAGCACCCGGCCCTCCATCTTCAACAACCAAATGGTTGGCCTGTCATCTTCTTTCGTGCAATGAAATGTCGATTTTACCCCTTACGAAATTGTGAGGTTGCACCTATATTTATAACATACTTACATTTTTCTCATTATTTTCTCTCTTTATGCTTTAGGTTAGATATCAGTACATCATGGTTCATGAAATGATTAGAGGACATGACCTATCGTGTCGTGTGGTAAACCATCACACTTTATTTTTTTAATTACATGTTAACATCTTGATTTGGGACCAACTGAAAGATGGGGCCTTGAGGAAACTTTATTAATGTCCCCCAATTCAAGAGTGCGTTACAGTTTAAAACCTCGTTTGGTGCCCAAATTTATTTTTTGGACAATAAGTCCTAACACAAGATTAGAATTCTAACACTTTTAAAGTGGTTTCTCGCTGATGGCCCGGGCCCCTTTGGAAGGATTGAATTAGATTCGATAAATTTATGTAATTGAGGATCCGTTGCCATTTGGTGGGCAAGGTAAAATTGAGTCTTATAGATATGATTGAATTGTCAGGGACACGACTTATAACTTATGTACAAGAATAGATTAGATAATCCACTCTATTTGTGGATTCATAACTCATCTAGTCAATAATGTCAGTCTCATATTTTGACACAACAAATAAAGGACTGGACTCAAATCCATTTTAATTGGTCACAACCTATTCCAACCATCCCACCAAACATGCCTGAAGGTATGCTTGATGAAATGAATTTTCATTTCAAGCAGTTTGGAGGGATTGGACATGAAAGAAAACTCATAATCCTACAATTTTGTGCAGACTGAATGGGATAAGTTTCCCTCATCAGTAATCAATTTTCTACATTTTATCCCTGAATATACTTTAAACATAATGAATTATCCAACCAAATCTAATCCAATCAATCACTAAACCAAAAAAAATCCTTCAACTAACAATTGAATAGTTGGTACATAATATTTAATATTATTAAAAATTGATTAATTTAATATCAATTAAGAACAAAAATAGGACTTCACAACCACTCCTAAACATAAAATACCAATTTATAGAAACTAAATCCGCACTAGAATTCAGCAACCCATCACCAAATCCACATAAAGAAACAAAACCCCAACACCAAATTCTCATATAAAATTAAACCTGCCTCCAAAATTTTCTTGCTGCGTAGTGTTTTTCAATAGCAGGTTAGTCAAGCTTTACATTGGTTGGTTTGGGGTTTGGTGGTTCACATTTCTTTGCGGCAAACTATTTCTCAATCTGCATTATTACTTCTTTGGAAGGAAAAAAAATACATGGGGTATGGCTTAAAAATTTGGAACTTTTGGTGATCCTTAAAGTACCGCCCGAAACAACGTCATCTTACAAGATACTACACAATATAGTGTTCCTGTCATAGCACTTCCATATAATTTAGTGTGGCCTTTCGACATGTGTTACACGGGGTTTGGAGAGCAACATGGTGTTTAAATAGTTGAACACTCTTAACCCCTCTACGATGTCAGAAACATTGATAAACTCTCTAGAGAACAATGATATCAAATTTATCGACTGATTTTCCACTAGTGTCCACAGTTGGCAATTCACTGACCTTGGGCAAAAACATATTCGGATTGTTCCATTCTGCCATGTTCTCTATCAAGCTCGGGTTCTCCTTGCACATTATTGACCAGCTACAAGGGAAAAGAAAGAGGCGTGAGGTGGACGGCTGACCTGCTTTATATATGAACCTTCTGAAACATTTAAGGGACTCACTGCTAATTTAAATCCTTGTATGGTTAGATGAAGATGGGCTTTGTATGCTTCAGGGTTTCACCACATCTTGAATGTGCTGCGAGTAGCTTTTTCCTGGTGGAATGAAAATCAGGTCTTCCCAGCCTGAATTCTTTTCACTTGACTGCATTAACATTGAAATTCTTTCAACAAAAAATACTAGAGATTAGGAGCCTACGAATTAATATAATTCTCACAATAACAAGACCAAATACCTCCATTTTTCTCAAAACATCTTCCAAACTGCCAACCTATTGAAACATTTAATGAAATGATGAGAACGCAATAATGTAACGAAACGGGATGGGACTATAATTTAGAATTTCATTCTTCAGGAGACATTTTTTTAGTCCTATTTTACCACTCTCATGAAAGTTTTTTCACATCCACATTTTTATTTCAAAGAACATTAAGTGTTGAGGGCAGATTATATATTACCATTATATGTTGAGAAACCCCTGGTCCTCTGGATGCTCTGGATACCTTTGACAATTCTTTTTCAATATCTTCCTGCACCGTGGAAACAATATTAAACAATGGCTAATCAATCTCATAAAAGCAAGTTACTTGACAAAGAAACACCTCAACAAGGGCTCAAGGCCTTCAACCTACCTTGGTGAAATATATTGGGCAGTAACGCTTGTTTTTCTTCTTCATAACCAGAAGGTCAGACTGTAAACACAAATTCCTCATAAGATGAATTGGAATAGTAATACACAAGCCGGCAACACAACAATAAGTTCTACTGCACGAGGATCACCCAGATAATTCCCAGAAATTGCACTAGAGCTAGGAACAGAAATTAGTCACTTAACATGAGCATATAAAGTCGGGCAATGTCCGAAATACTAAACTTATATTTTGTTAATATGCAACGTAAATGCACTACTCATGCGTGAATTACTACTGTCATCCATATTATGCAGTACGAAGTTGGAGGTGTTCATCTCCTAGACCGTCCTACCCAAAAGTTAGCATGTTTTGAAGTACTCCTGCAACCTAAATTATCTAATAAGACCATTAATAATCAACAAATAGAGTATTCTACCTGAAAAACAGGAACTCCATCAAATGCACTCCTGTCAGCGGATTTGAGCTACAACACAGAATATATGACAGTGAGCCACTCTTAATTGTTTCAGAAATGAAATTGTTAAGCCATATGATACAGTCAAATTGTAAGGACAAACAGTAGGCTTTCTGATCAAACACAGTATAACATGTTGCAATATATCCATTTCATCAAAGCTGCATATTCCCACTATGTACTGGATGTCTAGAAAATTAATATTCGGAAGTGTCGATATGGAGCATATATGACAGTTATTCCTAGATTTTCTTCTGAAGATAATTTCTAAAAAAGAAAGATGTCATGCATACTATATCACAAGTCCATAAGAATTGGAAAAGAAATACAAATACATCTCACCTATGAAGCAAATACAAAATGAACCGAAACACTAAACACTACAGAAACCAACCTCAAGTGCATTCCTTATTTGAACTGGGTCAGGCAGAAACCGGAATGCAATTCCTTCAACCTTCAGCATGTACACCTACAAGATACATAGCAAATGAGGAACACTAAATAGTATTGATCTAGCATTGTACATATTATCCAAGTTTAAGGCAACCAGTAATGTGGGAATTTATAAAGTAGAGTAATAGCCCTTGTTACATTGGAAGCGGATAACAAGTCATACAGCCACCATAACTTTGTGAGGCCATATGGATTATGCTGTCGAATAGATGGAACCTTCCTCAAATTTTCACCACTCACACATGTTTCATCCCCACTTCTTCAACTACTGAAATTACTCAGGACACCAAATTCTAGCCTAAAAACAATTACTTTGCAAGTTCACAGGCAATGTAATAATATGGAAATATCTTCTACTTGTTTTTCACTTTCTACCAAGTCACCTGGTCAAGAGTAATCGGGACAACTTTAGCCGCACTTCGTAATTCTCTCCTCGATCGAACCTGAATCACTCAAACATAAAACCAGCTGAAAATTCAAGCCATAAGAGAACACACATAACACATTCCGAATAACTGACTTCACAACAGTCCCAATTTAACTAAATGCAACTTTTTTCGGTCGAAAATCAAGCAAAGCATTAAATTTCCAATCAATGAACCCAAATGCAACTAATTCCTCAATCCAATTAATCTCTAAATGCAACTAATTAGTAATCCTATTAATCTTTCCCTCCAAAAAAGTTAAAGATACTAACTTGAGCGAGGAATGCTTCGGCATCTTCGTGCCGAAAGCAAAGCAATCCAATGGACTTGGCCTCATTGGGGTCAGAGATGAGAACGAATTCATTGTTCGAATTGCTAACCGTATATACGGCCGTGCCCGCCAGGCTCTTCGCCACGTGGTCAGAGCTGAGGGTAGCAGCCAGAGCGTGATTGCTCTGAGCCAGCCACGCGAAGGGAGGAGAAACCGGAGCCGAACGCATGCGCCTGCTCGCCGCCGGCGCGAAGTTCCCGGCTATGGTTCCGGTGACCCGCTTGGTGTCTTCGAGGCGGGCGGAGAGCTCGGCGCCGAGGCGGAGGCAGTGCTGGTGTATGAAGGTGGAAAGCGAGAGCAGAGGGTTTGAGCGCGGGTAGGGCTTTGGGGACTCCATCGTTTCAGTGTGAGTGACGACCGACGAGTAGAGCAGAATGGTTGTTTCGATAAAATCAAATTTTAAAAAACAATTTGTTTAAAAAAAATAAAAACCATTTGTTGGGCTAAATATTGCAACCCAGTTTGAATTGTAATTAGTGGCCCAATACAATCCAGCCCGTATAGTTCGGTGGCCCACTCCATAGTTGTAATTCTTTTTATTAAAATCTATTTATATTTCAAGAAGAAAGAATATTTGTTAGCTCCAAAGTCGTAGCTTAACTTATCGTATCATGCACCGGCGGAGTCAAGTACAAAGTTTCAGTGGGCTAAAGTATAGGGAGATTTTTAGTTCTTTAAGTTTAAAAATACAAATTATTTGGCTTATTTTATGATTTTTAATTGTGGTAGCCTACTTAGCAAATAAAAAGTCTGAATCTTATAATTGTTTTTAGGAAAAATAAAAATTAATAAATGTTAAATAAACTCATCACTCTGATTAATACAAAAAATTATTAATAATAAATGAAAAATGGTCCCTTAATTTATTCATTTAAAAATTTGAAGGCTAAAAACCTAAAAAAGAGACTATAAATTTTTTACTTCAATTTAGTACTCTCAAATTTATTATTATATAACTTTATGTAGACAACAAAAAAATAATCAACCATTCGATTTCGTATAATTTTAATTTAACTTACCCATTGAATAATTCATGACTCCGTCATTGGTATTATGTTCACGTTTGCCATTGGTAGTGACACAACCACTTCTAATCGCCATAATAGTATAGTCAAGTTTTGTTTTGTGAAAGCTTGGAACCGCATCTATAATCTATTTGTAGATTGATTAATAGGGAAGTTGTTGGCGTTGTTTCACTCTTGCTTTCAGTTAAAGTGTCAATAATAATCCATGTTAGTTTACGGAATGAGATTCCGATGAAGTATTGTGACAACCCGTCCTGATACATATATTATTTAAGTCGTGAATTGATGAAATTACACCTTCGGGGTTGTGAGTGTGCGGATGTGTGTGTGTGAAATGGGCCAATTGCATAATTTACAAGGTTTGGGGACAAATGGAAAATTTTTGAGATATTTGTTGATTGGAGGCTTTTGGACCACTCAACTAATCAGACCCTCTCTCTCTCCTATCCGTAGCCAGTCTCTCTCTCTCTCTCTCTCTCTCTCTCTCTCTCTTCACTCACTCTCTCTACCCATTCACGTACGGCACGCCCACAAACCATTGCAAGTCTTCACGGATCGAAGAAACCAATACCATATTCGTGTTCTTTGAGACCAGACGAGTGCAGTGACACCATTTCGGGTAAGAAACCTATCGATTTCACGTTGAAAACTCGAGCTCCGAGTTAGGTACTGTTCATGAAGTTCTTGTGGGTTGTGTTTTAGGCAAAACTAAGCTCACCACGAGCCTTAGAAGGTTCCCAGAAGTCTCGGAGACCATCGTTTGCAAAGTTTTGACGTCAGGATCGAGTAGAATGAAGGTGGCCGGTTTTTGGAGAATTTCCCGACGAGATTCCAGTCGTTTTTCGAGGTTTTTGAAGGTATAGACTTGTTCTACTCTTAATTATGAGTACGTAGGAAGAAAAATGGGACAAAATGGTTGAGATATGGACTAGTTATAGCGATTTGAAATTTGCCCAGAAACCGGCGACATTTTCCGTCGCCGGCGAGACCAGTTCGGCGAGCTAGAGGACAGGGATGACACGTGCCGCGCGTGGGGGGTGCGTAGCACCGTGCCCTGGCAGGAGCGTAGGGGCGCATGGTTAATCAAAAAAATTATTTTAAAAATATTTTGACGTCCGTGACGTCGAGTAGGTCGCGTTGGTATATTCGTATGCCAAAATTGAGCTATGTATAAGAAGTTATTTCCGTAGTTGCGTATATGTGCTTAAATAACGTATTTTTAGTAATTTCTCATATAGGTGAGACTTATTCCAAAGACGAGCGTAGCCAGGCTAGATGTGGGGGCTACGACCCGACGACCTATCAGTGAGTGGGCAGCTATTTTTCCATATAACCTATATATATATATATATATATAATGATTTTCCCAGAATCAGCTTTTAAATGAAAAGTACGTTTTTATCGCCATGCATATAACTTAATATTGATGCATGAGTATTCATATATACATTTCATGCATATGTTGGTGCTGATGACGCCAGGTAAGTACCAGGTAAGTACATGCATTGTTGAGAAAGAACATACGATATATGATGAGATATGATGTGATATGTTAGCTCATAAACCTGCACATATTGTTAGTGCTCACGCCCAGAGTTAGGGACACAGTCTTTCATGTGTCGTTCACCTCCCACACCGCATACTCGCCTTGGATCCAAGTTAGGTACACAGTCTTGTCGTATAGCCCACCTTTGAGTGGGTTCGACTTGTAGGTGACTCGCGTTCATTCGCACAGTTTTCACGTGATTGTAGCACTAGAGCATTCTTTATATTGATACAGTGATGTGATGATGACCTCATGAGGATATTGATGTATGTGCAGTGTATATATATGTGATGAGATTGAGATGTTATGAGCTATATGTATAGCCGAGGGCTGAGTTGATATCTAGTAGCGATATGGTTATCGAAATGCATCGTATTACATGGTTCTTGAGATTCTGAATGGTTATTCAAATGCATTGCATGACATATTATGAGATACGTTTGATAATGTTTTATGCTGAGAAAGTTTGTGATATATACGTATGTATTATTTTCTGGGAAACTATACAGGCTTTACGGTGAGGGGCTATACTTTTGAGATAAAGAATGATTTGGAAAAGATTTGTTTTGCTGACACACTCAATTTTGTTTTTCGCCCCTCCAGGTTCTAGATAGCTAGAGTACCCGTGGTGGCTGGCGAGGACCATTCGGCAGTTCTGACAGACTCATTATTATGTAGGACACCCGTTGGTGTTATTCGAATTTAATTATTCATGCTTGACTGCACTTTGACTTAGTACGCTCTGGTTCTGTATAAGTACTATATTATCACTCTAGCACACTATCTTATCTAGGCTGCTAGTGGATTGGCTTAAATCAGTTCGTATTCTGTTATTGATTTTTGCTTCCGCACTGTGCACTTGGCTACGTCACACTCACGTGACGGCCAACACGCTCCACTTTCGGGTCGGGGTGTGTCAAGTATGCTTTTTTTGACCTTTTTGTTAAAGTGTGATTAATTAGGTCTAATCCATGCTTATTTTACCGAATGAGATTCTGATCAAGTATGCATTTTTTGACTAGCTACCATCAATTTTTATTCACAATTTTTGTAGAATCGTTACTTGTTCATTAAGGTGAGAGTCAGAGACAAATTAATTATGATAATTTAATTAGCCAGGCTGGTGAACATTTTATCCCAAGATAAAGAAAATTAGGCTCACTACCAACAAAGAAAATAAAGTCGAAGGATTGGGTCGAATATTTACTAAATGCAACTACGGATATGTCACAACATCATAATTGGTATGTTCTATGTAATCATCCAAATCTTCCCACAGTGGGAAGAAGATGATCCAAATATTAATATCCATATCATTTTATTTACAAAATTTAGATTATCTTCTTCCCACTATGGGAAGAAAACTTATTATCCAATTATGATATCCAAATCTTCCCACAGTTGTTATCGACATATTAATATTTCTCTTTATAGGAATGTATATTAAATAATGGATAATATGTTTTCCCTCCCACTTTCGATTAACGACTTTTACTGTCTGAATATTATAATTGAAATTGTTTATTCTTTTTTTATCATCATCATCATCTAAAGATCATATCTACCAAAATTATTCAATTTGAAGATCTTTTAGTCATTCATATACATAAAACAAATGAAGGTTTATCATGATAATGTTACTTGTTATCAAAATCGTTGATTGGTTTAACACATATGGATGGCTATACGATCTCCAGATTTAATGATTTTTTTCATAAACGATATTTAGATGATCATTTAAAAAGAACGAACAATTTCGATCATAATAATTGGACAATAAAAGCTCGTTAATCGTAGTGAGGGGTGGGGGGGGACAAATAAGTCATTCCATAAGGAGACACAAGCATTATCCTTAAATAATTGAATAAATCCCGTATTTGGATAATGGGGTTGTAGATTATTTCGTTTCATATTATCCATACTCTTTATCCATTTGACATCTAAAGTGGTAATCGTTGTCTACCTACTTGTCTATATGATATCCGTAACGTTAAAGACATCTCACATTTGAATGTTGAGTCATTGAGAAAAAAATACATATTTTGAGAAAATTATCGATGCCATGGTGTGGTGGTCTAAAATATTCATAATATCCCAATATTTTTATCGAAATTTCCGTGTTTTTTAAATTTCTATATTTAAAAAAACACCAATGGGATTCGAACCCCTCCCATTTTACTCCTTCAACACCTTGACCACCATATCACTTATGTTTTTGTAAAAATACGCTAAAATATTTACATATTTTCTACACTCACAATGTTTGCCAGCTCGCTATATAATCAACTTAAATCAGTTAAATCCATCATGCAGTGCATTTCCTTCCAATTTTTTGTGATAAACTAATAGATAATTGACTAAATAAACATCCTGCAAAGTTTCAATAAAAATTTTCAAGTTTTTCTTACAATTTCCGTGGTTTTATTCAATTTTTATCGATATCGATAATATCCCGATATTTCCATCGAAATTTTCGTATTTTTGGACCACCGATATTTCCAATATCATCGATATTTTAGACCTTGAATGTAGGTCAAGGAATCAATTTCTTACGCTAAATAGATTAAAATATTTTATGAGTAAAACTTGCCCTCACAAATCAAATTGTAAGTGAAGGATGCGAAAATATGAAAGTATAAAAGAGTCACACATCACATTAGTGATAGGATAAGCCTTATATGGGCTTATAAGAAGTTGAACTACTTCTCATAGATCCAATTGGTTTTATGGTGGAAATTTTCTTCATAGTATGAAAGCAGGTTGGCTCACATATGAAGGCCAACGACTACACATGCTCCACGTCACTCCTTTTATGTTGTCCACGTACGTGTTAAGGCTTAAAAATTTGTCACACATGATGGGGCATATAAGAATGTGAGGACAAAGTCTTACATCAGTGAGAAACCAAACCATGCAAGAGTTTATAAAGATATATAAGGATTAGACTATTCTCTAATTACCAATTAATTTTATGGTTGAATTAGATTTCTTGAGAGGGTACCCAAAAGTTTATGCGTACCAATCCTTCACTTTTATTCAATGCGAGATATTTTTAGGCAATGCTATGTTTCCCATTGTTCTTATAAGGACACCATTATTACAATCTACATGTGCCCTAGTTTGCTTCTTGTTTGTATGTTTTGAGAATTTCAACTCGGAGTACCCCTAGCGTACGTTTCTAGGATTGAGTCCTCAAAACTACTTTTTTATTAAATCCAGAGAAATACATTGCATCATTAGTTTTAAAGTGAATTGCCTCAGTAAATAGAGCCTTATTCTTTAATATACTGTGTCATGAGTTGAAACTCCTTCCCTCCTCTATATCATATAGCAATAATAGTATCGTTTATAATAATAATAATAATAATGATAATAATAAAAATATGTTGCATGCATAATTTACTGAACGATTATGGAGGTCATAGAGAGAGAGAGAGAGAGAGAGAGAGAAATGTGCGGCAACAGTATAGAGAAGAGAGAGATGTGTAATTGTGAGGTATGTTCTATTCCACCCTATTGTGCTTTTATTTATAGTAGTAGGATAGGTAAAATCTTTATCATTTTAGGATTACAACTCTTAATAGATAATCAACTCCTAATAGAAATATAAGAGATATTCCTAGATACACTAAGATTTACACAATCATATTCCTAATTTAATAGGACTGCAACAAAATCTTAATATTAACCTTCCAAAAATATTACAAGCGTATCGTAAAAATTCTATGTACCCCTGCATGCTACTGAGAGTCCTTACATTCCATCCAAATGGTTCTAAGATAAAAAAATAAATCCAAACTAAGACAATAAAACTACTCACATAGTGGGTTTGTGACGAGAACAAATTGTTGAGTTTGTGATAAGAGGTTAGTTTTTAGTAAAAAGGAAAGTCCTCATTCTTCTCTAATGTGACAACGTTTTACCATACGAATTCTCCTTATGCTAAGATTGAGGAAAGTATGATTCATAAATTAATGCTTACAACTTTGAGGATTGTTTGGTGATTATCTACAATATATTTCTAATAAAAAATTTCCTTTAACCCATATCAAGAGGCTTCATAAACCATAAACTTGAGTATTATTCCCTTCAATCACTCTTTGCGAATAATTCCATATTGGTAAGAATTTCTACTGTAATAAAATTTTATCACGTCTAGTAATAAACATGAGCATCTCTAAGGAGGGTAGCAATTAGCTAAGTAGCAAAGTTAGATTTGCTATGTCACTAGGAAAAAGTGCATCTCTAACAAAAATAGCAAATCAATTTATAAATTAAAGAAATAGCAACTGATCTTATATATTTAAAAGGTCAAATGCTATTTCTTCAAGTTAGCAAATTCGATCGGGCAACATATTTTATTTAGGGGTGTGATATCCACACATCCTTTTTTACTTCTCTCACCCCTTTTTGGATTTCGGCTGTCGGATCGGATGAATTGAAGAAGATCTAACGGACAGAAAGTAATAGGGGTGTGTGGATAGCACACCCCTTTTTCCACACACCCCTTTTATTTAAAAGTAGTGTTGGGTAAAGGGTTTACAAAAAAAAATTGGACCCTTATAAGATAAAATAAAGTTAAGATATATTTTAAAAGTAAAAGATAAAATTTGAAGTGTTTTGTTGAAGAGTGCGTTAGAGTGAAATTTTTTAAAGTAGCATAAACCTGTCAAATGGGCTAGTAAATGACAGAATTTTTAAATAAAAATTTTGCTAACTCCTTTTGGAGATGCTCTCTTTGACCACGGTCAAATAAGTATCTATACAGAGTCACCTAGCTACAAAGTTCCATGCTTTGCCTTTACGCACAAAACAGTTAACCCAAACAAGAATTAATATATAATAGGGTTTGGAAGCTTGATATTTCGTTGAGATGGATTGTTTATATGATAATTCTACAGGATCTCTGATTGCATTATAATTTTATACACAGGGCCAGGCGCCCAGGTGCACCCCTATATAAATATAGTGGAAGTCGCTCATCTATTCACGGCAAGTCTTTTAGTTTTCTTGTAGTGTGTAGAACACAGCACAGAAGAAAATTTCAAGAGCACTGTATATCTATATAGTATCATGGTTAGGTACGACAGTTATAGGCTGCCAAACAGAGTTCCATGGACTAGGGAGCAGGTGGTGAATCTCTTCAATAGT
Source organism: Crataegus laevigata (assembly GCA_963580275.1). Lineage (NCBI taxonomy): Eukaryota > Viridiplantae > Streptophyta > Magnoliopsida > Rosales > Rosaceae > Crataegus > Crataegus laevigata. Next base: position 9,062,549 of record OY756949.1, read on the forward strand.
TTTGACAAGGACGGCGACGGCATGCTGTCCAAAGAGGAGCTGAAGGCATCGTTCAGAGAGAGCTCGGGTCGCGTTGGGGCGGTTTCAGGGCGAGGAGAGCTTTGGGCCATGCAGATGTGTTGCAATTCATTTCAACAAGAAAAGTGTTGGTATATTTTCATCATAAGTTTGTATTACAAGAGAGGGCACTTATAGAGGGACCGAGCCGGATAAAACCCCATGGAACAACAGATGAACAGCTACAAGCAATAAGCCAAAAGATAAAGGCTAATCCTAGTTACAAGTTACAAAAAAATCTAGAAGACATAAACCCTAGATTTAAGGGATATAAACAAAAAGAAGTAGGCAACAAAAGTGACAGTTTAGTGGCAGCTGCAACTCTACCCGAGAATAAGGGCTAGAGTTGCAGTTACAACTTGATCTTTGATGTGCCTTGAAAACCTTTCTAGCATGCTAATAACTGGTCAGTTTCAATAAGATGCCAACCGTGACGGGCTTATTTCTAACGAGGAGATCAAAGACATGAACAATAACCCACTACTCCATAGAAGCCAGATGAAAACATGAATCTTTGAGAGACATGTACCACTGGTGCCTAAGAAGAACCATAGCAGCACATAAGACATATTACTGGGGACCAGCAGCACCGTCACAAGGAAGGGGATAAGCGCTCAACACCCTTGCCTACTGAGAAGTCAGAAGACCACTAATCCACCATAATTGTTAGTCCCTTTTCTTACATATTCATTCGACTTTGCACGTATGTATTTCTGTATGCATGCGATGAATGTATACTCGCTTGATTACTAACTCGAATTCTAACCCGAACTCGACTTGATTACTAACTGAAATTCTAGTGTAACGTCTTTTTTATATAAATATATACTCACTGCACCCATATATACAGAATCCATTTCTTAAAAAAGAAAAAGAAAATACACTTCATATGCCTACAAAATACACTTCATATGCCTTGTTTATTTCTCAAGTCCCATGGAGGGACACAACCATTATTCTAAAAAAAAACTTTCGATCCATGTGACCAGATTCTTCCCACTTTTGGTACACACACAATCACAATTCTTATATGAATATCCATGGCTCCATAATCATATATATTTGAAAAAAGAAAAAGTAGTTGGTGAGAAACACTTGGTTGCTTTTTGGGAACGGTTAAATTCGTATTTGGCCTCTAATTTTTTTTTTTTTTTTTTTTTTTTTTTTAGTTTCTACTTTCATCCTTCAAGTTTTTCATCTATAGTTGGTCCCTAAACTTTTGAAGTGTGTTAAATATGCCAAAATTCATCTGTCTCCGTATCATGAGGATGCTACTTATTACAAAAATCATTGATTGATTTAACACGTATGGATGACTAAATGATCTCTAAATTAAATGATTTTTACTGATAAGATATTTAGATGATCATAAAGAGAACGAACGATTCCGATTGTAATGTCTTGACAGTAAAGACTCATTAATCGTAAGTGGAGTGGGAGGACAAATAAGTCATTCCATAGAAAGACACAAGCATTATCCTTAAATAATTGAATAAATCCACTATTTGGATTGATGGGGTTGCGGATTATTTCGTTTCATATCCGTAGTCTTTATCCATTTGGCATCTAAAGTGGAAATCGTTGTCTACTCGTCTATATGATATTCGTAACGTTAAAGACATCTCCCTTTTGAATGTTGAGTCATCGATAAAAAGATACATATTTTGAGAAAATTATCGATGTCATGGTGTGATGTAGACCAAGGAATCAATTTTTTATGCTAAATAAACTAAAATATTTTTTGAGTAAAACTTGTCCTCACAAACCAAATTGTAAGTGATAGTGAAAGATGTGAGAATGTGAAAGTAAAAGAGTTTCACATTGGTAATAGGATAATATTGCAAGGGCTTGTAAGAAGTTGAGTTACTCCTCGTATAACCAATTGGTTTTATGGTGGAATCTCAACTTTCTTCACGGTATCAAGTTAACTCACATGTGAAGCCCAATGGCTACACATGTTCCAGGTCATCCTGTTTGTGTTGCCCAAGTGTTAGGCTTAAAAATTTGCTACACGTGAGGGGGCTTATGAGAAGGTGAGGACAAAGTTCCACATCGGTAAGGGACCAAACCATACAAAGGCTTATGAAGATTGAGTTACTTCGTATATTACCAATCTGTTTTATGGTGAAATCCCAAATTTCTTCAAAGGCTACCCAAAAGTTCATGTATACCAATCCTTCACTTTTATTCGATGTGAGATCTTTTGAGGCAATGCTATGTTTTCCCTTGTTCTTGTAAGGACACCACTATTACAATCTACACGTGCCCTAGTTTGCTTCTTGTTTGTATGTTTTGAGAATTTCATCTCTGCGTACCCCTAGAGTTTCTAGAATTGAGACCTCAAAACTATTTTTTTATTTTTTGAACAAACAATATTAAATACATTAATGGGAGGGAGTGAGATTAGCCTCATAATAAGCTAGCAATAATGTAGTTCAAATTCGCATTTAACGAGAATCAAACCTAAGTGATGGATTGTTGTAATTTTTAGAATCCTATTCTTTAACATAGGGGTGTGATATCCACACACCCCTTTTTACTTCTCTCACACCTTTTTGGATTTTGGCCGTCGGATCGGATGAATTGAAGAAGATCTAACGGACAGAAAGTAATAGGGGTGTGTGAGAAGTAAAAAGGGGTGTGTGGAAAGCACACCCCTTAACATATTGTAGCGTGAGTTCAGACTCTTCCCTTCCTCTATATCTTATAGCAATAATAGCATCTTTTGTAATAATAATGATAATAATAAAATCTTAATATTTTTTAATTCATATGATATTATCTACACTAAAGAGTAGGGGAGTGAGTTGAGTCTCACATTAGGATATCTATAATAATTTGGTTCAAATTCGCCTTTAAACCGTAGTATTAAGTGACAAAAATCTTAATATTAACCTACCCAAAAAAATACAAGCGTTTTGTAAAAATTCAATGTTCGCCTCCATGCTACTGACAGTCCTTCCAACCAAATGGTTCTAAGAAAGAAAAAAATACAAACTAACACAATAAAACTAATCACATAGTGGCCAATTTTTTTTGAACTTTTTAAAATAAACATATAAAAAAATATTTAAAAAAAAACTAAAAAGAATAAAATTATAAATAAAAAAATAATATGTAAAATAACAAATTGCCACACGCGTGAGTTTGTGACAAGAGATTAGTTTTTGATAAAGAGAAAAATCGTTATTCTTTTTTAACGTGACAACGTGTTACCGTACAACACACCATATGCGGAATAAAAACTTTTTTCCTAGTTGAGATTGAGGAAAGTATGATCCATAAAATAATGCGTACAACTTTGGGATTGTTTGGTGATCATCTGCAATATATTATTAACAAAAACGTCATATCCAGAATAAAGGCTTTTCTCCTTGCTGAGACTGAGGAAAGTATGCATGATTCATAAATTAATGCGTACAACTTTGTGAATTGTTTGGTGATCATCTGCAATATATTACTAGTAAAAAAAAAATTCCTTTAAGCCATATCAAGAGGCTTCATAGGCCCTAAAGTTGAATATTATTCCCTACCATCACTCTTTTCGAATAATTCTATATTGTTAAGAATTTCTACTGTAATAAACTTTTTATCACTTCTTGTAATAATTAAACATGAGCATCTTCAAAAAAATAGCCATTAGCTAGGTAGCAAAATTAGACTTGCTATGCCATTTAGGAAAAAAATGCATCTCTAACACCATTTAGTAAATTAAAGAAATAACAACTAATCTTGTATATTTAAAAGATCAAATGCTACTTTTTCAAGTTAGCAAATTCGATCTTGCCACATATTTATTTAAAAGTATTATTTGGTAAAGAATTTAGAAATAAAATTTGGACTCCATAAGATAAGATAAAGCTAAGATTTATTTTAAAATATAAGATAAAATTTAAAGAATTTGTTGAAGAGTGAGTTAGAGTTAATTTTTTTAAAGTAGCATAAAAGTATCAAATAGGCTAGTAAATGACAGTATTTTAAAACAAAAATTTTACTGACACCTTTGGAGATGCTCCGTTTGACCACAGTCAAATAAGCATCTATACACATGAGAAATTTTTCAGTGTGACTGGCATACGAAGTGATACACTAAGTGTCATTATACAAATAGTGAGATATGTGTGTTAAAAAGTTAATAACTTAAAAAATAAAATTTCTCACAACTTGTATAAAAACGCGTGATATATCACTCATGTTCCCGTCACAATAAAAAATTTGTCCTATACACAACCAACTACAAAGTTCCATGCTTTGCCTGGAGAGAGGATTTTGCAAGATCCTTTTTGTGAGGATCTAGTAAATTCTTCTACACTTATTCATCATACATCGTGCGATCAATTATTGTAAATTTTTTTATTTAAAATTAAATATAAACAAACAGTTAAATCGAAACAAAGAAATAATATAATAGGGTTTGGAAGCTTGATATTTCGTTGAGATGGAATTTTTATTGATAATTCTACAGGATGCTCTGATTGCATTGTAATATTATTATACACAGGGCCAGCCGGTCTGGTGCACCCCTCTATAAATATAGTGCAAAGAGACTCATCAATTCAGGGGAAACCTTTCAGTTTTCTTGTAGTGTGTAGAACACAACACAGAAGAAAATTTCAAGATCACTACATATCTATATAGTATCATGGTTAGGTACGACTGTTATAAGAAGCTAGACATAGTTACTAGGGAGCAGGTGGTGGATCTCTTCAATAGTTTTGACAAGGACAGGGACGGCATGCTGTCAAAAGAGGAGCTGAAGGCAGCGTTCAGAGAGCTCGGGTCGCGTTGGGGCGGTTTCAGGGCGAGGAGAGCTTTGAGTCATGCAGATGCCAACCATGACGGGCTCATTTCTAAAGAGGAGATAAAAGACCTAGTCAACTATGCCCTAGAATGTGGGTATACGCTAAATTAATTATAGTACGTACTGGATTATTAGTAGTTGCAGGCTTGTAACGAATGATGGAGCCGATCATGTGTTGTCCCTCTTATGTAATATAAAAAATATATAAAACAAGGAACATTTTTTTTTGCGAACAGTGAAATTCATTGAACAAGATCAAAGACAAGATTTGATTACAATTCATAACCGAACAGAGGAGGGTTTATGCAGTAGAAAGATTTGATCTAAATCAATACACCTTGCACAAACAAGGAGCATATACAAGATATGGATAATAACCCACTACTCCATACAGCGGCGAAGCCAGAATTTTTGTTAGGAAGGGTCAATTTTCTTCTTTAGTTCAAGAAAACTTTGAGAGATGGAGAATGCGATCACATGACTTCGAGAATCCGTTTTTGTTCAGCTGGATAAAAGATCATTATGAATATATTACTTGGTACTTACACCGTTAATTTGTTTAATACAGTTAGATGACTAAATGATCCCTGATTCGAATGATTTTTTGTAAGGATGATCTTTAGAAGAAAATTAAGAAATTAAGGGCCTGTTTGGTATTTTATTTGAAATTTTTTATCATTTCTTAAAACATTTCTTAAGAACATTTCTTGAAAACAATTTTCTTTAAGACTCAAAAACTTGATTGGTTTCTGATTTAAATTTTTTAAATCTTACGACTTAAACTTGATTGGATTGGAGTAGAGATGAAAAAAGTAAAAAAAAAAAAAGAGAAAGAAAGAAGAAAATAGAGAGATATATTTGGAGTGAAAGGGGAGGGGGAGAGAAAAGAAATGAGTGAGTTTAAGTTTAAAAACTCTTAAAACTCACTTTTTATGTTTTTAAGGAATATACTATAGTTTTGAGTTAGTCTTGAGTTCAGTTTTTAAAAATAGTTATACCAAACAAGTTTTTAAGACCTAAAACTTGAAAACTGTTTTTGAGTTTAAAAAGTTGGATTCAAGTACACTACCAAACAGGCCCTAAACGGTTTCGATGGTGAAATTTCTGTTTTGAAGATACATTATTTGTAGGTGCATGAATGAACTCATACCTAAGAGGGAATGCAAGTATTTTCCTTTGAATTGTATTTAACATTTTAATTTGTTCTGATTTTTGAATGATATAAATATACTATATGATAGCCATGGTCGATATATCTCGACAACTAAGTTTGATGTAGTTGGAAGGAATATACATAATGTACTGAAGGAATTTATTTGTGAGAAGGGTCAGATTTTAAAGTATGAAACCAAATAAGTCTAAAGACAATAACAAATGAATACAAACTTGGAAAATGGTGAGGAGGGTCAACTGGCCATTCTAGGCCTTAATTGGCTACGCCCATGACTCCATAGAAGCCAGATGAAGACATGAATCTTTGAGAGACTTGTACGCCTAAGAAGAACAATAGCAACACCTGAGCCATATTACTGGGGACCCGCAGCACCGTCACAAGGAACGCCATAACCGCTCAACATCCTTGCCGACTGAGAAGTCGGAATACCACTCATCCACCATAATTTTTAGTCCACGTCTTACATATACATTCGACTATGCACGTATGCATTTATGTATGTATGTATTATGTATATGCACATATATTATGCATTTAGCTTCCAAATCTAAACCGAACTCGACTTGAACTCGAATTCTAGTGTTTTTTTTATATTAATATATACTCACTCGACCCATAATTCAATCCATTTCTTAGAAAAGAAAAACGAAAGACACTTCATGTGCCATGTTTATTTACTCTAATTATGTTAAAAATTTCAGTTTCTTTAAAATTTTCCTTTCGATAATGACAATAAAAAAAAGGATAATGCTTGTGTCCTCTGTTGGGTGAACTCACAAGCCCTCTAACTTACAATTAACGAATATTATAATTGTAATCATCATTTAAAGATCATATCTTCAAAATGTTATTCAATTTAGAAATCTTTTAGGCATTCATATGCATAAACAAATGTACGGTTCATCATGAGGATGCTACCTGTTACCAAAATCGTTGATTAGTTTAACATGTATGGAGGACTAATGGATATCCAAATCGAATATATTTTTTGCTGATATGATCTTTATATGATGATAAATAGAATAACCAATTCCTATTATGATATTTGGATAGTAAACATTTCTTAATCATAAGTGAGGGGACAAATAAGTTCCCTCCGTGAAATGACACAAGCATTATCCTAAAAAAAACCTTTTGATCCATGTGAATAAATTCTTCCCACTTTTGGTACACACACAATCATAATCCATGGCTCCATAATCATATTATCATATCTGAAAAAAGAAAAAGTGGTTGGTGTATCTAGTATAACTGCATGCGATAATATGACGGTCTCCTTCCTCGAGCCGACCAACAAATTCAAAGTTTCCATACATTAGACTTGATTCAAAGCAAGGGAAGTAGACTTACCAAAATTTTCTGATCAACGGCGTTTATCTCTGCGTGCAGGTCCTTCGCACAAAGGCTCCTATTTTTCTTTCCTTTGTCTGCTATGCTTCTCTTCCATTGGCAACAATAAACATTTTTCTCTTTTCCTACTCCCTTTTATTTCACACTTGAAAATCAATCTCGATGGTCCAACCGTTTGGGCCCCAACTCAACCATATCAACGTATCCCCGGACAGATTGAAAATTATGGGAAACGAAACAACAAGACCTTTCCCATCATCACCACATCCTAATTTTTTCGGCATTTAAGGCTCGTCCCACCGGCCACCACTTTCTAACTGAACGTCACATCACACCGATCGCTCCCTCCGAATCTATATACCTGTATTGCATTTTCTCAGGCATTTGGGGTACTGGTGTACCGATCACCTCCAAAAACTCTCAGTATTCACATCTTAAAACCTTAAAAACGAATTTGGATTCTCTTTGTAAGAATTTTGAGGATTCTTTAATCGTAAATATTCATCGTATATCGTGCAGTCAGAAATTATTGTAATTTTTTATATTTAAAATTGAATATAAATAATACTTGACAAAACTAGCCGTACGATATACGATAAACGGATACAATTGGAGGATTCCTGGAATCCTCACAAAAAGGATCCAGAGAGGATCCCAATTCCCTAAAAACCACCATTGTTAACCTTATCAGATATTAGTGTTAACAAATACGAGGGTTATGTTATAAACTAAACCAAAACCAATCAAGCAATAAACAAAACACAACGATTTCATAGTCCTCCAATATAGGAGTACCTCTCTAACAACGGAAACTTTCTTGATTACCAACAAATACAAGAGAACTCACAAACACAAAGTTTTCTCAAGTATACAAACTTATGCCTCTCAAAACTTTCATATGCAAAACTCTATCCCACATCCATCTATTTATACTAATAGATGTCATAGGTTTATACAAAGTCCTTAGAATATAGGAAAACCAAATCCCAAACCAACTAGGAAAACACAAATCCAAATATCTTACGCCCAAGATATCTTAATCCTTGTTTGATTCTTGTTTTAGTTTAGGCATGTTGATTTAATGCCAATCCAACAATCTCCAACTTGGCATGAAATCCATAACGATGCATCAAACAACTTCCGTTGCTCCACCATATCACAAGATCAAACTTTCTTCAACTACACCAAATCCAAGCAATCCTTGAACTTATCTGCATTAACCACCTTTGTCAACATATCAGCTGGATTATCTTCTGAAGCAACATTTTTTAGACGAATCTCACCTTCAGCTACCACTTCTCTCACAAAATGATATCGTACATCAATGTACTTAGTCCTAGCATGATGTACTTGATATCTGGCCAAATAAATGGCACTTTGGTTGTCACAATATACATCCAACTTGTGTTGTTCTACACCTAAATCTCCTAACAACCCCAGGAGTCCACATTGTTTATTTGATAGCTTCAGCGATCACCATGTATTCTGCTTCTGTGGTCGATGGTGCCACCGTTGGTTGTAATATTGGTCTCCTATATATAGGACCCTTTGCCATAGTAAACACATACCTAGTCGTCGATCTTCTCTTGTCTAAGTCTCTAGCAAAGTCTAAGTCTATATATCCAACTGAGAACTTATCAATTCCTTCATCATATCTTTCAAAACAAATATCTTTGTCCCTTGTTCCATGTAAATATCTTAGTATCCACTTAGCAACATTCAAATGCTCTCTTACAGGATTATGCATGAATCTATTAACAATTTTAGCTGCATGTGCTAAATCAGAACGAGTAAACAACATAGCATACATTAATCCTCCAACCAAATTAGCACATGGAATACCATTCATCTTCATTTTTTCTTCATCAGTTTTGAGACATTGTTGAATGTTCAACTTCAAGTGAGCACCTAATGGAGTTCCTACAGGCTTAGTGTCTTTTGTTACTCCAAACTTTTGTAACAACTTCTTAAGATATTACTTTTGAGACAACACACCAAACCTTTTTGTCTATCCCTTGTGATCTCCATTCCTAATATTTTCTTGACTTCACCGAGATCCTTTATTTCAAACTCCCTTCTCATTTGCTCCTTTTTCTATCTTTGAAATATTGCTTGAGGCTATGAGCATGTTGTCCACATAAGTACACGAACGAACCATCTTTCAACTTCTTGCGATAAACACAGTGATCATAGTGACTTCTTGTATAGTCTTGACCCTTCATAAACTTGTCAAATCTTAAATACCACTACCTGGGCTACTGTTTCAAACCATAAAGAGATTTTCTAAGCTTACAAATCAATCTTTCTTTGCCCTTCACTTGATACCCCTCATGTTATCTCATATAAATCTCTTCATCCAAATTACCATGAAGGAATGCAGTTTTCACGTCTAGTTGTCCTAATTCAAGGTTGAATTGTGCAACTAGGGCAAGCAATATTCGAATGGAGGGTGCTTAATCACAGGAGAAAAAATCTCATTGTAATCTATTCCCTCTTTCTGAGCTTATCCTTTAGCTACTAACCTAGCTTTAAATCTTACCAAGCTCTTGTCATCCACTCCATCCTTCTTTGCATAAACCCATTTGCAGACAATTGCTTTTCTTCCTTTAGGCAGCTCCACCAATTCCTAAGTCTTATTCTTATGAAATGAGAGCATCTCATCATCCATTTCATCATGCCATTTACTCTCTTCTTCACTATTTACTGCGTCTTCAAAATTAGTGGGAATTTCAGCCTCAATTACTGGCAATGCATATACCATGCAAGCCATGCAATCTGTATATCTTGCAGGTAAGGATATGTCTTTTTTTCCCTTCCTTTTGGTTGTGCAATCATCTTGTATCTTTAGTTCTGATGATGGTGTTTCTTCTTCGTGATTACTCTCATCGTGTTCAAGTTGATCACCTTGTCTTTCTTCTTCCACAGCTTCTTTACTTAGCTGTGAATTCACAATTACTTGTTCCCCAAGCTCTATCATCTGAGCATATTCCTTCAATTTCATGTGACTTTCATCGAATGTCACATCTTTACTTACTATAATCTTGTTCAACTCAGGACACCAAAGTCTGAAGCCTTTCACACCATTATTGAATCTCATAAAGACACCTTTCTTGGCTCGTGGATCTAGTTTGTTTTTCTTCACATGAAAGTAAACATTGCATCCAAACACTCGTAGTTTATCATAGTCTTGAGTTGGTTCTCCAGCCCACACTTCAATGGGTCCTCCAATGTTGCTGATGGTAGTTGATTAAGCACATGACATGCATAGTTCAAAGCTTCTGCCCAAAATCTCTTTGGCAGCCTAGCTTAAGATAGCATGCAATGAACTTTCTCGAGCAAGGTTCTATTTAGTCTCTCTGCAATCCCAATCTGCTGTGGACTATGTCTAACACTAAAATGCCGAGTAATCCTTTCCTTTTTACATACTTTGAAGAAAGGATCAGAGGTATATTCCCATTTATTGTCACTTCTCAATATCTTAATCTTTTTTCCAGTCTTGTTATCCGCCATGTTCTTCCATTATAGGAAGATGTCAAGAACCTTGTCTTTTCGTTTCATCATATATATCCATGATATGCGAGAATAGTCATTAATAAAAGATACAAACCATCTTTTTCCACTTAAAGAAGCATTCATTGTAAGCCCCCAAACATCATAGTGAACATAGTCCAAAATTCTTTTCGTTTGATTAACAATTGAGCCAAATTTCACCTTTGTTTGTTTGCTAAGAATGCAGTGCTCACAGAACTTTATCTTTACAGTTTTTGCTTCTTTTAAATAACCTTGCTTGATCAATCCTTACAATGCTTTTTCTCCTACATGTCCCAACCTTATGTGCCATAATGCAGACAAGTCACTTTTATCACTTTGCACTTCATCAACTACCATAGCCACTCCATTTTCCAAAGTATTTCCTTGTAGCATATAAAGTAAGCCATTTCGTGGCCCTTTCATTATGACAAGTGCTCTTTTAGCAACTTTGAGCACGTTGTTATCGAAGTAAAACTTGTAGCTTTATGACTCAAGAGTGCCCAATGAGATCAAAATTTTCTTCAAATTTGGGACGTACCTTACACCATACAATTCTCGAATCACACCATCATGATGCTTGATTCTGATGTTTCTAATTTCTTAAGTTGTACATGGGTTATCATCTCCCATATACACAGTTCCATTCATAACTTTGAAGCTTGGAAACCAATGCCTTTGAGAAGTCCTGTGATGGGTACAACCTGTGTCGAGCACCCACTCTTTCATATAATCCACAGTACCCAATGCAGTTAGGGCATAGACACATTCCTTATCCTCGACTTTAACCATATTTTCTTCTTAGTCATCCATATTCTTTCTAGTCATTTCTTTGATTTTAGGACAGTCCTTCTTCCATTGTCATTTTTCATGACAAAAAGCACACTCATCTTTGTCCAAGAACTCCTTATTCTTTTAGAATCCTCTATTACGAGGCCTACTACTTTTCCTGTACGAACTTTTCTTTTTTTTCGATCTCTCTCTCACCATCAAAGCTTCAGAGTTATTCCTTTCTTTCCTGTCAATGTGTCTTTCCTAATGATTCATAAGAGCACTTGAGATTTCATCATACTTAATTGTCTCTTTGCCATAAATCCAAGTAGTCATGAAAGGCTCATAAGATTCAAGCAATGAGTTCATCAGGATCAAGACATTGTCTGTATCGTTGATTATCTCTTCAAGATTTGCCAATTCAGCTAGAAGCTTGTTAAACTCTTCTAGATGACCAATCATCTTTGTACCATCTTTGTACTGGAACTTGTACAACTTGTTCTTGAGATGCAGTCAATTCTCTGCACTCTTCTTTATATATTTTGTCTCTAATGCAGCCCATAATTCATTTGCTGAAGTTATGTTCATCACACCATACTTTTGCTACTTCCCAAGCATAGCCGAATTGTAGAACATGCATGAGCATTCAATCTTTCTAATTCTTCTGTTTTTTTCATCAAAGATGGCATGTCTCCTAACACAACAACCAAACCTTATTGTATCAGGACATCTCAAACCTCACACTGCCACATAACAAAGTTGTTCATTCCATCAAATTTATCAATTTCAAACCTAACACTCTGAACCGTCGTCTTGATTTCACTAGTGCCAGACTTTTCTTCAACATCATCACCACTGGTCGAATCACTAATCTTCGTCATTGCTTGATAGTCACAACCTACGTAAGAACCTTAGCTCTTGATACCACTTGTTATAAATTAAACCAAAACCAATCAAGCAATAAACAAAACACAACGATTTCAGAGTTCCTCCAATATAGGAGTACCTCTCTATCAACGGAAGCTTTATTGATTACTAACAAATACAAGAGAACTCACAAACACAAAGCGCTATCAAGTATACAAACTTATGCCTCTCAAAACTCTCACATGCAAAACTCTATCTCACATCCATCTATTTATACTAATAGATGTTATAGGTTTACACAAAGTCCCTAGAATATAGGAAACCAAATCCTATACTAAAACCAAATCCCAAACCAACTAAGAAATACAAATTCAAATATCTTGCGTTCAAGATATCCTAATCCTTGTTTGATTCTTGTTTTAGTTTAGGCATGTTGATTTAATGCCAAATCCAACAGGTTATATATTTACTCTCATACTTTTATCATTGTCCTTAGTTATAATTAGATATCAAACTCGCTGCACAAATTATTATCTTCACTTATGTATAGGTCAAAGCAGATATTTCTAACCAAAACCAAATAACGAGTAGGATTCTCTCATCTTCTATTCTCATCCATTTCTCTCCCCTCCTCTCACAAATTGTTTTTTGTCTTATTGTCTCTATAAAAAAAAAGTCAATATAAAATGTTAACGTGGCTTAACCGTAACCGTTCAAGTAAGAGGGGAGAGAAGAGGACAGAGTTTAGGAGTTGAGAGAATCATCTTCCACCACATAAAGGTAATTACCACTTGATTAGATTGTTATCATCGTTTTTATTAGAAAGTTATTATCAACATATTAATGTTTATTTTTTAAGATTATATTTTTTTATTAAAAAAAAATCAATTAATGGCTTCTCCAGAACACTCCACCTTTTCAGAGGTCGAGAACCATAGTGTGATTCACTAGCGTTAGGAATTGAATCCAGGACATGCCATGCGGAAAACGGGCCTAAAATTTGTCCCTAACCACTGTGCCACCCTGTGGTGATTTATAAGATTGCATGTTTTTTTTAACAAACGATATTATCTACACTAAGTGGATGAGGGAGTAGACTAAGCCTCGCAATGGGCTTGTCATACTAATGTGGTTCAAATTAGTCTTTGACGATAATCGAACCTAAGACCTCTCACTTACGAGTTAAAAAGAATGCCATTAGACCGTAGTACTAAATGTACATTAAATAATGGATAATGCTTGTGTCCCCCATGGGATGACTTACTTGTCCCTCCACTTAGGAATATAAATCTTTACCGTCTGATTATCGTAAACAGAAATTTTTTTTTTTTTAAACATTATCTAAATACCATATTTGAATTTTTTTTTCTTTCTATTTTTGAGATCTTTTAGCTATTCATATGGATTAAACAAATAGACGGCTCATCATGAGGACGTTATTTGTTACCAAAACCGTTTATTAGTTTGACATGTATCAATGACCAAACGATCTTCAAATTGAATGATCTTTTACGGATATAATATTTAGGTGATAATAAAGGTTTGTTGATCATAAATGAAAGATCAGTAAATCTCTCCATATGAAACACATACATTATTCTTAATTAATTGAATAAATCCCCAATTTGGATGATGGGATTGTACATCATTTCGTTTCATATCCATACTCTTTATCCATTTGGCATCTAATGTGGTAATGGTTGTCGACTTGTCCCTGTATATGATATCCATAATGTTACAGACTTCTTAGATTAATTTGAATCTTGAGTCATTGAAAAAATAAGTAGTTTGAGAAAATTATCGATGCCATGGTGTGGTGAGATCAAGGAATCAAAATTTGATGCAAAATAAATTAAAATAATTTATGAGTAAAACTTGTCCTAACAAACCAACTTGTAAGTGAAGGATGCCCAAAAGTTCATGCATACCAATCCTTCATTTTTATTCCATGTGAGATATTTTGAGGCAATGCTATGTTTCCCTTTATTCTAATAAGGACACCACAACTACAATCTACATGTGCCCTAGTTTGCTTCTTGTTTGTATGATTTGAGAATTTCAACTAGGAGTACCCCTAGCGTTTCTAGGATTGAGACCTCAAAACAAATTTTTTTTTAATCCAAATAAAAACATTGATCTAGGGTTTTAACGTTTTTAGTTTTAGCAAGTGGTTGGTTTCCTTAGTCAATGAGGCCTATTCTATAACGCATTGCATAATGGGTTCAGACTCTCTTCCTCCTGTTAATATATCTTAAAGTAATAATAAAATAGTTTGTAATCATAATAAAAAATAATAATCTTAATCTTAACCAACCAAAAATAATACAAGCTTATTGTAAAATTTCTATGCACGTTTCCATACAATTGAAAGTCCTTCCATCCAAATGGTTCTCAGAGTTTCTCTATTTGACAACAGAAGAAGTAAGGATGAAACTTATATCATTTTCGGTACAGAGAAAAGTCCTTATTCTACTAACATGACATTATTTTACCGTACAAACGTGAAACCCAAAATAAAGACTTTTCTCCTTGCTGGAAAGGAGGAAAGTATGGTTCATAAATTAATGTGGGCAACTTTTGGGGATTGTTGGCTGATCATCTACAATATTATATTACTAATAAGCAAATTTCTTTAAACCATATCAAGAGGGCTTCATAACCTGAGGTTGAATATTATTCCCTTCAATCACTCTTTGCGAATAATTCCATAAGCATTTCTATACTTCTATTACTTGTAGTAATAAACATAAGCATCTTAAAGGGAGGTAACAATTAGGTAGCAAAGTTAGATTTGTTGTGTCACGTAAGAAAAATGTATGTCCAACAGATATAGCAACTCAAAGTATATTTACAAGTATTGTTGGGTGAAGAGTTTGAAAATAAAATTTGGACTTCATATGATAAGATAAAATTAAAATATTAATATTTTAAATTGAAAACCAAAACTTGCAGAGTCTGTTGAAGAGTGTATTGGAGTCACAAAAATTTAAAGTAGCATAATGAAATGAGCGAGTAAATGATGCCTTAAAAATAGAATATTTTGCTACTCTTTTGGAGATGCTGCCTTCAGACCAGTCAAATAATAAGCATCTATATCTAGTCACCTACAAGGTTCCATGCTTTATCTGTACGCACAAAAACAGTTCATCCATACAAGAATTAATATTAGGGTTTAGGAAGCTTGATATTACGCTGAGTTGGATTGTTTATTGATAATTCTAAGATCTCTGACTACATTAGAATATTATACACAGGGCCAGGCTGCCGGGTACACCCCTGTATAAATATAGTGGAAGTCACTTATCAATTCACGCCAAGCCTTTTATTTTTCTTGTAGTGTGTAGAACAAAACACAGAAGAAAATTTCAAGATCACTATATATATCTATATACTATCATGGTTAGGGAAGTCATTTATAAGAAGCCAAGTGTTCCATGGAATAGCGACGTCATTTGTAAGGAGCCAACCGGTGTTCCATGGACTAGGGAGCTGGTGGTGAATCTCTTCAATAGTTTGGACAAGGACGGCGACGGCATGCTGTCCAAAGAGGAGCTGAAGGCAGCCTTCAAAAAGCTCGGGTCGCGTTGCGGCGGTTTCAGGGCGAGGAGAGCTTTGAGGCATGCAGATGCCAACTGTGACGGGTTCATTTCTAAAGAGGAGATCAACGACCTTGTCAGCTATGCCCTAGAATGTGGGTATAAGCTAAATTAATTATAGTACGTACTGGGTTATCAGTAGTTGCAGGCTTGTAGCGAATGATGGGATTACAATGAAATGCTTATATAAAAAAAAAAATTAAACAAGAAGCTTTTTCTGGCGAAAACAGTGAAATTCATTGAACAAGATCAAATACAAGATTTGATTACAATTCATAACCTAACAGAGGAGGATTTATGCAATAGAAAGATTTGATCTAAATCAATACACCTTGCACAAACAGAGAGCACATACAAGATAAGAACAATAACCCACTACTCCATAGAAGCCAGATGAAAACATGAATCTTTGAGAGACTTGTACCACCAGTGCCTAAGACGAACCATAGCAGCACATAAGACATGTTACTGGGGACCAGCAGCACCGTCACAGGGAAGGGCATAAGCGCTCAACACCCTTGCCCACTGAGAAGTCAGAATACCGCTAATCCACCATAATTGTTAGTCCCTTTTCTTACATATACATTCGACTATGCACGTATGTACTTCTGTATGTATGCGATGAATGTATACTCAATTGATTACTAACTCGAATTCTTACCCGAACTCGACTTGATTACTAACTGGAATTCTAGTGTCATGTCTTTTTATATAAATACATACTCACTCTACCCATACTGAATCCATTTCTTAAAAAAGAAAAACAAAAAACAATAAATCGATACTCTTTATCCACTTGGCATCTAAAGTGGTAATCGTTGTCTGCTCGTCGTCTATATGATATTCGTAAAGACATCTCACTTTTCGCTAGTAGAAAAAACTATATGCGCGACCAAACTTTATGCGATGAAAGTAAACTCGTCCCGCAAAACAGGTTAGCGCGACAAATATACAATTTCGTCGAAAATAATTTAATGGGACAAACAGCTTGTGCGACGCAATATTTTGTCAAGTAAAATGACTTTGCGCAACAAAAAAAAAACATTCGTCGCGCAAAGGTTCACATAAAAGCACGCGAATGCCTATATTTTCGTGCCCAAAACCAATACGGCGTGTCACTTTGTGCGACAAATATTTTGTCGTGCAAAGGTTCATACATTTACTAGATTGCCAGTTGTTTAGTCAAAGTGTTGAATGCAGTATTTACTCCAAGAAGCCAGAATTCCTTTAAATTGACATTTTCACTCAGTCTCAAAACAATTCAACTTTCACTGAATTATTAATCCAATTTTTGTTTGTTTTTTCGTACGCGATGGCAGACTCTGATGGTCCTTCGTCAAAGAGAGTTCAAGCCGAAGGTTCTGAGAAAGGTAATACGTACTAAATTTTGTTGGTTGTGTAAATTAATTAAATATTTAAGTAGACTAATATAAGTTTTTATTTTGTTGATAGACAAGAAAAAGAAGAGAGTTGCGGCATGTGTTCGATACACTTCTTCTGCTAAGAGTCGCTACCGAATAACTTATGTAGAATTAGTAGGATATGAGAAGTCGGATATGGTGAACAAGTTTAGGGCCGATGTCGGGGTTGTAGACATGCAAATTTTGTTGCATACAAATGATGCATGACAAAGCTTCACGTGGCATATAACTCATTACAAATAGACAAGTCATCAATGACATGTAGCACAGATCAAGCAAAGGAAGTAAAAACCATCCCAAAACTTGGCAAGAAGGACAAAATCTCTCTTGAAATAGGCAAGGGGATCCAAATTGTTCCCGAAACCGGAAACAAAGCTAAAGCATCTACATAAAACAAGCAAGAATTGAAGATTGCTCACAAAATAGGCAAGAAGCCCTATAATTTGGCAAACATGTCTAGATTATCACATGGACAAATCAAGACACAAATCAAAGCCAAATCCATCCAAAGGCATGACTTTGGAAGTTTATAAATACAAGGTCCCAAGACAAGCAAAGGGCTGAAATTCTACATCCAGAGGAACCTTTGCACCAAATCTTTGAAGACTAATACGTTGCCAAAGCTCTCTTCGAAGAATGCACAACTAAAGCCGAAGCATTCCCTTGGAGAATCAACAAGCACTTGTGCTGATTCTTTCAAGACTTTGTTGCAAGCTCAAAACTTGTAACGGCGTTCGATTCAAAATCAGGTCCCCAAGACCTTTGTACATGTGTTCTTATTTCATTCGCTACAAAATTTGTGTGTTTACAAATTTGTCACGCCCAGTGGGAGCTCTTTGCCTTTCATCTTTGTCTTCAAATTCACAAGAAGCACAAATGGCATCAAGAAATGATCAAGCTGTTCCCGCTACTAATGCAACGAACAAGAACATCTTTGCCGCAAGTGGTGGCACTTCAGGCATCACAACCCGAAGGAAGGCAAGAGCTCTATATGCCGTGCCTTCCACCCCTACATCAAACCTGCCGAAGGAGCAAGAGCACCCAAGGCACGAGCCTAGGATCACCTTGGCCTCGCTAAGGGCACCAAGGCACGATACAGTGCTCAAAGAAAGCCTGATGATGTACTCCGAGTCCTTGATTTTCAATGCCGACTTAAGCAGCAACTCGTATCCGTTAGCCATGCAAGTCATGACTATTGGCGCGACTTCAATCGATGAGCAACTGGCACCATTGAACGAAGCAATTGCAAGGCTAACAAGGATCATGGAAGAAAAAGACTTGCAGATTGCCACACTTGTCAAACGTCTGGAGGCGCAACATGACAAGAAAGCTGACCACGACTCAAAGGTTGATCTGCAAAAGCAGGAAACCGATGAAAAATATAAGCCTCTGATGGAAAAATTAAGTCAAGGAGAAGCTAGAGGTGGACCGAGATACGGCACTCATGAAATCTCTCTCTATCCAACAGCTGCAAGATATGATCACAAGCACAATTAAGGCATATTACGAAGGAAACTCGCATGACTGTGGTGTATTCAAAACCCTACTTTAAAAACATTGATGCCTTGAGGATGCCAAGGGGTTATCAGTCGCCCAAATTCATGCAATTCGATGGAAAGGGCAATCCCAAACAACATATTGCCCATTTCATTGAAACCAGCAACAATGTTAAGACGAAGAGAGACTACCTCCCCAAGCAATTTGTGCACTCACTAAAAGGTAACGCCTTTGACTGGTATATCGACCTCGAGCCTGAGTCCATCAACAGCTGGTATCAACTTGAAAGGGAATTCCTCAACCGCTGCTACAACATTTGCCGCATCGTAAACATGATGGAGCTGACAAGCACAAAGCAGTGGAATGATGAACCTGTCGTCAATTACATCAATAGATGGCGCTCATTAAGTTTGGATTGCAAAGATCGGCTCTCTGAAACTTCCACCATCTAGATATGTGTTCAAGGCATGCATTGGGGGTTACATTACATCCTCCAAGGCATAAATGTTGGAAATGTGCCCTAAAACTAATCATATGATGATACTTTACGAACATTTCACATGTTAAACTAATCTAGTTTAATATAAAGGGCAAAGATTATTGTTTAAAGCCGTCTCATATAATGTTATATGCTTAAACAATATGTCTAAGGAATATGTAATTAGGATAATGTAATCTAAAGAAGTTAGATTCATAAGATCATTCTCTTTCGAATACATACCTTAAACGTTCTTGATCATAGAATTGCCAATTGGGCATTGATAGTCTGTTAAAATCAGTACGTGATATGTCTTCTCTTAGGGAGAGTGACTTGTCTCAAGTCATTGGTGTGACTGACACCAAGACAAGCATATGGGTGCTCAATAGAGAATGAGTTCACTGAACATGATCAACAAGGAGTTCTCATACTCATGTCACATAAGAACTCATGGTTGGGATAATGCAAAGTAGTCATTTGACCTGAGGCATCATAGTTGTCTTGTGGTTAGGTCTTTGATCTTTGACTATGTCAAAGTCACTCCATTAGAGGGTGTCCACGACATAGTTGGGGTTAAGCCACTTAGCCATGGAGGCAAGTGAATGCGCAACAAAGGATCTCTAACCTTCAAACCATTTGAGGGAAAATACCCTATGATATGATTAAGAATCTCTGGCTAGAGTATGAATGAGATTTAGGAAGTCGTTCCAAATCACATTCAAGGTAATCATATAAGTGAAATAATCACAATGGATAGTAGACATGAATAAATTATCAAACCAAACAATGTGGTCAAGAGTATTGTATTAGAGAAATACCGTATTCACAATCGATTTGAAGAGTTCTAGTCGCCCACTGCCTCGCTAAAAGGAACCTAATGGATCGTACACCGTGTAAGGTAGATATTGAAGAAAGAACAGATATGAGTAAGGATAATTAAATGGTTTAATTATTTATGGCTAGGATTAATTAATATGTTAATTAATCAAACGAATAAGTTCGTTATAGACCTCGGGTTAGTTTTGGGCCACAAGGCCCAATGGGATTTAAATGTCAAGTCCAATAACTCAAGTTGTATGACAACTCTAAACACAAAGGGCTTGAAAGCCCAATAAACCCTTAAGTGGCCGGCCATATAAAGAAGGGTAGTGAACTTGCCTTTATTACAAGTTTGACACTCTATTGTGAGATGATATAAAGGTTTTTTTTTTTTTAGAAAACAAGAGAAAACATGCTCTCATTTTTCTCTCTAGGAGGCCGGCCACCTTGGAGAAATTACTAGTATCTATTTCATCCAAGGTCACTCATCTCTTCATCAATGCTCTCATTGGTGTGAAAAACTTAGAAGTTCTCTATTTTGGGAACTTGGAGAATTCCTTCAACCATCCTCCTCCAAGGAATCTATAGAGCTAAGAAGGAATGAAGGCCCTATCTCTTGAGTGATTAGTCTTTGCTTATGCAAAGAGGAACCAACAAAGTTATAATATTTCTCAACTCACTTTGTTCTAGAGTTGAATCTTGGTTCACCATAACTACTAGGCTTTGAATTTCATGGGTAAAGTTTTATTTTTGAGTGCATACAAACATGATTCCGCCTTTAATTGTTAATTGCATGTTGTAGATGTTGCTCAAATGAACTTGTTTTTTCACAAATTTTCCTTCAATAAAGCCGAGAACATTTTAAAAATTGGCAACTCGATCCCATGACATGGAGCTGAGTATAGCTAATCATGAAAAAAAAATGAGCCAATCACCGACTTAAAAAATGATAAGTTGTTTGTTCCAAAGGTAGACAAGACTGGGAAAAAGCCCGCCAAAGAAACTTTTACCATCAACATTACCTTCATCAAGACCTCATTCACGCCTATCAAGATCTCCTCCAAGAACAAAACGAAGGAGATGAAGAGAGGTGAGCATTCTCACACCCAAGACATGTACAAAAACACCTTGAGGGAACTAGAGCAGAAGATGTACCATTTTCCTGACTCTGACGTGGCTGCAATGCTAAATGACTTGTTAAAGAAGAAGGTAATTGAGTTACCTGAATGCATGCGCTCCGAAGAGACGAATAGCATTAACGATCCCAGGTATTGCAAATATCATCGTATCGTGAGTCATCCTATTGACAAATGCTTCGTCCTCAAAGAGCTCATCATGAAGCTAGCACAACAAGGGCAAATTAAACTTGACCTTGAAGACACGACCGTAACACACACTACTATGATTGTGTTTGGATCCTTTGATCTTGTGCCTCTCCAAGTGACGCATGACCACTCTCGTCCATGCTCAAGTTGCATGGCAACCTCTGCACAACCATCACTAGGGAAAACGACCAAAATGCACCTATTGATGATGAAGAAGGATGGACACTAGTGACCCACAAAAGACAAGGAAGTCAAGACCACAAGCCACATGACTAAAGATAGAACAAGGAATAAAGCACCTCCGCCGCAACAATAGGAAGCCTGAAAAGAACGTAAGAATTGTTAAGCCAACATACGTAGGGGAACCTATTGGTAAACTCTCTAAAGAACAATGATATCAAATTTATCGACTGATTTTCCACTAGTGTCCATAGTTGGCAATTCACTGACCTTGGGCAAAAACACATTCGGGTTGTTCCATTCTGCCATGTTCTCTATCAAGCTCAGCTTCCCCTTGCACATTATTGACCAACTACAAGGGAAAAGAAAGATGAGTGAGCAGGATGGTTGACCTGCTTTATATATGAACCTTCTGAAACGTGGAAAGGGCTCACTAATAATTAAAATCCTCGTATGGTTAGTTGAAGACGGGCTTTGTACGCTTCAGGGTTTCACCACATCTTGAATGTGTTTCGAGTAGCTTCTTCCCGGTGGAATGAAAATCATGTCTTCCCAACCTAAATTCTTTTCACTTGACTGCATTAACTTTGAAATTCTTTCAACAAAAAAATACTAAAAACTAGGAGCCTACGAATATATAATTCTTGCAGTAACAAGACCGAATACCTCCATTTTTCTCAAAACATCTTCCAAACTGCCAACCTATTGAAACATTTTAATGAAATGATGAGAATGCAATAATGTAATGAAAGGGGACGGGACTATAATTTATAATTTTATTCTTGAGGAGACATTTTTTTATTTCTATTTTACCACTCGCATGAAAAAATTTGCACGTCAACTTTTTAAAAGAACATAAAGTATTGATGGCAGATTATATATTACCATAATATGTTGAGAAACCCCTGGTCATCTAAATGCTCTGGAGATCTTTGACAATTCTTTTTCAATATCTTCCTGCGTCGTGGAAATAAAATTAAACTATGGCTTAATCAATCTCTTAAAAGCAAGTTACTTTACAAAGAAACATGTCAACAAGAGCTCAAGGCCTTCAACCGCACCTTAGTGAAATATATTGGGCAGTAACGCTTGTTTTTCTTCTTCATAACCAGAAGAACTGACTGTAAACACAAATTCCTCATAAGATGAATTCAAATAGTAATACACAAGCAGGCAACACAACAATAAGTTCTACCGCATAACGATCACCCAGATAATTCCCAGAAATTGCATTAGAGCTCGAAACAGAAATTAGTCAATTAAAATGAGCACATAAAGTCAGGCAATGTCCGATATACTAAATTTATATTTTGTTAATACGCAACTGTTTGGACTCAAATTTACATCATCAGTTTGAGTAATCGAGACCGTTAAATCAGCAGAGTTCTAGATCGTCACATGAGTAAAATATCAAGGTGACTTCCAATTATTTGTATTATTATGATTATGATAATCATACTAATTTATCTTCTGAATAATTGGGATCATCTTAATATTTTATTAATAATTATCTCGAGAAGGGGTTCGAATGCAATAAAATTTGTGATGCCGAGGTCATCTAACCAGGCATGAGATCACACATGCCAGCATGCTGTTATTCATTATTCGTTATTATCCTTTGGATAAAGGATTGTAATGGGGTAATAGGATGCAAATTATATCTCCAAGCAGTGCGGTTCAAATGGGTTTGGGATTCTTGCCATTAGATTAGAGCAGCATGGGAATTGATCAAAATTGTTAGGATGCATGGTCTTTATGCATGCATAGGTAACTTGTAAATGGGATGAACTCCAGTAGCGAATTGGAGAGGCATTTGCAACGTGTAGGGCATATGGGCATTGAGAAAAGCAAGGTGATTGTTTTGGGAAGCGAATTAAATATGTGTGACTATCTAACCAATTCAACAATGGGATAAAAAGATAAGTCAAAATTGGAATAAAATGGGATTAGCATGCAGAGTCCCTATTTGTCGTCTAGATTCGTATATGGTCATCATTCTACTTCTTAGAACATTCCGTTATAGAGTCTTCAGGTGCCATTGAAATGCTTTGTTTATCATCTAAGCCACGCCAATCAAGTACATCATCTCTATAAATACAAAGCGACATGCAACATAAAGGCCCTCTCCAATTTAACACACAAACTGCCTTGTGCAAACTCTCGCTCTATGTGAAACCTCTCAACAACCTTGAGATTTTTTATTTTCTTTTCCCGCCAACACATCTTCAGTTTGGATAAGCACCACTGTGAAGGCAACTGACGACATCTTCAACTTGGATAAACAACACTGGAGCCATAAAATCAGTTGATCAAAAAGCACCTTCAGTTTGGATAAACACCACTGCTTCGAGACCAATTGGTTATTTATTCAAGTCTCGGTTAACAAGGATTTTCGAGTCCTTGTTGATAGAGGTCATCTCATCAACCTTCTCAGCGAAGTGAGGTGTTACTAGGTTACTACATTCGGCACATTGAAAGCCGAATTTGATATTGAACTTCGCAGAACTAGCAGCCATGTCTTCAGGCTCTAGAACTTGAAGGCCGAGGTGTGTTCTTTCCCTGGCCGCAGTCACGAGATTAAGAAGTCAACAGCGCGCCCAACGCCACAGCAACATATTTTACTCCCCGACCGAGCTCAACCAATGAGTTGGGACGCCCCGCACACAACCAAAGGACGTAGTTAGCTTATTAATTACTCGACATGCGAGCCACGTAGGCTTGGTAGTTTTTAGGGTCAACATTTTGGCATGCCTAGTGGGACCCAATGCTATAACTACGAAGTTCATATGATATATCAAGATTCCAATTCGGCTCCACTTAGTCGATTGGACGCATTCCTAGTTCAACTTGATGCGGAACAAATCCTTGAAGCATGTGAAGAAAGGCAAAAATCTTTCTCTTAAATGATAAAGGTGAAAGTTCATCACAGCCTACAAGATCAATGGTTAAATGAAGATAGAGCTCGATTTTATGAATGGCTCGATAAGAAAATGCTTTTTGGTCGTCTTAGGTTCAAATCAATTCCATTTGAAGAATGGTTAGTTCAAAAGACCGAAAGGTAATTTTCCGCTCCAGCTGCAATTAGACGTCGGCCTAAGAAAATTGTTAATTTGGCCGAAGAAAAAAGGCCACCTATTTTTTCAATCGAGACTAAAAATACGGTCAGCCAAAAAGAAAAACCTAGGCCACCAATTATTTCTGTTGAGATTGAAAATTTGGTTGGCTTAGAAGAATAAGTTCAAGTTTCTGAGCCAAAAATTGACTCAGAAAATGATTCATCGAATGAGTGTTCCAATGATGAACAAGGCTGATACACGGCTTCGGACAAAAAATCCACATCAATTGATAATTGGAGACATGATCTTAGACACCGAAACCATGCCAATTGATATGATTATTGGCGATAAAGCCGATATGGAGAAATCTCATTCGACTAAGTTATTTGAGTTAAAAGTCAAAATTAACGAAGTAATTATGCCTGGGGGGTATAATAATTGTTCAACACATTTGGCAACCGATGATAAACTAAACATATTTGGAAATGATATTTTATTCAGCCCTGGAAAAACTCAAAGTGAAAATTTTGATATAACAAGATTTCGGCTCGAAATAAAGCATCGTTGGCCTCCTCCTCATTATGGTTTGACCACTTTTATTTCTGTTTGCTAAATAATAATAATAATAATAATAATAATAATAATAATATATATATATATATTATGAATAAATTATTTTCTTAAACATAAGGCTGTGCAAGTCGAGGTAAAGAAAATAGGGGGTAGACAAGCAGAGATTTGCTAAAAAGACATGAGATATAGCAGCATGTATTTCCTTGTGTGCTTTTAGCCGGAAAGACGTGATTCTTAGGCCGAGAGTAAAAAAGAATTTGATTGGATCAGAGAGGAAAACGTGGACCTTATTTCCAGGCCACGACTCGGCAATCAATTAAAGGTTTGACTTCCAAGTTTTAAAGTGGAATGCCACATCTCGACACGTGGTTAAAATTTATTTTTTCAGTCTTGCCGAGAGATTATTTGTTAACCAGGCTTGGAAGTTCTCCCATTGACGCATTTGATCCCTCGGTGATGGAATCAATGCGAATGATATGACTAGTTTTTTTGGTCATTGAGGTAGCATTCGATGGAGTCCTCCAGAATGTGAAAGGAAGGCTCAGAACTGTATGCATGGCAACTGTATATCCATGTGATTACATGGCGGAAGAATCTAGGAAAAAGAAAAAACACAACAAATTTGGGTCAATGTCGGCAGTGATTTCTGGGTTTTAATGTCCTCGGTCATATGGCTCGGCCAATTCTCACTTCCAATTAAATCATGGTGTTTGTTTAATCATTGATTATTGGTGGTATTTGGTGACTCAAATAGACTGCTTTTGGTCGAAACCCACAACTACTAACATCGCAATGTTTCGACGAACTCCAGTCTTTAACTTGAATCTCATATGGGGCGAGCCGAGCTCGACGATTGGATGGCAACAATTGTCACCTTTTTGTGCATCACAAGCTCAATACTCTGCATGAATTGGTTCTTTGAAGAAGTTAATTACGTGTCTTGCATTACTCTCTCGGTGCCCTACATCAAGGAGGAGTTGATTATGTTTCACCTCGAAGACCGCACTTGTTATCAGCACTGTTCTAAAAATCCCCACCTAGCAGCCTAGGCGCTAAGGCCCAAACTGCCGCCCCGATTAATGCTAAGGGTGCCTAGACCTGCTGAGGCACCGCCTAGTACCCGCCTAGACCCGCTTAAACACTCGCCTAGGTCGCAACTCACTTAGACAGAAAATAGATAACTTTCATTTTGCATTTTGTTTTGTTTTTCAATAAATTGTAAGAGACTTGTTGCATACTTAAATGAACACACATTATATCCTTATTTCACATGTTTTCATTATGTTTCAATACTTCATAATGTATATGCATTCTATTTTGTAGTTTATAATGAAATTATATATATTTCAAGTATAAGCAGACACTTATTTACAGAAAATATGATTGATTAAATCCGCCTAGTCCGCCTAGGTGCTAGGCCCCAACCCACCGCCCGACTAGCGCCTAACGACTTTTAGAACCTTGGTTATCAGTACAGTGGTGGTGGTGTCTTTTGTGTTGCCACCGTGGGTGTCCATTTGTTTTTAAGACAGCTGAACGAAGAGGGCTGGCTTTAAAGGTCGTTTCATGGTCTAGATATTTTGGGCATTTTCTCACTGAACACAGCGGACAAGTCTTTGCCGAGTCATGTATTGGAAAGGTTAGAAAGGCTTGGTTTTTCGCCTTCAGTGGTAAATGGGTCAATTTCATATTGCCAACATTGCAGACCAAGCCAACAAGGTTCTTATTGCTGGCGAGTTTCTCTTGGCTGTTGTCATTGGTATACAAATCGCCGTGAGCTAATGTGTCAAGGAAAATTTAGGAGTGGCTTGCTGGCGATATGTTTTCACCGAGTCATGTTTATCCAAGCTGATGTTGCCAAATGACTCCTCGGTGATAGAGTCGCCGAGGGTGGCTTAGTCTTGTCATTCGACTAAGTTACCAAGAATCAGGTTGTTTTTTAGCCTCATGTGCTTTTAGGTTTTGACCGAATGAGATGGACGGTCGAAGTGATTATAAGGCTTTTATGGCGAAGAAGTCTTTGCTGAGCCTTGTATAGAGATTAGTGGCAGCCGAGGAAGACCACAACACTGGCAAAACATGGATGTTATTGCCGAAAAACAAAATTTCTTTTTCAGCGATACAACAGGATCTTGCTAGCTACAAACAATTAATTTCCTTAACCATTCGGTTTACGAGTCGAAACTCAAGGAAATTAGGGGGCAATGTTTGGACCCAAATTTACATCATCGATTCGAGTAATCAAGACCGTTAAGTCAGCAGAGTTCTAGATCGTCACATAAGTAAAATATCAAGGTGACTTCCAATTATTTGTATTATTATGATTATGATAATCATACAAATTATCTTTTGAATAATTGGGATCATCTTAATATTTTATTAATAATTATCTCGAGAAGGGGTTTGAATGCAATAAAATTTGTGATGCCGAGGTCATCTAACCAGGCCTGAGATCACACATTCGTTATTATCCTTTAGATAAAGGATTGTAATGGGGTAATAAGATGCAAATTATATCTCCAGCAGTGCGGTTCAAATGGGTTTGGGATTCTTGCCATTAGATTAGAGCAGCATGGGAATTGATCAAAATTGTTAAGATGCATGGTCTTCATGCATGCATAGGTAACTTGTAAATGGGATGAACTCCAATAGCGAATTGGAGAGGCATTTGCAACGTGTAGGGCATATAGGCATTGAGAAAAGAAAGGTGATTGTTTTGGGAAGCGAATTAAACCGTGTGACTATCCAACCAATTCAGCGATGGGATAAAAAGATAAGTCAAAATTGGAATAAAATGGGATTAGCATGCAGAGTCCCCATTTGTCGTCTAGATTCGCCTATGGTCATCATTTTATTTCTCAGAATGTTCCGTTATAGAGTCTTCAGGTGCAATTGAAATGCTTTGTTTATCATCCAAGCCTTGCCAAGCAAGTACAACAGCTCAATAAATACAAAGCGCCACGCAACGTAAATGCCCCCTCCAATTCAACACACAAACTGCCCTATGCAAACTCTCGCTCTACGCGAAACCTCTCAACAACCTTGAGATTTTGATTTTCTTTTCCCGCCAACACATTTTCAGTTTGGATAAATAACACTGTGAAGGCAACCGACGACATCTTTAGATTGGATAAACAACACTAGAGCCGTATAATCAATTGGTCGAAGAGCACCTTCAATTTGGATAAACAGCACTGCTTCGAGAACGACTGATTATTTATTCAAGTCTCGATCGACAAGGATTTTCGAGTCCTTGTTGGTAGAGGTCATCTCATCTGCCTTCTCAACGAAGTGAAGTGTTACCAGATTACTACATTAGGCACGTTGAAAACCAAATTTGATATTGAACTTTGCAGAACTAGCAGCCTTGTCTTCAAGCTATAGAACCTGAAGGCCAAGGCATGTTCCTTCCTCGGCCACAGTCGCGAGATTAAGAAGTCAGTAGCGTGCCCAATGCCACAACAATATATTTTACTCTCCAATCAAGCTCGGCTAATGAGTTGGCATGCCCCACACACAACTGAATGATGAGTTAGCTTATTAATTAATTGGCTTGCGCGCCACGTAAGCTTGGTAGTTTTTAGGGTCAACAACAACGTAAATGCACTACTCATGCGTGAATTACTACTGTCATCCATATTATGCAGTACGAAGTTGGAGGTGTTCATCTCCTGGATCATCCAACGCAAAAGTTAGTATGTTTTGAATACTCCTGCAACCTAAATTATCTAATAAGACCATTAATAATCAACAAATAGAGTATTCTACCTGAAAAACAGGAACTCCATCAAATGCACTCCTGTCAGCGGATTTGAGCTACAACACAGAATATATGACAGTGAGCCACTCCTAATTGTTTCAGAAATAAAATTGTAAAGCCATATCATACAGTCAGATTGTAAGGACAAACAGAGGCTTTCTGACCAAACACAGTATAAAATGTTGCAATATATCCATTTCATCAAAGCTGCATATTCCCACTGTGTACTAGATGTCTAGAATATTAATATTCGGAAGTGTCGATATGGAGCATATATGACAGTTATTCCTAGATTTTCTTCTGAAGGTAATTTCTAAAAAAGAAAGATGTCCTGTATACTATATCTCAAGTCCATAAGAATTGGAAAAAAAAATACAAATACATCTCACTTAGGAAGCAAATACAAAATGAACCGAAACGCTAAACACTAGAGAAACCAACCTCAAGTGCATTCCTTATTTGACTGGGTCAGGCAGAAAGCAATTCCTTCAACCTTCAGCATGTGCACCTACAAGTATGGATCTAGCATTGTACATATTATCTAAGTTTAAGGCAACCAGTAATGTGGGAATTTATAAAGTAGAGCAACAGCCCTCGTTACACTGGAAACGGAAAACACGTCATACGGCCACCATAACTTTGTGAGACCATATAGATTATGCTGTCCACTAGATGGAGCCTTCGTCAAATTTTCGCCACACACACATGTTTTATCCCCACTTCTTCAACTACTGAAATGACTCAGGACACCAAATTCTAGCCTAAAAACGATTACTTCGCAAGTTCACAGGCAATGTAATGATCTGGAAATATCTGCTACTTGTTTTTCATTTTCTACCAAGTCACCTGGTCAAGAGTAATCGGGACAACTTTAGCCGCACTTCGTAATTCTCTCCTCGATCGAACCTGAATCACTCAAAACACAAAACCAGCTGAAAATCCAAGCCACAAGAGAACACACATAACACATTCCGAATAACTGACTTCACATCAGTCCCAATTTAACTAAATGCAACTTTTTTCGGTCGAAAATCAAGCAAAGTATTAAATTTCCAATCAATGACCCAAATGCAACTAATTCCTCCATCCAATTAATCTCTAAATGCAACTAATTAGTAATCCTACTATTCTTTCCCTCCAAAAAAAGTTAAAGATACTAACTTGAGAGAGCAATGCTTCGGCATCTTCGTGCCGAAAGCACAGCAATCCAATCGACTTGGCCTCATTGGGATCAGAGATGAGCACGAACTCATTGTTCGAATTGCTAACCGTATATAAGGCCGTCCCGGCCAGGCTCTTCGCCACGTGGTCAGAGCTAAGGGTAGCGGCCAGAGCGTGATTGCTCTGAGCCAGCCACGCGAAGGGAGGAGAAACCGGCGCCGAACGCATGCGCCTGCTCGCCGCCGGCGCGAAGTTGCCTGCTATGGTTCCGGCGAGCCGCTTGGTGTCTTCGAGGCGGGTGGAGATCTCGGCGCCGAGGCGGAGGCAGTGCTGGTGTATGAAGGTAGAGAGCGATAGCAGACGGTTTGGTCGCGGGTAGGGCTTTGGGGACTCCATCGCTTCAGTGCGAGTGAGGACTGACGAGTAGCGCAGAATGGTTGTTTCGATAAAACTAAATTTCAAAAAACAATTTGTTTTAAAAAAAATAAAAAATAAAAACCATTTGTTGGGCTAAATATTGCAACCCAGTTTGAATTATGATTAGTTGCCCAATACAATACAGCCCATACAGTTAGGTGGCCCACTCCATAGTTATTGGTTTTTTTTTTTTGTTAAAATCTATATTTTTATTTAAAGTAGGAAGAATATTTGTTAGTTCCAAGGTTATAGCTTAACTTCTTGTACCATGCACCTGCGGAGCCAGGTATAAAGTTTTGATGGGTTATAGCATAGGGAGATTTTTAGTTATTTAAGTTTAAAGATACTAATTGTTTGCCCTGTTTAACTATTTTTAATTGTCGTAGGCCACCTAGCAAATGAAAAGTTTGAATCATATAGTTGTTTTTAGGAAAAAAATAAGGGTTAATAAATTTTATATAAACTCATCACTTTAACCAATACTAAAATTTATTAATAATAAATAAAACTTCTATACCACACACGGTTCCTTATTTTATTCATTTAAAAGTTTGAAGGCTCGAAGCCTAAAATATAGACTATAAATTTCTTACTTTTAGGTTTATTATTATATAACTTTATGTAAGCAACAAAAAAGATTGACCATTTAATTTATAGTAATAGTTTTAGCTTAACTCACTTACTGAATAATTCTTGACTCCGCCATTGAAATTATGTTTTACGTGACTTCCAATCGCCATAATAGTATAGTAAACTTTTGTTTTGTGAAAGCTTGGAACCGTATCTATAATCTATTTGTTGGCGTTGGGTCACTCTCGCTTTCAGTCAAAGTGTCAATATTAGGTATAATTAGGTCTAATCCATGCTTTTTTACAGAATGAGATTCTGATCAAGTCTGCATTTTTTTGACCTACTAGGCTACCATCGATTTTTATTCCCAATTTTTGTAGAATCGTTACTTGTTCATTAAGGGTGAGAGTCTGAGATATGTTTAGATTGAGACAAATGGCTGAAAAGAGTAAACAAGGCTAATTAATTATGATAATTTAATTAGCTAGGTTGGTAAACCTTTTACCCAAAGATAAAGATAATTAAGTCCTACTACCAACAAAGAAAATAAAGTCGAAGGATTGGATCGAATATCTACCAAATGCAACTATGGATATGTCACAACATCATAATCCATTATGTTCTATGTAATCATCCAAATCTTCCCATAGTGGGAAGAAGATGATCCAAATTTAAATGATAAGGAAATTGCAAATTTGAGTTATTCAATCCACACAAAAGAGGACGATGCAACAGGGAACAATCAAATGCGGAAATCTTTTCCACAGAGAAATGACTTGTTGATTTTTTTTAAGGCTATCTCCAGGTGGGAGGGCTAAAAGTCTAAAAACTAAAAAATGGCATGATTTATCTCAAAATTTATCTCTAATAAATGGCTATGCTATAATTCTATCGAGCCCACTAGACCATTATTTGGCTCACGTGGCAGCAGGTTGGCCAAGTATAGCCCCCTCTTAGCCCTTTTTTGGGGCACAGCTCTTCTACTGTTGATTCAAATTGAACGGCTAGGTTTGAAAACATCTAACGATAGTTTAATTAGCTTAACCAATAAATTTAAAGTACAAGTTCAAAACTAATAAATGATTGAAGAAACATAGTCCCATTGGTTGGAGATGGTATTTGTATATGACCTAACATTGTTTTAATTAAAAATCATTTCTTGCAAGGTTATAAATCTGGATGGGGCTATGTTTAGCCCTTTCGGTTGGAGATAGCCTAAAAGTAATGCTAGGTAGAACAAATTTAAAGTTTTAAACCACATTACAAACTATATGATATATTACCAATAGGAAATAAATATAAGTCGATACCTAAGTTAATCCAATCATTAACAATCACATCATTTGGTTTACAAAATTTAGTTTACAAATTTAGGTCTCTCTATCATTTCCAAAATTTGTCTACAAGTTCAGTCTTCCTAACATTACCCTTACTAATATTATGGCTTAGAAAAAGCAAAGTTCTATTTCATAAGATTCACAGAAACGTGAACGGTGAATTAAGTCTATTGGGTTCCACAGAGTATTTGAGTTATGTAACTCAGTTGGATCCCACTATGCCATATTGGCACCTGAACAAGGCGAGGATTACATATTTACTTTCATACTTTTATAGTTGGCTTAGTTATAATTGGATATCAAACTCGTTACATAAAATTATTATATATTTTCTCTTACAGTGGCGAAGCCACATGAGGACGAGGAGTGGCGGCCGCCACTCCACTCACCGAAAAACAAGACTGGAGTTTTAGTTCAACCCCTCTCCTCGCCGGAAAACCCAACTGGTTCAAGCTTTCAGCCCCTTCTCTATCGATCTATTTCTGCTGCTTGCAGCAGCAGATTTCCTTTTTTTGAAAAAAACATCTAGGCCAAAACCACGTCGTTTTGGTCTTGGTAAAAATAATAATATAAAAGAACTAAAACAAACGGGCATTCCGTATGTTTGAATATATATATATATATATATATATATATATATATATATATATATATGGGGACCCCATTCCCACTCACTTTTCTTTTTCAGTCCCGTGTGTCAGTCTTCCTTTTCTTTTTCAACCTTTCCCATCCAATCAGAGAAGCAAAGCTGCTCTGCCCCACCAAAATCCCAGACGAATTTTTTTTTAATTCTTGTTTTTAGAGAAATTTTTAGTTATGACAAGAACACGAGTGGTACATCACTTGATTATTGATTAATTAATTGAATTATTACATAATATATATAATTATTCATATGATTAGTTGAATTGAATATTTATTTATTGAATAATTTGTATGCTTATTGGTGTTGATTAATTGAATTGTTAGTTGGATTAGTTATTATGCATATTAGTATAGTCTACTTTAGGATTAAGTGTCTTAATTTTTTTTTCTTTCTATTTTACAGTTACGTAATGGAATGATACTATAAGAAACAATGCTTAAATTCTCCTACAAACATTTTGGGTAGTCCTTCTCCTTCGAATATTCCAAGTAGTCCTCCTCCTCTTTCAAATATTCTGAGCAGTTCACTACAGAGTGAGGCCACTGAGTTAGATGAAATATTAGCTAATCTTCCTGCAGACTCTAGACATAGACATCGAATGCTTGATTATCCACCTAAATATCGTGAAGCAATTTTTTTGAACCTTACAATCTCTTAACTTCGCCCCTCCCCCATCAATTCCTGACTTCACAACTGTTCCCTTATGTAAGTCAAAACCGACCTATCCATCCACAATTAACAAATAAAGGTATTAATTGCCACTTGATTAGATTATTATAATCATTTTTATCATAAAGTTATGATCGACATATTAATATTTCTTTTATAAGATTGTGTATTAGATAATGGATAATGCGTGTTTCCTCCCACTTATGATTAGTAAATTTTTACCGTCTAAATATTATAATTGAAATTGTTCATTATTTTTATCATCGTTTAAAAATTATATCTGCAAAAATTATTCAATTTAGAGATTTTTTATTCATTCATATGCTTAAGACAAATGAACGATTCATCATGAGAATGTTACTTATTATCAAAATGGTTGATTGGTTTACAACATATAAATAACTAAACGATCCCTAAATTGAATAATTTTTATAAATATAATATATAGATGATCATAAAGAGAACGAACCGATTATAATGTTTTGATAATAAAAACTAAGTAGGGTGGGAGGACAAATAAGTCATTTCATAGAGACACGAGCATTATCCTTAAATAATTGTATAAATCCACTATTTGGATGACGGGGATGTAGTTTATTTCGTTTCATATCCGTACTTTATCCATTTGGCATCTAAAGTGGTAATCGTTGTCTACTCGTGCATATGATACCCGCAACGTTAAAGACATCTCACCTTTGAATGTTGAGTCATGGAAAAAAAATACATATTTTGAGAAAATTATCGACGCCATGGTGTGTTGTAGATCAAGGAATCAAATTTTAATGCTAAATAAACAAAAATAATTTTTGAGTAAAACTTGTCCTCACAAACCAAATTGTAAGTGAAAGATGTGAGAATGTGAAAAATAAAAGAGTCTCACATTAGTGATAGGAGAACCTTGTAAGGGCTTATAAGAAGTTGGGTTACTCCCCATATAGCCAATTAGTTTTATGGTGGAATCCCAACTTTTTTCATGGTATCAAGTTAGCTCACATGTGAAGCCCAACAGCTACACGTGTACCACGTCACCTGTTTGTGTTATTCACTTGTTAGACTTAAAAATTTGCCACACGTGAGGGGGCATATGAGAATGTGAGGACAAAGTTTCACATCAATGACGGTCCAAACTATGCAAGAACTTATAAAAATTGAGCTACTTCATATATTACCAATTTGTTTTACCGTGAAATCCCAAATTTGTTCAGAGGATGCCCAGAAGTTCATGCATACCAATCCTTCACTTTTATTCGATGTGATAGCTTTTGAGGCAATGCTATGTTTCCCTTTATTCTTAATAAACGGCAATGCTATGTTTCCCTTTATTCTTAATAAGGACACCACTATTACAATCTACATGTGCCCTAGTTTGCTTCTTGTTTGTATTGAGAATTTCACCTCGGCGTATCCCTAGTGTACTTTTCTAGGATTGAGACCTCAAAACTATTTTTTATTTTTTTGAATAAACAATATTATTTACACTAATCGGGAGTGGATGAGTTTAGCCTCACAATAGACTAGCAATAATGTGGTTCAAATTCGTCTTTGACGAGAATTGAACCTAAGTGATGGATTGTCTTAGTTGATAAAGCACTATTCTTTAATTCGTGAGTTCAGACTCTTTCCATCCTCTGTATCTTATAGCAATAATAGCATCGTTTGTGATAATGATAATAATAAAAATCTTAATACTTTTTTAGTACATATGATATTATCTACACTAAGGGGTGGAGGAGTGTGCTAAGTTTTACATTAGGCTATCCATAATAGTTTGGTTCAAATTCGCCTTTAGCACAAATCAAACCTAAGACCTTTTAGGTACAAGTGAAGAGGAACACAACCAGACCATAGTATTAGTGGCAAAAATCTTAATATTAACCTACCAAAAATAATACAAGCATTTTGTAAAAATTCTACATATGCCGCAATGCTATTAAGAGTCATTCCATCCAAATGGTTCTAAGATAAAAAAATAAAAATAAAAAAAAGTCCAAACGAACACAATAAAACTGTGAAACCCCATCCCGAATTATGTAAATTGTAATTTTAACGAGATTATGAAATTACGAATGTGTCCCCTATCCTTACCTAATCCGGTTTACATTTTAGATTTTCTCTAATTTCTCCTCATCTCTTTGCCTGCCACGTGGCAGCACCTCATCTCATTCTTTCTTCCCCATCCCCTGAGTCATCACTCTACCTCTCACTCTCCTTCAGCTCTCACTCTCTCTCTCAGGCAAACTCTCCATCTCTCCCCAATCGACACACACATGCACACCAACCTTTGAACCCACACCTCACAAACACCACCCCCATACACACTTCGTGCTCTCTCCCACCTCTCCTTCGCGAAACACAGAGCACACCCATTTCCTCCATGGTTCTGACGACTTTAAGTTGACTTTCCGACCACTTCCCAGCCACGACAAGAGACCCTAAAGGTATGGATCTGTTCCTCTCATTTTACTCTTCATTTTGGTACCTAGATCGTAGGCTAAGTTGTTGGTTTTCTGTCGACCGGAGCTCGGGAGGCTCCGGCCTTCTTCCTCGGCGAGAAACGGGCCGGCTTACCCAAACCCATAGAACCAGGCCTTTTGGGCCGAGCAAACTAGGGCATTCGGCCTGTTGAAACAAAAGCCCAACCCATTTAGCCTTTAACCCAAAAGCCTTTTTAGCTTAGGCCTTAGGCCGCATAGAACTCAGGCTTTAGGCCCGTTAACCCCCAAGACCCAAACCCTTAAGCCTAGGAACAAACCTAGGCCTAAGTCTAGAGGCCTAAGCCCAAGTAACCCAGGCCCAAACCTTAGGGAAAACTGACCTAACTAAACCGACCCAAAGCCTAGATCGGACCAGCCCAACCTAGAACCCAGGCACACGTGGGCTACGCGTGAGGCCGAGCCTTGGCCGGCGCGTGGGGCACACATGCCTCTGCCGAATGCACTGTGCTCCGCCGCTGTCCACGACAGCTTCGGTGAATTTATCGGCTAACATTCCAGTGACTTTTCCCGGCATGCAACGGCACATGAGGGCGTGTGTGGCAGTGATGAACCAATATTTACTCTTTTTATTTCTTCTTTTTATATTTCTTTTCTTGTCTAGTTTAGTTGGAAATTATAAGTTTGTGTGATGGTTTTGCTAATTTGTGTTTCTAGGAGCAGCATGATCAAAATTTAAGGATTTTGATTTACCAAATGTGATCACCTTTGGAGCAAAGGAAGGGGCAGCGAAAAAGGATAAGCACGGGAGAATAGAAAAATATAGAGGAGGGAAATAGTGGAGTAAAAGAAAGGGAAAGAATAGAAGGAAAAGAAAAGATGGGATTGAAAGGTTAGAAAAATGTGAAGGACAAAGAAAGTGGGACGGAAAGGAAACTTAAAAAAAAGAAACAGATAGAAAAATGATGAAAAGATAGTGGAGGGAGGAGAAAACGTTAGAGGAAGAGAGCAGTGGGCTCTCGGAAAAAAATAAAAGAAAGAAAAGAGGGATAGTGGAGCATTGACACAAAAAGAAAAGCAGAGTCTCTGGGGATAGGAACAGAAAGAAAGAAAAATATGGGGGAATAAGGGGAGAGAGACTCGGTCAGAAAAGAGGAGGGAGAGCAGGCGGTATTTAGAAACAGAAGAAAAAGGAGACAGAAGCAAAGAGAGAGCGGGGGAGGCTGCGAACGCAGAGGCTACACAGGCACGGGTGTAGAGGAGCTGCAGAGCAGAGGAGCAGCATGCAGGCTGCACAGCAGAGCAGGAGACTCACAGACAGGGGTTGAGGATTGGAGAGCTCAGGAGATAGCTTCTTTGTAAAAAAAAAAGGGTTGTCTCTTTCCTTAGTCTTCATGAATAAATTTTTATGTATTCAAATAATTATGTGTAACTAATTTGTTTTCGCTAGAGTGAGGCCATGAGCCACAACATGATTATGTAGATTTCTATTTTAATTGCTTAAGTGTTGTAATATGCTTGCTTTGATATTTTCAATTACCGAATTAAACTATCTATGTGTCGTGATGCTTAATCACCATTAGGATGCTTAGAAAAGTCATTGGATGCAATTTTGAACGAATATCACGTTAAAATTGGTTGTGCTTCTTGTGATTGAGGATTGTAATTTCTCCTAAGGTAAATATCATACTCTTAGGGATTGCATGGTTTAACAAAAGGATTTTCACCAAGATTAATGAATCACTCATGTTTATATTTAGTCCAAATGTCATGGATAAATTGCATGTAGTGGTATGCGTTTTAGCTTGAATATCACAAGTAAAATATATATAAGGAAAATCCAACCTTCAAAGCATGTGTGTTTTCGATTACTTAAGCAATTAGATGAGCTACGTATGAGTGTTGTTGGTAAAGGTTGAACTCTAGCGCTTTGTCAATCTAATTTTCTTCAATCATTTATTATATCTTGAATTTCCTCATTTACTTGTTTTGTTTAAGTTGAATCACTACTTCTATAAGCCAATCCCATTTTAGATAATTGTTTTAGTCACTTTCTATAGTATTTAATTTTGCCAAATTAGTTAAGTTATTAGAGTTAATTAAGCAAAATATTCCAAAAACTCGTAAATTGTTTATATCAGTCCCTGAGGAGATCGACCTTGCTTGAGCCATTCTATACTACAAACGACTTGTTCTCTTGCAAGAATTTTCTAACGGTTTTATCCTTGTTTTACAAGTGGTAAAATCGCTATCAAGAAATTGGCGCCGTTGCCGGGGACTGTGCCAACAGTTCCCGAGTTTTTTGTGTTTATTTTGTTTATGATTATATCTTACTTTTATTTAGTCGTTATAAAAGAAATTAGAAAATTTTTTTTAATTAATTAGACTTTTAAATTATTATTATTTTTATTATTATTAAATTTCCTTTTTTTTATTTATTTAAAAAAAACAGCAATTAATTTTGTTCAGTTTCAATCTTTGATTAAGTGCAATAGATAGGTGATGTGAGACTTTTCTTTTTGTGTAACTAATGGTTGCCAATTTACTTAAACTGTGTTTTTGATTCATCTAGGCTTATTTTCTTCCCCCTTTTTGTTGTTTAGTTGGTTTATGTTAAATTTTATTTTTCTTTTTATTTATTTTTATTTTTATTGTGGCTTAATATTCTTCTTGTCTATTTTGGTTATAGGTAGTTTATGGTGATTGGAACAAGATCCAAGAATCAAGTTCTTATTCCTTACGACCCTGAACCAGAGAAAAGTATAAGGAAGTCAGCGAGAGAGAGATATTTAGCACAAAATTCCAACTTTTGTGATCCTGAGAGCAGCACATCTATTTTTCAACCTTTGGCTCCAGTTGCAAATATGGCCCTAGCCTTACCTGCAGCAGGTCAACCTTTAAGGAACTCATTAGCAGCAAGAGTCAATGCAGTGCCAAGGTGCATTGTATATCCAGATGTGGAAGATGGGACAACCTTTGAAATCAAACCTCACATCATCAACATATTACCGTCCTTTCATGGGTTGCCAAACAGTGATCCTAACATGCATTTGGCTGATTTTATTGAGGCATGTGACAACACCATAATCAGAGGTTTCTCTTCTGAAGCTATCAAGTTACGTTTGTTCCCTTTCTCTTTGAAGGACAAAGCCAAGGCGTGGCTGCATTCTCTCCCTGCCAATAGCATTACAACATGGGCAGAATTGCAAGGAAGATTTCTCAATAAGTTCTTTCCTTCTTCCAAGACTCTTGCACTCAAGAAAGAGATATTGGCTTTCGCTCAAAAGCCAAACGAGTCTTTCCATGAAGCTTGGGAACGGTATAATGAGATGTACACAAAATGTCCTCATGCTGGGTTTGATTCTGACCTTCAAATGAACATCTTTTATGATGGTCTCAATGCCACAACCAAAAGTCAAGTAAATGCATCTGCTGGAGGGTCACTAATGTCAAAAACAGCAAGGGAAGCATTTGAGTTATTTGATATGATGGCTTCTGAATCCCAACAATGGACAGAAGAACAAACACAAAAGAGGGGAGTTTTCGAAATTTCTCAAAGTTCTCCTAATGTTTTTGCTCAAATTGCTAAAATGGAAAAGAATTTTAATGCCAAGTTTAATGCCTTAATGCAGGTCTCTTCCATACCCAATGCCCAAGAAGCTTGCATCATTTGTAGTGACACAACTCATGACATTACTCAATGCCCCAACAAGGATAGCTACCCCGAGCTTTTGCAGGAGCATGTGAATATGGTGAATAATTACACGAGACCCAGGAATGACCCTTATTCCAATACATATAATCCTGGGTGGAAGAACCATCCCAATCTTAGTTGGGGTGGCAACCAACAGCCGCGGCAATACCAGCAGTCTTACCCATCAACAAGTGAGACAAAGAAACCATCCCTTGAAGACCAAATGTCGCAGCTAGCTCAACATATGTCCGTTCTCTCTAATAGCACCAACAATTTTGTCCAATCCACACAAACTAGCATTCAGAATCTCACGGCATCAATGGGGAATTTGGAGACTCAAGTTGGACAACTTGCTACCATGTTCAATGAAAGAGAGAAAGGAAAGTTCTCGAGCCAACCTGAGCAGAATCCAAGAGGTATGGAGCATTGCAAAGTTGTAAGGACATTGAGAAGTGGCAAAAGCTTTGATAACAGAGAAGTGGTACACCATGAGGCCGAAGTGGAAGAAGAAGAGCTTACTGAAAGTGCACAGTTAGCCGCAAAGTCTCGGTCAGGGGCTAGTTCTGCAGCAGGTATTCCAGATCGTGGCATGAGTGACAAAGAGAAATCTCGACCTAACTTTGATGCAAACAAGGAAAAGGGTCTTGGCAGTTTATTTGCACCTTCTGACAAGCCACCATACATTCCACCTTTGCCATTTCCACAAAGGCAACAACAACGTTCCAAGGATCAACAAGCCATTGAATTCATGAAGACATTGGCTAAGGTTCAAATCAATTTGCCTCTATTAGATGCTATTAAACAGATCCCATCATATGCTAAATTTCTGAAGGGGCTATGTTCTAATAAGAAAAAGTTCTTGGAATACGAGAAGGTGATTTTAACTGAGCAATGCAGTGCTGTCCTCTTACACAAGCTACCACCCAAGAAGAAAGATCCAGGGAGTTTCACTATCTCTTGTACTATTGGTAGTCTTGATTTTCCTAAAGTGCTGATTGATTTAGGTGCAAGTGTTAACCTTATGCCTTATTCTGTGTTTCAAAAATTAGGTAAAGGAGAACTCAAACCCACATCTGTGAGTCTTCAATTGGCAGATAGGTCTGTGACTTATCCTTTGGGTATTCTGGAAGATGTGATCATTAAAGTGGATAAATTCTATCTTCCAGCTGACTTCATTGTACTTGACATGGAGGAAGACAAGGAAGTGCCTCTCATATTAGGTCGACCATTCATGGCCACCGCCCGGACACTCATTGATGTGGAGGCCGGTACTTTAACCTTAAGGGTGCAAGGAGAATCAGTTGTATTCAAACTCTTTGAAGCTGTTAAGCGTCCTCTAAAACCTGAAGAGTGTTTTCGTGTTGATGTTTTGGATGGGATAAGGCATGCAAAGATTTACAAGGATAAGACCAAGAAATTTCATGATACTTGCATCCTTCGTAAAGAGTTCCATCCAAGTCAGAAGGTTTTGCTAGTGATCGACAAAGCCAATATTGATGTGAGAGCCAAATTGCCGCCACCCATTTTTGTCAAGAGTGTGAGATCTTTCTCGAGACATGCTGGTTTCTACAGAAGATTCATCAAGTATTTTTCCAAAATTAGTCATCATCTATCTCCGGATTGAATCAAATTGCCAGCAGGATGTCTAGCTCTAGACATTAACTAAAGCGCTTCTTGGGAGGCAACCCAAGCTTTCTATCTTTCCTTTATGTTTGAATGATTTTCAGTTTTCTTGTTTTGTTTTTATTTTGTTTGTGTATTTAAGTCCTATTTTTCCTCCCTTTATGCAGGTAATGCTTTTGCAGTCTCTACCACAACTTCTTGCACAGTTTCTTAATCCCACCGATAATGAGATGTGTTGAAATAAGTTTGGGGGTCTCACTATGTTTGAAATGCATTTTTACTGTTACTCTCCCCGCCTACACAAATTGGCGTGTTCTTTCCTTTTCTTTGTGTATC
This sequence comes from Crataegus laevigata, assembly GCA_963580275.1. Classification (NCBI taxonomy): domain Eukaryota; kingdom Viridiplantae; phylum Streptophyta; class Magnoliopsida; order Rosales; family Rosaceae; genus Crataegus; species Crataegus laevigata. The sequence goes on from OY756949.1 coordinate 9,104,687, forward strand.
TTTATTTCATTTTGTTTTGCATTCCTATACCTTCTCTTTATTGCTTTCATTTTGTTTTGGTTATTTAGTTGTGTTATTTGGTTTATTTCTGTGAGTTTATGTTTTAAAGCATTGCGAGTAATTAGAGTTTTTACATTGATTTTTGTGGAAAGGAATACACGTGCGGAAAAAAAAAAAAATAAATATAAACAATAATAATAAAAGCTGAAATATTTTACAATGATGTGAAAACTCATAGCATTCATTGGTCATTGGTCAGGTGGTGCTGCAGAGGTCGACGGAGCTCCTGAAAGACGAAGAGCCAGAGTTGGAATCTCCGGAGCCGGAACGCTTGGTGCTACTCCAGAGGACGAAGGCAACATAAACCTCGGGAGTAGCGCCATGAACCTTTCATGATCGCTCTGAATCCGACCGTCCGACTCCTGCAGCTGGTCCAGCTTCCTCTTCATGCTGGTCGAGTAACTAGTTGCAAGCATGTGCAACTCCTTGTTCTCTTGCCTGAGTCCTCTGACTTCTTGCCGAAGACTGGCCACCTCTGCCATCAGCGACTCCACTTGACGAGACCGGGCAAGCAGGCGCTGGCCCATGTTTGAAACTGAGCCTGCACTTTGGACGCTGAGGGCTAGAGATTCCTGAACGGCCAGCTCGTCCGACCGCCTGGATAGCATCCTATTGTCCCTTGGTGTGAGCAGATTTCTGGCAATCACCGTAGCGGTGATTTCATTCCTCATCATTGTGTCCCCGACTGTAAGAGGACCATTGGGGGATATGAAGGACGGATTCCAAATGTTGTTCGGAGAAGACGAGTCATCGTCTTCCCCGACATTCAAGTTTAGGCGACGATCGGAAGGGCAAGACATTTTTAGAGGGGGTTGAGGAAGAAAAGAGTTCGGAAAGATTAAGAGTGCAGAAGTGCAGGAAGAGTTTGGAAGGAGTATGAGTGCAGAAGTGTTTGAGGAAGGGAGTTCAAGTGTGATGTGAAGCAGAATTAGCGCCTCTATAAAAAGAAGCAAATCAAAGAGAGGCGCTCCTCTGAGGTTGAAGACGCGTCCTCAGGCAAATCGGAAAAGCTGGACGCTCCTTTCTCAAAGGCCGGAGTCCTGTCTCAAAAGAGCCGTTTCCTTTCTCAAAAGCTGGGCTTGACTCAGCAATCACGTGGCTTCAGCTTTTCCAGTTTTGTCGTCGCTCTCACGTGCAGCTTGGAGCGTTGCGAAAACCATGAGCCGCACCCGGATTTGAACCCCGGTTTTCTAAAGATCATCATTCCAGTTTGTCGTCACTCGTCGCATGCGCAGTCAGCTTCGCGGAAATTACGGAAGCTTTGTCAGAAAGCGCGTAACGGGCACTGTTCATCCATCCACCGGCTGCCGACAAATAGTGAGGGAATAGTTCCGGTTGAGGAAGAAAAATTTCTATAAGTCTCGACCTTCGCCTTCCACATCAAAGGCACACCTCTCAACCTCTCAACCTCTCTTCCTCTCTTCATCTCCGAGAATGTATTCTCCAAGAAACCTTTCAAGTTACTCAGTGTTCTTCATCCCTTGGATCACCCCAGAAAACAAACCTTCCAGAGCAAAAGTATTTCATATCAAAAAGGTTAAAAGCAAAAGTATCTCATATCATGCTTTCTCCTCACCTTCATCTGAGGAACGTGGAGAAAGTGAGATCCTGATTGCTTACCTAGTCTTGCTCTCGAGTACTCATCTCAGACCCCTCCCAGCCCACTTAAAAAATAAACCTGTGTTGAGGTGCTTCTTCAAAAGCAAAAGTACCTCACAGACGAAGCAGGAGGAGTCTGAGTTGCTTCGCAGAGCAGATGAGTCTGGGTTGATCCAAGAGTTCAAGAAGATGCCACACCTGCGTGGAGACCGGACTACTTGAAGCATGTGGAGACAACGTGCTGATTCATCCTCAACTAAGCTGAGGATCACTTGCAAGAAAAAGTCTCATCCAGTTCAAGATGAAAGCTGTGGAAAGTCGACAAGCACGACCAATGAACCTATTAGTTCTATTCATTGTCTTTTATTGTCATTTTCAATTTTTTTGTTTGCATTTTCTACATTTTCTTGCGTGCTTAACTGATTTATTTCTTTTCTTTGCAGGAATTTTTGGTTATTTCCACCCTTGAAGTTGATTGCAGAATTTTAGCTTGGGGGTCATCGCTTGATTTTTCTGCAAATTAGAGAAGTTTTCAGTCCTAATGCTTTATTTTGTTTCTTTTCATTTAGTCATTTTATTTTTATATTTATTTTGCATTAGAATGTTTTATGACATTGGGGACAATGTCCAGTTTAAGTTTGGGGGTATAAAGAGTATAAAGAATGTCCAAATTGAAATTTTTTGTACCTTCGACTACGAACTGATTTCTTTTGTTTCCGTATTGTTGCTTTGTTTTAATTTTTTTTTTTTATATATTTATATAAATAAATTCTTGCATTTTTGTTGTTTGTAGCTACTTCTCAATTCAATGATGAGATTTGATCTTAATTTCCTTCTTACTTTCAAGAAGTCTAAGTTTAACAAGTGTTCTTTTTGTTGTCCTTGTGTTAAATGTAATTTTCAGCAAACAACTTGAAAAAAAAAATAAATAAATAAATATGCCTAGTCTTGTCAATGTGAAACTTGAGCATGATTTAACGTTTCATATGTGAATCATGTGAGCTTATGTAAACCTTGTGAGTTTTTGAGCCTATACATGATTGAACCATTATGCATCAATCTCATTTCTCTTGTGCGTATGATCTCATTGTACATGTATCTCTAGAACTTGCTTTATACCTCTCGACTCATTCATCAATTCATGTAATAACTTGGAAGTGATATAGGCCATCTTTGGATCGTTTGAGCCTTTCATGCCTACCTTATATGCTATGTGTATTTGTATTAGCCCGTTGAGCCTTTAACTAAGCCATTTCTTTGTTAGCCACATCTCTTTACCATGCTCCGATATTGGATTTGAGCCCATACACAGAAATCGATTCCTTATTGTTTTGAGAAAGTATTACATGGGTTGTGCTTTTGGGGGTTTTGCTTACCTAGAAAAAAAAATGGATGGAGTATATGTATTACAATGAAATGTGATTTTGATGGGTGATGTAGCTGAAAAAAAAAAAAAAAAAAAGAAAAAATAAATAAAAATGGTGTGGCTGAAAATATGTCTGCAGAAGCTTACTTTTATTCTTAAGTTTCAATGGTATCATAAGTACAGTTTGTGACTGCAGAATATAAATTTCCATTTGAAGTTGAATTTGGGGAGTGACAAGTGCTCATGGTTTTATTATTTTGCTTTCAATTTGAATGATGTGATATCGAGGTGTTGGAATACTTCTACAATTATACTTTCTCAAAAAATTCTTTGGTTTCCATATCCTTTCTTTCATTATCTTATCACCTTTAACCCCATTTCAACCATAATAAAGTCCTATTGATCCAAGGTATTACCTAAATATTGATAGCGAGCTAGGTGGACAAGCAAGCATATGGCGGCATGTATAATGAAATCACTTGAGTGAAACACATTAACCAAAACATATGAGTGAATGAGCGTATGTCTTGTGAGAAGCTTACATGTTTGCATATGATAATTTAAGGGAGTTTGGAATTGCATTGACAAGACTAGCTCACACATGACGTTTCAAGTTTTGTTTGAAGGAAATTTGGTTAACTATTGGATGATGTTTTGAATACTTGTGGCTTAGTTCTTGACAGTTTACTTCATGGTTAGCATTTATCTCTGAGATCAAAATTGAGAAGTTAGCTACTTCGTTGTTGAGTCGCGTCTTAGTTTTGTTTTATGTTTTGTTTTGCTAGAGGACTAGCAAAAATGTAAGTTTGGGGGTATTTTGATGAACCAATATTTACTCTTTTTATTTCTTCTTTTTATATTTCTTTTCTTGTCTAGTTTAGTTGGAAATTATAAGTTTGTGTGATGGTTTTGCTAATTTGTGTTTCTAGGAGCAGCATGATCAAAATTTAAGGATTTTGATTTACCAAATGTGATCACCTTTGGAGCAAAGGAAGGGGCAGCGAAAAAGGATAAGCACGGGAGAATAGAAAAATATAGAGGAGGGAAATAGTGGAGTAAAAGAAAGGGAAAGAATAGAAGGAAAAGAAAAGATGGGATTGAAAGGTTAGAAAAATGTGAAGGACAAAGAAAGTGGGACGGAAAGGAAACTTAAAAAAAAGAAACAGATAGAAAAATGATGAAAAGATAGTGGAGGGAGGAGAAAACGTTAGAGGAAGAGAGCAGTGGGCTCTCGGAAAAAAATAAAAGAAAGAAAAGAGGGATAGTGGAGCATTGACACAAAAAGAAAAGCAGAGTCTCTGGGGATAGGAACAGAAAGAAAGAAAAATATGGGGGAATAAGGGGAGAGAGACTCGGTCAGAAAAGAGGAGGGAGAGCAGGCGGTATTTAGAAACAGAAGAAAAAGGAGACAGAAGCAAAGAGAGAGTGGGGGAGGCTGCGAACGCAGAGGCTACACAGGCACGGGTGTAGAGGAGCTGCAGAGCAGAGGAGCAGCATGCAGGCTGCACAGCAGAGCAGGAGACTCACAGACAGGGGTTGAGGATTGGAGAGCTCAGGAGATAGCTTCTTTGTAAAAAAAAAAGGGTTGTCTCTTTCCTTAGTCTTCATGAATAAATTTTTATGTATTCAAATAATTATGTGTAACTAATTTGTTTTCGCTAGAGTGAGGCCATGAGCCACAACATGATTATGTAGATTTCTATTTTAATTGCTTAAGTGTTGTAATATGCTTGCTTTGATATTTTCAATTACCGAATTAAACTATCTATGTGTCGTGATGCTTAATCACCATTAGGATGCTTAGAAAAGTCATTGGATGCAATTTTGAACGAATATCACGTTAAAATTGGTTGTGCTTCTTGTGATTGAGGATTGTAATTTCTCCTAAGGTAAATATCATACTCTTAGGGATTGCATGGTTTAACAAAAGGATTTTCACCAAGATTAATGAATCACTCATGTTTATATTTAGTCCAAATGTCATGGATAAATTGCATGTAGTGGTATGCGTTTTAGCTTGAATATCACAAGTAAAATATATATAAGGAAAATCCAACCTTCAAAGCATGTGTGTTTTCGATTACTTAAGCAATTAGATGAGCTACGTATGAGTGTTGTTGGTAAAGGTTGAACTCTAGCGCTTTGTCAATCTAATTTTCTTCAATCATTTATTATATCTTGAATTTCCTCATTTACTTGTTTTGTTTAAGTTGAATCACTACTTCTATAAGCCAATCCCATTTTAGATAATTGTTTTAGTCACTTTCTATAGTATTTAATTTTGCCAAATTAGTTAAGTTATTAGAGTTAATTAAGCAAAATATTCCAAAAACTCGTAAATTGTTTATATCAGTCCCTGAGGAGATCGACCTTGCTTGAGCCATTCTATACTACAAACGACTTGTTCTCTTGCAAGAATTTTCTAACGGTTTTATCCTTGTTTTACAAGTGGTAAAATCGCTATCAGGCAGCGCGTGGGGATACCTGAGGTCCCTTTTTATGTTTTTCGATGTCCTAAATCCATTTATTAGGTATGTTTCCTGAAATTCAATCATTTAAGTATAGTTTTTATTAATTGGACCTTTATGTGCTTAGGTACAGTTACATGCGGCGTTTCCGTCATTCCTATTTCGTACAGCTTTTCGACGACAGAATATCTGTAAGTGGACCCCTTATAAAATGCATGTCTTAATAGTAGAAATGCATACATGAAAAACATGATTTTATGGATACGTTTTATGAGTAAAGTAGATGTACACTTTATGATAATCATGCTTTACTGAGAATATTTTGGAATACCATGATTTATCGATTTTTACCCTCTTCGTAGTATATATGATGGATGACTATATACTATGAAGATGTTTTAAGATATGATGTTTGAGCTACTGAGCTTCGTTGAGATATATGTACTTATGTTGAAAAGATTATATTCGATGAATTTGTGCTTATCTAGTGGTCACATATATACATTCGGGTGGGTGTTGTAGGAGCTTACAGGCGATTGATACTTATATATGCCTTCGGGTGGGTGCTGTAGGACCCTACGGGCGATGATACTTATATATGCCTTTGGGTGGGTGATGTAGGAGCCTACGGGCGATTCGAGTGGATGCTGTAGGAGTCTATGATCACTCATATATTTCATGCATTTATACCATCCATTTCTTATGTCTTTGTGATGTTTTTGTATTAGAATGGTTGCATTTTATCTTACTTTGTGTTAGTGTGCAGTTACATTTACCTTAAGATTAATTTCAAGAAAATGTGAAAAAAAAAGGAGAAAAAGAAATAATAAAAACAAACAAAAGGAATTGGAGGTGGAGCTTGTCTCCACGGGTGGTATTTGAAAAAAAAACATAGCAGAAAGCAAAGTGGGGAGTGATGATTAAGTGGGAGCTAGCTGGCGTGGGGAAAGCTGAAAGAAAAGAAAAATATTGAAGGCAGTGGGAGAGATCAGTAGTGGAAGGAAAAGAAAAATAAAAGAAAGAATAAACAAAGAAAAAGACTCGTGGGGATGAAAGGCTGAGAAGAAAAGAAGAAAAAAAATAATAATAGAAACAGAAAACAGAAGAGTGGGGCGGTGATAGAAAGGCAGAAAAAGAAAAAATATAGAGGGAGAGGCAGAGGCACGCTGAGGAGGAGCAGGAGAGCAGGACGACACAGAGAGGCAGGCTGCACGGATCAGAACAGAAAAGAGGAGAGCAGAGAGCACGGGAACAGAGGCGCAGAGAGACACGCTGAGCAGGGAGGCTGGAGTGCAGGCAGAGGCGCAGGAGGCTCACGGAAAAAGGTGGCGGGCAGAGGAGAGCGGAGACTGGGAGAGGAAAGAAAGGCTCGCAGCAAAGCAATACACGGATGCAGAGGCATACGGTCACAGAGAACAAAGAGCTGCACAAGATCGGAGAGCTCAGATAGTCTCCTTGTAAAAAAAGGGTTGTCTCTTTCCTTAATTTTTCATGAATAATTACTTATGTATTCAAATAATTATGTGTAACTAATTTCCTTTCGCTAGAGTGAGACCATGAGCCACAACATGATTATGTAGATTTCTATTTTAATTGTTTAAGTGTTGTTACATGCTTGCTTTGATATTTTCAATTACCGAATTAAACTATCTATGTGCCTTGATGCTTAATCACCATTAGGATGCTTAGAAAAGTCATTGGATGCAATTTTGAACGAATATCACGTTAAAATTGGTTGTGCTTCTTGTGATTGAGGATTGTAATTTCTCCTAAGGTAAATATCATACTCTTAGGGATTGCATGGTTTAACAAAAGGATTTTCACCAAGATTAATGAATCACTCATGTTTATATTTAGTCCAAATGTCATGGATAAATTGCATGTAGTGGTATGCGTTTTAGCTTGAATATCACAAGTAAAATATACATAAGGAAAATCCAACCTTCAAAGCATGTGTGTTTTCGATTACTTAAGCAATTAGATGAGCTACGTATGAGTGTTGTTGGTAAAGGTTGAACTCTAGCGCTTTGTCAATTTAATTTTCTTCAATCATTTATTTTATCTCGAATTTCTATATTTACTTATTTTGTTTAGTTGGATTACTACTTCTATAAGCCAATCCCATTTTAGATAATTGTTTTAATCACTTTCTATAGTATTTAATTTTGTTAAATTAGTGAAGTTCTTAGAGTTAAATAAGCAAAATACTCCAAAAAACTCGTAAATTGTTCATATCAGTCCCTGAGGAGATTCGACCTTGCTTGAGCCATTCTATACTACAAACGACTTGTTCTCTTGCAAGAATTTTCTAACGGTTTTACCCTTGTTTTACAGGTGGTAAAATCGCTATCAGTCTACGGGTGATTGATACTTACATATGCCTTCGGGTAGGTGCTGTAGGGGCATACGAGTAATGATACTTATATATGCCTTCAGGTGGGTGCTATAGGAGCCTCCGAGTGATTGATACTTATATATGTCTTCGAGTAGGTGTTGTAGGAGCCTACGGGTGATTGATACTTATATATGTCTTCGAGTGGGTGTTGTGGAAGCCTACGGGCAATTGATACTTATGAAGGAAGTGTTATAAATGAAGAGTTCTATATGCCTTCGGGCTATACTGATACCATTAGTTAGCACACTATATAGGATACATATTTTATGAAATGTTTTATGGCATGCTAAGGTTTTCGGAAAAACCTATCACATATTATGCTATTAGCTTTCATAAAACTTTGGGTGTTAGTACATTATTGAATAACTGTTTCAGTATTCTATCTATTTATCAACTTGGTCGACTCACATTTGTTTTACGCCCCCTCAAGACATAGGAATGAGGCGTACGATCCGAGCTACGGGGCTTTCCCCTACCAGTGATATCATATCATCCTCTCTGCTTTGACATCTATTGTAATAGCACCTTTCGCTTGTATTCTGTTTTAGTAGCATGCTCTGAACATGTCATGCATTATCATTATATTCATTGTTGGTAGTTGAATATTATTATTGTATTTTGTAAGACTTATATTTGAATATTACTTTGCGTAGTTACACATGAAATTTCTATACATGTTTCACATGTTCTCAACATATGCATTCATTAAATGGCTTTCGTTACCCTTGGGTGTCGACCAGCATGTTACTATTCTGCTGTCCCTCAGACATCGAGATCGGAGCATGTCAAAAACCACTCACATAGTGGGCACTTTTTTTTTCTTTAACTTTTTTTTAAAAATAAAAATATAAAAAGATATTTAAAAACAAAACTAAAAAGAATAAAATTATAAATAAAAAATAATATATAAAAGAACAAATTGCCACACACGTGAGTTTGTGACAAGATGTTAGTTTTTAATAAAGAGAAAAGTCTTCATTATTCTCTAACGAGATAACATTTTACCATACAAACATAATATGAATAAAGACTTTCCTCTATGCTGAGATTAAGGAAAGTATGGTCCATAAATTAATGCATACAACTTTGGGGATTGTTTGGTGATCATCTACAATATATTACTAACAAAAACGTCAGATCCAGAATAAAGACTTTTCTTCTTGCTGAGATTGAGGAAAGTATGATCCATAAATTAATGCGTACAACTTTGGGGATTGTTTGGTGATCATCTACAATATTACTAATTAAAAAAATTTCCTTTAAGCCATATCAAGAGGCTTCATAAACGTTAAAGTTGAATAGTATTTCCTTCAATCACTCTTTGCGAATAATTGCATATTGGTAAGAATTTCTACTGTAATAAACTTTTATCACTTCTAGTAATAAATATGAGCATCTCCAAGAAAAGTAGCAATTAGCTAAGTAGCAAAGTTAGATTTGTTATGACAGCTAGGAAAAAATGCATCTTTGACACCAATTAGTAAATTAAAGAAATAACAACTAACCTTGTATGTCTAAAAGATCAAATGCTACTTCTTCAAGTTAGCAAATTTGATCATGTCACATCTTTTATATAAAAATATTGTTTAGTAAAGAATTTAGAAATAAAATTTGGCCTTCATAAGATAAGATAAAGCCAAGATTTATTGTATAGTAAAAGATAAAATTTAAAGTTTATTAAAGAGTGAGTTAGAGTAAATTTTTTTTTTTAAATAGCATAAAAGTATTAAATAGGATAGTGAAGTACAATATTTCTAAACAAAAGATTTGCTGACACTTTGGAGATGCTCTCTTTGACCACGGTCAAATAAGCATCTATACACAGTCACCTAGCTACAAAGTTCCATGCTTTGCCTTTACGCTACAAAACAGTTAATCCAAACAAGAATTAATAACAGGATTTGGAAGCTTGATATTTCGTTGAGATGGATTGTTTATTGATAATTCTACAGAATCTCTGATTGCATTATAATATTATTGTCCACAGTGCCAGGCGGCCAGGTGCATGCCTATATAAATGTAGTTCAAGTCACTCACCAATTCAAGGCAAGCCTTTTAGTTTTCTTGTAGTGCGTAGAACACAACACAGAAGAAAATTTCAAGATCACTATATATCTATATAGTATCATGGGTAGGTACGAAACTTATAAGAAGCCAGCCAGAGTTCCACGGACTAGGGAGCAGGTGGTGGATCTCTTCAATAGTTTTGACAAGGACGGCGACGGCAAGCTTTCAAAAGAGGAGCTGAAGGCAGCGTTCAGGGAGCTCGGGTCGCGTTGGGGCGGTTTCAGGGCGAGGAGAGCTTTGGGCCATGCAGATGCCAACAGTGACGGGCTCATTTCTAAAGAGGAGATCAACGACCTTATCAACTATGCCCTAGAATGTGGGTATACGCTAAATTAATTATAGTACGTACTGGGTTATTAGTAGTTGCAGGCTTGTGGCGAAGGAAGGAGGCGATCGTGTGCCCCTCTGATGTATGTAATGCTTATTTAATATATATAAAAAATTAAACAAGGAACTTACTTTGAGAGACTTGTACGCCTAAGAAGAACAATAGCAGCACCTGAGCCATATTACTGAGGACCAGCAGCACCGTCACAAGGGACGGCATTAACGCTCAACATCGTTGTCGACTAAGAAGTCGGCATACCACTAGCTAATCCACCATAATTTTTAGTCCACATCTCTTACATATACATTCGACTATGCACGTATGTATTTATGTATGTATGTACACACATATTATGCATTTAGCTCCCAAATCTAACCCTAACTGGACTTGATTACTAACTTGAATTCTAGTGTAATGTCTTTTTTATATAAATACATACTCACTGCACCCATAATTCAATCCATTTCTTAGAAAAGAAAAACGAAAAGAACTTTATATGCCATGTTTATTTACTCCAATTATGTTAAAATTTTCAATTTCTTTAAAAGTTTCCTTTCGATAATGACAATTAAAAAAAAAAGAATAATGCTTGTGTCCCTCTATTTGTGAACTCACTTGTACTCCCACTTACAATTAATGAACATTTCTTGTCCAAATATTATAATTGTAACCATCATCTAAAGATCATATCTTCAAAAATTATTCAATTTGGAGATTTTTTTAGTCATTCATATGCATAAATAAATGGACGGCTCATCATGAGGATGCTACTTGTTGCAAAATCGTTGATTAGTTTAACACGTAAGGTGGAATGATGGATCTCTCAATTGAATAATTTTTTTTGCTGATATGATCTTTAGATAATGATAAAGAAAATTAACAGTTCATATTAATGATGTTCGGATGATAAAAGTTTGTTAATCATAAGTAGGGGGACAAGTAAATTTCCCCATGGATGGACAAAAGCATTATCCTTTAAAAAAAAAACTTTTGATCCATGTGAATAAATTCTTCCCACTTTCGGGACACACACAATCATAATTGGCTCCATTATCATATTATCATATCTGAAAAAGAAAAAAAAAATGGTAGTTGGTGTATCGAGTGTAACTGCATGCGATAATATGAGAGTTTGAGACACTTTTTTCCTTCTCGGTCAAAATAACATTTTTCTCTCAATTATGAACGGATGATAACCAATTGCCTCTTTTCCTTCTCAGTTAAAATAACATTTTTCTCCCAATTACCTACAACAACAAAAACAAAAACAATCAAGAGCTCACATCGCATAGTGGGTCACTAAATCATCGGGTCAATTATGTTCAAGACATTTTCACAAACGATATCATACACTACAAAGTCATCCCTCTAAACCTCATACCCTTCTCTCTGAACCTTTTCATCACTAAAGCTCCACTAAACACATCGCTCGCAAGGAATTCCCAGTTTCTGGTCCTAAAAAACCAATGCTCCCTTTTCCTATTGACCTGATCAGGTAAAAGAAACCAACTTGGAACAAGTTGTTTTTCAGACACTAACAAATCTACAGAAGGTTAATGCTAGGTTCTTTCCCATCAAAAATTACATCCCGAGAATGACCCTAATGATATTGAGTTTCTTTTGATATGGCGCAAGACCTATGTGAGCCATCCACCTCTGCACAAGGGGATGAAGCGGCAGCTCGATCCAATGCTTAAAAAGATTAGTGTATATAGTGACCCATCATGATGTTTCCACTATACTAGTGAAGTCGTCAGCAATCCAATATACCCTATCTGTAATACCCTAAAAATTTAAAATATATGTATATGTGGAGTAAATTGAGAATAAATAGATTTATGGTTATGAAATTCGAATGGGGAAAATGTGAAATTCCGCTTCCGGATTCCATTATTATTTATGTCGTATAATTTTTCGTTAAGTGGAAAATGACGAAGTTGTCCTCTTGTATTAAACGGATTTTCTCGCGGATGAATTTGACCCTTTCATGATTTTCCAGATTTCTTTACATATTCGAATAATAAGTTTCGATACGGATGCGTGAGAGCAAACGGAATGTGAGTTGGAGTTAGGATGAGTAAGTTACGAATTTTCTAAATAAAAGGACATTTTAGTTAATTTAGACGGAACTGACTGGAAGCCCAGGACTTATTTTTTTTTTCTCCTTTCCTGCGTGAGAAACCAGCAGGGGGTGGGGGCTTCTGGGTTCTTCACCCCTTTAATTCTCCTTCACTCCAAAATTTTCAGGGAATCATAACTTTCTCGTACGACAACGAAATCACGCACGGTCGAAGCCTAAGTATTCGTAGCGAAGCCCTCTTCAATTTGATACCAAACCCATATGCTGGAACCAAGCGTGCTCATATGTTGAAGCCTAGAAGCTTTGACGGTTTTTGTAGTTTTTCCGCCGATTTCGGCTAACCTCGCCGGAGATAGGTCTCGACCCAAGAGAGAAAATACTCCTCTCTTCATGCACTTCCAGGATATGTAAGTGGATCTTCCGAATTTCAAGTTCCATTTTCCAACAAGTTTGAGATTTATGTGTTTAACTTGAATTTCTAGTGTTCTTGTTGAGGAGTTGTGTTGGTAGCATTGATTTAAGAGCTCAGTAGCTAAGTGGTAGATTGATGAACGATTTTGGAGGGCAGGACAAGAACAAGAAATGGTACATACTTTAAATTTTATTGAATTGTTTGTAGACTTTGGCTAAAAGAGGAAGAATTAAGCATAATATGGGTAAGCTAACACATAGAAATAGAAGTTAAATATGATTCCTGGATAGTTTGGGATTACCCTGGAATTGTAAATTGGATTAAAGGAGTATAGGTTTAAATATTGCGGGAAATTTGTTCAATTTGCAGAGAGAAAATATGTTTCAAGTAGCCTACTTTGACTCTTGATTTCTATGTCCTTGTGAGTTCCCTTTGATCTAATATTGTGTGTTTTGAAATTAGACATGTCTGTGATCAAAACCCATATGATATCACTAAATTCTGTTGAATTTTGATGGATTAAAATTATGTCCAAAGTTGAGTCACAAGGCTGCCAGACAGCAGCAGAAAACTGGATTTCCAATTTCAGTACTCCATTTTCTTTTTGGCATAACTTTCAAATTAGAGCTCTGATTTCTACCAACTTTACATGCCTTTAAAGTACAGAACACAAGCTTCAAAACCCATATAATATTATACAATTTGGTTTAGTTTTGAATGCTCCAAGGGGAGCCTAAACTTGGTTCAATAGTGCTGTTTCTGCAGATTTTATGGAGATATGTTGTTCTAGGAGCATAATGACGAACTACGAATGGCTTGATCCCTTCGCAGGGTACGTAGGTAGTCTAACGAGACGGTTAGATGCAGCCATAAAAATAACCCCTATTTAATATTGTGTTGGATTTCTTTAACGAAAGGAATTTGTTATGGTTAATAGCATAGAGATTAACCATGACTTTATTTTGGCCTATCACTGGATTTAGCTTCCAAATAAGAGTTATGGGTCGTTACAAAATGGTATCAGAGCGTGGTTTGTTCAGGGCATACTTAGGATCTTTGGTTACAGTAGTAGTGTGTCAATCATGACATCATTTGGATGTCACAACTTCCAGATTTGGTGCCATTCGGTGCAGTTGTACAAACCTTTCTCTGTTTGAATTATCACCTTTAGGTTAAAATACACGAATTCGTGTCAGCATTGTGCCTTATAGGTGACGAAATGGATTGTTGGATGACTTTCAACATCAGACCGATACTTTGCAACATGCGTTCCTTAGGAGTTACGGGTAGAGTCAGTTTTACATTGAAGTGAACTAAATTTAGAAATCTTAGTAAGATGAAGTCTTGTTAAGACTAGTTGAAGATCCGATATGGTGATGTCACTCTGCACCATGTTTTCCTTAGGAATTGTGGGCAGAGTCGGATCTACATATGAGTGTTTAGAATCGGAAAGATTTTAATGGTATGAGTTAGTTAAGACCAACTGGGAATCGGAACGGTGATGTGACTCTACTACATGCATTCCCTAGGAATGATGGGCGGAGTCGTATCTACACATGAGTGTAGTGAAACGGAAAATCTAAGTGGTTTGATAATCTAGTATTTATTTAGCCATGGAATTGACGGCTCGATGTTTGATTTTTATTTTGCCAATGTGTATGGTTAGAATTTCTGATATTTATTTTACCAATAAGCGTGGTAGGAAACCTAAGAGTAAATGATTACTTCGGGAAAGTATTTATTTCTGGGGGCTTGAATAAAATCGTAGACTGAGGTTATGATTTTATTCATCATAAATGGAATGTGGAATTAGCGTTAATTCCTTTTCGTAACTAAAGGGCACAAATCTCGAGGACGAGATTTATTTTAATGGGGGTCGAATGTAATACCCTAAAAATTTAAAATATATGTATATGTGGAGTAAATTGAGAATAAATAGATTTATGGTTATGAAATTCGAATGGGGAAAATGTGAAATTCCGCTTCCGGATTCCATTATTATTTATGTCGTATAATTTTTCGTTAAGTGGAAAATGACGAAGTTGTCCTCTTGTATTAAACGGATTTCCTCGCGGATGAATTTGACCCTTTCATGATTTTCCAGATTTCTTTACATATTCGAATAATAAGTTTCGATACGGATGCGTGAGAGCAAACGGAATGTGAGTTGGAGTTAGGATGAGTAAGTTACGAATTTTCTAAATAAAAGGACATTTTAGTTAATTTAGACGGAACTGACTGGAAGCCCAGGACTTATTTTTTTTTTCTCCTTTCCTGCGTGAGAAACCAGCAGGGGGTGGGGGCTTCTGGGTTCTTCACCCCTTTAATTCTCCTTCACTCCAAAATTTTCAGGGAATCATAACTTTCTCGTACGACAACGAAATCACGCACGGTCGAAGCCTAAGTATTCGTAGCGAAGCCCTCTTCAATTTGATACCAAACCCATATGCTGGAACCAAGCGTGCTCATATGTTGAAGCCTAGAAGCTTTGACGGTTTTTGTAGTTTTTCCGCCGATTTCGGCTAACCTCGCCGGAGATAGGTCTCGACCCAAGAGAGAAAATACTCCTCTCTTCATGCACTTCCAGGATATGTAAGTGGATCTTCCGAATTTCAAGTTCCATTTTCCAACAAGTTTGAGATTTATGTGTTTAACTTGAATTTCTAGTGTTCTTGTTGAGGAGTTGTGTTGGTAGCATTGATTTAAGAGCTCAGTAGCTAAGTGGTAGATTGATGAACGATTTTGGAGGGCAGGACAAGAACAAGAAATGGTACATACTTTAAATTTTATTGAATTGTTTGTAGACTTTGGCTAAAAGAGGAAGAATTAAGCATAATATGGGTAAGCTAACACATAGAAATAGAAGTTAAATATGATTCCTGGATAGTTTGGGATTACCCTGGAATTGTAAATTGGATTAAAGGAGTATAGGTTTAAATATTGCGGGAAATTTGTTCAATTTGCAGAGAGAAAATATGTTTCAAGTAGCCTACTTTGACTCTTGATTTCTATGTCCTTGTGAGTTCCCTTTGATCTAATATTGTGTGTTTTGAAATTAGACATGTCTGTGATCAAAACCCATATGATATCACTAAATTCTGTTGAATTTTGATGGATTAAAATTATGTCCAAAGTTGAGTCACAAGGCTGCCAGACAGCAGCAGAAAACTGGATTTCCAATTTCAGTACTCCATTTTCTTTTTGGCATAACTTTCAAATTAGAGCTCTGATTTCTACCAACTTTACATGCCTTTAAAGTACAGAACACAAGCTTCAAAACCCATATAATATTATACAATTTGGTTTAGTTTTGAATGCTCCAAGGGGAGCCTAAACTTGGTTCAATAGTGCTGTTTCTGCAGATTTTATGGAGATATGTTGTTCTAGGAGCATAATGACGAACTACGAATGGCTTGATCCCTTCGCAGGGTACGTAGGTAGTCTAACGAGACGGTTAGATGCAGCCATAAAAATAACCCCTATTTAATATTGTGTTGGATTTCTTTAACGAAAGGAATTTGTTATGGTTAATAGCATAGAGATTAACCATGACTTTATTTTGGCCTATCACTGGATTTAGCTTCCAAATAAGAGTTATGGGTCGTTACACTATCGTAGTGGTCAAGGCGAGCGAATCCACGATTAGCGACGAGAGCAAGCTCCTTTGTCTTCGGTTGAGCAAAACCCAGGTCATCTATTCCTCATCCCCTCGAGAACCCTTTCGCTTTTTCCTACATCAATAATGTTACAGACTTCTTAGATTTGGATCTTGAATCATTGAAAAAATACATAGTTTGAGAAAATTATCGATGCCATGGTGTGCTGTAGATCAAAGAATCAAATTTTGATGCAAAATAAATTAGGGTTAATCTCAGTTTACTACCCTAAAGTTTAGTTTTCAACGTTTGATACATGAAATTTTTTTCATCCCAGGGTGGTATCTAAAGTCATAATTTTGGGACACTTTCCTACATCTGTTAAGGTTGATGTTAAATCAACCATTAACTAGTGATGTGGCGCCCATGTGGACAATGATTGGGAGCCACGTGTCAATATGTGTCCCACGTGGATATTAATTTTTTAAAAATTAAAATTAAAAAGTTTTTTTTTAAGGGTGGGCGTCTTCTTCCTCAAAGCCCTTGACCATCCCTCCCTTCTCTCCTCTGCACCCACCCAACCTCTGCACATTCATCCTTTCCCCTCCCTCTTTGACTCCACCCACCCAACCCTCATCCTCTTCGACGGCCTTGTGAGCTCGAAATAGCTCGCCTCACTACTAGATTTGACGGCAAATCTTCGGGAAAATCGACTGCAAAATCTAGAGAAAAGCAGCAGATTAAACTGTTGTGATTGGCTCATAAAAGCTGGCAACATGTTTCCTTGTTTTCGGTTGAAATATGATGGGATGCATTGTTTCATGCAATCCACGTGGAATGCACAAAGAAAAGCAAAGTGAGGTGATGGATAATCATGATTATGTTTGTGAGGAAAAAAGGGAAAGTTGTTTCCTTTTTTCATTGTTTAAAGGCATGCCGAGTGTGGAAAGTGAGTGAGCATTCGGTGGGCTTGCAAAGTGTGAAAAGAAATAGAGAGAGCTTGCCGAGAGAAGAAAAAATATACGGGTGCATTTGTAGGAAAACACAGAGAAGAGAAAATAGAGTGAGAGTGAGAAACTCTTGGGGAGAGTGAGGTTCTTGGGAAAATTCTGTGAGTGGGTGTACAAGGGATTCGGGTTTGGGTTATGTCAATTTAACTCATGTATATTTTGTACTAGTTATTCTCATAGTGAAGAGCAATATCTCTCCGAGGACGTAGGCAGGTTTTTGCCGAACCTCGTAATTCTCTTGGTGTCTTTATTTCTTGTATTTTAATTTGTTCAACTGTGGGTTTGTAACTTGGTGAGATAACAGGCCAAAGCACAACAATTGGTATCAGAGCCAGGTTGGAAGCTTTGGTTCATTGAAGGTCCAGATTTGTTATTCACCATGATGACTACAAACATGTCATTTTCAGTTGAGAAGTTTAATGGGAAAGGCAGTTTTACTCTTTGGCAGATGAGAGTAAAAGATGTCTTGACTCAACAAGACTTGGCTAGAGCTTTGAAGGGAAAAGATGGGAAGCCTCAAGAAATGACAGATGACCAGTGGGAGGAGCTGGAGGCTCGTTGTGTTAGCACGATTCGACACTGTATAGCTGATAACATTATCAATAATGTTATGGATGAAGATTCTGCGCCTGCACTGTGGGAGAAGTTGGAAAAACTCTATATTGCTAAGAGTTTGACCAACAAGTTGCATTTGAAGCGGAAACTGTACAAGCTGAAGATGGATGAAGGCAGGAATCTCATGGACCACATGAATGTGTTCAACGGATACTTGGATCAATTGAGGAAAGTTGATGTCAAGGTTGAGGAAGAAGATAAAGCTCTCTTACTTCTTACCTCACTTCCAGATTCGTATGAGAATCTTGTGACAACCTTACTGCATGGAAAAGATACAGTAAGTTTGGAGCAGGTGCAGGCTTCTTTGGTGTCTTATGATACACAAAAGAAGAAGACCATTGTTGATGATGGGTACGAGACTGCATTAGCTGTTCAAGGTGGGAATGGTGGAAGAAAAATGAAAGGAGGATTTGAGAGAGACAGTAGGTCCAAATCGAGTTTCGGAGGTAAGGGTCTACAATGCTACGGCTGTAAAGAATTCGGGCATAAAAAGATAAATTGTCCTTTGAGAAAAAGAAAGGATAATCTTGGTCCGAGTAGTAGCAATTTTGTGGCAGAAGACTTCGAGTATGCCCTCTAGGTACTCGAAGCAACACTTCTCTTGGTGATGTTTAGTCTCGAGTGTTGCAAGGGATTTGCAGCAGGTGGAGCTATGGGATTCACAGGTGATGAGATGGTCCTGAAGGAAGAGAAGTGTGGGGAATTTTGTCTGGCTCGATGGGTTGTTGCTGGAAACGGGTGCATTGACGAGTTTCCAAGTTGCAAACAATAAAGAGGGGGAAATCCTACTGGAGGAGACGAGGATGTGTCGAGATCTTGTCTGAAGCTAAATTAAATTTTTTTTAGCTTGCAGCAGCAGCACATGCATTGGCAGTGACTGAATCGGAACAGGACCAATGAGGTGGATTCAGGGTGTGCATGCTGGTACGTAAGGCCAATGGACTTTGGTGATGGGTGCAAGGATTTTTGCATGGTATATTCGCCAAGGTGGAGATTGTTGTGATTGGCTCATAAAAGCTGGCAACATATTTCCTTGTTTTTGGTTGAAATATGATGGGATGCATTGTTTCATGCAATCCACGTGGAATGCACAAAGAAAAGCAAAGGGAGGTGATGGATAATCATGATTATGTTTGTGAGGAAAAAAAGGAAAGTTGTTTCCTTTTTTCATTGTTTAAAGGCATGCCGAGTGTGGAAAGTGAGTGAGCATTCGGTGGGCTTGCAAAGTGTGAAAAGAAATAGAGAGAGCTTGTCGAGAGAAGAAAAAATATACGGGTGCATTTGTAGGAAAACACAGAGAAGAGAAAATAGAGTGAGAGTGAGAAACTCTTGGGGAGAGTGAGGTTCTTGGGAAAATTCTGTGAGTGGGTGTACAAGGGATTCGGGTTTGGGTTATGTCAATTTAACTCATGTATATTTTGTACTAGTTATTCTCATAGTGAAGAGCAATATCTCTCCGAGAACGTAGGCAGGTTTTTGCCGAACCTCGTAATTCTCTTGGTGTCTTTATTTCTTGTATTTTAATTTGTTCAACTGTGGGTTTGTAACTTGGTGAGATAACAGGCCAAAGCACAACATAAACCACATTCGCATCTTCAACTTCATTCTCGAGCCAATTAAGCTCGACCTTGACCAAATCTAAGTCGTGCCAGAGGTTTATGTGCTCGTTGCAGTCCATACTCGGTCTCCTGAATCCTCTCCTTCGAGATGAGCTCTTCCCCTCCTCGAACGATTCGAACACTGTAGCCGGCAGTGGTGGTGTCTGTTACTCATGAATCGATGCGGGGAGTCGAAGTGGAGATGAGGGTTAGGTGGGTGCAGAGAATAGAAAGAAGGGAGAAAGGAGGGAGGGTCGGGGTGGGTGAGGTAGGAGACAACCTTTTTTTTTAACTTTTTAATATTCACATAGGCCTAGATTGACACGTAGCGCCCAGTCATTGTCCACATGGGCACCACATCACGACTTAACAACAACCTTAACAGATATATGAAACTATTTCAAAATTTTAACTTTAGGTACCACTCTGGATGAAAAAACTCCATGTACCAAATGTTGAAAACCTAGAAACTTGAAGATAATAAACTGAGATTAACCCAATAAATTAAATAATTTATGACTAAAACTTGTCCTCACTAACAAACTTGTAGGTGAAGGATACCCAAAAGTTCATGCATACCAAACCTTCATTTTTATTCGATGTGAGATATTTTGAGGCAATGATATGTTTCCCTTTATTCTTATAAGGACACCACTATGACAATCTACATGTGCCCCAGTTTGCTTCTTGTTTGTATGTTTCGAGAATTTCAACTAGGAGTACCCCTAGCGATTGAGACCTCAAATACAATATTATATTTACTAATAAAAAAATTCTTTAAACCATATCAAAAGGCTTCATAACCTTAAAGTTGAATATTATTCCATTCAATCACTCTCTGCGAATAATTCCATAAGCATTTCTACTGTAGTATATACTTTTATCACTTGTAGTAATAAACATTAGGATCTTCAAGGGAGGTAACTATTAGGTCGCAGAGTTAGATTTGTTATGCACGTAAGAAAAAGATATGTCCAACGGAGATAGCAATCCAAAGTATATTAACAAATATTGTTGGGTGAAGAGTTTGAGAATAAAATTTGAGCTTGATAAGATAAGATAAAATTAAAATATTAATATTTTTAAATGAAAAACAAAATTTGAAGAGTCTAATGAAAAGGTGGATTGGAGTCACAAAATTTTTAAATTAGTATAATGAAATGAGTTAGTAAATGACACTTACAAAAACAAAAAAGGGAAATTATATTCACACACCCCAAATTACTTCTCCCACACTCTTTTAATTTTTTAATATTTATTTATCAAGTGTTAATGGTGTGTAGAAAATATTAAAAAATTAAAAGGGGGTGAAAAAAGTAATTTGAGGTGTGTGAATATAATCTCTCAACAAAAAATTTGCTTCTATTTAGGAGATGCTGCCTTTTGACCAAAGTCAAATAAGCATCTATATCTAGTCACCTACAAACTTCCATGCTTTACCTGTTCGCACAAAAACAGTTAATCCAAACAAGAATTAATATTAGGGTTTAGGAAGCTTTGATATTACGCTAAGTTGGACTGTTTATTGATAATTCTAAGATCTCTGACTGCATTAGAATATTATATACAGGGCCAGGAGGCTGCCAGAATACCCCTATATATATTTCTTGCAAGTCACTGTCAATTCACCCCAAGCCTTCTAGTTTTCTTGTAGTGTGTAGAATACAACATAGAAGAAAATTTCAAGATCACTAGATATATATATATATATATATATATATATATATATATATATATATATAGTATCATGGTTAGGGACGTCATTTATAAGGAGCCAACCGGTGTATTTATATATGTTTTCATGAGTGTATAAATTTATAAAATTTGGTTCAATGACACAGAAATTTAACTATAAGTGGTGGTTTGGTCATTCAAAAATAATGAAGAGGTCTTGGATTCAAAACACCACATGTGCTTGCCTACTTTCTAATTTTTACAAATTTCTTTTCATAAGAGTATAAATTTATAAAATTTAGTTAAAGAATCAAGAAGTTTAATTAGAAGTAATTGTTTTTGTTGTTTAAAATTAACAAGAGGTCTTAAGTTCAAAACGCTATGTGCATGTTTTTTTTTTTTCAATTTTACAAATTTTTGTTTGGTTGTTAATTTATTTTTAGTACTAGCTAGTAGTCATGTGAGTTGTTATTTATAAATAGTCATTTCAATTCAAGTCTAATCTTCAACAATGAGTAATACGTAGACCAAATTGACAAATTATATGACGTGTTATCAAAATATTTAATTTAATGCCCATTCATTACTAATACATATCAATTAAAGACTCGAACACATCATTATTTTTTGAGTCACATAGTGACAAGGTTAGTAAATAAAAAAAAACACCTCATGATTTATACAAAAATACTTTCAAAGTTCACATGGAAAACAAAACTCATCATCTATCTACTTGTAAGCCCAAAGTTTTTTGGTTTCCTTCTCTCAATACAAAATAAATTAGTTTTTCTGTGTTTCTAAATTATTGAGTTTGAAGTGCTTTTCTAAGAATCTGCAAATCAATCGGCCTCAACTCTCATCTCATCCCCAGTTCCCTTTCAGTTCAGTGCCTGCATAATGCGATTCCTTCCTCTCTACTTCGTTCCAAGTAAAATGGTAACAATTTAGAACTTGTATTGGTTAATTTAGTTAATAATTTGTGATTAATTTTAGGGTTAGTGTTAGGGTTCGTTTGAAACACAAGGGAACTGAGCTTTTTTCTATTTTGGGTCATAATCAAAAGGGGATTTGATCTGGTTCAGATTCAAACAGACCCATTTTTGCTTCGAATGGAAAGTGATCTACTGTGTAATTTTGGCTCAGATTTGATCTGGAATTTGTAGGTATTGATTTTAATTAACTCTTCTTAGGTATAATTTTGGACTGATTGTGTTTTGAATTCGACTATATTTGTTTTGGCTTCTGATGACTATATAATCAGTGTGTATTTGATGAACGAATATTGTAGTCTATGTTAGATGAGTGGGTAATATTACAATATATGTTTGTGAGATTGGGATTGTGCTGTAGGTATAAAACCGGCTCCCTACACTGAATAATTAAAAAAGAAACCTCAGTGTATTTCAATTTTGTGACTCACGTGATTCCTCCCAAACTTGATTATCTGTATGCCCTGAATTTTCATGTGCCTTACTAATTGACTATGATTTAGAAGTACAAATTTGCATCGATGGGTGTTTATGTGTTCAGAACTGATGTCCTACTTAAGCTATTAAGGTGGAGTTATCCTTCTTGCAATGATTTTGGCTCCGAGATTATTCCATCAGCTGTGAAGGAGCATAACATCCAGGTGAGATAGCTCTTTCGATAATAGTTATTTATTTCTTATAGTTCATCTTCGAATATAAATATATAAGCAATTCCCCCAAGTTTGGTTTGGATTTGGTAATTGAGTCACTGAGTTACCGAATGCCCTTACATGATCAGGCATATATATTCAATGACTACTGGGAGGATATTGGAACTGTAAAGTCTTTCTTCGATGCAAACTTGGCCCTCACAGAACAGGTTGGTAATACTTGCATTGAATCGTTCCTGCTCTTCGATTAGATTTTTTTTTCTCTACATGCATATGTGGTAACGGTTATGGATTACATTCTTTCTTTTGTGCAGCCTCCGAAGTTTGAATTCAACGATCCAAAGACACCTTTCTACACCTCTCCTAGATTCTTGCCACCTACAAAAGTTGAAAAATGCAGGGTATGATTGCAAGCTTAAATTACTATGTGACATTGGCTGTAATTTTCTGATCTCATGGCCAAATGAATTTTGCAGATTATGGATGCAATTATTTCTCATGGTTGTTTCTTGCGAGAATGTAGCATTCAACACTCCATTGTGGGTGTGCGCTCACGTCTAGAGTCCGGAGTCGAACTTAAGGTGAGCTACCCTTTCTACGCATTGGTAACAACAGGCTACCAGATTCCCATATGTCAATCATGAAATATTTCAAGTGGCAGTTAAAATGCGCTTGAAAACATAAGCATGCTGGTGTTACGAGCTCTGATCACATTTGGTTATTTTAAATCGATTTTCATGATATTATGAATTCTCAATGTTGATTGGATGTTTGGGTAGTTAAACATCACTGAAAATATGTGATCCTTTCCCTTTTTCATTTTTCCTTTGGTTTGGATTTCAGGACGGTGATTGCATAATCCACCGAGCTAGGAAAAAGGGTAAAATCAGTTATGGGTGGCTATATGTAGGAATGCATGGATACATTGATTGGAAAATCTCATTATTTTGTTGGTCTTTTATCTTTAACACTTGTAAACATGTTCTTTATGAGGAATATTTATGTAGTTTCATTATAGACATTCCATTTCTACTATTGGATTGCTTTTTATAGCCAAGGCTGCCATCTTTGATTTTATGAAAATTTTAAATTTTTGGTTTTATTTCAAAATTTTACAGTTCTATTTTTTTTAAATAGAATCTACTGGGCACAATAACAAAAATAATGCAAATATGGATGGAGAAGGTCATCTGACAAGTTTGTCAGAACATAGACACAAAAAAGCCTTTATTTGTGCCTGTGTCTTTGAGCACCAAATAGTGTATTGTGCCCTTTTAGCAATGGTGACACCCATAGAGGGCACCAATACAAACTTAGTTGTTGCACTGTTGCTATTGGTCTATGGGCACATATGTTGGTGCTCCTTGGCCTCAAAGGGCACATATAATTTATTGTGTGCATTGCTCATATTTTTTGTAGTGTATGTTCAACCCAGCGATAAGACCACTGAGCAGCTTCATGTAAGTATATGTAATTGTTATTATTCTTATATTAATGAATCGTTCAAATATTATTTATATTTTGTTATTAAACATTATATGTTTTTTTTCTTTATTATTACAGGTTGCTATAGTGGAAAAGAGCATTGTTGTTCTCCAAGAAACATCATCGCAGCTTCCCCCGGAGACCTCGAATCTAGGACGTCATTGTACCCAAGGATGCAGGTTTTCAAATCATGAATGAAGTTCTAGATCAGAAGTTCGGTCGTCACCATGGCAAGGTTGTTCAATGTATGGGGAAGGCGCGGGTTCGTGAGACGGGTCTCCTCTTCCAAATCGACCACAGGAAAGGTCAATGCCCTGAAGGAGGAAGTGACAATCCAAAAATGTCAGCTAGCGGCCCATGGCGAGCAAATGAGGGCCCAAAGCGAGCAGATGAGGGCCTAGGACGAGCATATTAAGGCCCAGGGCGAGTAGATGAGTATTATTGTACAGGTCTTACAGATGTCCAGCCTCCACATCCCGATGCCAACACATGATATTGCTTTACCTTTAACCTCCCATCAACTTCACCTAGCCGATACCCAGTAGCTTGAAGACTACTTCTTGTATTTTTTTTTTGTTTGGACATCTTGTATGTACATTTTCATATATTTTATAATAAAATACTTTTTCTTGGTTCATTAATTATTGTTTAGAATTTAATCACAATATTTATTAAAAATTAAATAAAATTTATTTTTGCTAAAAAAAAAAGGGTTTGCGCGATTGCGCGACATAGGTTCTGCGTCGTTCAAACGCACTTGGTGCGACATAGGTTACTTCTTCATCGCCCAAACCCTGTTTTCATTGCCTTGGCGCGCGACAAAGGTTTGTTGGGCTAATTTTTGCGCTACAAAAGTAAGGATGAAACTTGTATCATTTTTAGTAAAGAGAAAAGTCATCATTCTACTAAGGTAACATTATTTTACCATACAAACGTGAAATCCAAAATAAAGATTTTTCTCCTGAGAATGAGAAAAGTATGGTTCATAAATTTGTAGACAGTGAAATTTCAGTAAATAAAATGTTGACCAATGGTCAAAATTTTAAACACTCGTGTATTACATAAATTGTACACGTATTGTATGATTCGACGAAAATTCGAAAAGAGTCCAAAAAGCTGTCAAACAGGACACGTGTCAACACCTGGCAGAGACGACTTATTTCATCTGATTATTTAAACCCAAAAAATCAAGTTTTGGAATTCTATAAATAGAAGCCAAATTCATTCATTCCAATTCACCAATTCACAAATACATTTCTCTACTCCCAAATTGGAAGAGAATTCTCTGGAAGTTCGTTCTTCGTTCTTCGTTCTTCGTTCTTCGTTCATCGTTCATCGTTCATCGTTCATCGTTCTTCGAGATCAAGCCCCAACGGCCCTTGAAGAAACTTCGCCAAAACCTTTGAAGAATCAACAAGCACCTTGGTCACGTGCCGATTCTTAATCCAAGATCAAGCCCCGACGGCCCCTTGGATCAACACAACTGTTCTTCAAGATCAAAAGCCCCTTGAAGTTCATCGATAGTTCATCCATCGTTCATCGTTCATCGTTCATCCATCTTCTTCAAGATCAAGCCCCGACGGCCCTTGAAGCAACATTCATCCACCCTCCAAGATCAAGCCCCGACGGCCCTTGGAATCAATACATTCATCCTTCAAGAATCAAGCTCAAAGCCCCTTGAAGTTCATCGATAGTTCATCCATCGTTCATCCATCTTCTTCAAGATCAAGCCCCGACGGCCCTTGAAGCAACATTCATCCACCCTCCAAGATCAAGCCCCGACGGCCCCTGGAATTCATACATCCATTCTTCAAAGAATCAAACCCGAAAGCCCCCTCGAACTTAGTTCATCGTTCATCATTCTTCATTCATCATCAAACCTCTGAAGAACATCACTGTTCATCCAAGGATCAAGCTCCAAAACAGCCCCTTCGGATCAACACATCATCAACAAATCCGCATCACTGTTCATCCAAGGATCAAGCCCAACGGCCCTTTGGATCAACAGCCCATCAACAAAATCCATATCTTACGAAGATAGAATCAGAGGAACAAATAGAGATTGTAACCCCAAAATTCATCAAATAACAAATATATTTTGTACACGTGTTCTTGTTCCTTCAGGAAATTTTCGTGTTTACAAATTTGGCACGCCCAGTGGGACAATCTCTACCTCTCATCTCTTTTTCCGTTCAAGATATCCAAAACACACTTCAAGCACAAATGGCTTCAAAAGAAGGACAAGTCATTGGCGCCACCTCCATCGAAGAACAGCTGATTCAGATGAAGGAGATGTTTGCGATGATGACGAAAACCCTAGAAGAAAAAGACTTGAAGATTGCTATGCTCGTGAACAAATTGGGGGCAAGGCATGATGAAGGATCCGGTTCCAGCCCTAAGAAAGGTGGTGACGAAGAAGAAGAGCCTCCATTGGAGAAAGTTGAAGAAAACCCAAAGCCAGACCAAGCAGCGGCATTCATGGGATCTCTCTCCATCAAGCAGTTGCAGGAGATGATCACCAACACCGTCAAGGCACAGTACCAAGGGAGCTCAAATACCTCCGAGTTGTACTCAAAGCCTTACTCCAAAAAGATTGATGCCCTAAAGATGCCAAGGGGATATCAACCACCCAAATTCATGCAGTTCGATGGAAGGGGGAACCCGAAACAGCACATCGCCCACTTCGTTGAAACTTGCAACAATGCGGGCACTGAAGGGGACTACCTTGCCAAGCAGTTCGTGCGCTCACTGAAAAGTAACGCCTTCGATTGGTACACCGATCTTGAGCCTGAATCCATTGACAGCTGGGATCAGCTTGAAAGGGAATTCCTCAACTGCTTCTACAGCACCCGCCGCACAGTCAGCATGCTGGAGCTGACAAGCACAAAGCAATGGAAAGATGAGCCAGTTGTGGACTACATCAACCGATGGCGCACCCTTAACCTCGACTGCAAAGATAGACTCTTAGAGCGCTCTTCGATCGAGATGTGCATCCAAGGCATGCAATGGGGATTGCACTACATCCTCCAAGGCATTAAACCGCGGACCTTCAAAGAGCTAGCAACTCGCGCCCATGACATGGAGTTAAGCATCGCCAACCATGGAAGAAGGGAGCCAACCACCAACTTCAAAGAGAAAGTGTTTGCTCCGAAGGTGGAGGAGACTGGGAAGAAGCCTGCTAAGGAAGCTTTTACCATTAGCACCGCCCCTGTCAAAATCTCATCTGCGCCCGTCAAAATCCCGTCCAAGTATAAAGCAAGGGAGATAAAGAAATGAGAGCCTTCTAGCACCCAAGACAAGTACAAAAACACCTTGAGGGAACTAGAGCAGAAGATATATCCTTTTTCGGACTCTGACGTGGCCGCAATGCTGGAAGACTTGTTGGAGAAGAAGGTGATCGATTTACCCGAATGCCGGTGGCCGGAAGAAATAAATCGCACCGACAACCCAAGGTACTGTAAGTACCACCGCTTCGTCAGCCATCCAACAGAAAAATGCTTCGTGCTGAAAGATCTCATCGTAAGGCTAGCCCAGCAAGGGATCATCGAGCTGGATCTCGACGATGTGGTAAAGACAAATTATACCACCATCACTTCCGGCACATTTGATTTGAAGTCTTCAACGCCAGCGCTGGGGGCATGCTCCGAATCAAGCAAAGCTAAAGGATGGATTCGTGTCGCTCCAAAGAAATGGCACATGAAGCCTACGCCTCCACCACAAGTCTACCTACCGGAAAGGGGGCAAAGCGGCTTTTGCCAATCTCCAAAGCAACGGGAAATTGTTAAAGATGATGAAAATTCAACACAAAGATCGCCCATCCCCATCACGATGCGCGACTTCCTCCCGGAAGATTTCTTCAAACACCCGGTCAAAACTCCTTGCTACAAAGATTGCGAGGAACGCTTCTCCAAAATGGCTTGAAAAATCCGTGTGCTGCTCCTTGTTCGCACGAGCCTAAACTGCATGAACGGATGCTCCTCGTCTGCATGAGCTAAAATTGCAGGACATCAACGCTCCTGGACCGCACGAGCATAAAAAGGCAACATCAAGGCTCCTGATCTGCACGATCATAAAAGGCAACACACAAAACTCCTTGCCTGCACGAGTTAAAACTGCAAACGGCACCAAAAGAAAAAAAAAATGCATGTACTTTGAACTACGTTTTGACTTGATCCCTTTCGTTGGAAGGGTACGTAGGCATCTCAAATATTCAAATGTTTGAGTTCAGTCACATCAAAATAAAAAATAATGTTTCATTAAAAGAAAAAAAATATATACATATGTTTTATGTATTTGAAAAGAAAAAAATATATATATATAAATAAAAAAAATAAAAAAAAAACAAACAAACAAACAAAAAAAATAAATAAAAAATAAAAAATAAAAAATAAAAAAAAATCGGCAAGCCCAAATTAGTGGGCTGAAATGTTGTATTGAGGGCAGAAGCCCCGGCTGACCGCCAAGCCCATCCTTACTCGGCCCAAGCCTCACGACGCTTGACCCATCTGCCATTTCTCCCACTTCAACCTCTCGCCCATTGCTGTCACAATCCACAACTCCTTCTAGAACCCGTACAGTTTCGATCACTTCTTCCATCGAGAAACCCCGACCAATGCAAAGCTCATCAAGTCCTGATCTACGCGGCCCATCCATCTCCTTCTCTCTTTCCACCCTTACATCTCCCCGAGAAATCAAAAAGACAAAAGCCAGGCCAGGCCCAAGTTCAACGACCCCAATCTGATGGCAATGTATAAGAAGATTTA
This sequence comes from Crataegus laevigata, assembly GCA_963580275.1. Lineage (NCBI taxonomy): Eukaryota > Viridiplantae > Streptophyta > Magnoliopsida > Rosales > Rosaceae > Crataegus > Crataegus laevigata. Next base: position 9,133,842 of record OY756949.1, read on the forward strand.
CAAGGGCGAGTTCCGGTGCCCGAAATGGATGTCGCCGGATCTGAAGCGGTTTTTTAGGTCGGCTCATGGAAACCAACCCGGCGACCCAGATTACGATCGACAAGATTTTGAAGGACCCGTGGTTCAGAAAAGGCGGGCACAAGGAGATCAAATTCTACGACGACGATTGTTCGATGGACGACGCCAAAATCGGCGGCGAGGAAGACCAGAAGGGCGTGACGAGCCTGAACGCGTTCGATTTGATTTCGTTCTCGGCCGGGTTGGACCTGTCCGAGTCGTCGAAGCAGCAGCCCTGCGGAGGACGGCGAGCGCTTTATACCGGAGGAAACGGTGGAGAAGGTGATGGAGAGAGTGGCTGAGTTTGCCAAAGCGGAGAAGTCGACGGCTCTGGAAAAGGATCTGACGGTCATTGAAGCAAGTCTCTCTTGCTTGATCGCCCTGTCGACCCAGAAGCGAGTGAAGGTTAGATTGGTCCAGTTAGGAGCAGTGAAGCTGCTGTCCAAGTTGCTGTGGGACCTGAATTCCACGACGGCGACGGTGGAGGAGGCGTTGAAGTTGCTGGAAACGGTGTCGTCGGTAACAGAGGGGGAGACGAACGATTTCCTTCTCGATATTGCATAACTGAGGAAGCGGCAGAAGTCGGGGCTTGTGAGCAAATGCCAGAAGACGGTGATGTCGTGGTCATGGTCGTGGTCGCTGGTGTGTGGGCTGATGCTGTTTGGGCTGGGCCCGATTTCACTCTTCACCGGTCACGTGACATCTGAACCGGAGTGGTACCCCCAACGCTTGGTCATGAACATTTCATTAAGATCATTCTACACGAAGCAGAATGGAAATGGGCGTGAGGTAAATGATGTTTGGAAATCCTACTACGGGTGCAGTCAAAGAGGGCCTCGCTATGCTCTGGCTGTGAAGGAGAGATCATACAACGGTCATTTGGTGATTGCAACAAACAGGGAATGCAGGTCTCGTACATCAAATGGATCTCATAAACGTTATTCTCGCGGATGTAACGATAAAAGGTGGATGATCTTCTAGACGGAGAGGCGGCTACGACGAGTCAAAACTCATGAAGCATTTGAGAGGCAGCAAGCTTGTGATACCGGTGGAAGTTGTGCCATTCTGTTGGAAATTGTGTATGTTTGAAGTACGCAGGTTGCGTCGGAAAGCTGTGGACTTCCTTCTCCTCGGGATAACCTGCTCCAAACCTTGTTCATGCCCTCTCCTCCGAGCTCAGCGACAACACCAAGAAGGCTGTACTCACATGACTTTCTCCGTCCATCTTCGTCCTTCCCTACGAAATTCCTGCAAATTCCTCGGCCAATCATCCAAATTTATACAAAAAAAAAATATATATATATATATAAAATAAAAAAATAAAAAAAATGATGAAAGGAGGGTGAAATGGTGCTGGCACTACATGAAAAAAAGAAAAAAAATGATGATGGAAAGTGCATGGCACCGAAAGCAGAAAGAAAAAATAATGGTGGAGCAAAGGTGGTACCTCAGCATCATGAAAGAATAAATATAAAAATAGAGGGGTGGAGCAAATTGTGCTGGCACCATGTGGAAAGAAATAAAAAAAATATATCACCACCGAAAGCAGAAATTTCTTTAAAGGATCATGATTGGTGGGACAAAAAAAAATTATGATAATGTCGTGTGTGTACATATGTATATAGCAAAAAAAGAAGGAGAGAAATAAAAGTTCATTTTTTTATTATTATTTACTTCTCTGAAAAATTACACAAATTGGCACTCTGCATGCCATTAAAAAAAAAAAAAAAAAAAAAAAAAAAGTCAAAATTACAAGCAGGAAATATTCAAGGACGGTCAGGTGGTGCCTCAGAAGTCGACGGAGCTTCAGAAAGACGAAGCGCCAGAGTTGGAATCTCCGGAGCCGGAACGCTTGGTGCAACTCCAGAGGACGAAGGCAACATAAACCTCGGGAGTAACGCCATGAACCTTTCATGATCACTCTGGATCCGACCGTCTGACTCCTGCAGCTGGTCCAGCTTCCTCTTCATGCTGGTCGAGTAACTAGTTGCAAGCAGGTGCAACTCCTTGTTCTCGTGCCTGAGACTTCTGACTTCTTGCCGGAGACTAGCCACCTCAGCCATCAGCGACTCCACCTGACGAGACCGGGCAAGAAGGCGCTGGCCCATGTTTGAAACTGAGCCTGCACTTTGGACGCTGAGGGCTAGAGATTCCTGAACAGCCAACTCGTCTGACCGCCTGGATAGCATCCTATTGTCCCTTGGAGTGAGCAGATTTCTGGCTATCACCGTAGCGGTTATTTCGTTCCTCATCATTGTGTCCCCGACTGTAAGAGGACCATTGGGGGATATAAAAGACGGACGCCACAAGTTGTCTGGAGAAGACAAGTCATCATCTTCTCCGACGTTCAAATTAAGGCGACGGTCGGAAGGGCAAGACATTTTCAGAAGGTGTTGAGGAAGAAGATATTGAAAAGAGTAAAATTGCAGAAGTGCAAGAAGAATGTTTGCAGGAGGGAGTTCAAGTGTGAGGTAAAACAAAATTCATGCCTCTATAAAAAGAAGAAAATGAAGAGCGCCCGCTCCTCAGAAATCGAAGACACGTCCTCTCGCAAATCAAAGAGTGACGCTCCTTTCTCGAAGGCCGGAGTCCTGTCTCAAAAGAGCCGTTCCTCTATCAAAAGTCGGGATTGCTCAGCATCACGAGGCGCTCAGCTTTTCCAATTTCGTCGTGACTCGTCACGTGCAGCTTGGAGCTTTGCGGAAACCACGAGCCGAACCCGGATTTAAACTCCGGTTTTCAAAACATCATCATTCCAGATGTGTCGTCACTCGTCGCATACGCAGTCAGCATTCGCGGAAATTACGGACGGCTGTGTCAGAAAGCGCGTAACTGGTACTGTTCATCCGTCACCGGCTGCCGACAAATAGTAAGGGAATAGTACCGGTTGTGAAGAAAAAATTTTTCTATAAGTCCAACCTTCGCCTTCCACAGCCAAAGCGCACACTTTCTTCATCTCTTCATCTCCGAGAATGTATTCTCAAAGAAACCTTTCAAGTCACTCAGTGTTCTTCATCCCTTGGAACACCCCAGAAAACAAATCATCCAAAACAAAAGTATTTCATATTAAAAAGGTTAAAAGCAAAAGTATCTCATATTACGCTTTCTCCTCACCTTCATCTGAGGAACGTGGAGAAAGTGAGATCCTGATTGCTTACCTAGTCTTGCTCTCGAGTACTCATCTCAGACCCCTCCCAACCCACTTCAAAAATAAACCTGTGTAGAGGTGCTTCTTCAAAAGCAAAAGTACCTCACAGACGAAGCAGGAGGAGTCTGAGTTGCATCCAGATGAAGGCAGAGTCTGAGATGATCCAAGAGTTCAAGAAGATGCACATCTGCATGGAGACCTGAGTACTTGAAGCATGTGGAGACAACGTGCTGAATCATCCTCAACTAAGCTGAGGATCACTTGCAAGTAAAAAGGCTCCCAAACCCAGTTCAAAAATCAACTTGTACTTCTTCAAAAGCCAAAGTATCTCATATCAGCAGGGTCGAAGGCAAAGATATCTCATGGCATGCTTTTCCTTTACCCTTGCTCTTGCCTATAGGACAAAGAGAAAGAGAGCGATCAGCCGCCACTTGGAGTCAAGCTTCCGATCTGGGACTGATTGTCTGGAACCCTTCCCTGATTGCTTACCTAGCATTACTCTCGAGCAGTCATCTTCAACTAATGTTGGAAGCTGGAAAACATGATGAGTCGCTGAGAAGTGATGTTCTGATGCTTTCATGGGAATTTTTGCAGCATAGCTAATCTCCACATTGAATGTTTTGGAGCGGCATCTCCAATTGCTTTCATGGGAATTTTTGCATTAGAGAAAAATACTGCAAAAGAAGATGCCAGACCTGCATGAAGATCCGATTACTTGAAACATGTGGAGACAACGTGCTGAATCAACCTTCAAGATCAAGCCGCAACGGCCCTTGGAGAAATTACAAACCCGATTCAAGATCAAGTGTCCAACACCCCTGAATCAAAACCAGTTCAAGATGAAAGCTGTGGAAGAATCACAAAACCCGATTCAAGATCAAGTGACCGTCACCCTTGAATCAACCTTCAAGATCAAGCCGCAACGGCCCTTGGAGAAATCAAGACCCGATTCAAGATCAAGTGTCCAACACCCTTGAATCAACATTCAAGATCAAGCCTCAACGGCCCTTGGAGAAATCAAGACCCGATTCAAGATCAAGTGTCCAAACACCCTTGAATCAAAACCAGTTCAAGATGAAAGCTGTGGAAAAATCACAAAAACCGATCCAAGATCAAGCCTCGACGGCCCTTGGATCAAACGTCTACATTAAGAAACTTCAAGACGCATCTCCTACATATGACAAACACATGTATACGACACGCCTTGAAGTGGGGGCATTTGTAGACAGTGAAATTTCAGTAAATAAAATGTTGACCAATGGTCAAAATTTTAAACACTCGTGTATTACATAAATTGTACACGTATTGTATGATTCGACGAAAATTCGAAAAGAGTCCGAAAAGCTGTCAAACAGGACACGTGTCAACACCTGGCAGAGACGACTTATTTCATCTGATTATTTAAACCCAAAAAATCAAGTTTTGGAATTCTATAAATAGAAGCCAAATTCATTCATTCCAATTCACCAATTCACAAATACATTTCTCTACTCCCAAATTGGAAGAGAATTCTCTGGAAGTTCGTTCTTCGTTCTTCGTTCTTCGTTCTTCGTTCATCGTTCATCGTTCTTCGAGATCAAGCCCCAACGGCCCTTGAAGAAACTTCGCCAAAACCTTTGAAGAATCAACAAGCACCTTGGTCACGTGCCGATTCTTAATCCAAGATCAAGCCCCGACGGCCCCTTGGATCAACACAACTGTTCTTCAAGATCAAAAGCCCCTTGAAGTTCATCGATAGTTCATCCATCGTTCATCGTTCATCGTTCATCCATCTTCTTCAAGATCAAGCCCCGACGGCCCTTGAAGCAACATTCATCCACCCTCCAAGATCAAGCCCCGACGGCCCTTGGAATCAATACATTCATCCTTCAAGAATCAAGCTCAAAGCCCCTTGAAGTTCATCGATAGTTCATCCATCGTTCATCCATCTTCTTCAAGATCAAGCCCCGACGGCCCTTGAAGCAACATTCATCCACCCTCCAAGATCAAGCCCCGACGGCCCTTGGAATCAATACATTCATCCTTCAAGAATCAAGCTCAAAGCCCCTTGAAGTTCATCGATAGTTCATCCATCGTTCATCCATCTTCTTCAAGATCAAGCCCCGACGGCCCTTGAAGCAACATTCATCCACCCTCCAAGATCAAGCCCCGACGGCCCCTGGAATTCATACATCCATTCTTCAAAGAATCAAACCCGAAAGCCCCCTCGAACTTAGTTCATCGTTCATCATTCTTCATTCATCATCAAACCTCTGAAGAACATCACTGTTCATCCAAGGATCAAGCTCCAAAACAGCCCCTTCGGATCAACACATCATCAACAAATCCGCATCACTGTTCATCCAAGGATCAAGCCCAACGGCCCTTTGGATCAACAGCCCATCAACAAAATCCATATCTTACGAAGATAGAATCAGAGGAACAAATAGAGATTGTAACCCCAAAATTCATCAAATAACAAATATATTTTGTACACGTGTTCTTGTTCCTTCAGGAAATTTTCGTGTTTACAAAATTAATGCGTGCAACTTTTGGGGATTGTTTGGTGATCATCTACAATATTAAACTAATAAATTAATTTCTATAAACCATATCAAGAGGCTTCATAACCCTAAAGTTGAATATTATTCCATTCAATCACTCTTTGCGAATAATTCCATAAGCATTTCTATTGTAGTATATACTTTTATCACTTGTAGTAATAAACATGAGCATCTTCAAGGGAGGTAACAATTAGGTAGCAAAGTTAGTTTTGTTATGCACGTAAGAAAAATGTATGTTCAACAGAGATAACAATCCATGTATATTTACAAGTATTGTTAGGTGAAGAGTTTGAAAATAAAATTTGGGTTTAATAAGACAAGATAAAGTTAAGATATTAATATTTTAAAGTAAAAAAACAAAATTTGAAGAGTCTGTTGCAGAGTGGGTTGGAGTCACAAAACTTTTAAAGTAACATAATGAAATGAGTTAGTAAATGACACTTGAAGAGTGGTGGAAGCTTTGGCTGTACTGCAGGGGTGTAAGCTAGGGCGAAATATGGGATGGAATTATGTCATCGTGGAATTTGACTCTTTGGAATCTATTTCTTGTCTTCGAGATTTGGCTACAATTGGCAGTTGGGAAGCTTTCCCAATTCTAGCGCGGAACAAAGGACTGGGGGAGGCTTTTCATGACTACCGCTGGTCTTGGGTTCCAAGATCTACCAATATGGCTGCGGACCTTTTGGTGTTACGGCAAAGTAAGGAAGTATGTGATACTATTTGGGTCAACAGACCCCCATACTCCCTTGTGCATGTTTTGTGTAATGATGGTCTTCCTTGTCCCCCTTAATCTCTACCTGGTAGTACGAGGAGTGACACTTTTAGCATTAGATGCAGTGTCGTTTGTACCTCCTTGTACTACTTCTATCTAGTTGCTGTTATTGGCTTGTTTGCCTCAGAGTAGACTTCTTTATATCTTTGACATCTTTGATCGGATAACATGTTATCTTGTTCACCAAAAAAAAAATGACACTTAATATATATATGTTTGCTACTCTTTTGGAGATGCCAACTTTTGACCAAAGTCAAATAAGCATCTATATCTACTCACCGACAAAAACGCTTTACCTGTACGCACAATAACAGTTAATCCAACCAAGAATAAACATTAGGGTTTAGGAAGCTAATATCTCTGACTGCATTAGAATATTACACATAGGGCCAGGCTGCTGGGTACACCCCTATATAAATATAGTGCAAGTCACTCATCAATTCACGCCAAGCATTTTAGTTTTCTTGTAGTGTGTAGAACAAAACACAGAAGAAAATTTCAAGATCATATATATATATAGTATCATGGTTAGGAATGTCATTTATAAGGAGCCACCCGGTGTTCCATGGACTATGGAGCTGTTGGTGAATCACTTCAATAGTTTTGACTTGGACGGCGACGGCAAGCTGTCCATAGAGGAGGTGAAGGCAGCCTTCAGAAAGCTCGGGTCCCGTTGGGGTGGTTTCAGGGCGAGGAGAGCTTTGGGTCATGCAGATGCCAACCGTGACGGAACCATTTCTAAAGAGGAGATCAAAGACCTTGTCAACTATGCCCTAGAATGTGGGTATAAGCTAAATTAATTATAGTACGTACTGGGTTATTAGTAGTTGCATGCTTGTAGCGAAGGAGGCGATCGTGTGTTGCCCCTCTTATGTATGTAATGCTTATGTAATATAATAACAAATAAATAAATGAGATCAAATACAAGATTTGATTACGATTCATAACCCAACAGAGGAGAATTTATGCAATAGAAAGATTTGATCCAAATCAATACACCTTGCACAAACAAAGAGCACATCCAAGATAAGAACAATAACCCACTACTCCATATAGAAGCCAGATGAAAACATGAATCTTTGAGAGACTTGTACCACCAGTGCCTTAAGAAGAACCATAGCAGCACGTAAGACATTACTGGGGACCAGCAGCACCGTCACAAGGAAGGGCATAAGCGCTCAACATCCTTGCCGACTGAGAAGTCAGAGTACCACTAATCCACCGTAATTGTTAGTCCCTTTTCTTACATATACATTCGACTATGCGCGCGTACGTATTTATTTATTTATATATGTATGTGATGAATGTATACTCACTTGATTACTAACTCGAATTCTAACGCGAACTCGACTTGATTACTAACTGGAATTCTAGTGTAATGCCTTTATATATATATACTCATTCTACCCATACTGAGGCCCCGTTTGGGGTTGAGGTGATTATTAAAAAAGCCCCATGAAAAAAAGTTGGGACTCGTTTTGTTGTTTGGTAAACTAAAAAAAAAGGGCTTATTTTGAAAGCTGCTGTGAGAATAAGCTGAAATCAAAGGAAAAAGCTGAAGCACCTATTTGTAGCTTTGGAAAACTGGTTTTTTTTCAAAGCACACGGAGCTACAGTGCTCCTTTAATGAAAAGATCCACTATAAGACTGTTTTTTTTTTCAAAAGCACTTTTACAAAAATGTTTACCAAACACTCAGCTGATTTATTTCACAGCCGCTTATTCTCACAGCACAGCCGCTTATTCTCACAGCAGCTTTTTTTTAAAGCACAGCAATACCAAACTAGCCCTGAATCCATTTCTTAGAAAAGAAAAACAAAAAACACTTCACATGCCGTGTCTATTTCTCAAGTCCCATGGAGGACACAACCATTATTCTAAAAAAAAACTTTCGATCCATGTGACCAGATTCTTCCCACTTTTGGTACACACACAATCATAATTCTTATATGTCCATGGCTCCATAATCATATATATTTTAAAAAGAAAACGGAGTTCGTGAGACACGCTTTGTTGTTTTTGGGGAAGGGTTAAATTCGTATTTGGCCTCTGAATTTTCTTTTTATAGTTTTCTACTTTCATCCTTCAACTTTTTCATCTATAGTTGGTCTCCAAACTTTTTTAAGTGTGTTAAATAATGCGAAAAAAAAACAAAGTAAATTTTGTTACAAAGGTAACAGATATGTCGCCACTTTTTTAAAGGCATTTCAATAATTCATGTACAATTACTAAAATATCTTCAATCTATTGGAACGTGATTATGTTTGTCAATGATATACATTTATGCTAAAAAATAGACAAAACCAACAAAAATAATAAGTTGATCCAGTTTGAATATTTTTATTTAAAATATGACAAAAACGGATCCAATCGATGAAGCTAGTTTCACCGTAGGGGCATTGCTATAGCCGGAATAAATAATGTAATTTAATAAAAAAAAATTACTCAATTTAATTAGTCATTTTAGTGTTACATGGTTTTGCTAATCTTTCATCCCTCTTTGTAGTCTACATAAGTTACGAAGATTTGATGTCGGGTTGATGTTGACAATGTGGTTCATTCCAACCAACCACACATTGAATTGAGCCCATCAGTGATTCTATCAACTTTTGTGACTGACTCACTGATGTCTTTATTTTACATATTTTCAAAGTTTAAGGACTAATTTGAGACCAAAAACAGTTAAAAAGTTAAAATGGAAAACTCCAAAAGTTTAGGGGGCAAATGTTAAATTATAACCCTTCGTGTTTTTCGGGGAAATTCTTCTTGCATAGACGCTTTGACTGATATGGTTAGTTTACCAAACCTTCGATATAAAATTGTGGATATATTCCATGAGTCTAAGATGAAGGGTCGGCGAAAAGAATCCATTGAGATTCTCATCTTTTTTATTTGATGGCCCATGGTGAATTCTGATTCTCTCCAATCCCAGATATCAGGTCGACTGTTTGATGAATGAAATAAAATACTAATAATTTGATTGATTTGGTTCATATCATGCTTCTGTAACTATCTATATGCCTAACTAACATAAATAATTGTCTCCACGTGTCCAAATTAAAGAAAGAAATGAAAACAGAGGCTTCCCAAACCTAAAAGGTTGAATTATTCCTTTCTATCTTTGTGAATTATTGACAGATACGAAGAATTCTATTGTGATCCGTTTTAGCTTTCAGCACTCCATCACTCACTTGTAGTGATCAATATGAAACTGGTAAAAAAAATCAAAGCTAGCTCATCCCAACCCATGTGATCTAGTCAACAAGAATAACCTAGATGTACATTATCCATCACTTCGCAAAGCTCCAAGCTTTACGTACACGCACAGGAAAAAAAAAATATATCAAATATACCAATTATTTGGATGAACCATAATTTTTCAGCTTAATCAAATGAATTAAATATTATTTAATTCTCGAACATAAGGCTAGGGTACCCCACAAGAGTATAGTGCTACAAACAAACGCCTATAACCCTCTGCTTATATATTTATAAGAAAGGGTCTCTCCGGATCCCTTCCTTCTAATTTACCAAATTAGTAGATCCGTACTATTGAAATATAATTCAACGACTGAAGTTATTATAACTTTTGAAGTAAGTCCTTATTTGTAGTCATTGGATCAAATTTTAATGCCACTGATCCACTGATTTGATAGATTAGGAAGAAGGGATCCGGAGAGGATCCCTTTCCATTTATATATATATATACATCCTTTCTTGTATCCTTCTTTAGAAAGTGAGCAAAACAATCGCAGAGGCTTGGAATTTGTAGACTAATATGGTCAGACAGATCTGTTTTCCGTATACAACTGTCGAAAAGAAGGTCCAAATTGCGCCGACGAAGGAGCAGGTGACGCAAGTGTTCAAAAAATTTGACACGGATGGAGATGACAGGCTTTCAAAGGAAGAGCTGAAGGCAGCCTTCAAGGAGTTAGGCTCGCGTTGGATCTCCTTCAGAGCTTGGAGAGCACTAGGGCATGCAGATGCCAACAAGGACGGCTTCATTTCTATGGAGGAGATCGACGAACTTGTCAGTTATGCCCTAAAATGTGGATATAACTGTAAATAAGTTGAAAGTACAAGGTTTATCCTAGTTGCGTACTTGCAGTATTATTAAAGAGTCTGATAATGTAATATATGGCTCTTCGTATGTGTGTGTGTGTGTGTGTCCGTATAAAAGTAGTCGTTACATATGAGTAGCTGTAGCTGTATATGGCGTTCATACATGGCAGCAACGGAGGAGGCAAGGTAGATAAAATATTTTCTGAAATCTAACTAGCAGGAGGGTTTAAAGTGAGAATCATCTCGCGTAAGGAAAAAAACGAAGATTTCTTATCAACTTAAGTAAAATATTTTTGACCGTACGTTCTAGCATAAGAGTAATCTTAATCAGTAACAGATTTCACTATTTGTTTTTTGATTTTGTCGAAATTTCACTAGTTGTTTTAACTTAAGAATTTTATATGAATTAAGGGTCAAATTTTTGCTACATTTGATAAATACTCATATACCATTTTATCAACTTGTATTTGCAGCTATTTAACTATCTCGGTTGATATAATAATGTGCTTTATCAAGCGTAATAAATGTCTGACAAATTAGATTAAGAGTTGTCATTACCACTCTAAAACGTCATTATGCACTCTTCCACAATCAAATGATAAGACTAAACATAAAGGAAGTATTATATCTACAGAGTCGGATTAACCTTAAAGTTAGATTTTGATAAAACTAAACATGTTTATTTATTGGTTTGAACCTAAAGTCAAATTCGTTTAATTACAACAACATATGTAAGAATAACACTCTTTATTTTTATTGTCTAAAGTCTAATACTGGGAGATCGAGTAGATCAAAGTCGGAGTGAGGGTGAATGATTACAATATTTTTCCAGTGCGTAATCCTTTATATGTACTTGATGTCAATTATATGGACTTGATATTTAGGATTAGTATCAATTTCCTGCTACTCTGAAATTTCTTAATTTTCAACATTTTATACATTAAAATTTTTTTCGTCCCAACCTGTTACCTAAATGCATAATTTTAAAACACTTTCATATGTTTATTAAATTTTTCATCAAAACCTTTGTTAACTGATAACGCGGCGTTCACATGAACAATAACTAGACGTCACATGTCAATATATATAAACCTACTGGATATTTAAAAAAATTAAAATTAAACATTATTTATTTATTTGTCCTCCCCGTCCCTCTTCCCCGTAGGGCCCGCACCCTTTTCCCCCTCCCTCTTTAATATCCTCACTCTTCTCCCCCCTGCCTCCTCAATTACACCCTCTCATCACATCCGCCATAGCCAAAAAAGTTCACCAAAAACCAGAAATTTCAACACCATAGCAAAAACTATCAAAACCCCACCATAGAAAAAAGTATCAAAAACCATCTTAAGTTTTTAACCCTTTAATTCGAAAACCCACGCAGTAAAACCAGTTGGCCCATAATGACATGTAATGCAGAGTTATTGTCCATGTCTCACGTCATCAGTTAACATTCTGATAGAAAATTTAACGGATGTAAGAAAGTGTTTCAAAATTATGATTTTAGGTATTAGACTGGGACGAAAAAAATTTGATGTAAGAAATGCTGAAAACTAAAAAATTTCAGGATAGTAAGTTGATATTAATCATAATATCTAATTTATTAAATATATGTTTATTTTTCAAGAAAATTTTGTTCAAATGTTAAAAATAAATAAATTATCACATAATGTAAATATTGTTATTTGTTAAATGTAATGTTTTAAATTGTACGCGTGAAGGCCATCGAGTTACGGCTATCGCTTTTCAGTACTACTTTTTGTTTCATATCCATTACACTATTTCCCATGGAGCAGGAATTATCGTAGGTAGTCGAACGATAGTTAAATAACATTATTTTTGTTAATTAACATTACTCATCCCGACTGCTTGCATACCCACTTTCCTTCTTAATATTCACACTCTCTCACTCTATCTTGACAGCCTCCCGAGCATATTGTTCCTCGGAATCTCCTCCAGTCCAGGTAAATTTAATATTCCTCATAATCTCCTCCATATCACTTACACTAACGCATTCGTGGAGTTTTTGTGATAATCATTTATCTTCCCTATTAATTTGTTCAAAAAGTTGACATAAATTTTGTTTTTGTATTGCAGGTAAACACGTGTACATGCTTATCGATGATGACTAAGCTAATTTTGATACAATTGGCATAATTAAGAGACATGGCAAGTGCTATGCTGATATTTCTTCCTCTCCATGTTATTACTTTTCTTTCGTCAATGTTAGTTTCTCAATTCAGTTGTTAGTTTTAGTCTTACTAACATTAGTTTGTAGTTTGCATTTTGTGCATGCTGAGTTGACGTTTTATTCTAGATTTTGAGTTTTTTCTTCTCTAATTAGTGATCATTTTGTATCACGTACAGTGCATTAAGGAATTCGGGTTTCCCTAACAGATTATTTGGGACTTGCAAAACTCAGTGGTATGCAGCCTCAGTTATAGACTTTGGGTGCGTTTGTTGCACCGGACTGTCTCGGACTTGACTAGTTTCAGGGACTAAGCTGTACTGGCTTAGACTAGATTAAGCTGGACTAGCTTAGTGAAGCGTTTGGTGCAGTGTCGGACTAACAAGTAGGATAATTAACAAACTAGAATATTATATTATTTAATCCATAATTATTAATATTTTATTTTTATCCTATTTTTTTTATCCCTTTAATCCTTCCTTACCGCCCCATTCTCTCCCTCTTTTTCTCCATCTTTTTCTCCCTTGTTCGTTCCAATATTTTCTTCAATTTGGTATTTTATATGAAATTGGTTGTGAAAAGCATCTAGTCCAATGACTTTCAAATGTGAGTGGTCGAGGAGCACGGCGAGGCGGAGAAAGGAGGAGAAATGGGACAGTCTTAGCTAGTCCCATGATTTTTGAGGGGTTTCATTAAGACGAGCTAGTCCCTGATTTAGTCTAGGCTAGTGAGACTTAGTCTCATTAAACCTAGTCCCTGTCAGGAACAAACATGGGACTGGACTAACCCTTAGTCCAGTCCAGTTCAGTACCCTTTAGTGAGGGCAAACAAACGCTATAGTATTTGTCCATTAAAAAAATTTAAATTTTATTGCATAATCCTGATTTTTGGTTGCGGTATTTAGGATGGATTGCTTATTGGAGTTTTTTTGATACAATACAATGCTCCAAGGGGCGAAAATACAATGCAATCACCATTTATAGGTAATCTCAGCCTACTTTGTAAAAAATTTAATTTTGTGAGTTTAAAATTCTTCAGTTTGCAATCACCATTTTGTTGGCATTAGGATTATAAATTAAAAAATAAATTTGGGTTAATTTTCACCCAGTTTCTCTGTAGCCATATGGAACCTTCTCTCTCTCTCTCTGCGTTTTTTTCTTCTCTAGGTTCCATTAGTAAATGAGTGATTCAATCACCATTTTAAAATTTACATTTCTTATCACGGTTCATTCCATAGCTATTTGGCTCACTACTACGGACCGTCTAATCATGAAAGACATTGCCTTAAGCACACCATGATTATGTCTATGAATGAGTACAATTCTGAAGTTTATAAATCCGATCGAATTTTGACTAGAGAATACTTTTCTCATTCTTCCATGTTTCTAACTCGTTCCTGAAGCAATAGTGTAGGAAGCGGAAGTTTACCAAATTTTCGGATCTGATTACTACCACAAATGTGAGAGAAAGTATAGACCCAATTTGGCTGGAGTCTATTGAACGGTATAGACTCAGTTCGACTAGAGTCTACCAAATGGCTTGACCCAAATCAATCAAAGCCTAACTGAATGGTGATGCACTGCTTCGGCAGGGATACACCGAATGTCATACTTCTCACAATCCAATTTCGAGTTTGTTTTTACAATCTATGGTAGAATCAAGGCTTGCCAAGGTGTGGCACCATGCACGAAGCATGATCCTTGGTACTTAAGACCCAAAACTTCTTGCATAATCTACTTCCGTCTCAATGGAATAGATCATTGGTTATGCACATGTTCGTGGCCCTACCAATGTCGTTGGGGAGTATCATTCTCATAGTCAATATGTGAGATTAATTTTGCTTCACCATACATTGTTGGAAAAGCAAAATTTTGACATGGATAGCCTTGTTAGCCGAATTCCCTTAGTAAACCATTTACTTTGTGAATATTTGTCTATGTTCTTGGATTCACGTTTGGTGTTTGTTATACTTATGGATAATCTTATTGATATTGTCCTCGAATATGAGTTAATTGAATCATGTTTCTTAATACACGTGACCCAATTCAATTAAACACGTGATTAGGTCGGAATGTGGGGAAGTTATTTGTCCGGATGAATGTGATACTACGCACACTAACTTTACACCTAAATCACATCTCTAACAACGACTTCAGGTCTATCCAACCTGATTAAGAGCAGTGGCACACTCCTCGTTGTATGAATGGTATTGAATTACCATTTAAAGGACCTTAAATTCTCCATATCATTGAGTTTTTAAGGATATTCGAGATGACAATGATCATGAATGAAACCACTAATGGAAAATAGAGTAAAGTATCTTTGCACCACCTCCAAAAATGAGCCTAAAGCTTTGATTTGGGGCCAATGGATTATCTCCTAACTGGGAACACGCCACATATGGCTGGCCTAGAGCCTTGTGATTGAGCAGTTTACTTGCTTTGGCACAACCATTTAGGATACTTAGGTCGAACAATGATGCTAAAATGCATCTTCTTACCCGAAGTAAGGATCTTATGCCTACAAGCACACTTTTGCCAAGCCTGCTCATTAAGGCAATTGATTTCCATATCATTCCGTGAAAGATACTACACGACTCTTTTTTCACAGTGGATTCAAGGGAATATATGTGGACTAATCCAACCAAAATGCAGACCATATAAATACTTATGGTTTTGGTTGATGAATCGACAAACTGGTCACAGGTTTGTCCACACACATTGCTGCTAAACCTCCAGACTGATTAAAGGTTCACCACCCTACTTATCCCTTAAAGTTCGGGAGACTGGAGAATGCCAGAGAGTTTATATCGACAGCTTTCGATAAAGTATTGCATGTATTTTAGGTTTATAATTGAACATCGAATTCCCATGTTCACCCCAAATAGCCTTACCTGGCGATCATAAAGCGCAATTTAAATGATCGACCGGGTTTTGGTAAACGTACCAAATTTTTTATTTCTGCCTAGGGCTATGCAATCATGTATGCAGTTATGTTGGTTCGCCTTGAGGTCTATTGCCACCCAACCTATATGACGATACAGTTGGTTATAAGGTACGAACCTGACGTTTTTCGTATTGATGCATTTGGGTATGCATTCCATGTGCCAAGTTACGCTGCCGCAACGTACCAACATGGGTCTTCAAAAAAGGATGTGAATCTTTGTCGATCATGATTCTCCTTCACACTAGCTTTCTTCGAGCCCTTGCATGCGATCTCTTTACCACTCATTTATAGGTTGTCACTTTATTGAGACAGTCTTCCTGCCGTTAGGGGGAGATAAGAACGTCAATGTTCTTATAGAACGGCGTGAAGTTGCATGGACGTTGCCCACTATTTCTCATCTAGATCCCCATACTACACAAGTGTGATAAGCAAGTGCAATGAATTCTAGTTTTCAGAATGTTGCTTCAGATGCATTCTTTTGATCTAGTTAAAATGACAAGATCACATACCAGCTGCAAACATGCCTGCAAGGATAAACGTACTTAACGGACATCGAGTCAACATCCCTGGAGGGTGTGCCGCACTAGTTAGACGGTTTGGACACCCCTTTTGAACAGTCTGGTACAACAGTGGATAGCCAATCAATCTCTCTTGGCCTGAAGCACAACAAATCACTCGGTTCATAGGATTCACTTCCTTAGAAGAGGAAGACACGGTACAACAATGAATCTAAAACTTGATCGTTATCTCAAATCATTTCTATCTTATGAGATTAATCCGGATTATTCCCAAGACTTGAAGTTCTTGATCCAGTATACTAGTTTGGATAAGCTATATGGAATTGAAATGAGATTACCATCGATGATGTTTTCACTTACATGGTAACTACCGACATAAATGAAAAACGACGATATCGAACCGTGTTCCATTGATTAAGTAACAATTTAGAACTGATTGGACAACTAAAATTACAATCCAAGTCAAATTCCTTACCAAAATGCGTTTGGACCTATCGTTCCTACACTGCCCAAGGTAACCCTGTTATGTTACAAGTGGAAAATGAAACATTATGAAATGAATGAAATAGTACGATATGATACACACCTTATGGTGCAAGGTTTCTCTCAAACATCCTGTGATTGATAGTAGCATTATGAAATGTGGTTAATGTTTTCTCCATGGGGATATAGATATGGATTTTAACATGTAAGTTCCCGAAGAATTACATGGACTATTTCAAATAGTTCCAAAACCATGGAACACTCTCTTAACTCGCTTTGAGGCATTCACTTATGGATTGAAAAATCCAACGGATGTGGTATACCCGTCCACGTGATTATTTGATCAGTCAGGGATATGAATTATGCCCTTGCGTGTTAAACTATGAAGTCTTATTCCAAATTTCTAAAGTCACAGTTTATGTCGTTGACACAAATCTCACTAAGACTCTAGAAGAGCTTAAAAAACTGCCTCGCACCTGAAGATGGAATTTGAGATGAAGGATCTTAGGAAAACTCGTTTATGCCTTGACCTGAAGTTCAAGCGTTGTTCTGACAGTACCTTAGTCTACTAGTCGAATTACACCCCGAATGTGTTACCTTTGAGTATACCTATGATCTTCCATACGTTATGTGCAAATGAGACCCTTGAAGAGGTTATGGAATCCGAAATTCCATATATAAATTCAACTTTACACTTTGTTGTACTTAGCTCATTGTATTAAATAGGACATCTCATTCGTTGTTGATCTTGGTAAAGATGCAGCATTGTGCCTACACGTAGCCACTGAATTGGTATTAAAGATGTACCTTGAAGGTACTACGAGGGCAAATCCCAACGCATCTCGAGCGAATCCAATCGCCTGATCCTAGGAATGATGCTTACCTTGTTTGTTTTGCTAACGCTGGTTATTTATCAAACCCTCACAGAGAAAAATCCCCGAATGGTTATGTCTTTACTGTTAGGGATATCGCAATATCTTGGAGGTCCACGATATAACCTTCGTTGCAAAATCTTCGAATCATTCCAAGACTCACCTTACTTCACTATGCCACAAGTGAGACATGGTTAGGAGTTCTTGTTGAGTATATTCGAAGTACTTGTTGTTTTCATCCATCGTTAAGTCCCAATGACGATCCATGAAGACTATGCCGCATGTATCCACCCGACCAATACATGATACATCAACAAAGTCAACGCCAAGACATATTGCGTCCACATCACATCAGCAAAGCATCAGGAAATTGAAGTCACGCAAACCGATCCTAGACAACCTTGCCGACCTCTACACGACGTCACTGTCGAAGTTAACCTTCCAGAAGCTTGTTTGAGGAATTGGTATGCCTAACTATTCATATACGAGGCTTATAGTTCTCATTTGGAAGTTTTGTCAAACTCAGGGGGAGTATCCAAAAGTATACTCACTTGATCTTAATGTACTCTTTTCCCCTACGATTATAAGCATTTTTTCCACTAGGTTTTTGCTACCTAACTAACAAGGCACCCATCCTAGCTGATCATACCCTTGTGAGCTCTTCTACTTGTGTTCAAAAGACGTATAGGTTTGACTTAATGCAACTTCTCACTTTTCTCCTTAGACTATGGGTTTTTCCCCACCTTTGGTTTTACCATAGCGAGGTTTTGTGAGTTTTACATTTTTATTCATTCTTCTGTCGATCTGAGACTCGCATTCGCTCATTGTGCCTACGACTTCATCAACTGTACTTACTTCATCGCTGAGGACTTGATGCGCCATTTACTTAAGTATTTACATACTCAAGGGGGAGTGTTGCAGTCCTATTAGATTAGGAATGTGATTGTGTAAATCCTAGTGTATCTAGGAATATCTCTTATATTCTTATTAAAAATTGATTACCTATTAAGAGTTGTAATCCTAAAAGGGTAAGGAATTAACCTCCCCTACTATTATAAATAAAGGCACAATGAGGTGGAATAGAACACACATCATAGTTACATATCTCTCTCTTTCTCTCTATGTGCCGCACCCCCTCTCTCTCTCTCTCTCTATGACCTTTATACAGTTCAATAAATTATGCATACAACATACATGAAATAATAGTCTCAAATTTGCAATTTCTTTTCATTTAAATTTGGATCATCCTCCCACTATGGGAAGATTTGGATGATTACATATATTGAAAATATCAATTATGATGTTGTGACATATCCATAGTTGCATTTGGTAGATATTCGATACTTCGTCCTTATTTTCTTTGTTGGTAGTAGGCCTATTATCTTTTTCTTTAGGTAAAAGGTTTACCATCCTAGTTAATTATCTTTATCGATACTCTTTTCAGGCATTTGTCTCAATCTAAATATCTTTCAGAATCTCATTCGGTAAAATAAGCATGGTTTAGACCTAATCAATATCGCACTTTCACAAATAGGTCAAAAAAAAACATACTCCATCAGAATCTCATTCTGTAATAAAAAAAAACATACTCCATCGCACTTTAACAAAATGTGAGTGAACCAACGCCAACAAAAAAAAAACAATTAATCAATTTACAAATAGATTATAAATACAGGGCTTTGAAGCTTTCACAAAACAAAAGTTTATTATAATATTATGGCGATTAAAAGTCGTTGCGTCACTAGCAATGGCAAACGTGTTATGACCAGTGACTTAAATCGCTGATATTATCGTTTTTTGCAGAGTTCGATATTTATACACAGATCCATAAGGTTTTCGTCAAAATATCGTGGAAATATCGATTTCCTCTTGAAAATGAAAAGGCAACGGCGACGGCGACGGGGAGTTGGAGAGCCAGGGTTGAGCACTGGATGAAGGAGAAACCCAAGCATCCAATGGCTCTCAGTCTGTTTGGCAACAGCTGACGAAGCAGCGTCTTCGACCCCTTCTCTCTCGACATCTGGGACCCGTTCGAGGGCTTCGGCACTCTGGCCAACTTCCCCTCCTCTGCCCGGGAAACAACCGCCATCGCCAACACGCACATCGACTGGAAGGAGACCCCGGAGGCCCACATCTTCAAGGCGGACCTCCCGGGGATCAAAAAGGAGGAGGTGAAAGTGGAGGTGGAGGACGGGAGGGTCCTGCATATCAGCGGCGAGAGGAGCAGGGAGTAGGAGGAGAAGACGAAGAACTGGAGAAGGGAGAAGCTCAGAAGTTCTAGAGAGAAGGAAGGGAGAGAAGAGAAAGACAGAGACTCTGTGGGCGTGCGTGGTTTTGGGGGGGGATGGGGGTCTGTCTGTCACACTGACTCTCTGACTCTCTCTTCGTGTGATGTGCGGTGGTGTGAGAAAAAAAAAGGATCCAATGCAAATGATCCAATCCAAATAATTCAAAATCAAATAAAAAAACATATAAATAATTCAAAAGCATCTCCAAATAATTTTGACAAGACAAAAAGCAAAGTCTTTTTCAGATACGCATGATATTATTTCACATTCTCAGTTAGAGAGGTAGAGTATCATCACACATTTTGTGACCATTCAAAAATTGGAAAACCTCTACCACCTTTTCGTTTCTTCTTCTTCCCTTATCTCTTTCAGAGGCAATCCAGAGCCATTCCAGAATCCAGAGTAATTGTTGCTCCTCTCAGATTCTATTTGGCCTTTACACAAAGGGTTCCATATTTAAGGTAAGTTTACAAACTTATATTTATATTATTGTAATTTGTAATTTATACAACAACAGATAAATTTGTGTGAACCTATGCATGTGATCT
Organism: Crataegus laevigata; assembly: GCA_963580275.1. NCBI lineage: Eukaryota > Viridiplantae > Streptophyta > Magnoliopsida > Rosales > Rosaceae > Crataegus > Crataegus laevigata. The sequence goes on from OY756949.1 coordinate 9,154,263, forward strand.
AAGAACCAAAAAAATACTTGCATGTTAATTTTTTGAGCCAATTAAGTAATGTTGTATAATTAATTATTCCCTAGAATAATTTTAATATGTTTAATGTTATTTATTATTTTTTTATCAAATTGGATTATTATTCATTAATATTAGGTTTTATTATTCCATATTATTTTTGACACACCCGTACCCGAAAGTAGGGCATGATGGCCGTCACGTGAGTGTGACGTAGCCAAGTGCGCTGTGTGGAAGCTAAGATCGATAACGTAGTACAAATTAATTAAAACCGAAGTCTAGCATCCTAAATATGGATGTGTGCTAGAAATAATTCAATACTTATACATATTCAGAGCGTACTAGGTCAGTGCAGTCCAGCATAAAATAAAAGAGTTATTTACACCAACGGTGCCCTACATATATCAAATCTGTCAGAAAGGCTGAAGGATCCTCGATGTGCCCAACTCGGAATTCAAGCTATCTAGAACCTGGATGGACGAAAAACAAAAGGAGTGGGTCAGCAAAAACAAATCCTTTTCAAAATCATTCTTTTCTCAAAATTCTAGCCCCTCTCCGTAAAACCTGTATAATTCCCAGAAAATAATACGTACATATATATCTCAATCATTCTCAGCATAAAACGTTTTCAAAGTATCTCAAATATATGTCGTGCAATGCATTTCAAGGCCATCTGAATCTCATAAACAATGCCATACTATGCATTATCATAATCATATCTCTATTATATATCATCTCAGCCCTTGGCTGTAATATAGCTCATAACATCTCTCTATCTCATCATCATATATATACACTGCACATACATCAATATCATCATCATTATCAGCGCTCTATCAATAATAAATGCTCTAGTGCTACAATCACGTGAAGACTGTGCGAATGAACGCGGGTCACCTACATGTCGTACCCACTCAAAAGTGGTCTATACGACAAGACTGTGCACCTACTTAGATCCAAGGCGAGCATGCGGTGCGGGAGGTGAATGACACGTGGAAGACTGTGCCCCTATCTCTGGGCGTGAGCACTAACAATATGTGCAGGTTTATGAGCTAACATATCATATCATATCTCATCGTTTCACATCATATCTCATCACTGTTCGTTCTCAACTATGCATGTACCTACCTGGTACTTACCTGGCGTCCTCGGCACCAACATATGCATGAAATGCATAATTAAATACTCATGCATTAAAATTAAGTAATATGCAAGTCGATAAAACGTATTTTCCATTTCAAAAGTCATTCTGGGAAATCATTAAATATATATAGGTTATACGGAAAATAATATTGCCCACTCACTGATAAATAGCTGGATCGTAGCCCCCACGTCTAGCCTGGCTACGCTCGTCCTCAAAATACGTTTCACCTATATGAGAAACTACTAAAAATACGTCATTTAAGCACATACGCGCAAATACGGAAATAACTTCTCATACGTAGCTCAATTTTGGCATACGAATATACCAACGCGACCTACACGACGTCACGGACGTCGTGATATTTTTAGAAAAATTTTAGGAGCTCTCACGCGCCCCCACGCGCCAGCACAGTGCACGGCACACGCGCCCCTGTCCTTGGTCCTCACCAGACTGGTTTTTCCGATGACCGGAAAACTTCTGTGTGTGATTTCTCACTCGTTTCTCAACCATTCTTCATGAAATTTTCACCAAAATGCTCTAAATTGAGAGTAGAACAAGTCTATACCTTCAAAAACTTCGAAAACCAACGAGAATCTCATCGGGAAATCTCCAAGTTTCGGCCTCTCCTTGTTCTCGACGATCCCGACGTTAAAGCTTGTCAAACGAAAGTCTCCGAGCCTCTAGAGGACCCAACAAACACTCATGTGATCTCAGATTCTCCTAAAACGCAACGTATAAAAAGTTGATGAATAGTGCCAAATATAAACCTTGAGTTTTGGACGTGAAATCGTCGTAGTTCTTACCTGAAAATGGTATGGTTGAGTTCGTATGGACTTCACGAATCTGAATATGTAATTTGTTTCGTCGATCTACAAGGTTTTGATATGGGTTGTATGTGCCGTGCCTATGGAGCAAGAGAGAGAGATTGTCGAGAGAGGTAGAGAGAGAGAGAGAAGTATGTGAGTGATGTGAGGAGAGAGAGGAGGTGTCGGTGGTGAGAGGACTAAGTCCACCAATCACAATTATTTTTCTCATGCATAAACGTTCGCCCGAACTCAAGGGCATAATGGTCATTTCATAACGTCGAAATAAAATCCCGGGACGGGTTGTTACAATTTTTATAATTACTTAAATTTTTACAATCATTTTCTTTATATTATTGTAATTTGTAATTTATACAACAACAAATAATTTGTGTGAACCTATGCATGTGATCTAAGAACCAAAAAAATATTTGCATGTTAATTTTTTGAGCCAATTAAGTAATGTTGTATAATTAATTATTCCCTAGAATAATTTTAATATGTTTAATGTTATTTATTATTTTTTTATCAAATTAGATTATTATTCATTAATATTAGGTTTTATTATTCCATATTATTATTATAATTACTTAAATTTTTACAATCATTTTCTTTATATTATTGTAATTTGTAATTTATACAACAACAAATAATTTGTGTGAACCTATGCATGTGATCTAAGAACCAAAAAATACTTGCATGTTAATTTTTTGAGCCAATTAAGTAATGTTGTATAATTAATTATTCCCTAGAATAATTTTAATATGTTTAATGTTACATCCCACATCGCCCAGGGGAGTGATCCTTAAATGTATATTCCCATCCCTACCTAGCACGAGGCCTTTTGGGAGCTCACTGGCTTCGGGTTTCGTAGGAACTCCGAAGTTAAGCGAGAAAGGGGCTAGAGCACTCCCATGATGGGCGATCCACTGGGAAGTTGCTCATGAGTTCCCAGAAACAAAACCGTGAGGGCGTGGTCGGGGCCCAAAGCGGACAATATCGTGCTACGGTAGTGGAGCGGGACCGGGAAGTGGTCCGCCCCGGGCCGGGATGTGACATTTAATGTTATTTATTATTTTTTTATCAAATTGGATTATTATTCATTAATATTAGGTTTTATTATTCCATATTATTTTTATAATTACTTAAATTCTTACAATCATTTTCTTTATATTATTGTAATTTTTAATTTATACAACAACAAATAATTTGTGTGAACCTATGCATGTGATCTAAGAACCAAAAAATACTTGCATGTTAATTTTTTGAGCCAATTAAGTAATGTTGTATAATTAATTATTCCCTAGAATAATTTTAATATGTTTAATGTTATTTATTATTATTTTTATCAAATTAGATTATTATTCATTAATATCAGGTTTTATTATTCCATATTATTTTTATAATTACTTAAATTCTTACAATCATTTTCTTTATATTATTGTAATTTGTAATTTATACAACAACAAATAATTTGTGTGAACCTATGCATGTGATCTAAGAACCAAAAAATACTTGCATGTTAATTTTTTGAGCCAATTAAGTAATGTTGTATAATTAATTATTCCCTAGAATAATTTTAATATGTTTAATGTTATTTATTATTTTTTTATCAAATTGGATTATGATTCATTAATATTAGGTTTTATTATTCCATATTATTTATTATCTTACAATCATTTTCATGAAAAATAAATATAGGTACGTTTAAGATGTCTAGTGGAGTTACTAAACGTGATCCAGTTTGGGAACATGGAGACCCAATAGACGGAAACAAACATGGCACAATTTGTAAATATTGTGGTCGGGTAATGAAGAGTGGCGGAGTGACACGACTGAAGTACCATCTTAGTGGACTAGATCCAGCAAAAAATGTCCAACGATGCGATAGTGTCCCCCCAGAAGTGAAGGCATTCATCAGCACATTATTAAAAAATAAAAAACAACAGCAGGAAAAGATAACACATGGAATGGAAAATATTCGAGCTGGGCTACGAGGAGAAGTCATTGGCCAAGCGGTTGACAGTGATGATGATGATGATGAGGACGAATGTGATGATGACATGGGACCTGAAGAACGACGCAGTTTCAAACAATCATTACGTGCCTCCAAACAGTCAGCATGGGAAAGAGAACACCTTCATAAAATTCCTAATAGAGCACAAGGTTCCGGGTCAAGTGGTGGTGCACAAATGAGACGGGGAGGAAGTCTTAGAGAATCACAACCAACACCACCAATAGCCCCAAGTTTATATAAGTCATCCAAAGCACGTCAAAAAAGTGTTTGGAGTTATTTCACTAGAAGTAATGTGAAGGAGGGAATAGGGCGTCTAATTAGCAAGTTCTTTATCTATGACAATGTCCCTGGTGAGAAGGCATCATCACATCATTTCAAAAATATGGTATTGGGATGTCAACAGGCCGGTGTTGGAGTACAACCTCCCACTCCCTATGAGGTAAGAAACAAATATTTGGATATGGAGTATAAAGACATTGGCAAGTATGTTAACAAGTTGAGGTCAAAGTGGGAAACTAATGGTTGCACAATCATGTGTGACGGATGGACTAGCCCGACCAGATTGTCTATCATAAACTTCATGGTATACTCCAAGGGAAAGACAATTTTTTTGAAGTCTGTTGATGCTTCAGACCATATAAAGAATTACAAGTATATTTACAAATTATTAAGGGATGTAATCATGGAGGTGGGAGAGCATAATGTTGTCCAAGTCGTGACCGACAACGGTTCTGCATTTGTCAAAGCTGGAAAAAAGTTAATGAAGCATCATAATGTGTTTTGGACATCATGTGCAGCACATTGTATTGATCTCATTTTTGAGGCAATGGGGAAGAGAGAGAATGTTGCTACTGTCGTAAAAAGAGCTAGAACGATCACAAATTATATTTACAATCATGGTTGGTTGTTGGCAAAGATGCGTGAATTTTGCAAAGGAGAAATTATTCGTCCAGCTACCACTCGATTCGCCACCAACTATATTGCATTAGACAGCCTACTTAAGAAGAAAGCAGGGTTGAAGCAACTATTCACTAGTGACGATTGGGCCAACCACAATTTCAGCCGCTCAAATGCAGGTCGTATTGTGGAAAGTATAGTGCTTGATCAAGCTTTTTGGACTCAATCAGAACATGTGTGCCAAGTGTTTGAACCTCTTTACAAAGTTTTACGGATCGTTGACACAAAAGTGTATCCTACTATGGGGGCAATATATGAGTTGATGCGTGTAGTGAATGAGGAGTTGGAAAGAAAACATGGTGCAAGGTGGGTCAAAAAGATAATTGATGACCGATGGTATAAAACATTATACCACAATTTGCATGCAGCAGGTATAAATTATGTCATAATTTGTAATTCATTTCTTTAGTTGCATAAGTATTATTTCTCTTATTAGAGTATGTGTTTCTTTGAACAGCATATTATTTGAATCCTCGATGCCAATACAGACCCGGAGTTGGAGATGATGGTACCCTTATACGTGCTGTACATAATGTATACTCTAAATTAGACCCTGCATCACCAGCAGTTGGCCAATTTGGAAATGAGGTACACAATTACTTAAATTATAATAATTACTTTGTTGGATTAAACTAACACGATTTATTGAATTCAGCTAACACGGTTTAAAGATGCAAGAAGAACTTTTGGAGAACCAACATTAGTTGTTGCTCGAACAAAAATGTCTCCTAGTGAGTGTAAACATATTTCACTATCAGTTTATAATAGAATTTGTTGGAGTTATTAGGTTTATCAACATTGTTTTTCATTGTAGCTAAATGGTGGATCATGTATGGGACTGATGCACCAACTGTGAGAAAGTTAGCAATCAAAGTATTATCACAAACAGCTTCCTCAACTGCTTGTGAAAGAAATTGGAGCACATTTGCACTCATACACACAAAGCAAAGAAATAGGTTGGCTCATAGTAGGTTGGAAAAATTAGTTTATTGCTACTACAACATGAAGCTTCAAATTCGAGATCAGGAAGCAGAAATAGATCATGTCGACCGTGGTGACCCACTAGATGTGTTTGATATTTTTGCTGAAGATGATGATACAGAGGGTAACGAACTTTATCAATGGATTAGACCTCTTCATTTAGATGATGATGAAGGCAACCCAGCTCCAAGAGTTGCTGAAGAAGCACGTAATGAAGGGATAAATGTAGAAAAAGTATTAGAATAGGAGGTGGGATCTAGCAGCGCTGACTCTTTTGAAGAACTTTTGCGCCCAAGACCAAGAAACACTGGAATTCCACCTTATTCCAATCCTACACAACCACAAGATCTTGCTGATACTAATGATAGCTCTAGTACAAGATCAGGAGACTCACCTACCACCGGAGGTGGGAATGATGAAGGATATAGTGGAGCTGGAGGTAGTGGTGGAGCTGGAAACTATTATGGACCACCTCCTGGATTTATGAGCCCCTTCACTAGTGAGGCAAACTCTACGCATGCAACACAGGATGAGGACCATGGCAGTAGGCGGGCAGGACCAGGAATTGGTGCCATCAGGAAGGACTATACTCGTACAGAAAGAGGTAAGGGGACTTTGTTACATCGAGAAGATGACTCGTTATCTATAACTTCAGACTCTGTTGGAGTGGGAAGTAGTAACTATGGTTATACACATAACCAACCATTTCCCTACCCTTCATATCCCATTTCTGTTGGGATGGAATCGAGCAACTCATGGAAAGAATCTGAGCCTCAATCTTCAAATGATTTTGCTTCTGGACAACGTCAACCAAGCTCGGATCCATATGGGTGGCATGTTAACAATTACATGCAAAACTTTTTTGGGGATTTATCATTTGATGACTACTCTTCACAATACACTTACTCTACACATAGAGATGATGAAAATAGTCAAAATTTTGAACCTCATAGGAACTCTATGTGGTACTAAGTCACTCATGTATCTTACCATGCAATGTATAAAGTGTAAAATATTATACTAATTCATTATATATAAATGATTATGGTGTGTTTAAACTTCTTTCATTAATTAGTACATATTTTCTACACTCACAATGTTTGCCAGCTCGCTATATAATCAACTTAAATCGGTTAAATCCATCATGCAATGCATTTCCTTCCAATTTTTTGTGATAAACTAATAGATAATTGACTAAATAAACATCCTGCAAAGTTTCAATAAAAATTTCCAACTTTTTTTTACAATTTCCGTGGTTTCCATATTATTTTTATCGATATCGATATTATCCCGATATTTCCGTCGATATTTCCGTGTTTCTGGACTACCGATATTTCTGATATCATCGATATTTTATACCTTGGTTATAACGACGGACGAGTTGAAGAAATGGTTGAAGAAATTTGATGTCGACAAAGACGGTCGAATAAGCAAAAAAGAGCTCCGGGAGGCTATCCGCGCCACCGGGGCCGGTTTGCCTGGTTCAAGAGCAGGCTCGGGGTGCGGTCTGCAGACGCCGATGGCAATGGCTTCGTTGATGAGGACGAGCTCGACAACCTTGTAGAGTTTTCACAGAAGCATTTGGGTGTCAAGATCGTAAACTTCTGATCAGCTCTAACTAGTATATGTATCAAGTCTCTAATCTATATGGCTTGGCTTAATTAACTGGAGAGAGAAAATTAAAATGTATTGTTCTGTATGGTCCTTGTGGCACATTTGAACATGGTGGCTCTTGATGTCAGCTTGTTCTCGTTCCATTTGCGAGTTCTATGTATATGTACCTACATAACTGAATGTGAAAAATTGAAATAGCGTATGAAATACGCCCAAAGACTCCCATAATCCATTTTATCTTTGGAAAATTCACTTCAACTATGAGTGACAAAAAAATAATACATTTTTGTAGAGTTGAAAAGATATATCCAATACATGTTTTTTTTCTTTTCAATAATCCATATTTGTAGCAATGAAATATTAGTGTTCCTACCCCAAGTGATATTATGTACTTACATAACTGATTGAATTAGACATTAAAATGCACAAGTTGTGTGGCATCATTTGTATTCTTCAGAGATTACTTGGCAATGCAGATGAGCCGGTTCCTTCCCGTATGCTTGCGGTCTCACGATGTTTAAAAGAATTAAAAGAATTGCAAGAGGCTTGTAGCTTAGTTGGTTACAAGCATTTACTATTGCTCGCATCCTTGCATACATATCTGCCAATTTAAGATGGCATATGAAAACGTAACAGTCCGCGTAATTACATATTATGTGATTAAGTACGTGCATCTGGCAAAATGCTGAGCACGGATTAAGTACAACAGAAAGAGCAAAACTAGATACTTGAATCCACATGAGAAAGCAATTTACATTTGGAAACAACAACTTTACAGTTAAATTATATGTGAATGTGAATGCCTATTTACCCATTTGACTTCCAAATAATACTTACAACTTGAAGTGATCACGGAATGTACAGAAACATACTACACAAATTGGATTGAACAGAAGAAAAGAAAAATGGAGCAGCAGCATGGAGGTGGGACTGATCCAACTCTTCCATATATTGTTTCAGGTCGCCGATAAATCACCCCGCCCGGCAAAGCAGGCATTTAGCCAATAATTCCTAGCTACATACAACGGCACGACCTGTGAGATCTGTCACCACCAACATGTCTTGATGAATTAGCACTGTCATACTACAACAAAAAATTCCATGCACAGACAGATTAGGCAAATGAGAAATGAGGATTTTACCTCGACACTTCTAAACACCTGCATGGCAAAACTCATCCGTCTCCATATCTAGCGCAGGCGAGAAGAAAAAGCAATAAACTCTCTTCAACACCTCAAACATCAATATCGCGCGGTGGGAGTTTCCAGAAATTCCACGAATTAAAGTCCTCCTGTAATCAACAGGGAGAATAAATATAAAAAGCATGCTCAAATGATTAGTGGCCACATAGGAAAGGGCGAACGGGGCAGAATGATTTTAAAAGCCGACCTCCACAGTAACATATTTAAAATGAAAAACGTATTGCAGAATCAGAACCTGCTCAGATGAGTTCGTGGGTGGAAACATGCCATTCACAAGAGCATGAAGGGAGGTATATGACTTTGTGTCAACACGGCGGTTCACAACAACCTCACCCTGCATACCCAAACCATAACAAAGAAAGGTTGGCATTAGACATTACTAAATTAGAAATATTTAAATTGCTGCTATATCGTGAAGGTCTTAATTACCTTGGGATTAATAATGAATATTTTTCCTTTCGGGATTCCAACCTTAAGGTAGCTGAACTCATCGGTATCTCTGTTTCCAAAACCGGCATAGAATGGATTGCAATCAGAAGGGAACAATGATTTGATATCCTGAAACAGAGAAAAACGTAAGATATCTAAAAGGATACTTGAACCCAGATGTATTATTGTTCGGAAGTATCCTATGAAACAAATTATTTAACATCAAGAACGTGATAAGAGAGGCAGTAAAAAACAAGTGATCAGGTAAAGATAAAACAAACTAACCTCCAAGCACGCGATCTTGAATTCATGAGGAGCCCTCCTGATAACTGAGGAAAACAGAGTGTCGGTCTATGCATTAAAAACTACATACGACTTGGTGACCAGAATGTGATGTCCAGTGATCAAATAATGGTAATATTACATTCCGCTCTGTTATCCGTATAAATCGTTTTCTCAACAAATGCATTATTCAACAACGAAAGGATGCACTTCCTCTCATCAAAGCGTAGTTTATCATTTCAGTTTTTTATCAGGATTATTGCAAAAAAGGGCAATGAAGCGAACACATAAAATGCCTGAAAAACTAAATGGAACACTTTCGCAATTTAAATCAAACCTCTGCTGAAGTTCTAGAAAAAGAAGTGCACCAACATCACTTACCTTCGCGAAAGAGAGAAGGAAAAAGTCCATCTGGGGAAATAACAACGGGACCATCTGGTAAAGCCTTCCCTTCCTGCATATTTGAAAGCAAAGAAATAAATACACACCACATTTTGATTTATTAACTTTAGTTTGAAAATGAAAATCAAGGATTTAGCATGAGTTAAGCATAACCTGCTTAAGGTTGAATAAAAATTGTCTGGTGACAGAGGCTTGAGAAATGGCACGTGCACTCAAAAAAAGCAATTGATATCCATTTTCCTGCAGCATAGAAATAACAATCAATTCCTTTAAAGATGCAATGTCAGTGTAATTATGAGTAATTCATACATAAAACGTAACATGTTTGTGCAAGAGACAATGGCAATAAGAGATGAGAGGCGGGCACATTATAAAGGTAATCATGCCTATAATACGTAGGCTGATGACACTGTGTGACTGAATAAGCGAACCACAGATGGGCCAACAGATTAGGTTTATGAGAAGTCCCTCTATGTGTTTTCGACTACCTATGTTGGCTAAAGGCCAATCCATCAGAGTACTCAAAATGCATTGGAAGAAGTGATGAAATGCAATGTGAAAATTGCAGTCAATAAATAAGCATGAACTAAAAATAATCATCATCACGAGCACAAGAAATAAAAAGGACGAAATAAACAAACCTTAATGGCAGAAAACAAATTTGTAACACCTATATGTGACCAATCTACCCCAACCAAGGGCATGAATTGACCTAGAACATCTGACCTGTAAAACACAGCAAATCAAGCGGGATCAGACAAATCAAAGAGAACCGCCCCCCTCCCCCCACAAGTAATCAACAAGTGAATGCATAAAGAACAACTGAACCGTTAAAAGAAAAACTGTTGCTCACATTTGATAAAAAAAATCTAAAAATCACTGGACTTCATTAATTATGCAAAACAGAAAAAATTTCTCAAAATACAATTTACCAAAGAATTGTTTGGAAAGAACAGCCTTACTTTGTGATTGTCCCATCCACGTCTGAGATCACTATGCGAGTGTTCCATTTCCACAGATAAATTCTAGCATCAACCTATTGAGCAACAAGAATTGTTAGAAAGGACAGTAACTACATCTGAAAAACAAACGATAAGAAAGAAATCAGACTAAAAATGAACAGCCAGAATGAGAACCCAAATAAAAATCAGAACAATAAACAACCTGCTGCTTCCCCAGCATTGCAGTAAAGAATGTGAAGGTTACTGTATTCTTCCCTTCTTTGAGTTTCAAGGACGCCAGCTGCTCAGACGTTGGAGCGAGTACCCTCTCCATTTTCTTCATCCCCTTGGGTGCAAGCATATTCTTATCTCCATCTGTAAGCATATTCTTATCTCCATCTGTAAGCATATTCTTCTCTCCATCGATGGCAACGGTGCTCTCTGTAGAATTCTGAGCATCTGGACTTTTACCATCATTCACATCTGGCTGCATTGCTTTCCTGGAATTTGATCTCCTTGAACCGAAAGGCCAGAGTTTCCAACTTCCACTGGCGGCCACATTTGCTTTAGATGGATCTCCTGTAATAGTTTTATCCCAGTCAATTGACAGCTAATATGCCTTTCAGCTCAGATATTTGCACTTTCCAAAATGGAATCATTCTAAAGCAATAAAGCAGCTACATCCCATGGAAAACAACAACAGATAACAAGTCTTATCAATTAGTAAATTTAAATTTTTCCGAAACTGTTTGAAAAGCAGTACCAGCTTTCATCCCTTCATATAAGAAGTGTTTCCAGCAGGAGAGCTTTGCACAAAGCAAAATTTATTTCACTTTCTACATTTTACCACATGAGAAATATTTGTTCATTAAAAAACAAATTAGGCCCTTCCAATTTTCATCAGAGAGAAAATTCTGGCAATAAGTCTTAACAAAAAATAAAGTGAAAAAATGGTCAGATTAATCATATTTCACTCTGACTTGGAATATATCAATTCTTAGTACTGTAATATAATCATGTAGACTGTAGTATGTACACACTACCAACAAGTAAATATCAATTCTTAGTACTGTAATATCATACAAGTAAATATCTAAGTTTCTCACCAACTGCAGGAATGGCAGGACCATCTTTGAGCTCCACTGAACCCTGAGTATTCTCAATATCTGGTGTTTCCTGTGCTAATTGTTTCTCTTCTTCTGTGTCCAACTTTCTACAGCTCAAATCATCTTTACCTTGCCATTTTGACTTCAAGGGATTGACATTTGAGTCCAGTGAACAGCTCAAGGGATAATCAAGATCACGTGCACTCAACTTGTCAGTATGAGGCCACATATTGGGTAATGACTCGACCAGCTTCCCGACTTCCTTATCAGCAGCAGCCTTATGATTTATAGGAATACCAATTGCAGCTGATGCTGCCTCCAGTTTTCCAATGGATTTCTCAAAATCAGTTGAGGGGTCTTCTAGAACAAACTTTTCTAGAGATGAATATGATTCATAGTTTGTACTGTTTTTGGGACTACACGAGAGACTATTTTCTCTGTCTACACATGATGGAGAACACGATTCCGTGCACTGAACCTCGGTGATTCTGATTTCATCGTCACTGAAGAGAAATTGTTCTTCCTCCAATCCCACTGGCAACACACTTGCTGCTTCTGTCACGACATGGCCAATAACGGACTCAGACGGGGTTTGTAAATCGCGTGATCCGATTTCTTCCCCTTTTGTATTTTTCTCTTCTTGAACTTGATCACCAGAGTTGTTTAAACTAGACATGCTCTGTGACTCAACTTTTTTAACTGAACCAGGTAATGAATTTCGCTGGACTGTCTGAATATTGCTTTGTTGAACTATTGCTGGCCCTTCAAGGTCAATATTACGGTCTGTGCATGAATGTGCATCTGTCTCTTGTGAACAAGTTTCAGTAGCCTCCACTGAATGTACCTCCATGGAAGTATCATCAGCATGTTGCTCAGTAACTGAATCCTGATGAAGTACACTAAATATCTCAGTCTCGACGATCCAGGTGTACACTTAATTAAGAAAAATACTAGCCAATTGATATTTATAACCAAACTGCGTTTCCTAAATTTCGAGCATATTTGCGTTGGTAAACAAGTCATAGTAAACATTGTATCTTAAAATTCCTAATTAGTTTAAAATTTTTGGTTTCTATTGCAACAGATTTGATAGAAAGATTACCTTAGATAGCAGCTCAGTTCTGGCATGAACGTGAACTTGCCCACTTCTTTCTCTGGCAATGTACAATGTTTCACAATAAATAAAGGGTTGGACTCCATCTATCCCACCCGCCGTATGAGAAAAGTCACAGCCAGGTAATACAACATCTTTCTCATCCAAATGCTTGCCAGGGTAAGCTTCTAGCTCAAAAGAACTTTGAATTTCAAGATCAGAACCTGTGACATTGGATATGACAGCAATTGCACTCCCATCGTGTTCAGTTGCCGCAATAAAAGATTCACCAACATCACTAGATACTCTAGACACAGGCAGAGATGAGCTCAGGCGGCTTTCCTCGGCATCAATCTGCATATCTTCATTAACTAACATATTAGGAGACGAAAAACGGGAAGCATTATCCTTCCTGAATTTCTTAGTGGCAAGACTAGTGGACCACTTCACCTCCAAAAGGTTAGCTGCAAACTCGGCCCGCTCCAATGAATCCACCCTTCTCACCTCACTATCAATCCCCTCTTCCTCCTTACTCTTGCGCTCCTTCATCGACCTGCTCCCAAATAGCCCAAAAATTCGTGACCTCCGGGAATTAGTCCTGGACAAAATCTTCCCATTAAGCGTTTCAATCTGATCAACTGTTGTCAAATTCTCAGCATCATAATTGCAATTCATGGACTTCAATGGCTGCCTGTTTTCCCGACATTGCTCATCCGTCTCATCACTCGAAGACGAAGGATACAACACAGCCTCCCCTTCTTCTGCATCAACCTCCCTAAGAAAATAAGCTTCCCCCTTATGATCCAAATACATATGGAAACTAGCATCCTCCCCATTGACATTAATGTCAACCACCTTCTCCTTTGTCTTCAAAACCCCTTGAAACTTCCCAAATTTCACATTCCACGCCGACGATTTGAAGCTCCCATCTTGTTGTTCAACTACAATTATGTCCACAGCTCCACCAAAAGGGTGGAACGGGCCGGAGACGGTGTATACCCCTCTGGATATATAACTCCCTAGCCTCCCAACCGCATACATCCTATTCCTCCCCTATCTAATTTCTCAGGACACCCAATTAACCAAAACCTCAAAACTCAATCATAATTTACGCACACGTGGACCCGGTCGATTTCCTCACGAAAAACCTTCAAAGCAACAAACTTCGATCCAAAGATTGAATTCTGAGGAAACCCAGATGACCAATTTACGAAGAATTTAACAACCCAATTGATCAAAACCCAAAATTTAACAATTTACCACAGTTTTAGCTCCAAGCAGTTATTGCATGCATCAGAAAAGCAACGAAATCCCTCTCTGAGATCCCTTTTTTCAATCAGAAGCCCCCACAAACCATTGGATTTTAAAAACCCAACAGCTCGAAATCAACAAACAACCAAGAAAGAAGGCATCAACGGAAGACCAAAAACTAAAGATATAATTCTGAGGAACCGCCAAAGGAAGAGGGAAATAGCAGTTATGGTCATGAAAGAATATTCGGTGCTAATTATTCGAATGTGCCGAGCCTTCAATCACCGTTAAAATTCCAACAAATATTTAAAGGCACCGCATTATTTTCATTTTTTATTTTTCTTCCCCTTATTCTTCTGACAGTGATGATTGATGAAATAAATAAGAAAAAGGAGAGGAATTAATCTTAAAATAAATAAAAGGGTTGAGAAATGAACTGACCTGTAAGAAAGAGGTCAGGGGAGGAGGAGAAAGAAAGAGTGCCTATCTCTACGGTGAGAGAGAGAGAGAGAGAGAGAGAGAGTTGTTGCACGTAAGCATACGAGAGAGTGTTGAAGTGGAGGGATTTTTTTGAAAAGTCATATAAATTTATGCGGATTTTGTCATATGAACAAACTTTTAAGCTATTTGTTGTATTAATGTTTTGAAATTATTAATGTATCTCATTTTAATTATGTTAAGTTTTTTTTTTCAAAGTAAGCGATATTCATTTGCGTATAGGATTATTTCGAATTTTTGACCTCATTTTCACGATTTTTCTTTTATTTTTTATTTTTACACAAAGATATATTTACATTAGTAGGTAGATGAATAAATTGATTTGGACATTAGACTTGTGTTCATTTCAAAACGTATAGTAAACTACTAAAAAGCAGTGTTCTAAAAATCCCTGCCTAGCTCCGCCTAGGCCCTGCCTAGGCGCTAGGCGCTTGGCCACCGCCCCAATTAATGCCTAGGCTTTTGAAAATTAAGAAATGGCGTCTAGACCTGCTAAGGCGCCCGCCTAGACCGCCTAAGCATCCGCCTAACCCGACTAGACCCGTCTAGGCACCCGCTTAGGTTGCGACTCACTTAGACAGAAAATACATAACTTTTATTTTGGATTTTATTTTTTTCAATAAATTGTAAGAAACTTGTTGAATAGTTAAATGAGCACACATTATATGCTTGTTCCCCATGTTTTCTTTATGTTCAAATAATTTATAATATATATATCATTCTGTTTTGTAGTTTATGATGAAATTAAATATATTTTAAGTATAAACAAACACTTATTTACACAAAATAGAACAGATTTAGTTAAATCCGCCTAGTCCGCCTAGGCGCCCGCCTAGCCGCTAGGCCCCAACCCGCCGCCTGACTAGCGCCTAGCGTCTTTTAGAACCTTGCTAAAAAGTACATTAGGCTCACTTATATGAAATTTAACTAATTGTAATCTTTAAGAATTCAACGGCGTCTACCCTATTCTTAAGAAAAAGGGAGTTTGAAATGTCTGAAATAAGCTTGAAGGGGTGTGGTGAGTTAAAAAGTCCAAAATAACTTTGATATCATAACCTTGAAAAAATTGATATGACAAATCTCTTAAAATTTTAATTTATATGACGAATTGAAAAAAATATATATATGTTCATATAACATTTCAAAAAAAAATTCTTAACGTAAAAGAAACAATAACATATTTTTCAATATAGTAGTATTTATAATATGTTACACGATGTTCTGGGTGGTTCTAGATATGTGAAAAGTCCATTCTTTGTGTAACATGATTTTTCTTTGGGGGAGGTGGAGAGGTGGACATTTGAATTAAGTGGGCTCCAAGTAACCTTTTCTTTAATACTTTAAGTTTTGCCGCCATGTGGAAACATGTCGGACTTTCTTTCTTGTAGAACAGAAAATAGCTGTGTACATATTTTACAAGCGAAAAATTTATCATATATCATTTATTTTCAACGAGTCGCGTCTCGAATATAAATTCTTTGTTTTTCATCTGATGTAAATTAATACAGAATGTCGTTTGTATGATAAATAAATTAAGTAATTGATAGATAAATATAAGTACCATTCATGATTTGATCATCCTATATTTTGATTCTCATGATGGATTTTGTTCTATGATTTGAGTCCGGATTCTCTTTGTGAGGATTCATGAGATCTGTAAATCGTATTCGTTCATCGTACATCGTGCGATCAAAAATTATTTTAAATATTTTTATTTAAAAATAAACATAAACAATACTTCATAAAAAAACTAATCGCACGATGTACGATGAACGGACACGGTTCACGAATCCCTAAGGTTCTCATCAACAGGATCTGGAGAGGATCCTGTTGCCTATGATTTGTTTTGCATCTGTATGTTGATTGAGACTAAGAAAATAAAGAAGAAAATTACATGGTAACTCTGGTTATATTATCAACAACACAAAAACGTATGATTTTTTGTGGTATCTGAAAACACTCTTTTTTACCTAACACTTTTCAATTTTCGACTGAATAAAGATAATCAAATGATAGGAGTTAAAGAGTTGTGTTAGAGATAAAAATATGTGTGTAATTAGCAACACTTTCTTTTTTCAATCCTCAAGATTTATGATTGAATGATATGAATGATAACAACTCAAACACTACATAAAAATGACTTTTAACCCGAATTCAACCCTAGGGTTGCTGGAAATCATAATTGACAAAAAGATTACAAAATTCTGAAAAAATCTATAAAACTTAAAAACAGAATTAAACATAATAAATGATAGAAATTTGGGTTAAAAAGTTCATAGATCATCATTGCAGTGGGTTTGACTCTAGTAGACTGGTAGAGACCCAAATTGGAGCTCAAAACCCATAATTTACAATGGTTAATTTTGTTGTCATTTTTTGTGCTTTTTTTCTTCTTCTTTAAAAATGAGGACAATTGGTGACAAGTCATGGTTATCCACCTTTTTGGGATAGAGAAGATTCACATAGACATTTCAGTCTCTCCCTAATCACAAATCTAGCTTTCACACCAGCAACGGGTTTTAAATCCAAAATCTCCAATTTCTAGTTTTTTACGCTTTTCAACCATTCTTTGTCCCCTCCTTTATTTGTTATAGAATCTATAGATTCTTTTTGTGAGGATTCATGAATCATTTCCATTTATCGTACATCTTGCAGTAAAAAATTATTTTAAATATTTTTATTTAAAATTAAATACATGTTAGTACCTGACAAAAACTGACCTCACGATGTACGATAAACAGACACAATTTACGGATCTCTAGATCCTCACCAAAAGTATCTGGAGAGGATTCTGTTGGTTTATTAGGAAAGAGATCATCTTTGAATCTCTTCCTCCAAAGCCCACCGATCAAGTGATCTGAATCCTTGAAATTTGATCAAATTGCCACAAATAGAGAAGTTAATAAAAAAATTAAAATTTATAATAAATTTTTGTCATTAGATTAAATTTCAAATGCCCGAATCACTTAATCTGCGGGTTTTGAAAGAAAAAATCCGAAGAGAATCTCTTTATGGTTTATTATAAATCACTTACATGGATGTATAAAATATATAAAGGAAGGTTAAGTTATATGTAGACCGAGTAAGCAGCTGTCGTGACATAATTCAAGTTGGGCGTCAACTTGATTCAGCAATTAACCGCATATTAAATCAAACGGTACTAATTTGTATATACTTTGGTTCTCATTTGCTCTAATCATCAAATAAAGATATCAAAGCAATGCAAGCGGCTTCGAGTGTGCGTCATCAACTGTCGAGCAAGACCAGAGCTCAGCAATTAACGGTGTTTGACACCAGTCCAAAAATTACAATTTGGATAAAATGGAAGCGACATAGACAGTAGATTTCAACTCATTTTTAAATACTAAATGATTAGCGTTTAAACATTTCTATGTTTAAACGTTTATATATATGTTTGTTGGATGCATATGATATGATCACGATCAGTTTTGTATCCCAGTTATAAAACTATAGTATAAGATGGAATTCATTAATTGCCGGTGGTTGGGGGTTGCCATGCTAAACATGCAAACAAGTGGGGCGTATGAAATATCTGCATATGTTACTAGGATATTTCTTCCAGTTTTCAAGGTGCTTAGACTATAAAAAGGGTTTTGAGTTCTTGCAAGTGGTCATTTATCACAGTAGTGAAAAATGTATTGAGTCATTGCATAACAGCGTAGATTTGAATTCCGTCGGTGACTAATCTCACAAAAAATTTCGTTTGAAAGAAAAAAACTAAACTAAACTAAACTTTTTAGAAGCATTTGAAGTGCAAAACAATCTTGAACCAATATTTTGTAAGTTGTGAGTGTCAAAGAACATGTGCTCACTGTTTCTTGACATACAGTAACTTGGTCAATCCGAGTTAATAGTTGAGAAAATTATGGAGCCTTATTTGGTTACGTTAGGAGTCCTTATTTAGTGCAATTAATTATGAAAGCCTTATTTAGTTGACAAAAAATTCGTTACCATTTAGGACTATAATGAAATCATAATTGATTTGGAATATCCCTTTAATTAGTTAATAGGCCGGATTAAAGGGATGAGTGTCTATATATTAGGAGGTCCCTGCACTCACAGCATTATCCTATTCTAGTGCAAAACCCTATTTTTGTGCACAAGGACTCTCGACTGCTAGAGTGTAGAAGTTCCTCCTTGAAACCCTAGCAGTCATGGCTTCTTCTTCCTCCGCTTTGGAAGATAAGTTTATTTCCCTTTAATTGTTTGATTGGTTTATTGTAGTTATATTTGTTATATCTGTGATCCTAGTAACTTGTTGATTTTCAGATTACATCTTACATATTTTCCTTGTTAGGTATTTACCAAGAAGAGCTTGAGGCACTAGGAAAATCAAACTTATATCTAATTGGACAAACAATAAAATAAATTTTTGGGTAAAAGACATTTTACTACCCTGATGTTTGGTGGTTTTCAACATTTAGTACATCAATTTTTTTTCATCCCAGAGTCATACCTAAAGTATAAATTTTGGGACAGTTTCATACATCCGTTAGTCAAACTGTTAGTTCTCCCGTTAAGTGATGACGTGGCGCCCTGATTGGGCGCCACGTGTCTTTAAAAATTATTTAAATAAAAAATATTTAAAAATTAGTATTTAAATAAAAAAATTATTAAAAAATTATTATTTAAATAAAAATAATATTTAAAAAATATTAAATTAAAAAAAATTATTCTTCTCTCCTTCTTCTTCTTCTTCTTCTTCTTCTTCTCCGTTTCTGTGTCTTTTGTTTTTTTTTTTTTATTCCTTCTCCTCCTCTCCTCTGCAACTCCCACCCACCCTCCCTCCCTCATCTCCTCTGCAACTCGCATCACCCACCCTCCCTCATCTCCTCTGCAACCCACACCAAATTTAGCAAAACAAAACTAAAAAAAATCGAAGGGAAGGTTTGGGTTGGGGGGACACGGGTCGACGGGAAGATCTGGGTGTGGGTGTGGGCACGGGGGGATTGGGGAAGGAAGAGGGAAGAAGAAGGAAGAAGAATAAGAAAAGAAAAAAAAACCGAAATCTGGGTAAAAGAAGAAGAAGAGGAAGGAAGAGGGAAGAAGAATAAGAAGAAGAAAAAAAAACGAAATCTGGGTAGAAGAAGAAGAAGAGGAAGGAAGAGGGAAGAAGAATAAGAAGAAGAAAAAAAACGAAATCTGGGTAGAAGAAGAAGAGGGAAGAAGAGGGAAGAAGAAGAAAAAAAAAATGAAATCTGGGTAGAAGAAGAAGAAGAGGAAGGAAGAGGGAAGAAGAAAAAAAAAACGAAATCTGGGTAGAAGAAAAAGAAGAGGAAGGAAGAGGGAAGAAGAAAAAGGAAGAAGAAGGAAGAAGAATAAGAAGAAAAAAAAAACGAAATCTGGGTAGAAGAAGAAGAAGAGGAAGGAAGAGGGAAGAAGAAGAGGGAAGAAGAAAAAGGAAGAAGAAAAAAAAATAAAATTTAAAAATTTAAAAAAAAAACGAAATCTGGGTAGAAGAAGAAGAAGAGGAAGGAAGAGGGAAAAAGAAAAAGGAAAAAGAAGGAAGAAGAAAAAAAAATATTTTTTTTTTATTTAAATACTAATTTTTAATTTTTTTTTTAAATTATTTTTATTTTTTTAATGACACGTGGCACTCAATCAGGGCGCCACATCATCACTTAACGGGAGAACTAACAGTTTGACTAACGGATGTATGAGACTGTCCCAAAATTTACACTTTAGGTATGACTCTGGGATGAAAAAAAATTGATGTACTAAATGTTGAAAACCACTAAACATCAGAGTAGTAAATGTCTTTTACCCTAAATTTTTTGATATAATCTTAGACTAAAGGTACCAAACCGAGCATCCTTTTTTTGTTGTTTTTCTTTTGGCTAAGAACCCCTTAGGTTGTACACCAACCATAGGTAGCTTATATACTGTGTGATGGTCGGATATACTACTACAAGATCTTCCGCAGCTTTGATATTGCTCCCACTTGCCAATGGTATTCTATTTTAAGACATGATAGCATTGGAGTTAAGTCACATAATAAGTTATTAACAATATTTAGGTATTCAATTTATAATTTACTCGTGTCATTTAGTACTACGGTCTTGTGGTATTCATCTTCATTTGTAAGAGAGAGGTCTTAGGTTCAATTATCGTCAAATACGAATTTAAACCACATTATCACTAACTCATTGTAAGACTAAATTCATCCCATCACCCTTAATGTAGATAATATCGTTTGTTCAAAACAAAATTTACAATCCACTTGTAGGCTGCACATGGTGGGACTTGCAGAAAAAGTAAACCAAGGGCTGACTAGTTGTTTCTTTAGAGCAAGTCCACCGGAGGGCAATTTGCCCAGCACCTAGTCCAAATATCAAACTGAGGGTTAATGAATTAACTCCAGCCTGTTTAGTTGCCTGGCACCCAGCCCAAGCCAAGCAACAGCCCAGCCCAATTTTGACAAACCCAAGAGCCGGCCTATTTGGATGGCACGTGCATGACAATCGCTTAGGCTTCATTGACGTGGCTCGCTTAGAGCCGTTGGATTTCCAACAATAAAAAAAATTTAAATTTTACTTTTAATCTGGACCGTCTAATCAAAGATTAACAGTCCACGTTTTTTTCTCCCAAAAAATTAAGAATTTCACTTTTAAAAAAATACATAAAATTTTTAATAAATTTAGATATTATTTTTTTATTTATTTATAAATTCAGAAATTAAAAATAAAATTATTATTTTATAATAAAAAATAATAATATTTTTATAAAATGGACTAGACTATTTTTTGTTAGGGGTGGAGATGCTTTGGCCTATTACTGTTCACTTGAGTGGATAAATACGCTGGGTGCTGGCACAAAGTCCTTAGGGGTGGACTTGCTCTTATGGCAGACTCTTATTAGCCGTTGGGTGGAGACTGATTTTACATATATTCAGGCTAAAAGTAAAAGTAACGCATGGCCTTTGGCTGGGGATAACATTAAATTTCATGGATGATGATTTAGATACCAATTTTTCACTTTACCCTTAAGTGTAAGTATGTTATTGTAAATAAAAAATTAAAAAGTGATTCGAACTTAAAACATTTCACTTAAATAGTTAAACAAATGTCGTCACTCAGTACTACTGTCTAGTGATATTCTACTTCACTTGGAAGTAAAAGGTCTTAAGTTCGAATCTCACAATGGCGAATTCGATACCAAATTAGGTTACCTATTGTGTGGCTTAGCCGAACTCGTCCTCTTTTTAGTATAAAACTATTAATGTACTCTAAAAAAAGTTAAATAAATGTCACTGACATCAAATTTGGTTTATGTACTAGTCTCTTATCCTATTATAGCCCATACACGACTGGGGCTTTGGGTTGGTAGATCAAAGGCAATAACACAATTGGGCTGAGTCCCAACTTATACAAAATGTCCTCGTTGAGCCTTTTCACCATTGCCATATGAGCCTGACTCAAATAATAAGGTTACACGAAGCAGGCTTCATATCCATTTCTAATGAAATTGAAAACAAATTCTCCTCCCTTTTCTGTTGGGTGATCTTCTTTGAATTATGCGAAATTTATCCTAGTTGTTTAGACGTCCGGAATTTTAACCACTCTAAAGAGCTCGAGCATACAGAAGAGAAGTTCGAGCACTACCCGAGGGGCTCTAGAACTGTTAGAGAGGCATCGAGTGGATATATTTCTAGACTTTACAAATGAAGCCTAAAAGTGTTTAATGTGTTAGTAAAAATGCTAGTTTTCCAATTTAGTTGTATTCTGATATTTGGTAAGGAGGGTAAAATGCATCTGATATCTCATTATTCAGTCTCAACCCTTTTAGGCTTTGATCAGCTTCTATGGGCTTTAAAAAAAAGTTCTTTAGGAAAAGATGCAAACTTAATCATGAGTTGCAAGATTTCCTTGAGCCAAGCAGCAAACAACATTTATTATCTTGTTTTCCTTGGTGGCTGAGAAAGAGAAACTTGTATTGGTCAAATCTAGTGCTTTTGAAAACTGTCGCATATATGCAGCTAGCTGAGGAGAAAAGCAAGCTGACTAGCACATGTTGTATATAATGATATCTTTATCTCTTTCGTCAGATGGCGTGTGATAAGAGTGTAAGAGTATGAGTATGATTCTTACAAGTCTTGGGAGAAGTTCCAATTGGTTTTGGAAAAGAACTTTGTGTTGGAACTTTATAAGGTCTCATGAATCTTTATGGTTTGTATGTCTTTGAATCCTAGTCCAATTCTAATAGGGAATGGACGGAGGAGCACTATATATTTATGGTTCAATCCACTGCTCTTGCGATATCAGCTTATGTTGTTCTAAGTCCTATTGATTAGAGAAGCTATTGTGATCGTAAAAGAGGAGAAGGTTTCGAACATAGAGGCTGCAATAGTTTCTTCATCGATATCGAACAATGCAGAACTAGGTTTGAGTTCTTGTCTCCTTAGAAATCAAGGATATAAAGGTATGATCCTATAGAACAGATCCTGTTCAGGTATGTACTGATGCTATTGTTTCTGTTTTCACATTCACATTACATACACGATCAAAGGGTTGTGATTTAGTTGATTAGTCCTTATGTTCTTGGCTGATGAGTTAGTAGTCTATAAGTTCATACTTCCTCTTACAAAGAGAGTTACAGAGCAAAGACATGCAACAGGTTTTATGGAAGTTTCTCTCCGCAGCTAAGGCCAACAAGCTTTAGTCTTTAGTGAGCACCGACACACAATGCACTCTCTCAGTGTGTTTTATGTGTGTAACTTCCAATTGGAAAAGGGTTTTTGTTGGTGAGTCCCCTTTCTCTTTTTTTGTAGGATTAAATGATTAAAAAGAACAAAAGGCATGCACTTTCAAGGAATTGGGTGGGTTTTTTTTGCTTTGGTGGGATTGTGAATACTATATGACACTATAACAAACATAAAAGATGAAACCTCAAAAAGATAATGAATCATCCAATCACTTGAGCACCACATCTTTAATCTTAAAGTATGACTGATTCAATTAGAGCTACCTGATTTGCTCATGTGTTTTTTAATCTGTGATACCAGATTATCATTTGTACCTTGTGCATTATTGTTATCTTGAATGATAATTGTACTTGTGAACTTGCTTTCTTTTTCTAAATTCTGCGGCCATCAACGACCCGCAATCACAGCAGCCCCTACATTTCTTTTTCTGTTTCCAGTACACTTTTGATAGGAAAAGATTCCACTTCTTTCTCACTGCCTCTTTTTGTAGGGACTAGGAAGTCATCATAGTTCAACTGTTTCTTGTTATAACATTCTATCCTTGTGTATGGGAGATTATTGAGTGTCGTCAGTTGTATACAACTTTGTATTTGTCTGTTTCGTTACGTGAGGAAAGAAATAGATATTTGATTGTACATAACTGATCACATAATAAATTTTCTTCGCATGCGTGTGTTCATTTGTGTGATGATTTTATACTCGTATTTTTTACTTTTTCCAAAACTTTGGAAGGTGGAGATCTTAATTGAAATTTTAGACCGGAGTTAACTGTGTTACGTGAAAGAAAAAACAGTTGGTCCCCAGAGAATGCAAGAATATGCCTAGAGATAATTGAAAAGGGGAAATTATTTTCAAACTCTCTTTTTCTCTCACTATATTTATTCTTTTTTTTCTTTCTAATTTTTAGATCAAATAAGTAAAAGGAGAATCAAGAGACAAAAATGGAGGCGTGAAAATCACTACCATAAAAAACAAGTCTACTTGTGTAACCAAAAAAAGAAAATGCATCTACATTCGTGAATTGCTCATGTTTGGATTTTAAACCAATTTGAATGCAGATGGAGTAATCTACTGAACTTTTTTTTTAACTCATTTAATACATACACCATCATCATCATATATATATATATATTTGAAAATCCCCTTTATATGCAAACAATTAATCAAATACTAATATAAAATTCCCCCGAATTATACCTTCCTATTTAATTTTCTTCAACATTTGGGCTTCTCTTCTGTGGCAATGGAGTTCTTGCAATGAGCAATTGCAGCTTGAATTGCAGCCTGCAACTCTTCCATGGTGCTGTCACTTGAAGAACAAGGAACATTAGTAGCTGCAGTTGCAACAAGATGCCCACTATTCGTCGGAGATGTCCTCATTGACGCCGGTGCTGAAAACTGTCCCCTCCTTTCTCTCAACTCATGTTTGTTTAACATGCTCAAATTCCCCGAAAACGAATAGGGCTGCCGCCGGAACTGCCCCTTCTCTCTCCTCCCTCTAAACAACAACAGCGGCCTCACCATTCTCACGTACCTCTTCAGTATGTGACTCACATCAAACCTCACCTTCCTCTTGTTCTTCATCTCCTTGTTGTTCTCCTCCTTTTCTCTATTTTCACAATCTTTCCGCCATCTAGGAAGCCCGAAAATCGAAAAGGACTTGGACTTTGTTCTTCCCCTGGTCTCGTGTTTGCTTCCCTGACGTGGGATTCTCTTGTCGATGCTGCTGCAGCTGTTGTTCTTCTTGTTTCGGATGTTTCGGTTTCGAATGCAGTTTTCGGCATTGGTTGTGGCGGTTTCTCTGGTTGGTTTTTGATCTTCTACCAGCTCCTTGAGGGGGAGGGTGAAGCTGTCGTGGGAGTTGGTGGAGGAGCGAGGAGAGACGGGGAGATGGGAGAGAAACTGGAGGGGGAGGAGGTGGCCGTGGAAGAATATTTCATCTGCGGGGGACAAATCAATGGCGAAAGAAGGTGGGCTGGTGCTGGTTTTGGATTTGGATTGGCGATTAGGGTTTGACGTGGAAGAAGAAGAAGTGTGGAGAGAGATTGTGAAGGAGAATTCATGGGAGGGAGAGGAGGAAGATGAAGGTGGTGAGGCAGGGGCAGTTTTTGGCAACTGTTTTAACCTTTCTTCTTCATGCCTGCTGAGGGTGTCTAGAGCAATTTCTCTGGTTTTTTCCAGCTGATGGGTGGCCATAACTCAAATGATTTTGTTGAAAAACTGAAACAAGGATCAAAACCCAATTTCTGATTATTTTTCTCCAAAAGGGTTTGGTTCTTTGAATAGTACCAAACCTTTGGGGGAGAGATAAGAAGATCAGGAAGCAGTGGAGAGAGAGGAGAGGAGAGAGAGAAAGAGTCTTGTCAGTCTTGTGCAGTTGGGCTTCCAATGTCTTTTATGCAGAATAATCCATACTGCCATGCATTATTAATTCTTTTTTTATGAATAATGGCTTATCGATGGAGAATACTTCACTTCTCCTTTTATAAGATAATTCTGTCACTGTCCAATATGTTTTGTATAAATTTTTAAATTAATATCATTAAACTGTAATTTGCTGAAACGAGTAACGATTTGTTTTTGAAAAGGAGCCAAGTAATTTTCATTATATAATATAAATAATAGAATGGGATGAGATGATAAATTTATCTGTATTTCTATAGGTTGGTGTGTCCTTGTCGAAATCTAACAGCTACTGAGGAGGATTTGGGAAATGAGGTCAGAAAGATCCAAACTTGCTCTAAAAAGGAGATGGGAATGGCGAGGCAACACATTGTTTTTGGTACGTCTTTGTATTTAACTGTTTTGCCAGTGAGGACTGGTCCTCCAACCTCCTCTCATGTTCTCTCTCACGTACACGGTACACACTATACAGTGAAAAATGTATAACCCTGGCTAGCTAGGGTTTGTTACTGCCCCATATATCAAGAGAATCTTTGAGTTTATAAACCAAGGGCTCTTTTTTTTTTTCCTGCCTTTCGCTTTTAATTACTATCTGCACCACTACAAGTTACAACAACGTTGGGGAAGGTGTTGGTGTTTGAGATATTTATTATATCTATGTATGTTGTTGTGTGATGTCAGATGTCACTCGTGGGAGTTGAAGGCCTTTTTGATCGAGAAGATAAGATTTCAAGCCAAGCAAAACACTAGATACATATTTTCGAAGTAAATTTCTGCCGTTTCTTACTTTTATTGAAATGTACTTGTAAAACAATAAACACCTTTGATCAAAGAACTAAGCTGAGCTTAGAGGATTTGGTCGATAGATCTCTGATGCCTAAGTTGGTTTCTTTCAAAAGTGTATGTGTTTAGAGCTTTTAGGGGTAACAAAAGCTTTTGTTAGATATATATATATATACACACACACACACACACACACATGCAGCTTAAAAGGAGGGATCCCCATTTTTTCAAAAAAAATAGGGACACACTCCTCACCGTCAGATTGACTTTAATGAAATTCTGTGGTTGAGATTAAAACACAGGCCACACAATCTCAACCACACAATTTCATTAAAGTTAAATCCAACGGTGGGGAGCGTGTTCCCATTTTTTCAAAAAAATGGGGATCCCTCCCCTTAAGCAATTCATATATATATAGGGAAGAGGGTTGGTCATGGTGTTAGGGTTTTATCTTACACATGACGGTATTCTAGTGGCTAAGATGTACGGAGAGAATATTCTCAAGATATTAAATAGGAAATAATATCTTAAGATAATCGTATAAATATCCTTAATTGATTTAAATAGGGATTACTTGAATGGAGTCAATCTTCAATTGTAAAAATATTAAAGATAGGATTTGGATAATTAATCTTTATCTTTAATGCTTTGACTTTTCCTTGTCATAGGCAAGTGAGTTGTTAGCAGTTGTATTCAATCGCTTAGACCTTTAGGGTGCTAAGCTGCACATGGAAGTATCTGAGAAGCATGCCCATTTAATGAGGGCAATCTTGTCTTTCTTGAACAAAACTTTACGTGTCGCTTTTAGAATTTTTGGAATCATTTTAGGCTTCACACATATGGCTTGATTATTTGTTTTAGAATGAGATTGGGAAGGCAGAATAAAAGAGAATTTGGATTGAGTAATGCTACATTTATCACCTAGTTGTACCATATCTCTAATAGAGATGAAACTCACATGTGTTGGCGGACCCTATCATTACCTAGTTGTACCATCATATTGATCCTATCTCTATTAGAAAGATAGTATAAATAATCATACAAATAGATGATAAAAGTATCATTTTTGCTTTGGATTACATGTTGTAACGTGCAACTCAGCATTTGTCAACTCCATATGCATTGATATTATCCGTAAGTAAGGAAGGTCAGGAATCAGATAACTCTAATATAAACATTAAAAACTAAATTATTGAAGAATAAAATTCTAGAAACTTTACATAATAAATTATTACTTATATGAAATGGTTTTACTTTTAATCAAAACAATGTTTTTTTTTTTTGGTGATAAAACTCATCAACTGTTAGGCCGTGTTGGTAGTTAAGACAAATATCAGTGTGTTTAGTAATGGACAATTCTGAAATCTCGACATAAACATGCCAGCATCTCACTCAAGAATGAGAAGACAGTGGTCTGTTAAGCTCGTTTTGTTCGTAGAACCAATATGTTGTAATCTTGAAGCACCACCCTTCCACAACGAAGGCTACCACTAGTCTTCGACTGAAGGGGTAATTTTTCGTGTTTAGTTTAATATTAGGGTAAAGTTAGGGAGACTAAATTTATAAATAAAATTTTGAAAACTAAATGACATAGAAATTGATGATTAGATTATTACTTAAGCGTTAATAAACGTGCTCATTTGCATTGATGACACATTATTTAGTTTACAAATTTTGTCTATAAATTTAGTCTCTCTAGCATTACCTTTAATATTAACACATTGGTATTACAGTTATACTTAATTTTGACTTCTCATGCATTTACTAACACATTAAAAAATATGTGGGCACAATCAATAATCTAAACATCTAAAAATTCAAGAATTAGATTAATTATGATAAAAAAAAAAGGTAATCTATCTCAATCCCTTCTCATTTTTTTCTGTATTCTTCACTTTCTCTGCTCATAACTTTTTCATTTCAAATAAGTAAACGTGTTATAACTTCTCCTTGTTCAATTTATTCCTTTGTATTTTGGGTAAATTACATTTTGCCGTCTCAAGTTTGGGGTCGATTTTAATTTTTTAGAACATTTTAAAAACATTTCACTTTCATACCTCAAGTACTATTTTATTTCAATAGAATACATTTGTTATATTTTTTATCAATTGGTCTATTAAGTGATGACGTGGCTGTCACTTGACAATTTTTTTTTATGCATTTAAAATATTATAATAATTTATCATATTAATTAAAAAAAAAATTCCTTCCCTGCAACCCAAACCACCATCTCCATCCCAACGACCTATCCCAGACAACCATGTCAATCCCTCCCCCCTTTAAATCTCCCTTTCCCAATTCTTAATAGTTCCAGATCATCAACAAAACAATTTACACAACCAATTATCCTCTTCAGTACCAGCAGCAAACAGCCGGGTTTGATGAATCGTTAGCATATATCAAAACATTATGCTGATGAGGGCCCCTTTGATGGAGTGTTGGGATTTTCTCAGGGAGCGGCCATGGCAACTGCTTTAGTCTGTGCCCAACAAACACGAAGGAGATCATTAACCGCCAGTGGAATGGAGTTTAGGTTGTGATTCTGTCTTCCGGGTTCGGGCTTACGAAACTAATGCAGTCCGAGCAGGTGCAAGAGAGAGTTCCGGTGTTGAAATGCCCGTCGCTTCACATATTTGGCAGTGAGCATGGCAAAGACAGGCAGATTGCAAACCAAGCAAGCAGAAAGACAGGCAGATTGCAAACCAAACAAGCAGAGATCTTGCTTCCTTATTTGATGATGGTTGTTCTCTAATCATTGAGATGGATGGGCTCTCAATTTTTTTTCGGATTGAGGGCGAAATCTGAGAGAAAATATACGAAGACTCAGAACAAATTTGAAAAAATTGGGAATGGGGTTGGTGGGTAGAATTAGGTATGGAATTGCTTCAATGGGGATGAACCGCGGGCTGAGCGGTGGATTTTGTAAATGAGAGTTGCATAGAGAGAGGGGAGGGGGAAGGAATGGGATCTTGGTTTGTTTTTTATTTTTTAAATTTTTATTTTTATTTTTTAATTAGGGTTAATACTATAATATTTTTAATGTATAAAAAATATTATTTTTGTCACGTGAGCATTTAACGGACTAATGGATGGAAAATATAACAAATGTATAATATTGAAATAAAATAGCACATGAGGTATGAAAGTAAAATGCTTTAAAGATATTATAAGAAATTAAAATCGACCTCAAACCTGATGAGGTATAAATTTTACCTTTGTATTTTATATAACACCTCTCATTGTCTATCGAGCGACGTGAAGCTTGGATTCAAGTTTCAAACCATCTTCTCGACGACTTTGATTCTTAAATCTTTTATTCCTCACGGGGTCATATCTTCTCACCTAATATGTCAAAGTTGTCTACTTCCGGTTGATACTGAGATCTTCGTATTCGAGTCTCTGTATATAAAACTATATTCGAGTCTCTGTATATAAAACTATCTCATTGTCTAAAACAAGTTGCGTAGAGAGACAGAACAGTGGTCTCTGTTCACATGAATACCATAAAGAAAATGGAACTTTAACGAAAAGCTTCCGGTACTGTTCATTTTAACGAAAAATCATATTTTTAGACTAAAAAGTCAATCATGGTACTATTCACTTTACCCTTTATTTTGTCCTTATCGTTAAAACTCAAAGTTTTCAAATCATTTTCATTAGTTTTCCTTAAAGAAAATACTAGACATATCGTTTTTTTTATATTTTGTAAACCACATGATGTAACGATTAATTATTGAATGCGGCTATTACTAATTTAAAGAAGGAATTCAACCATCAATGACATCATGTGATCTACAAAATATGATCTAAAAAGACGATCTATCTAACATCACTTGTACCATAAAAATATATATATACATAAGTAATGTCAAGCACGTCAAATTTTTAAATTATATTTTGCAAACTACGTGATGTGACAATTAATACATACACCATACATCTGTTAAAATGTCAAAAATAATTGAATGCAAATGATTGATGATTTCAACGTCGGAGAGAGAAGGGCCCATGATATTTTGTCATAATTACGACTATGTTCTGGAATAAGATTAATTAACCACGAACATGAAGACCAAGATTGGATTCATATGGTTCACCCATCAATCAGTTTTGAAAAATTGAGGCCAGTCACCTTACATTCTTCGGCTACAAAAACTTTTTCTTTTGTTTCAACGCAGCAACAACAACTAAAAGAAAAAAGCTTTTGACTATCTTACACCATGGAACTGTACCATGGCAAAGAGGAGAATAAATTTGCATCATACTTGAAAAGCACTTCCAGCCCCAAAAATTCCAAGTTGTTCCCCCAAGGCAGGAATTGACAGGCCTAGTCATGTTACGCAAGATTGACGTGAGCGTGACATCAACAACAATTAAAAATTACAAAAAAATTAATTAAAAATATAAATATTTTTTTATTTTTTTTCTATAAATGCATAACCGTATTTTTTCACTTTACACTAAATTTCAATATTTTCAAATACTTTCAACCAATATTTTATTATTATTTGAAATTATTAAAACTAATATTATCTTTTATTATTTTATAAAGAAAAAATAACAATATTGTAATACTAATAGTCTGGGCTATTCAGTTTAGGGATGGAGATACACTTGGATCGTTACTGTTCACTAAAAGCAGTTACTGTTCGCTTAGGGGATTGAATTGCCTATAAGAGCAACTCCACCATTGTTTATTGCCTTGGTGATAGGCAACCCAATCTACTCTCCCCTTCCCTAAAACACTCTAGCCCACTCAGGCAATAGGACCCAAAGCGAGCCCGATGGAAAAGTCAGGCAATAATCGCCTAATCATGACGTCAGTCACAATTTAAATTATTATAAAATTATAGAAATAATTATAAATACTAATTAATACTTTTTTCCTACAAATACGTAACCATGTTTTTCCACCTTATAATACATTTCAATATTTTTGAATACTTTCAACTAATCTTTTACCATTATCAGAAATTAAAAATAAAGTTATCTTTTATTATTTCATAAAATAAAAAATATACTTATATTTTTAATACTCATAAATTATTCAATTTAAGAGTGAACATGCATTTGGGCAGTTACTGTTCATTTAAACAATTGAGCTGTTTATTACCTAGGAGGCCTTCGTACACTGGAAGTGCTCTAAGACCATCTCCAACCCTGCCTTTATAACCTAAAATTTCCCCTTTTTTTCCCCCAAAATCCACTCCAACCCAAAACCTAAACCAAACCTAAAACCTAAAACTTAAAATAAAGGCAAATTTACCTCAGAAAATAGCCCACAAAAGTAAACTGGGACCCACGAAAACAGTAAAGAAACAGAAAAACCCAGCCTTTCAGCCGAGGTGGACCCCCACCCACGTGGGTCTGTCCCCCGGCGTGGCAGAAATCCTGTGTAGCCAACGGCTACTTTTTTCAATCTAACGGCTGTGGCAATTGGACCGTTGGTTAATCCAACGGTCCACATTCAAATTATTATTTTTTTAGTTTTATATTTATATATTTATTGAATCCAACGGCTTAGATCGAATATAATTAAATCTAACGGTAAAAAAAAGATCTAACGGTCCAAATTTAAATCCAACGGCTAAAACAATTTAAAAAAATTATTTAACTTAAAATTCAACCAAAAACTCTATAAATACCTACATATTTGTTCAAACATCCACACAAAACTCACTTTTATCCTACAATTCTTCCAATTTTTCTTTCTACCATTTCTTCTCATTTCCAAAATTTTCAAGATGGCAAAAGAGCATGTTAGAGGTCGTAATTGGACCTTTGACGAAGATATTGCTTTATGTTTGGCATGGATTTCTGTTAGTGAAGATGGTGCCGTCGGTACCAATCAAAATAGAAAGGAGTTGTGGGGTAAAATCGTTGATAAGTTCCATGAAAACTCCAACGCCGGTCGAAGGGAAGTTGGTGGTGTTTATGATCGGTGGAAGATTATCAACAAAGCGTGCACTTTGTGGAAAGGAAGCTTGGAGAGAGCCATGGTTGATATGCCTAGTGGAAGGGGCGCCTCAGAAATTGTGAGTTTCTTTGTTGATATTTTAGTTGTCATGTACATAATATTATTTTGCAACTAATTATTTTTATGTATTTGTTGCATAGGGTGACAAAGTAATGGCAATTTACAAGACAAGAACTACACCAAAAAATCAAGCTTTTAAGTTGCATCATGCTTGGAACATCCTCAAGGATTGTCCGAGGTGGGGAACTGATGTGAATCAACAATGTGGAAGATTATTTCATAATGAAGCCCCACCCCAAAATGATGTCAATGAAGGTGTCGACCAAATGACCCCAACTTCTTCTTTGCCAAGGCCCTCGGGTAGAGATAAGCAAAAGGAAGCAAAGAGAAAAGGGAAGTCCCAAGATTCGAGTTATGCACAATTTGCTAGCGAAATGGCAAAAATGAACGAAAACCATTGCCGTTGGCAAGAAGAATCGGCCCAAAGGTTTTTGGCCATGAAGCAAGAAGCGGATAGGGAGCAAGAAAGGTACGAAACTAATTTGATAATGGAGGACCTCGACAAATACACTCCAGAGAGGAAGAGATACTTACGTGGTAAGCAAAAAGAAATTATACGAAGGAATGCCACAAGGAGTATATTTCAAGATGATGATTCATCTCAAGACTATCACCCAAGTCCATCACCAAGTCAAGATGGTGAATATCATTATTAAGTTTATGTAGTCTATGAGTTTTCGATTGTATTAAGTTTATGTGGTTTATTAATTGTCTTTTTTTTTTTTTTTTTTTTTTAAAGTTTATGTGGTTTATCATGATTTTCATGTATTAATTTAGTGATTTTTCAAAATTTATCGGAATTTAAATATTTTTAGGTTAAAATGTTCATAAAATTAATTTAGGATAGTCTACATAATTTTTTTTTTTTAAATTCCACGAGTAAAAAAAAATTAGCCTTAATTCATTCTTTGATAATCTGGGGCTAAAATTTTAGGCCAGGAGGGTTGGAGTAACAAAGCTGTTTCTGGGCTAAAACCTAAATTTTCTGGGCTAAATATTTTTAAGTTTTAAGTCAGGGTTGGAGATGGTCTAAGAGCTTTATAGAGGTGGAATTGCTCTGACAGCACAAAGTGAGAGAACACGGGGTGTGGGAGGTTTTCGATGATCAATATTAGATGTGGAGTTGTCGAAAAGTGAGATCAATTCTTTAATCTATGGGATATAGATAAAGGAATACATGGTAAGTTTTATTTTAATAAGATATTTAATTAAATGCATAGGCAACTACGGTTACTTGAATAAATGTGACATGATTTTAGAGGGGGAAAGGTTACTTTGAGTTAGCGGGTGAGCAAAAAGGGACTAAATTGTATATAGAATTGTTTTATATCTCTTGTCATGTGTCAATTGATCAAATATTTGTTGTAAAATAACATAATGAGAATAAATAAATGGTTGTGTAACATCTTACATTTTGTGTTATTTACTGGTTTATACAACAGACATGTCATGTGATGAACAGATACACGTGGCTCGTTGATATATTCGAGCACACCTTTATGAGTCACGTGGTTGTATATGATAGGTGTATACTAAGACTTAATTGCGAGACAATTTTTCAAAAGAGAAATAGTTTTGCGCACTTCGCTTTTTGATTGAATTAATCTAACCGATACAAATAAACAAATTTGAGCAGCCAGTTACAACAGTCCTAATACAAGATTAGATGTGGCAAATCAATCCATTGAATTGTTAATGAGTATTCATAAGATCCATTAATTTGATTTCACTTTACACCATCATCACTACTGCCAATCTCACTTTTATATTATTGTGATATCAAATTAAACAAGTCTTAACAGGTACTTATTAACAACTTAGTAGATTTATTTGTCACTCCTATAAAAGGGGGGGGGGGGGGGGGGTGAACGTACAAATGGGGTGGCAGAAATTGTGGGTGAATACAAAACTATAAAGTTGAGTGTGTGAGTGATGGTAGACCCAAACACACGTGCGCGCAGTGGCCCATGAGGCATCATCCATAGTAGAGGAATTTTGTTCGTATAGTTAAGGTCAACATCTCAATCATGCACCAATTATTGTGGTCGACTCACTCAATCCATCCTCACCACTTCTCACGCCGTTCATATTACCATATTCTTTTTTTCTATTTCTCCCAAGGATAAGGTTATAATCTACTTAATCAGAAACTTCTATAGTTCTATATATAGATACTGATAACACAAGCGATAACCGTTTATCATTTTAGAAGTGTTTTTAAATTGTTTTTTTTTTTTTTTTTTTGGTGAAACAACACTCATAATTGAGTGTTTATTATAGGAAGCACATGACCGATGCTTCTTATAGGAAAATTCTTTTGAAACCTAATAATATTTTTTTCTAAAAGCGCTTTAAGTTATTTTAAAAGTACTTCCCAACGAACTCATACTATGGTTGGACAATATATGTTGATATGTCCCAACTAGAAGATATATATAATAAACAGATCTATGTGCCATAGTTTGAGTGAAATAGTAACGATGATGTGATCTTGTTGGTCCACTAGAGAGAGAACGAAGAAGAAAACATGGCATAAAACAAAGACTTCGCATTCACTCCATATGGAGAGATCTTAATAGAGTATGTGAGTATGTGAGTATGCCCTTCTTCCTTTTTGCTTTAGCTAGTAGCCACTCATATTCTTATTCTTTCTTCATAGAGGACTACCAGGTCATAGGAAACCCTAAAGCCATCGAGAAGCAAAAGGTGATAACTAACAAACAAACATCAGCATGTGAGGTTTTGTACATTAACCCGTGAGCTGGCAAACCCTACCAAATGACCTGGTTTGGTTTGGTTCGGTTTTTCGAGCCAACCAAACCGGCAAAAGCAAGTTGAATCTCAAAAGTTGCAAGGTTCGTGGGCACAACAAAAGTCAAAAGAAGTCAACGCATTTCTATTGTGCCGACGAGCTTTCTTTTCTTACCTCAAGTTGGTCCTTTAAACCAACCAGCCAAATGGTCCCTGCTACTGACTGCCGGCCTTCCAACTCTAAACCATACGAAAGAGCGGGACTGGGACCCTCGGTATGAAAAACTCGCATAGCAGATTAATGACGAGCACAGCCGTGCTGCATTACCAAATGACGACGACAACTCTAAACAACCAAACTTGATAGCAAATCAAAATGATAAACAAAATAATCCATAAGTAGATTCAAGTGCACGTACGAAGCCACGAAAAAAAATCTATCAAATGATGCCTTTTTGGCATTTATAAATTACAATTACAGCAACCGTTTTGACCGTTTGAAGAACAATGACAGGAAACAGGGAATTTACAGAGAGGGAAAGGAGACATCATTAGAAAAGAATAAAAAGACATCCTTCGTAAGGCAAAGAAAAATAAAAATTCATCATCAAATTTCCCCTACTGTGTAATGAATCAGTCTGAGGTCTCATCAAGTTCGCCTAATATAATAATATGACATCGAAGAGTGTATTGAATCAAGGTTAGCTCCGTAAAATAGAAGGGTATGGGTCCAGAGAGAGTTACCTCCGATGCATATTTATGCTTTAGTTCATCCAGCCCTTCCACAACCCCTTTAAGGGAGGCAGGCACTATTTACGTGGCTCTGAAGTAAAAAATACTCATCTTAAAGAAGCATGTGGCTCTATCTAGGATCTTCCGACTTGAAACATGAGAATGTGAGATAGATCCAGATACGGTTTCTAAGTTGAGTGCCAAAACGGATCTTGTTCTGTAAATCCCGGTGAGATATTGAAGGGAAATAGTATCAACAGATGCACCACCTTTCCACTCGTCAACAGCCTCAAAGTAATTTTGTTAGTGGCCTCGAAAGAAAATAGTGCTGAGGAAGCGTTGGCTAATCACTATCGCTGTCGCGTCTTCCTGAAAGAAACAAACCGAGGATTAATTAGAGGATGGAACATAAATTTGAAAACGAACAAAAATAAATGATAAAATAAAATAAAATAAATGAAAGAGAGGGGGGGAAGTTTGTCATACTTCCTGATGGTCTTTGCCCCTCCATAGCCTCTTTTTTCTCTTGGCAACTCAAGCAAAGGAAGGGGCCATCCCAAGGTCGCACTTTTCCTGGGTTCGATGACCCATTGTGTACTGAAATACCCTCTCCTGGTTTAATTTCTACTTGACAAACTG
Source organism: Crataegus laevigata (assembly GCA_963580275.1). Lineage (NCBI taxonomy): Eukaryota > Viridiplantae > Streptophyta > Magnoliopsida > Rosales > Rosaceae > Crataegus > Crataegus laevigata. The sequence goes on from OY756949.1 coordinate 9,191,056, forward strand.
CACACATAAACAACTTGAACATGTTGCTGAGCGGGTATTTTGTATCTAACCTGCATTCCACACAACAATCCTGTCAGAATCCAGTAAACCGACATAAACCCCCACCATGCAACGTTATACTGATAATGAAACAACTCCACGATAGAAAGTTCAAGTGATAACAAAACTTCCAAATAAAAATACAACACTTCACGTGACGCCTGACCCAGAGATCAAAATAATGTTTAGGCTATGAAGATGTTTCTTAAGCACAAACCTTTCGGAAAGTGAAGCAGAACCTTCCTCAAATAATTCCTCCACCTCGTCTGGCTCAATATATTCTTTTTCAACATTAGAAGATGATTCAGAGGACTTTTTCTTAAACATGGACTTAAACAACACTCCTTTTCCGTGCCTCTTTGGTTGGGATAACGGAGCTTGTGGCTTCTCTTGTGGTAAAATATCAATCACAATGCAGGTTGTATCATCCCGAAGTCCCTTATGCCCTACAGCATCCTGGAAGTAGAACAAAAAGTTTAAAACATAGTATTGAAGTAAGAAAGCAAGATTCCTCCTAGCACAATAGCTCTGGCAAAGCATCTAAACCATTGGTCAAGGCGCCAAAGCTATGGAATATCATTATTTACAGAAAACTGAAAACAATAACTGTTATATACCTTAACAATTTGTGCAGCTGCAGCATCCGGTGGCATCCCACGGCAACAATCAAGAGCTTCTTCTGCAGACAAAGCATCCCAGACTCCATCACTTGATATGATAATTCTACCACCTGCGCTTGACAACTGTGGGAAAAAATACAGCATTTTTTTTTAAATAATCATTTCAAATGAAGCATGAAAGAATACTGCAGTTTCAACAATGAAAAGATACAGATGATTATTTCAAGAAATCATAAGAATATAAGGGTAACTATTTCAAAGGTTCACAGTAATACAATAGTTGCTTCTATGACTGTGTGCTGAATCTTTTGGCACCAACATCTAAGAGGGAATCAAGCACATGCAAATCAAAACAAGGGCACTGAACATTGTTAAATGTAACAAGACTAGAAACACACCTTGATTTGCTTCACATAAGGAACAGGAACAATGAACTCCCCCACGTCCAGATCACCAATGGATCGTGACAGACACAAGCCTCCAGGCCAACACCTCAAAGGACCGATCTACAAGGAAAAGTCATCTAAATTAGTTTGTGCACTTCAAGATTAATCTTATCAACATCAGGGTCCTACATATATTCAACCTATCCTTACGCACACTTGTCTCATCCACCAGGATTTAATATGCCTTTCTTCATTTCTTAAGGGGTGTGCTATCCACACACCCCTTTTTACTTCTCACACACCCCTGTTAATTTCTGTCCGTTAGATCTTCTTCAATTCATCCAATCCGACAACCGAAATCTAAAAAGGTGTGAGAGAAGTAAAAAGGGGTGTGTGGATATCACACCCCTTTCTTAATTTGTGTTTGTACAGAAAACTTCATGAACAATACACTTAAGTACGGCATGAAGAAAAGTTACCTCTGTTCCACCACCAGTATTAAGCCGACCAACCTCGCCCCCACTTGAGGTGATACGCTGCCTCCTATTAAATTAGTTGGAGGGTTAATAAAGGTTACAGATTATTAAGTGAGTCACAAAACACATTATACAGATAACTTACTCCTCTTCATTGATTTCAAGTCTATGATCTGCTGATAAATAATAAACTCCACCTTCAGCAGGTTCAACTATGCAACGAGAATCGCCAACAGATGCAACAGATATGACCCATCCTTCTATAATCACAAATGTGACAGTTGTTCCTGACGTTTTAGCTGAAAGATGGCAATAAAATGCATGAAATCATGCACACAACAAAACAAGAAATTAACTATTATACTGAAACTCATAAAAATTACAAAATCAAATATACAACCGGTAACCCTCAAATACAACAATTAACTTATTCGTTGATACGCTTAGACATGCACGATCCCCTAAATGTAGTATAAACCATAAAGCTAGGACACTAAATTCTCAGCTTAAATAATTTTGGGTGAACTAAGGCAAACTCTACAGTCCAATAAACCATCCAGTTTCAAACTGTACACAAAAAACCTACATACCAACATATATGATAGGAATTTTACCATAGGAAAAACCATTAAGAGTTGGTCAATACTCAATATTAAGGTAAAGCAAGAGCTAAACGTAAAAACAGATTAAAATTATCCATACCTCGCTCTTGGAATTCTTTGTCTGTCTTGACGAAGCCTGCTACAAAAGCCCTTGGCAATGCTGCTACCCATTCATCTCTGTTTAGATCTGAAGGGATAGCGGCCAAAACATTATTCAGAAGATTCTCCTTAGAGTAAATAGCGGCTGCTGACCCGTTATGCCCATCAAATAGCTGCAAGACATGGTTCAGTAAGAAAGTAGCCATGCTTCAACAATGGTCCCCATAGTCTTGACAGAATATGAAAAAAGGAATAAAAACACGTTCCTCAGATTAGGAAGAAGCAAAAGGGACCGAAAATGTTCACAATCGACCACCAATAACTGTTTTGGCAGACCTATCGACGTAATCCTAAAAAGGGCTCATTAGAACTTGGGTTTTTTATCAAACATGGGCACAAGTTTGAAATTCCCAGCACGACCGCCACATCCTTTTTGCACATGGCTAGCTGAACCATCACAGCAGTCAACTACATACTCAAATACATCTAGTTTATGTATATACTATGCATCTTAATTACCAAAAGATCATATACCAAAACACAAAAAAGGAAATCATGAACAAACATACACCCAAAACTAGGTGACCGACATTTCTAAGCATACCATTTAGTCAAAAAGTTTACCCCTTTGATGAGCATCAAATTAACTTCTTAGCTATTTCTACATTTTCTTCAATACAAATGGTCCACAATGCCAAAACAGAAAGAAACGAACAATGAAAGAAAAATACCCCGAAAACTGAATACGTAGAAACTCCATCTCCCACAATTCTTTGACATTCCGTCTTTACCAACGTGAAATCCTCTCCTTTCTTGCTCTGACTCGCCTGACCGTGTATAAGCTCCGGTCTCTCAATCTTCTCATTGGCCAATTCACGCCTGAGCAGCACCGAAAGCGGAACTGTCTGATGATTTTCGTTCCTGGTGGACATTGTTCCCCAAACTCAAACACCTCAACACAGTCTCTCTCTCTCTCTCTCTCTCTCTCTCTCTCCTTTTCTCTCTCTCTCTCCTTTTCTCTCTCTCTCCTCCTCCTACCTCTAATCCTCCATCGCCGATTCTCAATCCAAATTCTGCAAACAAAGAAAAAACCAGCACATACGTGCGTCAATCAAACGCATCGTTTAACGCATTTTCCAATCTAATCATAAATCTATATTCTCAAAACAAAACAAAAAATATCGTCGATATCAGTAGCTAAAACGGCAACAAATCACCGAGATCTTCAAACGAATCGGACGACTTTCATCGTCTTAAAAGACGTAAATTTTGTTAACTAAAGCACAGAAATCGCAATGCGGAACGCGAATCCGAGAAAAGGAGAAGAAAAAGTACAGGAAGAGTGGGACCGATCAGCAAAAACAGCAATGGCGATTACGCGGGAAGGAGGCGAGGGCGAGGCGCGGCGGATGCGACGGCGGTGGCGGGCTGTTGTGATCGAGAAACGCGGATCCCGGCGCACTGTGAAAATTCCATTCTCCTTCGAGAGAGCGAATAATGAGATGAAAAAGCGCAAATGAAGCTGTTCTTCTCGTTTTCTTTCTTCTTTTAATAAAAACAAAATTAAATAAAATTATAGAGAATAATTTATCAATTAAGTAATTATTTCCTGGCGCTGACGTGGCAGGAAATCGCGTCATTTCCTACATTCGGCGCTTGGAGCCCCTTTTTTTACGCGCCGTTTGGCTTGTATGGCGCGCAAGAGCCAAGAGCGAAAAGGATCTGTCTCTCGCTCTCTAGTTCTGTGTGGGCCCACGAGGGATGGTGGGCTCCAGTGGGGCCCTTGATTGTGAGGAATCTGATCGATGTGGTTGACTAATTAAGACAAATTATGTGATTTATTTACTTTTAATTTTATTTTTCTTCTTAGCAACCTCAGGAGGACCCAGTCAAGCAAAATAATCCCCCACAAAACACTAATCACAAAGATAAAAACCTTCCACAATGAACGTTTTAGCCGGTTAGTGTAATTAATGGCATTTTTAATTACCTATTAGAGCATATTTACTCGTTAGTGGAAGTCAAAAACCAAGCCAACAATTTTGCCCTCAACCTCTAAAAAAAAATCTCAAGCAGTCTAACAAGGCAAGAGCAAGTCGTGGGCTAACCACTACCCGCCCAAAAGCCAGAGCTGGAGAAGCCCAGCCTTGGTTTTAGGTGGCATTTGATTCCTATAAGCTATGAAACCATGAATTACTATTTGAAAAATGTTAAGGAGAGTTGGAGACTCTCTTAAAAGTGAGACTTTTTATGGATCGTCTGTTATTTCATGTTTTTAGCACAACAATTTATAATAATGATATAAAAATTAACATTAAATTCTAAGGTGACAAAAACTCAATCAAAATTCCTACTTTAATAGAGTTTCCTTAACCGTTCTCTTCTTTTCGTTTTCAATTTTTCTTATCAAAGTATCCACAAAGTTGAGACATAATGATTAACCATTTTTTCGTTTCAGCTCAATGATAAAGATTAATCATAACACAACGTTAATGTCACGTAGTTAGACTCGGAAGATTATGATTAAATTGTGGGACCCATTGGTATGGGGGGACCCACAGGCAGATTTATTTGGGCCAATATTTTTCGCTTGAAAACAACCTAACGCTCTTTTGTCGGTCCCCCACCTGGAGGGTCCGGAATTATCGGCGCCAGTTATTAATCAGTCACGCTAATAAATAAATTACTTTCTATTTTATTTTAATAAATGATCGGCTCAAAAGCTCGAACAGCTTGGGATTCCAGGTCGCTCATTCGGCTTCGTACAATAGATTCGGCTGTACAGGAGCGCAGATCTATCCTTCACACATGTCACGCAGACGCAGAAGCATGTGTCTATTTATTTGCTTTTCTTACATGCAGGATTTTTAATTTTTTTTAATAAATTAGCAGGTTAAATTGTTACATGTTAAAGACGAAGATTGGTGAAGTCGAATTCACATCAAAATGTGTAGATATTATTATTTGGGGTAAAAGACAATTGATTACCCTCATGTTTAGCAACTTTCAACATTTAGTATATCAATTTTTTTTCATCCTAGAATCATATCTAAAGTGTAAATTTTGGGACAGTCTTATACATATGTTAGTCAAACTGTTAGTTCTCCCGTTAAGTGATGATGTGGCGCCATGTAAACAATGACTGGGCGCTACGTGTCATTAAAATATTTAAATAATTATTTAAATTAAAAAAAAAGAAAAAAAAAAGGGAACCAATTCGTCCCCTGCAAGGAGGAAGAAGAAGAAGAAAAAAAAAGAAAAAAAAAGGGAACCCAGAAGAAGAAGGAGGAGGAGAATAAGGAGAAGGAGAAGAAGAAGAAAAAAAAAGAACCCGAACCCAGAAGAAGAAGAAGAAAGAGGAGGAGGAGGAGGAGAAAAAAATAAGAAAAAATAAAACCGAACCCAGAAGAAGAAGAAGAATAGGAGGAGAAGAAGGAAAAAAAAACCCAACCCAGAAGAAGAAGAAGGAGGAGGAGGAGGAGGAGGAGGAGAAGAAGAAAAAAATAAACAAACAAAACAAAACCGAACCCAGAAGAAGAAGAAGAAGGAGAAGAAGAAGGAGGAGGAGGAGGAGGAGGAGGAGGAAGAGGAGGAGAAGAAGAAGAAGAAGAAGAAAAAAATAAACAAACAAAACAAAACTGAACCAAGAAGAAGAAGAAGGAGAAGAAGAAGGAGGAGGAGGAGGAGGAGGAGGAGGAAGAGGAGGAGAAGAAGAAGAAGAAAAAAAAAGAGAGGACGGAATCCAACCCAGATTCAATCCTTTTTTAATATTATTTTTATTTAAATAATTATTTTAATATTTTTAATGACACGTGGCACTCAGTCATTGTCCACATGGGCACCACGTTATCACTTAACAGGAGAACTAACAGTTTGACTAACGGATGTATGAGATTGTCCCAAAATTTACACTTTAGGCATGACTCTGGGATGAAAAAAAAATTTAATGTACTAAATGTTAAAAACCACCAAACATGAGAGTAACAAACAGAGATATACCCTATTATTTTTTGTCACTTCAATAAAGTGTCATCTACTACTGAAAAATAGCTCAAAGCTTTTTTGCCTAGCAAATTCAATAAAATTAAATAAAACAACAAAATAAAAAAGTAAGACTATGTTGAAGAAATATTGCAAACAATAAAATAAAAAAGTAAATTGGTTTTGTCGCCAAATAGTCTCATTTTGAAGGAAAAACTATAGACCCAACTGTTATTGCAATCAGTCTCAGTCACATTTAGATGAGCGATTTTCTATGTGGTTTTGATTGGGTAGTGATTCTTACTTATATTATCAGTCAAAGAAGGCTATACTAAGATCATCTCCAATTCTTAGACTAAAAATTTAGGTTTTAGCAACAGTTTTTCTATTCCAATCGTTCAGGCTTAAAATTTTTAGCCTAAAATTATTAAATAATAAATTTAGGCTAATTTTTTTTCTTTTAAAGTAATTTTAAAAAATATTATGTACACTATCATAATTTAATTTTATGAACATTTTACCCTAAAATATTTAAATTCCGATATATATTGAAAAATCACTAATGTGAGTGAATTTTGAGTTAAATATTTTTTTAAAATTATTTTAGCCGTTAGATTTAAATTTGAACCTTTAGATCTTTTTTATACCATTAGATTTGATTATATTCGATAAACATATCCATATGGGTGGGGTCTTACTAGTGGTGCACACACCATTTTTTGGGCTAAATCTTGGAGGAAATTTGTCTTTTAACTTTTAGCCCACATATTTAGCATGAGTTGATTGGGTTTGAGGGGAATAAAACCTAAAAAATAGCATTTAGCCAACCCAGGGTTGGGTTTTGTCTAAGAAAATTTATTTCCACATGCACACTTTTTTTTTTTCACTACACACTATTGTTTATTTCTACATTTAAACTGATTAAATCAGAAGAAAAAAAATAAAAAACATGTATAAAACGAGATATAAGAGAAGAAAAAAAATAACGTGCATAAATCATTCTCGTAAAGTAAATTGGCAATGAAGTCAATGGCTTGAATTGATTGCCAATTGCCATGACAAAAGTTTTCATAGTCTGTGAAAGCCACATGCCCATAACATAACATGCAATCTAGCTGTCTTTCTTTATCAAGTATTGTTATATATATAATGGAGGAAAAAGGGAATTAAAGATAAGAATAAGCTCCTGTCCATTCATAATTTGCTCATCAATGGAGTTCATATATATCTGTTGATGGACACCAGATATGATTGCAGATGATTGACTTTCTAGCAGCAAATGGAATTATGGAACTCGTTGCAAAATATACATATAAAACTCTCTACATTCCAATCCCCCAACTCTTGTTTCTGCAAAAAAGTAAAGGGGTTGTGTAAGAAGGGGAAAAGTGAAGAGAGTAGAGGAGATACGTCGAGAATTTATTTTGTAATTGATTGTATAGTTTTTTATGTTTAACTAATGGGATTAGAAATGTACACAGCAATAGATAACTAAGAAGATTGTGAGTAGAATAAGAAAATCTGTCTTGTAACTGATTGTATATCTATTTCTATCAATTTCTCACTACTGAATAAAAGGCGTAAACATAAGTATACAATCGAAGATGATATGAATCTATAGAGATACAGAGACAGTTGCATCACATTACGTTAGTCAACCCAATAGTAGGCCACATGGTTTCTATATAAACAGAGACAGTTGCATCAGATTGTGGTCACAGTTGCATCACGCATCACATTTGTGGTCCTTTCGCATGTGCAAATTGTTTCATTTATATGATGTACTGCCCTCTCCATCTGCTGTTCCTATAAAGACATGACAAATGACCAAAAGATTACGTAGATTTTATTGCACGTGTATCGATTTGTTAAACTCTACTGCATCAAAGCACGTCATCTAAATTAACAATTTTGCTGATCAAATAAGCCTCACTACTCTACCGTTAGGCGAATGAAATGTCAATTATGTTGTCTAATCATACTATAATTCGCAGATAGTAGTATATTATAACGCGTGAATCAGTAAATTCGATTGCGACGGGAGTGACTAGAAGCAATTACCTAAGTTGATTCTTCTGAGCTTGCCTGCCCGGGTCTCTCCACCCTTACAATGTACACCTGAAAAGATCATACAAGTACATCATGCTTCAAATGATAACTAATCTAAAATTCAAGTGCAAAACACTAAAGGTTTTTGTGCAGCTTTGGCAATCACCTTGAATGTTGTTGGCCGTATCAATTGAAAAACCAATGCATCTCCATCCACAAGATCATGAGCAACTGCAAATCCTTTCCATCCGCCGCTGAGTCCTGTTTTTCGGGCCAAGTATATAGTCGGGTACTCGGCTCCAACTTCATCGATCAGCGTCATAATTTCTTCACCCTTTGGGAGGTGGTTCTTGCAGAAGCTGACTTGAAGACCCTGTTGCCAAAATTACACAAGATATGATTGCAATTGCATACACAACATGAAACAGCACACTGGACAGATGCTAATTAAACGTGTGAATTTGACGGCACATTGCTACATTGTCCAGCGACCGCTCTAATCTTTGAGAGAGAGACGGACTAGCGTTTCACTAGTCACACCAACGTAATCACATGCACAGTGCAACGAGTGAGCGGTTTTATACAAAAATCCTAGGATGCAATTATTAGTGAAACCGTTCATTCTATGTCGTATTTTATTTTGTCAGGTTTTCGATGCGAGTCTTTGCATTCTTCTAACATATAAAACACAAATAAAGTGAAACATGTTGTCCAAAAGATGAGAATAATGTTTACCAGCCAGAAGCCACCGGTGACATGTGATTGGAGCATTGTCTTCACAAGTGTCGGGTGATCGGATCCCAAACTGAGCTCCAATTCGTCCGCTTTCACCATCGCGGCGGCTCTGGCTTCGTCGGAAGCATACACACGGTTCGCCATATCCCTATGCCGATTGGTGGCGTAGCACCTTCTTGGAATCATTACTCGCTCCGCCACAACCTGTCACAAATCATAACAACACAAAAGATTGAAACTTTACTATTAAAAAATAAAAAGATTGAAACTTTGAGCAAGTTAGAGGAAAAATCAAACGACCCACTTCTTTGTAATCGGGTGGAGGTCGATTTGCAACCCGGGTGGACCTCCTCACCTCCACCATCTGCACCTCGTACGTGCGAGGTTTCCCGGCGCGCTTCATCTGAAAATACAAGAGAAATATGCAGAATGTGAGGTGTGCTTATTTATATATGCGTGGGTGGAGAGAGAGAGAGAGAGAGAGAGAGAGAGAGAGAGAGAGAGAGAGAGAGGATTTTAGGATTTTAGGCTTACAGGGGAGGGTTTGGGAGAATTTGGGGTTTTTTTAAGAGCTTGAGCAAGCAGAGGGAGATTGAGAGCTTCCATTCGCTTCTTGTTCTCCTCCATTCTCTGCCGGCGAGACTCCTCGTAGGACAACTTAGACTTGGCCATCACCATTTTCCCAAGAACCAAACTGAAAATTTTCGCAGACCCTCTCTCTCTCTGTTTCTTTAGGGTTTTAGGTGGAAAGAAGGAAGTGAAATGGTGGCAAGTCTGAATATTTTAAGAGTCGTTGCCAGTCGACCGTTGAGTTCCCACTGCATTGAGAAATGGTCTGCACCCAGCAGCAAGTGTTTGTTTTCACTTCCATAAATATTACTATTAAAAATGGGACATTCATGCCCGCAGCTTTTCAAATTCAAACTTCCAATTCTACCATCGGTCTAGTAACTTGTAAATCTCGTGAAATGTGGCAGCATTTTGTCACAGGTTATCTGAGGTACCGTTTGGTACGTGGGATGGGACGGAACGGAACGAGGCATTCCGTCCCACGTTTGGTACGCCTAAAACGGGTGGAACGGGTTGTTCCACAGAACGAGTTTTGAATGAATTTTCGTTCCACCTCACCCCCCTTGGAACGACTCGTTCCACATCCGTGTAACACAAAATTATAACCTCTCCTTCTTCTTCTTCCTCATCGTTTCCATCCGAGAGTATATTTGCTCCCTCTCCGTTCCGTCCCATCATGTCCCGTCCCGTCTAGTCCCATTCCGTTCCATCCCGTCCCGTCCCGTTCCGTCTCGTCTGCATACCAAACAATTGGGGGCTTTTAGTTTAGACGTCGCTTGTGGCTTGTGGCTTGTCCATGTTAAAGAAATGAAGTCTTGCCTGCAGCAAATTTGATTTTATTGTTTTTTTTTTTTCGGTGACAAGGAAGAGAAAGACAAAGCTAAGAAACAACTAATCTAGCTGTAGGAACTCCAGCGCAGTCATCCGAAAGAGTTTGGAATAAGCAAGGAGGCTCCACAAGCTCTTGAAACTCCATCTCGCTTTAAACCCAACTTGGCTAGTTCGTCAGCAGCAAAATTACGCTATCTAAGAACATGTTGCACATTACAACATCCATTCTTGTCCGAGAAGTTTTAAGTTCTCAGTTTATGAAACATGGAAGCAAAGAAACGGGAAAGATAAGACTAAATCAGATGTTCGTTCATATTCGCTCGCGGGTCCTTCATATAGGTCTTATGATTGCAGATGATTGCTTCACACGCTAACCCTACGCGGCTCCATTGGTGGTTTCTATTACACAAAACATGTAATTTTCTCAGAACAAATGACGCTCATCGTCTGTCCAAAATCCTTTTTACCTGCACTAGTAAGTAAGAGAGCTGTGTGAGACAGAAGACAAGAGAATTAAGATGAACAAAATCACTTGAATTCTAATGAGGTAAAATTGGTAAACAACATTATTTAGAAAGCAACCAAGTCCAAGAGGCAAACAAGGAAGAAAGGCCATTCAGAGGCAAAATGCGCAACTTATGGATTGTTGAACGAGACCTGTAGACCATAAATCCGTTCAGTTACGTGAAAACTGAAGGCAACTTCGGGTACATGCATCCTAGCATGCCATTCAGGTGACTCGAGGCATTACAGTTTAGAAGATACATGGTTTCTACATATAACACATGACAGATGCGTCATGCATGCTCATATAACTTTAATGATATAATAAATTTTACGAGCCTTAAACTTTCGAGGAGTTTTTCTTCTAATTAACTAAATGCAAACGGCAGCCTTGCTTAATGGTTGCATATGAAGAATCAACTCTGAAACTAGCTTACAGTTCATTAAATCACAGCTGTGTAGGCTTTCTCGAAGCAGAACAAACATTGGGCTTGATATGTTGAAGAACTTGGGAACCCATAAGCAAATGAGTAAATGTATGACTTGGTCAAGAGGCTACATATGAAATGTGCATTAACAAACCGTAGAAAATATCACTAGCGGTCTTAAAGGACGAGGAAGCGGTAGAAATCAGATGGCAAATTGTTCTTCCATTTTTCAATGCATAGCTCAAAAGGCAACAGAGAAACAATACTTGAACTTTACCTCAACAACAATGATCACAAAAACCCCAGCATTGACAATGGTTAAAGCTTGTAGCCCTATTCAGCTCTTTCCACCCTTAAAATGTACACCTGAAACGACAATATGAGTATATGAAACAAAACACAAACACTGAAAGCGGAAAGCAAAATGATAGGATGATCTCATACAGAAAATAGTCTTATGTAGGGCACTTTATCTAGTTTTATCAATTGGTAACTATTGAAGGTAATATACTTACTTTGGGGCTTAAAAATAATCATCCTCATTTAACCAAACCGAGTGTAAAATACTAAAACTTTTATGCAGCTTTTAAAGAAACTTATAAACAGTCGTAATTTTAGTTCAATTCTGTCAAGAAACTTGCAACCAAACCTTGAGCGTCTTAGGTCGAATTAGTTGAAAGACCAATGCATCCCCATCCACCAAACCATGATCAATTGCGAACCCTCTCCATCCACCACTGAGTCCTCTTTTCTCAGACAAGTATATAACTTGCCACTCGTCCTCATCTTCATCCATCAAAATCACAATATCATCACGCTTCGGGAGGTTCTTACTGCAAAAATATTTTGGAAGACCCTGTTGCAATTTGCATACATTAAACAGAATGAGTGCAAGTATGCTTATGCTGGTGTATGAAATTGACTGTTCCTTCACACACATTATGAAGCAGGATATTGGAGATAATTGATAGTACACGTAGGCCTCGCTTGGTGAATTAGATTGAAATGAATAACCCACTATATTCAAGGTATATTGAAAGAAGAAACACAAAAATGTGTCCACCTAGAAGGTAGAAGATGGATTACTCATAAGGAAACATATCCATACTAACCCCACCAAAATGGTGGGATTGAGAAAAACAAAAACCATTCGCCTCTACCTTCAATACAAGAAAACAGAATTACAGCCTTAATGACCAAAAAGTTAGTAAAGTTTTTAACAACCAACAAGCATAAAGAATACAGAAGAAACATAGGATGAAAATGTGACATTTTGAGCACAAAAATCAGATTTATTTACCAGCCAGAATCCACCAGTGACATGGGATTGCAGCATCGGTTTCACCATGGTTGGGTAATCGGATCCCAAACCGGACTCTAATGCCTCAGCTCTAGCAGTGGCGTCATCTCTGGCTTCATCAGAAGCATAAACCCGGTTTGACAAATCCCTATGTCTATTAGTAGAATACTTTCTGGGCCTCATCTCCCGATCCACCACAGCCTGCCACAAGCCACAAAACCACTAAAGATTTCAACTTTCCGGTTCGAAAAACAAAAAGAAGAAGCACACAAGCAATAAGGTGAAAAACAAAAGGACCTACCACTTCTTTGTAAACCGGGGTCGGAAGATTTGCGACCCGGGAGGACCTCCTCACCTCCACGAGCTGCTTCCCCACCGTGCGGGCCTTCGCGCGCTTCATCTGCGAATACAAGAGAAAACAAGAGTGAGTGCTGATTTTTTTTTGGTGAGAGAAAAAGGGGTTTAGAGTTAAAGGGATTACAGGGGAGGGTTTTGGGGAATTTGGGGTTTTCTTAAGAGCTTGAGCAAGCATAGGCAGATTGAGAGCTTCCATTCTCTTCTTGTTTTCCTCCATTCGCTGCCGGCGAGACTCCTCGTACGATAACTTGGGCGCCACCATTTTTTTTTTCCGAGAAACAAACAGAAAATTTTCTTGGGCTTTCTCTCTGTAATTTTGGGTGAAAGAAGCAAGGAAAATGGTGGCAAAGTGTAAAATTGAAAGGAGATGGATTGCCTGCCCTCTCATTCTAGTTTCCTCCCTATGTCCTCCTGTCCATGCCTTCCTGTCTGTACGTTTATACGATCACAGTTAAAAGCACGTCAACCTAGGATGCATGCACACACGGATACGGGGATATGACACGATACGACACGGGGATACGCCAAATTTTTAAAAACGAAGACACGATCCGTCAAGGATACGGCACTTAAAAAAATATATAAATAAATAAATATAACTAAAATAAACATTCAAATTTATTACTCAAATTTAAATTTATTTCAATAAACTCCAAACAGTTAGAAAGATAGTCCATCCAACAAGCAATTAGTCTTCAAACTTGAAAAATTAAAATGAACATCCAAACGAAAATTAAAAAAAAGCCAAAGTCTCATTCAACTTCTACATTCATGATGTCTCCTCCAGTAACTAAAGTAGTCTCCAATGACGGTTCATCAAGTGAAAGGTTAGCTATTTCAAGCATCCCGACACTTTCTTCACCCAAGTTTTCAAAGCCATCTCCTCCAATATCCCACAATTGAGTAATACCTTCTTTGTAGGTTGAGCTATTCCTTGATAAAAGACGAAGATTATTATGCACAAATACCAAATCCTCGGCTCTTTGTGGAGTAATCTTGTTCCTTCTTAAAGAGTGAATAAAACTATAAGTGCTCCAATTTCTTTCACAACAAGAGGAGGAACAAGGTTGTCCAAGTAGCTTCAACGCTATGGATTGGAGACTAGGTGTAGAAGCTCCATGGACAATCCACCACATCACTGGTTCCAAATGAAACCTATCATTCATAGAATCAATAGCTCCAAAGTCATTCAAGCACATAGAGAAAGAGGCATACTCCACATTGATATTTCTTTTAATTTCCTCATTGGAAAAATATCTCTCAAAGCACTTTTTCCTTTCAATTGTAAGTTCAACATCTCGGTGTGGAGCAAGACGACTAGGGTCTTCTTGGAGCCATTCTGAACTATAATACCTAAAATAAAAGAAATAGTAGTTTAAAAATGTACTCATAAAGCTAAAGATTAATCTAGAAGAATTTATAAGGAAGTTAGTAAAATCATTACCTTGGATTTAATGAATGTGCCAAACAATGAAGTGGTGTGCTACTTTTAGTCCATCGCTCCAATAAAATGCGATACACCGCATCAAAAAAGCTACTTTTTTCATGTAATGCCTTGCGCTCATTCCTGTATGTAGCAGCTTTTACCTTTTCAATCATAGCATCCCACCAATCATACACCAAGTGAAGACAAGGTTTATCTGTGTCAGCCATTCTAATAACCTCATATATTGGAGCTGTAAAGAAAAGAATATAATCAATCTTCTCCCAAAAATCCTCATCCAATATCTTTTGCTTCACCATCATTGCTTTAACCAAATCATCTTCTTTGTACAAAGCCCAATTTGGGCTAATCACCATTTGTTGTAAACCTTCCTTTATTTCCTTAAATCTTCTAAGCATCACAAGTGTGGAAGCAAATATGAAAAATTTAAAAATTAGGAAAACTTATAATTGAATAAGGAAAAAGAAAAAAAAAGTGGAGAAAACAAACCTTGTTTCGACAATGGAAAGTAACTTTAGTTTGCAATGTTCATTAAACATGGACAATCTCATGCTATGGTTCATAATAAAAAAATTTATGGACCAAGCATCACTAGCAATAGTTGAAATCCAATTGCAGTCATCATACGAAACATCTGTTTGTTTCGGAAAACATATACTCTTCAAAGCAAGATTAAGAGTGTGAACAACACAGGGTGTCCAAAAGATATGGGGATAGTGGGCCTCAATAAGTAACCCAACAGCTCTACAAACAGGGGCATTATCAGTGATCACTTGAACAACATGTTCATGACCAATTTCTTTAATAGCTTCTGTAAGAAAGTTGGCAATACAATGCTTGTCTTTGTATTCACCTTCGCAATTAATTGCCCTCAAGAACATTGGCCCACTTTCACAAGCTGCCATAATATTAATAAGTGGTCTCTTTTGAGCATATGTCCACCCATCACTGTAAACACTTACACCTTTAGTGCTCCATGTGCGCTTGATTGGTTGGAAGCACCGCTCAATGTGACTCTTCTCTTGTTGCAGAAGAGTAGTTCTCAGTGCGTTGTAACCTGGTGGAACATACCCTGGAAGTGTAGAAGCACGAACATATGAGTTCCAATAGTGCGGATTTCTTGCAAGGTTAAATGATAAGCCACCTGTATAAAACATCCTTGCAACTTCGGCATCACATTGATCTCGAGCCTCCTTGTTAAAAGCTTTACTGAGAGGCCCACTTCCTCCCTTTCTCTTCTTTGGATCAAGATTCGCTTCAGGTAGATCATAACATAAAGAACCAGTATTGGGCAACGAAACATGCTTAGGAGCAGAACTCTTCAACTTGTATTCACACTCTCGAACTAACTTATTCATTTCTGCAAGAGTTTCATCAGTAACCTTGGTGCAAGGCGCGATCCCATTTCCAGACATTTTTAACAAATGAAACTTGACCCTAGAGTAGGATCCTTTATAAGTTTTTTGACAATAATTGCACTCAAATTCTGTATTTCCTCCTCCTCTATTTCCCACTTTTTCGAGCTTTTTGACATACTTCCATAGCGGAGCATTATAATTTTCAGCAATCTCATCCAGAACAGCATTATCGTTTGAATGATTATCAGGGTGATTCATTTTCCTAAATTAACAAACATATAAACAATAAGAGTCAATCCACCGTATAGACATAAACTATTACATGAGAAATTTATATTAACTTAAGAGATAAAAAATGCATCATGAAAGCATATACATAAAATATTATAATCTAAATATCTAGACCACTGTATTCCCAATTTACAACATATTAAGCTAAATATCATGAAAGCACAATCATATCTAAACCACTGTACTATAATCTAAATAGCATAAAAGCACAATAATATATATAATACAATAATAATATTAATATATTATATACAAAAAGCAAAAGGGGCTCTCGGCTCGGCATTCCCAATCTACATAAAAGCAAGCTTTCCCAATATTAACAGAGAAGGTAAAGTCATTGAATCAGTCAAAAGCAAAAGGCCCTTTAGCTTCGAAATTGAAAACAGAAAAGCAAGCTTTGCTTTCAGTTTCAGTCTTTCAAAGATGGTGGATTCTGGGAATTGAACTTCAAAATTAACAAAGTGAAAACGAAGTCGAAAGCTCTCACCAGCAGTTGCAGACGGAGACGATGGAGACGACGGAGCAGTTGGACGGAGACGATGGAGACGACGGAGCAGTTGGACGGAGACGACGGAAGTAGTTGCAGACGACAAGGACGATGAAGACGATGGAGACGACGGAGCAGTTGGACGGAGACGACGGAAGTAGTTGCAGACGACAAGTCTGATTTCTGATGTTCGAGTGAGGAAAAATAGGTAAATCCGAATTTTATACCCAAAATCGTTTTGGGTTTTAGCCAAACAATCGTTTCAGTTCAGCTAATTTGAATCAATCAGGATTCTGTGCGGATTTATAGAATTTTTTTTTCTTCTGATTATCCTCTGATTTAGTTGGAAACGTATCCGAAAAGTATGATACGCGTATCTCGACTATATGATACGCGTATCTCATCAATAAACAACGTATCCCTTCATTCCGATACGTATTGGGCGCGTATCAACATGTATCATGTGTGTATCCGTATCCCTGCGTGTCAGATACGGGATACGCTGGCTGTTACCTGTGTCCATGCATCGTAGACGTCAACATTTTATATTTATATTGCTGTATGGGAACGATGAAAGGGTAGACAATCCATCTCTAATTTGAAAACCCCAGTGCTAGTGGACTGATAAGTTGCCCTCTACGTTGGGTAATTGATGCGTCACAGGCAAGCTGATTTGTCAGCACTCAATTGTGGATTTTGTGAGTTCAGATCTGCTGTTCTACAAATCTCTCTGCCCAGCGTCTGCCCGCACTGTGGTTGTGACAAGTGTCCCATGAAAAACAAGTGTGACATTGTCACTTGCAAGCATATATTTTTGGGAGTAGAATTTTCTTAGGTTCGACTCTCATTAAAGAAGAATTTAAATCATATTATTGCTAGTTCATTATGAGACTGAGCCCACCCCCTCTTCTTTAGTGTAGATAATTAGGGCTGATTCGGTATGGGATACCGAATCGAAAACAGCATATCAAGTCTCAAACCAACTATTTTCGGGACGGAAATCTAATGACCAATCCTGAGCCAAAATACCAATATTCCCGAAGTTCAGGATTCCTGAAAAAATTTCGGTATTTCAAGATTTCTCGAAACCGAACCTACACCAAAATCCAAATCATCCATATTCAAATTGAAACCATTCGAACTTGCATTAAAACCCCATTTTAAAATCAGAGACAGTGAGTTAATCGGTGAAGATTGAAGGGAGAGAGAGAGAGAGAGAGAGAGAGAGAGAGAGAGAGAGAGAGAGAGAGTGAAAAGATAGTCAGACCCACAACTTCCTTCTGACCTAAGCCCCGCATTCGAAACCCTAAGCCTCAATTTGAAATCCTAGCCTTAATTTGAAACCCCACAGAGAGAATCGCTGGAGAGATCGGAGGTGGGGATGAAGCAGTGAGGTGCGGTGGTGGCCGGAGTGGAGAGAGTTGGTCGGAGTCAGATTGTGAGAGGATAGGTGGGTGGCTTTTGAGCTTTGAAGTTCAAATTCGAGATGAGAGACAGATAGAATTTGAGACTCTTGGTTAAGGCAGAGATGAGAGAGAGTGAGTAGGGTTTGAAGCAGTGAGGCGTCTTTAGACAGCACCCATGTGCTTTTCTGCATACTTACTTATTTTAATAATATATAATAGGCCATATAGATATGTTTGCAGTTTGCTTTATAGAAATTTAGACAGCACACAACGCATATCATGGCTTTTCTGCACACTTTGCTTATTTTAATAATATATAATATGCCCATTATAGATATTCCCAACATATATACATATATATAATATGTTTATTAAAGTTCGGTTTGGGACATGGGTACCGAATGATATTAAGATGTGAGACCGAATCCCATACCGAATAATTCGGGATCGGTTCAGTTTCGGTACTAAAATTTTTGGGATTTTTGGTTCGGTTTCAGTATGATTTCGATATGGTTTGGAATTTTCGGTATTTTTTTCTACCCTTATAGATAATATCATTTGTTAAAAAAAAAACACAATTTAGAATTGTGCCACGTATTTAATGAGCTTTATTTTATTTGTTCAAACTCAATTGAATCAACAAACCGAGCACACCAAGTTTTTCCATCAAATGCTCGAACCTTTTCAACACTGACGGAGCGAGAAGATGGCCAACGTGGCTAGCGTGTGGAAGAGAAGAGGAAGGATTATTTAACAAGAGTAGTAAGAAAAAAAAATAAGGCCCATTAAATATGTGGCACAACTCTAAATCATTAGATTTTTTTTTTCAACGATTTTGATTGAAAGGAAGAGATGAGAGAGGAGATAAATAGAAGGGGAGACAATCCAAGTTCATATTTTTGTTGTGCAACAAGGCTAATGTGGACCTACTATTGGTACCATTCAGTACCAGCATTGTACCTAACATAACCGTCCGGGTTCAACACACATTGTGGCACAAGCCCTAGAGTTTCATCCTAGTGCAAATTTTTTATTAGCGAGACTAATGTACTATTAGTAGTGATTAGCCAACCACGTAACCCTAGCAGTTTGGGTTCAATACTATTGGGTACTGCTAATAATATTAATATTGGGGTTGCGTGGCTCGCTAATCACTCATTGACTTGTTTACGAGTCTGGTCAATATTAATAAAACCAAGTCGAACTCAAGCTGCATTGATACTATATTGCTATCGTCACAAAATAAGGTTTCATCATTTCTGCTTGTGTATACATTGGAAGAAAAGTTAAAAAGACACAAATCAAAAACACCAAATTGATATCAACACATTGTTGCACAGCACCACATTCCGTTCGTCCGAAAATTTTCACTAAGTTAACAACAATAAAGTTTATGGGATTAGTATTTGATCAAACCCAAGCTCTTGAGCCATGGCAACACCTCCCCCAATCCTTCTTTCAATCCTCTAGGACTGTAACCCAGCTCGGCCTCTGCCTTATCGCACGAATACGCCCACTGATGCCTCAAAACATAAACAGTCTGCACCCACATAAAACACCACACAACAAAATCAAAACCAAAATTTCAAGCATATACAGAAAAATTCCATGCGTAGGACGTCCGGACGCACATTAATACTATCTACATAACAAAATGTTCAATAACATGCTAGTACGTTTTGTTGGTGACAATAATATCGACACATTATTGATGCCATATCGAGAAAGAACGAAACAAACTGACCGGCGGACTAATCAGGGGAAGCTTCCCAGTAATCCGAGAGAAAAGAACAGACGCCCATCCGTACACCTCAATCAGCCACAATGGGATCCCAAATTTCGGCCTGCCGGTTTGCGTGATCACCGCCGCCACATCAAAAACGTGCTTAAACGATGCGTTTTCGCCTGTCAGCAGATACCTCTCACCTGTTCGACCTTTTGCCATTGCTCTGATATGGCCCTCTACGACGTCGTCCACATGGCTAAACGAATACCTGTCGTTCCCGGAGCCAATGTACCCCGGCAACCGGCCGTTGAACCGCTCGACGATCAACCGAGCGACGACGTTGCCGGCGGTGAGTTTTCCGGGGCCGTAGATGACTCCGGGATAAAGAAGCACCAACGGCAGCTCCTCTTGCTGCGCGGCTCGCAGAGCGATTTTATCGGCGGCGGCTTTCGATCTCTCGTACTCCGTGCAGAAGAACTTCTCGTGATGGACCTGCGTCTCGTCAGCGACGCCGCCGTCGGTTGATCCGAGCGCGAAAAACGACGACGTGTAAATGATTTTCTGTACGGTCTTCGTCTCCCGGACCGCTCGCAGCACGTTCTTCAATCCCCCGACGTTGACCTAAAGGAATCGGAAGTAAAAATTGACCTAATTTCATGAATCGAATTCGCAAAAAGTTCAACATTGGATTCAATTTAGGGTTTTGGAGAATTGGGAGCTTACGGAGAAGAATTTGGAGGGGTCGGGAAGCCAGGGCTCCACGACGGCGGCGGCGTGGAAAACGAGGTCGCAGTTGTAGAAGGCAGAGAGGAGGGAGTCGTAGTCGGTGACGTCGCCGTAGACAAGCTCGAGGGAACCGTTACTGGTGGATGAGTGTGGAGGAAGGGAGGAGAGGTCGCTGGTGGGGCGGACCAGGGCCCGGACGGAGTGGCCTTGTTTCAGTAGCGCGTGGCATAATCTCCCGCCTAAGTAACCGGAGGCGCCGGTGACCAGTATCTTCATGTCTGATCAAAGTGATCGTCTGCGGGTGTGTCCAAGTGAAGAAGATTACTGTTTTGACTCTTGAAGAAGAAGAGTTGGTTGATTCTTGATTCCAGTTCAAGGGAGTCCATTTGCGTGCCAAATAAAAAACTATTTTTCTTTATATTATCTTTTTTTTTTCACTCAAAATTGCATTCATTTACAATCAAGGTATTAAATATCTATAATATCTCGATATTTTCATCAAAATTTCTGTGTTTTTGGGACTACCGATATTTCCGATGTCATCGATATTTCAGTGTTTTTTAAATTTTTATATTTAAAAAAACACCAAGGGGATTCGAACCCCTCCCATTTTTCTCCTTTAACACATTGACCACCATATTACTTATGTTTTTATGAAAATATGTTAAAATATTTACATATTTTCTACACTCACAATGTTTGCCAGCTCGCAATATAATTAACTTAAATTAGTTAAATCCATCATGCAATGCATTTCCTTCCAATTTTTTGTGATAAACTAATAGATAATTGACTAAATAAACATCCTGCAAAGTTTCAATAAAAATTTCCAAGTTTTTCTTACAATTTATGTGGTTTTTATTCAATTTTTATCGATATCGATAATATTCCGATATTTTCATCGAAATTTTCGTGTTTTTAGACTACTGATATTTCTAATATTATTGATA
Source organism: Crataegus laevigata (assembly GCA_963580275.1). Classification (NCBI taxonomy): domain Eukaryota; kingdom Viridiplantae; phylum Streptophyta; class Magnoliopsida; order Rosales; family Rosaceae; genus Crataegus; species Crataegus laevigata. Next base: position 9,212,421 of record OY756949.1, read on the forward strand.
TTTAATACCTTGGTTACAATACAATTACTATGAGCACAAACCAAACTTAAAAGAAAGAATGTTGTTTGATAATCATCTAGGTTTTAGGTCCTTTTTTATACATTAATTCTGAAAAAAAAAAATCAGTCAAATTAGATTTAATCGTTTGGTTAATGTTTTTCAAGATTTCACTATTTACGTGAGACATATAATTGCATATTGGTTAATATTTTCAAAGTATTAAAAAGTTATTATTATTATTTTGTTCAAATAGTGACAGTTCATATGTTCGAATCTCGTGAATAACAAATTTGATATCAAATTAATTTGTTCATTGTGTGACTAGTCGAACTCTCCTTCTCTTTAGTGTAAAATATATCGTTGTACTAAAAAAAATAAAGAGGTATTTGTTGATTTTCTCTTGAATTTGTAAGGAGCAGTTAATTTCTCTCATGAACTTTACTTTTAGCCAATTACCCATGAACTTTTATAATTGATCAATTTCTTTTTGAACTTTAATTTTAACTAATTACCCAACATATTGTTTTTTTTTTAATTCTTATCCTCTTCTGTTAGTTCACTTCGTACATTTTTTTTGTTTAAATTTTAGGGTTTACAGGAGAAATTAAAGTTTAAGTAAAAATTGACCAATTAAAATTTCAGACGGATAGTCGATTAAAATTAAAATTCAAAGGATTAATAGCCAATTATAAATGTTTAGGAGGATAATAGCTAGACCAAAATTAAAATTTAGAGAAAAAATTAACATCTTCTTAATGGCCTGTTCATGCCATGTCTTCAACAGCACTATACGAAGAGACATTATTTTGCTAATACATTCTTTCTTTCTTTTTTACATTTACAACTTCCTCTAAAGCCTACAGGTTGTTCAGTGTCAGTGAACTGAGTCACTCTACATTTTTTATGCCGGAGAAGGAGATCATCACCAGCTTATCCTCCTTATTCCAAAAAGAAAGCAAGAAATGAAGAAATGAAGAAATAAATATGAAAACTTGATATCTCTTGAGCCGGATTATAATCTTGATCGACGGATGCACTTGATTGGATTAAAGGGGGCATGTCGTCTTCTTGAAGCGAGTGAGCTGCCATTCCCGTTCAAAGAGCCCGATGACGGCTTTATATCCCAATCCTCAACAGTCTTCGGAACACAGACGTCGAAAAGGATCTGCCCAAGAACCCCGTGGACATTCATGCTTGGAGTTGGCGGGTTATGCACGTGAATTATCCCTTCCTTGCGTTCTTCCTGCATGGACCCAACATCTCTACCTCCCCCATACTCCATTGACACAGGCGTGGTGAAGAAGTGATCGCTTGAGGCCAGAGTGACTCCTCGAAACCCATTTGAGCCTCCCACCGCTTTACTAATGCTACTCATTGGTTCATTGTCGATGATGTCATCTTGCGTTGCCAGCATGCCCAATGTTTCTCCTTCCAGCCGTCTAATTCTTTGAGAATAAACTCCTGCTGCTTTACCAAGGAGCTCGTTTACAGCAACTTTGTAATCAATTGGATAACGCCTGTAGTGACCTGTGAGTGAAGAATTGAATCAAGTTTTACGATTTTAGAATCTTTAGGTGATGCTCGAAAAGAGGAAAGAACATGAATAAATAAGAATTTGGGGAGGAGAATACTAAACTGTAAATTTAATAACACAGTACAGTTGAAAGCTCTAGAAGGAATAGCATTTGTTATAAATAGCCTTCGAGTTTTAAGTTTAGAAGCAGACCTACGTGAGGAGAGTCATTCCATTTTACTAGTTTAATATCAGCCCCAAGTTCTTGTAAGCGTCGTGAAAAATTATGGATAGCTTGATAGGGAGCTAGATCGTCATTCTCCGAGCATAAGATGAGATACGGGGCCTGCATGCCCTGCGTAAGAATCATAAAGAATAAATGGGAGAGAAATAAAATGAGATTTTTAAATAGCAGACAACCTGGAGTATATTTCGTTACTCACAACGGTGGAGTAGAGAGTCTGCCAGTACTCAGCACGCTGTGACTCAAACCTGTTGAGAAAGAGCGCATCGAGCCCAGATGCAATGCTATGCGCCATCCAGGATGCAAATCTTGGTGGCTTAGATATTTTCAGGACACTTGGATGAAGAACAAATTTAGCACCCAGATCACAAGTAAAGTCCACAGGACTCGAATCATAGATGTGGCCGGCAATACAGTCTTTAACTAGTCGGCAATCATCCTTCAGGCCAGAAAGTTGACAATCGAAAAGATTACAAATGATCGAAACTGATGTTCATAACTTTCAAAACTGTAAGAACTAGTCAAAGACTCAAAATGGAACACCCTATATTGCCTCTGACATATAGAATCATTAATAATTACCTAACATTTGTTTGTTAAGTTATCATTAGTGAAATGTGAAAGTAAGAAAAAAAGTATACCAGATTCAATTTTGCTTCACAAGTTCCCTCAATAATCTGCACAATACGAAAAACGCAGTCAATACTTATCCTCAATCAATTGAAGGCTACTTTACGTGACCAGTGAAATCCTTTTAACATTGAAAATAAAAATAAAATATGAAGCATTAAGAAGTAAAAGGAATTTACCTGAAGAACTTTTAGCATACAGGCTTTTGGACCACCAGAAAAAGAAGCGAAGACCACTGGGCAAGGCTTAATCTTCAACTCCTGTATTTCATATAAAAAGCAAAGTGGTAATTGGTTAACTTTACTCAGGAAAATCAATTAAACAAGATCTACAGTCTCTCTGAACCTATTGTTGGATAACTGTAATAAAACTGACCTCAACAAGTTCATTTAGAATATCCGTCGCTATAGCTGTAGCCTTCTCGGGGAAGAACCTGCACAAATCATGTATATCAAACCTTAATCCAAAATCAAAATGATGCAATTTCTAATTGAATGATTGCGGGAACAAGAACAGACAAATCCAAATATAATAACTCAAGTTCTACAAATACAAATTACAAAATGTATTCTACGAGTTCTTTTGAGCTTTGGAACAATTGAAGATTGCAATTTGGAGCGAATTATATCATCACAGGGAGACGATATAAAACAACCGTGTACTTCGTAATTCCTCCTGAAACATTCTCGTACAAATACAATAGAATTATTCTTTCAACACAATTTACGGCAGTACTTCCTCTGTAACATGCCTGCTGCCAAGAATGTGTCCTTAAATACTGCCAACCAGTATAAAAGTTGCAAGCTGTCGAAATACTATATCTACTCCACAACTTCCGCATACATCAAAAAACTCAACATTCATCCAATACAATTTCTACTCTGCTGTCAAAATACTATTTATGCAGCTCCATTTCAAAGAACTCCACAAAGCAGGACAGTCTGTCAATTTTTTTTGGATGAATGTCAACGCTGGAACTCTATGGCTTATGGAGTGTTGCTGTAAATATAATTCTATTTTGGGTGATCCACATTCACTTTACAAGGCTAGTACTGCAATTTAGCTCGCCACCCCCATCATAAAACTACTAAACCCAGCAATAATGGCAGCTTCATGCAGCTGCCTAACCTAACCCTGATTTCATTAAACCAAGGAAAAGGGCAAAGGGGGGCTCAAAAACATTTCCCACACAAAATCTGTCAAATAAGGAAACATCAGTTACCACAAACTAGCTCCAGCTACCGCTAAATTAACCACAATAACTCACTAAACACTCAAAATATTAAGCAACCAATTTCCTCCAACGACACAAAAAGGCAAAGCCATTAAGTGATTAACCAAAACACGTCAAGCCCAACTGGGAACAAAAGCAAAAGCAAAAGCAGAAACTTGATAAGAACAACATCTCCAAGTCAGCGTAAAAATCGAACAACAACTTACATATTGAGAAATTGGGAGTGGCAGACGAGTGAGTTCCAACCTAGAGACGAGTAGAGCTCCACGAAGCTCTTCAGCTGCCACTCCTGGCTCGACATCCACGCAAACACCACCACTATCCCTTCAATCCCATCGCTCCGCGGCTCCTTCCTCCCCCAATAGCACTGACCCCCGAGCCCCCACATCTCCTCCTCCTCCACTGCCGCGGCGCCCAGCAACCCAACCTTTTCTGCAGAATTCTCAGAACTCGAGCTGCAAAAAGCTGACTTTTCGAATTGGATTTTTCTGGAAACTGCAGACGATTATTGGGTTGGAGTTCAATTCGATCAAACGGATGAAGAGATGGAGGGTGTGATTATCTGGTTTCCGTCCCAAGTAAAAAGCTTGCAGCTTTCAGGCGCGGGGAATGGAATGGGCGTTTTGCCAGCTTTGGACTTTTTGGACTTTCTGCTAAATTAGAGAGACAGAGAGCGCTCGCTCGGCTACATGTCGCCACCAAAAAGCGTGCCTAATCCAGTCAGTTTGAGCCGTCAATTACGGAAATACCCTTTCTTCATACGTTGGTTTAGTCTTACAAATGATATTAACACTAATGTGAAGAGACTAAATATACTAAATATTTTTTTTAACAAATGATATTATCAACACTAATGTGGAGAAGAGTTGGCTTAGTCTCACAATGAGTTAGCAATAATGTGGTTCAAATTCGTCTTTGGCGAGACTCTAATATAAGATCTCTTACTTACAAACGAAGAAAAATATTTCTAGACTAAAATACTAAATGGCAGGGAGATCAAATATTTTAAACTAAATTTGCAAACCAAATAATGTGGTTTTAGATGATTGAATTATTAATTAGGTGTCGATTAACATATTTATTTTTTATTGATAACACATCATTTAATTTACAAATTTAATTAAAAAAACTGAACCAGCCTAGCATTACTCAGACCCATACCCTTTTTTGTGTTTGATATTTTTGGGGGAGATTAATACGGGTTGTAATGTTGTTTGACTACTTGTCGTTTTCTTTGAGAGGTCCGGTCCATCTCCATCCGGCTTGGTTGGTTTTCTGTTGAAGTAAATGTTAACAAATCTAATTTGTCCTTTGTCCCTTTCATTTGAGCTACATTTTCAACTCACTTTCACCTTACTGGATTCTCTTTCGGATAAGCTCTGAAATGAAAAGAAATGCTGGAATGTCAACAGGCGTATATTACTAAATTCAATTCACTCGACTAAATAGTACCCATTTTCAAGTGCCAAAGTCACTTTTTCCTACTTGAATGGGCAAAAGCTCCCGCTTTTAATATTTTAGAAAATTTAACAAAAGCGTACTTGAACATCAAATTAATAGTCCATAGAGGAATTCGGCAGAATTTACCAAAACTAAAGAGGCTGATTGACACTCTTTTCATCATCCTATATTTTAAACTCTCCCCAGTCTCTTCTACACACAAAATGCTCTCTTTAGATATAAAAATGAAACCTCCCGCCAAAGTTTAAAATATCCATAATATCCCGATATTTCCATCAAAATTTCCGTGTTTTTAGACTACCGATATTTCTGATGTCATCGATATTTCAATCGAAATTTTCGTGTTTTTTAAATTTCTATATTTTAAAAAAAAACACCAAAGGGATTCAAATCCTTCCCATTTTACTCCTTCAACACTTTGACCATCATATCACTTATGTTTTTGTGAAAATATGCTAAAATATTTACATATTTTCTACTCACAATGTTTGCCAGTTCTCTATATAATCAATTTAAATCAGTTAAATCCATCATGCAATGCATTTCCTTTTAATTTTTTGTGATAAACTAATAGATAATTGACTAAATAAACATCTTGTAAAGTTTCAATAAAAAATTTTAAATTTTTCTTACAATTTCCGTAATTTTTATCGATAATATCCTGATATTTCTATCAAAATTTTCATATTTTTGAATTACCGATATTTTCGATATCATCGATATTTTAAACCTTGCCTCCTGCACAGTGCAGAGCCGCACATGATACGAGCACGTGAGAAGAGGATAGTACACGTTTCGATGCACTTTAGTCACTTTTTAAGCAGGGCGTGAAAATTTTGGATTATTGCCACTTGTATCAGGACATAAAATCCACATAATTTTGAAAGACCGAGTAGTTAAAAAACAAGTCATTGACTCAGGTCCGCTAGCAGTTTTTCAAGTGCCTCATTTGTGAGAGGGATGTGCAAGCAATCCTGGCCATCAGAATTCCTTTTGGTCTTCACCAACTCATGATCTTTGAATTCCGTCAAATGGGAGTTTAGCGTAAGCTGGCTGCTCACGAGGAACCGCTCTCGACAGGTTGCGTACAGATTGTCAATCGGCATCCCTTAACAACACACAAGTTATCAGATAACGGATGGAACGGATTATAGAGGTTAAAGCTCCAAGAGTTAATATAGGCCGTATAGCTACTTACCTTCTTCGTTCGAGTGGGAAAGTTGATATTCTGCAAGAACTTTGAACACGCTCTGAGCGTTGGATGTCAAACTCTGCAAAACAATTGTAGCACCTTTGGCACTTTGGGTGGTATTTCCATGTGCAAGAATCAGTGGAATGAGCATTCCTTCGACCTTGTATGGCGCAAAGGTAGGAACGTGATGCCAACACCAGTTGAATTGTGTGTGAACCATCTTCTTGTCCCACACTATTAAATGGAAAGAAGGTGTGATTAAACTTGATGACGTATGAAGTTTTCGTCTTGCAGAGTAACAAAAAACGGTTTTCTTCTTTAGTTCTATTTTTACAAAGACATAAGAGGCAAAGTTTCAGGATCCAACATTAGTCAGTGACTCAGAACCCGATATAACAAATTATAACAAGAATAGACTTACAAAGAGGTGCATTGACATGATCGATAGAGGCCACAATGCAAATATGAGAACAAGAAGCAACTCGTGCAAGACACTGTTGGGTTTCGGAGTCCCTTAATCCAGGTCCATCAATGTTGTGAATGACAACACATACTATACATTCATTTGTCGTATCTTCCGATTCATCCAAAAATGCAAGAAGATCATCCATGGACCTAGAACTAAATGGTTGTTGCACTTTTGAGGAGCTTCTGGAAGGAGTCCCTTTGGTTTTCAATTGATCCCACAGAAGTTCAGCTAAGGCTACCACAACCTACATTGCAAACATTAGATAACATGTTAACGGACATGGTAATGTTTGTTTTAGCTTCGACCCTATCCCCTTATCTTCTTTCCATATTATGTCATATTTTCAGACGACAAGGAAGATGGGTTAGGCTGCTTTTGGAGACAACCTACATGAGACAAAGGTGATCCGCACATTGTTCATAAAGTTTATAGCAGAATACATACAATATACTAGGCCAGGAAAACCCGGTAAATCAAATTCTTATTGCCAATAAGATAAAACCACACAACAGGAAAATGTAGAATAATCGCATGTTGCTTTGGATGTGGAATAGTAGCCCATATAAATATTACCTGTTTTATATTTATTCCCTGAAGATAGCCGTTGACAACAAGCACAGAATAATCCTTCAACGATGTCGAAGCAAAATCTTCAAGCAAGGCCTTCTTAGATCCAAATCCATACATAAGAAGGCCAAGGCCACATCTACGAACAATATAGTATAATAACATTAAAATAGCATAACATTAGTAAATAGCAGACTTCAAGTCCAGAACTCAATCAATTGCATATAATGCAACTCCTTGTAGCAAATACTAATCCAAATGCTTACAGAAGAATGCATGAGGGCACTCATTGCCATTGGTGAAAAAACTCCGATGCCAAATGTGGTCGATGATATAATTAAGTACCATAAAGCAGTATAATTTGTAGCATATGCAGCCAGAAAGATCATTATGTTCTCATTTCGCAGTAAAATTAAGTCGAAAATCCATCCAATTTGAACATTAGATGCCGAAAAACGGATATGAAATGAAAAATCAACAAACCCAATTGAAATAACAGCGTTTCAAATATTTCCAGTCAATCTACAAGCCAGTGGAATACCTCAGTTCAAACGCCCATTCTGGGTACGAACTCTTGTAACTGTTCATCAAATCCTTCACCTCTTTCTCATGTTTGGGTTCGATTTGAGCTGCCGCCGCAACCAGTTCCTGCCAAAGTTTCAAGCTTTAACAAGATTAACAACAAAAAATGGAAGATTATGAAAGAATTGAATTCGAGCCGGCGGTACCTGTTCATCGACGATATCGATATCCGAGAGCTTAGATTGCGATTTCTTGCCGGAGCCGCGGAGCTCCTTTGCCAGAAAGTAGTTTCTGGAGAACCCAAATTCTTCGTTCTCGTCGTCGTTCATCTCCATGGCTTTGATCTCGATCTAAGTGCAGCCCCCAAATTGGTCCGAGTCTCAGAGGGCGTGTGCCCTAGTAACTAGTAAAGCTACCAGTTCTTGATTTTCCCGCCATTTTAATCTTTCGGAGCGAGTAACTAGACATGGGCCGAGTCCGGCCTATTGGGCCACTTATACTGTTTCCCCTTGTAAGCCCTATGATTGTTTTAGTTGCTTGTCTAACGGCTTGTTTAGATTAGAGCTACTTGGCTACTTGAATTAGGAGAATCATTAGTTGACGATTTATAAAATTTTGTGTTTATGATCGCAATTTTTTTATATTATAATCACTCTAAATAATTCACCTTTGCAAAAATAATTTAGAATTAAGGTCATTTAGTTATGTACTTGTATAAAAATAGATAAGTGGAATTGGTAAAAGCATTACGAACCATTTATGCACGATTCTAATTATAAGCATAAAGCTCTACGATTTGAACATGAAAAATTTCATGTTAGATCTCACATCGCCCAAGGGAGTGATCCTTATATGTATATTCCCATCTCTACCTAACACGAGACCTTTTGGGAGCTCACTAGTTTCGAAGTTCATCGGAACTCTGAAGTTAAGCGAGTAGCGCGTGAGAGCACTCCCATGATGGGTGACCCACTGGGAAGTTCTCGTGTGGGTTTCCAAAAACAAAACCGTGAGAGTGTGGTCGGAGCCTAAAGCTGACAATATCGTGCTACAACGGAGGTCAGGCCTGGGATGTGGTGGACCTCAGGTTGAGATGTGACAATTTGGTATCAGAGCCAAACCTTGCCCATGGTGTGCGATGAGGACGTTGGGCCCCTAAAGGGGGTGGATTGTTAGATCCCACATCGCCTAGGGGAGTGATCCTTATATGTATATTCTCATCTTTACCTAGCACAGGGTCTAGCACTCCCATGATGGGTGACTCACCGGGAAGTTTTCATGTGAGTTCCCAAAAACAAAACCGTGAGGGCATGGTCGAGGCCCAAATCGGACAATATCGTGCTACGGCAAAGGTCGGGCCCAGAATGTGGTGGACCCCGGGTCGGAATGTGACATTTCAAGTAAGAGTTTCTACTTATTTTTTAGTAGCCAACCATTGTTCTTTATTATAAGCACATTGAACTTTTTATTATAAATTTATGTTTATTGGAAAAATATTTGCACGAGTCATATACATTTTTAAGTGAAACAAATTCATATAGGGCTTGTTTGAGAAGTGCCTTTAAATACTGGAAAGAGTTTTTAGAAAAAAAAATGTTTTTGAAACCAATCCTTAATAAAAAAATAAAAATAAAAACAAGTTAATCTTGGAAATTTTTTAAAAGTGCTTCCTTCAAGAATCACCGGTTATAAGCTTCTTGAAGGAAGCACTTCAATTGGTTTTGGAACTAACTAAAAAATATTTTCTTTAAAAGCCCTTTCAGTCGTCAAAAATCATTTTTCAAACGAGCCCATATTGTGGGCTTACCGATTGATAGGTCCATATTAATTCTTAAATAATAAGGTTTAAGTGTCATAATCTGTAACATCCCACATTGCCAAGATGAGAGGATCCCGTAAGCCTTATATGTATATTCTCATCTCTACCTAGTATAAGGCCTTTTGGGAGTTCACTGGCTTTGGGTTCCATCGGAACTCCGAAGTTAAGCGAGTTTAGGCTAGAGCAATCCCAGGATGGGTGACCTCATGGGAAGTTGCTCGTGAGTTCCCAGAAACAAAACTGTGAGGGCGTGGTCGGGGCCTAAAGCGGACAATATCGTGCTATGGTGGAGTTAAGCCCGGGGTGTGGTGTGACAATTTGGTATCAGAGCCTCCCTGGCTGGAAGTGTGCTGACGTGGACGTCGGGCCCTTATGGGGGTGGGTTGTAACATCCCACATCGCACAGGGGAGAGGATCATGTAAGCCTTATATGTGTATTCTCATCTCTACCTAACACGAGACCTTTTTGGAGCTCACAGGCTTCGTGTTCTATCAAAACTCTGAAGTTAAGCGAGTTTGGGCTAGAGCCATCTCAGAATGGGTGACTTCCTGGGAAGTTGCTCGTGACTTCCTAGAAATAAAACCGTGAGGGCGTGATCGGGGCCCAAAGCGGACAATATCGTGTTATAGTGGAGTCGAGCCCGGAATGTGGTGGTGGCCCGGGCCGAGATATGACATAATCCTCCTAATTATAAATTATCAAATAAAACTATGGCACATCACATCTTTCATTGTTGTATAAAATGAAATACATGCACGTAGCTTGATGGATAGGGATATATAGTCATAAATTAAAACAAAATTAATTATTAATTGAATACTAATCACAATTTAAGTAAATATATATATTTGTTAAATTAATTCTTGACATAGATGAAATATTGTTTTTGGACTCGGATGACATTGAAGTTCAAATCAACAAGGTTAAAGATTAGGTTTGGTTCCAACAACAAAAAAAAATAAAATAAATGATTGTGTTTGCTATCCTGTTAATAATTTGATGTACCTAACCCCTATTAATTTTGATAGAGTAACATTTACATTTTTTGTTCTCACAATTAATGTGCATTGTTTCTAACTTTTATGAAATTATGAGTTTGATTTAGACTGATTTGAACTAAAATAATTCAAGTCATACAAGTTGTATCGGAATAACACTAATACCTTCAATGATGTATAATTTTATTTTAAAATGTTTTCAAACTAATTTTTATAAAGTGAGACTCTTCTAACACTTCATGTTTTTAATACAATATTTTATATTATTGGTCCATATTAACGATAAACTATGATGGTGAGATGATGGAGTCTCACGTTTGTGATTGTAATAGTTCCATACCATTCCTCACAAATCCATTACTTCTTCTAAAAGAAAACGTAGGAGCTGCACCCACGGCGCACGTTAGCGCAAGGCACAGGAGACAAGGGAAAGAGGTTGATTAAGCTATCCCACCACTACCGAGCAAACACCAACAATCACGGAATCATCTGATAAAAACACCATAATCATCACTATCGTCCTAACCTTAAGGCTTAATCCCCCCTGGGCAGACCAGGCCACTCATTCTTCATTAACCTTAATCATTGTCTTCATCCCTTCCTTAATCCTAATTACGACGACGGCTTTGCGTTAATCTCACGAAATCGCAGCAAATAAGGCAAGACAAGAAAAACCCAGAAGCCAAAAGCACTCATTCCACTGCTGCGTTGGAGCAAAAGACGACCTGGGTCTGTCGTCGGCAGAGGCGAGGCTTTGAAAATTTTGGGCTTTTGGGTTTTTGATCTGGGTCTGGCTCCGATCGATCTGTGAGGTCGGCGGATATGGTGGGATGAAGGAGAAGAGACGAAGGCATGGCTCGGGTAGGAGGAGAATGGGGATTTAAAAGTAGAGGGAAATGGGCTTTTTCGTACAAGAAGACCACTCTCATCGTTTGCTCCATTAACATTGCTGTTGCTCTCTATGTTCTTCGCTCTCTCTACGCTTCTCTCTACATCTACTCCGATAAAGATACACGCCCCAGTACGTCTCTCTCTCCCTGTCTAACTCTCTCACTAGCTTCTGTAAATCTTGGTTCTTTGAATGATCCCCACAAGCTGTTTGAGGTATTTTGGAGAGAACCCAGTTGGGAATTTAGCTTGTTGTTTGATGAGTTTTGTTTAAATTTTGTTGCTTTGGATTATCCACTAACTGTTTGAGGTCTTTTCGAGAGAACCCAGTTGGGATTTTTTGAATTTTTCGACGTTGAATCCTGGTTTAATTGAGGGAATGTTTTCTTTGTGTATTGGTTCAGCTTTTGAGTACACTCCGGATCAGATTAAGAAGATGGAGGAATCAGTTCGGATTCGAAAAGCAGCTGAACCGGTTGAGCTAATTAGATTGGTAAGATATGCATTTTGAGCTTTCTCTAGTGGTTGGTAGATCTGTTAGATTGAATCGGTAGAACAATATGCTCCGAGTCTTTTTAATTTAATGGATGACTATTCTGTTGTGTTCAAAAGGTAAAGGCAATTAAGAAGGAGCTTTACAGAGAGGCAGCGGTCGAATTGCCACAGCCTTTGAAGCTGAAGATGACTAATGAGATAATTGATAGGTTGAAAACCTTGAGGCCCAACGCAAATATTACTGAGCAAAGAGGTCAATGCAGCTCAATTTTATTTTCTTTAGCTCACCTCTTTTTGTTATCTGCATTTCAAGCAAATCTTTTGTTGAATTAGAATAGTTAATAGCTATACAATATCAAGTCTGAAATCTTGTATAAGAGGTTTAAAACGTAATTCACCTTACTGTGACATTCAACTCTGTCTTGAAATAGATATGATTATGAATTTATCTTTAAACTTTGTTGATTTTAGTTTTTGTTTCTGAAACTAAAATTTATCGAAGCTATCGAGTGGTTCTTTAATACTGTCACATTAAGATTGAATGAAGTGTACTGTTCTCTTGAGCAACTGTACAAGTTTCGGTAAAGGAGAAATCCAAAGACTTCATAGCATTAGTTTAAATCCCTAATCATAAGGCTTTTATGTTTTACTATAAGTTCATTTTCTGTTTGTGTGTGCTTTCCCGTTATCTATTTCTGTATGGTATTGTATCAGATTCATTGTATGGTAGGTTTCCAGCGTCCAATATTTCAATTACTTGTTTCAACTTTCAGAGGAAATTATCCGTTACATATTCAGAAATAGTATATTTTAGGACTGAAGGTAAGAACACAGGTTAAAGTGAAGCTTAGGTAGATTTCACGTGAAAGGATGTAGTGTCTGTTTTGTCTCTAGAAAAAAATGTTTCCTGGTATTCTGGTAGCATGTAAAGTTTCTCTAGATTTTATGACAAACCAGATCATTGTAAGGAAGGGATTGCTTTAGGCATACTCTGTATTTCTGTAAACACTAAAAGAAATTGTAACGCAATAGAGTAAACACTTCTAGTTTAATGTGGCTTTTTTTTTCTTTTTTTTTTTCCTCTGGTGCCGTGTTTCTTTCTTTGGGTAGGTGGTGCATGATGACCTGGATAACTGTTGTTTCAGTTAACTTTGGAATTACTCAATTTATCATGTGACTTAAGTGGGGTCAATATTGATGGTCATTTTTAGTAAGATTGGCAATAGTTTAGATATGTGAGTATCTTGCATGTTATAGAACCCAGGTATGTTCCAGTTAAGGTATTGAGTGCTTTTTCACTCGTACATTACAAGTTTACAACATATTCTCTCATTACTTTTAGTAATTAACTTATCATGTTGATGCTGGTTGCTTAAATAAACAGAAGAAGTTGAAAGATGGTGCAAGGAAAAACTAAAAGAAGCTAAGCAGTTGGCAATTGAGACCGAGGCTTCAAATTCAACAATCCTTCATGAGGAAGCAGGTATGTTCATTATTTGTGAACTAGGTGTGGCTACTTTTTAGGATTCAATAACTTAAATGATGCAGCAGTCTGAACGGTTGTATGATTGTTTTGACAAACTCTGATGTTTACTGTTCTGATTTTGTTTTCTATAGAAATGCTAGTAAAAGCTTTGGAATCTGATTGGACTTGGCTTTTGGAAGACATGGGCCTTTGGATTCCTGCTGAAATTCATAACACGGAACATCATGATAAACCTGAGGGTGAAGAAGACGATTTAGGTAATTCATCAATTTCTGCTCCATGCCCTTCTCTCTATCATTAGACAAAAGTAATCTTTTATTTTCCTTTACAAAATAAAAAGAAAAAGTGATGATCCTTGTCTGGTAGTTTTGAGAAGTTTACTCATTCGGATAGTGGAAACTTATTCCATATGTTGAATGTACGTATTCGTTTGTTTTTCTGTAGACGAAATTTTGCCTGGCAGGCCGCTTCCTCCTGAATGCCATGCAGAAGTTCATACAGATTATGATGGTGCTGCTGTAAGATGGGGGCTTAACCACCACAAAGATAGTGCAGCTGACTGTTGTCAGGCTTGCTTGGACCAAGCTAAACGTGCCAAGCCTAATGAAAAGAGATGTAATATATGGGTTTACTGCCCGTCAGAAACTGGTTGCCATTCTCCAGATATCTACGAGCATAAACTTGGAGAATGCTGGCTTAAATACGTAAGAAATAAACAACCCTTTCATTACAATTTATATATAATCTGATTTTATTGCATTTTGTTCGTGATTATGTTGCTCCAGTGAGTCTAATGTTTCTTGTTTTCAATCATCAAATTGCAGGCAGAAACGCCTAAACTTAATTTTAAGGACAAGTATTCTGAATCATATAGAGGCCGCCATCCATCTGCACCACTTCTTGTTCCTTGGGCCTCTGGCATTGTTGGTGCACGTTAGGGTTTCGCCACTCCCAGCAGAAAAGGACAAACCCTTGTCATGGTAACTTGACCTGCAAAGGCTTACCATGTTCTGGAATCATCACAAAGCACACGAACGAAGGTAACTTCAGTGGAATATGTAATCATAGTCTCCCTTGGGTTATATACTTTAGTTCCGTTTAAATTGTTTATTGAAAAGTAGAAGAAAATAGGGGGAATTTTTGAAGAGAGGAAAATGGAGCGACTGAAGGTTCAGGGTACGCTCCATGCTGCTTGTTTGTTCACAAGTCATTTTTTGTAATACGGATTGTCATGGTGTATGGCGCCGATGATTCAAGGTAAAGAAGTCCGGGTCGGAGGCATAGTGAGGTTTGTCGTTAGACGTTGAAACTCTCCCCGCGAATGAACGAGGGATATGAATTTCTGTCTCTGAACGTTGTGTAATACTCTCTAATTCTTTGGATCAATACATAATGCTCTGTGTCTTTAAAAGTAGGAGTACAAAGTTTTCAGTTTCTTGTTGCTCAAGTATCGTTTAGCTTGTAATGCTCGTCAATTGTATAAAGGACAGTTCTAAATAACAAAAACCTGAACAAACTAGTTTTTGAGAGAACCTCGACGGTACAAAGGAGGATGAACAAATTTATGAAGTAGGGAACAAAAGTTCTTTATACTAACGAAGTGTTTGCTAAAATTACCTAGAAGAGTTTGCGCGATTATTTTAGGTTGGAGAATTGGGTGTTTTTGTAGTGAAGGTGTTTTGAGTTAGTTGGACGATAAAACCACCGTACTAAACAAATACTTTTTCCTGTAAGTGGTTATGCTGGCAAATGATTTTATCTAAACGGTATAGTGCTTTGTGAATGAATCATCTGACAGACTTCTTCACAAAGCGTTTCGTGAACCACAAGTACATTTAGGAATTGCATTTAAAATGATTGAAATTGTTTTTCATGAAAATACTTTTGGAACTAATTCTTTATAACAATACAATATAAGTGAATTTTGATAAGGCAGTTAAATTGCTTCATACAAGAAGCATACATAACTGATGCTCCTTTCAAATGGACTTTAAGTGCTTTTAAAATCCAAACTACTGTCACCCAAAAAAGGGTTTATGTTGCAGTCTTATTGAATTAGGAATGTGGTTGTGTAAATCCTAGTATATCTATGAGTATCTTGTAGTTACCTATTAGGAGTTGATTATCTATTGAGAGATGTAATCCAAAAAGGATAAGGATTCTACCTATCATACTACTATAAATAAAGGCATAAAGGGGGGGGGGGGGGGGTGATACAACACACACCTCAGAAAAATCTCTCTTTCTCTCCTGTTGCCGCCAACCTCTATTCCTTAGATCACTCAGTTGATGAAGCCTACAACACGTTATCAGCAAGCTCTTACAAGAAAATGAGGAATTAACGCATCACAGGAGGAGGCTATCTTCTACAAATTGAATGGCTTTCAATCGTTTTCTGCCAATCATATTCTTCTAAAATAAATTAAGATATTTGAAAAAACCTTGAAGCATGAAAACATTCCCTGTGATGCATGAATCCTCTATATTTATATTTTCCTTCCAATTATATATATATCGTATATATGTTCATATATTTTGTCAATATATATAATTGTTCATGCATTATGCATATATACTATGTGGAATTGTGAGTCAAAGAATCAAAATTAATTTAGAAGTACTTAGGGTTTTCAACCCTAGAATTTGAAGAAGAAAAAAAAAAGGGAAAATTTTGGGGTTTTTTTTTTTTTTTTTTTTTTTTTTCGGCGTCACCGTGGCACCATCATAAGGACCACTGCATTGGCCTGAAGCCTATAAGCGGGATGGACCCCCTTGAGACGGCGTCGTTCGACATCTTGAACCTTTGTCGAAGCTTTTGGGCTTCGCTACATACTGTGGACACCAGGCTGTAGGCCTGGTTTGGTTTTGCACCACGGGCCTGAAGCCCTGACCCGAGCCAGCAGAAGTTGAGTTGGTCATTCGTCTCGGCCCACACCAACAGCTCTATTGCTAGGCTTAACCACGGTCTGCATTCCAATTAGCCAGCCCATAGGGCTGGACTTACCCCTACGGACCAAAATCGAAACCTGGTCTCGACTGGGGTTTCCTCGCAAGACCAGTAAGCTAGCCTTGTTCCCGTGTTGGTCTCGGTCCAAATGCCAGCAGCCTTGCTGTTGGGCTCTTTTTTCCTCGGCTCGTGGCCTGCAGCCAACTCAAGCCCAAAACGCCTATAAGGCCTTACCCTACTCACGACACCCATGCCCATCATGTTTGGGCTACAGATTTTTGAATCCAATTCTATTTTTTGGCATTCTAAATAATTTTAACTCGAATGTTATAATTATTTTTGCTTATATGATCGACCACGAATGGTCTCAATCTACTGAATTAATTAAAGTGACCAGTAATCCACTAATCTGATAATTAATCCCAAATTATTGGCCTGAAGCTCACTTTTTGGCATTAACAATTAAATAAATTATTTCGTCTCTTTGAACTGTTGGCTCTCTTTCGTAGTCCCGAAGCATTCACACTTGGGTTTTGGAAGCAATCCACAAATCCACTACACTTTATTGTATAATGTATTCTGTGTTCTTGCAGGTACCCCTATATATGAACTAAACATTCATAACTAAATTGAACTTGTAGTTTCGAATTTAGTACTTTTGAAAACCCGAAGTTTTCATTGAAAACTTACCACATGAACCTGTAGCTTTCATTCATAAATTAAACCAATACATAGAACTCGAACGTTCTACAATGTATGTCTATGGTTTTCCATATGACTAACCACATTTTGTTGTACCTTTTATTTAGGGACATGTTGAACTTGAATAAGCTCAATTTCACTGCTCTAGAAGTTTCCGGAAGAAACTATTTAAAGTGGGTTTAAGATGTGAAGCTCCATCTTATTGCAAAGAGTCTCAGAGCTACCATCAAGGAACCAATCGACGATGCACCCGTCGACGAAGCTCAAAAAGCTACTGCTATGATCTTCATCCTAAGACACATCCATGATGCACTGTAGACAGAGTACCTCACAAAGGAGGAACCCCGTACCCTCTGGCTTACTCTGACAGATCGTTTTGACCACTAGAAAGACATCTTCTTGCCTGAAGTAAGACAAGACTAGCAGCATTTACGCTTCCAAGACTTTAAATCTATGAATGAATACAACTTTGAAGTTTGTAGAATCTGATCACTGCTTAAGTTCTGTAATGAGGACTTAACTGAACAAGATCTACTGGAGAAGGCCTATTCGACATTCAATGCCACTAATATTGTCCTACAGCAACAATATAGGGCATAGAAGTTCACCAAATTTTCAAATTTGATATATGTTCTACTTCTTACTGAAAAGCAAAACCAGCTTTTGATGAAGAATCATTAAGCTCGACCTATTACCTCGAACACCACGCTTGAAGCACACACGAAAACTTCGAACAACTATAACCAATGGTGATCCTGTCGTGGTCGTGGGAAAGGGCGGTAAGCCTCACCACGGGCCCAAGGTCTACCGAACAGAGACCCATCCAAAGGAGGAAACTTGGCCCAGAAGTGCCAACCCCTTGCCCCGAATGCCCCAAATATGAAGAACAAGGGAAAAACTACCGTTCAATCAAATTCCACTGAACTAGACATGTGGTACCGCTGTGGATCAAGGGATCATTGGTCACGCGTATTCTGAGCTACCTCCGAGGCCATTGCCAAGTATCATTTCCATCGTGAGTCCAAATTTGCGCATGTGGAAATCTTCGAAGCGGTTACTACATCTCTGGAGGTTTTAGATTTTTAAGAGGTATCTGCTCCTATGGAAGAATAAACTTAGACATGTTTTTTAGGGCGTTTAACCTTTAGTGGCCGAACCCAGGAGGAGTGGTTGAACCCCCCCTAATTTATAGGTTTATGATTTAATTTTGAACAATTTTTCTAAGTATTTGGAATTATTTGTTTGTTTTGAATTTTGGATATTATTTTATGGATATTATTTCTCGAATTGATTAATTGAATGAATAGAATTATATTTATGCATATGACCGATTCAATTAATTTATTTCTAGGTATGACTAGTGGGGAAGTTAGTTGTCTGGCTGATAGTGTAACCACACACACCATATTGCGTGAGAAACACTATTTTACTAACTTCGTACCTAAGAATGCACCGCTGACAACTTTCTCAGGCATATCCAACTTGATAAAAGGATACGAAAAGGCTCGTATAATGTTGTCTAATGGTACTAAATTAACCATTAAAGAGACACTCTATTCTTCCATTTTCGGAAGAACGTCGCTGAGTTTTAGAGACATTCGAGATAATCAATATCATGTTGAAACCATTAAAGAGAATGGTATTGAATTTATTTGTATCACTTCTTACAAATATGGCCAGAAGCGTATTCATAAGAAGTTGGAACGTCTCCCGAGTGGGTTATACATAACAACCATTCGAGCCGTATGTGTCTCACCCCTAGTGCTGGGTTCTAGGACACTTTACTGCTTTGGCGTGATCGAATGGGACACCCTAGATGAGATATGATGTGCTGTATCCTCAAAGCATCTCATGGGCATCACTTGAAATCTTATCCCGACCATTCGCTTTGCAAAACATGTTCCTTGGGGAAGTTGAACATTCAACCCTCAATTACAAAGATTATTCACGAGCCCCCCTAAGTTTCTTCAGAGGATTCAAAGGGATATTTGTGGACACGATGGTCACATGTCTGCTTATTGTCCACACACAATGTTGCATTTGCAAAACTCCTAGCACAAATTATTAAGCTTAGGGCTCACCACCCTAATTATCCAATCAATTCGATTCAACTAGATATAGCTGGAGAGTTTACGTCACAGACCTTTGACAATTATTGCGTGTTTGTTGGGATTGAAGTTAAACATCATATACACCATGTTCACACCCAAAACGACATGGCAGAAGCTTTCATAAAGTGCCTTCAAACGATAGCTCGAACTTTGGTTATGAGAACCAATTTACCGGTATCTGTCTGGGGCCACGCAATATTGCACACAGCTATGTTGGTCCGCTTGAGGCCCACCCCTACCTAGCCTCATTCATTTTTACAGTTGGTTACTGGATACGAGATCACATATACCCGCTACAAATGCACATGCGATGGATGTATCAATCATACATCGTAACACCGCTGTGGATGGCCGAACCATCCCCGAGGGTGGGGCGGCCACACTTCCCACATGGCAAGGTACAATGGCGGTTGGGCAATCACTTACTCCTACCCTGAAGCGTGGCGGACTTCCTGGTTCAAAAGATTCACAACCCCAGAAAGAGGAAAACGGCACAAACTAGTAAACCTAGTTTGAATCTAACCATTGCTTACTCATCCATTCCAACTCATGAGGTTATTATATATTACAGTGATGCTTCAAATGAAACATGCCAGTCTCTCGAGAATCGTGATATTTCGGTCCATTACGCCGTATTTGATGAGGTTTGGAAACAGAATGAGATAATAGTCGATTATGCATTCATGTATATCATTGCTTCCAAATATTATGCTTAGTGACGAAATTGAACCACGCTTCGTTGATGAATGTCGACGTAGAATAGATTGGTCAAATTGGAAACAAGTAATCCAGGTCAAACTCGATTCACTCATGAAGTGAAAGGTGTTTAGGCCTATAGCTCATACTCCACCGCATGTGAAGCCCGTGGACTACACGTGGGTTTTCGTGAGGAAGCTTATAAGAAGAATGAAATAGTGCGATACAAAGCACGCCTCGTAGCGTAAGTCTTCTCTCAATGCCCTGAGATTGATTACAAAGAGACGTATGTCCCCGTAATAGACGTCATACCGTTCCGCTACCTTATTAGTTTGGTAGTTTCTGAAAAACTGAATATGCAACTTATGGATGTGGTAAACGCATATCTTTATATGAAAGTTCTAGAAGGACTTCCATTGACTGGTTCAAATAGTTCTAGACCACGGAACACTTTCTCTTGATTAGATTGAGGAAGTCATTCTACGGATTGAAACAATCCCAGCGGATGTGGTATAATTGTCTGAGTGAATATTTGACAAGTCAGGGTTATATGAACAACGAACTATGCCTATGCGTGTTCATTAAAAAGTCATATTCCAGATTTATGGTTATTGCAATTTATGTTGATGACATGAACCTCATTTGAACTCCCACAAAGTTTGAGGAAATTGCCACACACTTGAAATTAGAATTTGAGATGAAAGATCTTGGGAAAACTCAATATTATCTCGGCCTGGAGATCGAGCATTGTTTGGATAAAATCCTAGTACATAAATAGAACTACACCAGAAGGTGTTGCGACGTTTTAATGAGGATAAAGCGAACCATTCAAGTACTTATATGGTCGTTCGGACTTTAGATGCTAAACAAGATCTATTCCGTTCAAATGAGGATAAGAAAGAGATTTTGGAGTCTGAAGTTCCATACCTAAGTGTAATTGGTGCTTTATTGTACTTGGCTCAGTGCATTAAACACGACATCTTCTTCGCTGTTAATCTGTTGGCTGGATACAGCAATGTGCCTACACGTAGACACTTGAATGATGTTAACGACATTTTTTGCTACCTCAAAGGTGCGACGAATTTGGGCTTGTTCTACACCCATAAATCCTTAAGAAGAGCCACCGTCTTTTTCGGTCATCATGTTGATTTTTGCCTTGTTGGTTATTCAGATGCTGGTTATCTGTTTGACCCTCATAGGGCACGTTCTCAAACGAGTTATGTTTTTACCGTTGAAGACACCGCCATATCTTGGAGGTCTACCAAGCAAACACTAGTTGCGACTTCTTTGAACCATGCTGAGATTCTCGCCCTGCATGAAGCCTCGTGAGAATGCATTTGGCTGAGAGCAGTTATGGAACATATTCAAAGCACTAGTGGTCTTTCTTCCGTTGTTAACCTTCCTACGATGATCTTTGAAGACAATGCAGCGTGTATCAAGTAGTTAAAGAATGGATACATTAAAGGAGACAACACCAAGCACATAGCGCCAAAATTCTTTTACTTACCAGTAACAATAACATCAGAACATTGAAGTCAAGCAAATTTGTTCCCAGGACAATTTGGCCGACCTTTTTCACCAAGTCACTACCCAAGTCTACTTTTAAGAAGCTCATCCAAGGAATCGGTATGCATAAATTATCTGAATTGAATCGGTTGTAGTCTTATTTGTAAGTTATGTCTAACTCAGGGTGAGAATCCTGAAGCATACTCACTTGATCTTAATGTACTATTTTTCCTACAATTAGGAGCATTTTCTCACTAGGTTTTTGCTACCTAACGAGGTTTTAATTAGGCACCCATCCTGGAATGATCATACTTTGTTGCAGTGTTCTAAAAAACGCTCAAGGTGGCTGCCTAGGCGTTCGGCGGTGGAAGCTCGCTGCGATTTGGGGAAAATCGTTTAAAAAGTCGGTGGGGACTTAGGCGGCCGCCTAGGCACCTGCTAGGTGTTCTAGGCGATCTAAACGGTGCTAGGCGGCGCTCTAGGCGGTCTGAAATTCTTGCCGTTGCACAAGGTGCTCTGCAATTCTTGCCACCATCGAAGGCTCTGCAAGACTGCAATTGTCTCGCCTCGAACTCTCGTAGCATCTGTAACTCCAAGTTTCCAACACCTGCAATGAATCTCGCACCTCGCATTTGGCATCTGCACCTGCATCGAAAGCTATAGCTGCTTGCTAGAGATTTATGAAAAAACTCAGAGAAGAGTAAGAGAGAGAAAGATAAAGGCTTAAACATTTGAATATGTGGTGGTGCAAGTGCAACCGTGCAAGTTGAGGACTGGGAATCCAAGGTCAAAAACATGGTTTTAATCATGAGAACTATGGACTCTGACATGGTTTTAATTATGAAACCACAAGGTGGACAGGTGATGTGAAAGAGTAGAGGTGAGGTGGACGATTTGATGGTTTTAGTAATGAAAACCACCCACTAAGTGGGCTTTTTATATTTTTAAAAGTTTGGTGTGTGTGTGTGTATATATATTGTGTATATGTATACACACATATATATAAATCTTATATAAATTATAAATTATTTAGATAATGTTTTGTATTTTTTCCTAGGCAAGTATATCATATATGTACAAAAAAACATTCACATATGTATCTTCTTCTATAAGAAATAACATATAAGTCAATAATTATTTACATTTGATATAATAAATTTAATTAATTCATAAAATATATAAGAAATTTACCTAAATCCGCCTAGACCCCGCCTAGCCGCCTAGCATCGGGCATTTTTTAGAACCTTGCTCCGTTGAGTTCACTACTTTAACATTTGTTTTAGACATTATGCATACTTCTCACTTTTCTCCTTAGTCTATGGGTTTTTCCCATGCCTTGGGTTTTACTATAACGAGGTTTTGTGAGTTTTAATACCAATGCATACTTATGTTACTTATGTTTGAGACTTGCATTCACTATTTATGCCGACAACTTCATCAATTGTTCAACCTCATCTGCTGAAGATCTGATGCGACGTTTTGTTTGAGTATTTGCATATTTAAGGGGGATTGTTGCAGTCTTATCGAATTAGGAATGTGATTGTGTAAATCCTAGTATATCTAAGAGTATCTTGTGGTTACTTATTAGGAGTTGATTATCTATTGAGAGATGTAATCCTAAAAGGGTAAGTATTCTACCTATTCTGCTACTATAAATAAAGGCATAATGGGGTGATACAACACACCTTAGAAAAATCTCTCTTTCTCTCTTGTTGCCGCTGTATTCTGCTACTATAAATAAAGGCATAATGGGGTGATACAACACACCTTAGAAAAATCTCTCTTTCTCTCTTGTTGCCGCTGACCTACTCTCTCTCTATTCCTTAGATCGCTCAGTTAATTAGGCCTACAACAATTTAGTTATTTTAAAAGTGAGCTAAAAATGTTCGATTAAACTCAATTACAAACTTTTTTGGCACTCCAGGGAACAAACCTCGCATTCCAAAGTGAAATTTAATTGTAAGTGAGAAATTTTATATTCGATTCTCGCTAAAATCGAATTTAAACTATATTATTATTAATTTATTATAAGGACTACCCAACTCTAATATCGTTAAGGAAAAAAAAAAACTCCACGCTTACAGCACTTTGAGAGTCGCTGCCTCTCATCGCAAAAAATTGAGAGTTTAAAGCCATTCCAATCCGCGCTATTCTTTGCCCACCATTATTGATGTCTTCGCGCGCGAGATTGGAGCTCGCTTGGCCCACTAAGGTAACTTAATTTCTACGTTTTTCTTTGGTGTTGGTATTTTGGTTGAATTTGTGCATAATCCGATCGTTACTTGGTTCAGAAAAACCAGCAATCCAATTGGATATAATTCTCAAGTTTTTTCTTTGCACTTTGAAATCATTATTCTTGTTAAGAATTCTGAAATTTCTGTCAGTGGGTTGTTGCTTAATTGGTTTAATTCGCATTTGGGCGTTCTGTAGCTCTGATTTTACCTCTGATTTCAAGCTATGGTTCATTGACATTGAAAGTCTGCAGATTATATTCCTGTCTGGTTTAGTTGAATTTCGATTCGGGTTTTCGATTCCCAAGGGGGTTCAAGCTCTTGTTGTCATCCGTCAAAGATTTTATTAGAAAGTTAATGAATCAAGCTTAAAGCTTTTTATATGATTTGGTTTGTCTGCATGACCAGAGGAACCCGAAAGAGGGACTGCATTATGGTGGACATGTAGAACGATGGAGAAGGGGTAGGGTTTATTGAGTTGCAGATATATTAGTAAAATACTCGAATGCCGTTGTATTTTCATGCTTGATGTTATATGAACAATAGAAACCCGATTACTTGATCTAGATGTCCTCTTATGTGTTTCTTCAGATTGTTTGATAGTCAGATTTCGAAACCTAAAAGCTGTGTGTCGTTGCGGTATTGGCAATTTGAAATCAAGCATTCAGTTACGTTTGATGGTTCTTTAGATTCGCGTATAAAGAAATTACAGACATTTTTTCATTTCATATGCAGTGAAGCTAATGTGGTAGCAACTAGCTACAACCATGGTTCTTGGCAGCCACCCCATTCAGGAAACTCACTATGACATACTATCAGTGAAACAAGATGCAAGCTATGAAGTTATTCGAGCAAGCTACCGATCTGCCATCCTTGATAGTCATCCTGATAAATTGCAAAGTACATCTGGGTCGGGAGATAGATTCCTGAAGGTGCAAAAGGCTTGGGAAATCCTTGGCGATTCAAGGTCTCGCGCACTTTATGACAGTGCACTTCGAGCTTCTAGTCATGATGTTATGGTTGCAGAAGACATCAGCTTAGAAGATGTGATGGTTGAAGATGCGGGAGAGGTCATTGAACTCTTTTACCAGTGCCGGTGCGGTGACTATTTCTTCGTTGATTCTTTGGAGTTGGAGAAGATGGGGTATGCTTTGTTAAAAGATGGAAGCAAGATATCTTTCGAAGCACAGAATGCATTGCCAGCGTCGCTTGTCCTCCCTTGCGGGTCTTGTTCTTTGAAAGTTCGGATATTGATCAATTCAGATGGTTTTATAGTTTTGTAGTTTACTGATTGATTCAATATAAGGACGTCCTAATTTCGAGATTTTCTCATAGAATTTGCAATTTTTGGTTTTTGATACACAGAATTCACACTGGATAAGCAATTGCGCTGTTTTAACCTTTTTAGTCGAAAAATTAACAGAATTGAGTATCTTATTTTTCAACTGCTACGATTAGCAAACTTTTGGAACTCGAGAATCAAAGCGGAACTTTTGGGATAGCATGGCGGCCCAACACTATCGTACGGGCCCTTGTATGAGTTTGGATGGATCAGGACCTCATTATTTTATTTTATTCTAAATTACAAAAAAAATAATAATTTGAAGAAACATAATCAAAATTGAGGTCTACGATTCTCAGCGATCCGATCAGGTTTCTGGTTCTCCAATCAATCCAAGAAAGTTGAAAATCTCTATTTCCCAGGTACGATTTCTTCTCCTTCTTGTTAATTTCACAAAATTTAGGGCTTTGTTCTTCCTGTGAAATAAAGAAATTTAATTTTCATCAAAGATTCTGCGTTTTGGGGGATTTTAAACTAAAATCCACAATTGGGTTTCTCTGTAAATCGGAAACAGGAGATGGGTTCTGCAGAAAAAAGCTCCCAATGGCGGAGCGTGTTCGATGGCGTGAAGCTGAAGACCATCAAAGCAATGCCGGAAGCTCTAATGGCGGAGATCAACACAGCAATTTGCAATCTCGAATACGCACGCGCCACCGATCTTCTCGGCTCTCCGTCTTCTTCGTCTTCGATGGCGAAAACCGAGAGCTCTGATCAACCCGTATTCAATGCAAGAATGGCGGACCAAGCATACAAGGCAGGCTGCGCAGCATTAGCGGCTGGGAAGCTCGACGAGGCACTTCTCTCTCTAAACACTTCTCTCTCTAAGTGCCCACCTGACCAGACCTCTGCCGTGGCCAAGCTCCACTCTTTGATCTCTCTCACATCTCAGCAGCTCCACAAGTCCACCAGCTGAGTTTATCTTGTCCTTTCTAATTAAGGATGGCGGAAAAGGAAGATTCGAACACAATCTCTCGGAGTTACATAGTCCACCAGCTGAGTATATCTTGTCATTTTTAATTAATGCAAGTAATGACGGAAGGAGAAAACGAACTTAGGATCTCGAGTGTAGTGGAGTTTATTATGACATAAAAGAATTTGGTTATTTGTGTTTTATACTATTCCGGCACTTGGATCCAACTTATTGTGACAACATGAATTTTGGTGGGACGAAAAGTTTAGTGTATTTAATTCCCACTTTCCATGTTTTGGTCACGCGGATTTGGAGGTCGGCAACAATAATTTGGAGCTATTGAATTATCAATCAATTTGGGGAACATGACATGTTGACATTAGTGTTGGGAGCAGTTTTCACGTGGATGGTTGGTGTTGGCGGTGGAGATGATGCTTTTAAACTTTACAGAGCACTTGTAAAGGTGGAGAATTTTCCTTTGTTCTTGTCTAAAGTTCTCAACTTGGTTGATTGTTTGATCAAGTTGAGATATGAATGATGTATTTAACTATGATTAATCACTAGTAAAGGATTTCCTATGTTCTTGTCTAAATTTTGGTTTGGTTCATTGATTAATTTAAATATGATTGGTGCCATTTTGTAGTAAATTTGACCTATCAGTGTTACCAGTTTTATGCAATTATGTGTTTAGTTGTCAGGAAGGACTTGCTTAATACTTTCAACCTAACAGTATTCAAGGCAAGTGACATGCATTATCATGTGTTTTAATTTCTACTTGGCAACTCTTTATTGCTTTGGGAAACCCGTTTCACTGGCATACTTGGTGTACCTAAGTCTCAATCCATTTTCACATCTAGGGTTTTTAATGAACTCAATGTGAAGGGTAACTAAAGAAAATAAAATCAAAGATATTGCTCAAGAAATCTCAAACTCATGATCTTTCTTTGTTATGATGCTACTAGAATTTAATGCCCATGAAATTTCTAATTCTTTTGCTGAAGAAAGCATGCCAAGTGCCCTTTATGTTGGGACATCACATTGAATTCAACTAATTTTGATTGTCATCAATGAAAATGAAATTGAGGAAAGATGCCAAATTTATGTGTTGACTTGTGTCATGATTTTCATCCATTAAGATGTAGACTTTAAGAGCACAACTTTGGGAAAATTTAACACATAGTTTTGTAAGCGTGGGTTAGGTCAGTTGGTTAAGACAGCGTGTCTGCTCTTAACACTCAAGTTCGAGTTTTCCTTCTTGTAGCTTAAAGTAGTTCAAAATACCATCTTGTTAGAAAATAAATACTAAAATGTCAAAATTGGGTTTGGTATCATGTCCTAGTTCTCCATAACTTCAACTTAGTGTAAATTGAAAGCTATAGGGAAGAAAACCAAAGAAACGGATTGAAGTTACAAGAGTCTTCTTCAATGAGAATTATTAATGGCTGTGAGATAAGCAAAAGCGTTTTCAACCTCAAAGGGAGGAGTTTTAGCTGTTGTTAAAACGTCTGGTATGCCTTTTTAGCTTTGTCTTTACCCTAAAGAATAGAGACCAGTATTCTCCATTTTCCCAATAAGCTGAGAAGCCACTGTCAAAAAAAGCAGGCGAAGGTCTAATCCGAACATCATGTCGAGTAAGAATAATTCACACCAAATGCACTAGTTTTTGTAGATATCTCGAAGCAGCTGTGGCTTACAGTTTACAAACCAAAAGCACTTTTTTTTCAACTCCAACATGAGCATCCTTCATCATGAAGAAGAACAGCCACCAAATCCTTCCAAAAAATGCAAGTTTCTTGCTGCTTGTCTCACCGATGTGTTTGCGAATTGCCATACCGGCAGAAAGCTTTCGGCTTCGAGCCCTGCTGGGGATGACTTCCTGACAAGCGACTTTGATGAGGAACAAGAAGTACATACTGTGAACCGAAATGAATATTTTTCGATGCAAAAAGTTTTCATTTTCTGTTAACCCATGAGTGTTTTGCAGGTTGTATTTATCGTTTTCGGTTGCTTGGTTTTTTCTCTATCAGGTTATTGTGTCTGCCATTCGAAGCCGTGCTATGGAAAAACTGAGGCGCAAGCCGAGCAGTTTGACAGATAGCTTCTCGTTTGTATACTCTTCGAAATCAGGAGATTTATTCATAACGCAGAAAGGAGCGGAAAAGCAAGAGGATCATGAAGATCACGAAGGCGATGAGAAAGAAGAATTTTTATCCGTTGCAAGCTGCCTTTCTTGCTGCTCAAGCACCGCTGCAAGTAGAGACGTGTTTCTCTCTGTCAAGACAAGTTTGTCGCGTTGTTCGAGCCTTGGTGGGATCGAGTTTAGAGATTTTCCAAGGCAGTCCATAATTCAGCAATTCTGTCATTGTGAGGGCTGGCCGTTTGGGCTTTGCCGGAAGGCTGTGTTGCTTCCACCGCTGCCAAAGTCGCCCTCTGAGTCGTGGACGTGGAGAAAAAGCACTAAGCTTGTTAAGATGGTTTAAAGTCGGAGGTCGCCCGCACCACCATCAACAAAGGACGTTCAAAGTTCAATGTTATTTCGTGTTTAGATGATTAAATTGATGGAATAAAAGGCAAATAGAATAAAAGTTTCAGTTGTAATGCTATGCTATACTTTATGATAAGTAATGCTATCATATATTAAATTTGACCAGACTTGTCCACCAGCAAGAAACAACCTTAAACAGAAGAAATAAGAAAAAACCTAAAACTACAAGCAATACAAAATTCTAAACAATCCGGCAAACGAGAAGAAATAGAAACCGAAACCGAAAGTGAAGCCTAACACTCTGTGGCGGAACCAGGAATCTTACCACAAGGGGTCGTAGTGTAAAAGTCCAAAAAAAAATTTAGGATGGAAAAACATGTTGAAAATGAAATCATAGTACTTTCATTCATAATTCATAACAAAAACAATATTACAAGCTATAATTGTCCACGACGAGGTTTCATATTTTGAAAATGAAGCATTATAGCTTCATTTTCAATACAAGCAAAAATATCTCTCTCAATATAAACAAGCAAGCTATCACTCAGCCATTCGTCTCCCATTTTGTTCCTAAGTGGACCCTTAACAATATTCATGACAGAAAATGCTCTCTCCACTGAAGCAGTTGCAACTGGTAAAACTAAAGACAATGTAATGAGCAAGTATACATAATTGAATACTTGTTGCATCCTTGTCTCCACCATTTTTTTTGCAAGATCACCAATCCTTTCCAATTGAGAGAAATCACTACTGGAACGCACATAATGAATATAAATCTCAAGTTGATCTTCAAGTGCCAAACGATCCTCATCCGAAAAGTCTTGAGGATAAAATTGAGCAAGACGAAGTAACTTTGGTTTATCAAAAGCTACAAATGAATCTTTCGGACTCAAACATGCCAAACAAATAAGCAAATCCGTATTTACCTCATTAAAGTGATCCTCTAACTCCGTAATTTGCTCATCAATGACATAAATAAAGAGCTCCACACGATAATGATGACGATTTGTCTTTATTGGAGCATTACGCCTTGACCTCCCTGGAAGTATAAATGCCTCTTCCATGTTAGGAACATCAATATGATGTTTTTCACAAAAAGAAGACACTTCATCAACCAATGCATCGAACCCATTATTCCTCATCCAATGTAGCTTTTCCTTGCATGATTTCACTAAAGCCATTGCATTCACAATTTCTTGATCTTTCCTTTGCAATGCTTGTGACAAATAATTTGTGAGTCCCAATATGACTTTCATCAAGAAAAGGTGAAACACAAACTCAAAAGTACATATTTCTCTCATTAACTTATTTGCTTCACCCGCACTTTCATTGGGATTATCATCAATAACCATTTGAAGCACATGAACCACAGATGAAAACATGGAAATGATGCTAATCAAGGTACCATAGTGTGAGTTCCATCGTGTGTCACCAGCACGTTTGAGACTTGTTTCTTGATTTAAGCCTCGCCCCGTTATAAGACAATTATTTTCAAAAGCTATCACAAGCTCTTCTTGAAGTTGCCCTCTAAGTAAATCACGCCGCTTACAAGATGCTCCAACATGATTAACCACACTATTAGCCGTTGCAAAAAAAGAGGCAATGTCTAAATTCTTCTTTGCTATGGCAACAAGAGCTAGTTGAAGTTGATGAACAAAGCAATGAACATAATATGCACAAGGTTGTTCTCTCAATATCTTTGTTTTAAGCCCATTCAACTCACATCTCATATTGCTAGCACCATCATAACCTTGTCCTCGTAGCTTGGAAATGCTCAAACCGTTGCGAGAAAAGAATGTGTCAATAGCATCCTTTAGTGAACTTGAAGTAGTGTCGGTAACATGTTGGATACCCACAAATCTTTCAATTACATGCCCGTTGTCATCCACATAACGCAACACCATAGCCATTTGCTCTTTCACCGACACATCACGTGCTTCATCTACCAATATTGAAAAGAATTTATCTTTTAGACCATCCATGATAGCATCAAGTGTTTCAAGGGCACATGAATTCACAATTTCTTTTTGAATGGAAGGAGCTAGTAATTTGAGATTCCCCGGAGCATTTTCCATCACAACTTCTCTAACTTTATCATTATTATCTGCAAGGAATTGCAATAGCTCCAAGTAATTTCCCCTATTGCTTGAAGTGGCACTTTCATCATGGCCACGAAAAGGAAGACCTTGTCGCAATAAAAACTTAGTACACTTGATTGATGCATTCAAGCATGTGCGATAAGCCTTACGAGCTTAGTCGGAGTGTTTGTTCACTGCCGTTTCAATATGTGTAGCTTGATTCATCAAATTTGTAGCAGCTTCTCTAGCCTTATTATGAACACTCCCAACCGGTCCAACATGCATCTTAAATCTTTCTCTCCCTTTCTTCCAAGTCTTAAATCCATCTCCAGTGAAAGCTTCACTACCCACTTGTGCAAAATTGGTTTAAAGAGATAGCAATAGAGACAAAATGCCGCATCTTTAGATATACTATACTCCAACCAATCAAACTCATCAAACCATTGGGGAATGAAGCGTCGGTTAATTCCCGACATATTAGTTATTGGGAAATTATGACCTCTAGGTTGACAAGGTCCTTTTTGTAGATATGCCCTTCGGATCTCATCTCTCATATTAGAATCATAATCTATCATTTGAGTTCTTAATCTAGGATCCGCTTGAAGATTACCCAAAACATCATCTAACTGATTTTGTCTTGAACTTGGAGTTCTTGAACTACCAACAGTATTTGAACTATCAACATCATTCGAACTGCCCGAACCATGACTTCTCTTAAAAAACCGTTCCATAATAATTCTACATATACAAAATATTCAAAATAGATACTCACAATATAAACAAACCATCAATATAATCAAAATAAATATGAATTGAATTTCAATTAAATCAAATATATTCTACATATACAAAAAATGAAAACAAAAACTCACAATATAAACAAAGGAAAACTAATGAAAAGGGCTTGAAAACTTTGAGTTTTAATGATAAGGACAAAATAAAGAGTAAAGTGAATAGTACCAAGATTGACCAAGATTGACTTTTTAGTGTAAAAATGTGGTTTTTCGTTAAAGTGAACAGTACCGGGAGCTTTTCGTTAAAGTTCCCTATAAACAAACCATCAATATAATCAAAATAAATATGAATTGAATTTCAATTAAATTAAATATGCATTGAATTTTAATTAAATTAAATATATTCTACATATACAAAAAATGAAAATAAAAACTCACAATATAAACAAACTATCAATATAATCAAAATAAATATGAATTGAATTTCAATTAAATTAAATTTATTCTACATATACAAAATAATGAAAATAAAAACTCACAAATAAACAAAATTGAATTTCAATTAAATTAAATATATTATACATAAGGTTTAGAACTTACAAAGAGAGGAGCAAATACAAAGAGAGGAGATGGCGGCAGCAAGGGCGGAGCTGGCGGCAGTAAGGGAGGAGCTGGAGTTGAGGGTTTGGGGGAGGGGGGATTGAGTTTGGAACTTAGGGTTGGAGGAGGAGAAAAAATTGGGGGTCGCACCACCAGCTCCAAGGGGTCGCACCGCCAGCTCCAAGGGGTCTCTAAGGTTGTTTCCATGGCTTCCAAGGGGTCGTGCGACCCCAATGACCCCACTGTGGATCCGCCACTGCTAACACTAACACCACAGCACACGAAAAGGACTACTGCTAAGCGGTAAGTCTTTTAGATTCGACCAGGTGTCCTTCCGCAGGAAGCTTGGAGACGAGCAGACAAACCTTTGGTGAAGTCGTCAGCTATCATGTGAATTTGATAGAAACTCACAACCACCACAATGATAATTACCAATAAATTGCAGAAGCACTCGCAGCCAATGCGTTGATTAATCTGAACTTCAGCACCAAGGAGGAGAGCCTCTAACTCATCATAAGTAAAGGGCTTGTCATGAACTTGAGCAGCACTGATCACTATATTCTTATAGGGAGAGCCAACATTATTCGTGATGACATCAATGATCTCAGTCTCAGGAACAGGAGAACCAACTAACGCTAGTTTGTGGACAGAATCATTGACAATAGAAAGAAACTCAACAATCCTCCTACCATTACGGAGTAGTATGAAGAAGATCACTGCAGAGCTGCGAGATATGTTTAAGACTGGAAGAGGCAAACAGTTTCTCCAAAGCTTGCCAAGTTTCACGAACAGTACGGTACTGGTGAGCGATGGTGCCGAGCACATAAGGGTTTAAGGAGCAATCGATACAGGATAGAGCAATGTGGTCCTTTTAGATTCAATCTTCAAAATCGGGGTTGACTCAGTTTTGTTGCCAGCATTGTTGGAGAGAAACTGAGAAGGACAGGGAGATGAACCATCCACAAAAGACTTGAGTTTCAGACTCTTAAGTACAGGAACAATTGGGCCAACCATATATGGTAATTTTTGTGATCGAGTTTGACGGTGGTAGCATGAGAGATAATGGGAAAAACGGAGATGTCAATAGAAGGGATGGCCACCTGACCTGATTACCGGAAAAAGTAAAATTGTAGATTCAACTCAGTGGTTAGAATAAGGCTGCAGGTTGATTCTTACACGATCATTTGTTGGAATTTAGGGGTTTTATTGAGTTATTAGTTTTCCTGTGGGTCAAGGACTCAAGTATTAGAGTTCTTTGTTTTGTTTGTTAAGTTTTAGGGGTTGCTTTGGTTTTCTCCGATAAATGGGAGTCTTGTATTCACTATTTTCTAATAAGTTAGTCACAATGTGTTCCGTTGGTATGTAGTCGTCATTGTGATTTTTTTTTCTGTCTATAAAATAAGTTTAGTATTCTGTTTGTTCGTTTATGCACCTTGCCTTTAGTATTACAGTTCAAATTTATATTGGACTTTTTTTTTTGAACAAACGAGGGGGTGGGCTTAGCCTCACAATGGTCTAGCAATAATGTGGTTTAAATTTGCCTTTGGCGAGAATCGAACCTAATACCTCTCACTTGCAATTGAAGAGAAATACCACTAGACCGTAGTATTAAGCAAGGTATAAAATATCGATGATATCGGAAATATCGGTAGTCCGGAAACACGGAAATATCGACGGAAATATCGGGATAATATCGATATCGATAAAAATCCAATGGAAACCACGGAAATTGTAAGAAAAAGTTAGAAATTTTTATTGAAACTTTGCAGGATGTTTATTTAGTCAATTATCTATTAGTTTATCACAAAAAATTGGAAGGAAATGCATTGCATGATGGATTTAACTTATTTAAGTTGATTATATAGCGAGCTGGCAAACATTGTGAGTGTAGAAAATATGTAGTAATTAATGAAAGAAGTTTAAACACACCATAATCATTTATATATAATGAATTAGTACAATATTTTACACTTTATACATTGCATGGTAAGATACAGGAGTGACTTAGTACCACATAGAGTTCTTATGAGGTTCAAAATTTTGACTATCTTCATGTCCATTTGTTCTAACTTTAAAATAACCTATAGATACTAACTTAAAAACGAAATTTTTTTTTTAACTTGATTCAAAAATAAAAACCTAACAATTTTATTTCCCACCCCCAAACTTAAATCACACATTATCCTCAAGGTGTGGAAAAATAAAATAAAAGTAACAATAAACTCAAAACAATAAAAGAAAAATAAAGAAAGACCCTATTTTACGAAAAAGAAAAGTTGAGAATAAAACAAAGCATAAAACAATAAAACAAGAAACCAAACAGAAAATAAAAGAAAGGAGATGGAATTGGACACACCTGGGAGCAAGACCTGGGGCTGGGGGAAGGTGCAGGAAACAAAACCGAAAAATAACCCACAAAATTGCCAGGCGTGGGGGTCGAACTCGGGTCAGGAACGGCAGATATAGGCAGCCCGAGCAATTGGACACCGTGTTGTGCTCTGCACTTTCTATCGCACAAGGATATATATTCACATGGGATTCCCCTTTTGGCTTGTCTCTCACGCGCACACGCAGGGGAATAACATTGGATGCTCTTTTGTTTTCTGAGCAGCATGGCCTAGAGCCAAGCGCCAAACGGCTCTTTTCTTTTCTTTTTCTTGTGCCGAGAGCCAACAAGAAATTACTCAGTTTGCTCAATTTGCTCAGCCCTCTCCCTCCCTTCTCCAGTTCTCTCCCACACGCCTCTCCCTTCCGTCTCTCTCTTCTCTCCCTCCCTTCTCCAGTTCTCTCCCATACGCCACACCCAGTTCTCCGGGAGACCTCCCTCCCTCACGCACATACCTCTCTCCCTCCCTCCCTTACGCACAGACCTCCCTCCCGCACAGACTTCCCTCGTCCGTCGTCTACCCCTCCTCCGTCGTCTCCTCCCCTACCATCGGAGTCTCTTCTCCGCCGCCTACATCATGAATCTCCGTCCCCTACCATCGGAGTCTTAACCCCTGGCTCTCCAACTCTCCGTCGCCGTCGCCTTCACCACCGTCGTTTCATTTTCATGACGAAATATCGATAATATAGCAAATATCGCGATATTTTCGATATTTCGTCGATAATTTGCCGAAAACCTTATGGATATGTGTTTAAATATCGATCTCTGCAAAAACCGATAATATCGGCGATATTTCGCCGATATTATCGGCATTTTAGTCACTGGTATTAAGTGACATATTGGACTTTTTTTACACTAAAAGTTATAACACAGCAAACGGACTATGAGTTCAATAAGGTCTTTCAGCAGGCCTAGAAGTCTTCACTGATGAAACTTGGACTGACTGAAAGCAATCCTTCCAACCAACCAACCCGCGGAGTTGAACACAACATTGACTTCGGCTAGGTTCTTCCATCAATCCCCTAGCCCTTGCTTAACTCCTTGTTTCGTAAACCGGTCGCTGGTTGATCTGATCGGACCCCGGACATGCGAGAGCCCAGCTCGGGAGGAATGCATGGTTCCCCGGCGTTCGTCCATTAGCAAGCGAGTAGGGGAACCGAGTTGAATATCAGAGTGCGCAACGAATAAGAGTACAAAATAATAAGAATTTTATTGAACAAACGAGAATGCCGAAACGGCTACAAAACCCTAAGAGACTGCATTGTGAATAACTTGTTCTCAAACTAAATTACAAGCTCTATTTATAGAGCAATAAACCTAAGAAACCCTAATGCGTAAATGCCAAAAATACCCTACTACAAAATCAAATCAAATCTCTAATTAATTTCCTATATAAACCTAATAAATTCCAACATCCCCGTCAAACTCATGGCGGTACAAGACATGAGTTTGCCAAAGTAGATGTGGATGCAAAACTCCAAATTCTAGTGTCGATGCCAATGCCGATACCGATTTCCAAACAAACAAACAAACAAAAAAATCCAACCAAATTTTTTTTGTTGCCCGTGTGGGCCTTAAACTAACAGCAAACAATTATTTTTTCTTCTCTTTTTGCTTTTTTTTTATTCTACTCTTTCCTTCCTTCCCATTTTTTTTTCTCCTTCATGCGAACAAATAGCATAACCTTTTTGTTTTCCCTTTTTTTCTTCTTCTGTGCAAACAAATAGCAGCAGCAAGATCCTTTCTATTTTTTCCCTTGCAAACAATCAATACCAACTAACAATCTAAAACGAACGACGACAAAGACAAACAAATTGATACCAACGAGAACGGATTGAACCCTAAGGATCGAACCTGCTCTGATACCAAGTTGAATATCAGAGTGCGCGATGAATAAGACTAAGAATTTTATTGAACAAACGAGAATGCTGAAACGGCTACAAAACCCTAAGAGACTACACTGTGAATAACTTGTTCTCAAACTAAATTACAAACTCTATTTATAGAACAATAAACCTAAGAAACCCTAATGCGTAAATGCCAAAAATACCCTACTACAAAATCAAATCAAATCTCTAATTAATTTTCTAAATAAACCTAATAAATTCCAACAAACCGTTCCTTCGGGAATACAACAACACGAGAAAAACTTGTGTAGGACTTGACTTGTAACTGAACTTCGCTAAGTAGCACTACAATCCACTCAAAACTCATCATGTGGTAAGTCTTAAATTTAGTCTTTTATCATTATTTTATATTTAAAATTCTCATAATTATTTTTCCTACTAATTAATATATACCATGGATCAATCTAATGTTTTTTTTATTTTTTTTTCCATCCCAAATTTCCCTCCACCATGTTTTGCCCGTTGGTCTTCACTGTCTCTCCCACTTCTTTCTCTCTCCCAGTTTTGTTTCTTGCGTTTTATGAAATTCTGCACATTTTTTTCTTCCCAAAATTTCTATGCTTTCTTTCCCCCACTGTTTCTCTCCTCTCTCTAAATACATAAGTGCACACTATTATTGAGTTGATTTTTTCGCATTCTATTTGTTATCTTTCACTTTGTTTTGATTGTAGTAGTTTTCTATTTTCAAAAAAATACATCTCTAACAAATATAATTAAGATTTATAAATAATACTGTTTGAAAATTAAACTTTGATCAAAACATAAGCTGTTAAAAAACTTGATATCCAAAGTAAATCTAAAAGTTATTTTGACTAATTGTCAACTAGCCATATTATATAAAATAAAAAGGGTTTTTATGACAAAAAACCCTTGAAATTGAAATTGACCCACCTCATGAAGATGATTCATGAATTTGAAAATCGATCAATGTAGTTCTTGAAAATGAGTGTTGTAAATCAATGTGGTCCTTCCGTCACAATTTTGTTAAATTTTTTGTTATGTGGACATATAATTGGGTCCCTACAGGTCTAATTAAATATTGCTATCCTAACCTCGACCAGCCCTTCAACCACGTTGGGTTTTGATTGCTGCATTTAGTCTTGAGTTGAGCTTTCTTCTTGCTGGGTTTGGGTTGATTGCTTGAAAACTCCTCCATTCCAGTTTTCTTCTTTTCTGATTTGTAACGAAACAGGGGAAACTAAAGCTAAAAATATGCATCTCGTCAAATGTTTTCTTTACACGTCAATAAATTTTATGCAGAATTTTCTTAATTAAAAAACAAATGCATCTTACCAGATGGTTGTCCATCTCTGCAGATTTGCCCTTGTCCGACTTCTGATGTGTGCATTTTAAGGAAACTGGACTTGCTCAAATTTTATAGTGAAGATTAGAATATAATTAGGGAGAGTTGAGTAGTTGACAATTGCTCATTGAATTGTACTTCCATCCTCTAGACCTACAGTTCTCAAAGGGGCCAAGCCAAGTAATTTTATCCATATCACAAATAAAAGGACTTTAATCCTCAATTTTGGACACCCACAAAACCCAATTCCATTTTTTACTTTTTTATATTTGCAAGGAGGAAGAGGAAGTGGGAATCACAGAGGAGGAAGAGGAAGTGGAGGGTTTGCTGTAATTGCAAATCGCTTAACCAGTTCGAGTTGTACCTAGAGATAGTGGCGAAGCTAGGAATTGTCTGGGAGAGGGGCGAACTTAAAAGAGTACAAGGTTAAAAAAATGGTAACAACCTAATCCTTTTATATAGTAGTGTCTTCCATAATTTATCAGTACAAATAAATTTCAATTGTTGCCGACGAGATTTCAGGTCATAAAAACATTGCATAATAAACTCGTTATCAATCAAAGCAAATACATCTCTCTCAATGTAAAAAATCATGGTACTACTTAACCATTGATCTCCCATTTGTACACAATTGTGTTTTCACAATACTCATAGTAGAAAAAGCTCTCTCCACTGAAGCAGTTGCAACTGATAACACCAAAACCAATGTAAAAAGCTTATACATTATCATATAGCTTCCTCCTGGTCTTCATCAACTCCTTTGCAAGGTCACTAATTCCTCCCGGTCTTAGACTCTTAATCCTAGAGTAAAATATACTATATGACTAGTAACTAATTGAACCAACAATTCAATTAATCAATACCAATAATCATATAAATTAATCAATAATCCAAAATTCAATTCCATTAATCAATATCAATAATCAAGAATTTAATTTTTACCCTAAAAAACAATTTCATTCATCAATAATCATACATAGGATTCATAACTATAGTCAATAATCAGTAATCAATAACTATGAACTTGTTTGAATGTGTTTTTAAAATGATTGAAAGTGCTTTTAGATAAAACGTTTTGGGTCCTAAAAGCACTTTGAGTGCTTTCTACGAAAAGCATCATATATGTACTTCTTCTAGGAAGCACTTTAAGTATTTTTCTAGGATTTATTAGCATTTTATCCAAGGATTGTTTCTAAAAATATTTTCATCAAAAGCACTTTCAGTTATTTTAAAAGCACATCCAAACGAGCTTTATATTAGTGTATTACTGTATGATTCTTTATTAATTAAATAAAATTTTGTATTAATTAATCAATTAGGGTTAAGGTTGGAAAAATCAATTAGAGTTAAGGATAATATAAATTTAGAAATTAAGAAAAAATAAAACACGAAAAAATCTTTGCTTTTTGATTGGTTTTCAAAAGGAAATGGAAGACTTAATGGTGTGAAGGTAGAGGTAATGGGGGATCCACTTCAATTATTTTTTTTAATCAACTATGAAATGCATCGTTTGGTTAAGGATTTTTTTAGAATAAAATAAAATAAAACACTGATGCACAACAGCAGTATGCACCCAGAAACCAGAAAGCAAGCCGAGTAACCATAACTTCTGGCATGACCAGAGGGGCGAAACCACCGCTCCTAGGCTTAATTTCATATCATACCTGATTGGTTTTGGGAAGCAACCTGGACTTCGGGGCCATGGCACCATGAAAGAAACCAATTGGCAATTAAATCTGTCTGTCTTTTGCAAATTCAAGACAGAAACTAAGGAAACAACCTTAATTAGAAGAAACAACAAAAACAAAACCAAACCCCAACAACTGAAAATCGGGGTTGACAATGTCGGTTTTGTTCCCAGTATTATCAGAGGGAAACTGAAGAGGTCAGGGAGAAGGACCATCCACAAAACACATGAGATTCTGTCTCTTAAGCAAAGAAACAATTTGGGACAACTAAATAGGTGTTAAGACTACAGAAAAACCTTAAAGAAATGACTTAGAACACATAAAGAAGAGGGGAGAGAGAGAGAGAGAGAGAGAGAGAGAGAGAGAAAAAAAAAATCAATATGAGAGAGAAAAGTTTGTTGTATTACTTGATTGTCAAGCAACAGTTTACAAAATCTGTTATATCCTTTTACAAAGCTTTCTGACTAAGCTAAAGATCAACTACCTTATAACAAACTATGTAATCTCTTGACAAGTGCTACTCAATTTAACCATAGATTCATCTTTTACTAGGATATTGATTTTCTTCACTTCACTATTCTTACATCCCCTTTCAATCTCATGCTTAAGTGAGCTGACCATGAGATTGCCACTATGGTGCAAACAATCCTTTGGTTAATATATTAGCTGATTGATTTGATGAAGATACATGTTGAATCTAGAGATCTCCCCTTGTTACTCTTTTTCTGACAAAATCATAGTCAATTTCAATATGCTTTGATTTAGCATGGAACACTGGATTTGTAGATATAGCTATGGCTAAGACATTGTCACAATGTATCATAGGTGGCAATGTTAATGGAATGTGAAGGTCATAAAACAATTGCCTTATCTAGGCAAGCTCAACAATAGTGATGGCAAGAACTCTATACTCAGCTTTTGTTAAGGATTTGGAAATAGTATTTTGTTTCTTTGAAGCAAACGAAATTAGATTTGAACTAGGAAAGACAATGAAACCAGAGGTAGACCTTCTATCATTAGGATTTCCAGCCCAATCTGCATCACTATATGATTACAGATAGATAGGTCCTGATTGAAATTGAATTCCATACTTTGAAGTACCTTTGAGATACCTGATTATTCTTTTCACTACAATAACACGTGACTCCATGAGATTGTGCATGAACTAACAAGCTTGATTAACTGAAAAAAGCTATGTTAGGTTAAGTAAAAACGAGGTCTTGCAATGCTCCAACAATGCATCTATATTGATCAGGACTATGATAAGGTTTTCCATCATTTTTGAGCAATCTATGATAGGGAAGACATGGAGTAGCACAAGGTTTGCAGTCTTGGAGATCAACTTTGTCTACTAATTCCTTTATGTACTTTGATTGAGATACAAACAAGCCATCAAAAGTGCAATGTCTCTGTACCCCTAAGAAATAGTTCATGACTACCAACTCTCTTATGTCATACTCCTTTGTAAGATTAGCAATTACATCTGAAGCCAACTGAGGATCACTGCCTGTGAGATTCACATCATCAACGTAGAGCAAGAGAACAACTGTGCTTAGTGATGTATGTTTAAAAAGTAAAGAATGACCTGTTTGAGAGATTTGAAACCCTAATCCTAGTAGAAAGCTTGTAAACCTCTCATTCCAAATTCTGGGAGCTTGTTTCAGGCCATAATTTGAGGGATGATTTGAACTTTGAAAACCTGGAGGTTGTTTCATATATACTTCTTCTTGAAGTAAACCATGCAAGAATGCCTTTTTAACATCCAATTGTCTTAGAGTCTA
Source organism: Crataegus laevigata (assembly GCA_963580275.1). Classification (NCBI taxonomy): domain Eukaryota; kingdom Viridiplantae; phylum Streptophyta; class Magnoliopsida; order Rosales; family Rosaceae; genus Crataegus; species Crataegus laevigata. The sequence goes on from OY756949.1 coordinate 9,253,347, forward strand.
TTTAAACTGAGCTGTCAATGCTAGAATCAATCTAATTATTGTTGGTTTAACCACTGGACTGACTGTTTCACCATAGTTTATGCATTCTTCTTGACTATAACCCTTTGCAACAAGCCTTGCTTTATATCTGGATATTGAACCATTTGTATTCCTTTTGATTCTGTACACCCACTTACAACCAACAAGATTTTTATGTTGGGGAAGTGGAACAAGGGACCATGTGCTTTAAGAGTGTAAAGCATCAATTTCCTCTTGCATTGCAGATTGCCACTATGGTATTTTTGCAGCTACTTTGAATGTTTTTTGTTCTGTTGGTGTGGAATTTGCAGCTACTGAGGCAGAATAGGCCTTTCTTTTGACAATTCCATTATTTGATCATGTTTACATTGGATGCAGATTCATATGGATTGGAAGAAAAACAATGATTTTTTCTTGTTGGAAATTAGGATCAACAGGGATAGGGAATTGTGTAGATCTAAGCTGGTAAGTTTCTGTAGGTGGTGAGAGTGAGTTTGTATCTGAATTATGTAATATGGGTGTTTGAATAAAATCTGAGGCATTACATTATTGTATTTCCAATAACTCAGAGGTTGTAGATGCAGTCAAGGATTATGTGGCACTAAATGATGTTTGATTCAAGGACACTGAAGCTTGAGATGAAGATGAATGCATATGTTTGTAAAAACTTCAACTTTATTATTCATTAGAAAAATCCATGTGTATCTAGTACATTTATCAATGAAACTAACATAGTTCCTAGACCCTTCAAAAGACAACACAAGGGCAGTCCCCATACACCACTATGAATCACCTTTAATGGGTTTACAAATTTATTTACATTAAAAGAGACATACAAATTTGTAAATTTACCTTCTAAACAAGGTATACAAATAGTTTAACAAGTATCTGTGGATGCAGAAGCCTTAGTGTGTTGTAATATTGCAGAAGTGATTGCATTTGATGGATGCCCTAATCTTTGATGCCATAAGCTTGTGTTAACAGGTTTGACTAGGTGGTGAGAGTGACTAGTATTTGCAAGCTTTGACATCATGTGAGATGTGGCACTAGTATTTGCAACCCAAAATTGCTCAGGTGGTGCAGAAGGATTGTGACTTACTTGTATTGCAGTGAGATTGACTGAGGGTGGTCTCCCTTGGTATGAAAAGTTGTTTATGTGATAACACTGAGTAGCTGAATGTCCAAACTCGATAATGTTAGGCAAATGACTCACACCATTTGAGTAGCGCAGGGTCTTTAATGGCAGGAAAATGATGTGCAATTATCAGAGGGTTGACGTGCATTCAACTACTCAGTGTTATCACATAATTGCAATTATTAGAGGCAAATGACGTGAAAACACACATAAGCAGCAAATCAGAGGGTTGAGAGAAGAAATATATGCATCAGATAATATGCGGAAGCATTGGATCCACCTATGGCGAGGATATCATGTTAAGGCTGCAGAAAAGTCTTGAAGAAATGACTTAGAACACAAAAAGAAGGGGAGAGAGAGAGAGAGAGAGAGAGAGAGAGAGAGAGAGAGAGAATCAATCTGAGAGAGAAGAAGAGTTTGTTGTATTACTTGATTGTCAAGCAACCGTTTACAAAATCTGTTATATCCTTTTACAAAGCTTTCTCAGTAGCTAAAAATCAATTACCTTATAACAACCTACGTAATCTGTTGACAAGAGTCACTCAATTTAACCATAGATTCATCTTTCACTTGGATATTGGTTTTCTTCACTTCACTATTCTTACAATAGTGTAGTTATTGGAATTGAGCTTGACGGTGATAACGTGAGAGACGTACGGGAAGAACAGATGGGTCGACAAAAGCAGTGGTGGAAGAGTTGGCCATCGGACAAACGAAATAGTTCCGATGAAGAGAAAGGACTGAGGAACATCAATCACGAGGCTCTGATTGCCGAAAAAAACTTCGGTAGAACTTAACTTGCCACATAACTGTGCAGAGAAGGCGACAATCTGGAGGCAGTTTGTGCTATCCTTTATAACATCACATACAGACATTAATGCGTGAGACTATCACAGTAATAAGCGACAAACATACTGTAGTTTACAAGATAAAGGATACAATAGATATAAGACCATGGATGAAAATGTCAGACGACTAATTCGATACTTATAATCTGAGATGTAGTTCGAATGTTATTTTGTTTAGTCCGTGTCCATGAAACGGATGTGTAAAAATTGAACCGTCAACATGTCATTAATAATGTATCGATGCCAACAAAATGTATTGGCATGTTACCGATGCATTTTCAATAATATCAACCCAATGTCAGTGCACATCCGTTCTTTAACACAGCAGACACAGAAAATTTCTGTAATTTGTTACTAGAGAAGTAGAGATCATTTCTGTATCTACTGTCATGTGCATATCGTTGACAATTGTTCCATCATCAGTATTTTCAACTCAACAAAACTTTCAATGTTATACGCTATCATAAATGAAAGAACAAGATGCGGCGTTATTCCATTAATAGATCAAGAAAGATATTCTCTTATTAACCGTCATCAGAATCTGAACAATTCTAGAAACTGGAAAGCTCCAATTACATTTAACATTCTCTGAAATTCTGGGACTAAGCTCTTTGCTCAACATATGAACCGGAAAGTCCAGAAGTTCCCAGAACAGTGATCTGCAATCAGAACACCAAATCATATGAGCAAGTCCACAAATAGATTCGCATTGATTTGCACACTGCATGTGAATGTGCCAAATGGGAATCCCTACACTGCAGGATAATAACAAACAATGTACCACAAATGCCGAAATGAAAAGCTTGATGCCAAAGCATCGTTTATATTGAAAGACCCCCTTTCCAGTTCCCACGAGAAGAGAGATAGAAAATAAGGGACTCAGTATCGTTACCACTTACCAGACTTAAAATATATATCCTCAAACACGTCAATTTTGATCTCCTAGTCCCCTAACTCCTAAGTGAGCTAAATAACTACGATAATTTTGCTTCAATGCTGCTCATACAGATAAGAAAAGTACCAAATAACTGCACCTATGATTTGATATGGCTTTCTCAAAAGGTAATATCATGAATTATAAAAGTTATTAACCAAAAATCTTATCTAGCTATAACTTTAATCATCTTTATACTAATACCTTTCCCCACTCAGAACCGATGCCACTGCATCTCATCTTCAAGTATATCAGCTTAGTTCCCAACTCTGTCTCAACCTTCTTCCGCAAATAGGTCTCCTCAGGCCCGAATGCATCCAAATAGGTAATGTAACGATTGTAAATGGTATTCAGTGCATTCACATACTCATCAGACAAGGGCTTGACATTCTACAGGCAATACGAAAACACAAAAATCAAAAGAATTGCAGAGCCAGACAACTGTGAAATCACAAAGTCCCTAACGATTATAGTACCTCTCCGCTCACACCAATGTTGTCATCAAGTTCCATCTTTAAATTAGTAATCATCCCGCCGAACTCCTCAACAGCCTCTGCTGCCCGGAAAACATTAGTGACAATCTCTTTGCCAGTCTGGTCATCAGTATTCTCAGACAATGCCGCCTTCACATCATGGCCGACGATCTCGGGCAAGTGATCCCAACTTGCAGCCAGTAAATCCTTGAAAACATTGAGCAGCGCAGGGTCTTTAATGGCAGGCAAATGACTCACATCATCACTATAGAATTTCCTACTTCCCAACCCCGTTGAAAACGGGAACTTGCAATCATCTGCGGATTCGCAACATACCCACATGGAATTTCAGCAGCAAATAAAAGAAAAACAAAACCCAAATCTTTTTACATCACAAGAAGCTCAAACATGCAGTTTTTAATACAGAAAATCAGATTGCAACAATAACCCATTTCAAATTTGCATCATATCTATCAAAATTTTCTTTGAAACCAGATAGAAGTCGAACGGAGAAGGAAGGAGTTACCGGAAGAGAGGTCCTTGGCGATTGGGGATGAGGAATTGAAGAGGACTCGAGCAGCAGCGGCGGAAGAGTGGATGGGTTGGGAGTTGCATAGGAGCTCCTGGTTGGCGGCGGCTAGTCGATAAGATCTGCAGGACAGTGAGCGGTAGAGCGATCTCAGAGCGATCATCTTCTCCATTGTTACGGAGCTTTACCAGAAAACCAAAAGGAACACTGGAAGAGGAGAGAGAGACGGGTCGCAGAACAGCAAGTACATTCACTGAAATGCGAAAAGGCGATGCCTTTGATTGAGCTTTTGTGTTGGGCTGGGCCTTATAGTATTGGGCTTTGGATACCCGAATTTGGGAGAGTGCAAAATTACGGTTGCGTTGGTTGCTAGTAAATATATCTTGAAATTTAAATTGATGAGAAAAGATATTGACATTGTGATGATGCTCATCGCGAATAAAGTGTGGTGAGAAAAAATATTTACGAATTTGGGGTGAGCAGTCGGTCGAGCAAGACTTCTTTAGTCCATCAATATTTAGTTTGCTTGATGGCTCCTTTCTGGTTCAACTCATTCGGGCAATTCCTTTTGGTCCGTCCTCGAGTTAAGTTTGTTAAAGCGTGTAAAGATCTAACATAAGAAACACAAAATAAAATACAATGTATAATGTGTTGTCAACTATTTATAGTATCGACGTTGGTTTTACGACCAATATTTTTTTTTAACATAATTGATTTGTTATAAAATATTTTATTCGTTCCAGAATCACTTTCAAACAAACTTTAAGCTTAAAAAAAAATACTGATACAAGAATAAAATCAAATGGTGTTCTCACTCTCGCCATATTATTTGCATTAGTACGTTAAAATAATCTAAACTACATATTAATAAAACTCTTTTTGTTAACCAAAATAGGGAGAAAATACATTTTTGTTTTCTTATCACAACAACAACAACAAAAAAAAAAAAAAAAAAATTAAGGACAGTAACGCAATTTCACAAACGAAAATTTTACTATTTTTTGTTTAAACCTCACATACAGATAATTTTATGATCTCTAATTTTTTTTAAAAAAAATCAAACATCTCTTCCTCTCTTCTCACTCTCACATCCTCTCTCACTCTCTTCTCCTCTCCTTCAATTTAAAAATAAAAATAAAAAATTTCACGCACTTTGTATGTAGGCATATAATAGTTAAATAAAATAAAAAAAGTAATGTGATTGGAAAGATCTTGAAATTTCAAAGTGTTAAAAGTCAAAATTGTTGGACATTTTTATATATCCAGCATTACCCACGCAATTCAAATACACATTTTTCAAGCCAATTTTTTCTTCATCTTGCAAATCAAATCAAATTATTGGAACTTGCTTTGTCACATTTTCATGACGTTTTTTATTATTTAATTTTGTTTTCATTTGTTTATTTTAATTTCGAAATTTGACCACTTATAGAAAATTAATTGATATTCAATCAAGAATGTAGGTGCCTTGGTGGTGGAGGTTGCTTCTTATATTTTTGGTTAACCTGGCTGCTTCTCATAGTATAATTGTTCATAAGATGCTAAGAAAAACTCCAACTGGTTTTATTTATTTTTATTTCTTTCTGGCACGGACTTGGGGATTTTATTTATTTATTATTATTTTTTGGTGATTTTGTAGTTAATGGCATTGGCTGGAACTTTGTTTGTAAGTCTAATTTCTTAATATTTTGTTTTAAGTACTGATATGCTCACCCACTTCTTATCAAAAGTTTTATCCATAGGTTAACTCTTTGTTAAAATGACATAAAGATGTTCAATGCAAATGTTAAAAAATAAATGTTAAATATAATTTGACGGCTAATGTGACAATGTGATTTGCTCTTTCTTCCTACCTTCAAATTTGATTGCAAATTTGAATACGTGCCACTTAAGATTCAATATTTCATTTGAAAATGGTCTATAGATCTAGTTGTCCAAAGTGCAAAGCTTTGGTTTTTGCTGTTCCAACGGACTGCTATTTTTCTGACTCCTTTTCTTCCTATTCTCCCTCAGAGTATCCTCTTTTTTTTTTCTTCATTCGATTTGTTTTTTCCTTAAAAAAAATTTATGTTTGTTGGTCACCTGGTTTGTTAATTTTCGGATTTTTCGTTATTCCATGAACAGAATCTATATAGACACATAGATCCATGGATCTATGAAAAGAATCAATAGAAGAGAAACAATCGGAATTGATCGATATATTTCTCGAAACAAATGAAAGACAAAACATAAATCGTGGATCAAATAAACCCTCTCGGCGACTTGTTTAGGGCGCCCAATACATTAGAAACTCATTGCCCATGAATAAAGAAAAAAAAATTACTATAATAGTGGATTCGGAATTCGATTAATTTTTTTACTTAGGTGCTATCCGATACAAAAAGTCCTTTCATAACACTAGCATCCTTGTCGCTTCTCTTATCAGACATTACTACCATTTCCAGTAAATTTTACTTAATATCTGACAAGAATTTGTTTTTCTTGTCGTTTTTAAGAACGCCACTTCAACACGACTTCTTCTCCCTCCTATTCCTCGTTAATTCCACCTTCTCCTCCTGAATGAATGAATTCCTCACGAATCAATTTGAATACTTAAAAGGCAATTAAGGTAGGTCTTCAATTCCCACCTACAGATTTGCACCAAATCGCGCTACCGTGGTCGGATCCAAAAAGCGGCTGCGAGTGTCAAGTTACGGTGGTTGAGCGTCGTGCGATTGAGAACCGCCGTGAGACGAAGAATCATACCGGAGAGGGAGGTGAGCAAGAAGATGCGTTGGTTTTAAGTTATAATTCTTTTGCAATAAACATAAGTGTTTTGTCTGGTTATTACAAGTTGCTGGTAAGTTAGTAACCACAAGAACGTCTACATACATTATAGAAGTTTGTTTAGTGAGTAGAGACAACATTTTTAATATAAAGTCTTTCCTTAAATGAGGGTTAAAGGTGTGACTTAGTTATACTTATCACATCGTATGACTTAACTCAATCCTCCCACTCTTAACATCATTTCTTCTCCGATTTCAGATAATTTGGGAAACAACTTTAACATAAATCTAATTCTAATTACTCCTCAGTCCAATTCTTCCTCAATTTAATTCTTCATAAATACAATTGTTTTCATTCTGATTATGAATTACAAGCCATTAGAGTAGAACATCGTGTGACTTAATTATAGTTAATTAGTACCTCGTGTGGCTTAAAGGTGTCAAGTCCCAATTAGCTTTTTTAATAAAAAGAAGTTTAATAAACTGGTTATACATCAATGTTTTATATTTTTATAGTAAGTGTGACATCCCACATCGCACAGGGAAGTTATCTTTAAATGTATATTCCCATCACTGCCTAGAACGACGCCTTTTGGGAGTTCACTAGCTTCAGAGTTCATCGAAACTTTGAAGTTAAGCGAGTTCGCGCCAGAGCAATCCCAGGATGGGTGACCTACTGGGAAGTTGCTCGTGAGTTCCCAGAAACAAAATTGTGAGGGCGTGGTCGGGGCCTAAAGCTGATAATATCGTGCTATGGTGGAGTCGAGCTCGAAATGTGGTGGCGGCTCGGGCTGGGATGTGACAGTATGAGTTAGCTTCTCTAAAATCACTTATAAACAGTTGTTGTTATGTGCTTTAATTTGAAACAAGCTTACATTCCTATTTAAATTTTGAAGTGCTTGCTTTCTAAACAGCATGTTGAAGTGTTTTATGAATTAGCACATAACAAGTGTTTAATACAATAATCTCCAAAATTGTTTATACGACCAAGAAGAATTGTTTGTCCAAAATCACTAGACTATCCAACTAGAATACACACGATAATATGATATTGCCATAATCAACTAGTCAAATTCTTATTCCTTATTTTTCTGTTGGGCGCAAAAAATCTTCTACCTTTAAAATAGTATAGGTGTGTTGGCATGTGTGTGGTACAACCATATACAATTCCATTCCCTCACTCACACTCCTCACCTCACTCCTTTAAATGCATGTCAACTCTTGTCACGATAATTCAAGTCATTCTCCAACATTCAAAGCCTCTCTCTCTCTCTCTCTCTCTCTCCCCTCCTTGTTTCTCTTCCACACAAATGGCTGGAACCACCTCACCGGAAGTGTTACTTGATGTCCTTCCATACCTCCGAGTCCTCAAAGATGGCACAGTCGACAGACTCGCCGGAACCCAAGTCGCTCCTCCCGGCCTCGACCCACAAACCGGAGTTTTATCCAAAGACATCGTCATCTTCCCCAAGACCGGCGTGTCTGCCCGACTTTACCGACCCAACACCGCCAAACCCGGCCATAAACTTCCCCTCATCATATACTTCCACGGTGGAGCCTTCTGCATAGCTTCTGCTGGCGAGCCGCTTTACCACACCAGCCTCAACAGCCTTGTTGCGGAAGCCAACGCCATAGGGGTTTCAGTAAACTACAGATTAGCACCTGAGCACCCGCTCCCCACCGCTTACGAAGACTGCTGGGCCGCCCTCACCTGGGTTTTCAACGGCGGCAAAGGTCGTGATTCATGGGTCAAGGACCACGTCGATTTCGAGCGCGTGTTTTTGGTCGGAGACAGTGCAGGAGCTAACATTGCACACCACTTGGCCTTACGGATCAAGCCCTCCGATCCGGATCCGAAATTGAAGATAGCCGGGATTGGTATGATCAATCCATACTTTTGGGGGAAGGAGCCAATTGGTGTGGAGGTGGGGGATTTGGTGAGGAAGTCCATGGTGGACACGTGGTGGAATTTCGTTTGCCCGTCGGAGAAAGGCTGCGATGACCCGCTTATCAACCCGTTTGTGGGCGGATCGCCGGGTTTGGAGGCGTTGGCTTGTGACAAAATACTTGTTTTGGTGGCAGGAAAAGATATATTGAGAGATAGAGGGATGCTTTACTACGATGAATTGGTGAAGAGCAAATGGGGAGGGAGGAAGGAGTTGATCGAAACACAAGGGGAGGATCATGTTTTTCATATCTTTAATCCCAATTGTGACAAGGCTAAGATCTTGATTAGGAATTTGGGTAAGTTCATTAATCAAGATTAGTGGAGATTGAATGGATTGGAAGCATTTGTTTTAGTTTGTGGAAAATGTTGTTATGTGGAAAAATGACAAAGGGGCCATTTTCAACGGTGGGATTGCTTTGTCAATGTTTGAAACTTATTGTTGTTGCTGTTTTTATTTTATTTGTAACGTGATTGACCTTGTTGATAAATGATATGAAATAAAGAAAAGCTATTTTCAATAGGATTATACTAGTTTGATCTATGAATGGGGTGTGGGGCAACATAATAAATTGGGAGGGGAGAAACGAACACGGGATCTCATTAGAAGGGAAGATCGAACAAAAAATCTCGAGTATAGAGGTGAATGCTCGTAATATTGTCGAGATACAAATTTTTTTTGCATTACAGAATAATCCTTGAATGAAGTTCAAATCAAACTTAAGCTATACGCATCTCTAATGGTGTAGGCAAACAAAATAGGTAAAATTGTACTATAAGAGCTGTGGCATGTCGCATACTCAATTGCCTCATGAACAAGTTTGTGGCTCTAATAGACTAGTTCCGTTCGTTGATTTTATTCGATTAAGAAACGTTATTCGAAAATTGAGAGATATGTGCATCCCCTCATGGGAGGATGCAAGTATTATCCATTTTCTTTCATATTTAACCTTTACTTTTATCTTTTATTTTTGTCATCTTCCTCCGCGTAAAATGAATACTACAAAAGGATATATAGAGTCCAATTTGCCTACCCAATTAACTATACCATTGGAGCATAGCATAGTTTTGCCTAATTGGCTTATCGATGTTAAAAAAAGATGTGGCGTGGAATGCGGATAGTTTAAAATACGTTCATTTGGGATGGCTGTGTGCAAGGAGAGCGGCTTATATAAAATAATACCAAGAGTTTGAAATTGACCCGTGCTATTGTTTCATTGAAACGGGACACCACTATGACAGAGAAGTTGTTTGATGTAGTAAGAGGTGATGTGTTTCACAAACATGGTAAACGGTTTTAACTGAAAGTAGAAAATTCTCCAAGTAGAACAGACCACATCTGGATGCAGCAAGTTTCATGAAACCAGTCTTGCATACGCCCATTGTTCAAAGCAATGAAAACTACTAAATGCTCTTCTGACAATGTGACAAAGGTTTTGCTCTCGAAACTCCCTAGAACACGACAGTGTCAAGCATTGTTCCCAGGGTCTGAACGATGTTGGAGGACATGAGGTTGGAGACATGTTCTTCGAGGTGCTTCTTGGCATCCTGCCTTCCTACGTTGGCAATTGCAAGCTTCTCGGGTGGTAACTCATCCTCCTCTTGCACTGCTTTGTTGTATTTGACGGCCAAGTTCTTCATCTCCTGCAAAAGCCAAATAAAAGAGACAAGCATGACTTCCGGCAATTAAATTTTAGCTGACCCATAATCAATCCAAACCAGCTCACACTTTGAACTTCCTGAACAAAACATTCCAACAGTCCCTCTAGCAAGAGAGGATAGAACCTGTAGTCCAAAGGGGATAACCTCGACCCTATTCGAAAATTAATTCTGGCAGATTCTTATAGTTTTTATTTTGTGAGGGCACGGACCTCTAACCAGGCACACAACACTGAGACCGACCTTTATTGGTTTTTCTTAAACAACGATCATAGATTTTTTGACAGTTAAAGAAGTATCTTGGCCTGCCCAGCAGACAAAACCAGCTTTCATGGTTTAAAAGTTGCACAAACTATTCCTATGACCATTCTTTTCTACCACATGAAAGTTGTCACGACAGATTATCAGGTATATGGTGGCCCTAAATTGCTTTCCTTACCATCCACCGCCTACTACTCACCTTCAATGGAAAGTTGGAAACCATTACCAGTGGATAACCTCATAATGATCAAGAAGGCAAAGTGCATTAACAGACTAACTTGGGTTCCATATAGGTAAATACTAAATATCACTATCATGTACTTCAGCAATAGACGCCAAAATCGACTTAAAAAATTCAAGTTCCCAAACCACCACACTTAAGGTTCACAAAATCCATTCTTACCTCAACAGTTTGCTCATTTGTCTTCGAATGATTATCAAAGCGCCTAAGTGTCAGCCCATCTGTCCATTTCTTCTTGTGGAGGTTAAGCAGCATTTTCTCTTCAAGCTCATTCTTCCTGTAATTAATAGCTATAGAGTAATAATGGCGGTTCAACCCGTGGATCAATGCCTGAAGAAGAAATTGCATCAGAATTCAAAAAGTGGTGATCACAAAGAATGGAGATTAAAATTACTTGTTCAGGACTTACTTGAATGGATGGTTTATTAAGATGTCCAAGATTAGATGTTGTCTGCCGTGGTTCCTGGCCAAGCATCATTGTTTGTGGGTTAATAAGGCGGAAGGCGTCGATGACAACCTTACCTTTCACACTCTGGATAGGATCAACCACCACAGCCACAGCACGTTGATTCAAAGCTTCAAAGCTCTGCATGAATAAAAGCACAAGAAAACAATGCAATTTGGTAAGAAACAGCATGACAATTACTTCCCACAGCCCTAGGCACCTCTTTCCGCCCACACCAACCAACAATCAAATTCTAATCAAGGGCATTGCCTGTAACATTACTCAATCTCGTTGATGAAAAAAAGGATCAAAGAATGTTGTACACCAACACATATGATCTTGATCAACTATTAGGAATAGTCAGTGGCAACTCTCCTCCCTTCAAAATTAAAGATTCAGAATTGGGGGCCAAGGAGGAATACTAACAACAAAATAAGCAGACATTACAGAAACGATGCTACAAGGAAAAAGAGACCTGAAGACTAAATATGACATTTTACACTACGCAAACTAATAATTGACAAAAGTACTATGCATGGTTAGAAGTTTGTGGTATATCAACAAGAAAATGAAAGCTCAGTGAAATATAAAGTATGAATAAAACCAACCTGCTGTGTATTAATGTCCACACCAGATAGCCAACAGCCAAATCCAGGATGAGAGTGGTACCACCCTACCACCATCTCTGGTCTGCATTGCCAGTCAGTAGAACACAAATTACAATAGGGAATCAGCATAAACTAGACAGTTGCTCATACAACAAAAGTGCAGAACACAGAGAGTAAACCATGAGACAATTGTATAAATATTATACAATTTAACAATGCAGGTGTTTATAAGCTATTAATACTTATCATCAAGCTTCACTTTCCACTCATACTCACGAAAATCCACGCTGATCAAGATTCTCCAAAAGGGAAACGAAAAATAAAAAAACTAGAGCCACATCAGAAATCCATGTAAGAGCTCCTTATACAATATAAGTCGCCAACTGAGTCATACCGTTCTTATAAACTTAATGATTTTCGGAAAACAATCAGTCGAATGTAATCTATGCACAAGACAGAAGAAGCAATGAGATTTTTATCACCTAAAACTCGGGAAACGCAACCCATAGAAATCACTTGCAACCAATACCCTAAATTTCATTAATAAAAGTGGAAGAGTAGATACCTTCCGGTCTGCTTCAGCATATCAAGCATGTTAGTCTGGAAGACATGGTCAACAGCTTCGACACTAACACCGGTACCACTCTGGGGCATCGCAAAGACATCGACAACTCGAACAGTGTACTCATCCACAAACTCACCGAGCATCAATCCCATCACTTCCATCGGAACTCCCGCCCTTCCTATTAATTATCAAATCCCAAAGCACGAGTAAGAAAAAAAGTAAACGACAAACATGAACTCCAGAAACCCTAATTACGATCCCGAATGAATAATTTAGACATGATTTACTAACATAATAGCCTATTTAGGGTTTCGAAATCCAAAAATCAAATCCAATGTTCAGAAATCATCAAAACCCTAAACCCCAATTTTGAGATCGATATTCAAGCTGATTCGAGAAGACGTAAAGTACTGGAAAATGGAAAGAGGAAGGAAAGAGCTTTACCGTGCTTAAGCATCTTGAGGAGGGCGAGGGAGGAGATGTAGACCTGCTCGGAGGAATCCAGGGTGGGGGAATCAGGAGGCGGGTGGCCCAAAGCTCCGCCGGCGCCGGTGAACATCCTCTGAAGCCTCTCCATGCCTGACATTCTCTTCGCTTTCACTGTGTTTGGTTTGGGGAGCGCTCTGCTTTTCTTTTCTAGCAAGACAGCTCTGCTCTCTTTTATAAATAAATATTCGAAAAAATCCTTTTTTATATTAAAATTGGTTTAGTTTTATCGGATAGGCCGTTATTGGGCTGAACCTATGATGACACACAGCCCAACCAAGGGGTGCCGTATCACATTTAAGCCCAAACTAGAGAGACAAATATAGTACCGTTTGGTATGTAGACAGGACGGGACGAAACAGAGAGGGAGTAAAGATGCCCTCGGATGGAAACGAGGAGGAAGAAGAAGGAGATGGAGAGGTTATAATTTTGTGTTCCACGAATGTGGAACGAGTCGTTCCAAGGGGTGAGATGGAACGAAAATTTACCCAAAACTCGTCCCGTGGAACAACTCATTCCACCCGTTTTAGGCGCACCAAACATGGGACGGAACGCCTCGTCCCGTTCCGTTCCGTCCCATGTACCAAACGATACCATAGGGAACTGCTTTTTCTTCTCCGACATGAGAAGTTTTTCAGTGTCACTATTAAACTGTGTTGTTGTTGTTTTTATTTTTTATTTTAAACAAACGATATTATCTATACTAAAGGAATGTGAGAGTAAGTTAAGCCAAATAACAACCTATCAAATAAAATTAAACAAGAGAGTGCGAAATAACATTTAAGCCCAAACTAGAGAGACAAATATAGGGCACTACTATTTCATCTCTGATATGAGAATTTTTTGCAGTGTGACTATTAAACTATGTTGTGGTTTTTTTTAACAATCGATATTATCTACATTTGAAAGGATGGGTGAGTGGGTTAAACCTCATAATAGCTAGCAATAATGTGGTTCAAATACGCTTTTGGGAAGAATCGAACTAAAACTTCTCACTTACAAGTGAAGAGAAATACCACTAAACCTAGTACTAAGTGACAACTATGCTGTGGTTTTAATAGTCTAGTTTAAGAGCATCGGTCAAATATCTAACAATAAAAGAGCTACCGTTGCAACCAACGGTTGCATTCATTTTTTGAAGTGTTTGAATACCAAGCGCAGATTGTTGGACTTCAGAAAGATTCATCACAACTAACCATGGAACCAGGACCAACCGAGCCCAACTGTTATAAACTCGCCCTCCTGCGTACATGAATGCTCTCCTAAGGTTTTTTTATATTTAAGGACCTGTAAGAATCTCTTTTATTAGAGTCATAATATTAATTTAACGGTACAAAAATTATTGAGTTTATATAATCCTTTTACACCTAAACAAAACCAAAACTCACCAAATTAAAAAATAGGTTTAACGCTCAAGGACCAACGACTACTGCAGGTTGAACGAGAGCAGACTTCCTATTTCACAGGGTCCTCAAAAAATTTAAATTCTCTGTGAAATTACGAAAATGTATTTCTTTTGGTTGTATTGATTTTAATTTCTCCCAATTTTCCCCTCCCTGTTGTCGAGAAAAAGAGGAATCATGTTGATGTTTCCATGTAAAGCTTCCCTTGATTTCTTTCTACAAATGTCTTTCAACATTTCTTAAATCTTTGTCTATTATTCTGAATTGTTGACTTGTAGGTACATTTGCACTACTTAGTGTTTCCATGTAAAGCTTCTTTGCTTTCGAAACTTTTTGGTGTGAAGGTAGTAGGTGTTGAAAGTACATGATTATGGCACTCTTCAAAGTTACAAATAGACCACTTCTTCTTAGACTTGTCAAAAGAAATGCTTAACTTTGCCTTACAACCCACACGCGTTGATCCAATATTCCTTTCTTCCTTGGTTGATGTATTCTTCTCTGTTTTTTTAGGGGTGTGCTATCCACACACCCCTTTTTACTTCTCACACACCCTTTGTTGATTTATGTCCGTTGATCTTTTTCAATTCATCCGATCTGACGGTCGAAAAATGAAAAGGTGTGGGAGAAGTAAAAATCGTATGCTTCCGTTATTGATCCCAACAGCACTTGATATTTATGCATATATATTTTTTGTTCTTTGTAATCACAATGTCAACGAGAATTCATTTTTACCAATCTTAATCTCTCTACAATCTTTCCCTCTCTCTAAAATCTTGCTCGTTATAGAAACTTAAACTTCTACTTGATATCTTCGCCGAAATCTATCGATGTCTATTCTACACTTCTCTAAAAATTTTAGAATTATTTTTTACTCTACAAGTTGTTGAAGTATGCCCAAAAAGCAATTGACATGTCAAGCTCATGAACTTCACCATTAGTTGGTCGACAGAGAAGAAGCACATGACAAGTGGTATTCCTTTTCATTTGTAAGTGAGAGGTTTTAGATTCGATTCTCGTCAAACGTGAATTTGAACCACATTATTGCTAGCGCATTGTGAAACTAAACTCACCTCCTCCTCTTAGTATATATAATATCGTTCGATAAAAAAAAGAAAAAAAAAACAAGTAGTGGACAGCTCAGCGGGCAGACTTTTGGAGTCCGGGCAGACAGTGAGAAAAGAAAAGAAAACGTGATTTTTACCAATCTTAATCTCTCTACATCATGAGATCAATAATTGCTTCTTAATTTTATTGGTATGTTTACTTTCTTAAACGAGAAAGTCATAAGAAGAAGTCGTGAATCGAGTAAGGAAAAGAATGAAGGTGAATGGATAAATTAGTGGCTAGATGATTTTTTATTTTTAAGATAATGAATTATGAATTTTAAGGTGATTCTTACGCTTTAGACATGTTATAGATAATCTCACTCAAAACATAACACGAACCAAACAAGTTTGGGTTGTCCATAATCATGTAAACCCATTTCATGTGTTGAGCCAACTCTCCTAATTTTGAAAATAACATGCTTTAACATGTTTTCTGCAACCCTTTAACAACCGTATATGACCGCTATGACCACAAGATAAACTATTTAAATTGAGAGTAAAATAACATGTAACAGTCCGTCCCTTTGAGGCAAGTGTGTTGACCTTTGTTGACTGTTGTGTCGTGTCACATAAGGTTCATTTTCTTGGCATATCCTTGTAGTGCTCGTCGCTACGAATGCGTGAGTGCAGACGGAGCACAATTTGGAGTTATAACGAAGGAGATATTGACTGATGAGATATGGATTGATGAGATATGAATGAGTCGTACAAGTCACTATAAGTGACTCTGACTGGCATTCATTTTTTTTATTGATTTATTTCATCTTGCTTATATGGTTGTTGCTGAGATACTTCGATATGGTATGCCTTGGTTTTACCATTCTTCAGCATGATTTTTATATACATATGTATTGGTATTTTTCAGTGTTCTAAAAGGCGGTTTGGGCGGCCGCCTAGGCGCTGGGCATCGGGCCACCGCCGTGATTATTTCAAAACCGTTCAAGAAATCGGCAAGGGTATTAGGCGGTGCCTAGGCGGCCGACTAGACGGGCTAGGCGGGTTAGGCGGCCTAGGTGTCGCGCTAAGCGGCCTCCGCGGCGGTTTTGTTAAAATATTTTGTTTCACTACACCATGAGGGTGACGAAAGAGAAACCGAGAGAGCGTGAGGAAAGAGTAAACGTGAGAGAGATATGTAGAAGGAATCATACTAACCATGAGGGTGACTTTGACCTGGAAGCCCAGATTTTTTCGCCGAAAAAGATTTCTTCGTTGTGCTTGAAGAAATTGACTAGACTCATGATTAAGCTTTGGAAAATTAGACAGAGCAAGAAGATGGAAATTAGGTGGAGATATGGGGAATCAGGCGGAGCAATCAAAGAAGAATGAAGGGAGAGGAAACGAGAAACTTAATTAGGTGGAGAAGATGGGGGAACCTGGTGGAGCAATTGAAGAAAAATGGAAGGGAGAGGAAACTAGAAACTTAATTAGGTGGAGAAGATGGGGGGAAATCTGGCAGAGCAATCAAAGAAAAATGAAAGGGAGAGGAAACGTGAAACCCCAAATTAAGGGGCTTACCGATTTCCAATGTGTCAAAAGTGACTGCCCTCTGTCAAAACCCATCTCCTTTGTCAGATCAAATTCCAAGGCGTCAAAAGGAAAACACTAGGCTTATGAATTACATTTAAAAACGTCACCTACTCCATTATTAAACAAATATAATATATATTATTATCTACTCTTTTTTTTCTTTTCAAATTGTGTACTTAGACCTACTCCAACCCTGGGCTAAATGCCAAATATTTAGCCCAAAATTCCCCCCAAACACCCTCCAACCCAAGCTAAATTATTGGGCTAAAAGGGGAATGCCAAAGTTGGGCCAAATTCCCCCCAGCTCGCGTGGACTCGCCTGGTTTTGGCCCAGACGCAGCCCACTCACCCGCGCACGCACCCTACGCGGCTGCCTGCCTCCGAAACCCGACAAGATGGGACCCCAGCGCAGGGGTTTGTCGGCCACCAACCTAGAACCCAACGACTCTTTTATGCAATCCGACGGTTTGAGTTTAAAGACCCTAGGTTGATCCAACGGTCCACATTCAAATTTCATTTTTAAAAAATATGTTATTTTAAAATACATTGAATCCAACGGTTGAGATTGAATATAATCAAATCCAACGGTAAAAAAAAAGATCTAACGGCCCAAATTTAAATCTAACAGCTAAAATAATTAAAAAAAATTATTTAACTCAAAATTCACCCAAAAACTCTATAAATACATATGTATTTGTTCAAACATCCACACAAAACTCAATTTTCTCCTACAATTCTTCCAATTTATCTTTCTACCATTTCTTTCCATTTCCAAATTGTTCAACATGGCAAGAGAGCATGTTAGAGATCGTAATTGGACCTGTGAGGAAGATGTTGCTTTATGCTTGGCATGAGTTTCTGTTAGTGAAGATGGTGCAGTTGGCACAAATCAAAATAAAAAGGTTTTGTGGGATAAAATCATTGCAAAGTTTCAAGAAAACAGCAACGGCGGCAGGCGGGACGGTGGTGGTGTTTATGATCGGTGGAAGATTATCAACAAAGCATGCACTTTATGGAAGAGAAGCATGGAGAGAGCCATGGTTGACACGCCTAGCATTCGAAATGCAGATGTGAGCTTCTGATGCGGTGATAGACTTTGTCGGCCTATGACATCTATCTTCCTTGCAAATTAGTGGTCATGATTGACAACTGCGTTCAAGATGCCTTCAAAAAGCTCTCTCCTCATCCGAAACCGCCTCCGAAAATCATGACCAAGAAATCTCGGCCGCTCAATGAAATAATCTTTCATCATTTGGTCATGAAACTCTTCTCTATCACGCTGCACGAATGAACGCCCTGTGACAGAACCACGATGGCTAGATTCGCCATGGTGCTCATATTGCATAAACGAGTTTACAAGTTCAGCTTCGGCGTTGATCAGCTCTGCATCTTCAATGTCAAGCCTTGCTTGGTATTGTGCCATCTCCATTGCTCTGCTACGCCTTATTCTATCACCCATTGATGAGATATTGAGGATTTTTAGGAAACAAAAACTCTTTGAAAGTTGAAAGATTGGTGAATATAGAGGATGATTGAAGGTTGAAAGATTGTGTGATCAACTAATATTGGACATGTGTTTATATAGAGGATGATTGATGAACGGTTGGTGAAAGTTGAAAGTTTGGTGTTGAAAGGTTGGTGAAAGTTGAAAGTTTGGTGTTGAACGGTTGGTGAAAGATGAATGGTTGGTGAAAGTTGAAATATTAGTGAAAGTTGAAGGCTTGCTTTGTGAAAAATTTAATGATTTTTCAATATTTATCGGAATTTAAATTTTTTTAGATTAAAATGTTCATAAAATTAATTTACGATAGTCTACATATTTATTTTTTTTTAAAACAAATTGATTTAAGAAAAAAATTAGCCTAAGTTCATTCTTTAATAATCCCGGGCTAAAATTTTAGGCCAGTAGGGTTAGAGCAGAAAAATTGTTTCTGACCTAAAAGTCAAATTTTTCGGGCTAAAAAATTTGGCTTTTAGCCCAAGGGTTGGAGATGGTCTTAAAGTTCTTGATATTATCTATATATATCTCTTCCTTTTAAAAAAAACGTGTTACATTATCTATATATGCTTACTATTTTTTAAATATTGAACTTGTTGGATAGATGTACTTTGTATATTCTTCTATTTTTATTTTACATTTTATCATTCTTCTATTATTCATACAAGTATAGTTTTTTTTTAAGTGTAAATAGGCATTTATTTATAAGATATATAATAAATTTATATAAATCCACCTAGGCGCACGCCTAGACCCTGCCTAGGAGGTAGGCCCCTATCCGTCGCCTGACTAGCGCCTAGCGTTTTTTAGAACCTTGGTATTTTCTAGGGAATTATACGGATTTCAATGAGAGGTTATTGTAGTTCTAAAAAGAAAGATGTTTTCAAAATTTTGTTTTGTCTACTCACATGTTCTGTTTTATGCCCCTCTAGGTTTTAGTTAATGGACGTTCGTCTCGACAAAGATTTCTGGCAAATCTCATAATTGGTGGTTACCTCTGCGGGTATACTTCTTACTCGCTTTATTGTACTTTACTTCTATTATGACGTCACGTGTGAGATATGTTCGCTCCCGCTCACCAACGCACTCTAGTATTTAGGCACTTTTAAGTTTAAATTTATTCACACTTTCCACACCACTGCACTTTATGGCTTCGTCACCTTCCAGGTGTCGGCTAGCACAGCTCGAATTCAGAGTCATAGTGGACATTCTGGGTTGGGCTGTGTTAGTTTGGTATCAGAGCATAAGTTGGGTAGTATTGCATCCATCACACATGTGATGTAAGTATTTTACGTTTTTGAACCTAAATATCGAGTTTTGCCACCTCATCGAATACAAAGAATGTGTTTGTTTTTCCTAAGTTTTGGGCAGTTTTGTCGATTTGTCGACATTTTAGAAGGTCATTTTAGTGAACGCTTTTAGACTTAAAGCGAAGAACTTCCCTGTCAAGGAAAGATATAAATCTGAGACTAGTTGATGGCCTTAAAGCAAGATTTTTTTTATTGCCATTGGTGTACTACCATGAATCTATATATCAATTCTGTTAATTTTTTTTTTTTTGCCATTCATAGTAACCTTTTGAGATTAAAAATAAAAAATAGTTTGGATTCCTTGACAGGGTCCTTGAGGAGATCACCTCTTAGAATTCCTACGAAGTCTTCCCTCGTCAAGATTCCAGAAATGACTTGAGTGACAATATGGTGCTACAAGGGCAGCACCCTAGGGTAGAACATTTTGGGACAATTACTTTTGATTCCTAATAGCATTAACCTTCCCAGATGCACTAGTGACCTTATTGATGACCTTCTTATCTACTTCAGCAGTGAGATCAAATTCTTTAAGCTCTATTAGTCAGCCTTATACCAGACTTCTTGATTGTAGACTTTGATTAAATTGATATTCTTCTTGGGAGACGTGGTCTCAGTGGATGGGATTCTTTCTTTTCCCAAAAGGTTGTGGCGGAGAAAAGTTGGCATTTTCCTAAAGAATTGTGAAATTGAGATATTCTTAGTCTTATTGATTTTATCGACAATCTATTAGGGAGTTCTCAACTATAGTATCCTTCCTCACTTTTTGGTCGAGGAAAGTTAATTTGGATGGAAGTTGGATATGAATGAAGTTTATGACAACTGAGTTGTTGTCTCACTTCACCATCGTTTTACACTTTCCAGTGATGTTGATTAGTTTGGAAATCCATGATGAGGTGTTCCTTGGAGGTTTGACTGTGTAGTGACAGTATGATTGATAGTGTGACGGATTTCCACTTATATTTCCAACGTGTAATACTGTTAGAAATGAACCATTTTATCTATGACTTAAAGTCAACATTTATCACCTTTACTTGAAGATCGAATGATATAATATGTGGAGAACATATCCAAAAGTCCTTGTGCATGATATGATTAAATGAGGAGATAGGAAAGGAGTTAAAAGTCGAGGTTTCACTTGATGTGTTTGAAGAGAATTCTCAATCTAGGCGTGCCTTGCCTTTGGTTAAAGTAGAAATGATGTTTGAGGAAATAAAGTCCAAAATTTATGGACAACCATATTTTCTTCTTTGTTTGCTTGCAGAGGATGATGACATTATGAGATAGCTACTTTTGGACTTTTATGCTAGTGCAGGTAAACAGAAATCAGACCGAATTATTATTTGGATATATTTATATTTCATTGTGTTACATGTTTCACTTCCAAGCTTTGGGAAATATTTCCAAGGGTGATGAGTACTAGATTTTGTCTAGTGTCACATTACCACCTTGAGAATAAGGATTTGTCCTAAATGAGCCATTCAGACCTTAAGGGACATGTTGTATGTTGTTCGTTCCACAAGTACTATGGTTGTCACTTACAATTATCTCTATTTTAGTTGCATTTAACTATGGTTACAATTTTGGCTTAGCTACGACACCATTGGAGTTATTATACAAGAATTTTATGTACGGTGCATAACTGATGGACACTTACCCTTGTTAGGGTTGTGTGTAATTGTAGTTACACTCTGATTTTGAGCATGGCATTGTTTGAGGTATGGTATAAATAATTATGCGCAGTACATGATTTATAGAAAGGTATTGTGATCAGATATTTGAATTATGAATATTGTGACATGAGAAAATTTATAATATTGATTATATTGCCTGAGGAAGTAATACAAGAGCACGATCGAGGCTTTGTTTAGGCAATGTATGCGTATTTCCCAATGAGGGGCAAAATGGTAATATTACACCCTTCGAGAAATTATCTACTTGTTTATCGTGACAATGGTGAGTGTCAAGATTGCGGGTTGCAGACCGTAATATCAATAACATAATTGTTGGATTTGTTAAGCAAGTGGATAGATCGATAGACCTTTTATGTGAGTATACTTATTTATTATATTTACCAATTCAAGGGTTGGAATTAATCTAAAGGTACGGCACTCATATCTTCGAAGTATGATACACTACAAGTACGTAGGAGAAGGAAGGTTAAGTTTGGAGGCATGAAAGAAGAATAATTGCAATCTGATCACAACGGAAGAACACTCTCTTTACATGCAGCCGTTTTAACTTAAGATCTCCTTCATGTATTTTTTTTATACTCTCTTTTGCTACGCTTGTCTGGCAAATGATTTTAAATTTCGAGGACGAAATTTTTTAAGGTGGGTAGGTTGTAACAGCCCGTCCCTGAAAATTATGATTTGTATAATTTTAGTAAGTGAATTTACAAAAGTGCCCTTTGAGGCAAGTGAGTTGACCTTTGTTGACTGTTGTGTCGTATCACGTAAGGTTCATTTTCTTGGCATATCCTTGTAGTGCTTGTCGCTGCGGATGCGTGGGTGCCGACAGAGCGCGATTTGGAGTTATAACGAATGAGATATTGACTGATGAGATATGGATGAGTCATATAGGTCACCATAAGTAACTCCGACTGACATTCATTTTATATTGATTTATTTCATCTTTCTTATATGGTTGTTGTTGAGATACTTCGATATGGTATGCCTTGGTTTTACCATTCTTCAGCATGATTTTTATATACATATGTATTGGTATTTTCTGGGGAATTATACGAATTTCAATGAGGGTTTATTATAGTTCTAAAAACAAAGGTGTTTTCAAAATTTTGTTTTGTCTACTCACATGTTCTGTTTTATGCCCTTCCAGGTTTTAGTTAATGGACATTCGTCTCGATGAAGACTTCTGACAAATCTCAAAATTGGTGGTTACCTCTGTGGGTATACTTCTTACCCGCTTTACTATACTTTACTTCTGTTCTGACGTCACATGTGAGATAGGTTCGTGATAAGCTCATATTTATATATATTTTACATCAAATTCTCTCGTCTTTTCTTAGTTAGTTCCTTATATTTTTGAGCTATTTACTTTGATTTTGTGTTTTATATGATTTGTCAAGCAAATAAAAGAAAAATAGCACAAGTGAGATTTTATGTAACAAATTCGTCAAAACTGCCTGTGCAGATCAGCCCATTTTGGAAGCAATTTGCGAACGGCCCAAAATGAACTAGAGAATGAACCTTATATGCTTGGAAAGCTACAGATGTCTATTTTCTGGAGCATTTTGCGGATTGTTAAGATCATTTTTCTAGAAGAAGTTATGGGCATTTTAGTAAGGGAAGGTCAAGAGAGCACATGGGTCAAAACTGCCTGTGCGGATCAGCCCATTTTGGAAGCAATTTGCGAACGGCCCAAAATGAACTAGAGAAGGAGCCTTATATTCTTGGAAAGCTACAGATGTCTATTTTCTGGAGCATTTTGCGGATTGTTAAGATCATTTTTCTAGAAGAAGTTATGGGCATTTTAGTAAGGGAAGGTCAAGAGAGCACATGGGGAAGGAATAGGCGGACAGCTGCAAGGATGACCCACGGCATGGATGAATGATTATGTTTTGCAAGTGTGCTAGCTTGTTTAATCATGAAATACAAGTGTGCTAGCTGTTTTCCAAGTGTTCTAGCTGATTCATCATGAGAAGACCAAGAGGAATCCAAGGCATGGACCAAGGAGGATGAATGCAAGTTGTTTCATCATGAAATTTCTGCAATGAAGCATGTGTGCTAGCTGTTTTTGATGATTAATTCTTGCTTTGTATTTGTTTATTAGAATCACTTGAGTGGCTCCTTACCTTTGTGCACCTATAAATAAGCCTTCTAGCAAGGCTTAGACTCACCAATTCACACAACAATTCCATTTTCACACACCCTAAACTATCCTAGCCAAAACCCTTTCTTTCCTCCACAAAATCTGCCCATAAACTATCCTAGCCGTGCCACCCCCCCTTAACCATCCTAAACACCACCATACATCCCCCTATCCACTCCTCCATACAACCAAACCTTCAAACCACATCCACTCCTTGTGCCATATCAAAGGAAGGAAAGGAAAGTGCTTGGACATGCTTGTCACTCAACAAGGATCGTTGGAGCGTTTAGGTGCTTTCTTTCTTTTATGTTCAATGTATAAATCTATTTACCTTTGTTTTATGATTATGAGGAACTAAACCCCCCCTCTTTGCTAGGGGGGATTCAAAGCCATGATTACATTTGCATTATGAATTAATTACTTTTGGTTGTGATTTAATAATTTGTGATTTCAATTCGCTTAACTATTTGATTGATAACTTATTTATGTATGTTGATTAAGAGTGCACGCTTAGTTTTCATGCATAAGTTTGATGCTAGAATATAAGGGAATTTCACCTAATCGTTATGAACTTATATTCAAGAGTAGTGAAGGTTGCTATCCACAATCGTGTTAAGTGAATTCCTGGCAGGAGTATCATGCTTTTCATAGTTACAAATGCCTTGTCGATGCTTATGATTTCCAACAAACGTAATGATTCTAACTTGTGTCTTTATCATGCTGTTCATATAAAGAACTTGTTAGGAATGATTTGGTTGCGATGCATATTCATCCAATTCAATGATTCTAGGGAAATCTGAAGGTTAATTTAAGCGGACCTAATTAACTTGGAGTGTTGAGTTTCATAAGTTATCGAAAGAACAACTAAAAATTGGTTTATATACAAGTGTATCATGTGTGGAGGAAACCCCTCTAGCTAATCCATCATCCATTCACACAACCATATTTTGTGCTTAATTCTATCTAGTTTTCAATTTGTTTATTTTCAAGTTATTCTCATCAAGATCACATTCCCCTTTTTCAATTTTTGTCTTTTGATTTGAATCTACCTTATTTGATTTCTTTTGAGTTCTTTGAGTTAATTTAGTATAGAGTTGGTTAATTTTCATAGCTTGAATCTTTTAAATTCATTCGTGATTTTGTTTTAGTTTATTTATTAATTTTATTTTAAGTTATTCTAGTTTATTTGGAATCATTTGAATCTAGTTAAATGTTTTGATTTTAGATTTGTGTTTTTAAAGTTTTATTTAGTGTTTTCTAAGTTCATTTTATATAGATTAGCAATCCCTCCTAATCCCCGGTTTAGAACGATCCCTACTTGCATATATACTACATCTGACAACAAGAGGGTTTAATTTGTGTGTTAGTTTATTTATCGCATCAGTTCGCTCTCGCTTACCAGTGCACTCTGGTATTTAGGCACTTTTAGGTTTAAATTTATTCACACTTTTCACTTCATTACACTTTTATGGCTTCGAAATCCTAGTAGACATTCCAGATCGGAGTGTGTCATAACATGTTTAACCCTTTTATTTAAAAATATTCTTTCATACTAACTAGCATTAAGTAATGTATAATATGAACGGTTATGATTTATCGAAATCCATCAAACAATTGAAGAGAAAAGACAACTTGATAATACTAAAAAAAAGGGATGTCCTGCTCATGGCAAGGAAACGTGGGGCACACTTGGTTGAAAAAGGCAAAAAGAAAGGCTAGCCCACCTTCATTTACCTACGCCTGCAATTTAACTTATACAAAAATCAATTAATGACCCTCTTCTCTCTTCACCCATGAATGAAATCTAGTTAGTTGCTGTAATTGAAATCGCGTTGAATGAAAAAGCAATAGAAATAGGTATCTAAAGGGTCACGCCTTTTGTGCAAAGGGATTATTATTATTATTTTTAAATGAAGATTAAATGTGAAACCTATTTTACATTGAATTTTAACGATTCGAATCATTTATTTTGTAAGTCTCAATTCGTAGATCAGTCTTATAAAAATTCAATTCAATCCAAAATCATTTGCTTATATAATTATCAAGATAAATTTTTTTATATAACAAAATATTCGTTAATTTCTTTGAATCCAATTAGATGTCTTAAATGTTTCAAATTTGGCTAATATTTTGCAAGGATGATATATGAGGTGCAACGTGAAAAATAGACGGTTCGAATCATTAAAGTTCGATGTGGTATGAACCCCACAACTAATCTCCATTTTTTTTATAAATTAAAAAAAGAAAAGAAATTCCTTCTCTTAAAGGCTTCGTGCTAGATATGGGAGGCTAAGTAACTCACAACCTGAAGATAAAGAAGGAAGATGGGAAGGAGTTGGTGGTGGGGCGGCTAGGTAGTGGGTGGTAATTGGTGAGTGAGGTTTTGATTCAGGCTAGGGCGAGATAGCAGAGGCAGCAACGGAATTTGGGTTGACGGCAACGGACGTGGATGTTGTGGGAATCGTTGAAATGAAGTAGGAGGAAGAAGAGGTTCAGGCTAACGAATATTCTATTAAAAATTAATTTATCTAACTATCTATTAATAAACTCTATTAGAATTCTATTTTTCAATCAAAACTCCATAAAATTATTATTCTAGCCATCTCACTAAAATTGAACAAAAAAATACAGCACATTAGTAATTTAGTAATTACATGAAATATAAAGTTTGATATTTTTTGGGAGCTACTAAGACCATCCACTATTTTTTTTAAAACAAAGAAAAGGTCTTCTGAAAAGTGATATATGTTGCAATCTTATTAGATTAGGAATATGATTGTGTAAATCCTAGTGTATCTAGGAATATCTCTTATATTCCTATTAGGAGTTGATTATCTATTAAGAGTTGTAATTCTAAAAAGGTAAGGATTTTACCTATCCTACTACTATAAATAAAGGCAAAATGGGGTGGAATAAAACACACATCACAATTACACATCTCTCTCTTTCTCGCTATTATTGCCGCACCCCTCTTTCTATGGCCTCTATAATTGTTCAGTAAATTATGCTTACAACACGTTATCAACACGATCTTGATGCTGTGCTAACAAGAGAATTTATTCTTCAATCAGGGGAGTATTACGTTTTTAATTATTGTTATTATGATTAATCTATTATTTTATTGAATTGATCTACATGCTATTGATTCAATTTAATTTTTCTGTGTTGAACGTGATAAACGCATTAGAGATGCAATTCCGGCTTTCTGAGAAAGATCTTCTACAAATTCAAAGGCTTTTATTGTTTTCTGCCAATCAAGTATGCTTAAAATGAAGGACTATCTGGACATTCGGATCAAATATGAACATGAGAGACTCATTATGCTTTATGAAAACCCTTTGAAAAACCATACAACCCTTAAGACGTGGTGTTCATCTTAAGTGAAATTACAATTATCAATCACAAGAAGCCAGCATCAATTTCAGGGAACCTTCCGACCAAAATTGCATCAAATTACTTATCTAAACATCCTAATGGTAACTAAGCATTAAGACAATTAGATAGTTTAAAACAGTGATTAATAATTCAAAGTATGCATGCATAATGTGACATCCCACATCGCCCAGGGAGTGATCCTTAAATGTATATTCCCATCCCTACCTAGCACGAGGCCTTTTGGGAGCTCACTGGCTTCGAGTTCCATAGGAACTCTGAAGTTAAGCGAGAAGGGGGCTAGAGCACTCCCATGATGGGTGACCCACTGGGAAGTTGCTTGTGAGTTCCCAGAAACAAAACCGTGAGGGCGTGGTCGGGGCCCAAAGCGGACAATATCGTGCTACGGTAGTGGAGCGAGCCCGGGAAGTGATCCCGCCCGGGCCGGGATGTGACAATTGGTATCAGAGCCAAACCCTGGTTGTGGTGTGCCGACGAGGACGTCGGGCCCCTAAGGGGGGTGGATTGTGATATCCCACATCGCCCAGGGAGTGATCCTTAAATGTATATTCCCATCCCTACCTAGCACGAGGCCTTTTGGGAGCTCACTGGCTTCGGGTTCCATAGGAACTCTGAAGTTAAGCGAGAAGGGGGCTAGAGCACTCCCATGATGGGTCACCCACTGGGAAGTTGCTCGTAAGTTCCTAGAAACAAAACCGTGAGGGCGTGGTCGGGGCCCAAAGCGGACAATATCGTGCTACGGTGGTGGAGCGGGCCCGGGAGGTGGTTGCGCCCGGGCCGGGATGTGACACATAATATCATAAGCAATTAAATAAAAATTACATATTCATGCTAAGGCTCAAGGTTTCGCCCTAGCAAATGGAAATTAGTTATAAACAACCACAAACAAAATATTATTAAGAATAAGGATAGAAAACACCTAGAAAATAAACTTGAATCCAAAAGTTGCGCGTTCTTCTCCTCCAATGTTGCGTAAAGAACCCTAATGGCTAAAAAGCCTTATTTATACTATAGAAAATAAAACCCTAAAAGGTCTTCTAAAAACTAGGAAACACAATAGAATAAGATAACTAGGAAATACATTCCTATTCTAACTTTAGAAAATCTGCCCAGCCACAAAGAATCCCACGTTTCTGGATCTTTAGGGCTCCAAAATAGGCCCAAAATGGCTAGAATTACAGCTTGAGATGTCCCGAACATAATTGCAGAAGGCCTCTAACCCAAAAGACATCATCTTGGATGCCAAAAAGGCCAAAGAATCCCAAAACGTCAGTTTGACAGCACTGCACGCTGCTCCTTTATTTCATCGCCATAAATAAACCACTGAGTAGAAAATTATGAAACTTTGATACGAACAAGTTGAGAGACACATGAACATTCTCCAATTGGAATCACTCCAAAATTCATCAATTTGTCTACTTTTTGCTCTAGAGGAAATCGAATGTTCTACATTGAGAATATAAATCAAAGTATCAAACTTCTCACAAAATAACCAATAAATTAATACTAAGAATAGGGGAAAATATATAGTAAAATATCGACTCATCAGTGACCCCTAGGTGCCGCTGGATCACTTTGACCTGAAATAGAGGCAGAGTAGTGGCAACTAGTGATCAACCACGATGACATTTGTGAGAAGGAAACACAATAATTTCTATGATTTTCACATATTTCCTACAAGTTCACAAATTTCTTATAGTTTTAACAAATTTGCGCAATTTTCTACAAATTTCACATATTTCCTACAATTTCACATATTTCTAAGTTTACCAAATTTTCCTACTAATTCACGTATTTTCTACAATTTTGACATATTTCTACAATTTTACAAAATTCTTGTATTTTCCTACATATGTTACAAATTTCAAAAAATTCCCACAAATTCCCTACAATTTTCACATATTTCTACAATTTTACCAAATTTTCGCATATTCCTACAAATTTCTAAAATTTCCTACAAATTTCACATATCCTTACAATTTCAATCCTACAAATTTAATTTAATTCATACAAATTTAATTTTGTTTCTACAAATTCAATTTCTTTTCTAAAAATTTAATTTTGTTCCTACAAATTTAATTTTGTTCTGACAAATTTAATTATATTCCTGCAAATTTATTTATATTCTTACAAATTCCTACAAGTTTAATTATATATACTCCTAAACCCACCACCCCGCATCCACCACCCACCACCGTGGTACCCACCCAAAAACACAACCACCCACCACCCCAACCCCCCACCCTGCACCACCCACCACCGTGGTACCCACCCTAAAACACAACCACAATCATCATATATTTCTAAAAATACAAGATGGAACTAAGCGCGTTGCTCCATACAAAACCGTGGAGTATAAACAAATTAACACTACTCATGTAATAAACTTTTGACCAGATTAAAAAAAAAAGGACGCAAGTCATATTAAAGATAAAAATTTAATAAATAAGAGTGGCGTGCATGATTTCTTATATTGCATAATTTCTAAGGTGTTTTTTTTTTGTGAGTGTTTCTCCAAGAATTTTTTTTGCTTAGTGCTTTTCATTGTAGCATCATTTTTGTTAGAAACAAATTGCAATTTTATAAAAATCACATGAAAGTGCTTCATCACCTGCAGTGTTTATTAAAACCTTTCTCGAAGTACCTTCATCAGTTACTTTTTCAAAATTAATTTGCATTTTTACAAATAATTGGTTCCAAAAGCATTTTCTTTAAAAAACGCTTTCAGTCATTTAAAAACACTTTCTAAACGTGATTATCAATTTTAATTATCATTCTCAAGATTATAAAGTGTTGTTGGAGGGAACGGTTTTCACACATTTTCTATTCAACACATTCTGCACATTTATTCGTAACTTTTCTTTGATTTAATTGAAAAACTAGAAATCACTTCTCAAATGATAATATCCATACGCAGCTATCGACATGCATATTCATCCACCATCATGAAGAACTCTATATAGCTTATCACGTCTATTTTGTTTTCTTTGGAGAAATGAGAGGAGGCAGCCATGCAGGACCATCCTAATCAAGTATCCCTCCACAAGACAAAGCACATATATTTGCTTTTGTACACGAATACATGCATGCAGGACCACATTGAGGACTGGTATTGGTATTTCTGTGAAAAATTGCAAGATAAGTAGTAATAGTACTCCATCTTTGGCTGGGATATATTCAAAACGATGACGGTAGGCCGCCCGTTTAGAAAGAACAAAAAAAAAGGACAAAATCTAATTCTACGTTCCTTTATTTTATATATTAAGAGAACGAATCCTCGTTCTTGGAATTCAATGTGCGGGGCGCTTGAATGTGACCTATTCTCTTAACGCGGCAAAACTTAATAGGAAAGGGGCTGAGCTGACTGATGATAGCCTTTTTAGCCTTTTTCTAAAAGCTATCATGCGGAGGGTGGCTACATACAAGTATCGCCAAATCAAGATGACACGAGACAGAAAGTCAGAGGCCACAGCAGGACTACCATAAGAAAGCTCGCCCGCTAGCTAACATAGAAAGAAATCTATTCCCGGATAGCAATAGTCTCTATGTGAATCTCTTCCCGACCAGGTCAGGCCGAATCGGGCCACCCTTTGGGATAGGAATGGCCCATCCCACATGCATCATTTGATGAAAACACTCCAGTCGCCTCCTTGAAGTGGCTTGTCAACCACACTTTCCCTCTCTCAAAACAATGCTCCTCACCAAATGCCCTTCCTTGGGTTAGGGCAACACAGCAATGGGTAGTTTGCTCCGAGACCCTGCCTCCTCGAGAGCAGGATATACTATTAATTACTTGAACTATAAATTTTTACAAACCTAATTGTGCATTGGTCGAGCCTAAATGAGTTTCAAACCATGTCAGGGCTTTTAAATCAATCTAAGAAAAAGAGTGTCACACATCAATATTAAATAATGATTAGAGGTTCCTCAAACCAAAAACAGACAAACTATTTCTTAACGAGGACAATAGGAGGCCAGAATGATTCGAGTCGAAGGATTCCATTGCCATTTATCCTACTATTAGTAACGGGGAAAGGTTGTGCATATCTCGCTCCATCACCAATATTTTTGTCCCACGTTTTGATCCAACAATTTAATCTCAACAAAATGTATAACATGTGACTTATGCGCGTAACATGTTTCTACAATTTAATCTTAAACAAAATGCATAACATGCAACTTCCCGATTGATCCAATGCATTCAAATGCCGTGTTTGACTAACGTTAATTTCCAACGAAAGTTTGAAAATAATAACCTAGACCTACCTATTAATTGGTCTTCAGCTAGCTTTAAATTCCAAATAAATTTAGGATAACATAAAGTATGAATAGTACTCCACGTGGTTGGGATGTTCAAAACGATGTTTTTTTTTTATAATTTTTTTATTAACCGAAACTTGAGATTTTTCTGAAATCAAATGTTCAAAACGATGTTAATTAACCTGTACATTTAAAACGATCGAAACAAATAGGATGAAAAATATGAAAAAAATGGTATGTTATCATCTCCATTAGAGGTATATATAGCAAGTAGCGAAGTTGATTTACTATGCCTTCTAAGATAAAAATGACTCAAAACCACTTAGTATTACGATATAGTAATATTCTTCTTACTTGAAAGCAGGAGATTTTCGATTCAAATATCAGGAATGAAGAGTTCAATATCAATTTCTTTTTCTTTCCCTTAGTGTAAATATATCATTGTATCAAAAGAAGACACAATCCACTCCAACGAAAGTAACAAAACATATAGCAATTGAAGAAGTAGCAACATTCATATCTTATACATACCATGAGAGATTCCAACATACAGTAAATTGAGTCCCACAATATATTTTAAATAAAATGATTGTTTGAACATTATTTGGCTACTCAAATATGAGTAGGAACTTTGGAAAGAAAAAAAAAGATGAGTAGGAACTCTTACTCAAAACTCTTAGTATTTGAATCACAAAGTTTTATGCTTATGATTAAAACCGTTCATATTATCAATCGCACTGTAAATATCATTTCTGCAAAATATAAATTAAAACAAAGGCCGTTTCGTCAATCAATTTTAGTAAATATATAGACGGTTCGTAATGCTTTCACCAATTTCGTTCGTTTGTTTTTATACAGTTCGATGACTAAACAAACTTATTTTTAATTGATTTTTTTTGCAGAGATGATCATGATAGCGTGATTATAATATGAATGGTTTTGATTATAAACACGAAATTTTTATAAAATTGGCAACGAACAATTTTAAGTAGGAATTTCTACTCATCTAAGCAGCCAAGTATTGTTCTGTTTGTTTAGCAATGGCTGTACACAAAATTAACCACAAACTAAACATTCGGACATATATTAGAGAATATATTATCAATGATATCTACACGTAACATGTGGCCAAGTATTGTTCTGTTTGTTTAGCAATGGTTGTACACAAAAAATAACATGTAGAATTATTAAAGAGACAGGCCATACGGCCTACTTTCAACAACATCGATATTGTCCCTAACTTGGTAATTACCACCTGAACAATTTGTCAGGTGTGAGGTTTTATCACAAAATGCCTCGATGTTAATTAGAGTGAGTTTAAAATATTTAAATTATTACTTATCTTTTACTACGACTGATGTAGGATTCAATATAACATTATTACTGTTTTTAAAGACAAAAATCAATAAAAAGTGCACAAGATTCTCTTGGTTGATTAGTGTTTGATCAACAACCATTCTTCTCTCACTCGTTTGGCAATTATTAATTCATGGGTTGGACTAGAATTCAGTTAATTATCCGAAGAATGGGTATTAAAACTTCACTCGACTTAACTTTGAAAAGAGGATGGTTGAACCAACGAAATTTCCTGACAATTTAAATGCACCTTTAATATTTTATATGAACCAAGACGTTCAAATTTCTGGATATCTGAAATTTCAATTTAATAGAAGAATGTAAAAGCGTGTGGTTTTCAGGCTTACAGCTATCATGAGTACAACATACAAGGAAACGACCAAAAGCAAAATACCTAATGGAGGCGAAGGACTGCACAAGTTGTAAGTTGGTGATGATAAAGACAGCAGTAGCTACAAATGAATATGTCCAGATACCATCACACTGGAAATTTTACGATGGAATATTAATACATATTGAAATACCGTGTATAGGTAGGAATATTATTCTACATTCTGAATTAGTCTGAAATAGAAGCAGTAGCGTAGTTAGAATTTTTAAATAATGGGGGCATATCAATAAGCCATTTCGTTGAACACTTAGTTGTAGGCACTTGTCAACTTGTCAACATATGTCGGAAGCTTATACTAACATATCGATAATTACTATTATTTGTAGAGACTTGTCGAGTGTGGATGCAGGATACTGTGGGGGTAATGTTGAAAACTGTCAAGACTTATCAACTAAGGTATTTCATCGAGCACATGGTGCTCAAGTCGCACTCAAGAAGAGATAGGGAGACAAATATGATAAAAGAAAATAAAAGAAGTAGGGGAATGATGTTGTAATTTAGTTTGACTTAACTGTTTATAGAGGTCAAATACAATACACAAACAAATATCCATGGAGTTATTGAAGTTGTTGGGGTCAATAAAAATCAGTGGCCCCTGGCTCCGCCACTGAATAGAAGTCTTAGGTTTGACGAATTATATGTCTCTAGCTATATATCAAGCGTTACTAATTAGTAATATTCTTCTCTTAAAAATAGTTTTTGAATACCCAACTAACATAATGGTCGACATATAACTCTTTTTTTGAATGAGAGAAATAAATTTGGAAAACATACATGTAACTCATTGTTTTATTATTTTAAATTTTATCATTTCAGAATTCTTTGGTAATCTTAAATTTTCTCAACCAAACAGTGTAAAGATGTGGGCACTACCATTGTAGGTATAACCAACCGTACTTTGATTTTGCATTATGTTACAAATACTGTGACTTATGAAATTTTTTTATTATATCCAAAATACAGTCATGTAGTTTTATTATTCCATTAAGAACATCTTAACTGTTCAGCCTTGTTGGTCACCTATATTTTAACATATTAATGTTGTGTTTACCAGGGCTGGCCTAGGCTCAGTGCGGGCAGGGCGACCGTCCGGGGCCCAAAAAATTAGGGGCACCAAAATTATTAGTGTGGCATATTTATATATGTTTTCATAAGAATATAAATTTATAAAATTTGGCCAAATGATTAGAAGTTTAATTAGAAGTAATGGTTTTTGTATTTAAAATTAATGAGAGACCCTAAGTTCGAAATGCTATGTGCATGTTTATTTATTTATTTTTCAATTTTTATGAATTATTGTTTGGTTGTTAATAGTCTCTATGTGAATCTCTTCCCGACCAGGCCAGGCCGAATCGGGGCACCATTTGGGATAGGAATGGCCCATCCTACATGCATCATTTGATGAAAGCACTCCAGTCGCCTCCTCAAAGTGGCTTGTCAACCACACTTTCCCTCTCTCAAAACAACGCTCCTCATCAAGTGCCCTTCCTTGGGTTAGGGCAACACATCAATGAGTAGTTTGCTCTGGGACCCCACCTCCTCGAAAGCAGGATATACTATTAACTACTTGAACTATAAATTTTTACAAACCTAATTGTGCATTGGTCTAGCCTAAATAATGAGTTTCAAACCATGTTAGGGCTTTTAACTCAATCTAAGAAAAAGAGTGTCACACATCAATAATAAATAATGATTAGAGGTTCCTCAAACTAAAGGCCGGCAAACTATTTCTTAGCGAGGACAATAGGAGGCCAGAGTGATTCGAATCGAAGTATTCCATTGCCATTTATACTCCTATTAGTAACGGGGAAAGGTTGTGCATATCTCGCTCCATCACCAATATTTTTGTCCCACGTTTTGATCCAACAATTTAATCTTAACAAATGTATAACATGTGAGTTATGCGCGTAACATGTTTCTACAATTTAATCTTAACAAAATGCATAACATGCAACTTCCCGATTGATCCAATGCATTCAAATGCCGTGTTTGACTAACGTTAATTTCCAACGAAAGTTGGAAAATAATAACCTAGACCTACTATTAATTGGTCTTCCGCTAGCTTTAAATTCCAAATGAATTTAGGATACATAAAGTATGAATAGTACTCCTCGTGGTTGGGATGTTCAAAACGATGTTAATTAACCTGTACATTTAAAACGATCGAAATGAAAAATATGAAAAAGAATGATATGTTATTATCTCCATTAGAGGTATATAACAAGTAGCAAAGTTGATTTACTATGCCTTCTAAGATAAAAACAACTCAAAGCCACTTAGTATTACGATTTATTAATATTCTTCTTACTTGAAAGCAGGAGATTTTAAGTTCAAATATTAAGAATGAAGAGTTCGATATCAATTTATTTTTCTTTCCCTTAGTGTAAATATATCATTGTATCAAAAGAAGATACAATCCACTCCAACGAAAGTAGCAAAACATATAGCAATTGAAAAAGTAGCATATTCATATCTTATATATATATATATATATACCATGTGAGATTCCAATATATAGTAAATTGAGTCCCACAACATATTTTAACTAAAATGATTGATTGAACATTATTTGGCTACTCAAACTCTTACTCAAAACTCTTAGTATTTGAATCATAGAGCTTTATGCTTATGATTAAAACCGTTCATATTATCAATTGCATTGTAAATATCATCTCTGCAAAATATGAATTAAAACAAAGGCCGTTTAGTCAATCAATTTTAGTAAATACATAGACGGTTCGTAATGCTTTCACCAATTTTGTTCATTTGTTTTTATACAGTTCGATGACTAAACAACCTTATTTTGAATTGATTTTTTGCAAAGATGATCTTGGTAGCGTGATTATAATATGAATGATTCGATTATAAACACGAAATTTTTATAAATTGGCAACGAACAATTTTAAGCAGAAGTTCCTACTCATCCTGAGTAACCAAGTATTGTTCTGTTTGTTTAGCAATGGTTGTACACAAAATTAACCACAAACTAAACATTCTGACATATATTAGAGAATATATTATCAATGATTTCTATACATAACATGTAACCAAGTATTGTTCTGTTTGTTTAGCAATGGTTGTACACAAAATTAACCACAAACTAAACATTCTGACATATATTAGAGAATATATTATCAATGATTTCTACACATAACATGTAACCAAGTATTGTTCTGTT
This sequence comes from Crataegus laevigata, assembly GCA_963580275.1. Lineage (NCBI taxonomy): Eukaryota > Viridiplantae > Streptophyta > Magnoliopsida > Rosales > Rosaceae > Crataegus > Crataegus laevigata. The sequence continues at coordinate 9,289,509 of OY756949.1, forward strand.
TGTTTAGCAATGGTTGTACACAAAATTAACCACAAACTAAACATTCTGACATATATTAGAGAATATATTATCAATGATTTCTATACGTTTAAATAAAATGTAGAATTATCAGAGACACAGGCCATACGGTCCACTTCCAACAACACCGATATTCTCCCTAATTTGGTAATTACAACCTGCACAATCTGTCAGGTGTGAAATTTTATCATAAAAAACCTTGGTGGGGGTTAGGATATTGAAATTATTACTTATCTTTTACTACGACTAACGTGGGATTCAACATAACATTATTACTGTTTTTTAAAGGCAAAAATCAATAAAAAGTGCACAAGTTTCTCTTGGTTGATTAGTGTTTGATCAACAACCATTCTTCTCTCACTCGTTTGGCAATTATTAATTCATGGGTTGGACTGGAATTCAGTTAATTTATCCGAAGAATGGGTATTAAAACTTCACTCGACTTTACTTTGAAAAGAGGATGGTTGAACCAACGAAATTTCCTGACAATTTTAAATGCACCTTTAATATTTTATATGAACCAAGACGTTCAAATTTCTGGGTATCTGAAATTTCTATGTAATAGAAGAATGTAAAAGCGTGTGGTTTTTAGGCTTACAACTATCATGAGTGTGGAGCCAAAAATAATCACAAGACAGCACATGGATTTTTGGGTAAAAGAAGACAAAAATACCCTTGAGGCATATCAGGATTCCTACGTGCGAGCAGCAGACAATCATCCCTCAACTAAGTCAAAAGTGCCCAAAATAGGTATATCTATTTCTTCCATCGTCATCCAATCTTTTCCACAAGGTAACTCCCAAAATCTTCCATTTTTTATTATATTGATTAGCTAATCAATTAGGTAATTATTCTATTAATTAGCTAATTGATTAGGTAATTATTCCATAACTCCCAAATTAACAAAAATCAAGAACCTAACCCACAAACAAGGCTAGGTGGCCGGTCCTCTCTCACCCTAGGAGGCCGGCCACTCTCCTATTTAAACCCCACTATTTTCCTCAAAGTTCACTTCAAATTCTCTTGCAAAAATTCTACAAAATTCTCCTAATACTCTTCCCTCAAAATTCTAACTTTGGCATCGGAGGTTCTTCGGCCAAAGCCCTCCCCCACTCCCCCAATTCATCGTGGGCGTGTGAGACTTTTGACCTTGACCTAAGGTGTGATTTGTTTTGTAGGTGCAATTTTGTCCAAGATAAAGGAGGAAGAAATTTGCATCCACAAATTGGTGCTTTCATTGAGAGCAGAGTCACATACTTGTAGAAGACTCTCGTATAAAAGGTTTTTCTATTTTCTTGTCCATTTGTATATTTTTCGTACATTCTTATTATTAAAATTTTTTCATTTGCGAAGATTCTTTGATAAAACGTAAAAGAGAAATACAATGCCTAGAAATTTAAAAAATTCCACAAGTGAAAATTCCAATATTCAAGAAATGGGACTGCGGCGATCCACGAGGCTAAATGTGATCAAAGGTGGAGTGGCACCACTGCTACGGGGCTCCACCATGGCAACCACCGCGGTGGCCACCACGGTCACCACTCGCGACGAGGTCCACGGTACCACTACCACGACCCAAGCCGTGCCATCCAAGCTTGCACGGGCCAAGCCCAAGCTGTGCCATCCAAGGCCTACGACACCAAAGCCATGACCCAAGCCATATTACTCAAAGCCCAACGCGAGACCAACGCGTTGCCAAGCTGAGCCCATGCCTTGCACTCGCATGCATCATGCGCTGAGCAGCCTACACCCATAGCCCAGCCTGTTCTTGTAATACCCTGAAAATTTAAATATCTAAATTATATATTCATAATTACGAATATGTGGAGAAAATCGAAAAATAAATCGATTTATGATTATGGAAATAGAATTGGGAAATTATTATCATTAATGTATTTGGATTATTGAGCTTTTGTATGATTTTTCGAGAGATTATAATAATTGATGTGAGTTAAGTTTTAAATTAAACTACTTACAAGGTTGGAAGTTCGGTAATTAATTATTTAAAAACCGTAGACATTTTGAGGTCACAATTTATACTTTTGATTAGAGCTCGATCTCACGAACGCGTGGGAGCAAACTGTTCGTGAAATGGAGTTATAACGAAGAAGTTATTAACGTTTAAAGTTAGGGATATTTTGGTAATTTTAATTCCATTTAGAAGACTCTAGAAATCTAGAGCCATGAGTTGTGCCACGTGTGTGGCCGTGATTGAAAAGGGAAATAAATGATGGATGGTTGTGATTAAAAGAAAAGAATAGAAAGGAGGGAAATGAGGAAAAGAATGGAAGAGGCTGACCAATGGGGAGAGAGAACCGGGAGGGGAAAGGAGAGAAAAGGGACACGGGGGATCGGGACTCGGGTCTTGGTGACCTGACCCGGTCGGCGCCTATACATGTTTTCGACGAGTTTTTACCCCTTTTTTTTTGGGTGAATTGCTTCAAATAAACACTTGGAAACTCCCCCACAACCTTCCATCTCCCTATTACACCCAAAAAATCATGAAATTTGACCTTGAAATTAGGAAGAACACACATGTGGGTGCTGCGACCCTCCTTGCTCGAAATCTATCAAACCTAAAATGATTTGATGCAATTACCACCCCCAACATATCCCTTTAGAACATAGGAACAAAGCCCAAACAAGTTTTGGGGCGTCAAAGCTGCTATGGAGTCGAATCAAGAACACCCAAATTCTAGGGTTTCCGGCGGGTTCGAGGCAAATTGGACTTGGACACAGGTATAAGTTTGCTTTACTCTTTGAGATCTTCATTTCTGTAATTTTTGAGAATTTTTAGAAATAGTTGAATTTTTCGGCGAGTCTGGGCTGCCGAACGCCACCTGCAGCGGCAGGTGCGGCGGCGCACGGCCAGGGAGTCGACATTTGTGTTTTTATGCAAATTTCGTTATTCGAAGTATGTTTTTGAGATCTAATTGTTATGGTTTGAATATTAATATGACTGTGGTGTATGTGGAAGTAATTGAATAGTTTCGTATTTGGTTTGAATTTTGGAATTGTGAAGTACGAATGGCTTAATCTATGTTTAGGGTACATAGGCAGTCTAACGAGACGTTAGATGCAGCCATAAAAATATGTGAGGTTAAATAAATTCAAGAATAAAGGGTACAAAATGGAGATTGGTCTATAAAAGGAAATGGGTCTAAATTGGAAGTAAATTGTATGTTTTGGTAAACGAATAATGATTACAAATTACATGTGGGATGAAGGAACTTATTCGGAGTTGTTGACTAATGCTAGTGAATTAAGTTAGTATTTTAATAATTTGTTTTGGTATAATAAAAAAATGTGGATAGTTTTGTGAGAAAGTAAATCATTGAAGTGAAAGAACATAACTAATGGTAATAAACTAAATAAGAGTTTTATTTTGGGCCTATCACCAATACTAATATTTTTGGAAATAAAATAAATATTTCGGGGCTGGGGCATTACAGCTCTTATGACCCAGCCTGTTCCCGTGGTTCCCTAAGTAGCCCAAGTCGGTTCAAGAGTAACACAACTATCTCGGCTCCAAGTTTCAGGACCTACAATCGAACCGGGGGCATTTCACCACTTTTTTTCCTTGGATTTGACATTTCCCAACTCAAATCTAGCTCCCGAAGTCTACCACACCTTCATTGCTCAAAGAGACACATTCCTTCAAAGCTCTTCCAACCCAAATGGAGAACAACACGTGTCGAGACAAGTTATAGAGTTGATGAGCGCCCTCGCACAGCAGACGACCTTGGTGAATCAGCTCTTATAGCGCACCGAGATGTAACGTGCCTTTGACGAGGTGCCCCGAAGTAGGACAAGGGCAGACGAACCTCTCCAGCAGCGTCCCAACAAGCAGCCCTTCAACCAGCCATGATCCAAACGTTTTAGCAGCTTACGCTTCCGTCCGGGTCATCGAGATAACGTATACTCTCGTCTTAACACGTGGAGAAGCATGTATTCTCGATTAAGCCCACATATAAACATACGTTCATGGTTGAGGCCACACTCCAATTATCAATATAAACAATTATCAATATAGACAATCTTCCAAGCGAAGTGTTTATTCACAACTAGACTCATAATGAGCATTCTCCACCTTACATCGGAGTAGGCAGCACAAAAGATGAAGATAAGCAGTCACTCAACCAGACTTAAGTTCAACTAGCAGCTTGCAAACAACCTGCTCGTTTGCTAGAAACATCCCACATGCACTATAGCCACGGTATAGATAAGTCGAGCATAAGGAAGAGTGGCCTAGACCAATAGGTCACGATCGGGGGCAGCCGAAAGTTCCACTGCCCTAGCAAATGGAAATTCAGAAAGAAGTAGAAAGGCTTATGACCGAGCAATTACGCGATTTCTTATGCAACGAAACTACTTGCAAGGGGCACCGATGAAACATGACCAACATAAGCAAGTCATCTTTCAATGACAAAATCGAGCATGCGGAACTATCCCACATAGATTGCCGAATACAAAGATTACTTATGTTTCGACAAACGCAACAGCTCAGCCTAATAGCACGCTGAGGTCAGATGAGTACCAAAAGACACACCAGCCCAACTGCTAAGAATCGGGGGCAAACCTTGTTCTTAACATTCTAGACGATTCAATACTAAAGTAGCACATCATCAGTAGCTGAGCATCACAAACCTAGTGGTCCAATTCATTCTACTCCGCACAACCTGGCCCAAACCCTGCTTTCACAGCCTTGCCTACCTACTCCATAGCTCCCGGTAGCTATTAATCTATTACCGTGGGTCATAAATGTGCCAATCTTGCACCATGGCTCATAGTCGTGCCGATCTTGCCTTGTGGCTTGCGCCAACCAATCCTCAAAAGAGCACACGACGAAACACCTAATGATGGCGCAATAATTTTGGGAGTAGCTTACTGTGCTTATACCATTACGCGGGTTCCACAAGCAGTTCGAAGTCTCAAGTAGATTGCCAAACAAAACCTCGCAGACTGAGGATTATTTCAGTTGTCCAGCAGCCCAACTTTCCTCAGCTACACTCATGACAATGACTTCCATGATCTCCAATGCGAGAAGGTAAACTAATTGCTCTCCAATGTGAAAAGGTAAACTAATCCCCTGACACCCATTTGGGTCTGCTCTCTAGTGCGAGAGAATAAACTAATTGCTCTCTAGTGCGAGAGGGTAAACCAATTTTCCGACACCTATATGGGTTTGTTCTCCAGTGCGAGAGGGTAAACTAATAGCTCTCTAGTGTGAAAGGGTAAATCAATTGCTCTCTAGTGCGAGAGGGTAAACTAATAGCTTTCCAGTACGAGAGGGTAAACTAATTGCTCTCCAGTGCAAGAGGGTAAACTAATTCCTTGACACCCATCTGGGTAAGCTCTCTGCGAGAAGGCCACATAGTTTAAAAGATCGAATGCTTGAAGACCAACTAGGCAGTGAATGGTCAGGAGGTAGCAACCACTTTGTATTCAATAGTTCGCTCATCCGACACTTCATCTTCAACAGCTTTGATCTTGGTAACTCTATCCTTGACTGCTCTATCTACGACCGCTGAGAAATCAAACTCAAACAGTTTTTTCATTTTCGGTAAGTAGCCCAAACTGTTACTCATGCCACGCCACTTCTTCGGCCCTTGTAGAGCCAATTCTTGGCTTTAATTAAGCCTAGCAGCACAAGCTATGGCCCTTGCCACATCACCTTCTTGGCCTATGCCAAGCCGACTATTGGCCCCTGCCAGCCGAAGTGCCGCACTACCCCGACGACTACCCCACGACAACACTATTCAATAAGAAGACAAGGAAAATTAAAATTTTCTTACATCAGTGTGGTGCAGAGAAGATGAAGCAAGCAAAGAAAGACGATCCTTTGCATGGGTAAGATGTAGAAGATTGCTAGAGAAGGGGGAACAAATATTCTCTAAGCTTTCTCTCTTTTGTAGGGTAGAATAGATCGCTCACCAAAGTTCATTTAACAACCCACTTAAGGTGGACTTAAATAGGCTTTGAGAGAAATTTATTTCCTTTTCCTAGAAGGATCTAATTTCATATTAAAGAGGAAATCTACATCAAAATAGGAAGCAATCCTAAGTTTCATAGAGCAAGAAGATCTCTACACCTGCTGCCCTTTCCTACGAGCAACCTTGCAGGTGTGGGGGCATTTGTGGAGTCAAAAAATAATCACAAGATGACACATGGATTTTTGGGTAAAAGAGGACAAAAATACCCTTGAGGCATACTAGGATTCCTACATGCGAGCAGCAGGCAATCATCCCTCAACCAAGTGAAAAGTGCCCAAAATAGATAAATCTATTTCATCCATCCTCATCCAATCTTCACCACAAGGTAACTCCCAAAATCTTTCCTTCTTTTTATTATATTGATTAACTAATCAATTAGGTAATTATTCTATTCATTAGCTAATTGATTAGGCAATTATTCCATAACTCCCAAATTAACACAAATCAAGAACCTAGCCCACAAATAAGGCTAGGTTGCCGGTCCTCTCTCACCCTAGGAGGCCGGCCACTCTCCTATTTAAACCCTACTATTTTCCTCAAAGTTCACTTCTGATTCTCTTGCAAAAATTCTACACAATTCTCCAAACACTCTTCCCTCAAAATTCTAACTTTGGCATCGGAGGTTCTTCGGCCAAAGCCCCCTCTCCCATTCATCATGGGCACGTGAGGCTTTTGGCCTTGACCTAAGGTGTGATTTATTTTGTAGGTGCAAGTTTGTTCAAGATCAAGGAGGAAGAAATTTGCATCCACAACGAGTACAACATACAAGGAAACGACCAAAACCAAAATACCTAATGGAGGCAAAAGACTGCACAAGTTGTAAGTTGGTGATGATAAAGACAGCAGTAGCTACAAATGAATATTTCTAGAGACCATAACATTGGAAATTTTACGATGGAATATTAATACATATTGAGATACCGTGTATAGGTAGGGATATTATTCTACATTCTAAATTAGTTTGAAAATAGAAGCAGTAGCGTAGCTAGAATTTTTAAATAATGGGGGCATATCAATTAAAAAAGTTTTGTTCGGCCATTTCGTCAAGCACTTAGTAGGCACTGGTCAACTTGCCAACATATGTCAAAAGCTTGTACCAATATATCAATAATTACTATTCTTTGCAGAGACTTGTTGAGTGTGGATGCAGGATGCTGTGGGGTAATGTTGAAAATTGTTAAGACTTATCAGCTAAGGTATTTCATCGAGCACATGGTGCTCAAGTCGCACTCAAGAAGAGATAGGGAGACAAATATGATAAAAAAAAAGTAGGAGAAAGATGTAATTTACTTTGACTTTGCTGTTTATAGAGGTCAAATACAATACACAAACAAATATGCATGGAGTTATTGAAGTTGTTAGGGTCAATAACAATCAGTGGCCCCTGGCTCCGCCACTGAATAGAAGTCTTAGGTGACGAATTATATGTCTCTAGCTATATATCAAGCGTTACTAATTAGTAATATTCTTCTCTCAATTTTTTTTTGAATACCCAACTAACATAATGGTCGACATATAACTCTTTGTTTGAATGAGAGAAATAAATTTGGAAAGCATACATGTAACTCACTATTTTGTTATTTTAAATTTTATCATTTCAGAATTCTTTGGTAATCTTAAATTTCCTCAACCAAACAGTGTAAAGATGTGGGCACTACCATTGTAGGTATAACCTACCGTACTTTTATTTTGCATTATGTTACAAATGCTGTGACTTATGAATTTTTTTTATTATATCCAAAATGCAGTCATGTAGTTTTATTATTCCACTAAGAACATCTCAACCGTTCAGCCTTGTTGGTCATCTATATTTAACATATTAATGATGTGTTTATTAGGGCTGGCCTAGGCCCAGTGTGGGCAGGGCGACCGTCGGGGCCCAAAAAAATTAGGGGCACCAAAATTATTAGTGTGGCATATTTATATATGTTTTCATAAGAGTATAAATTTATAAAATTTGGTTTAATGATAAAGAAATTTAACTAGAATCGGTGATTTTATTGTTTGAAATTAATGAGGAGGCCCTTGGTTCAAAACACCATGTGAACTAAATTCCAATTTTTACAAATTTCTTTTCATAATAGTATAAATTTATAAAATTTGGCCAAATGATTAGAAGTTTAATTAGAAGCAATGGTTTTTTGTATTTAAAATTAATGAGAGATCCTAAGTTTGAAATGCTATGTGTATGTTTATTTTTTTCAATTTTTTGAATTTTTGTTTGGTTGTTAATTTATTTTTAATTACTAGCTAATAACTATATAGGTTGCTATTTTTAAACATTTGTTCCAATTTAAGTCTAATCTTCAACAAAGTGTAATGTGTAGACTAAATTTTTAGACCAAATTTGTAAATTACATGACGTGTCATCAAAAGGTTTAATTTGGTGCCTATTCATTACTTATACATATCCTTAGACTTGAAAATATTATTACTATTTTGGTTTTATATTGACGAGATTAGTAAATAAGAAAAAATACCTCACGATTTATACAAAAACACTTTAAAAGTTCAAATGGAAGACAAAAGTCATAATCTGTTTACTTGTAAGCCTGAAGTTTTTTGGTTTCCTTCTTTCGATACAAAATAAATTAGTTTTTCCGTGTTTCTATATTATTGAGTTTGAAGTGCTTTTCTAAATATAATTTTATCGATGTTTTAAGTGTAAAAACAAATAATTTTTTTATATAAAGTGAGGGCATATTTTTTTGGTGTCGCCCTGGATCTAAAATGTGACATTCCACATCGCCCAGGGGAGTGATCCTTAAATGTATATTCCCATCCCTACCTAGCACGAGTCCTTTTGGGAGCTCACTGGCTTGGGGTTCCATAGGAACTCCGAAGTTAAGCGAGAAGGGGGCTAGAACACTCTCATGATGGGTGACCTACTGGGAAGTTGCTCGTGAGTTCCCAGAAACAAAATCATGAGGGCGTGGTCGGGGCCCAAAGCGGACAATATCGCGCTACGGTGGTGAAGCGGGCCCGGGAAGTGATACGTCCCGGGCCAGAATGTGACAATTGGTATCAGAGCCTATCCTTGGCCGGAAGTGTGCCGACGAGGACATCGGGCTCCTAAGGGGATGGATTTTCAGAATTACCCGGATTTGGATTACCGAGATAGAGGTAATATTTGGATTGCGGAGAAAACACTCATTCGGGATCAAACTTTTCTACCTATAATATCCCTGTATCTCCCACCTTCAGCAGCACACCCTTCCCTTCCATTTATCTCTGCCGACTCCTTACACTCTGACCACCACCACAACACAACCCTTACACCTTCAAGACAACACCAGCAAGACCACAAAAATCTCTTTGACTCATCCACCGAGTCGCCGACTCAATCTCGTTCGTTAGCAAGGACCTTAATTAACCAAATCAAAACATATTTTCTCACCAAATCAAAAACTGATGGATATAGAGAAGGAATTTACAGGAGAGTCTGTGTTGTGGTGGCGCCTGAAGGAGGGGAGGCTATGGGTGTTGACATCACCTTGCCTTCTCTTTGTTCTTGCTGGCCCTTCTTTTTTGGTCTTTTAATCCATTTGGGACAAAAAGAAAAAACAAAAGATGAACAGTGCGTTTTGTTCTCACAAAGTTCTAAAAAATAATTTTTACTAAAAATAATAGATTATTTGGAACAAAGACATTTTAGTAATCACATTAGTTTATATTCCAATTCATGTGACTTAGTAAATAAATTACATAGATCAATATCGTTCATACTTCGATTTTAGAAAATTTTAATAAACAAAATTAATAGGAATCTAATTATGACTCTATCACATTTAAACTCTTTCTCAATTCAATTTCTCCTATTTAATTATACATTAGTATACGAGCCAGTGGAGCACGTCGCATGTATTCGGATATGCACAAAAATATTCCCTAGTTGGATATGGTTCATGAATTTTCCACGTGCGCATATGAAATTTTCTATGTGCATTGCTACTTTGAAAATCATCTGCACGTGAGACCATATTTGTGGCTGCTTTGTGAGACCACATTTTCTATGTGCAGTGCTACTTACGTAGCAAATAATATAGATATAGGCTGCACATACACAAGTTTGGCGTGAAAAATGGACTGGAAAATCTCTCTATATAAAGCCCCACAACTCCAGTTTTATAATATACCTGCATTCCTCCTGATCAACAGCCTTCCTTTTAGATTCTAAAAACCTCTACTTATTCCCTTAGTTTTACTTCCTAGCTAAATATTAAGTCTTGTGCATCACCTTGATCTTCTTCAATACCATTCATGGCAAAATCGTCCCTGCACTCTCCCACTAATGGAAGCCTCATCACTGTTCTTAGCATTGATGGAGGTGGAATAAGAGGGATTATACCTGGAACTGTACTCAGTTTTCTGGAGTCTGAGCTTCAGGTAAAATGATCAATGCATGAGAACTTCATATATGTTTATTAGGCTCATTATCTTCATTTCTAGATTTTTATTCATAAATGACGTGCTTGAAGAAAATTGAGGTTCCACCATTCGGTAATAATGGGGTTGCAACTCTTTATAAGCTCTTGTAAGGTTGGGCAAACACCCGATTTGAGACATTTATTCACTGATTTGACTACAATGTTTATATGTATTTAATACAATCATCATCTCGACAGTTAGACGATGACTGTATTAAATACATATATTCACATGAATTATATTTGACTGTCAGATGGTGATTGTATCAAATACATGTAAATATTGTTGCCAATCCCTTTATTGACATTCTCACATGCCTCCTATAGAGAATTTTTTGGCGACAATTTCAAATGTGGACCTTGGGATTTACATGCGGTAAACTAATTTTGATACAACAAAAGGAAGTTGAGGTTCCATCATATAAATCAATTGGTAACTAATATGGAAGTGGCTCTAACTCCTTATCATCCTTTGTAAGGTTCGGCAAACTTCTGATGTGAGACATTCTTCACATCTTCACTATGATGTTGCATTCATCCCGAGATAGTCGAGCCTACTATATATATACATCATATGTAGTTTTTACATGTTATTTCTGATAGAAAATATACGAACACTATGCACTAATTCTACATCATTATATATTTGAAAACAGTTAACTAACAAACTTGGTGATCAAGCATCGATATGATATCAAAACTCATTTGACTCTAAATTAGGGATGCTAGTTAAAAATAATGGGTTTTGTAGCTTCATTCAAACCCACAATTTAGTGTCACATCGAGCTACCACGTCTGCTTCCAGTGTAATATACCAGCGGCAACTCTCAAAGTCAAAGGACAAGTATTAATTGCCAAAAAAAAAAAGTGTTATTACGACGAGAAGTTTTGTTTATGGTCCTAACATTGTGTTACTGATACGATTCCCCTATATCATAACACGTGAGGGGCGGCGAGTTTAGAACTTCGGAGTGTAGTATCAAGAAATATACGTGTGTTTTAATTCTGGTAGAGTGATATAATAACACTCAGTGATGTTGACTATATGCAGAAACTGGATGGTAAGGATGCAAGGCTCGCAGATTATTTTAATGTGATTACAGGGACTAGCACAGGTGGCCTTGTGACTGCCATGCTTACCACCCCAGATGAAAATAATCGTCCCTTGTATGCTGCTAAAGATATTACCGCTTTTTATCTTGAAAATTGCCCTAAAATATTTCCCCAAGACAGGTATTATCCGATATATTAGCTCTTAATAATTAGTTTGTTAAATAATGTTATATGGTAATAATTAACTGAAAAATAACCTAGCTATTTAATTTCCCTTCAACAACAGTTCTATTGTTGCCAAGCTTGCCATGAACTTGAAAGTTTTGGGTAAACCAAAATATGATGGGAAGTACTTACATTCCCTATTAAAGGAAAAGTTAGGAGACAAACACTTGCGCCACACCTTGACTAATGTTGTAATCGCAACTTTTGATATAAAGCGGCTCCAACCGGTTATCTTCTCCAGCTATCAGGTTTGTTTATCTCTTAATTGGAACATTATATATATATATATATATATATATATATATATCCTTAAGGGAAGGGATCCCCATTTAAGAAAAAATGGGGACACCCTCTTGACCGTTGAATTGGCTTTAATGAAATCGTGTGGTTGAGATTAAAATACAGGCCACACAATCTCAACCACACAATTTCATTAAAGCCAAATCCAACAGTCAAGAGAATGTCCCCATTTTTTTAGAAAAATGGAGATCCCTTCCCTTAAGGACTTCCTATGTGTGTGTGTGTGTGTGTGTGTGTATATATATATATATTTATTTATCATCCCTAACTATCAATATTCATTGATTGAAACCTTGTCTATTTTTAATTTTTGATCGAAGTCCTTAATATTAATGTAATAATGTAAGTTACTATAGTTTTAAAATTAAAAATTAAAAATTGAAATTTGTATTTGTTTATATTAACAAGATTTTAAATAAAACTCATAATTTGTGGGATAAAAAATAATAAAATATAAAATATGCTCTCTATTATATTGTGTGTGTGTGTGTGTGTGTGTGTGTGTATATACACATTAACATATATATATATATATATATATATATATATTCATTCATCAAAATTAACAAACAAAAATTATTGTACCAAAACATGGGTACATTCTTCAAAACCATAGGAAAAAAAATATTAGGCTTAATAACATTAGTAAATTTCTTCTATAAAACTTGACATTGATACATTTTCAAATCAACGAAAAAGAATGTACCCATATAAGTTTTAAAATGGATTAAAAAAAATTGAAATATACATGAATGGATACATTTAAGATTAAAAAATTGAGAATTTTTTTATATTAAAAAACTAATGGGTACAAACTTATTCTAATTTTTATTTATTTGGGAAATGTTTGAATTGAAAATTAATTAGGAGTTTAATAGAAGTGTGAATATTAAAACCCTAAATCAATTACAAATTTTTATTTTAAAAAATTATGTAATAAACATGTAAATTCATTATTACATTAATGCTAGGGACATCAATTAAAATAAGGATTAATTAGATAAAAGCGCTCCAATTCTACATCTTGTTAATTAAATATTTGTGGGGTTTTCAACTTTTTATTAAAACGCTTTGTATTTTGATTAGGTGCTTCCATCTTTATCCATGTCATTTTTTAATTTCCAACTCATCAATTAAATTTTAAAGAAAAAAAAAATTAAAATAAGTGTAACATCCCACATCAATCAATGGAAAGGGGGTGATGTATTTATATTGAAACTGATCAAATCTAAAATCCCTAAATTCGTGGAAAGAAAATAAGTTTGAAAATTTTGATTGAGTCATTATCCCAATAATTAATTGTTAAGAATTTGATATAATTAGTTTTCAGTACAAAGTTTTAATATGGAAAATTCTCTCGTTTTAAGGGTCATAACGCATCACTAGATTGTACGTACCAAAGTTACATTAACACATTCTGTCAATACCTTGGTACATACTAAAACAAGAATCACATAACATACCAAAATTAGTAATCTGTAATGCACCAAATATTAATACGTTCCAAAACTAAGATTATATAATGTACCAATTATGTACCAAGTTATTGGTACCTTATGTTTAATACATATGTGCATTCTTATATCATGTTCATAATTGGTATGTTATGTTTAATAGGACGTGAGTTGTATTTTTAGAATTTTAATGATATTTTTTATTTGAGTAATGAAAAGTGTCGTTTGAAAATGAATTATGGGATAATATATCTCCTAGATTTTAGGATTTAGGTGATATTAATTTGTCATTTGATTGGTAAACCAAATTTATGTATTTTTTGTTATTAAAATTAGATAAGAATGTTTGATCAAAAGGCTAAAAGCTATGAATGTTAAATCTAAGAATTTAAAAAATGAGGCTCCTATATCAAAGCACCCCTTAAAATAAAACTAGTAAGTCCTCAGTTAATGAACATTAGTAACTATGGACCAGATACAAATTAATATTTCTATAATATATATATAAGGGACAATATTTTCTTGCTGAGCGTATGCTATTGTGTTGCTAAATTGTGAATCTCTTGTACCCTCAAAAATCAACTTGATCAGATTCATATTCTGACAATATAAGCATTTAGATACTGTCAAAATTTTGGTGTCTATGTTCTTATATATTCTTCTCTTTGCAATAGTTCTTGATTTTGCATATGTATTTCTGTCATGATTTTAGTTGAAAAAGAACAATAGCCTAGATGCTTTGCTATCGGATATATGTATCGGAACTTCAGCGGCCCCGTACTACCTTCCAGCACATCAATTTAAATCGACTAATTCAACTGGTGAAACAAGAGAATTCAATCTCATTGATGGTGGCGTGGCTGTTAATAACCCAGTATTGATCCGAAAACTTAATTTTCACTATGAATACAAATACATATATATGTTCGTTATTATTTTTTTGTTCTTTTGTTTTAGGCTTTGGTTGCTATGAGCGAAGTGACAAAACAAATCCACAAGGGCAACCCTGACTTCGTTCCTTTCGGTGCAAATTACAAGTTGTATGAGCGGTTCCTAGTTATATCACTGGGTACCGGTACAACATCTGAGGAGAAGTACGATGCCAAAGAAGCATCTGAGTGGGGAGCCTTGGGATGGTTGATTGGACCTGATTTTTCAGCTCCTCTGGTAGATATATTCAGTCAAGCAAGTAGTGACATGGTTGATTTCCACCTTGCTACCGTTTTTCAAGCTCTTGATTCTCCCGACAATTATCTTCGAATTCAGGTATATATATGTATGTGTGAGTACAATCTTTTTATGAACCATTAACATTTTGATTCAATAAAGTGAAGAAAAATATTACTAGATCAAATGATCATTTTCGCTTAGCAAATTAACCTAGCCAATAAGATATGTAGAAATAATGCGTGAAAGTGAAAAATGGATGCAGGATGACACAGTGAGTGGAACTCTGGCTTCTGTGGATATTGCTACTTCGAAAAACTTGAATGATCTCGTAAAAGTTGGGGAGAAATTGTTAAAGAAACCAGTTTCAAGAGTTGACTTTGGTACTGGAAAAGAAAAGCCTGTTCATCCTGATATTACAAATCAAGAGGCTCTCATAAGGTATCTGAATATTGTATACATGCATCACCAAATCCATAATTTATTTAAGTTTGTAGCATTTTTATGTATATAAAATTTCACTGTATTTCTTCCTTCAAAAATTGATTTCCATATGCAGGGTAGCCGGAGTTCTCTCAAGGGAGAGGGCTGAAAGAAGCAAAGTTCTTGAACTGAAATCATCATCACCAAATGGAAAGGACGTAGCATCCAACTGATCTTATATATATACTCCATGATAAATACAACACTGACCGTATATACACTTCTATACGTATATGGCTATACACTATTGAATTTCGTTCAGTTATTTATTTATTTTATGTAAAATAAAAAGGCTATCATAAAGCCATGATGAAATGGTAGCTGAACAATTATTTGTCTGGTAATTCAGTACTGAAATTCTTTTCTCTTAATAAATACCAATCAGCATGTTGGTTCGGATATGAGATTTTTGTTCCCTTCATTTTTTATTCCAGTGATAATCGATAATCGAGGTAGACACTTCTAGTAAGTCAAAGTTTTTTATTTTTTATTTTTATTCAAGAGATATATACTACCCAAGTTTTTTCTTTTCGCATAAGTTTTCCATTTTCTTCTAAGGCAAAGGGTCGACCCTGGTCCAGTGTGGGCTGGGCAACCTTCTGCGGTCCAAAAACAATTAGGGACATCTAAATTATTAGGGTGACATATTTATATATGTTTTTATAAGAATATAAATATATGAAATTTGGTTAAATGATCTAGATGTTTAACTAGAATTGGTGATTTTTGTTGTTTAAATTTAATGAGGATGTCTTGGGTTCGAAACAATATGTGTGTTTATTTAGTTTCTAATTTTTATGAATTTCTTTTCATAATAATATAAATTTATAAAATTTGATTAAATAATCAGAAGCAATGGTTTTCGTAGTTTAAATTAACGAGAGGTGTTCTAAATATGTGCATGTTTATTCTTTCTAATGTTTATGAAATTATGTTTGGTTGTCAATTTCTTTTCAATTACTAGTTAGCAGCTATATATGAGTTGCAATTTTCAAACATTCATTCTAATTTAAGTCTAAACTTCAACAAAGAATAATGCATAGACAAAATTTTTAGACCAAAATTGTAAATTATATGATATGTCACTAATAGCTAGATTTAATTTAGTAATCCTTCATTACTTGTAAATGTCAATTAATTATAACTCGAAATTATGATTATTTTTTAGTCTCATATTGACAAGGTTAGTAAATAAGAAAAAACACATCACAATTTATATAAAAACACTTTAAAAGTTCAAATAAAATAGAACCCAAACTCATAGTCTATCTACTTGTAAGCTTGGGGTTTTTTTGGGTTCCTTTTCTCAGTACAAATAAATTATACTCTTCGTGTTTCTAAACTATGACTTTGAAGAGCTTTTCTAAATATAATTTTATCTGCCTTTTTATTGAATACGTGTTCTTCCAAACAACATTTAAGTGACGTCGGCCTCATTGATTCAAGATCAATTCCAAACCCTTAATTCACAGAAGAATCAAAGAATTATTTACGCTAGTGATACAATAATAAAAACAATCGCCGGAAATTTTCGTTTGGCTTGCGGTGGGCTGTTTCACATGTTTGTGATTATTAATGACACATTTATGATTATTCATCCATATACATTAGTATTTGATGATAGATTCCTCGCGTTTGCGGAATATCAAATGAAATATCACCTTTGTCTTGAATATTCATGTTTTTTTTTTTTTTTTTTGCATTTGATATTCATGGTAAAAAAAATATCATTCATGTTTGATGTTTGATATTCTCGACAGAAACTTGGGTTATGTCTTTCCTTGCTTCATCTTTGATGTGGGATGTATGTAGAGAGTGCAAGGTATATGTAGAAAGTGTGGGTGTGATGGTTATTTCAGGCAGAATTCTGGGTCTGGTCTCTCTCATAGCTCCTTGATTGCTCTGGCTCTTTCTTACCTATTGGGCAAGATTTGTTGCTTGGTGTGCTGCAATATGAGTTTGCTGTTAGTTTGAAAGGTGCCTTAGTCGGGCCTTTGTTTAGGCCTTGAGGCTCACAATCAAAGCCAACATGGATCTGAGCGTACCACTGTTATCTTTGTATAACATATTGTATTTATTGGTTATTTACTGGATTGATTTCTTGCACCATAAGTTACTTTAAACTTCTTGATCTTAAAGGATTCTCATAGATGGGTTAAGTATGCATTAAGTTCTTTTCTTGCCTTGTAAACAAGGACTTTTGTTCATGATATTGTATGTCCAAAACAAAGGGGGTTCAGGGCCCTTACATTCAATTTTTTTTAATCACATTTAGCTTTAAAAAAATCAAGTTCATTAATTTAGCCAGATTTGATTACAAATGAGACTTTTGAATGAGAAACAATTGAGAATGATTTAAAACACAATGCATTAGAACAACAACTCTAGCTTATATAAGTCTAAACAAAAGAGACTCAAGCAAGATTTAACCTTGTCGGGCAAGGTCCAACTTCTTGCACCCGTTTATCTTTGTGTTTAGTGGACTTTGGAAAATGGAAAGTAAATAGGTTTCACTAGAGGGAATCGATACTACAACACCAAGGGAAGGTACCAGAGCTTCTAAACTTAACAAAAGATGGCTTTCAGTTGGGGAACTACGACTAAAAGGGGGCCGAATATGGACAAAATGCAACTTTCTAGTTTCTTGCTTGTTTGAGAGCAAAATGGGATGTCTTTTGATTGATTGGTTGAGTGTTCTTGTCTCTGGTGTCCCTTTATGCTTTTATAGATAATATGGCCCGATTGTCTAAGCTTTACCTTTTGCTGATGACTTTCAGAAGGTAGTGAGTCACCCATAATTTACCATCCAATACCCTTGAAAAGTACTTTTTGGCTGGTGGTGAGATGTCTTCTATCGCCTATCACTTCAAACATAGGCATGTGGCCTATGCCTTTGCTGAAATGGCTTTCAATTCCTCTCGGGCTTATCGATTTGTCCAAGCCCAGTCTTTTCTTTGCTTTTGTATCTTGGGCCTCATTCTTCACAAAGCCCAGTGTCAAATTTCCACCCAAATAGTGTTGCCTTTAATCATTGTTAAGTCTGCTAATTAAGACATTGATAATGATTAAAAATATGTTGCATGCCTTAACTGGGTATCCACGCCTCTTAATTAGTCATTTTAAACAAACCTTTGCAATAAACCATGACTTTCGAAGTTAACTACCTGCTCGTTTAAATAACTTCCACTTTCCTTTTCTCGGCCATCAGCTTCAGCAACCTAAACTCTTTGAATTTCTAGAATTCTCGAATCTCTTGCATTCTCAACCGTTTCTTACCCTAGTCTTCGATCGCTTTTACTTTTCTCCCTCAATTTCAACCATGGCCCCCAAATCACGCCCTGCATGCGAATCTGGAGAGGAAATTGTTAACTTGTGTCGTCGATTCAATGGCCTCCATCACCCTTGGGCCAGTCTAAACCTGTCCATCTTCTTCGAGGAGGAAGAGGTACATTCTCTAATCTATGATGGCACCTGACGTTGCCACCTCAAGTTTACACTCACATTGACACCTGCTACATAAAACCACTCATTTGACCACAGCTGCTTAAGATGTGTCAGGCAACCTTCTAACACATTTTGTTGGCCTAACAACTTACCTTTTTTCTCCCTTCACATCTCAGGTAGCCTTTCCTTTCCCTTTCTCAACCCAATTAAGGTTGATCATGTTGATCGGGGCTTCTGGGAATGGATTTGTGTCAATCATCATATTTTCCTGGAGTTTCTCTAGCAACAACTTTCCCTTGACTATAAGGTCTTGAATCCAATCCCTAAACTGCACATAATTAGCTATAGAGTGATTGAAAGTGTAGTGAACCTTACAATACTTCTTCCCTCTAAGTTATTCAGGTTTAGGCATCTTTTTCATCTCGTCAAGCCAGTTTACCCTAGCTTTTACTAGCTTCTTATAGATGTTTGCAGCTTTGGTTAAATTATAGGAATATGACTGGTACTTTGGGGGCTTCATAGGCACAAAGCCTCCATCATTCATTACGATCTTCTGGTCTTTGATAGGCTAGACCAAACTCTTCACCATTAAAGGTTTGAAATGAGTGGTCATCTCGGCAGCACATAACTCAATCCCTTCTCCCAAACTACTATATTTTCTCCTCGGTCCAGGCCTTCAAACTCTAACTGGTGTGTTGAGGCTTTGCTCTTATAGAAATGAGGCACTTTAGATGAGTGCTTCACTTGTTGTTCTTTTGTCAGCAACTTTTCATACTTATCAGCTGCAATCACCAACTCTTCAAACTAATTAAACTGCACATCATAAACTCTTTCTCAAAGGTAACCTTAAAGCCTTATGGGCAATCGCTATGAGCTGAGCATGGTTGATCGGGAACTGCCACCTTATCTTGGTTTTCCTGAACCTCATCATGAAATCCTCCGTAGACTCATGTTCATACTGCTTCACCTTCACCAGATCATTAATGGTCATTTCTGGTTCCACCCTATAAAACTGCTCATGGAAAGCCATCTTACAAAGTCTCCAGCTGGAAAGTTATTCCAAAATAAGAAAGTGGACAGTAAAGATCTCTAATGACTGATTGTTGTTGTCTCAAAGAAATAGGGAATAGAATTTAGGAATCACTCAACCAAGGGCAACGGAGCTTGCTCGATGTTATTGATAGTGGATTCGCTCACATAACCAAGCTAAACGCTTGATTGGAGAAGGAGAAATCACTCACTTCAAATGCACAAGGCATATAAACTTTTTTTTTCATCAATCAAGTCTACCCAAATGCTTGTATTACATAATAATTTTTTTTATACAAACGATATTATTTACACTAAGAGAAAGGGGGTGGCCTTAGGGGTGGAATATTTTGTCAAATTACCATACCAACCGAATTACCAACCGTACCATACCAAAGTTGTGCCAAAAACTTTGCACTATTGGTAATGGTACGGTATTTGTACCGTAAAGTTTTTAATTTTTCCTGCAGTTCCAGCACTCAATAAGCCAATCAATTGCGGACCAATTGATAATAGCCTCGCTTATTATGAGCCGAATCCAAGGTTGGTCTAACACGAACACTATGAAAACAACCCTTTTAGTTATAAAAGAAAAAAAGAAAAAAGAGAAATATGGATGACTATTGTTGTTCTTGAATTTCTAATGTTCCTCATACAGTATGTACTTGATCTTTGTTCGCCTGTTTTCAAATTCTATTTTCATTTTTCTTGATTAAGCAATGTTTGATGAGATTTTATAGTGCTCCAAAGTATCGAATATTTGAGATTTTTTTAACCATATTCCTTAGATTTATCATAGAATATTTCACATGAATATATATATATATATATATGCATGCACTTGATCTGTAGTAAGCAGTGCAGACATGTGAATGTGATGCCACACAGTTTGTTATTTTTGCCTTTACCGTATTATACAATCCATGAATCCAATAAAGAGAGTGGTCATGTGACTTCAGCAGACTTTGCATGTCGCTGCAGTCTGCAGCTTAATATTACTATTAGTTTTGGATCTTAAGCAAACTGTGTGAACACGAAAATTTCCCGAAGACGGGGAACAAACGTGTCTACAAAATAATATTTGTTTTTGATGAGTTTGGGTTACAATCTCTATGTGATTTAATCTTCTGATTCGATCTCCGTAAGAAGTTGATTTGTGGATTTGATCCAAGTGCCATCGAGGCTTGATCTTGGATGAACATAAGGAGTTTCTCCAAGGGCCGTTGGGCTTGATCTTGAAGTTTGGCGAAAGTTTTCTTCAAGGACCTTTTGGGCTTGATCTTGAAGTTGGGCGAGGTTTCTTTAAGGGCTGTTGGTGGCTTGATCTTGAAGGTAGATGAACGTTTCTTCAGGGACCGTTGGGGCTTGATCCTGAAGTTGGATGAACGTTGAATGATGAACGATCTTCAAGGTCTTTTGGGCTTGATCTTGAAGATGGATGAACGACGAATGAAGAACGATGAATGATGGATGAACGTTGCTTCAAGGGCCGTCGGGGCTTGATCCTGAAGGTGGATGGGCGTTTCTTCAAGGGCCGTCGGAGCTTGATCTTGAAGGTGGATGATTTGTTGATCCAAGGGTCATCGGGGCTTGATCTTGGAAGAACGATAAACCAAGAACGAAGAACAAAGAACGAAGAGAGCCTCCTCGATTCTTCGGAAACCTGGATGCTTTAGAGCTTCGGAACTTCAAAGCTTCAAGGACCAATTCTTTGGTGAATTGTATTTGTGAATTGGTGAATGAAAATGAATGCCTTAGCTTCTTATTTATAGAATTCCAAAACTTGATTTTTGGATTTAAATAATCAGATGAAATAAATCATTTTTGCCTGGTGTTGACATGTGTCCTGTTTGTTGGCTTTTCTGATTCTTTTCGAATTTTCATTGAGTCACACGCTACATGTAAAATATATGTGATACGTGAGGTGTGTCGTATACATGTGCTTGTCACGTGTAGAAGATTCATTTTGAAATCCCTTAATGTAGACGTCGATCCAAGGGCCATTGAGGCTTGATCTTAGATTGGGCTGGAAATTTCCTCAACTTTGTTGGAGACAACTTAGCACGTGTATTTGTTGTACTTGTTGGCTTTCCACAGGCTTCATCTTGAACTAGTTTTGATTTAAGGGTGTTGGACACTTGATCTTGAATTGGGATTGTGATTTCTTCAAGGGTCGTTGAGGCTTGATCTTGAAGGATTTGATTCAAAGGCGTTGGACACTTGATCTTGAACCGGAATTGTAATTTCTTCAAAGGTCGTCGAGACTTTATCTTGAAGGTTGATTCTAGGGTGTTGGACACTTGATCTTGAATCGAACTTGTGATTTCTTCAAGGGCCGTCGAGACTTGATCTTGAAGGTTGATTTTAGGGTGTTGGACACTTGATCTTGAATCGGACTTGTGATTTCTTCAAGGGCCGTCGAGGCTTGATCTTGAAGGTTGATTCAAGGGTGTTGGACACTTAATCTTGAATCGGTTTTTTTTTTAAAATTTTTTCAAGGGTCATCGAGGCTTGATCTTGATGGTTGATTCAAGGGTGTTGGACAGTTGATCTTGAATCTGGATTTTGATTTCTCTAAGGGCCATCGAGGCTTGATCTTGAAGGTTGATTCAAGGGTGTTGGACACTTGATCTTGAATCAGGCTTTTGATTTCTCCAAGGGCCGTTGGTGGCTTGATCTTTTCAAGGGTGTTGGACACTTGATCTTGAATTGGATTTGTGATTTCTTCAAGGGCCGTTGAGGCTTGATCTTGAAGGTTAATTCAAGGGTGTTGGACACTTGATCTTGAATCAGACTTGTGATTTCTTCAAGGGCCGTTGGTGGCTTGATCTTGAAGGTTAATTCAAGGGTGTTGGACACTTGATCTTGAATCGAACTTCTGATTTCTTCAAGGGCCGTTGGTGGCTTGATCTTGAAGGTTGTTTCAAGGTGTTGGACACTTGATCTTGAGTCGGGCTTGTGATTTCTTCAAGGGCCATCGATGCTTGATCTTGAAGGTTGATTCAAGGGTGTTGGACACTTGATCTTGAATCGAGCTTGTAATTTCTTCAAGGGTCGTTGAGGCTTGGTCTTGAAGGTTGATTCAAGGGTGTTGGACACTTGATCTTGAATCGGTTTTGTGATTTCTTTAAGGGCCGTTGGTGTCTTGATCTTGAAGGATTTGATTCAAGGGTGGTAGACACTTGATCTCGAATCGGGCTTTTGATTTCTTCAAGGGCCGTTGGTGGCTTGATCTTGAAGGTTGTCGGACCACGAACGGTTTCACATGGAAAGTGATCATTGGCTTAGTTGAGGATGAATCAGCACGTGCAGTTGTTGTGATTCCTCCGTTTGGATTATGCGGTTCTGCAAGGAAGGGTATCACGCTATAATGATCTGTTCACCATGCTACATTCTTCTCTGCTTTGTTTCTTTTGCATGGCAGGCGGCATGAGGTAGAGGTGTTGGTCTGTTTCTTTGTTCAATCTTTCCAAGTGCTGACCGATCGCTTTAGTCCCCGATGATATGTGATACTTTTGCTTTTGAAGAAGCAGGGGATGAAATGGCACATGCTTTGTTGTGCTTGTCTCTGCATGCTTTAATGTATCATTTTCCCTTGCCTTATTTGTTTCCCTTGCAGAAGCGGCAGTTTCCCTGGTTTTCTCCTATCATGTTTGTGGCATCTTCTCTTGCAGTATTTTCCTTACTGATGCAGGAGTGGAATGCAAATGCTAGGTAAGAAATCAAGGAACTGTGCATCATTGAGAGTTCGACTAGCATAAAAAATAACATGGGGAAGCTTATCTTTTCGCTCTCCAAGAATTGCTCCTACTGCATAGTCTGAAGCATCACACATTAATTCAAAAGGTAGACTCCAATTAGGGGCTGCAATAATGGGTGCTGTAGTGAAGAGTGTCTTTAACTTGTTGAAGGCCTCTAAACAAGCATCATCAAAAACAAAAGGAGCATCTTTAGCCAATAAATTACACAATGGTCGGCTAATCTTAGAGAAATCTTTGATAAACCGTCTGTAAAACCCGGCATGGCCAAGAAACGATCGAACACTTTTAACAGTTGTTGGTGGTGGCAGCTTTGCAATTACATCAATTTTAGCCTTATCAACCTCAATACCCCTGTCAGAAATCAAGTGTCCTAGAACAATCTCCTGCTTCACCATGAAATGACACTTTTCCCAATTTAAAACAAGATTTGTCTTAATGCATCTTTCAAGAACTAAGGATAAATTTTGCAAACATTGATCAAATAAATCCCCAAAAACAGAAAAGTCATCCATAAAAACTTCAACCACTTGCTCAACCAAACCTGAAAAGATGCTCATCATGCATCGTTGAAACGTTGCAGAGGCATTGCACAAACCAAAAGGCATTCTTCGATATGCAAAAGTACCAAAAAGACATGTAAAAGTTGTCTTTTCCTGATCCTCTGGTGCAACTGGAATCTGGTTGTACCCTGAATATCCATCCAAGAAACAATAAAAGGCATGACCAGCCAACCTTTCTAACATTTGATCAGTGAATGGCAGGGGAAAATGATCTTTTCTAGTGCCTGCATTGATCTTTCTGTAATCAACACATATACGCCACCCTGTAGTCAAACGCGTAGGCACAAGTTCATTATTATCATTTTTCACAACTGTAATACCCGAACGCTTGGACACCACTTGAGTAGGACTGACCCACCTACTGTCTGAAATTGCGTAGATCATCCCAGCATCTAAAATTTTCATAACTTTAGTACGAACAACTTTTTTCATAATGGGATTTAAACGACGTTGAGCATCAATGGTGGGCTTAACTCCATCTTCCATCAAAATTCTGTGCATACAAATTGTAGGGCTGATCCCTTTAATGTCTGCAATAGTCCAACCAATTGCGTTTTGATAATTTCTTAAAATGCGCAGCAATTTTTCTTCTTCAATTGATGATAAATCAGCAGCAATAATAACTGGCAGTGTAGAGTCTGCACCCAAATAAGCATATTTCAAGTGTTCTGGAAGCACTTTTAACTCCAATTTAGGTGGCTGTATTTTAGAAGGTTGTAACTGTTTTTTTGGTTCCCCTAAACTTTCAAAAACGTGCCTCCAGCGGGGCTGTTGAAATGGGACACTTTCCAAAGCTGAAATGTACTAAAAAACCTCTTCATCTTCAGTGTTTTTATTCTCAAACCCATGCAACACATTTAACAATGGATCAGATGTCAAACGGGGCATAATTTCAGCATGCATTAAATTGTCCAACATGTCAACGCTCATACAGTCTTGCAAATCAGCTAGTTTTTTGGTTGCTTCAAATAAACTGAAAATAATAGACCGATCTTGCACTCTCAGTGTAAGTGTTCTAGCCTCCACATCAATTAAAGTTCGAGCAGTAGCCATGAACAGACATCCCAAAATAATTGGTGTTTGCATATCCTCATCCATATCCAGAACCACAAAATCTGCAGGAAGATAAAGATTATCCACTTTAATAATGAGGTCTTCGATAATTCCCCTAGGATAAGCAACTGAACGGTCCGCCAGTTGTAGAATAACCGATGTAGGCTTGATTTCTCCTTGTCCTAGTCTCTGAAAAACAGAAAAAGGCATTAAGTTAATGCTTGCACCTAAATCAATTAAAGCATGTTTAAAATTAGAAGTCCCAATTGTGCAAGAAATTGTAAAACTCCCCGGGTCTCATTTCTTTGGGGACAACTTGTGTAATAGAACTGCGCTGCACTATTATGTAAGAATGACTTTTTCAAAATTCACGAACTTCTTTTTTTTGTGCAAACGTCCTTTAAAAACTTGGCATAAGATGGAATGTTCTTAATTGCATCAATCAATGGGAGATTAATCCGAACTTTGGCCAACGTCTTCACAAAATCTGTCAATTGCTGATCTTTAACTTTGGGCTTCAATCTTTCGGGATAAGGCATCAGAGGCACATAAACAGGTTCTGCTGTTTCTGGAACAATTGCTGCACTATTTTTAGGTCTGTCCAAAAGCTGTGTAGGATCTGCAGAAATTGCAGGATCAGCACAATTGTCACCCCGGTTGTCATAACTTTTACCCGAATGTAGAACTCGAATTGCTTTACAATATGCGCCTCCCCTTGGATTTTGTTCAGTTTGACTAGGAAATGTGCCTGGTGCTCTGTCTGAAACTTGCAGTGCAATTTGGCCCATTTGTTTTTCTATATTTTTCACTGTGGCTTGTAGATTTCGAATTTCTTGAGTAGTGGTATTTGCTAATTTTTCAATTGCAACCTCCCAACCAGCCTTAGGCGCAACAGATTGTTGTACTTGTTGTTGCAATTGTGGCCTTGCAAACTGGTCTCTATCCCACTTTAAATTAGGATGATTTCTCCAATCCGGGTTGTAAAAGTTTGAATACTGGTCATTTCTTGGTCGCTGAAAATTACTGAATGCATTAACCTATTCTGCTGCAAATTCTGAATAAACATCCTTATGTGGACAGTTCAAAAAATCATGGGTTGTCAAACTGCAAATGCTGCAGGCAACTGGTAAAGGCTGCTGGACAGCAACCTAGGTACCTGGAATTCTTTGTAATAACATGTCAAATTTTGCATCAAATCTTTCTAGCTTTTTCTCCATTTTTTCAATTTGTGCTGACACATATGGAGACGCATTAGACATCTCAAAAATTGACCTAGATTGTGGCTGCTTAACTGCCCACTGTTGTGTATCCGCTGCCATTTTTTCAAATAAAGAACAAGCTTCTTGTGCATTTTTATCCTTGTATGAACCCCCGCATGAAGCGTTGACAAGAGTTTTTGTTGTCATGTTTAACTCTTTGAAAAATATATGCACCTGATTAGTACTGTTAATACCAGAATGTGGACATTTTCTATTCAACTCTTTAAACCGTTCCCACGCCTCATGAAACTCTTCGTTTGGTTTTTGGGCAAAAGACATTATTTGGGTGCTCATGTCAAGAGTCTTTGAGGCCGGATAATACTTGTTTAAGAATCTTTCACTGAGTTGGTGCCAAGTGGTAATGCTTCCAGATGGAAGTTTGAGGAGTCATCTCTTTGCTTGATCTTTCAAAGTGTACGGAAATAAACGAAGCTTGATAGACTCAGCTGAAAATCCTCTCACCAAAATATTCTTGCAACCCATTAAAAATTCTGCAATGTGCATGTTTGGATCATCGAATGGTAACCCATGGAATGTAGGTAGAATATTCAACATATGCTGCTTTATTTCAAATGTAGATCATTCCTCTACTTTTGGATAAGTAATACAACCTGGTATGTTAGTTGCATGTGCTGTCAAAGAATCACCCAAAGGATCAATAGCTTCTGGAATAACAAAAGCCATTGTTTTTTTTTTGTGTGCATGTCATCAGAAAATAAAGACTGTAGAAAAGTGCCCTGCAGTGAAGGAACCCACTGCAAATTTTGTTCCCTGCGTTTTCTCCTCAATGTCTGCTATATATATACAGCAATAACTAACTGAAAGGTTGATTACAACGAATTATTTTAAATAATCCCCGGCAACAGCGCCAATTTCTTGATAGAGATTTTACCTCACACACAAATGGGTTAAAAACTCCTAGTTTACTTGCAAGAATGACAAGGATATTGTAGTATAAACGAATCTCGCAAGGTCGTTCTCCACAGGGATTACTAAATAATTCGAAACAAATCAAAATCCAATTAATTATTGTAAAATAGAAAGTTGAGATGATTGATTTTATAACCTACTTAAATTAAAACGAATTTAACTTATAAAATTAGACAATCTGCAAAATTAAAGATGAAGACAAAAAAGCATTTTTGTAACAATCAAATTAAGAAAACACTAGGGATCCGCCGTCACCTTAACAATCCTATGTAGTTCTCCCAATTACTTATGACCCATACATGCATATTCCAAAGGTTAGGTATTCCTAATACATGCCTACTTGGACCCCTAACATAGAGCGTATATCAAACATGCAATCCGTCTGTGGTATTCAGATCAAATCTAAACATGCATGACTCATTAAGTTCTGTGAAACCTTTTGAAAAACCATGTAACCCTTAAGACGTGGTATTCATCCTAACCCTTAAGACGTGGTATTCATCCTAAGTGAACTTGCACATATTAATCACAAGAAGCCTTCGTCAATTTCAGGGACCGACCTCCAACCAAAAGTGCATCAAATTACTTTTCTATACATCGTAATGGTGATCAAGCATCAAGACAATTAGATAGTTTAACCCAGTGATGAATAATTCGAAAACCTGCATGCATATAATCATAAGCAAATTGGAGAGAAACTACATATTCTTGCTAAGGCTCGTGGCCTCACCCTAGCAAGAGATAATTAGTTACGCATATTCATAATAAAAATCATAAAATTCTTCATTAAATTAATAAAAGATCGAAAACACCTTGAATGGAAAAGTCTGAAAATCTCTACTCTTGGCCAATTTTTCCTTCCTCAAGAACACACTGAGAAGAAGAAGCTAGGAATCATAAATGGCCAAGCTTATCTAATTAGGAAACTAAATAACTAAAATAAAATAGGAAACAAAAACCTAAATTAAATGGTAAAATTCGCCTAAAATTTGAACAGCCACGTTTTGGACCCCTAAACTGCTCCAAAACCGGCCCACAAAGACTGAAATAAAGGTTTGAAATATTCTGAACACTTTTTCAGAAGGCCGTGAACCCATTAGAAGTCGTCTTGGGCTCCAAAAACACCATTTAAACCCAGAAACGTCATTTTCCAGCACTGCACACTGCTTCTTTATTCCATCGCCAGAAAATAACCGCTTGGTAGAAAAATCCCAAATTTTGACACGCATCCGGCAAGTGACACACGAATGTCCTCCAATTTGAATATCCAGAGGAAGTTGAATATCCTATATTGAAAATATAAATCAAAGTATCAAAATTCTACCAAAATAATTACAAAAACATACTAAGAATTGGGTAAAATATACAATATGAAATTGACTCATCAGAAGGGTTCCAGGCAGTCAGTTCCATATTAGAAGTTTGATCTCAGGTTCTGACTGATTGCTCTTTTTCTCCTTTCCCTACTGGTGAGAACAAGGACAAAGACAAGAACATGGAGAAAACATGATATGAGATACTCTTACTTTCAACCCTGATGATATGGGATACTCTTGCTCTGGTGTGGCTTGTTTGCAGAGGTATTCCAGGGGATGAGGAATACTGAGTATTTTGAGAGGCTTTGTTGGAAATGCATTCTCGAAGATAGGGAAGAGCTTGGTATTTGTGCAGGTCTGCCTTGCCGTAGAGGATGAAGGTCGACATATATAGAAATTTTCCAATAGCCAGTAGTGATACTGTTCTTTTACCCTTGCCGGCAACTGTTGGGTGATTTTGATTCACTCGTTTTTTAGACCTGTCCGTAACTTCTGCAAAGCTGAGACAGCACGTGAAAGGTGGCGACAAACTTCTATCTTTGAACAAGCAGCTTTTGAAATTTAAAAGCTGAGATTGCACGTGAAGGGTGCTGACAGATTGATCTAGAAAATTCGGCTTTTGAAAAAGTGGTGCCTCTTCGATTTCTAAACGAACGCCTCTTCGATTTCTGAACAACGCTTATTCGATTTTTGAGCAAGCGGCTCTTCGATTTTTGAGCAAGCGGCTCTTCGATTTCTGAGCAGACGACCTTGTTGCTTCTTCTTTTTATGGAGGCATCGATTGTTTCCCAAAGCACACTTGAGAATTGCTACTTGCAGAAGTTCCCCTCTTTTACCTTTGAGATCTTGATTTGTCTGACCTCTTCTTTTCTTCAAAACCTTTAGAAAATGTCTTGCCTATCTGACCGTTGTCTTAACTTGAATGCCGGGGAAGAGGCTGTTATGTCTTCTCCGGACAACATATAACACCCATCCTTTTTATCCCCGAACGATCATCTTACTGTTGGGGATTCGGTGATGAAGAACGATATAACAGCCACGGTGGTGACTAGAAATCTTTTCACCCCTAGAGACAACAGGGTGTTTTCCAAGTAGTCCGACGAGCTAGCTATCCAGGACTCCTTGGCCTTCAGGATCCAGTGTGCGGGTTCTGTATCGAACATGGGCCAGGGCCTTCTTGCTCGTACTCTCCAGGTTGAATCCTTGATGGCTGAGGTGGCGAGCCTTAAACTAGAGGTCATGGGGCTTAAGCATGAAAATAAGGAGTTGCACATGCTAGCCAATAGTTACTCAACGAGCATGAGGAAAAAGCTTGACCAGCTGCAAGAATCCGATAGTCGGATTCAAAGTGATCATCAGATGTTTATGGCTTTGTTCCAGAGGCATCTTTTGCCTTCGTCATCTGGAGCTTCACCAAGTGTTGAGACTCCGAATAATCAAACTCCAGTGCCTCGTCTTTCTATAGCTCCGCCGAGTACTGAGGCTTCTCGTGACCGTCCTTGAGAATTCTCTCCTTGAGAATTTTATTTCTCTCAATGCACACATATACATTTTTTTTTGCTATATACATATTATATGCATACACACACCACATCAATTTTTTTTTAATTATATTTTCTTATTTGCTTTCGGTGGTTGGCATCATTTGAAAACCCTTTTTTTTTTATTGCCTGCACATGGAGTTAATTCATCATTCCACATATTTTTTCTTTTTTTTTCCTTTTTTTCTTTGGTGCTAGCGACCCAGATTATTTATTTATTTATTTTATACGTGGTGCCAGATGCACCCATATTCCATTCTCTCTTTTTCACGTGGTGCCATCACCACTTTGCTCCACTATCCCATTTTTTATTGTATAAATTTGGACGATGGGTAGAGGAATTTGCAGGAAGGACGAAGACGATGGAGAGCTGGAGTCAACGGAGATGGAGCTTGAATCAGAGCAGAGCGTCGAGCTTCACGACCGGCTAGTCGTTTAATGGCGGTTATTGAAGTTCTTCGTGGCTACTTGCAGTTGCTGTGACGATGGCTACCCTTTGCTAGCTGTTGTGGAGGAAAGAAGGAGCTGCATGGATGCCGGGGCGAGGACGAGTCAACCCAGGTGGTAAGGTTGGTGCGAGAAGGGACGGATCCAGTGAGTCGCAAGAGCACGCCGCCGGTGCGCTTTTCAGCTTGGCGTTGCATGAGGGCTGCTGTACAAGGGTTTTTGCACTGTCACCTCCACGTCATTTGAGGTAAAAGTACTGTTTGAGTCACACAAACCCAAGCTTGAATATGTTAGTCTGAGACGGTGCAACCACCTCTTACTGAACCTCCTCTTCAGGTGCTTGAGATCTAGCATCATCCAAAGCATTCATCACATCCTACTTTGACGAACCAGCCTCGTCGGTGACATTCCTGACCTGGTCAGCGAACTGGATCGGTTTGGCCAACCAGTTTTGTTAGCAGTGAGCAACTTGAGCTTCAACTTCGTCATGAGCAGCTTTTTGTCGTTGAAGGAATGACTTAGAAGACTAAGATAGCGTGGTTTTGGGCACACAACTGAATTCATCACCTTGCAGCCTGCTGTGACGCTCTGCTCGTAGTCGCACATGTCCATCATCTTTGCTTCTTTCGTAGGAGGTGACACCTCTGTATTGAGAGCTCCGCGACCTCGATCGCCTCTCTCGTGCTCTTCTTCGCCTGCTTTTCTTGCGACGGCAGTGCAACTGGTTGTGGTTGTTGCTTCCGTGGAACTAACCTAACCTTCCCGGAGCCGCCAGGATCGAACCCAAGCTCCATCAAATTCTTCATCACCAAAAGCAACGATAAAAAGACTGTCCATACCTGTGAGCTTACCCCGTCCATCTGTTCAAGCCTCCGGTGACCGGAAAGAGCTCCTTGGTCATGACAACGTCGTCATTCTCTTCTTCATCACCGCCGAGCAAACTTTCCTAAAATCACCGGTGTTGAAGACAGCGACGCTCTTTTCCTTCTCCACTAACCTAGAGATAATCTCTCTTACGCTTTCGAGATCTCCAGGTCAAATTTTCATATCGAGTCAGGTTGATGGCTAGCAAAAAGGTTAGAGGAGATGCAAGCATAAGGCCTTGGCGAGGGCGTTGATCTGCTAGGAGGAGAGGACGCCGGATCTTCTAAGTTTTGAGGAAGGAATGACGCTGGATAGCAGGCTGAGCTTGTTAGGGACCAACACAGATGTGCAAATGGAGTTTATGCGACAGAGCTTCCTCGATGTGGGTAGTGTTGATGCTGGGTGTAGGCTTCTCTATAGATAAGGCTTTGGTGGAGCAATGGAGAACCGCTCCAAATCAGAGAAGCTGGGCTTGATTTGGGCACTGAGGGAGATGGGCCTAGACTTTGGTGTGCAGCAATTGGGCTGCTCTCTTTTGCGGATCTCAACTTTTGCTATTTTTTTTCTTTTTCTTTTTTTTTTAAATCACAAAACATATGTATTTATCATCATTTTTTGTAATAAAAATTGACTTTCATCAGTCAAACTTTTAATACAAATGTTTTTTTTATATGTGAATTAACTCAAATTTTGAGTATTTGAGCTGCTTACATACCCCTCTAAAGAAGAGATCACGTCGTAACGTAGTTCAAAATACATACATATTTTTTTGGTATTTTCTTTTGGTGCCATGTTGTGTCTCCTTTTAAACTCATGCGGACTAGGAGCGTTGGTGTCGCCTTTTATGCTCGTGCAGACCAGGAGCGTTGTTGTTGCCTTTTATGCTCGTGCAGACACGAGCGTTGATGTTGCCTTTTATGCTCGTGCAAACCAAGAGCGTTGTGCTATGCAGTTTAGGCTCGTGCGGGTGATGAGCCTTGTGTTCGTGCAGTTTAGGCTCGTGCGAACAAGGAGCTTTCGTTCATGCAGTTTAGGCTCGTGCGAACAAGAAGCTTTATGTCTTGCAGTTTAGGCTTTTGCTGACAAGGAGATTTGTGTCTTGTAGTTTAGACTCTTGTGAACAAGGAGCTTTGTGTCTTGCAGTTTAGGCTTCTGCAGACAATGAGCAGTTTTACCCCCTTTCTGATTGGCGAACTTGTGGATGCAACGTAGGCCTCATGTGAAATTTCTTCGGAGCAACATGAGTCCATCCTTCAATATTGCTTGACTTGGAGCATGCCCCCAGCGGTCGAGGTGAAGACTTTGAATCCAAAGAGCCAGAATTGTGCTTTGATTTCTCTTGAACGGAGAAAGAGATGAGAGGTAGAGATCGTACCACTGGGCGTGCCAAATTTGTGAACAAAAAAATTTCCCAAAAGACGGGGAACAAATGCGTCTACAAAATAATATTTGTGTTTGATGAGTTTGGGTTACAATCTCTTTAAACTTGATCCTCTAATTCGATCTCTGTAAGAAGTTGATTTGTGGATTTGATCCAAGGGCCGTCGAGGCTTGATCTTGGATGAACATAGGAAGTTTCTTCAAGGTCGTTGGGCTTGATCTTGAAGTTTGGTGAAAGTTTTCTTCAAGGACCTTTTGGGCTTGATCTTGAAGTTGGGCGAGGTTTCTTCAAGGGCCGTTGGTGGCTTGATTTTGAAGGTGGATGACCGTTTCTTCAGGGGCCATTGGGACCTTATCTTAAGTTGGATGAACGTTGAACGATGAACGATCTTCAAGGGCTTTTGGGCTTGATCTTGAAGATGGATGAACGATGAACGAAGAACGATGAATGATGGATGAACGTTGCTTCAAGGGCCGTCGGGGCTTGATCTTGAAGGTCGATGAACGTGAAGGTGGACGAACGTTGCTTCAAGGGTCGTCGCGGCTGGATCTTGAAGGTGGATGATTTGTTGATCCAAGGGCCGTCGGGGCTTAATCTTGCAAGAATGATAAACCAAGAACGAAGAACGAAGAGAGGATCCTCGATTCTTCAAAAACCTGGATGCTTGAGAGCTTCGGAACTTCAAAGCTTCAAGGACCAATTCTTTGGTGAATTGTATTTGTGAATTGGTGAATGAAAATGAATACCTTGGCTTCCTATTTATAGAATTCCAAAACTTGATTTTTGGATTTAAATAATTAGATGAAATAAATCATTTATGCCAGGTGTTGACACGTGTCCTGTTTGATGGCTTTTCTGATTGTTTTCGATTTTTCATCGAGTCACACACTACATGTAAAATTTATGTGATACGTGAGCGTTGAAACTTTGATTATCGGTCAACATTTATTTACCGAAATTTCAATGTCTACAAACTGTTCATCATTATTGCACAAGATCAAATTCTTAACAGAGATTAAAGAACAAGGATAAGTATTAAAGCAGTAAACACTTTCATGGACTTATTTTCATAGAACAAATTAATATTTTGTACTTAATTGTTAGTCTGTATATTCTAGTGGTAAAGCACTTATCCACACATGGGACGAGAAGTTTGGTCTACTTGGCTTCTCCTTCTTAAATTTTGTAAATTAAATCATTGATGTGCAATATAATACAAACATGAATAATGGTATACTTATTTTAATTTGTTTTCTAAGAAATAACATTAGAGATAATTAGTATGGCCAATTGGAGTAAAACATTAAATCTACATGCTAAGGGAAGAGAAGCACACTTATGAGGTGCAGCAGGGACAAACAACTTCAAAGTAAAGTTGTAGTGTGAAAATTAAACACGCAGGCCAACATGGTTTAGACAGAAAAAAGGCAAAAACTTAAAATGTCATGATACTCATGAGTGATGAGTGGAAGTCCTGTCAGTCGGTCACTCACTGGATCACAATTAATTGACGAGTGCTTCTGTATTCTAACCTGGCAAAGTCATTTCCACCCAACAAATTTTGTAGTGTTCCCAGTTTGCCCTTTAAACAAAAACCAAAGACCAGAGAGAGAGGAAAAAGCAGAGTGTTGGAGTTGTTATGTCGGCGACATTCCTGACCTGGTCAGCGAACTGGATCGGTTTGGCCAACCAGCTTTGTTAGCAGTGAGCAACTTGAGCTTCAACTTCGTCAGGAGCAGCTTTTTGTCGTTGAAGGAATGACTTAGAAGACTGAGATGATGTGGTTTTGGGCACACAATTGAATTCATCACCTCACAGCCTGCCGTGGCGCTTTGCTCGTATTCGCACCTACTCATGATCTTTGCTTCTTTCGTAGGAGGTGACACCTCTGTATTAAGAGCTCCGCGACCTCGATCGCCCCTTTCCTGCTCTTCTTCGCCTGCTTCTGTTGCGATTGTAGTGCAACTGGTTGTGGTTGTTGCTTCTGTGGAACTAACCTAACCTTCCCAGAGCCGCCAGGATCGAACCCAAGCTCCATCAAATTCTTCCTCACCAAAAGCAACGATAAAGAAGACTGCCCATACCCGTGAGCCTATCCCGTCCATCTGTTCAAGCCTCCGGTGACCGGAAAGAGCTCATTGGTCATGACAACATCGTCATTCTCTTCTTCATCACCGCCGAGCAAACTTTCCTGAAATCACCGGCGTTGAAGACAACGACGCTCTTCTCCTTCTCCATTAACCTAGAGATAATCTCTCTTACGCTCTCGAGATCTCCAGGTAAAATTTTCACGTCGAGTCAGGTTGATGACCAGCAAAAAGGTTGGATGAGATGCAACCATATGGCCTTGGCGCTGGATAGCAGACTGAGCTTGTTAGGGACCAACACAGATGTGCAAATGGAGTTTCTGCGACAGAGCTTCCTCGATGTGGGTAGTGTTGATGCTGGGTGTGGGCTTCTCTATAGATAAGGCTTTGGTGGAGCAATGGAGGACCGCTCCAAATCAGAGAAGCTGGGCTTGATTTGGGCACTGAGGGAGATGGGCCTAGACTTTGGTGTGCAGCAGTTGGGCTGCTCTCTTTTGCGGATCTCAACTTTTGCTCTTTTTTTTTCTTTTTCTTTTTTTTAAATCACAAAACATATGTATTTATCATCATTTTTTGTAATAAAAATTGACTTTCACCAGTCAAACATTTAATACAAACGTTTTTTTTATGCGAATTAACTCAAATTTTGAGTATTTGAGCTGCTTACGTACCCCTCTAAAGAAGAGATCAAGTCGTAACGTAGTTCAAAATACATACATATTTTTTTGTTATTTTCTTTTGGTGCCGTTTGCAGTTTCAACTCGTGTAGGCAAGGAGCATGTTGTGTCACCTTTTAAACTAGTGCGGACTAAGAGCGTTGGTGTCGCCTTTTATGCTCGTGCGGACCAGAAGCGTTGTTGTTGCCTTTTATGCTCGTGCAGACATGAGCGTTGATGTTGCCTTTTATGCTCGTGCAGACCAGGAGCGTTGTGCTATGCAGTTTAGGCTCTTGTGGGCGATGAGCCTTGTGTTCGTGCAGTTTAGGCTCGTGCGAACAAGGAGCTTTATGTCTTGCAGTTTAGGCTTTTGCAAACAAGGAGATTTGTGTCTTGCAGTTTAGGCTCTTGTGAACAAGGAGCTTTGTGTCTTGCAGTTTAGGCTCTTGCAGACAATGAGCAGCTTTGCCCCCTTTTTGATTGGCGAACTTGTGGATGCAACGTAGGCCTCGCGTGAAATTTCTTCGGAGTGACATGAGTTCATCCTTCAACTTTGCTTGACTTGGAGCATGCCCCCAGCGGTCGAGGTGAAGACTTTGAATCCAAAGAGCCAGAAGTGTGCTTTGATTTCTCTTGAACGGAGAAAGAGATGAGAGGTAGAGATCGTACCACTGGGCGTGCCAAATTTGTGAACACAAAAATTTCCCAAAAGACGGGGAACAAACGCGTCTACAAAATAATTTTTGTGTTTGATGAGTTTGGGTTACAATCTCTTTAAACTTGATCCTCTGATTCGATTTCTGTAAAAAGTTGATTTGTGGATTTGATCCAAGGGCCATCGAGGCTTGATCTTGGATGAACATAGGAAGTTTCTTCAAGCGCCGTTGGGCTTGATCTTGAAGTCTGGTGAAAGTTTTCTTCAAGGGCTTTTTGGGCTTGATCTTGAAGTTGGGCGAGGTTTCTTCAAGGGCCGTTGGTGGCTTGATCTTGAAGGTGGATGAACGTTTCTTCAGGGGCCGTTGGGACTTGATCCTGAGTTGGATGAACGTTGAACGACAAACGATCTTCAAGGGCTTTTGGGCTTCATCTTGAAGATGGATGAACGACGAACGAAGAACAATGAATGATGGATGAACGTTGCTTCAAGGGCCGTCAGGGCTTGATCTTGAAGGTGGATGAACGTGAAGGTGGATGAACGTTGCTTCAAGGGTCGTCGAGGCTTGATCTTGAAGGTGGATGATTTGTTGATCCAAGGGCCATCGGGGCTTAATCTTGCAAGAATGATAAACCAAGAACGAAGAACGAAGAAAGGATCCTCGATTCTTCGGAAACCTGGATGCTTGAGGACTTCGAAACTTCAAAGCTTCAAGGACCAATTCTTTGGTGAATTGTATTTGTGAATTGGTGAATGAAAATGAATGTCTTGGCTTCCTATTTATAGAATTCCAAAATTTGATTTTTGGATTTAAATAATTAGATGAAATAAATCATTTATGCCAGGTGTTGACACGTGTCCTGTTTGATGGCTTTTCTGATTGTTTTCGAATTTTCATCGAGTCACACACTACATGTAAAATTTATATGATACGTGAGCGTTGAAACTTTGATTATCGGTCAACATTTATTTACCGAAATTTCAATGTCTACAAACTGTTCATCATCATTGCACAAGATCAAATTCTTAACAGAGATTAGAGAACAAGGATAAGTATTAAATAAGTAAACACTTTCATGGACTTATTTTTATAGAACAAATTAATATTTTGTACTTAATTGTTAGTCTGTATATTCTAGTGGTAAAGCACTTATCCACACATGGGACGAGAAGTTTGGTCTACTTGGCTTCTCCTTCTTAAATTTTGTAAATTAAATCATTGATGTGCAATATAATACAAACATGAATAATGGTATACTTATTTTAATTTGTTTTCTAAGAAATAACATTAGAGATAATTAGTATGGCCAATTGGAGTAAAACATTAAATCTACATGCTAAGGGAAGAGAAGCACACTTATGAGGTGCAGCAGGGACAAACAACTTCAAAGTAAAGTTGTAGTGTGAAAATTAAACACGCAGGCCAACATGGTTTAGACAGAAAAAAGGCAAAAACTTAAAATGTCATGATATTCATGAGTGATGAGTGGAAGTCCTGTCAGTCGGTCACTCACTGGATCACAATTAATTGACGAGTGCTTCTGTATTCTAACCTGGCAAAGTCATTTCCACCCAACAAATTTTGTAGTGTTCCCAGTTTGCCCTTTAAACAAAAACCGAAGACCAGAGAGAGAGGAAAAAGCAGAGTGTTGGAGCTGTTATGTTGGCAGCTACCCCGACACCCCCCCATCTCCTTTTTCACCGCCTCCCCGTCCCTTGTAACTGTCTTTCTCCATTTCTCTTTCTTTCTCTCATCGAGATGCTGACATAGAGAGCTGTTGAGGAGAGAGATAAACATCAAGGGCAATGTGACGGTGTCCCAAACAATTACACCACGTCATACGTTGACTTTCTTGGTGTTGCATGACTGATTTAAAACATTGTCCGATTTCGTTTATGAAGAGTGTGTTCTGCAGGAGGCGGAGGTAAGAAGTAGTTGGGGTATCAGTGGACAGTTCTACATATTTATCTGATATTGTTTTTTTGTTTACGTTTAGGCTTCAACCTAAGGGGCGAAGTGAGAAGTTCAAAATTTGCTGGGTGGGAAGAAAAACACTCCAATATTTATTATTTCTTTAATATTTCCTTGTCTTGCATCGCACTCTTCCAACACTTTCGGTTGCTACTTTTTCATCATTCCCATCTGCAGTCTTGTTTACATATTCGTGTGTAGTGGTGCGTATACCCTCAATAACATCGCATCTCTCTCTCTCTCTCTCTCTCTCTCTCTCTCTCTCATGTTGATATCTGCCTCTCCTTCAGCACCCTCCATCATAACACCCTCTCGATTTCCTCAGCACGCCTTCTTTTTCCCTTTCTGGCCACAATTTATTAATTTACACGATCTAGCAAACTTAATTGCTTCAGCCAAGAAAACTTTTCTAACTTAATTGCTTCAGCCAAGAAAACTTTTCTAACTCCCAAGTCCCAAGAAAAAATGGGTCTTGAAATATCAGAAGACCAATTCAGGCCAATAACTCCAGTGCGAGTTGTCATTCCTATTCCACGAGCTTTAAACAACACAGAGGAGGAGGAGGAGGAGGAGGCAGCGGCAGCGGAGGAGCTTTTGCACTTGGAACATGAAGAAGAATGCCACACACCCAAGTCACCTGGTGCTCACGTGATGGCGAAGCAACCACCATTAGTGTGTCCACCACCACCCAAGAAACCTCGCCAAGCTGCCAGAAATTTTTTTAGGAGGTTATGGCCTTCACAATCACAATGCTTTTTTCAGGTTCCAGACGATCTGGAATCACTGTTTATGGTTATCACTGGTACAAATACTCCTGCCAAAAAGATCAGAACCAGTTAAGGTTGTGATATTTATGCTCTAGTAGTACGCAGTTTTTGAAATTAACATTACATGAGGTGCGTTCTTCTTGGAAGAGAAAATATTTCTTTTATTTATTATTTTTGTATTTTCGGATTGTAATTCTCCAACACATGATCTCTTCTCTTCTCTTCGTCCTTTTCTTTACAACCCAATTGTTATTAGCAACAATATAAATCGCTGTAAATGGCAAATGTTTATGTTGTATTTCAATTATGATTTGCTAAAAATTTTTATTGTGTATTTTTGGATTGAAGACCATTCTCCCTTAGTTCTTTTACCTCTCCTTTCATATAAGATTTTGAAATTTTGAGCAACTTTTCTTGTACGATTAAGCCTGAGATGCTAAAATTTGGTTTGTGTGGAATTTTATGATATAATTCTTTTCTTTTTTAGGAGATAAATATATAGAGTACAATCCTGATTATGTTTAGCATAGAAAGTAGGAAGTTCTTTATAGAAATCTCAATGTTCTTATAACAGAAGAGATTTTATTGAACGTGTTTCAAAGCAAAGTTATTTTTAAGTAAGCAATTCCAAACGAGTACAAAGAGAGATTAGGGTTTGCTTAGCAAAATGTGTTTGTGTCATGTGGGACCATGAATTTTACTGGGACGGAATAAGGTGGATCGGATTACAAATACTTGGGGAATAGTAACAGACTCAAAGAGTCTGATTGGTCTATGCTACCTAAATGGGGACAAACGATGCCACACATTCTGTTGAGCTCCAAAATAGTAAGCGAGGTTAGGGGACCTGAGATCGACCATGCTTGCTCTTCAAGGTTCGAAAATCTGATCCAACTGGGAATCAGATTGGTTTCTTATAATCTTGGAAATTTCTACAATCCTACAAGGAAACAATATCTTTGCTAGATATCATTTTTAGAATTCTCTCGGTTTAAAATGGATATCATTATCCTAAAAGAACTCTCTCCTGACTAGTTTAAATACCCTCATCTAGGGCATATCTCTGGTAGTGGTTTCATACGCGTACTTTGCTTAATAGCCCATTGCTTGAGTTTATATCATATTTATAGTGATTTAACCATCGAAGAGCCTTTGGTTGGTACCCAAGGTTAATCGCAGTTGTTTGCACTTGTTTGTAGATTGCCGAATTTGCACAATTCAACCACCCACATTGGTGCAAAACATTGGTTCCAACATGTCCCATACTCTAATTTTAATTACAATATGAAATAAATTTAACTAGGAAACATATCATCAAATTATAATAATAACCAATGTTCTAAAGATGCTAGGCGTTAGTCGGGCAGCGGGTTGGGACCTAGGGCCTAACGCATATAAATAAGTGTCTATTTATGCTTAAAAAACACATATAATATTATCTTGGTATATATAAATTACAAAAATAAAATGAGATATATATTATAAAGTATTAGACCATATCAAAAACATGGAGAACAAGAATATAATGAATGTTCATCAAAGTATTCAACAAGTCTCTTACATCTTATTGAAAAGTTAAGATGCAAAATGAAGGTTATCGATTTTCTGCTTAAGTAAGAGTCAAGACCTAGGCGAGTTTAGGCAGGCTAGGCATCTGCCTAAGCTGGTCTAGGCGCATTTTCTTAATTTTCAAACGTCTAGTGATTAATCAAGCCGGCGGTCAGCCGCCTAGCACCTAAAAGGCGCTAGGGGGAATT
Organism: Crataegus laevigata; assembly: GCA_963580275.1. Classification (NCBI taxonomy): domain Eukaryota; kingdom Viridiplantae; phylum Streptophyta; class Magnoliopsida; order Rosales; family Rosaceae; genus Crataegus; species Crataegus laevigata. The sequence continues at coordinate 9,330,108 of OY756949.1, forward strand.
TTTAAAATAGTGATAATAATAATTAATCGACAGCCTAGAAGTGAGCTGACATTATCAACATCCCTCAAGTTGGTGCATAGATGTCGCTGCTACCCAACTTACTAAATGAGATTTGCCCGAACTACATTTGTCAGGATATCCGCCACTTGATATTCTTAATAAATTATCTTTCTACCTCAACATGTTTGGTACGATTATGTTGAACTAGATTCATCACAAACTTACAAGCAAATCCAAGTTCTGTAAACAGTCTCCTAAACCAAAGAACTTTATATAGTCCTTTAGCCATTTCTTTATACTCAACTTGTCACACCCCGATCCCGAGCTACATCCAAGATCAGCACATGACATTAGAATGTAACTGTACAACTTATACAATGTTGTAAACTGAAATAGAAAGGAACAAAGTTACTCAGAAAATATAGAAGCCTTGAGTGATGAATGATTCTTGGGATGAGTCGCGAACTAAGTCTCTCTGTTTAATACGTTTCGCAGCTCTGCCCAAAGTGTGCAAGCAGTTCACAAACACCACATCGTCCCTAGGATAAAACAGCTCAGAACCTTTTTCTTCTAATAAGTTCTTCCTTGCACAATGGAAGAACCTTCGAACTTACACCGTTTCAATATGTTGCTAGCCAAAACACAATATCAGAAAGTATATGTATTATTTTTATCTTTTTTATTTCAGTGATTCTAGGGACTGCTATATATACTTATATAAGAAAGAGACGTTGAGGGTTTGAGAGATCAAGGCCTTGAAAGCAGGAAAAAATCAAAACATAAAGTAAATTCAAAATGGAAAAAACAAAATGGTTTGATTATGTATAATGACATGATCTTCTACTTTATAAAGAGAAGGAATTGCATGTTTCATATTTAAGAGGAGATAACTCATTATTTAATTATAATTCCTCTCTAGGGTTCTCTAAGGTTTCTCTAGGGTTTCATTAGGAGAGCGGCGTGAGAATATTACGACGCCAACCATTGGTTATTCTAGGCGATTCCCTGAGGTTGAGGCATTTTGGGGATCACAGTAAGGAGTTTCGAGTGGATCTGCATGGATGTTTAATTGTATAGTTCGGCAATTGAGGGATAAACTTGCTGGGGTTTATCAAAATGGGCTGCAAGCGGTGCAAAGGTGGATGGAAGATGTGATGAAGAAGTTTGTAGAGCGATTGGATCTTATGGCCGAAGAGCGAATAGTGGTAGTGATTGATGCTAATGACAGTGCCCTTCTCAAAACTACTAGGGGTTCCTAGTTGGTAAGGTGCTTTCGAGTAAAGCGTTTAACAAGGAGAGGTTTAAACGTCAGATGTTGAACCTCTAGCATCCTAAAGCTCGGGTTACGATAGTAGAGTTGGATGACGGGCTATTTTTGTTTGGGTTCGATAGCATTTGAGAGAGGTCGATGGTTGCTAAAGGAGGTTCGTGGCTTTATGATGGTGCACTATTAGTGTTGGTGGAAGCAGATGATTTGGCACATCCTGCGAGCATTCCGTTGTGTTCTCAGGAATTTTGGATCCAAGTGAAAGGCCTACCTCTTGCATATATGACTCACTATATGGGTAAGTTTATTGGAAACCAAATTAGGGTTCATGTACTTACTGATCAAAGTAGGAAATGTGATATTCTAGGCAGTACAATGCGCATTAGGGTTGCAATGGATATCATGAAGCCCCTATGTTGAAGTTTACTATTAGCAATACAAGGGTCGGAGGTGGAAATTGATTTATGGTGTCACATCCCGGCCCTGGGTCCACCACATCCAGGGCCCGCTCCACCACCGTAGCACGATATTGTTCGCTTTGGGCCCCAACTACGCCCTCACGGTTTTGTTTCTAGGAACTCACACGAGAACTTCCCAGTGGGTCACCCATCATGGGAGTGCTCTCGTGCGCTACTCATTTAACTTCGAAGTTCCGATGGAACCCGAAGCCAATGAGCTCCCAAAAGGCCTCGTGCTAGGTAGGGATGGGAATATACATATAAAGCTTACAAGATCCACTCCCCTGAATGATGTGGGATGTCATAATCCATCCCTCTTAGGGGCCCGACGTCCTCATCAGCACACCACGGCCAAGGATTGGCTCTGATACCAATTGTCACATCCCCGGCCGAGGCGGATCACTTCTCGGGCCCGCTCCACCACCGTAGCACGATATTGTCCGCTTTGGGCCCCGACCATGCCCTCACGGTTTTGTTTTTGGGAACTCACGAGCAACTTCCTAGTAGGTCACCCATCATGGGAGTGCTCTAGCCCCCTTCTCGCTTAACTTTGAAGTTCCGACGAACTCCGAAGCCAGTAAGCTTCGAAAAGGCCTCGTATTAGGTAGGGATGAGAATATACATTTAAGGATCATTCCCCTGGGCGATGTGGGATGTCACAATCCACCCCCCTTAGGGGCTCGACGTCTTCGTCGGCACACCACGGCCAAGGATTGGCTCTGATACCAAATTGTCACATCCCAGCCTTGGGTCCACCATATCCCGAGCCCGCTCCACCACCGTAGCACGATATTGTCCGCTTTGGGCCCCGACTATGCCCTTACAGTTTTGTTTCTGGGAAATAACACAAGAACTTTCCAGTGGGTCACCCATCATGGGAGTGCTCTCGCGCGCTACTCACTTTACTTCGAAGTTCCGATGGAACTCGAAGCCAATGAGCTCCCAAAAGACCTCGTGCTAGGTAAGGATGACAATATACATATAAGGCTTACAGGATCCACTCCCCTGGACGATGTGACATACATCCCACATCGCCCAGGGGAGTGATCCTTATATGTATATTCCCATCTCTACCTAGCACGAGGCCTTTTGGGAGCTCACTGGCTTCGGAGCTCATCGGACCTCTGAAGTTAAGTGAGTTCGCGCGAGAGCAATCCCAAAATGAGTGACCCACTCGGAAGTTCTCGTGTGAGTTCCCAGAAACAAAACCGTGAGGGCGTGCTCGGGGCCCAAAACAGAGAATATCGTGCTACGGTGGAGTCGAGCCTGGGTTGTGGTGGGGGCTCAGGCCGGGATGTGACATATGGTATGAAAATATTCATGTAACTTGCTTCTTATGTGGATCATTGGACATATGGAGGATCAATGTGTGCACTTTAAGGGGGGAAATGATGATGATCTATCGAAGCCATATGGGTGGTGGTTTCAGAATGACACGTTGGGGGATAATTATTGTAGGCCTCTAGGGAAGCGTTTTGGGCTGGATAGGTCACAGGGATGGTCTATGAAAGCTCTATTGCATGTGGAGGAGATGGAAAGTTCTATCAATGATGAGCTGCAGGGTCCCGGCTTGTTGGATAAGGCGTTGGCGGTGGCTGGGATGGTTAATCATATGGTGAAGATCAAGGAGTGGAGATGGAGGTTGATAACACACAAGCCATACTCTGGCTACCATATTTAAACGAGGATGTGGACTCAAATGATAATTGATTTGTTGGCAGTTATCCTATGTCAAAAATAGTACGCAGTTCAGGAGTCTGGATGGTTAACACTATTTGGTGTTGATTTGAAGGTCCCGCCAGGAGCTCGAGGGGAGAACCTGTTGTTGCAGTCTTGCACATGAGGAGGGAAGACATGATTCCATTGGAAGTCAATATTTGCTAATTCTAATTGCAATAAGTAGCAGGACCTGCACCAATGAAAGTTGCAGAGCAGTCCCTTGAAATGTTTCGGTAACTAGCGTCACAGTATCATTAACATTTGAATCCATTACCCGTCCATTTCTAGTGATCGAACAAAATTTCTGTGCTCTGAGAAATTATATCTATCATAATTTGTAGACTGTCGCCATTCAACAATGCAAAATATACATAGAAATTATGGGACGAAAGATGAGTCTTCCTAACACAACAAACCCTTAAGTTACGCGAATTAAAAGAACCACCATGATAAATACACACGTCATGACAAACATCAGAAGCCATGTGAAACAAGTAGTCTTGGACGTCTTTGAGTATATACCTGCTGCCCGTGTAGTGGCGTGACCAGTGCTTGCCAAGCTACTTTCAACAGCCTTCTCTGTAGAATCAAGTATCTGCACACAAGCCATAACTAAGTTATGAGATCAACATACATGTCATTCCATCAGCACTCCATTTGCATCTAAGACACACCCAAGAGTAAACAGATAAAAGTTTTTTATGTAACAAACGATGTTGCATTATTGCTGGGAACATTTTCCGATGATCGCCATATATCTGATGATAAAAGGGTTTTTGCTTGTGATAATGTACGTTCGATTACAATCATGACTATCACAGTCAACAGCTTATATTAGAATACATAGTGTTCCAAATTTTTCAGAGATCCAAAAGATACTCAGCAGTGTATCCTTCTTTTCCTAGCTCTGATTGCCAAGCTTATTGTGTTATTCAACTTCTTTATTTTAAATTTATGAACATGGAAAACTGGACCCGATATCATATTGCAAGCCTCCCAAACCCCTTTACTGTAAACTATTTCTCAACAAAAATTAAATCAGTTCTGTTACCACTTAAATTCCATGGCAGTTTTTTTTTTTTTTTTTTTAGCCCCCGTTTCTTAGGAGCTCATTACAGTCCCAACATTCGTTTCTTTGTTTAACATTTTCCTTTTCAAGAATTTCTCCTAATCTCACACCCTCTAAATCCAAAGCAATATTCACCAAAACTTCCCTCAGTGTCGCCCTAAACAAATTAAACCACAGCCAGCTAAATCCAAAAAGTATTGACTCTATAGACATTACAACATCCTGCCATAGATATCTCAGGGTGCTTACTTTTTCAGTGTTTTCCAGGGAGTGACTCATCATGAGACTACTCTCTTTGAGCTGTCTAGCCAATCCAACCATTTCGTCTGTCAAATCCTCTTGAAGCTTTCTGCAAACAAGAGAGAAAAGTTTATAAGAATTGAAAGCATAATGTGGAAAGGAAATGTAATTAACATTTGAAAGTCTTAACGGCTGAATTGTGTGTTCTACCTTATGGACATCAATTGACTTGGAATTGAGGAAATTTCTTCTCTAACAGTAACTGTATCTACCCTGATGGGTTATCTGGTTCAAGGTCACGTTATTTGAGCCACCATCTGTTGGCAATGGTGTACAAACATGCAGAGGGATTTTAGAATCGCTGCAGATGGAAGGAAAGACATGGGTTGGCCATGGACCAGGGTTGCTACAATTTGGATGGTCCTCCTAGTTCCTTAAGCACTCTGAATAACAGAGAGGCTGGGGTCTGTAGGCCAATATTTATCTTTGGGTAGCGTCTTGTCTTTGTTACCATCAAAGTAAAGCAAGAAATTGTACAGAAAGAAGGAACACATCCCAAAGTTGCCTGACTATTGTTCTAAATTTATCTGATGTCCCAAGTGAGCATCTGTGTCATTTCTATTTGTACATATGCATTTTTTTAAGCAAAAATCAACTTCTATTTTTACTAAAACAAAAGTTTCATACTGAAAACACATATAACTGCATCACTGTATTAATTAATGACTAACATCCTAGAACTCCCGTTTTCAATTTCATCCAGTCTCATGACTCCAGTTTAATATAAAAAAATTGAGATACTGTGAATATACCTATGCTTTTCAATGTGTGCTTGGGCTGCAGTATCCAGTTTGACAGGCCCTGAAGAATCAACACCAGCAGTCTCGGGAGTTCCATCTTCAGTATTTGAGATAGGCCTGTTTAACAAAAACACAGTTAAAATAAAACAAGTCATTGCAGACAAAATATCACTAAGAAGGAGCTGAAACCATAGTGATCCAAACTATCATTCACTTACACAAATCTCCTTCTCAAACCTGGAGAAGGGGGAATCTGATTGTCTCCTGTATCAGAAGAGTTTGCTTTGACAGAAATTCTTGCAATGGGCTCTTCGGGTGTTTGAATATCAGGCTGGGAATTAGCGAAAGAAATCACAGTTAGGAGCAAGGAACTCCATATATTGCACATATATACATTACATTCTTCGACCAAAAAACAAACAATATATTACATTCTAAAGAAATATTTGCTTGCCAAACTGTTAATCAGGTAAACTCGTGCTTTCATATATGATGCCAGATTCACTATATTCGATATACCATGTCAGATATCTAGCAATAGACCATTATCCATATATTACAGATTCACTCTTGAGATGCCATGAACTGGCACAACAAATTACATGTAGCGTGAAATGGTGTGGGCACTTGAACTATAAACTATCTCTAGGAATTGTTCCCCGCATAAGAACTAAAAACTGTACAACCATCCATCACAGCTCCAAAAAAAAAAAAAAAACCTGTAATATTTTAGTTGTCATGTCAACCAGTCTCCCAAGAAATTTGTTTCAGCCTAAACAATATTTTGTTTCTCATACCATATCATTATAATTTCCCGGCTTTCAAACTAAATCTACTATTAGTAAAATTGATTCAAATCATAGAAATTCACAGAACATTGTAAATTAAAGTACACATTTTGCCAATGTGACTGGTTTAAAGTACATAAATCCAACACTTCAACAAAAGGCAACGTGTATGCTTTCTAGATCATATGCACGCACCGGTGGAGCAGCTAATTTGGAAGCAATGGCTTCAATCTTCTCTGAATAGTCACTCAAAACAGCCTTTGAAACTCTGGGTATAAAATCGAAGATAATGATATCAATTAGTAAACTAAGAAAGTTGTAAACTCTTAAGTAGGGCACAGTATCAAGAAAATACATAGAAATAGAGAAGATGAAAATGTTGATCTGTGTGGCCACCATTAGTACCCAGTATCAAGAAAATAGTGTTTGGAATGTGAATCAATATTTCCATCATACCTACCAAAATCTGTAAAGGTTCGTAAGGTAAAAGAAAGGAAGCGTACTGGAACATGCATCGAACTATTGGACAAATAATTGTTAAACAAAAGTAAAGCAAGGGAGAAAATAAAACACATACTTCGACAAAAATAATAAATAAATAAAACACATACTGACTTGGGTAAGCCTTCTGGAGTTCTCTCTTCAGCTAGTTGTTCTACCAGTTCTCGTAAAGTAGCAACATACTGCAAAGTAGCGGTATTTAGTAATCCATAAATGGCACATATCCCCAAAGAAAAATCAAACAAAAAAACCTAGAACAGTAAATATCACGCCAAGAAACCGGAAATAATTGGCACAAAGCAATTACCTGCAAATGGATAAAACTTTGTAACCTATAATTCTAATAACAACATACATGTACAAGTTTTGCCTGGTTCTGTTGCTGAGGTGCAGCTGCAAGCAGCCGCTTCAAATTCACCTCTGTTTTACTGATTCTCATTCCAAAATCCTACACCATTTAACAAGCATAAAACAACAAACGATTCAACACTCAACCAACACCCATGAAACCATCACTTTTTTGTAAATGATCTCTATGCTTTGTTTTTTTATCTAAACATCGTCAATTTGATATTGATCAGTTCAACAATTGGTATCTGTAAAGTGATCATGCCATCAATTTCCCAAAAAATTAACCCAAACCTTAAAATAGGAAAATCCATAAGGGGTGTGCTATCTACACACCCCTTTTTACTTCTCACACACCCCTGTTAATTTATGTCCGTTAGATCTTCTTTAATTCATCCAATCCGACAGCCGAAATCCAAAAAGGTGTGAGAGAAGTAAAAAGGGGTGTGTGGATATCACACCCCAATCCATAACCCAATTCTGCACAGGTCGTATGTACGAGTAATCAAGATGCAAGAGTTCCCTATTCAAGATATACAACTCCTACGAGGAAGAACCGAAGTTCAAAACACAACCTAAACATAAATGACCTATTCGAGCAACAATAGGAAAAGTCGATCTCCTGTGCAACAGCAGGAGAAGGTAAGTTCGCCTGTCCAATTTGAACATTGTTAACCCCATTTATGACACTAGAACAGGACATAATCTGTTTTTTAGCAGGATGTATGATCTTTTGCAGCTCTCTCTCCCACCCAGCACGTTAGAGAGATCGACACAAGGCAATACATAACGAGAATAGGTAGCAATCTCCTCTGACTCCTCGATGACGACTCAGTCTTTGATACTTAACTACTCGTCCTATTATTAAACAGCTATTGGAAATGGTTGTAGTGCACCTAAGTAACGAGAATAGGTAGCAAGATGTAACTTTTCATTTATGAGTATACATCATTTATCAAGGGAATGGACCTAAACAACATAAATACAAAAATAAATAAAAGTGCGAAATTAGAAATAAGTTCCTGCATATAAGCGAGTTTGGAAAAAGCATTTTTCTTGGGGAAGATCGAAGCTTTGACAGAAAACAGAATACGATCAACCAAATCATACTCCCACACTCAGAATTCAAACAAACAAACAAAACCCAAAAAAAAAAAAAAAAAAAATTTACAGAAACGGATCTGCGAATGGAAACACGACACATAAAAAATAAAAATTCTGCTCAACAAATGATTCAATACAAAAAACAGAAATTGTATACCTAACCTTGATCACAAAGGGCTTGCAAGCTTGCATACAAAAACCCCCAAAATTCGAAGACCAACCTTTCGAAGGCGCAGAAATAGAGAGAAAAAAGAATTGGGGGAAATGTTCGGAAGTTTACCAGAGTGGTTTAGGTGGAGGCGCCGAGAGGAGGCGATCGGCAAGGCGGATTGAAGCTCGAAGGGCCGAGCTTCGACTATCCGGCAGTGGCGAGATTCAGTAGAGAAGGAGAGAAAGAGGAAGAGAGAGATGAGAGGACAGACCTGACATTTTGGACCCGACCCGTTAATATTAGTATTTGGGTAGATGTTTAACGGGTCGGGTCGCTAACGGGTGAACTTGTTAACAACCTGTTAAATAACGGGTCATTTTGGGTCAACTCGTTAGACTCGTTAGCACCCGTTAGTTAAGAATATTTTAGTAATTTCATTAAAGTCTTAACAACAAAAAATAAACTCTATGCAAAAGATAATAATAAAAATAATTGTTAACGGGTCTTAACTGGTGAAACGGGTGACCTGTTAGTTTAACGGGTCAGATTTGGGTGACTCGTTAACTTAATGGGTTGGATTCGAGTGACCCGTTAACTTAATGGATCGGATTGAACCCGACCCAAGTCCGATAAACCCGATCCATTTACATGTCTAGACAATGCACGCGTAGGAGAGAGAGGAATAGTGAATTAATTTTCGTCATTATTTTAAGATGCGATGTTTAAACTAATTTTTGTAGGGCTGTGATATCCATAAACAATTTTTTTACTTGTCACACATCTTTTTAATTTTCGATTGTCGGATCGAATGAAATAAAGAAGATCAACGGACAAAAAGTAAAAAGAGTGTGAATAGCACACTTTTTTTTGTAAATCAAATAATGTGGTTGTTAATAATTAGTTTATTACTTAATCATTGATTGGTTTACAAATTTAATTTAAAGTTTTAGTTTCACTAATTAATTTTATCCCTAAAATTATGTCGTGTTGAAGTCGACATCATTCAGAAATAAGAGTCAAGTAATGTGTGTTGAAATTTATAGTTAGTAGTCTGGGGATGACTTTTTTGTGTGCTTAAATAGTATTAGTCGTAAGACTTTTTTGGATGAGGACTATTACATATTTGAAAGAATTTTCTTTATAATTCATACATGCGAGAACAGAGCATGTACTTAAGGTGCACGAAATCACCAACTTCATTCACCAAAACACGTTCATAGTGATTTGTTCATTTAACTATTAATATCTTACTTGTATAATTTAAATAAGATATTTAAAGTGGAGTATTATTTTTGAAAGTGAAATTACCTAGAAGATTCAATTGATGCCTTGACTAATTAACCATGTTCACAAGAAAGCAATAATTAATTTGAAAAGTCTGGATTAGGTCGAACTAAAACTTGTTTTGGATACAAGTTTGGGTCAGAGTTGAAGGGGAAAAGATCTCTATATAAGGCGTAGATAGGTACTCAAGGTTCCCACACTCAATTAATCTTGTCATCACCCCATTTTTTAAGGTTCAAGTTGTTTGCTATCTGCATTTTTCTTCCAGTCATAAATAGTACCTACTTACTGTTTCCTTCCTACGTACACTTCCCTGTACCGAGTATCATTCATAATATGTCTTCTCTTTTTTCTCAGATGGAGAGAGCAAGATCATTTCTTCAGTCTCCCACTTATGGAAACCTCGTCACTATTCTTAGCATTGACGGAGGGGGTATCCGAGGGATTATCCCCGGAACTATACTCAGCTTCCTGGAGTCTGAGCTTCAGGTATAAATATCAATTCAAACCCATAATTTAACTTCAAATTAAAAAAATTTAAACAAAACTTTCATTTATCTCATGCAGAATAATATGCTTGCACGCTCTAACTAATCTTCACTTTAATTTGTTGGTCATATGCAGAAGCTGGATGGTGAAGGTGCAAGGCTAGCAGATTACTTTGATGTGATTGCAGGGACTAGCACAGGTGGCCTCGTGACTGCCATGCTTACTACTCCAGATGAACATGATCGTCCCTTGTTCTCTGCTAAAGATATTAACGCTTTCTATCTCGAACACTGCCCGAAAATCTTCCCCCAGGACAGGTACCTACTTAATTACAAACTTAACCTGAAATATGTTTGAAATGGACCTTGCATGTTCTTATAAGCTTATCATGGAAACATGCATACAAGTTTTGAAATCTTCTCTCTGCTTCTTTTCTTTCATATATTTCACATGTATATAGTGGCTAACAATCAGATATCTTTTTTTGCTTTTACAACAGTCCTCCACTATTTGGTAAAGCCGTGGATATGGTAAAATCTATGACAGGACCAAAGTATGATGGGAAGTATCTACATAAGATAGTGAAGGAAAAATTAGGAGACAAGCGATTGAACGACACATTGACTAACGTTATAATCCCAACTTTTGATATAAAGCGGCTCCAACCAACCATCTTCTCCAGCTATGAGGTTGGTTAATTTTTTGATACTATCAGCTCGGAATAATTTTCTGAAAAGTTTGCTCTATCTCTAATTATATTTATTTTGTATACATATTGGTGATTTTAGGCCAAGAAGAAGAGTAACATAGATGCTTTACTCTCGGACATATGCATTGCAACTTCAGCAGCCCCAACTTATCTTCCAGCACATCATTTTGAAACAAAAACTTCCACTGGTGAAACAAGAGAATTCGATCTCATTGATGGTGGTGTCGCTGCTAATAACCCGGTATACATTAATACATGGTTGCCATAGTTAGGGAATATGGATAAATTTAATGTAAAGATGCTTGCCATCAGTTGTCTCTTTAAAAAAAAAAAATACACCTATATTTAATGTAAAAATATCTATTCATGACAATATAATTACCAACTAGAACTACGGCTTCATCTAATAATTTTGTTCATTTATCAGGCTTTGATTGCTATAGGCGAAGTGACGAGGGAAGTCCACCAGGGAAATTCCGACTTCAGCTTTTCCATGAGATCAACTGATTATGGTCGGTTCTTAGTTGTATCGTTGGGTACTGGTTCAGCAAAAAGTGAGGAGAAGAACCATGCCAATGACGTAGCTAAATGGGGTCTTGCGGCATGGTTGACCAGCGGAGGTTCTTGTCCACTGGTCGATGTATTTACCCAAGCCAGTAGTGACATGGTAGATTTTCACCTTGCCACTGTTTTCCAAGCTCTTAACTGTGAGAAAAGTTATCTCCGAATTCAGGTATGTATACATCGATCCTTCTATATATGATAACATACTTATATTGCAATATAAATCTAGATGGTATATATATAAATTCAAGCAACATAAATTATATGTCGAAACATATTTACGTGAGGAAAATTTATGTTTGTAGGATGATACTTTGGAGAAGACAATGTCTTCAGTGGACATTGCTACGGAGGAAAACTTGAATAATCTTATAAAAGTAGGAGAGGAATTGCTGAAAAAGCCTGTTTCTAGAGTGAATTTGGATACCGGTGTATTTGAACCAGCCCATCAATCTACAAATGAAGAGGCTCTCGTAAGGTATAGATATAATTTAATCATCATTCACCAAATATCTCCACTATATACGTATTTTAGCCTGATCATATATTCATAATATTGATTAAACATTGCTGACTACTATTTGTTTTCTTAATTATTAATCAATCTATATGTGCTGCAGGATTGCTGGAATTCTGTCTAGGGAGAGGAAGGTCCGTGAAACGAGATCACCACATGGAAAGGGCGCCGTAACCAGCTCCAACTGATGATCACAACTCAGCCTGCTCTCTCTCACAAACACTTGTTATTCCCTTCAATCTCCTCTGACTCCTCGATGACGACTCAGTCTTTGATACTTAACTACTCGTCCTATTATTAAACAGCTATTGGAAATGGTTGTAGTGCACCTAAGTAACGAGAATAGGTAGCAATCTGTTTTTTAGCAAGATGTAACTTTTCATTTATGAGTATACATCATATTTATCAAGGGAATGCACCTAAACAACATAAATACAAAAATAAGAAATAAGTACCTGCATATAAGCGAGTTTGGAAAAAGCATTTTTCTTGGGGAATATCGAAGCTTTGACAGAAAACAGAATACGATCAACCAAATCATACTCCCACACTCAGAATTCAAACAAACAAACAAAACCCAAAAAAAAAAAAAAAAATTTTTACAGAAACGGATCTGCGAATGGAAACACGACACATAAAAAATAAAAATTCTGCTCAACAAATGATTCAATACAAAAAACAGAAATTGTATACCTAACCTTGATCACAAAGGGCTTGCAAGCTTGCATACAAAAACCCCCAAAATTCGAAGGCCAACCTTTCGAAGGCGTAGAAATAGAGAGAAAAAAGAATTGGGGGAAAAGTTGGGAAATTTACCAGAGTGGTTTAGGTGGAGGTGCCGAGATGAGGCGATCGGCAAGGCGGATTGAAGCTCGAAGGGCCGAGCTTCGACTATCCGGCAGTGGCGAGATTCAGTAGAGAAGGAGAGAAAGAGGAAGAGAGAGATGAGAGGACAGACCTGACATTTTGGACCGACCCGTTAATATTAGTATTTGGGTCGATGTTTAACAGGTCGGGTCGCTAACGGATGAATCCGTTAACAACTTGTTAAATAACGGGTCATTTTGGGTCAACTCGTTAGACCCGTTAGCACCCGTGAGTTGAGAATATTTTAGTAATTTCATTAAAGTCTTAACAACAAAAAATAAACTCTATACAAAAATAATAATAAAAATAATTGTTAACAAGTCTTAACTGGTGAAACGGGTGACCTGTTAGTTTAACGGGTCAGATTTGGGTGACTCGTTAACTTAATGGGTAGGATTCGGGTGACCCGTTAACTTAATGGGTCGGATTGAACCCGACCCAAATCTGATAAACCAAATCTATTTACAGGTCTAGACAGTGCACACGTAGGAGAGAGAGGAATAGTGAATTAATTTTTGTCATTATTTTAAGATGCGATGTTTAAACTATTTTTTGTAGGGCTGTGATATCCATAAACAATTTTTTTACTTGTCACACATCATTTTAATTTTCGACTGTTGGATCGAATGAAATGAAGAAGATCAACAGACAAAAAGTAAAAGGAGTGTGGATAGCACACTCTTTTTTGTAAATCAAATAATGTGGTTGTTAATAATTAGTTTATTACTTAATCATTGATTGGTTTACAAATTTAATTTAAAATCTTAGTTTCACTAATTAATTTTATCCCTAAAATTATGTCGCGTTGAATTCGACATCATTCTGTTGAGATAAAAAAAAAAGACCACCATCAATCAGCAGCTCGTAGCCTTATATGTTTATGGACGAAAAGAAACGAGCAACATTTGTTGAGTAAAAAAAGAGGGGGGGGGGGGGGGGTGGTGTCGGACGCATGAAAAAATATTAGTCACCCATGATGGCTTGAAAACAAGTCATGCATATGGCTTACAAAAAAAAAAAAAAAAACTAAAACCCGTCTCCTAGCTTGACAAATCTGACTTGTCAAAAAAGGTGTTACCCACGTAAGCTCCTGTTTAAGGACTTGAAAATCCAAAACAGAAACCAACAAATTAAATTAAAAAAAAAAAAGAAAAGAAAAGAAGACATGCGTCTCTTTCTACAAAACGTGGAGCCAAATTCCTTTTTTTCTCTGCAAAACGTGGAAGTTTACACAGCTAGTGGGAGAGGTTGAGAGAAAGTGGCGAAAAATATGGCCTCTACCTTTTCCATGTAAAAGCTTCACAGACTTCCTGCGATGCCTATAAATAGGCATCAGTCGCACAGGAAAAAAAAAAGGGGGAGGAAGAAGCTCTGCAGAAATTAAGGTATAAAAGAAACAGAGCAAAGGAAAGCAGCAAACATTCAAAAGCATTCAAAGGTATAAAATCATTTGTTGTTTTGGCTATTTTTCTCTTGGATTGTTTCTCTCCACTTTTGCAGAAAACAGGTTTCTTTTTCTTCTTGTTTCACCGAAGCAAAAAATGGTGGTGGACACACGCACCACCAATTCACACCGCTCCTTTCTCTTATTCACCATTGGAGACGTTTGCCGTCTTCCCCATCTTTGCCGCTGCCAAACCTCACCAAGACGCAGCCACAAATCAGCCTTTGGCAACCGCATGGGTGCCTAAAGAAGTTTCAATACCTCCTCTTCAGAGACGCAACGGAGACGCAACCGTCATCCTCGATGATTTCGAACGGAAGCTGCATGCCAAAAATCGCACCCCAAACCTTCAGTCTCCAGCAGTGTAGCACCGACGACTGCAACATTTCCGTCTCCCTCTCTGCCCAGCGGTAATACTCCACTCAACCAAAGCAAATGGAGCACTGTATACGTACAGTGTTTTCTCTGCCCAGCAAAGATTTCTATACATGGATACAGTGTTTCTCTCAGCAGTCAAATCCCGACATCGATTTATGAGGATCAAAACTCCATTCGCATTAACCATGGTTGATGTGGAACAAGTTATGGAGAGTGATGCAGCTGTTGAAGAACATTCCCACAGCCTTGAGACAAACACTGCGGCATTCATGGTTTATGCTCGGAAAAAAGAAGAAGAGAAAGCAAGTCATGAGGAAACATTTGCATTCTCTGGAAGAGGAGCATATCATGAGGAGCATATTATTTGCAGGAGGAACATATCATGAAAAAAGAGAAAGCAAGTCACAATAAAAAAAAATAAAAAAAAGAGAAAGAAAAAGTCCCTGGCTCGGCTGCAAGAAAAAAGGGATTAGTTTTTTCCCCAAAATATGGAAAGCTTCCTTGTCCGCAAATTTCAAGTTTAAAACATAAAAAAAAAGGGAAGTTGATCTCTCCCGCTGACAAAGTCTGCAGCCCACAAGTGGGATTTGACAAAGCAAAAGAAAAAGGGTGGAGCTCACGTGAAGGACAAAGCAAGAAAGAAAAGCAAAATTTTTGACAAAGCAAGGGGTAGTTCACGTGAGGGAAGTGATGGATCTGCACTCCACTTCATCAAAACCACAAGTGGGATTTGACAAAGCAAAAGAAAAAGGGTGGAGCTCACGTGAAGGACAAAGGAAGAAAGAAAAGCAAAACAAAAATGGTGAATGACAAAAAAAGAAAGGAAACAATCGGATTAAAAAACAAACCCTCATTTCTTACAAGTCACAAAGCTAGGTCCTAGACTAAAGCAAGGACATCACGAGGAAGAAAAAAAACGGTTCATGTGAAGAACAAAAGAAAGGCAGAAAAGCAAGGAAGAAAAAATGGGAATCCCCGTCTCATTGACACCAAATAAAAAATAGGAGAAATAAAGTTAAAGCACTATCAAGTTCTCTTTAAGAAATTTTGATGAACGTGGAGTGGCAATCTAAAAAATTAAAGCTCCCCATCCAAATTCACGCGGGCTCTGTAAGTGAGTAACTCCACGAATTGGAAATTTTGACCAAGTATTAAATGACAAGGGAATGATGCATTCCAAAGATGAAAAAAAGGGACGACATCAACATTATAAAGATAATGTCGGCATCAAATTGGTAGACACGCATCACTTCAAATGGCCTGATGTAAACCATCTCAGAACACAAAGATCGAGGGTACTTCATGACAAATATCAAATGGCACAAAGCTATTACAAATAGCATAAAGCCGCTACAAAATGGCACGAAGCCGAAGATAAAGTCAAATATCAAATGGCACGAAGCCACATCAAATCTCAAAGGCACGAAGCCGCGACAAGTTTCAAATGGCAGGAAGCCGTTTTAAAATTCAAATAGCATGAAGCTACTACAAAAGGCACGAAGCCACATTAAATGCTCCTCGCCCGCATGAGCTAAAACTGCCAAGGCATCAAATGCTCCAATTGACTCAAAGTCTTTGCTTGCAAGAGCCTAAACTGCATAAAGCATCAAATGCTCCTCGCCCGCATGAGCTAAAACTGCCAAGGCATTAAATGCTCCTCGCCCGCATGAGCTAAAACTGCCAAGGCATCAAAAGCTCCAATTGACTCAAAGTCTTCGCTTGCAAGAGCCTAAACTGCATAAAGCATCAAGATCCTCGCCCGCACGAGCTGAAACTGCACAAGGCATCAAACTCTAATAAATACCAATTCAAAGAACTATGAGTGACTTGATCCCTCAACGAGGGTACGTAGGCAATCTAAGGCTTACTTGGATGCAGTCACAAAATCAAATAAAACCCCCAAGTTACGATTTATTCAAATTGGAATCAAAGGGTGTCCCTTTCCTAAAAGAAGAGTTGTAATTAATAGGCGCGTAGCCTAGAATGGGTCGAACTCGAATTAATAAAACCCTCTTCGAAAAATGAACGAGGGTGAAATTGTGTCGAGTAAATTATTTGTTTACACATTGTGTACAATTTTTGCTCAACACATTCAGAAATAAAAGTCAAGTAATGTGTGTTGAAATTTATAGTTAGTAGTCTGGGGATGACTTTTTTGTGTGCTTAAATAGTATTAGTCGTAAGACAATTACCTGTTTTTTTTTTTTTTTTTTGGACAAGGACTATTACATATTTGAAAGAATTTTCTTTATAATTCATACATGCGAGAACATAGCATGTACTTAAGGTGCACGAAATCACCAACTTCATTCACCAAAACACGTTCATAGTGATTTGTTCATTTAACTGTTAATATCTTACTTGTATAATTTAAATAAGATATTTAAAGTGGACTATTATTCTTGAAAGTGCAATTACCTAGAAGATTCAATTGATGCCTTGACTAATTAACCATGTTCACAAGAAAGCAATAATTAATTTGAAAAGTCTGGATTAGGTCGAACTAAAACTTGTTTTGGATACAAGTTTGGGTCAAAGTTGAAGGGGAAAAGATCTCTATATAAGGCGTAGATAGGTACTCAATTAATCTTGTCATCACCCCATTTTTTAAGGTTCAAGTTGTTTGCTATCTGCATTTTTCTTCCAGTTCATAAATAGTACCTACTTACTGTTTCCTTCCTACGTACCCTTCCCTGTACCGAGTATCATTCATAATCTCTTTTTTCTCAAATGGAGAGAGCAAGATCATTTCTTCAGTCTCCTACTTATGGAAACCTCGTCACTATTCTTAGCATTGACGGAGGGGGTATCCGAGGGATTATCCCTGGAACTATACTCAGCTTCCTGGAGTCTGAGCTTCAGGTATAAATATCAATTCAAACCCATAATTTAACTTCAAATTAAAAAAATTTAAACGAAACTTTAATTTATCTCATGCAGAATAATATGCTTGCATACTCTAACTAATCTTCACTTTAATATGTTGGTCGTATGCAGAAGCTGGATGGTGAAGGTGCAAGGCTAGCAGATTACTTTGACGTGATTGCAGGGACTAGCACAGGTGGCCTCGTGACTGCCATGCTTACTACTCCAGATGAACACGATCGTCCCTTGTTCTCTGCTAAAGATATTAACGCTTTCTATCTCGAACACTGCCCGAAAATCTTCCCCCAGGAAAGGTACCTACTTAATTACAAACTTAACTTGAAATCTGTTTGAAATGGACCTTGCATGTTCTTATAAGCTTATCATGAATACATACATACAAGTTTTGAAATCTTCTCTCTCTGCTTCTTTTCTTTCTTATATTTCACATGTATATAGTGGCTAACAATCAGATATCTTTTTTTCTTTTACAACAGTCCTCCACTATTTGGTAAAGCCGTGGATATGGTAAAAGCTATGACAGGACCAAAGTATGATGGGAAGTATCTACATAAGATAGTGAAGGAAAATTTAGGAGACAAGCGATTGAACGACACATTGACTAACGTTGTAATCCCAACTTTTGATATAAAGCGACTCCAACCAACCATCTTCTCCAGCTATGAGGTTGGTTAATTTTTTGATACTATCAGCTCGGAATATTTTCTGAAAAGTTGGCTCTATCTCTAATTATATTTATTTTGTATACATGTTGGTGATTTTAGGCCAAGAAGAAGAGTAGCATAGATGCTTTACTCTCGGACATATGCATTGCAACTTCAGCAGCCCCAACTTATCTTCCAGCACATCATTTTGAAACAAAAACTTCCACTGGTGAAACAAGAGAATTCGATCTCATTGATGGTGGTGTCGCTGCTAATAACCCGGTATACATTAATACATAGTTGTCATAGTTAGAGAATATGGATAAATTTAATGTAAAGACGCGTGCCACCACTTGTCTCCCTTTAAAAAGAAACACCCATATTTAATGTAAAAATATCTATTCATGACAATATAATTACCAACTGATAATATTTGTTCATTTATCAGGCTTTGGTTGCTATAGGCGAAGTGACGAGGGAAGCCCACCAGGGAAATTCCGACTTCAGCTTTTCTATGAGACCAACTGATTATGGTCGGTTCTTAGTTGTATCGTTGGGTACTGGTTCAGCAAAAAGTGAGGAGAAGAACCATGCCAATGACGTAGCTAAATGGGGTCTTGTGGCATGGTTGACCAGCGGAGGTTCTTGTCCACTGCTCGATGTATTTACGCAAGCCAGTAGCGACATGGTAGATTTTCACCTGGCCACTGTTTTCCAAGCTCTTAACTGTGAGAGAAGTTATCTCCGAATTCAGGTATGTATACATCGATCCTTCTATATATGTTTGATATACTTACACTTTTGACAACATAACATATACTTATATTGCTATATAAATCCAGATGGTATATATATAAATTCAAGCAACATCAATTATATGTCGAAACATATTTACATGAAGAAAATTTATGTTTGTAGGATGATACATTGGAGAAGACAATGTCTTCAGTGGACATTGCCACGGAGGAAAACTTGAATAATCTTATAAAAGTTGGAGAAGAATTGCTGAAAAAGCCTGTTTCTATGGTGAATTTGGATACCGGTGTATTTGAACCAGCCCATCAATCTACAAATGAAGAGGCTCTCGTAAGGTATAGATATAATTTAATCATCATTCACCAAATATCTCCACTATATACGTATTTTAGCCTGATCATATGTTCATAATATTGATTAAACATTGCTGACTACTATTTGTTTTTTTAATTATTAATCAATCTATACTATATGTGCTGCAGGATTGCTGGAATTCTGTCTAGGGAGAGGAAGGTCCGTGAAACGAGATCACCACATGGAAAGGGCGCCGTAACCAGCTCCAACTGATGGTCACAACTCAGCCTGCCCTCTCTCACAAACACTTGTTATTCCCTTCAATAAAATTCATTTTTTTTTGGAAAATTAATTAATAAATACATTTTTAGTTATAAAAAAAAAACTATATAAAAAAATAATTAACCATACGGTGAATTAGTGCTAATTAAATTACTCTTGTAATTCAGTGCTGAAATTCATTATTTTCTCTCCCAATAAAGACCACTCAGCGTGTTGGTTTTGATTATTTTTTTCATCTTGTAATTCTTTATTTGATTATTTTTTTCATATATAACCAAATTATGCAAAAAAGATTAATTAACTATCCCAATATTGCCAACTGACTAAAGTTTGAGCAGTTCCGACCAAAATATATAAGGATGCATATGAAGACGACAATGAATATTCTGGCTACCTGAAGCTCAGATTCAAGGTAACCAAGAATGGTTCCTGGGATAAGTCTTCTTATTCCACCCCTATCAATGCTGAGAATCTTTATCTAGTTTCCGTAAGTTGGGGCCTGTAATGGTATACTCTTGGTTCTGTCCATGACACCTTGAGAGAGAGAGAGAGAGAGAGAGAGAGAGAGAGAGAGAGATGGATTCTAGAAGAGGCTTTAAGCAAATATATAGCTTTTTTGGTGAGTTAGCCTTTGAGAGTACAATGAAGCCACATGATGATAAGATTCCTTGTCAAAACTGTACGCGTTGTATATAGTTTGAATCGTATAAGGCGGCAATGTACATTAGCAGCAACTTAAGAAGGTTAATCATCCGAAGGCCAAAAGTTGATAGTGTGATTGATCTATTAGCCAAATGTATGTTAGTGTTTCAAGACTCAGATTGCATTTGGAATTGAATCTTAAAACAACCAGAGAAGATTAGCACAGAGAATGGAAAAATGGGAATGAAGGTTCTACTCTTGAATTCATCACAGAAACGATTGAGCTTCTTTTTTCTGTTCTATTCGAAAATGATCTCTCTCTCACAAGTAGTGAGTGGAGGAATAATACAAAGCTATGTATCTATGATATTCTTCCTATCTCCCTACATTTCAATCACAGCCATACATCTTGCTGTAAAGAAAGGAAACAAGATAAAACAAAAACACATGGCACTGATGGCCTTTACAAATTAGAGTCTTACACTTGGCATACTTAGCACAGGTGGATACACAAAGAGATTTCATCTTATTTCTCTAATGTTTAAACAGCTAAGGACTTACAAATCAACACTCCCCTTTAAGTCTTTAGCTGATTTTACCCCAAGCATGTTTCTGAGATAATTGAACCGATCCTTGGACAATGATTTTGTGAAGATATCTGCTAGTTGTTCTTTGGTAGGGCAATAAACCAGATCAATGATGTCTTCCTGCAGTGCATCCTTGATGAAGTGATACCTCCTATCGATGTGTTTAGTCTTCTGATGAAACACAGAGTTCTTTGTAATCGTAATTGCTGAGGTGTTGTCACACTGCAATGGTGTTGCTTCAGTTTGAAGTTCACCAAAATCTTCTAACACAAATCTAATCCAGATTGCTTGTGTAGTGGCTTCGGATGCACTTATGTACTCTGCCTCTGTTGTGGACAGTGCCACACAGCTTTACTTGACAGAGGCCCAAGAGAAGACTCCACTTCCAAATGAGAAGGCATATCCAGATGTGCTCTTGTTGTCCTCCAGAGAACCACCCCAGTCACTATCACAGAAACCAACAAGACAGACTTTTCTTCCTTTCACATATTCCAAACCATAATTCAATGTTCCTTTTACATATCTCAATACTCTCTTTGCAGTTCCAAAATGCTTGTTGGTGGGACAATGCATAAACCTTGCCAATAGACTTGTTGCAAACATTATGTTCGGCCTTGTAGCAGTGAGATATAGAAGACTTCCCACTATACTTCTATACATTTCTTCATTTGCAGCACCACTTCCATCATCTTTTGACAATTTCTCATTTGTCACAAGAGGGGTTGAGACAGATTTAGCCTCACTTAATCCAAACTTGCTCAGTAGAGTAGTTGCATATTTTTTTTGATGAATAAAGATGCAAGAATCAGATTGGATCACCCCCATTCCAAGGAAGTGATGGAGAAGTCCCAAATCTGTCATCTCATATCTCATTTTCATGTCTTCCTTGAAATCTTCTAGCATTGGTTTGCAATTTCCAGTGTAGACAATGTCATCTACATAGATGGAAACGATTAAGATGTCTTCTCCCCTTGCCTTGATGTACAAAGTTGGTTCACTTAAGCTCTTTGTAAAACCACATTGAGAGAAGTAATTATCTATTTCTCCATACCAAGCTCTTGGAGCTTGCTTTAAACCATAGAGTGCCTTATGTAATTTGTACACTTTTTTCTCCTTGCCTTTGACAACAAAACCTTCGGGCTGCTCAACATAGACCTCTTCTTGTAAAACACCATTTAAAAAGGCTGATTTTACATCTAGTTGATACAACTTCCAGCTCTTGTGTGCAGCCAAGGCAATTAGGGTCCTAATGGTATCCAATCTAGCAACTGGTGCATAGGTCTCATTGTAATCCAAACCAGGCTTTTGTGCATAGCCCTTTGCAACCAGTCTTGCTTTGTTCTTCAAAAATGTACCATCAAGATTTAACTTGGTCTTATACACCCATTTAACCCATATGACAGGATTCTCAGTTGGTCTATCAACAAGCTTCCAGGTACCATTCTTTTCAATCATGAACATCTCATCCTCCATTGCCTTTAACTAGGATTCATCTTGCATTGCATCTTCATACTTTTCTGGTTCCATGATGCAGAGATTGCATTGAGCCAAAACTTCATCAAGCTTTCTCCATTTCAATGGAGTGTGATCAAATGCTTGCGTATTTCTCTCATCTTGATTTAAACTGCTGGAGCCAGAGGGAGTCAAAACAGATGGATAACTTGAGCTTTCAATATTGTGATGTCCTTCATGGTGCTGTGACATGGGAGAGACTTGAGGCAGCCCACAGTTCTCATCATTCTTAAAACTGGGACAATCATATATAAGCCTTTTCTCAGTGAAAGGTTGCACAAGATTCTCTGAACCTTCATTCCAATTCCAAGCTGCATTCTCATCAAATGCAATATCTCTGGACAGAGAGAGCTTCTTGGTTGCTGGATCAAACACCCTGTAACCCTTTTCACAAGTTGCATAGCCAACAAATACTCCTTTGACACTTTTGGGTTCAAGTTTGTGTCTGAGTTCAGCTGGAACATGAGCATAACATAGAGCACCAAATATTCTCAAGTGAGCAATACCATATTTTCTTCCAGAGTAAGCTTCGAAAGGAGTGATGTCATGTAATGCCTTTGTGGGACATCTGTTCAGTAGGTATATTGCTGTGTGAACTGCCTCAGCCCAGAGATAATATGGCATTTCCTTCTCATGTAGCATAGATCTTGCCATTTCAATTACTGTCCTATTTTTCCTTTCTACAACTCCATTCTGCTGTGGAGTGTAGGCAAGAGTGAGCTGTATTTGTATTCCTTCTTCCTCACAGAACTTAGCAAACTCTGTTGACATAAACTCTCCTCCTCGATCACTTCTCAAGCTCTTAACCTTAAAACCACTTTGAAGTTCTGCCATACTCTTGAATTTTCTAAAACAACTGAATGCTTCAGATTTGTATCTTAGAAAATATACCCATATCATTCTGGTACAATCATCTATTAGCAGCATGAAATACTTGTTTCCTACAATGGATTCAACTTTCATAGGAGCACACAGATCGATATGTACAATTTCAAGTGGGACAGATGCTCTCTGTGCTTGGTTCTTTGGGAATTCATCCCTGTGTTGCTTCCCATATTGACACCCTTTGCACACCTCATTATGGTCTTCAAGTGGTGGCATATCATGTACCATATCCTTATCCCTCAGTTGTTTGAGACCACCAAAGTGTAGGTGACCAAACCTTCTATGCCAGATTAGAGTAGAATGTTGAACATTTGCCCTCAGTGTAATTTGATATTCAGATGTAAATGACAGTGGATAGCATCTATTTTCTTTCATCCTCACCTTAATGACCAAACATTTCAGAGAAGGGCCATCAAACACACTACACATACCTCCACCAAACAATAGAAAATAACCATGTTCATCCATTTGACCAACACTGAGCAAATTTTCTTTTAGACCAGGAAGATACATGACTTCTTTGACATATTTCTTGCCATTGTCAGTGTTAATAACCAGAGAGCCCATTCCTGCAACACTAACAAGATCTCCAGTAGGCATTTGAACCTTCCCTGCAATATTAGTTCTCACATCCACAAGAAGATTCACATTTCCTGTCATGTGATTGCTGCACCCACTATCAATGAACCATTCTCCATTCCCCCTAGTCTCAGTCCTTGCATTGTTAGCATAGAACAAATTTCCTGACACTTTAGTTTGGTTTGCACAATTTGCTTTCTGCACAGATTTCCCTGCAGTACACTCTTTAGCCCAGTGACCAAACTTTTCACAGTTATAACACTTTGGTTTCCCCTTATATCTACACTCACCAAAATGGAACTTAGAACACACCTTGCATTGAGGTTTTGTGACTTCTTGACTCATTGATTGAGAAGAATTCATGTTCTGGAATGAATTTGTAAATGGTCTCTGTTGACCCTTGGATTTAGACTCCCATTTCTTTCCCTTTGAATTCCAGTTTTTCTGTGGTCTTAAAGTGCTAGACTGAGCATACCCTCGATTTTGTCCCTTAGTGTTCACAGTGAGAGAAGTAAATGCCCTTTCAGTTGCATCAGAAGAATGCAAATCAAAACGTTGCTCCTGACTTTTCAATATAGCTATAACCTCTTGCAATTCAACAGATTCCAGACTCTTTGTATTTTCTATCACTAAACATATAGGATCATACATCTTAGTGAGACTAATTAGTACCTTCTGAACTAATCTTTCATTTGTGAGAATTTCTCCAAATGTCTTCATTTGATTAATCAATTCATTTAGACGAGTAAGATAACCAGACAGAGATTCATCATCACGCATCCTGGTATATTCAAATTCACGCCTAAGGTTTTGTAGTTTCACAGATCTCACCTGATCACCTCTATGGTATTCCCCGTACAACAGATCCCACGCTGCTTTGGCTGAATCTGCATTTGCAATCCGAGGGAAGATCTGATCAGAAACTGCATTTTGGATAATTCCTAGAGCTTTCGCGTCTTTCATGAAGATCGCAGCTATTTGCTCATCATCTCCTTCATCAAAGTCTGAGTCTTCTTCAGTCTTCTTTTTCTTCTTCTTCGAATCGGGGAGTATAACCCCTTTTTCCACCAAATTCCATAGCCCGTATGACTTGAAGATGGTGACCATTTTGATTCTCCAGAATTCGTAATTTTCTCCTGAGAAAATCGGAGTTCGTACTTCAGCACTTGCAGCTCCGGCCATCGTGAGTTGAGGGAATCCAGACACACGTAGTTCTTAGATCAAACCTCACCAGATCCAGAGACTGCCAGAAGAGATCCCAAACGTTCGTGACGTGTTTTTTTTTAATTTCCACAGTGCACGCCCAGTTCTTAATCGAACCTGAGCTCTGAGGCCATGTTAGTGTTTCAAGACTCAGATTGCATTTGGAATTGAATCTTAAAACAACCAGAGAAGATTAGCACAGAGAATGGAAAAATGGGAATGAAGGTTCTACTCTTGAATTCATCACAGAAACGATTGAGCTTCTTTTTTCTGTTCTATTCGAAAATGATCTCTCTCTCTCACAAGTAGTGAGTGGAGGAATAATACAAAGCTATGTATCTATGATATTCTTCCTATCTCCCTACATTTCAATCACAGCCATACATCTTGCTGTAAAGAAAGGAAACAAGATAAAACAAAAACACATGGCACTGATGGCCTTTACAAATTAGAGTCTTACACTTGGCATACTTAGCACAGGTGGATACACAAAGAGATTTCATCTTATTTCTCTAATGTTTAAACAGCTAAGGACTTACAAATCAACAATGTAAACCACTTGTAGGATATAAAAAAATTCGTCTACCATTCAATTATGTCTGCATATAACTTCAACTTGATGGTAAAGTAATGCTACATAATTTAATCAAGTTCTACATCGTCATGATTTTTTCGTGTCAATAACCTTATACTTCAGCAATACCATAATCATTGTATGATTCTAATGCTCCTGTCAACAAGGGAGAGGAAAATAATTTGGTTCTGTTTATTCATATCGTGTATATATCACACTGCAGTTCAGAAAATAATTTTTTTCCACAAAATTATCCAGCTTAATTTAATGTGCCCTGCAGTAACTTGGAGATATATACTTCTCTTTAGCAGAACACGACTGATATACTTAAATTAGGCTCCAATATAACTAAAGTGAAAATTAACTTATATTTTGTCTGAACTTGCTGAAGTGATGATTCAAAATTACATGTTGTGAGAGGTAGAAAGTTCAGTGGTTTTTAGAGCATACTGTACATACATATATATTTAAAACCATTGTGTATATAAGCACACTACACCGCAGTGAGTTGGATGAATTTTATAAAGAAAAAATTGAAGAGCAAAGAATCACAATGACTCTATTAGAGGAGTTGATCGACAAGATTTGAAGGATGCAAAAATAGATCATAAGATTGCAGTATATTCATCAGATTAATGAGTCTGCAATATTTCTCCAACATATAAGGTTTTGTTAGCTATACTCCAGTTATTTCTCAAGAAAAAACAAGTGCAACTATGCACAGATCAGTGAAAAACTCAATTTCAATGAATAAAAAGGATCGATACTCCTGATGTAACAAAATTCTACGACAGTTAATTGGTTAGAAAGCTGAGCTCGAGAATAAGCTGCAACTAGTCTCATACTTTCCAGACTGTACAAGCCATGTAGTTAAGTTAGGGACAATATCGGTGTTGATTAGTAGTGTACTGCTGACCCACCTCTCTAAAAATGCAGGTATTGTTATGAACCAAAAAGAAAGCCATCCCTAGTGAAAAACAAAAAAGGGAGCTTGTACTTTCTGGCTCACTGCTTCATATA
Organism: Crataegus laevigata; assembly: GCA_963580275.1. Taxonomy (NCBI): domain Eukaryota; kingdom Viridiplantae; phylum Streptophyta; class Magnoliopsida; order Rosales; family Rosaceae; genus Crataegus; species Crataegus laevigata. The sequence goes on from OY756949.1 coordinate 9,356,669, forward strand.
TTGATGCCAAGAAAAACCAGTTCTTCTGCCCATTTGATTGTTCATGGTACTATAAAAAAAAAGCTCTAAATTAGTAAGTGCAAACCCCAGAGGCCGAGTTAGCTGGTGGCCGGCGTTCTTCTTTTACCAAATATGACTTTATCCCTTAATTTGTAAAGTCGCTGCGCAATTAAACTAAAGCTTGTGGACTTGTTGGTAACAGTCACATTCCAACTTGACTAATGCAAAATTATATTAATATTGTCTCATTCCAACTGACCAAATAGTAAAGTTAATTTGTGACGACGTTTCCAACAGTGATGTATCTACCTACAATTCTGCATGCAACATTAATAACTTCCCCTCAAACCTTTGGTTTAAACAAGCAGCAACAAAGTGCCAAACAAGAAAACTTCTTAAAGTTGAATGTTGCAATATCACTCTATAGGGAATATAATAAGAAGAGTTGGTGAATTTATGGTCGTTTTATCGTAAAAGCTCGAAAAGTCTCGTCACAAGTGCGTGCATAATGTAACAAAGAAATATTGTTGATAATTCATGAACAAGTGGACACGGAAAGGAATTTTTGCTTGCAATATTTTTAATTTTATTTTTGATGAATCAAAACAAAATAATGGAATTAAGGAATACATTTGCAATCCCACCGGGGATTTATTCGATTACATAAAGAACATTAAAGAATTTAGTATGTTGGATTATTGGCTCCTCACAAACCTAAAAACTTACAAATATTGAATTTACAACTTGAACAATATACCAAATCAAAGAATCATGAGCTGTGTAAACAAAGATTAAACTGTGTATTTGATGATCAGTTGGGTTTTGCAGTACATTGACCCTGTGGCGACTTTGCAAGACGAAGCCACTTCTCTTCAGAGAGTAGTTTTGCAAACCTGCAAAGCATAAGTTATAATATTTAGATTTTGGATGAATCAGAAATCAGAGCAGATATATATTAGCATATAGCATAAGTTATAATATGATCTGTATACCGTATAAGAGCTTCTTCATTAGTCTCATGATTACAAGCTTTGAATTTTCCTGTCTGTAAAGTTTATCATAGATTGTTGACATATATCCAACATTTATTGCAGGATTAGTAGAAATCCTTGATGGAGACAGGAAATGCACGAAAAGGATTAAGACTTCTGCCAGCAGGACCTTTAGAAAGCATCATTCCCATAATAAGATTCTTCACATAGAAGTCAAAAGGATTTAATGTCAATGAATCATCCTTTAATGTCAATGAACACCAATTATTAAGTAGAAACATATTTTCAAAGCAAAGATCATGTTTCAAATGAGAAACATGCATCGCATTCTTTCAATGAAAAGTTGAATGTGGTTTTAAATAAAGAAGAATCATACTGGGGAATAGACAAACCTTGAAAATCACTAATGTAAACCTTGTCAGGGCTAGACTAAAGCAAATGATTATGCAAATCATTGATGTTGTCTGTTATATGAGAGCTTGCTCCAGAGTCAATAAGCCAGCACACAGAGAAGCAAGTTTGGCTGGTGGAATGCAACCTTGAAAGTTTGGATTCTTACAACCGTACCAATTGATTGTAAGATGTCCCGGATCCTTACAAATTTGACAGGGAACTGTTGGACCAGGGGATCAGATTTGGATACCACCACAATTGTTATGATTGAATCTGTTACGATTATTAGGATTCCTCTGAAAATTGTTGTTCCTCTAAAATTGTTGCTCCTCTAAAATTGTTGTTCCTATGAAAATTACCTCGATTTGGAACTTGCTGAGCATTTGAGGCCTAGGGTGGAGGCTCTCAAGGTGTGAAGTAGCAGATGAGCTTAATGTGCTTCATTCGAGCAAAAGCCATCTCTTTGTTGAGCAAGAGACCATGAATTTCATCAACGGTGGTGTCTGCAAGACGGAATTAACCCGATCCACTTCTTTAGTTCAATCTCTCTCCTCTATTTCTCCTCCTCCACCACCTCCCTATCCAACTACTTCTCCACCATCTTTTCTGTTTGTTGCACCTAATCCATTTCTGCTACTTCATCTTCTCATCCCCAACAACCAACCTATCCATTCTATTCACCATATGCAAACTCGACCAAAATTGGAAATTTATAAACCAAGGGCCTTTGTTGCAACCAAACACCCCCTGCCTTATCATCTAGATACAAACTTTCTGCCTTTCACATATCTCCAAGCTTCTAAGTTTTCACATTAGAGGGCTACCATTCAAGATGAATTTAATTCTTTAAAAAAAAAAAAAGTACTTGGACCTTTGGTTCTAGTTCATTGATGAGTCCATATTATACTATATATTTTACCCTTAGCTTAGTATTAATTTATTGGTTATTTTGGTGAGATTTTGATACTTTGGATTATATTTTCAATATAGGACGTGCGGACTGGGTTGGAGCCTAAAGTAATCAAACGGTGGAATTTTTGAGCAATTCCAATTGGAGCTGGTTCATGCATCAGTCCAGGAGGTGGTGTCAAAATTTCATAATTTTATCCCGAAGTATCTGATCGTGGCGAATTAATTTATGGCCAGTGTGCAGTGTTGGCAGATTGGGCTACAGAGCTTGTGAGCGACTTTTGGGCTGGAAGATGATGGATTTTGGACTTGGGTTGTTCTTGGAATTTAAAGAGGAGGTCCTGGTCTTTAATTTGACTCGTTTTGGGCCTGTTTTGGAGGCCTGAAGGTCCAGAAACGTGGGTTCTCCTTTGATGGACAGATTTCCTAATCATGATAAGAATGTAATTTTTAGTTATCCTTTTATTATTTTGTTTCCTAGTTTTTAGAAAGCCTTTTCCTACTAGGGTTTTTATTAGGAGTAGTATAAATAAGGCTTTTTAGCCATCAGGGTAAAAAAAAAATATTTTTTTTTTAGGAGGAGAGAACGCACTACTTTGGCTTTAGAGAGTTTTTGACGATTTAAGGTGTTTTCTATCCATGTTCTTACTTATATTTTGGTTTATGATTATTCTTAACTAGTTTCGTTTGCTAGGGCGAGGCCACGAGCCTTAGCAAGAATATGTAGTTTCTTTTCAATTTACTTATGATGTTATGCATGCAAGTTTTGAATTATTAATCACCGTGCTTGAAACTATCTAATTGTCTTAGTGATTGGCCACCATTAGGATATTTAGAAAAGTAATTTGATGCAATTTTGGCGGAGGGTTGTCCCTGGAATTGGCACTGGCTTCTTGTGGTTAATATGTGTAACCTCTTAGGATGGACGACACATTTTAAGGGTTATATGGTTTTTCAAAGGGTTTTCATAAAGCTTAATGAGTCTTGCATGTTCACATTCGATCTGGACACCACGGACGGGTTGCATGTTAGATATACGTTCTATGTTGGAGGTTCCAAGTAGGGCATACTTTAGGAAAACCTAACCTTCAAATATGCATGTGTAATTCATAAGTAATTGGAAGAACTACGTAGGATTGTTAAGGTGACGGTGGAACCCTAGTGCTCAAATAGATTTTCAAACCTATTTTCTTTTATTTGATTTACTTTCCCAAGTTATTTAGTTATTTTTAATTAAATTCGTTTTTAATATTTTAGGTTATTAAATCACACTTTTCCAAACTTTGTTTTCAAATAATTAATTAAGATTTGGTTAACATAAAATTATTCATTCAATCCCTGTGGAGAACGACCTTGCTTGAGCTGCTATACTTCGATAACCTTGTTTCTCTTGCAAGTATTTTGAGTGTTTTTATCCCTACTTTTGCAGGTGGTGAAAATATCTATCATTCATCCTTCTCAAAATCTAATTGGTTGCAAGTAGGTTATTCGATTTAAAGAGAAATCAGATGGTTATGTGGATAGAGATAAGATTCGATTGGTTGCTAAAGGCTATAATCAATAAGGCATTAATTATAGTGAAATCTTCAGATCTATAGCTAAAACTGTTATAATAAGAATTTTGCTCACTTTGTTAGTTCAAGTCAATTGGTTTTTACATCAATTGGTATTAAGCAATGCTTTTCTGCATGGTTTGTTGAATAAAAATGTTTTCATAACCCAACCTTCTGAAGTCATTGATCGGGATAAACCAACACATGTTTATCATTTGCAGAAGTCACTCTATGGACTCAAACATGCGCCTCAAGCATGGTTTGAAAAACTCAGGCTGCTCTATTCTCTATGGGATTCCAAGCTTCTCAATCATATCACATTCTATTTGTTCTTTCTTAACCTCACTTGGTGTTACTTCTGATCTATGTTGATGACATTATTGTCACAGACCACTGTTCTACTGCTTGTACTGCAGTTATAACTCATCTCAGTGCACAATTTCGTGTTAAAGATTTAGGAGATCTTCACTATTTTCTTGGACTAGAAGTTCAAAGATCCTCTTTGGCAGATTCACTCATCACACCAAATGAACCTTGAATTTATTTAAGAGGATAAGCAAAACCTTGCACAACACCTCTTGGTTTTGCAAAACTTGATCTTTGCGTCTTTCCACTTGATAATCCTACAGAATATAGGTCTTTGTTGGGGCGCTTCAGTATCTTACATGGACACGGTCTAACTTATCATTTGGTGTAAATTTGGTTTGTCAATTCATGCATTCTCCTCGGGGACCTCATTTTCAAGTTGTTCGGTAGATCTTAAGCTTTCAAGTTGTTTGGTTTATCAATGGATTGTCACAGATGAGTCAAGTCTGTATAAGGTTCTTTTTTTACCTTGTACACAAGGGCTTTTACTTATAACATTGTATGTCCAAAATGAAGGGGGTTCAGGGCCATTCCAACCATTTCCTTGATTAAAGTTTACTTTAATGAAAATAGGTTCATTAACTTATCCAGATTTGATTACAGATGAGACTTTGGAGTGGGAAATAGTTGAAAATGATTTTAAAACACGAAGGAAAATGCTTTAAACAACATATCTACTATATGTAAGTACAAACAAAAGAGACTTGGGCAAGATTTAACCTTGTTGGGCAAGGTTCAACTTCTTGCAACCACTTCTCTTTGTGTTTACAGGGTTTGTATATTATGGGGGATGAAAAGTAAAAAGGTTTTAATAGAGGGAATCGATACTACAACATTAAGGGAAGGTAGTAGAGTGTTTAATCTTGACAAAAGATGGCTTTTATGGGGGAACTATAACTAAAAGGACAAAATCTTGACAAAATTTAGCTTTCTAGTTTCTTGCTTGTTTGATAGCAAAGTGGGATATCTTTTGATTGATTGGTTGAGTGTCCTTATCTCTATCCAAGCTTTGCCTTTAGCTGATGGCTTTCAGAGGGTAGTGAGTCATCACTTATTTACTCATCCATGCCCTTGAAAAGTGCTTTTGCTGATAGTGAGGTGGCCTCTATTGCTCATCACTTCAAACATAGGCATGTAGCCTATGCCTTGCTAAAATGGCTTCCAATTCTTCATGGGCCTATCGACTTGTCCGAGCTCAGTCTCCTTTTTGCTTTTGTATTTTTGGGCCTCCATTATTACAAAGCCTAGTGTCCAATATAAACCCCAATAGTGCCCCATTTAATCATTGTCAAGTCTGTTAACCAAGACATTGATAATGATTAAAATTAATTGCATGCTTTAACTCGGCACTTATGCCACTTAATCAGCCGTTTTCGAATCAACCTTTGCACTAACCCACGATCTCCAACGTTAACTACTTTCCCTTTAAATAACTTCCATTTAAATTTTCTCGGTCATCATCTTCAGCAAACTCATCTCTTTGAATTTCCAGAACCCTCGAATTTCTTGCATTCTTAGCCCTTTCTTACCATATGTCCTCAATCAGTTTTCACTTTACTCGCTCGAAATTAACCATGGCCCCCAAATCATGCCCTACATGTGAATATGGAAATGGAATTGTTAATTTGCGCCGCCGGCTCAATGGACTTCATTGCCATTGAGCTGGCCTAAAACTATCCATCTTCTTCAAAGAGGAAGAAGTAAATTCTCTAGGGTCTGCCTGGACTGCCCGAGTCCTAATTGCAGTAGAGAGTAACATGCTAGCAACTAGTTGGTTCACTACCAACCCTTACTCCGCCGAGGCTAGGATTTCTGCCTCCAAATGTTTGAATTTCAAAATGGGCTTCCCTCTAACAAAGGATGAAGTTTGGTCTCAATGGATGGATGAGCTAAAGCCTATCTGGAAGCCAAAATGGATGGCGAATGACATATATGAGCTTATCATGACGTTGAAGACCGCTGTCTCCATCAAGCACAAGCTCCTCTCAACAGCTCTCATCTTCTGAAACAATGAGACCAACACATTCGACTTCAGAATGGGTTTCATGACTTCTACCATCTTGGACATGGCTTAAGTCTTTGGTCTAAGACCTTCAGGCAGGTGTGTGGACATCACACATGATTGGTCATCCCCCTCTCGCCCGACTGTTGAAAGCTCGGAAGCCTCCAAGACAATCACCCGCTTGGAGTATAACTCTAGCACATTCAAGAGTTACGGGACATTTGTTGTTGGCTTCATCCCCTTTGCTAAGAAGATGTTTAGCTTGCCTTTCCCCACTGTAGACCGAGCTTAGGAACACATGTATTTCCTCATCTACTGGTTAAACATGTATATGCTCCCAACAAATCAAAATGAGAGAAGCTGGAGTGGATCCCACTGGTAGAGGTGTTGCATTCATTTGATGATGTTGCCACAAGACCATTTATCATGGCACACTTTTACCATCTACTTCATGAGATGACAAATGGTGAGCCTTTCGAGACCAACGTCAATAGGGCCACTTAGATGGTGCAACTTTTGTTCCAGTGGTATTTCTCCGAGCTTTAGGCTGCTAACTTAAAGTTCCCCGAGGGCGTGACTTTAGCCCAAATCCTGGCAGAGGCTCTTACCACCAATCACTATTAGCTGCATCCAACAGAGGGATTTAGCTTAGGAAGTTCAAAGTGATCGAGTAGGATATAAGTGCGGGCTAGAGGTCTACCACCCTAACTTCTGTGGTAGACAACTGGGATTCAAGCAGGCAATCCAGTGCCTTTCTTTGACCCCTTTCACTGTGCGACCTCTTATCGCCTCTGTTCTCTTCTAATGTCACTTTTTGAGTGAGCAGACGCAGCTTGGAGGTGATGAGCAGGATTACTCACAAGCCCGTGGCTCTCAACTTTGAGTGCACATCTCAGTTCAGCACTCGGTGGGGGCTAAGTAGTCAAAGAAGTATGATTGAGACCTCAGGAAAGCGCATGACAAGTTCTTCAGGTAAGTTTTCTTCAAGTCTCTTCCAAAGAAGGAAAAATTTGATAGCTGAAAAGAGGCCATCAACCAAAAGAACTAAACCATATTGCTTATGTTCTCTTTTTTTTTTTTTACATTATATTTTATAGTTTTGTGCTTTGCTAACACTTTTCTGATTTTGCAACCCAAGGCAGCACTGCTGAAGTGGATGTCGGACAAGAAAAGGAAGTTACTAATGCTTTAGTTCTCCAAAAGGATGATGCGAAGACAACTAGGCAAGAAGTGGGTTTCACCTTGCCTCTAGGGATGCTGGGGATATCTCCGAGTTGTTCAGTGAGTCAAAGATTGAGGTTGGCCCGAGATAGAGATAATAGCTCATTATCGAGCAAGGCTCTCTGTGGTGGAGTCGTTGGAGTCCGAGCCCGATGAGAGGCCTCAAGCTCAACTTGCCTGACCTGCCCCAAGAGCCACTCCCACGAAGAATACGACTAGGTCTCAGACCTCCTAAGCTTCCAAATCTTTCTCTACCCTTCAAACTAAAGTTGGCAGGAAGAAACAAAAGTCTGCAAGTAAGTGACTCAAACTTGGTTTTCTTCCTTCCTTAGTTTTTTTTCTCTATGTTTTGAGCTAATTATCCCTTTATTTTCTTGTAATTAGGGCTTTCCTCTACCAAGAAACCTGGCCAGACTTTTCAAGAGATGCAGGCGAGCATGGAAATGCAGCAGAGTGACAGAGGGTTCATCTCCAAAACTTTGGAAGAGTTGAAGGTATTTTTCTTAATTTTGAGTACTTTAGTGTTCTAAAGTTAACCCCCGTCAATACTTTAATAATTCTTTGCTATTTTTCACAACAGGCTACCAAAGCAGAGGGAACTTCATAGCCCGAGCCTTCTTCTCCTCTAGTTTGATCAGTGCATCTCTCTCCTTCTCGAGCTATGCCCTCAGATGTACAATTCTCTCTCTCAATAATGGTTAGGTTATATTTATGAGTTTTAAAAGCTAGCCTTTACTTTTGTTATTTTACAGGCAAGAGGAGGTACTTCAGCACTTCAGGTTGGGCAAGCACTAGCCCCTATTTCTTACACTCTTCCTTCAGTAATGCCCTCACTTCCTAATTTAATCCAACAACTGGAGAGATGCTTCATTTTGTGGAAGATGACAGTGCCTCTGTAAGTTGTTGGAGATATGACCTAAAAGTCAATCTTTGGAGGAAACCTTTCAGGACAATGTCTATATGTATAGATAACTCTAATATAGCAAAAGGCAAAGTCACTCATTAGGACTATCTCAATAAATGATATACGTCCTAAATAATGAATCCATGGACAATGGATCGATGGAAGAAGTAATCTACTGATGTTAGACTGCAGAGACCTTCTTCTCATAACCATAATGTCCAAAAGGTTCCTGGTCATAGGATTGTCAGAGGGACACTGACAATACCTAGACTAGTACATACTATGTCCCCTTCCAATGGGAATGATGGAAAGTCTCATGCCATTCGTGTAGTGATACTAAAACAAGTATGTAGGTGCTCATTAAGGGAATGAGTTCACTGAACACAATCAAATAAGAGTACTTGCATGGAGGTCTACTCACATGTCAAGCAATTAACTCTACTGGTTGGAATAATGTAAGTAATCCTTTGACCTGAGACATCATAGTTGTCTTGGGGATACGTTACTGATCATTTGATAATGAGACGTGACCACATCTCATCTTGGATGTGTTCTATGCATTGTTGGGGTCAGTGATTTATTCCTAGAGGCATGTGAATGATCAACAAGGGATCTCTAATCCTCGTTATGAGAGGAAGAATACTCTAAGATATGATTCGGGAATCTTCGGCCGAAGTATCGAGCGTAATGATGGAAAGTGTTCCTATACCACTCAATGGAATCATATAACTTGATGTAATCACATTAAGGGTTTGACATTTAGTATCCATACCCTAGTAATGTGATTGTGAGTATTGTATTAGAGAAGGATCAAATTATATTGTAATTCCAACTGAATAGGTTCTCCGTACAAATTCTACATTAGCTTGGGTAGCCATGATATATGATTAGATGTCACTCATGGCTTGTGGGTTCTTCTAGATGATTAAATAAGTAGTCATCAAAGAAGAAGGAGAATTAAAAGTAAGTTTTAATTCACTAAGTGATTGGATAAATACTAATCAATTGGATTGATACCAATCATCTCACTGCCTTGCTAATTAGAACCTTAAATGATTGTACATCGAAATACTCTTGTGGTGAGACAACTAAAGGATTATGGAGTTAATTAATTGGATTAATTAAGTGTTATGATTAATTAGAAAGTCTAAAGAAATTATAGAAGCGATAAAAGATCGTTTCGGGCTTAAAGAAAAGTTCGGGTTCATTCGGGCCCATTGGGCCCAAATCCATTGGGTCCTTTTATTCAAGCATGGAATGACTTGAGATGATAAAAGCCCAAAGTCCAAACCCACACTAAAGGGGCCGGCCATTGCTAAAGAAAGAGAGAGAATGAGCCAATTTGTTGACTCACTTCTTTGACGTTTATAAGGAAAGTTTAATGAAAAGTTTCATTAGGGTTTTTGTGTGTTCTTTTCAACAAGGGAAAACAAAAGTCACTCTCTCTCTACACACAATATAGCCGTCCACTATAAAGGAGGAATAGATAATCATCTTTTCTCATTTTTGGTTATTCCAGCGTCCATCTCACTACACTAGTGGGTGTGGATCTTTAGAGGTCTTCTACTTTGGAGACTATAGGAGAATCAAATGAGCTCTAAATCTATCAAGGTGGAGGAAGCAAGGAGGGAGGCTAGACTCAAGGAGTTCCAAGAGCAAAGAGCTTGGAGGTGGTCCATCCTTGGTCTAAAATCTAGATCAAGAGGTATAAAAACCTTCACTTTGTTCTTCATTATTTAGTTTGATGCATCAACTATTAACCTATGCTTCTTGAAGGGGATTTGCATGACTATAGCTTTGATAATATGTGATAATATGCTTTAGTTGCTTATGTATATAAATTATAGAATTGTATATGCATGCTAGTCATTTGAAATCCCACATAAATCTCATTATTTCCCTTCATAAGTTCCCTCTCTTGACCTTATTCTAAGTTTGTCTTTTTAAATTCTTTACTTGGAACTTATTCTTTATGTTTGTTTTAGGCAGTCTTCTCCCGTGTCTGAGACAACCACTCAACCACTACCAACCTTTGGGGAGCCTATAGTCCCCAAGATGCCCGTTGTTTCTGAGGTGACTAGCCTTAAGGCTCCCCAAACTTATTCTCAACCAGCCAACCTCCACCTTTTAAGGTAGGTATAGCAACAGAAGCTTTTCCCAAAGCTCAAGGGTCTTATCAGGCATACAAGTGTTTTCATTCTTGTTCTTTCTTTATCTTAGGTGTAGACCAACCTACTAACTTGTCTTATTCTTAATCCAACAGGCTTTTGGTGAGGGCTCAGGCAAGTCCCATCAGCCCGCAATGAGTAAGGTAGTCATTCCTCAGCCTCTTAAGGCTTCTGGAGTCACATGGATCCTCATCCCTCAGCCTAGGAAGACTGCTACAACTGAGGCTCCTCATTCTATCTCTTTTTAGACTGCCAACACTGCTGCTATTTCTGGAGGTGTTAAAGTAATGCCTTCTCCCCCTAGCATCTATTCCTGCCACAACCTCTTTGCCCGGATTAGTAAGAGAATTTGGACAAATTTGGACAAAACTGAGGTTTCCAAAGCCTCCATCTGAACCTCAGCATCTTTAAGATCAACATAGTCTTCAAAGAATGGATATAAAGGGATTCCTCAGCCCCCTTTAGTCTCAAGGAACTCTATGAGGCTAAGAAAGCTCTCACTGAGTTGTACAAGGCCTAACAAATGTCAAAGGTGCAGTATGAGTCGTTCCTCTCTTTCTTTGAGAAATTGAGGGCTTTGAGGGATCAGCATCTTCGGGATGAAAGGCAAGAAAATAGAGTAAAGTGTTACAAGGAGAACCACTCCAGAACCTCCATTTCCCTTCAGCAGCTAATGGAAAAAATCTTAGCAATTGAAGCTCGAATCATGGTGGTGGCCGTTGAGGTTCAAAAGCTGGAAGAGCAACTTTCTGCATTAAAGGCCGAACAGATGACCCTCTCGAGTAAGCTATATCAAAAAATCGAAGAAGTGAAGAAGGTCAATCATGAAGTGGAGGACTCTAAAGCTCAACTAGTCAACAACAACATCGCCTTAGAAGAACTTGGCAAAATCTCTAATATCATGCAGACCTATCATTCTAAGATAGTTTTTTTAGCTAGGGATGTAAACTTGTTAAGCTAGGATCTCTGTAATCTTCCCCAATTATCAAATGAAAGATCTATTTTGCTTTCATACTTTACTTGTTTCTCTAACAATACTTAACTGGTTTAAATGTATAAAACGGGTCTTCACTACTTTTCTGAGCACTTAGATTTCATTAATGTAACAATTTCTCACATCCTACAGAGTTGGGTGATATTTCTTTAAAAACTTGGCATTGATTGGATGTTTTTGCAAGTTTCCCTCTAAGTTTGTTAAGTAGTACCCTCATCTGTCTAACACTTTGTTGATTGTAAAAGGATCTTCCCAAGTGGGACTCCACTTTCCAAAATCTCTAACTTGAGCTCCTAAGGGTAGAATTGCCTTCTATACCAATTCTCATTCTTTAAATGTTTTCAGTCTCACTCTGTTGTTGTATGCTCGGGCAACAACCTTCTTCCCTTCCTAGATCTTGTTTAGAGCTTCAATTCGGGCTACATCTAAATCTTCAATTCCTTGACACATGGCCTGAATAAATTCATCACTATGTAGACCAAATTAGCTCTAAAGCCTTACAAAACTCACATTGATCTACATTTATCTCAGGCTTTCTTTTTGAACTTGTACTCCATAAGCCATATGCGTTATTTCATTGGAAATTAAATTTGCTTCTCTAAGGACATGTTTGATTGTTACTTCACTGCCTCAATAATTTAGCAAATGAGTAGTTGTCCTACCATTGTGAGGTGTTTGCACTTGTATTCTACATTCAATTAATTAATCACCAACTCAGAATCACCATATATTTCTACTTCATTTGCCCTTAACTTTATCAAAATTTCCAAGTCAATGATCAATGCCTCATACTTGCCCTGTTGTTGGTAGTATCTTTGTAATCCAAGAAGAATGAGTAGCAATGTTGACTCTTATTTGGATTAATAATGACAATTCTAGCTTCTGCAACATGTTGGGTGCAAGATCCATCAAAATATAACTTCTAGGGAATGATCCACAGGCTAGTTATTCTCTTCACTTCTTGTTGGATCCATTCATTCATGCTCGAATAAGCTTTACTAGGTGGGGTCCAAAGGCTGGCTATTTCCAAAGTTCTAGGGATATTGACAAATTCCTCCTTGGAGTCTTGGTGCTCAGACAGGAAGTTTGCAATTGCTTATCCTTTTATTGCCCTCTAAGTTACATACTGAAAACGGAACTTTGATAGTACTGGGATCCATTTCCCAATTCTTCCAGTTAGCATTGGTTGTGACAGCATGTACTTGATCACATCAATTTTGGCAATTATGTGAACATGGCAAGGCAATATGTAATGCCTCAATTTGAAAGTAGTAAAGTACAAGGCCAAGCATAACTTCTCAACTAATGTGTATCTTGTTTCCACCTTAGTAAGGACCCTACTGAGGTAACATATTGCTTGCTCTTCCCCCTCCCCTCTCCCCCGGTTCATTGTTTTGTGCCAATAAACTCCCTATTGACTTCTCAGATACATAAATGTAGAGTTTCAAAGGTTTCCCCTTCGAACTTGTGGAGAGGCTAGACAAGCTTTTACTATGTAAAAAGCTTCTTGGTGTTGAGGGCCCCATTCGAACTTATCTTGATTCTTTAATCTTAACAAATAAGTCAACAGTTGGATTTTGCCCACTAGATTAACAATAAATCTCCTCAAAAAGTTGATCTTCCCTAACAACCTTTGCAATTGTACTTTGTTCGTGGGTGAAGGTGATTACATTATAGGCCGAGCTTTGTTCTTGTATATCTTCACACCTCTGTGATGAACTAGGAATCCCAAAAAGTTGCCCGATCTAACCCCAAAGGCACATTTCTTAGGTTTTATCTACAACTAATGGGTTCTCATTCTCATTAAGGTTTGTCTGAGGTCTTCTAGGGGTTGATCTTCAGTTTTAGACTTCACCACGATGTCATCAATGTATACCTACATGCTATGTCCGATCAAGTCATGAAAAATAACATTCATTGCCCTTTGATAGGTAGCACAAGTATTTTTCAGCTCGAATGACATTACTACGTATTCATATGCTCCTATATGTCCTGGGCATCTAAATGTTGTCTTATGTATATCTTTTTTAGTTATTTTATCAGATTATAGCCAGCATTCCCATAAAGATAAAACTTTATGTTTTGCAACTGCATCGATGGATAGGTCAGCCATTGGCATGTGGTATTCATTTTTGGGAGTTGCCTCATTAATGTTACTATAGTCAACACAACATTGAATATCATTAGTTACAACTTTTAATACAGGTACAATGTTGGCCAACCAATTCGCATACTTTATAGGCCTAATAAATCCTACCTTTACCAGCCTCTCAATCTTTTCTTTAACTTTCTCTTCTATTTCCTTCGACATTCTTCCTAGTGCTTGCTTCACAGGTATGTACCCCTCTTTAATAGGCATTCTATGCTCCACTAAACTGGGTCCAATCCAAGCATCTCTATGTAATGCCATGCAAAACAATCATTGAATTCATGCAAAATATCAACAATTTTGCCCAATCATTAGTCTTCAACAAGCCACTGAGTTGTATTGGCCTTGGATCCTATTTAGTCCCCAAATTAATGGTTTCCAAGCGGTCTTGTACTTCTGGTGTTAGTTTATCAGGCTCTGTACATCAAAACTCTACTAACTTTAGGGCCTTGGGCTCATTGGTGCGAAAATTAACTTAACACACAAATTAACCCTCTTGTTGTCAAATTGTAGTAAAGATGCAAGTAGGGATCGTTCTGGACCGGGGATTAGATGGGATTGCTAATCTACTCTAAATTGACTCAAAAACATAAAAACAAAGTTAAAAACGTTTAAATAGACTCAAAGAACTCAAAACAGATTCACAAGACTCAAAACAAGCTAAAAACACTCAAAACTACCTAAAAACACTAACTAGGCAATTTCTAACTCTAAACACAATTTTGGACGAAAATAAGGTTTTGGGTTGACTCAAAACACTTAAAAACACAAACTAAACAGATTTTAAACACTTTGAAACAAGAAAGTAAAGGGGGGTTTTGTTTAGGACGAATTCAAAGTAGCAAAACAGATTCTAACTTAAAACAAATTTGGATGAATTGAATAGATGGAAGGCTAGCTAGGAGGTTCTTCTCCACACGTCATACTTGCAAACAAAACGATTTCTAATTGCTTTTCAATAAACCATGATATCTCAACACTCCAAGTTAATTAGGTTCGCTTAAATTAACTTTCAGATTTCCCTTAAGTCAATGAATTGGATGGAAAAAGCGCATCACAATCAAATTATTCCTCAAAAGTTCCCTACATGAAAGCGCATAATAGAGATACAATCAAAGATCATTACGCTCAATGAAAACCATAAGTATTGACGAGGCACTCGTAACTATGAAAGCGCATGAAACTTATGCCAAGAATTTACTTAACACAAATGTGATCAACAACCTTTACTTCTTATGAATATAAGTTCATAACGATTAGGTGAAATTCCCTTATATCCTAGCATTTGATTTATGCATGAAAATTAAGCGTGCACTCTCAACCAACATACACAAATCAGTTTTAATTCAAATAGATAAGTAAATTGAATTCACAACTTATGAAACACAATTAAAGGTAATCAAATCATATAGCAAGCATAAACATGGTTTCGAATCCCCCCTAGCCAAGAGGGGTTTAGTTCCTCATACTTACAAAACAAAGAGTATTGAAATTAAACATTGAAATCAAAGGAAAGAAAACACCTAAAACGTCCAGCAATCTTATCTTGAATGGCGTGCACGTCCAAGCTTCTCCTCCTCCTCTTTGCTGCGGCACAAGGTCTAAGGTTAGGTTCTAGGGGTTATTTGTATGGATGAATGGGTAGGAGATGGTATGGTAGTGTTTAGGGGGAATAGGGGGTGCGGCAAAGGATGTTGTTTGGATGAGTGAATGGATGAATGAAGGGTTGAATGGCTACGACCAAAGGAGTGGGTGAACAGAAATTGTGTCTAGGGTATGTAAAATTATGATTTGTGCGGAATAGAGGGATATATATATAGGGGAATTCAGATAGGGTTTAGGAAAGGCTTAAGGAACTTAGCTATTTAGTTCCCTAATGGAATAAAGAAAGAAAAGAAATCAGAAATTAAATAGAATAGGAAACAAAGGTTTGACACAAAATAAGAAGTATTTTGGTTCAGAAATTGGAAAGAAACTAAGGGAAAGGTACGACATTAACCTATGATGTGAAGGGAAAGAATTTAGGACACAAAACAGGTAGGAAACCTGCTCCCTTGCACGGCAAGGAAAATGAAACAAGACAAGGAGGTGCGGCAAAGCTTCTAAGGCAAGTTTAGGCTCTTGTTTAGTGTCCTAGAAAGCATAAAGGCCTTCAATGTTGCTGGAACTTAGAGACAATTAGGATTGGGAAATGTCAAACCAAAATAGGAAACTTTGGCTTAACTTTCCTACTTCAAGTAGGAATCCTTCGTCAATTAGGAATCCTTGTGTGATTAGGAATCCTCGTTCTTCTAGGAATCCTCTTTTGATTAGGAATCCTTCTTCGATTAGGAATCCTTCTTCAATTAGGAATCCTTCAATTTCGTTCATTCCTTTTGTTCCAAGCATGTGATATTCATTCCAAGCCCAATTTTGCTCCAAAAGGCTCCAAAATGCACCATTTTGCATACTTTGTCCTTAGAACCTGAAATTGCACGAAAATGACTTTAAACACTAAACTAACTAAGGAATAACAACATAAATGCACGAAAACAAGCTAGCTACGTCGCATAAATATGCGCCTATCACTCATCATCTGGTTAGTCTTAGTCATATATACACTTTACCATGTAAATGGCTGCTTCCACTTCTTCTCCCAAAATCACTTTTCCTTCTTTATCTTTGGTACCCGAAGTTCATTCTTTCTACTCTGCCATTTCTTTGCTTGAGTTTTGTTTGATCTATTTTCTTTCTCTCCCATACTTCAATAGTCTTTTTATTAAGAACATGACTGTAACTACTTGGCCCTTCATCTTTTGGTCTGTAATGATTGGTGTTGGTGTGCTGGGACAATATAAAGCATGTCTCATTCCTTATTAGTGAGAAAAATTCATTGCTCTAAGAGCTTCTGGGTCGTCACCTTGGTAGGGTGGCCATTCTTATTAGCACCTAGACATTGTAGGATCCCAACACTGGAATTGTAGAAATTTGTTTATGCAACATTGGATGTGGGGAAAATGTCGTGATTCGGCCTCCACTATCTCCCAAAATCCTGACTCTTTAGTTCTAGTCTCATGGTAAACAACAACTTGTTGGTGCAAAGTTGATGGCATAGACAAACTCTGGTGGATCCAATCTCTTCCCAGCACTGCCCCATAGGTAGAGCTGATGTCCACCACAAATAATGCCAACGTGATTTTCTTGGATCCCAAGTTTACCTCCAAAGGCAATATCCCATAAATTTTGGTGATGACCCCATAAAAACTAGATGATGTAAGATCAGTAAGAATAAGATCTTTTTCACTTTTGCAAAGCTCTTCATCTGTTTGAGTGTGAGCATATTGACTGTTGCCCCACCATCTATCAACACCCTTTGGAACTCCCTTCAAATGAGATGTTACATATATGGGCTTCAAATAGTTTGACAAGCCTAGACTTGGCTTGCTGAACACCATCTTGTTAGAATAAACCCTCTCGGGCTCTTTTGGTGTGGGATCAGGCAAGTCTGCTAAGTTTGATCCCTCTTCTTTAACTTTCTCCATGTTCATAAGTGTCATTATTAGTTCTGGTGCCAAATAATCACCCTTTATTACTGCTGGCTGATCTGGTTCTGCATAGAACATGGCTTATAAGACATAGGTTATGTTCACATGGAAGTTGTTTGGTCCAAGTACTTTTTCCTTCGTTTCTCCAATCTGACACAAAAATTGATCTACCCATGCTTGGGCATCTTTGGTTAACATTAACTCGAGCACCTCATTTTCTTCTACTATATCGAAGTTATGCAACTGTCTTAGGATTTCACAGAGAGCATCCTTCAGTAGAGGTGAAGGTATCCCTCTCTCAGAGGAAATGGTTCCAAAAGAGATATGCTTTAGATTCCAGCTTGGTGTAGATACCATCACCACACTCTCTTAAGCTCTTCTCAAGACCATGTACTTCCCTCGATAGGATTTTGAGGTACATGATCTCTCTCACCTTCAATTTTATTATTAGCTCTCTCTATTTCTTTCTTACTCCTCCAACTGAGTTGTCTTCTTCCTCATTGTGTGACCTTCTCGAACTTAACATTTTCAGAAGCTTCTAAAATGGTAAGGATTTCAATGAGTTCATATAAGCCTTGTGCTGCCTTTGAACCCTCCTTATCATGGATGCCCCCATCTATCTAACATGTCTCCCATCTTTACCTACTATGTACCATTTTCGGCCAAGTTGGGCTGAATCTCTATTAGTAACTTGGGGAATTGGGCTCATGGTTATCTCTCACCATTCTTGTCTTATAGTGTTATGATAACTTGGCTGGGGAGGTTTCACATCTACCCACTTTGGCAATTTTGCTTCTTTGTTTTCTACTTCTTCAAAGGTTTCAAAGTTTCTGAACACCTCTGATAGGCCATTAAGCTTTGAATCTCCTCCTAATCTCTAGAGCACATTCTTGGTGGTTTCTTTTTCTACAGCCCGAACAATAGTTCTACAGGCATCTTGCTCCTCTATCTCTTTTCTTCTGACTAACTCCTGGTCTATGATGGCACCTAATGCTGGCACCTCAAGCTCACACTCACACATGCTGTATAAAATCACTTATTTGACCACTGCTGCTTGGGGTCTGTTGGGCAACCTTCTAACACCTTTTGTTAGACTAACCACATGCATTCTCTCTCCCATCTCATCCTAGGTAGCCTTTCATTTTCCTTTCTCAACCTAATTATGGTTGTTCATGTTGATTGGGGCTTCTAGGAATGGATCTGTGTCAATCATCATATTGGCTTGGGGTTTCTCCAACAACAGTTTACCCTTGACTATAAGATCTTGGATCCAATCTCTAAACTGTACATAGTTAGCTATGGAGTGATTGAAGGTGTAGTGAACCTTGCAATACTTCTTCCCTCTAAGTTCTTCAGGTTTAGGCATCTTCTTGGTGTTGTCGGGCAAGATTACTCTAGCTCTCACTAGTTCCTTATAAAAGTCTGTAGGCTTGGTTAAATCAAAGGAGTACGTCTGGTACTTTGGGGGCTTCATAGGCATAAAGCCTCCATCATGCATTACAATCATCTAGTCTTTGATAGGTTGGACCAATCCCTTCACCATTAAAGATTTGAAAAAGAGTGGTCATCTCTATTGCACAAAGCTCAATCCCCTCTCCCAGACTGTAATCATTTCCTCCTAACTATAGGCCTTCAAACTCTATCTAGTGTATTGGGGCTTTGTTCTTATAAAAATGAGGCATTTTAGATGAGTGTTTCATCTGTTGCTCCTATATCAATAAATTATTATACTTAGTGGCTATAATTACCAACTTTTAAAGCTCATTAAACTGCACACCAGAGAACTTCTTCCATAAAGGTAGCCTCAGAGCCTCTAGGCAATGGTTGTGAGTTGAGCATGGTTGATTAGAAACTGGCATCTCATATTGGTTTTTCTGAACCTCATCATGAAATCCTTTGTAGACTCGTGTTCATACTGCTTCACCTCCACCAGATCACTAATGGTCATCCTTGGCTCCACCCTATAGAACTGTTCATAGAAGACCATTTCCATTTGCCCCTAGTTGGCAATGAAACTAGGAGGTAACAGAGAATACTATTAGGAGGTCAAGCCTACCAATGAATTTCTAAACAGTCTCAGCTTGTAATTAGGGTTATCCTAAAATGTTACACAGTAATTTTAGAACTTGAAAATGTGACATATGGAAAACACATTATAGTCTTCCCCACTAAAAGTTGGGAACATGGTCATCTTGAAGTTGAGAGAGAAAGGATTCTGGTCATCAATGTACTCAGGATAAGGTTTCTGGTATGTTATCCTAAACATTGGGCGAGCATGTGGCTGAGCATTCTGTCCCACCATCATTCTTAGCTCTACCAACTTATTCCTGAATTGTTGATTAGCCATGTTATTGTGTAAGGGCATAAGAAGTCCCCCATTTCGGGCTACAATTGATGCCTGAGAAAGCTTTCCTTTATGGATTTGGTTGTCTCCATCTGGCTTCTCTTACCTCATTAGTCAATGATGGTGGCCTATAAAAGAGAGGCTTGCCCTTAGTTATGGGTAAAGCTTTTCCGCTTATCTCTCCCACTAGATTGGTCATATCACTTTTCATTCCTTCCTGCCCAATTTACTTCTTACTATCTATTGGAAGTAGTAGAGGATCAGGCAAGCTTGTCTCTTGAAACTCTTCCTCTTCTGGTCGACTGGTTCCAGCTTCTTCCTTTTTTTTTTCTCTCGGTCTTTCTTTTCCTTGAGTAAGGGGAACAAATGAATCACCGGTTCCTCTTTGGACTTGTTTCACTGATTATTTCCCTGGTATAGCTATCCTTTGGTGTAGAGTACTCTAACTTGCCACGAATATAATTCATGCTTTATTGACTCTTTTTTTTTATGCTAGGTTGCCAGCTTTCTCTATAGAGTTCAGGTTAAGGAACACAGTCTGCTAACCTCTAATCTGGCCTTTAGAGAGATTTCTCCATACTTCTTAGTACTTGTACCATAGTGGTTTGCAAGTCTTCGTTAGTAACTTTTCCACCTGACTTTTCAAAAGAAGTCAAGCTCTCTAGGATTGCAAGGCTGCGTAGTGAAGGGAAGTCTTCTGGGTGATCTGTCATGTTTGCCTCTATTAGACAAGAAGGTTCCCCAAACTCTACTTTCCAGAATGTTCATTATTTCCTTCTTCTTGGCATACAAAGCTATCAAGAGGTTCCACCAGGCATGCCAAAACTATGTTCGGGCTAGATCTTGGATCTAGTCTCTTGCACAGCTCCTCGGAGATCTCGCACTTTCTTGCCTGTCGGGTCAGGTTTGCTGCTTGGTGTCCTACAATGTGAGTTTATTGTTAATTTAAATAGTACCTTTGTGGGGCCTTTAGTTTAGGCATTATGGCTCACAATCAAAACTAACAAGGATCTGAGTGTGCCACTGTTATCTTTGTATAACAGATTGTTGTATAAGTGTGAATTAGGTTGATTACTTATGCCATAAGTTTCTTAGACTTCTTGGTTATCAATGGATTGTCACAGATGGGTTAAGTCTGTATAAGATTCTTTTCTTGCCTTGTAAACAAGGACTTTTACTTATAACATTGTATGTCCAAAATGAAGGGGGTTCAGTGTCCTTCCAACATTTTCCTTGATCAAAGTTTGGTTTAATGAAAACAGGTTCATTAACTTATTCAAATTTGATTACAGATGAGACTTTGGAGTGGGAAACAGTTGAAAATGATTTTAAAATATGAAGGAAAATGCTTTAAACAATAGATCTCCTACATGTAAGTACAAACAAAAGAGACCCGGGCAAAATTTAACCTTGTCGGGCAAGATTCAACTTCTTGTAACCACTTATCTTTGTGTTTGTGTTTACAGGGGTTTGTATACTCTGGGGGATGAAAAGTGAAAAGGTTTTACTAGAGGGAATTAATACTACAACTATAAGGGAAGGTAGCAGAGCTTCTAATCTTGACAAAAGATGGCTTTTTATAGGGAAACTATAACTACAAATGACAAAATCTAGACAAAATTTAGCTTTCTGGTTTCTTGCTTGTTTGAGAGCAAAGTGGAATGTCTTTTGATTGATTGGTTGAGTGTTCTTGTCTATAATGTCCCTCTCTTCTTTTATAGACAATTTGCCCCGACTATCTAAGCTTTGCCTTTAGCTGATAGCTTTCGGAGGGCAGTGAGTCATCACTTATTTACTCATCCATACCCTTGAAAAGTGTTTTTGTTGATGGTGAGGTGTCCTCTGTTGCCCATCACTTCAAACATAAGCATGGCCTATGCCTTGCTGAAATGGCTTCCAATTCTTCTTAGGCCTATCGACTTGTCCGAGCCCAGTCTCCTCTTTGTTTTTGTATTTTGGGCCTCCATTATTTCAAAGCCCAGTGTCAAAATATAATCCCAAACACATCTTCTAGGCCTTAGCTTGTCAATTTTCCATACATTCAGACTAAGAACGAGAAAAACGGTAATCTATGTATTTCAGTCTGTAACAATTTGTTGATTTGTCCATGACACTTGGATTCATGCATTTTTTTTCTAATAAATTGTTAAGATTGGATGCTTTTTTGCTAAAATGTTCCGTGTGAAAAATAAATTAAGTGATTTTAGATAGATCATGCACATTTGGTTGACCATTCAAAACGGTATTTTGGCCACTTAGTACTACGGTTTAGTATTATTCATTTTTTTACGTATAAGTGAGAAGTCTGAAGTTCGATTCTCGTAGGGGAAGTTGAACCCCATTATTATGGCAAGTCTATCGCAAGATTTAGCCCACTCTTTCACCTTCTTATAGTGTAGATACTATCATTTGTTTAAAAAAAAAAAGGAACTTTCATAAAAAAGGCTTGGGCTAAGTTTATTTTAATAAAAAAATGGAACTTTCATGAAAAGGGATTGAGCTAAGTTTATTTTAATTAAAAAAAAAGGTTAATTTTAGTTTACTACTGTAAAGTTTCTTAATTTTCAACATTTCATACATCAAGTTTTTTTCGTCCCAATCTAGTATCTAAAGTCATGATTCTAGGACACTTTCATACATCTGTTAAATTTTCTGCTAGAAACTCTGTTAACTGATGATGTTGCATCCACATGGACAATGACTGGATGTCACATGTCAGTATGGGTCTATGTGAATACTAAAAATTTTAAAAATTAAAAATTAAAACTATTTATAATTAAAATTTTAAATTAAAACAATTTAAAATTTAAAATTTAAAAAACTAAAAAAACCAAACCTAAACCTAAAAAACCAATCTGGGTTCATTTTTTTGTTTCTTCTTACCCACCCAACACAGAAAATCATGATCCTTCCTTTTCCTCTGCCTCTCCCCTTTCCCATCCTATTTCGCCGACGATGCTCCCCTCCCAACTTTCTTTTTCTCCCTCCCATCAAATCCAACGACCAAACCTTCTTTTTTGTTCTCCATTTCTACTCTCCCTTTTCACTTTTTTCTTTTGCCTTTCTCCTCTCTCCCTCCTCTCTCCCCCTTCTCGATGCGGCCTCGCTCGCCCTATATTATCACATCACACCTCGTCGAAGCTAATGTCTTCGTCTTCGAGATCACGAACTTGGATCTCTCACAGTGCCCTTCCAATTTATCCTCCACTACAAAGCCCGAGGCTAACCCACAACAACACACCAGTTTTTCTTCTATGTGCACCCCCAAACCCTAAATAACTACCATAACAACACCACTAACTCGACACCATTGCTTCCTGGTGCACCCAATCGGTTCAAGAGTTAAAAAAAGTAATAACAGGAAACAGTGCAGGAAATTTAAAAGAGACAAGGAGAGAAGTTGAGGAAAGAGAGGAAGAAAGGTCTTTTCATTTCATGCCCTCAAAGGGGCCAAGGATTACACATATATATATTAAGCCAAAATAGGAAACCCTAGTTCTAAGGTAAATGCCCGATGTGGTGTCGTTCCAAGAGCCTAGGCTTAGGCCTGACAATCAGGTGGGTAATTATTTATGTATATAAGGCCGGTCTTGAGAGAGAATTGCTAGGCCAAAAGGGCAGGTTCTAACAACTCCCCCCCATGAAAAAAAAAACCTGTCCTCAGGTTTTGAAGTCGGGAAAGCGAGCCAATATGTCATCTGCAGCTTCCCAGGTGGCTTATTCGACGGGAACTCCGGACCACTTGACCAACCATTTGGTGACTGGAACATTTTTCCTTTTAAACAATCCTCTGTCCAAAATAGCCTCTGGTTGCCAGTGGAATACACCCGTAGCATCGGTTGGGGGCAGTTGGAGATAGGAGCAATGACATCACCTCTCTGTTTTTTTAGCAATGAAACATGGAAGACGGGGTGTATTTTTGAATCTGGTGGAAGATGTAGGCGGTAGGCCACCTTGCCAATGCGTTCCTGAACTTGGATGAACCATAGTACTTGGGGGCGAGTTTGTTAAATGGGCGAGCATTTATTGAGTGTTGACGATAGGGCTGAAGCTTGAGGTATACCCAATCCCCGACATTGAAAGTACGCTCAGTTCGGCATGTGTCATAAATATTCTTCATGCGGTTTTGAGCAAGTTGCAAATTAGCACGTAGCAAGTGAAGCAGGTTATCACGGTCTTGCAAGGCTTGATCGACTGAATGCATGACAGTGGTGCCGGGTAGGTAGGATTGAATTGATGGTGGTGGAATACCGAACAAGGCTTGGAAAGGAGGCATGCGAATTGCGGATTGGAAAGTGGTGTTATACCACCACTTTGCCCATGGAAGAAGGGATGCCCACTTGTGAGGTCTATCTGTCGAAAAACATCGAAAGAAATGTTCCAAGGTGCGATTAAGGACCTCGGATTGGCCGTCGGATTGGGGATGGTCTGCAGTGCTACGGCAGAGTTTTGTGCCCTGGAGTTTAAAAAATTCTTGCCAAAGTTGACTTAGAAATGTGGGGTCACGATCCGAAACAACTGATTTGGGCATGCCGTGGAGATGGAAGATTTCCTTGATGAAGATGTCCGCAATGGAAGCAGCCATATAGGGGTCCTTGATTGGGATAAAGTGGCCGTACTTTGTAAGCCGATCGAGGCCTTCAATGAAGTCTAGAGCAATGTCCTGCCCTATGCCTTGTGGAATGGGTAGAGGCTGTAAGAGTCCTGGTGGGAGAACATTCTCACAGTTTTGCCGTTGGCATTTAGTGCAATTGGAGGCAAAAGTCTTGACATCATTTCTAATGCCGGGCCAAAGAAAGTTGCGAGAAATGCAGTGATATGTTCGGAGGAATCCAGAATGACCACCCTGAAGTGAAGAATGAAATTCCTCCAGAATTTTGGTGCCCCAATGGGATGTGAGGGGAACAAAAACCCGCTGTTTGTAATAAAGTATGTCATTCACCATAGAGAAACCCTTAATGCTTGTGTGAGGGTCCTAGATCAATGAAGACCAAACATCTTGGACCTGTGGATCTGTAGAGTAGGCTGCCTGTATGTGCTGAATGCAATAAAAAATAGGTGTGGATAGACCCATTAACAGCAATAACTTTTGCTGTCGGGAAAGTGCATATGAGGCTCCGTTGTGAGATCCCGGACGGTACTCGACTGTATAGTTGTACCCAAGAAGTTTGACAAGCCACTTTTGCTGTTGAGGAAGAGTAATGCACTGCTCTAGAAAGAACTTGATGGGTTTATGATCAGTAACGATACGAAACCGTTGGCCCAGTAAATATGGTCTCCAATTTTGCACGGCAAACACTATGGCAAGCATTTCTTTGTCATAAGTGGAGAGAGAGAGATTACGACCTAATAAAGTTTTGTTGAGGTAAGCAATGGGGTGCCCATCTTGACTCAGAACAGCACCGATACCTATCTCGGAAGCATCTGTTTCCACCACGAATTGCTTAGTGAAATCCAGAAGGGCAAGGACTGGAGTAGTGGTTAATAAATGTTTGAGTTTGGTGAAGGCAGCAAATGACTCTGGGGACCAGGAGAAGTTTCCTTGTTGTAACTTGTTTGTCAATGGCTTCACTATCAACCCGTAGTGGCGAACAAATTTTCGATAATAACCGGTTAAGCCCAAGAATCCGCGGAGACCTTTGAGGGACATTGGTTGAGCCCAATCTGTTATTGCTTGGATTTTTGAATTGTCCACTGCCACTCCTTGTGCCGAAATGGAATGTCCCAAGTAGCCAATGGTTGGTTGGCCGAAAGAGCACTTGCTCAGCTTAACTCTCAAGCTGTTGTTAGACAGTATTTGAAAAACAGTCTCCAAATGGGAGAGGTGAAAAGACAAAGAAGGATTGTATACAAGGATATCATCAAAGAAAACGAGAACAAACTTACGTAAGTAAGGTCGAAAAATGGAGTTCATCAATGCTTGGAAAGTGGATGGTGCATTGGAAAGGCCGAATGGCATAACCAAGAACTCGAAATGGCCGTCATGTGTTCAAAATGCTATCTTTGGAATATTAGAGGAACACATTCGGATTTGATGGTATCCGGACCGAAGGTCAAGTTTTGAGAAAATGGTTGCACCATGTAATTCATCAAGTAGCTCATCCACAACAGGAATGGGAAAACGATCTTTAATAGTTGCGGCATTCAAGGCTCTGTAATCAATGCAGAGACGCCACGTTTCGTCTTTTTTTTTTTCATAAGAAGTACGGGAGATGAGAAATGGCTGTTACTGTTTCGGATGACCTTTGAGTTGAGAAGGTCCTGGACCTGTTTTTCTATTTCAGCTTTCTAAGAATGGGTGTAATAATAGGGTCGAACATTGATAGGAGTGGCATTTGAGAGTGAGGGTATTTGATGGTCGATGGGACGTGGTGGTGGAAGGCCTGATGAGGTGGAGAAAAGGTGTTGGTATCTGGATAGCAGGGAGATAATATGTGGGTGAGTGTTTGGAGGTGGGGAAATTTGCAAATCATTGGATTGGGTAATGGAGAAGATGAGAGGTTTAGGGGGGGTTTTAGTTTGTATTGCGGGTGAAGTGCGGACTGTGGGTTGAGCCAAAATTAAACCTTGCAGAGTATAGGTTTACTGTGAGTATTGAATAACATTCTTTTGTTTTTGAAATGCCACCCAATAAATCCAAGAGATTCCAACCATTCGGATCCCAAAATAAGGTCATACCCTGGTATGTCCAAGAGGAGAAATGATCCCGTGAGTGTATAGCCTTGTAGTTGTACATCGACGTTGTGAACTTGCAATGACGAAGAAACTTGTTTATGCGATGCCGTGGTGAATTGGACATGTTTGATGGATTCCATGGGTAAGCCCAGTTGGGTTTCAACGTCGATGTGAAGTAAGTTACAAGCGGCATCGGAGTCGATAAGTACCATGATTGGTTTATTGTGAATGGATCCTTGTAAAAGCATTGGTTGGGCCATGCTACACCCGGGAATGGCGAACAACTCTAACATGTGACAAGGTTGATCGGGAGGAAGTTCCTCATCCGATTAACAGTCATGAAACTCTGTGGTTTCATCGTCGGGACTAGTAACGTCCCGTAGCACAAGCATCGGGGTCTTACATTTGTGGCCTGGTACGTGGGGTTTGGAGCAATGGAAGCATTCTCGTTTTCTAATCTTCTCCTGAACTTCAGCTGGTGTTAGTCTTTTGAATGGACCGAGAGAAGGTTGGTGGGGTTTCGGACCGGAATAGCTGGGGGTGGGGCAGTTTGGGGAGGTCGAGAGAAGCTGTAAAGGTAGTATGGGCGAGGGAAATGAGGGCGGGAATAACGTTTAGCTTGGTTTTTGGTCACAAAAATTTTTGCCAATTTTTGAACTTGATGTAAGGAATCTGGTTCTAAGGCTAGGACGTCATGACTGATGTGGGCCGGGTTAAGGGTGCATAAGTAGGTAAAGGTGCTAAAGGAGGTGCTTGGGCTAAGGATGAGGGTGTGGGGCGAAAAGGGAACGGACCGACGGTCGTGGGTTCGGGGTAGTTGAAAGGGATTGGGTATGGGTTGCTTTGGGTGGTACGTTGGTGGTCGGGGTAGGGGTTGCAAGGGTGGTATGGTAGTGGTCGGGGCAGGATGAAGAGCTGATTTGAGGAAGCGAAGTTCCTCAAGTATCAACGATTGGAAGGCTGTGAACTGGGATGCCATGGTGCTTTGGAAGGCTGCGTTGGAGTCAGTCAGGTTGTCTAAGGATTTTTGGAAGGAGGTTTGTTGGTTTTCCAGAGCCGAGATAGAGTCGCAGACATCGTCGACCTGAGTTGGGAGGTGTTTCTGGTGGACGTCTAATGCCGCTGTGACGGCGTCGGGATCAGAGCTCGGGGATGGGTTGTTTTTGCCCATGGGATCGATGGGCTCTGATACCAATTGGTGCACCCAATCGGTTCACGAGCTAAAAAAGTAATAACAGGAAACAGTGCAGGAAATTTAAAAGAGACATGGAGAGAAATTGAGGAAAGAGAGGAAGAAGGGTCTTTTCATTTCATGCCCTCAAAAGGGTCAAAGATTACACACACACACACACACACACACATATATAAAGCCAAAATAGTAAACCCTAGCTCTAAGGTAAACGCCCGATGTGGTGTCGTTCCAAGAGCCTGGGCTTGGGCCTGACAATCAGGTGGGTAATTATTCATGTATATAAGGCCGGTATTGAGAGAGAATTGCTAGGCCCAAAGGGCAGATTCTAACACTTCCAATCGGCTCCATGATTGTTGACGGCTTCCTCCACGACTCCAACCCCACCCACATGACCGACGCACCTTCCTCGACACCCAAATAACCCTACTCGGCGCCTCTGCATAAATTAATGGATCATCAACGCATTCGGCCAAGCCGTCAACAAAGTTTTGGCCCGGAACGGGGCCGTGGAAGAGAATGACATTAAAGATTTTTCGCTTGCGCCACCACCTCTGGAGATGGAAAGATTGAGCAGCGGAGTTTTAAAATTTTTTAGGTGGAGAAGAAGAAACAGACCCAGATTGATTTTTTTAGGTTTAGGTTTGGGTTTTTTTTTTGTCTTTTAGATTTTTTTTTTAATTTTAGATTATTTTTTATTTTTTAATATCCAAGTGGCGCCCATTCATTTTTCACATGGGTGACATATCATTAGGTAACATAGGTTTTGACAGAAAACTTAACGGATGTATAAAAGTGTCCCAAGATTATAACTTTAGGTACCACATTGGGACGAAAAAAACTTGATATATGAAATATTGAAAACCAAGATACTTTACGGCAGTAAACTGAGATTAACCCTTAAAAAAAAGGGAACTTTCATGAAAATAGCTTAGGCTAAGTTTATTTTAATAAAAAAAATCATGCTATAACTTTATTTAATAAAAAAACTTAAATTTTAATGAAAAACTCTTAGATTTTAATAAAAGAGTCAAAAGAACTTAAATTTTAATGAAAAAAGACATAATGCACAAAATATTTATGAAACTTAATAAACAGTTTATAAAACTTAACGGTATTACACTGTTTATGAAACTTAATAGTACTACACTGTTTATACAACTTAACGGTAGATGAAGATTAATTATATATATAGTTATATAATATATATATATATATGTGTGTGTGTGTGTGTAAAAACAATAAAAAAATTCCTAATCCTCCTTTTGTGTATATAATCTACACGGGACAAATTTGACTAAATGCGTGCACAAGCAGTCTAATACAGTTGCGAAGAAAATATTGAAAAATATAAAATTGTTAAAGAGAAAGAGGAGAGGCGTTGTCAAGATAATTTGAAAAATCATATTGTTAGTCATGACATATTGCCTAAACAGCATCCTCAAAATATTTTCTGATACTTAGACATTGCACACGCTCAGATGAAGTTGTGAAAAAATTGGTACATTTTTACTAGTAGTGGTTCAGTTCATCCTTCTCCCCAGCAGAGAATATTAATAATTATTTTTAAAATGCTTTTGCTTTTAGCAGAATATTTACCAAGCAAAATATGTATAGTTAATCTTACTTGCTTTTGTCAAGTAAACACATTGAATGTCGCTTTTGTTCCCGTTGCTCTTCAGTATACACCTCTTTTCCTCCGCTTCACATTCTGGGTAGTTTGGTTTAGACCATTTCAGAACACCCGAAGATGGAACTGATAAAACATTACGTATCTTTGTACAAGACTGCAGGTTATCAATTACGTAGTCGGGATCAACGGCATAAACGTGATGACCGGGGCTGGTTCGGCAGGGGCCATTTTAAACGTAAATCTAATGTCGTCTTTCTAGATCTAAAGAACATTTGAATAAGGTAATGTTCTCCTGAAACTCTTTTGAGAAGTGGAAGTGAGAGATTGAAATGTTGAGAATCGTTGAAACTTTTACCAGCAACCAATTATCTGAGTCGTATAGATGCACTATACTTATAATCAATGATTTTGACAGAGAATTTGGCTGGAATTGGAGGAGAAAGGAGATGATGAATAATGAGGCGATGATGAAGTATTGCACGCGCTTTACTTAGGGTTTGTTTTTTTTCATTATCTTGTCCTTATCACTAAATAAAGTTATAGGATGGCTTTTGACCAAAGAGACCTAGCGCAAAATTGTAGCCCAACAAAACCCTTTCCTCAAGCAAAATTCAAAAATTTAATTATAAAAAATTAAAACCTAGATGTTTCCTAACCTAACCCTAATGGCCTCTCTATTCTTGCTTGTTACGTTATCCAAGTAAATACAAAACGGCTGCAAAGGCTTTTTTTTTTTTTTTTTTTTTTTTTTGAAAACTATTGAAAATGGCTTCAGATCTTTGCATTTTAATAAAAAAAAAACATCCACTAAATTTATTTAAGGGCGCATACACCCCACCCCACCCCCCGTTTCCACTCTGTTTTCTCCCCATTTGTCAGCTATCCCTAAGACATTATTATTATTATTAAAATAAACTTAGTCCAAACTCTTTTCATGAAAATTCCCTAAGAAATATGTCGGCACAGTAATCCTCACAATTTACAATCTTTTCGACAGAAAACAACTAGGAATTTAGAATGCACGTGGGTGTAGCCACAACTTATAATAAGGGGCTAAACGTAACTTTAATATGTAGGATCTTACACGTCAGTAATTGTATTATAAATATTACAAACTTGATATTTATGACCTAACAATGTTATTATTCCAAATTATATGATAATAATACCACATAACCCATTTTTAAAATAAAATTATAGCCAAAATTTTATCAAGAAAAGAGATTGCACAAACAATAAGAGTATTAAATTTTGATTTAAATTCACTGAAAAAATCAAACAAGTTTATAATACACACATGTGAATTAATTAAGAAACTTGAGGCAAGAAATGAAGTGACATACACCTTTAAGCCCCAAATGTCTTCAGTTTCTTGAATCTTAAGCACTTACGATATTGAATTATGTTTAATGGAGCAAATATTACTATACAAATATGAAAAAACCTAGGTATATATAACATATACGCAAGGTTCTAAAAGACGCTAAGCGCTAGTTGGGCGGCGAGCTAGGGTTTAGAGCATATGCACCTAGGCGGACTAGGCGAATTCAATTAAATCTATTATATTTCATGTAAATAAGTGTATCTTTATATTTAAAATGTATATATGATTTCATCATAAACTACAAAATAGAATGACACATATATTATGAGCTATTGGAACATAATAAAAACATGGGAACAAGCATATAATGTGTGTTCATTTAAGTATTCAACAAGTCTCTTACAATCATTTAAGTATTCAACAAGTCTCTTATAATTTATTGAAAAAATAAAGTTCAATTAATCGAGACGATGACCAGCCGCCTAGCGTCATAGCGGGGATATTTAGAATAGTGCATATACGTACAAAAACATATTTTCAAAATAATGAAAAGTATTAAGTAACCCATATGGGCTTTAATTGGCTCCGCGGGTGGATGCACGGGTACAAACGAGTGACTTTACAAATGAGATTTCCGTTGTCTTTACAATTTTTTTGGCTTTTTTATTAACTAGCCTTCATGCACGCGCTCATGCACGTGCATAAGGCATTTTTTAAATCACAACGTACTACACACGATTTATACGTTTTAACTGTATTTATATGAGTAAATTGACAAAAGGAAAGTCAAATGTTTGAAGTAAATGAATAATCTTAAATCATTCTGGAAGAAACCCCTCATAAACTAATTAAAGCAACTGAATTCACATAATAAAATCGGTCTCTATAGAATTTACATTAAGAATAGAAAATTAATATTTAATAAGTAATTGATTAAATCACATTATTACTAGCCGGGCTAAGTCCAACCCCCTCCTCTTTAGTGTAGATAATATCGTTTGTTAAAAAAAATCATTTGACAACTAGTTTAATCACATTATTATCCGCATGTGAAAGACCCTTTTTTATAACCAGCATTACATGCTTCTTAAGATGTTTTGAACGTGTTTAAAAATAGAGAAAATAATATTTAATAAACAAGTGATTGAGTCATATTATTGCTAGCCCATTGTGAGGCTAAGCCCACCCCCCCTCTCCCTCAGTGTAGATAATATTGTTTGTTAAAAAAAATCATTTGACAACTAATTTAATCACATTATTATCCGTGTGTGAAAGACCTTTTTTGTAACCGGCATTACACGTCTCTTAAGATGTTATGAAGGTGTTTAAAAATAGAGAAATTGAATCACATTATTGCTAGTGTATTGTGAGGTACTAATTTTTAAAATAAAAAAAAATAAAAAGGCACAAAAAATTAATTATTAAAAAAAACTATTAAAATGACAAAAATGCCCCTGTCTACTTGATGCATTATTTTGGGATGCCTTTGAAGTTTTTTGTATTGGGCATTTTTGTCCAAATATTTTTGTTGAAGCTTGGTGACACCAAAAGTACTATTATTGTTTGTTAAAACAAATCATTTGACAACTATTTGATCACATTATTATCCGCGTGCAAAAGACCTTTTTTTATAACCGGTATTACACACCTCTTTAGATGTTATGAAGGTGTTTAAAAATAGAGAAATTGAATCACATTATTGCTAGCCTATTGTGAGATACCAATTTAAAAATTAAAAATTAAAAAAGCACAAAAAAATTAATTATTAAAAAAACACTATTAAAATGACGAAAATGCCCTACTTTATTTGATGCATTATTTTGGGATGCCTTTGAAGTTTTTTGTATTGGGGACATTTTTGTCCTAATTTTTTTGTTGAAGCTTGGTGACACCAAAAGTACTATTATTGTTTGTTAAAAAAAATCATTTGACAACTATTTAATCACATTATTATCCGCGTGCAAAAGACCTTTTTTATAACTGGCATTACACACCTCTTAATGACACACCCCGACCCAAAAGTCGAAGCGTGCTGGCCGTCACGTGTGAGTGACGTAGCCAAAGACGTCAGCGGAAGATAGTTATGCATGAAATGCAGCAGTGAAAGTCAAGTTGATAATATACATACGATAAAAAAGTGATAGAGGACGGAAGTGAAATAGTTAAAAGTCACAGAGCCAATCCTAGGTGCAGTCACTTAAAACAAAACGACACAATTACGAAAGAAGCCCTACATTAGTGGTGGTCTGTCAGAACTGCCTCGGTGCCTCGATAGCCGTCCACGTCTTTGCTACCTAGAACCTGGAGGGGCGCAAAACAGAAAATGTGAGTGGGCAAAAACAAAGTTTTTCCAAAACCATTTCATAAAATCCATAAATAACCCCTCGCTGTAAATCAGTATAATTTTCCCAGAAAATAGTACGTATATAAACTTATATATGAAAACCCGTCTAAGAATCAAAACTCATTATCAAACTCAATAATAGGCCATGTCGATATACCAACTCAGAAAAATCATCATCAGGCAAGTAATATAAATCTAGGGTGTCCCTAGTGTCATGTCAGCCGGAGTCACCTCTAGTGACCTGTACGGCTGAATCTATAGCTCATCCATCATACTCAATCACTATCAATCATTATCCTGCACACGAGTTGGAACCACCTATAGTGGTCTGTACGACAGGCTAGGTGTATAATATTACGCTCAGTGCTACGATCACGTGAAGGCTGTGCGACGAATCGCGGGTCACCTACGAGTCGGAACCACCTATAGTGGTCTGTACGACAGGCTAGGCACCTGCCTTGGATCCAAGGTGAGCGTACGGTGCGTGAGGTGAACGATCACGTGAAGGCTAGGCCCTACTCTGGCAGAGCACAAACACCCGAGGTGCAGGTGATTAGCTAAATCACAATCCATCATCATCTCAATCACTATCTATCATACTTACCTGACTTACCTGGCCGTCCTCGGCGTCGGAGCAAAATAAATGCAATCATAATCATATTTATAAAATATAATTGGCATACGACATGGCAATTCAATTATAAAATCCATTCAATTTGTAAATTAATCAAATTACATTTCTGGGAAAAACGTCAATTATATATATATATTGAAAACAAAAGCCCACTCACTGGTATGTCGACGGGTCGTATCCCCCGAGCCTAGAATGAATGCGCTCGTCCTCTGGATACGTCTCACCTATATGTGAAACAACTGCAAAACTGTCATTTACAGCACATAAACGAACTACGTAAATAACTTTTCATACGAAGGTCAATTTTGGTATTTGAATATACCAACGCGACCTACACGACGTCACGATCGTCGTGATAATTTTAAAATAATTTTTTTCTGTGGCACGCGCCCCCACGCGCCAGGGAACCCACGGACAGACGCGCCCCCACGCGCGTCACGCGCGTCAAAACCCTAACGGCGTCAGGAATATTCCCTTGGAATATTCCGTTATCTTCTAACGGTTTCCGTTAGAACTAACTGACGACGTTGGAATATTCTGTCAACTTTGACGGAATATTCCGTCACCCCTAACCTCCAGCTCCGGCGACCGTCGCCGGCGCCGGAAACTGGTTAAGTTTTCAAACCGTCCGTTCTAGCTCATTTTTAACCCAAAATTCATGAAATTTGTACCAAAATGCTCCAAATTTAGTGTAGAACACATTTATACCTTTAAATCCTTCAAAAAACGTCTAAAAATTCCACGGGGAATTTCCTCCAAACTCGGTCCAACTGAGAGCCAGGGATCCCGACGTCCAATTCGTGTGAACGAGGTACTCCGAGCCTCGTGGGAGTCTCCAAAGTCACGTTGTGATCTTGGTTTCACCTAAAACCTCCTAAAATGAAAGCACATGAACAGTACCTTAGGATTAGCTTACGGTTTCGACGTGATTCCGAGGGTTTTCGAACTTAAAACTGGTATATAAATACTCAGCACATGTCATAGACCACGTTTAGACTTACCTGAGGCTCGATCTGGCGTTGAGGAAGTGTTATGTGTGTGTGTGTGTCCGTACGTCTATGGCAAGAGAGAGAGAGACTTCGAGAGAGTATGAGAGAGAGGAGAATCAGAATGCAGTGCACGTGTGTGCATGCGTGTGTGTGTGTTTGGTTATATAATTATCCTCAGCCCAACTCTATTAGGCCCAAAGGGCTTAGGACCCTATAGCCCAAAACCAAGCCCAAAACACATCTGTTCACGCGTAGTCAAGGGCAAAATCGTCATTTTACGTCGAGAATATATAAAACTCGGAACGGGATGTTACACTTAAGATGTTATGAAGGTGTTTAAAAATAGAGAAATTGAATCACATTATTGCTAGTCTATTGTGAGGTACCAATTTAAAAATAAAAAATTAAAAAAGCACAAAAAATTAATTATTAAAAAAAACACTGTTAAAATGACGAAAATGCCATGCTTTATTTGATGCATTATTTTGGGATACTTTGAAGTTTTTTGTATTGAGGGCATTTTTGTCCAAATATTTTTGTTGAAATTTGGTGACTGTTGAGCAAAAATTGTACATAACATGTAAACAAGTAATTTACTCGACACAATTTCACCCTCGTTCATTTTTCCGAAGAAGGTTTTATTAATTCGAGTTCGACCCATTCTAGGCTACGCGCCTATTAATTGCAACCCTTCTTTTAGGAAAGGAACACCCATTGATTCCAATTTGAAAAAATTGTAACTTGGGGACTTGGTTGTTTTGTTTGATTTTGTGACTGCACCTAGGTAGAACCCTCGGTTGCCTACGTACCCTCACTGAGGGATCAAGTCACTCGTAGTTCCTTTGAATCGGTGTTGGTTTGAATTTGGTGCCTTATGCAGTTTCAGCTCGTGCAGGTAAGGAGCGTTGGATGCCTTGTGCAGTTTTAGCTCGTGCGGGCGAGGACTTTAAACCATTGGAGCTTTTGATGCCTTGGCAGTTTTAGCTCATGCGGGCGAGGAGCATTTGATGCCTTGGCAGTTTTAGCTCATGCCTTGGCAGTTTTAGCTCATGCAGGCGAGGAGCATGTGATGCCTTGGCAGTTTTAGCTCATGCGAGCGAGGAGCATAAAACCATTGGAGCATTTGATGCCTTAGCCACTTTCCTTCGGCTTCGTGCTTGGAGATTTCTTTCTTACTCTTTGTAGAAGATCGAAGTAGTAGGAATGAATTTAGTTTATATAAACCAGAGATTCATTTCAGCTTCACGGTTGTGTCTAAGATTTTGATATCAAACTGCCTACGTATCCTTGATGGAATCAAACCGGCGTAATTCATTTAGGATTTGATTTGATTTTGTGCTCAGACTTCGCAAAAGAATTGGCTGTTTTGATTGCCACGTCACCTTCACCATTTTTTAAATGGTGCTTTGACTCTTCCCATTTTTTTGGTTGGTACCAGTGAAATGGGCAACCATTTTCTTCTTTTGCTTTGTCAAGATTTTTTCTTGCTTTTCTTCCTTTCTTCTGCCTTCCACGTGATCCACTTTTTTCTTTGTTTTTCAATTCCACGTGAGGTGCATTTTGGATTGCTTTCCTTTGCTTTGTCAGTCATTTTTCCTTGCCCTGCTTTTCTTCCTTGCTTTTGTCCTCCACGTAAGCTCCCTTTTCTTGACCTTTCAACCCTTTTAAAATGAGGGTTTTTTTTAATCCCATTTGTTTTTCTTTTCAACCTCACAACTCACTTTAAAGCCTCCAAAGTCTAGCAATATCTCCATTTTCCCACGTGAGCAAGCTTTATACTTTGTTCACCCTTTTTGTTTGGTACTGATGAGATGGCATTGGATTCTCCAATTTCAATACCCTTTTGTGGGGTGTAGACTTTATTCACGTGGGGTGGATTCTTGATTTCAATAGCATATTTCCTTTCCCTATTCTTTTTTTGTCGGTTTGTCTCTATATAATTTAAATGGGGGCAATGGCCTTCTTTTGTCCTCCACGCAAACCATATCCCATGTGACGTGTAAACTCCTTTAGCATTCCTTCCCAATTAATTTAGAAACATTGCAGACTTCCCGTTTCTTCTCCTCTTTGAAGACTTGCATTTTCCATTTCTTCTCCTCTTTGAAGACTTGCATTTTCCAAGTCTTTTAATAGTACTGCACGGCATGGCATTTTTTCTTGCTCTTACTGTGACGAGGGCGGTGCTGTGATGGCATAGGAAGGGTAGTAGTTAGCGGCGGTTGTGGGTGCAGGTCTTGGATCTCTAAAGGCCTACGGCGTTGCACTCCGTTTTGAAATCACAACGATGGAGAAGACGAAGGTGTGGCAGTTGCTTTTACTGCTCCTTTTGCACCTTTGTTCGGTGGTTGTTGCTACAGTGGCAGAGACTTGTGGCTGGTATTGCTGATATTTGGATGGGGGCGGAGACTCATGGCATGGCTGGAATTTGAATGTGAGCGGAGCACCATCACTGGGCACGATGGGTAAGTCATGTCATTTCATGAAAAAAACTTCCTTGGGCACCCATGTGATGAATGATATATTTTCTTTTGCACCATTGTTCGGTGGTTGTCGCTTTTTTTTTTCTTCTGCTTTTAAGATAGTGATGGCGGAAGTTGCTTCCTTTTGCACCATTGTTCGGTGGTTGTCGCCATGGAAGCAGGGACTCATGGCGTGGCTTGGAATTTGAATGTGAGCGGAACATCATCACTGGGCAAGGAGAGAGGAGGGCTTGTCTTTGAAGATTTGACCACTGCCGTTTGTTTTTGACACAGGCTTTGCGGGTTGTTGACGACATTGAAGACGCAGCGACGGTGGTGCTAGAGCCATTGAAGCGTCCTGAATTTAATTGGAACTTCACGGGGTGGTTTAGACCACCCCGAAGAAATTCATGGGATTAACTACAACGGCACGAACTGTTCATTTTTCTTCTCGGCATAGACGAACTTGATGGGTAGAGAGGTCACGGCATGGCTGCAACATTCTTTTGGGCTTTCGTTTGACGTCCGTGACGGTGCTACAAGTGTCTTCACTGAT
The DNA here is from genome assembly GCA_963580275.1 of Crataegus laevigata. Taxonomy (NCBI): domain Eukaryota; kingdom Viridiplantae; phylum Streptophyta; class Magnoliopsida; order Rosales; family Rosaceae; genus Crataegus; species Crataegus laevigata. The sequence continues at coordinate 9,393,991 of OY756949.1, forward strand.
GAAGAAAGGAAGGTGGCAGATTTCCAGAGGCCTACGGCTTTATTCTCTAGTTCGAAATCGCTGTGATGGTTGCCATGACTTGGGAGAGGAGAGCGAAGCCAACTGCTTCATTTTCTTTTCCTGTAGAACTGAAACCAAACAAAGAAATCTAGAAAGATAGATATGTACCTTTAAATGTTTTGGTTCTTTCTTTTGCTGTGTCTCCCCTGCTTCTTTTTTTCCTTCTTTGTTCTTCTCCATGTGCTTCAATTTCTGCAGCCTTCTCTTCTTCTTTTTCCTCTCCCCTTTGCTTTGGTTCAATGCCTTTTTATAGGCGAACGGTGGACACGGCAGATAAAACTAGTAGGATGCTACTTTTCTGGGGGTGTGGGGATGCTGAGAGAAAACCCACACTGGAGTAGAGAACGTGGGCGTTTTACAGGGTTCTAGATACACACGTCCTCCATACCTGATTGCCATGTAGATGACAAACTCTTTCAGACTTGCATACGTTGATGTCCACGTGTGCGGATGTAGAGTTTTTTTTTTTTTCTGTTTATCTCTTATATATATATATATATATATATATTATATAGTATATATAAGAATATATACACACACATAATGTGAGCCTTATTTCTAGTCAGTCCACATTTGGGACTCTATTATTTTTTTTCGAAGTCTTCCCATTTTTAGTAAGACTTGCTAATATATTTTGTTTGTGAAAATATATGTCTCAACAGTGACACCAAAAGTACTATTCACCTTTTGTATTGGCTATATATATAGATGATGATTATTAGTTTTGACCCTTGACCAATTATAGTTTGGAGGAATCTCACATATACTTCTCAAACCATCCCTCGCTTTGACTTTTCATTTTGTTGAGAAGTCCCTAACTTGGACTTAATGCTTGATTTGTTGATGTTAATAGATGTATACTTGTTCGGATACAATACTTCATTAATTAATGGGTTCTTTAGATATAAGCCCATGCAACATTTATTTCCTTGACAAAAACCCATCTCATTTTAAACATCTAAATAAAACCCAAATTTGAAGTAGACTGCCATGTAAACAAATAAATACCTATTATTTTCAAACTATTTACAATTGTGCCAAAACACTATAATTATGTTAATGAATTTAATTATACACCATAATTGTTGGAAATAAGTGCCTTAATATTATAAAATTATCTATTTTATACTTCTCTTACCATCATATGTTTCATTTCTTTTATTTGTTTGACAATCATTGTAGGTAAATTATTTTGCATGTATAAATTAGGCATATTTTGTTAAATTTATATATATGCATGCAAATAATTTATCTATATTTTTATGTAAAATAATGTGTAATTAATTTTGAATAAATTGGCTAAAAACATTTATTTATTTTGTAGGTAAATTATTTTTCATGTGATATTACATTTATACTAGCCACATTTTGTTATTATTATATAGAGTGTGAAATCAATCGACATTCTTTTATTGTAGGTAAATTATTTTGCATGTAGGTAAATTGTTTTATTTATTATTATTATTTTTTTTTTGCAAAAATTGGTATTTAATTAATTTTGAATGAACAATATTTATTTATTTTGTAGGTAAATTATTTTGCATGTATCATTACATAATTTGCTAGGAACTTATATTGTTATTATATATATGTTGTGCAAAATAATTCACCTATTTTATATTTAAAATATTGATAATTTGAATAAAATATTTTTTTTTATATTTGTAGGAAATACTAATTTACATGTTAGCGTCATGTGAAAACAACTATATAAAGAACATTGGTATTATGTAAATTTTTGTTATTAAATGCATAGGAATCATGGCATTTAAATTTTTTTCCAAATCCCCATAAGGTATTTGAAGACATTTAATTGAATGAAATAATGTAAAATAAATGTAGATAATAAGTGAGAGACCCAAAGTAAATGTTATTAGGGGTAATTTAGACATCCAAAAATACAAATTTTGCCAAGTCAAACTTACTTATGGATATTGCTTAGTTGGAGTCTAGTCATTGGGTTTTTTTTAGAGAAATTTACCATGATGGGTTTTAGTTAAAGGAAATTGAATTTCAAGGGGTATACTCATATTTTCAGTTAATTAATTACCTTCTTGCTAGATGAATATTACATAACCAACAAATCACATTTCTAGGCCCCTTTTTTCCTGATTGACAGTATCGAAGGTAATGAAGAATTAGATTAGAAACTACACACCAAGGCAGGGCTAGTCAAGCAACAAGAATTTGTCAAACAGAAAACAAGAATTAGTCGAAACACCTGTAGAAGCGGTACTTGGGCATGCCCAACTAGTCTCTATATAAGCAAAAAGATGAAATAAAATTAGGTGGGGAATCTCACAAAAAAAAATCAAACCCCAGTACAGTATGATTTTCCAAAGCGTTCATGGACATCTTCTAGGTCTTAGTTTGTCAAATTTCTATGCATTCAGACCGAGAAGGGAAAAAGCAGTAATCTATGTATTAAGGTCTGTATTTGATGATTTGTCCATGAGACTTGGATTCATGCATCTTCTCTAATAAATAGTTAAGACTGGATATGCCTTCTGGCCGAAATGTTCCGTGCGAAAAATAATTATCTTATAGAGGCCATGCATATTTGGTAGACCATTCAAAACGGCACTTTACGGCGGTTATGTGTTTACCTGTATGCCGTAACCAGCAAGGGTTCGGCCAGAGAGGCCTTAAGGGTTAGGTCTCACTCAACAGGATTCGATTAGGGAATTGTTTACTTACTACATATTTTACGTGCTATTATAGCTGATGAATGTTGGTCAAAAGTTTCTACACAGTTGTTTTCATGGAACTTAATTCTTAGTTAATTATTTTTCGTCATTATTTTAAGATGCAAGCCAAATGTTTAAATTAATTTTTGTAAATTAAATGATGTGGTTGTTAATGATTGGTTTGTTATTTAATCATTGCTTGTTTACAAATTTGATTTAAAATTTTAGTTTCCCTAATTAATATTATCCCTGAAATTATGTCGTGTTGAATACGACATCATTCGAAAATAAAAGTCGAGTAACGTGGGTTGAAAATTATAGTTTGGTATCTGGGGATGACTTTTTTGCCACAATATTTGTTGCCGTTTAAGAGCCACATAAAGTCTGACCAATTCTCGTAATTGACTCGGCTCAGGATTGTATGTATATGCGTTTGCTCGAAAAACAATTCAGAACAATTAGGAGAAAATAAAATCAAGATAGTTTGTCATGTTGAAGATTAAGAATCAAACACCAATAATCTTCAATTTTGTGTTCTTAAATAGTATCACTCGTAAGACTATTACCTGTTTGAATGAATTTTCTTTATAATTCATACATGCGAGAACAGAGCATGTACTTAAGGTGCATGAAATCACCAACTTCATTCACCAAAACATGTTCATAGTGATTTGTTCATTTAATTGTTAATATCTTACTTGTATAATTTAAATAAGATATTTAAAGTGGACTATTATTCTTGAAAGTGCAGTTACCTAGAAGATTCAATTAATGCCTTGATTAACTAACCATGGCCACAAGAATGCAATCATTAATTTGAAAAGTCTGGAATAGGTCGAACTAAAACTTGTTTTGGATACGTACAAGTTTTGGGTCAAAGTTGAAGGGGAAAAGATCTCTATATAAGGCGTAGATAGGTACTCAAGGTTCCTACACTTAATTAATCTTGTCATCACCCCATTCTTTAAGGTTCAACTTGTTTGCTATCTGCATATTTCTTCCAGTTCATAAATAGTACCTACTTACCGTTTCCTTCCTACGTACCCTTCCGAGTATCATTCATAATATGTCTTCTCTTTTTTCTCAAATGGAGAGAGCAAGATCATTTCTACAGTCTCCCACTTATGGAAACCTCGTCACTATTCTTAGCATTGACGGAGGTGCTATCCGAGGGATTATCCCTGGAACTATACTCAGCTTCCTGGAGTCTGAGCTTCAGGTACCCATAATTTAACTTCAAATTAAAAAAATTTAAACGAAACTTTAATTTATCTCATGCAGAATAATATGCTTGCATACTCTAACTAATCTTCACTTTAATATGTTGGTCGTATGCAGAAGCTGGATGGTGAAGCTGCAAGGCTAGCAGATTACTTTGATGTGATTGCAGGGACTAGCACAGGTGGCCTTGTGACTGCCATGCTTACTACTCCAGATGAACATGGTCGTCCCTTGTTCTCTGCTAAAGATATTAATGCTTTCTATCTTGAACACTGCCCGAAAATCTTCCCCCAGGACAGGTACCTACTTAATTACAAACTTAACTTGAAATCTGTTTGAAAGGGACCTTGCATGTTCTTATAAGCTTATCATGAATACATACATACAAGTTTTGAAATCTTCTCTCTCTGCTTCTTTTCTTTCATATATTTCACATGTATATAGTGGCTAACAATCAGATATCTTTTTTTCTTGTACAACAGCAGCGCTCCACTATTTGGTAAAGCCGTGGATATGGTAAAAGCTATGACAGGACCAAAGTATGATGGGAAGTATCTACATAAGATAGTGAAGGAAAAATTAGGAGACAAACGATTGAACGACACATTGACTAACGTCATAATCCCAACTTTTGATATAAAGCGGCTCCAACCAACCATCTTCTCCAGCTATGAGGTTGGTTAATTTTTTGATACTATAAGCTTGGAATAATTTTCTCAAAAGTTTGCTCTATCTCTAAATATATTTATTTTGTATACATCTTGGTGATTTTAGGCCAAGAAGAAGAGTAGCATAGATGCTTTACTCTCGGACATATGCATTGCAACTTCAGCAGCCCCAACTTATCTTCCAGCACATCATTTTGAAACAAAAACTTCCACTGGTGAAACAAGAGAATTCGATCTCATTGATGGTGGTGTCGCTGCGAATAACCCGGTATGCATTAATACATAGTTGCCATAGTTAGGGAATATGGATAAATTTAATGTAAAAATGCTTGCCGCCAGTTGTCTCCCTTTAAAAAAAAAACACCTATATTTAATGTAAAAATAACTATTCATGACAATATAATTACCAACTAGAACTACGGCTTCATCTAATAATATTTGTTCATTTATCAGGCTTTGGTTGCTATAGGCGAAGTGACGAGGGAAGTCCACCAGGGAAATTCCGACTTCAGCTTTTCCATGAGACCAACTGATTATGGTCGGTTCTTAGTTGTATCGTTGGGTACTGGTTCAGCAAAATGTGAGGAGAAGTACCATGCCAATGACGTAGCTAAATGGGGTCTTCCGGCATGGTTGACCAGCGGAGGTTCTTGTCCACTGGTCGATGTATTTACCCAAGCCAGTAGTGACATGGTAGATTTTCACCTTGCCACTGTTTTCCAAGCTCTTAACTGTGAGAAAAGTTATCTCCGAATTCAGGTATGTATACGTCGATCCTTCTATATATGTTTGATATACTTTAACACTTTTGACAACATAACATACTTATATTGCTATATAAATCTAGATGGTATATAAATTCAAGCAACATCAATTATATGTTGAAACATATTTACATGAGGAAAATTTATGTTTGTAGGATGATACATTGGAAAAGGCAGTGTCTTCAGTGGACCTTGCTACAGAGGAAAACTTGAATAATCTTATAAAAGTTGGAGAGAAATTGTTGAAAAAGCCTGTTTCAAGGGTGAATTTGGATACCGGTGTATTTGAACCAGCCCATCAATCTACAAATGAAGAGGCACTCGTAAGGTATAGATATAATTTAATCATCATTCACCAAATATCTCCACTAGATACGTATTTTAGCCTGATCATATGTTCATAATATTGATTCAACATTGCTGACTACTATTTGTTTTCTTAATTATTAATCAATCTATATGTGCTGCAGGATTGCTGGAATTCTGTCTAGGGAGAGGAAGGTCCGTGAAATGAGATCACCACATGGAAAGGGTGCCGTAACCAGCTCCAACTGATGATCACAACTCAGCCTGCTCTCTCTCACAAACACTTGTTATTCCCTTCAATAAAATTCTTTTTTTTTTTTGGAAAATTAATTAATAAATACATTTTTAGTTTAAAAAAACACTATATAGAAAAATAATTAACCATACGGTGAAATTAGTGCTAATTAAATTACTCTTGTAATTCAGTGCTGAAATTCATTATTTTCTCTCTCGATAAAGACCACTCAGCTTGTTGGTTTTTGATTATTTTTTCATCTTGTAATTCTTTGTTTGATTATTTTTTCAATCTTGTAATTCTTTATTTGATTATTTTTTCATATATAACCAAATTATGCAAAAAATTAATTAACTATCCCAATATTGCCAACTGACTAAAGTTTGAGCAGTTCCGACCAAAATATATAAGGATGCATATGAAGACGACATTGAATATTCTGGCTACCTGAAGCTCAGATTCAAGGTAACCAAGAATGGTTCCTGGGATAAGTCCTCTTATTCCACCCTCATTAATGCTGAGAATCGTTATCAAGTTTCCGTAAGTTGGGGCCTGTAATGCTATACTCTTGGTTCTGTCCATGGCACTTTCACAGAGAGAGAGAGAGAGAGAGAGAGAGAGAGAGAGAGAGATGGATTCTAGAAGAGGCTTTAAGCAAATATATAGCTTTTTTGGTTAGTTAGCCTTTGAGAGTACAGAGGTACTTATAGACTCCTCTTGGATTAAGTTTCCAAGAATATCAACCAAATTACTGGATCATATGCATGCATGCACCCAACCAAGTCCAATGTCAGTGGATTATAATTTGATTCAAATATTCTGGAGTAGCTTCTTGGATAGAACTCATCAAGTTGCATGGCAGGTTAATTATAAACATGAAAATCATTTGTATCTAATCATAAAATGTTTACTAATCTCTGTGAGATAATGCAGACTGGTAGGTGAGACTCCAAGCATAAGACTTGTTGGTTATAATGTGAAGCCATATTGGAGGATTAATAAGAAATGCACTAAGCTTGGCCAAACTCAAACCCCGTGATATGATCATGAACTGCCTACCCTTAAAGCAAACCTCCATAAAGCATGCAGCGAATATTTTAAGCTTATCAATATTATTAAGGTTATCAAGTTCTTCTGTGCAGCTGCGTTCAATGAAGCCGCATGATGATAAGATTCTTTGTCAAAACTGTACGCGTTGTATATAGTTTGATTCGTATACGGCGGCAATGTACATTAGCAGCAACTTAAGAAGGTCAATCCGAAGGCCAAAAGTTGATAGTGTGATTGTGTTTGATTGTGAATTTAACACTGATATTTGGTGAGGAATGAGATACGGAAAATAGAGAAGAGAATGGAAAACTTGCAGAGAACATTCACTCGAATGGAAGCTTTAATGAAAACTTCATTTTCTGTATTGATTCTCACACTGCACACACTGACAGTTACAATTCCACTACATAAAGGAATAATTTCATTCTCTCTCTTACAAAACAGAAAGAACCAATCACAGCACTATATTTCATCTATCCTATGAGATAGTTACACTTGTCACTCAATCTGAAACATCCATTTGGAATGTGATCCAAAAGGCCAAATACACATTTCAGCTAAAATGCTTAATTACCAACACTCCCTTCTAAGTGTTTAGCTGAAATAACTCCAAGAGCTTTCCTCGAGTACTCAAAACGATCCCTTGCTAGTGCTTTTGTAAATATATCAGCTACCTGTTCCTCTGTTTTACAATAAATCAGATCAATTTCTCCATTCTGCAGTGCATCCCTGATGAAATGGAACCTTCTGTTTATATGTCTGGTCTTGTGATGTGCAACTGGATTCTTGGAAATTGCAATGGCAGAAGTGTTATCACATAGTATTTGACTAGGTTCAACCTGTTCTTCCCCAAAATCTGATAAGACAAACCTTAGCCAGATAGCTTGAGCAGTTGCTTCTGCAGCACTTACATACTCTGCCTCTGCAGTGGACAATGCTACACTATTTTGTTTGATTGAAGCCCAAGAGAATGCTCCAGAACCAAAACTAAAAGCATATCCGGAGGTGCTTTTCATATCATCTTCACTTCCTGCCCAGTCACTATCACAATAGCCAATAAGAACTGCTTCTTTGCCTTTTTCATATGCTATTCCATAGTCCAATGTGCCTTGGATATACCTTAGCACCCTCTTTGCAGTTCCCATATGCTTTTTAGTTGGATTATGCATAAATCGAGCAAGCAAACTTGCAGCAAACATGATATCTGGTCTTGTAGCTGTTAAGTATAACAGACTACCAATGATCTGCCTATAAAGACTCTCATCAGCCATTTCAGTTCCATCTTCTTTGCTCAATCTTTCATTTGTTGCAAGTGGAGTTGCAACAGATTTGCACTCCTTTAATCCAAATTTCTCCAATAGAGTTCTTGCATATTTCTGTTGATGCAGGAAGATGTAACCTTTTGTTTGAATGACACCAAGTCCCAAGAAGTGATGTAGTAGTCCCAAGTCAGACATTTCATACTTCCCCATCATTTCAGTTTTGAACTCATCCATTAATACACTAGAACTGCCAGTGTATATGATGTCATCAACATATAAAGAAACAATGAGAATTCCTGATCCAGTAGCTTTGATGTAGAGGGTTGCCTCACTTGGACTTCTGTGAAAACCAGCACTACAGAAGTATGAATCAATCTCCTGGTACCAGGCCCTTGGTGCTTGCTTCAAACCATATAGAGCCTTCTTGAGCTTGTATACCTTATCTTCCTTGTTCTTAATCACAAAACCAGGTGGCTGCTCAACATATACTTCTTCATTTAGGATTCCATTTAGGAATGCAGATTTTACATCAAGCTGAAACAACTTCCATCCTTTTTGTGCAGCAAGACCAATCAGAGTTCTTATAGTGTCAAGCCTTGCCACAGGGGCAAAAGTCTCATTGAAATCAACTCCAGGCTTTTGAGAATATCCCTTAGCCACTAACCTTGCCTTGTTCTTCTGTATAGATCCATCTAGGTTCAGTTTTGTTTTATAGATCCATTTGACACCAACTACTGGTTTATCAAATGGTCTATCAACAAGTTCCCAGGTGCAGTTCTTTTCTATCATACCAATTTCTGCATTCATTGCTTTCTGCCATGATTCATCCTGCACAGCCTCCTCAAAATTCTCAGGTTCAACAATGCACATATTGCATTTTTCATATATTTCAGTCAAGTTCTTGAATTTCAGAGGTGTGTGATCAAATTCCTGAGGACCTGTGTCAGTTTGCATTGGAGGAATCCTGAAGCTGCTTTCACTTGACTCACAGATTTCTGAAGTGGAAATCAAAGGTCCATCATTAACATCACACCTGCCACTTGAGCTCCCTTCATCCCCTTGTTCACACAGTCTTACTTCAGGCAATGGTACACAGAGAGTTTTCTTGGACTGAGAATTCCAATCCCAATAAGTAGCTTCATCGAATATGACATCCCTTGATACAAACACTTTCTCTGAGACAAGGTTATAAAGCCTATAACCTTTCTCACATGTGCCATAGCCCAAGAGAATGCATTTGACACTGGTTTCATCCAATTTCTGTCTTTGTTGACTTGGAATCTGAGCATAACATACAGATCCAAAAACCTTAAGTGTTTGATTCCGGGCTTCCTTCCACTATATGCTTCAAAAGGAGTCTTTTTGTCAAGAGACTTAGTGGGACACCTATTTAAGATGTAGACAGCTGTGTTGACAGCTTCTGCCCAGAAATCCAGTGGAACCCTCTTCTCAACCATCATGCACTTTGCCATTTCGACAATTGTTCTATTTTTCCTCTCTGCCACACCATTCTGCTGTGGTGTGTAGGCTACTGTCAATTGTCTTTCAATCCCCATTTCTGCACAGAACTTATTGAACTCAGTGGATGTATATTCTCCTCCTCTATCACTCCTCAGCTTTTTCAAATTATAACCACTTTGTAACTCAACTGTGGCCTTGAATTTCTTGAAGATACCAAACACCTCAGACTTGTTTCTCAGGAAATAGATCCAGCACATCCTTGTACAATCATCTATAAAGGTAAGGAAGTACTTATTTCCAGCTTTAGTGATGGTTTGCATAGGCCCACACACATCCGAATGAATGAGTTCTAGAGGAAGAGAGGCTCTCCATGATGCTTCCTTTGGAAAGACCTCCCTGCAATGCTTTCCAAATACACATCCAGTGCACACCTCATCTGTCATCTGAAGTTCAGGCAGCCCAATCACCATATCATGTTCTATAAGCTGCTTCAAGCTACTAGAATTCAAATGGCCTAATCTCCTGTGCCATGTTTCAGAGGATTGACATACACTAGTTTTTAGGGCCATATGTATCTCAGGTTGTAGCTTCAAAGGAAAACTTCTGTTTCCCTTCATTGGCACTTTAGCCACAAGATTTGTCATGGTGCAATCATCATATATTGAAGCTGTTCTACCTCCAAACACAAGAAAGTAACCATGCTCCATCATTTGCCCAACACTAAGCAAATTCTCTTTTAACCCTGGAACAAGCATCACTTCCTTGATGTATCTTCTGCCCATTTTGGTTTCAACTACCAAATCTCCTTTCCCTGTGACTTCAATAAGCTGACCAGTACCCATTTCAACCTTAGCAGTCAGTGATCTATCAATGCTAACTAATAGATCCTCCATTCCAGTCATATGGTTGCTACACCCACTGTCTACATACCATGTGTCCTCACATTTCCTCACAGTGGCATTATTGCAGACATAAAACATTGTGGGAGCGTCACTGGTTTGATTTACAAAATTTGCATGCTGATTAACCTTCTTCACACGACAGTCCTTTGCAAAATGTCCCAACCTATGACAATTATGACACCTTGGTTTATCTTTGAACCAACATTCACCAAAATGCAACTTATCACAGTGAATGCAAGGATTTTTAGCTCCATCAGAGATACCTGCAGCTTTTCCAGCTTGATTCACAGGTTTGTGATCCCCTTTCTTCCACTTCGACTTCCAATTTTTCTGTGGTTTGAATCCCTGATTTCCATTATACTTATTTTGTTTTGGAGCACTGTTAAGACTAACAAAAGCCTTCTCAGTGTGAGATTCATCATGTCTATCAATTCTCTGTTCATACCCTTTTAGGATAGCTACAACATCTTGAACATCTACAGTGTCTAGATCCTTAGTATTCTCAATAACAGAGGCAATACTATCATACGACCTAGGTAGACTAATCAGTAGCTTTTGAACAAGTCTCTGATTTCCAATATCCTCACCATAACTTCTCATTTGACTAATCAGATCAAATAATCTAACTAGATATGCAGAGAAAGCTTCATTTTCACCCATTCGAGTATATTCAAAGTCACGGCGTAGGCCTTGGAGTTTCACAGCTCTTACCTGTTTATCTCCCACGAATTCTTGTTTCAGAACATTCCAGGCGTCATTTGCAGTTTCTTGAATGGCGATTCTCGGAAAAATTTGATCGGAGACGGCTCCCTGGATGATTCCCAGTGCCTTGGCATCTCTGACGATATTCTCCTTGAGCTGCTTACTCTCTGTTGCAGTAAGATCTTCCTCTTTCTTCTCTGGTACAGGAAAACCCTTCTCGACAATATCCCAGAGTTCGTGAGATCTGAAAATGGTTTTCATCAGAATCTGCCAGAAATCGAAGTTGTCGCCATTGAATATCGGTGCTCGAAGATCTGCACCACTTGATCCAGCCATATGAGACTCGATTCAAGAAAAAAAAAATAATCTCTGAAGCTTCTTCTCTGATTTTCTTCGACTTCGAAGCTCGACGATCAGTTCGAGTTCGTCCCGGTGATTTCACAGATTTACGCCCAGTTGCAGATGATGCAACCTGGCTCTGAGGCCATGTTTGATTGTGAATTTAACACTGATATTTGGTGAGGAATGAGATACGGAAAATAGAGAAGAGAATGGAAAACTTGCAGAGAACATTCACTCGAATGGAAGCTTTAATGAAAACTTCATTTTCTGTATTGATTCTCACACTGCACACACTGACAGTTACAATTCCACTACATAAAGGAATAATTTCATTCTCTCTCTTACAAAACAGAAAGAACCAATCACAGCACTATATTTCATCTATCCTATGAGATAGTTACACTTGTCACTCAATCTGAAACATCCATTTGGAATGTGATCCAAAAGGCCAAATACACATTTCAGCTAAAATGCTTAATTACCAACAGATTGATCTATTGGCCAAATGCAAACCACTTGTAGGATATAAAAAATTGGTCTACCATTCAATTATGTCTGCATATAACTTCAACTTGATGGTAAAGTAATGCTGCATAATTTAATCAAGTTCTACATCGGATCGTCATGATTTTTTCGTGTACTTTGCTTACCCTGTCAGTAACCTCATACTTCAGCAATACCATAATCATTGTATGATTCTAATGCTCCTGTCAACAAGGGAGAGGAAAATAATTTGTTTCTGTTTTTTCATACCGTGTATATATCACACTGCAGTTCAGAAAATAACTTTTTTCCCCAAAATTATCCAGCTTAATTGAATGTGCCCTGCAGTAACTTGGAGATGTATACTTCTCTTTAGCAGAATATATGACTGATATACTTAAATTAGGCTCCAATATAACTAAAGTGAAAATTAACTTATATTTTGTCTGAACTTGCTGAAGTGATGATTCAAAATTACATGTTGTGAGAGGTAGAAAGTTCAGTGGTTTTTAGAGCATACTGTACATACATATGTAAAACCATTGTGTATATAAGCACACTACACCACAGTGCGTTGGATGAATTTTATAAGGAAAAAAATTGAAGAGCAAAGAATCACAATGACTGTATTAGAGGATTTGTTCGACAAGATTTGAAGGATGCAAAAATAGATCATAAGATTGCAGTATGTTCATCAGATTAATGAGTCTGCAATATTTCTCCAACATATAAGGTTTTGTTAGCTATAATCCAGTAATTTCTCAAGAAAAAACAAGTGCAACTATGCACAGATCAGTGAAAAAACTCAATTTTAATGAATAAAAAGGATCGATACTCCTGATGTAACAAAATTCTACGACAGTTACTTGGTTAGAAAGCTGAGCTCGAGAATAAGCTGCAACTGGTCTCACACTTTCCAGACTGTACAAGCCATGTAGTTAATTTAGGGACAATATTGACTAGTAGTGTACCGCTGACCCACCTCTCTGAAAATGCAGATATTGTTATGAACCAAAAAGAAAGCCATCCGTAGTGAAAAACAAAAAAGGGAGCTTGTACTTTCTGGCTGACTGCTTCATATATTGATGCCAAAAAAAACCAGTTCTTCCGCCCATTTGATTGTTCATGGTACTATAAAAAAAATGCTCTAAATTAGTAAATGCAAACCCCAGAGGCCGAGTTAGCTGGTGGCCGGCGTTCTTCTTTTACCAAATATGACTTTATCCCTTAATTTGTAAAGTCGCTGCGCAATTAAACTAAAGCTTGTGGACTTGTTGGTAACAGTCACATTCCAACTTGACTAATACAAAATTATATTAATAATGTCTCATTCCAACTGACCAAATAGTCAAGCTAATTTGTGACGACGTTTCCAATAGTGATGTATCTACAATTCTACATGCAACATTAATACCTTTACAGAGAAAGAAAAAAAAAAACCTCAAACCTTTGGTTTAAACAACAAGCAACAAAGTGCCAAACAAGAAAACTTCTTAAAGTTGAATGTTGTAAATATCACTCTCTAGGGAATATAATAAGAAGAGTTGGTGAATTTATGGTGGTTTTATCGAAAGAGCTCGAAAAGGTCTCGCCACAAGTGCATGCATAATGTAACACAGGAATATTGGTGATAATTCATAAACAAGTGGACACGGAAAGGAATTTTTGCTTGCAATACTTTTCATTTTATTTTTGATGAATCACAACAAAATAATAGAATTAAGGAATACGTTTGCAATCCCACCGGGGATTTATTCGATTAGATAAAGAACATTAAAGAATTTAGTATGTTGGATTATTGGCTCCTCCCAAACCTAAAAACTTAAAAATATTGAATTTACAACTTGAACAATATACCAAATCAAAGAATCTTGAGCTGTGTAAACAAAGATTAAAATGTGTATTTGATGATCAGTTGGGTTTTGCAGTACATTGACCCTGTGGCGACTTTGCAAGACGAAGCCACTTCTCTTCAGAGAGTAGTTTTGCAAACCTGCAAAGCATAAGTTACAATATTTAGATTTTGGATAAATTAGAAATCAGAGCAGATATATGTGAGCATATAGAATGTGGAAATATATATTGGGAATTGATATATGATCAGTATACCTTATAAGAGCTTCTTCATTAGTCTCATGATTACAAGCTTCGAATTTTCCTGTCTCCAAATTAACCCTAGAAACAGGTTGTTTCAATAGGCCTTCACCAACTTTCACAATATTGTCCAAATTCTTCTCTGTTGCTATATCCACAGAAGATACGTCCCCATGCAGCTTGTCATCCTGCGTATTATTATTTTTTTCATTCAAATTTAATTTGTTAATAAATCTGAACCTTCAACCTTGGTCTCGACTCCAATAATTATTTTATGCATGTTATTAGTCGAATAGATAGGTATACCTGAATTCGAAGGTAATTTTTTTCCGAGTGAAGGGCTTGGAAAACCACAGAAAGGTTAAGATCAACCATATCAGCACTTGCGTGACTGAAAACATTGATGATCGGTGTCGAGCCTCCGCTGGTTAGCCAATTCAATAAGCCCCATTTAGCTGCATTATGTGCATTATATTTCAATTCAGCTTTTGGTGAGCCAGTTCCTAATGATATGACTAGATATCGTCCATAGTCCATAGGTTTGATAGGAAAGAAGTCCGGGCTCCCCTTGATTATTTGCTTTGTCACTTCACCAATAGCAACTAAAGTCTGAAAATTGTCTTGAAGTTATTTTCCTGAACAATATTTATTCTAAAAGAACCTAATATTCGTTATTTGATCCATTTATAATATGTACCGGATTATTTGCAGCGACTCCACCATCGATTAGGTTGAATTCTCTAACATTTCCGTTGTGGTCCTTGGTTTCAAAATAATGAGCTGGAAGATAAGTTGGTGCTGCTGAGGTTGCAATGCATATGTCTGAGACTAAGGCATCAAAAGATGGCTTATGTTTCACCTGATCGATCGCCCAAGTAAAGTGGATATTATAACTCAGCGACAGACATATGTACAGCAAGGCACGTAAGGGTAAAATTAAACCTTGAGAACAAACCAAAGAGGTGAGGAGAAGAAAGTGAACCTCAAAGCTAGAAAAGATTGTTGGCTGGAGATTCTTTATGTCAAATGTAGGAATGACAACATTAGTCAATGTCTGGTGGAGCTTTTTTTCCCCAAGCTTTTGCCTAACCAAGCTATGCAGATACTTCCCATTGTACTTTGGTCCTGTTAGACTTTTGATAATCTTTGTAATATATGGAAACAACCAACAACTGTCAATTATTAAACCTAAGATTAGTAACCAGGAAGAAAGTATTTATATCCAAAAACGTTGCAATATGCAAATTAGTTTTATCAAAGTTATGCAAATTAACATTACGTATTCTGGGGGAAGATTTTAGGGCTCTCAGTAAGGTAGAAGTCCTTTATATCTTTGGCAGCAAATACAGGACGGTTGTTCTCATCTGGAGTTGTTAGCATCGCAGTCACAAGACCACCTGTACTTGTTCCTGAAATCACATCAAAATAGTCGGCAAGTCTTGCATCCTCACCATCCAGCTTCTGCAACATGACCAACAAAAATATAGATTAGTAATTAAATTTATATACGACATTAATTCCTTTTGCAACAGTTGTTAATAAAATATAGAGTACTAGCATTATAAGACAGATGGTTAAGAAGTGAACTGGATAACCATATTATGCATGCAAGGTGAAGATGACCAAATATGTATACTTGTACGTTAAAGTTAATGCATCGGACTCAAAATTGAATGGTAACGTTTGATTGAGAAGTCTTGAATTTTATGTCTTGTGATGCAAGGCTTAATAAACACACAGTGAGGTTATGTGTATATCCTCAAAAACTAGCAATGCATACTGGATGCATGATTTGCACATGAATGTTTTTTGTGAAATGCAACTCGTAAAACATTTATATCTATATATTCCCCGCATGAGATTAACCTAAGATATTCATATTCTACCTGAAGCTCGGATTCTAGGAAAGCAAGGATGGTTCCTGGAATAAGTCCTCTTATTCCACCCCCATCAATGCTTAGAACAGTGATTAGGTTTCCATAAGTTGGGGGCTGAAGGGGAATGCTAGTGGTTCTTTCCATGACACTTGAAAGTTTTGAAATGCTGCTGTGTATATATAAAAGGGAGCTGAAGAGAATGAGTCTGAACTTAGAAAATGCTTTAGAAAAATAGCTAGCTAGATTCTTTGGTGAGTTTTCCTTTCAGAGAAGTATAGGTATTTATAGACTCCCTATTACACTCATTTTTCAAGAGACATCCGAGTCAATGGATTACATTCCATCACAGTCCACAACACCCCCCCCCCCCCCCCCCCAAAAAAAAAAAAAAAAAACAAGATCAAATAAGCAAGAACGTCAATATGTATGCGATGCAAAATTTTGACCCGGTTTGTATATTTCTTGGATATGGTCTGAGTTGAACGCGGCATCTTTTCTAAACAACAAAACGATATATAATTAACTAATTGTTCATATCTAGTCCAGCTGTGCCCTGTGTGCTAGAGAGAAAATGTTCATTGCACCCCTAGCTTGGTAATGGACAAACATATATATTTGAGAATTCAAGACTTGTAGGTAAGACTCCTGGAGAATTGTAGGTAAGAGTGATTAGGTGAAACAACTGAGGTTAGAAAACATAAAGGAAACAGCTTGTTAGGCGAAACCTCTGCCCATGAAATTTGCCTAACATCTAAAGTAACCTCCATCAAGCAAACTAGTACTGCGTTAGATTTTTAATTATTAAATCAGTTTCTTTTGTGCGGCCAACATACTATGAAGGAATCATGATAAGATTGATGCTGCATTCAAAGGTTTAGTAGAATATCATATCATATATAACACGCTACAATTAGTTTGATTCGCAAAAGGCGGCGATGATTAACAGGGGCATAGCAGGTTTACAAGGTCAATTAGGATGAACAACAATGGAAAAGAGTAGTCAAAATCATGCGTGATGATAAGAAAGAGATGTATGGTATATCAAGGAAATGTCCATAACTTGATCATATTCTATGGTTGTATGTGTCTCCTGTACCTTGATTAGGACGGAAATTATTGACCTATAACCTATCTTGCACTATTAAATTGTTAGCATTATGGATCCGGATCATCATTGCATCATCTTCTACAATTATACAGTATTCTGGATACAGGGAAAAGAAAAGCATTTTGCTCCATTTCTCATTGTCCCATACCATATAGTTTTAGCGCAGACTATAAATTTGGAATTTTTTTACTGGTCATTTATTTCCTGGTACCTTCCCTAAGTTAAATTTTTTTAACTGATCAAGGTTTGCAAGCAAATTAAATCAGGGAGGTAATTAGCTGTCAGAGGCCGGCTGAAGCTAATCCCTCCAGCTTAGTTCCCCATCAATTTAGAAATCACTGCATTTCTAATCTTATCTGGATACAACAGAGTTCTGTAATCTTTGTTCTGGTGCGTATATAGGATGGTGGCTTCTTGTAGTTGTATTGGATACTCTTGCATACGTACAAAGATTTCTTTTCTACATTAAGTCTCATTCAGGCTTTTGACCTTTTCATCATTTTTTTCCCATATGAAAACAGCTTCAACTTAATTATTTGTGCCCTAGGGTAACCGGAAGATATAAGAATGATATGCTGAAATGCTAATTCAAGATATGTACATGCATAAGCAGTCCAAATTAGTACACGAGTGTTCAATTTTTTTTTCTAAGAGTCAGCAATCTATGATGAACGAATGAGAAAGAAAAGGATGCACAGATGCAAAAATATCGTAAGAAAGTATGATTAACTGAGTCTGCAAAACTATACTGTTCACTGTTGACTCAGTAACATATGCTTTTCCTCCAGGTGGATGTCACGCTGAGGAAAACATGTGTATCACACCGTACTCAAATGATCAAACTCCGAATTCACAGTCCATGGAAAATGTTACAATTAGTTATTCTGAGATTAAAAAACCTTTGTTTTTTTTTTTTTTGGTTCAAGTGATAAGAAATTTAACTGGCAGCGCTGAGGTTCTTAGTCGCAAGTCGGTGACATATTTCATTGCGTACGTGCACGATACTAATACCCAAAACTTATCGAATAAGAGTTCGAGACAGAAATAAAATATTGGTAGCATTCGTAGAAGAAAATCATAAAGGACTAGTCTTTATTCTTGAACTGCAAGTTATTGTCGTCAAACGTTGGTAGCATTCCAACAAATTTTGTAATGAAGGTGGAAAATTTTAAACATGTAGAAAAAGAAGCCATCGCCAGCATCATTTATTTGATCACTTTTTTTTTTTTTTTTTGTGTCCAAAACATAAGAAAACAAAGTTTTAACCATCCAACATAGGTGCTTATAACATATAGAATCCAAAACCCTTACTTTAGAAAAGGGGCCTATGGCATATATATGGTTATTATTATATTTAGTGATGGATTGCCCGAACGGTTAATGCCTTTCTTCTTCACTTCTTCACTTACTATGTTCCGGATTGATATACTCTTCCCACCCCCCCCCCCCCCCCCCCTCTCTCATCTCCCGTAGTTTATAATTTAGAGTAGTAATATAGCTAGTACTAAAACATAAAAATAAAATCTTGATGACTTACAAATATGGACTGTTTTCTAATTTCTAAGCAGATTTTATTGCATTAGTTTTCAAGCTGGGAAGTGCTTTTAAAATAGCTGCAAGCGCTGTTGGTGAAAATACTTTTGAAACTAATGTTTAGTAAAAATGCAAGTAAATCCTACAAAAAAAAAAAAAAAAAAAAAAAAAAAAAAAAAAAAAAAAAAAAACCCCTTAAAGTGCTTTTAAAAAGAAGCACATAATTGGTGCTTCTTGCAAAAAACACTTCAAGTGCATTTAGAACCAAAAAATATTTTCTCTAAAAGCATTTTCAATCATTTTAAGCACTTACAAACGATCTCGTATTTGCGCTACTTTTATTCAGGTCAAGATACAACACAAGTGTGGAGCCAAAAATAATCAAGAAAAATATGGAGGCGACACATGGATTCTAGGGTGAAAAGGACAAAATTACCCTCGAGGAATACCGAAACTCCTATGCGCGAGCAGTGGCCAATCATCCATCAATCAAGTCAAAAGTACCCAAAATAGGTATTTATTCAAAACCTATTTCATCCATCCTTATCAAATCTCCTCCACAAGATAACCCCCAAATCATTCATTTCTAATTATACTAATTAGCTAATTAATTTATTAATTAGCTATAAATCAAGAATCTCACCCAAAAAGCCATCCAAGGGGCCGGTCCCCATACTCCCAAAGGGGCCGGCCGCACCCCTATCTAAACACCCTCATTTTCCCCAAAACCTAAGTTCTACACTCTTGCAAAATTCTCTAAATTCTCCAAGCATTTTTCCCTCAAAATTCTAACTTTAGCATCGGAGGTTCTTCGCCCTCCAACCCCTTCCAACCTCTTGGCCTTGACCTAATGTGTTATTTGTTTTGTAGGTGCAATTTTGTCCAAGAACAAGGAGGAAGAAATTTGCATTCACAAATTGGTGCTTTCATGGAGAGACTTGATCAAACGCTCGTAGAAGACTCTTGCATTCAAGGTTTTTCATTTTCTTGTTCACTTGTAGAACCACTGCAGTGGCCACTACGGTAGCCACCCACGATGAGGTCCATGGCACCACAACCACGGTCCAAGACATTCCATCCAAGGCCCATGACACCAAGGCCACGGCCTAAGCTATGCCACTCAAATCCGCGCAGACCCAAGCCTAAGGTGAACCTGCCCAAGCCACCCAAGCCTAACGCATTACTAAGCCGAGCCCAAGCCAAGCACCCGTGTGCCCCACACGTCTAGTAGCCTACTCTCGTGGCCTAGCCTACTCCCATAGTTTCCTAAGCAGCCCAAGTCAGCCAAAGGCTAGCTCAACCATCCTGATTTCAAATTTCAAGACCTAAGATCGAACTAGAGGCATTTCACCATATTTCTCTATGAATTTGACATTTCTCAACTCAAATCTCGTGCCTAAAGTCTACCACATTTCAACCACTTAATGGGACGCATTCCATCCAAGCTCTTCCAACCCGAATGGTGAATAACACTTATCTCGACAAGTCATAAAGTTGACGAGCGCCTTCGCACAGCAGATGGCCTTGGTGAATCAGCTCTCCAGTAGCGTCCTGGCAAACAGCCATTCTACCAGTCAAGAATCGAGCGTTCGGGCAGTGTACACTCCCAATTGGGCCCTCGAGATAGTGTGTACTCCCGTCTTAGTGTGCGGAGAAGCGTTCACTCTCGATTAGGCCCACAGATGAGTATATATTCACGGTTGCGTCCACATTCCGATAGTCAACATGAGCAACCTTCCAAGAAAAATGTCCATTGGCAGCTAGGCCCACAAGGAGCATTCTCCACCTCACATCGGAGTAGGCAGCACGAAGAACGGAGATAAGTAGTCACTCAATCCGACTCAAGTTCAACTGGCAACCTGCGAAGAATCTCATTGCCTGCTAGGAACAGACAACATGCGAAGAATCCCCTGATCCACCAAATCCTTCGCAATATTAAGAACAAACCATGGTTCAAGCTGCAAAAGCAATCAAAGCGAGATACTTCAAGTTGGACCACATAAAATACTGCGTATTCCACCGAGGTCCTGGTCACACAATTAACAACTGCTACACTTGGAAGAACTACCTAGAGAAACTCGTGAATGAAAGCAAGATTGACAAATACTTGGACAAGTCTGCTATGCAGCCCAGAAGGAACGCGAATGCTGACAAAGAACAAACCCATAAGACTATTTGAATTAACGGTATCTTCGTCGAATATAAGCACTTGGGGGCAACCAACAATTCAAAGAAGAGAAAAAAATCAGCAAATGCTACTAGTCTCGCAAGTCCAAGCAGTCGATACCCAAATTGGGCCTATAATTGGTTTTACCAAGCAAGATGCCGAAGGCGTTGACTTTCTGAATGACTATGTACTAGTAGTATCCGTCTGACTGGCCTATGCCATAGTCAATATGATAATGGTGGACAATGGAAGCACAATCAACCTACTTTAGCTCTCAGTAATTTAGAAGATAGGCCTGGAAAACACAATCATACGCCAAGTAGAGGTACTCACCGGATTCAATGGACATACCTTGATTGCAATCGGTCATATTACACTTGACATGAAAACACCGCCAGTTGTCTCAAAGCAGACGTTCACGATCGTAAGCGACCTATCTTCCTACAATGGGATTCATGGAAGACCTTGGTTGATCAAGCTAGATGTCGTCACTTCCATCAAGTACCAAAAAATTTGATTCCGCATCTCGAGATGAGGAGTCGAAGAAATTAAGTCTGACCAGACAGCGTCTTGACGATGCACTATGCAAGTACTGAAGGAGTCAAGAAAGAAGATATTTACCCTCGTATAGGCTACTGAGGTCTGAAAGGACAATGAAGCTACCAAATAGCAATTACAACAAGTGGATTAAAAAGATGGTGTCCAAACTAATGTGCAAATAGACGAGACGGGATGGAAACTCGAAAAAGACACCAAATGAAGACGCCTAATACATCATTCTTGATCCCCAACAACCGGAGAAGACTGCTAGAATTGGCTCACGTCTGAGCTCAAAGGAAAAGGAAGAACTCACGGCTTTTCTTAAGGAAAATCGTGACATTTTTGCATGGTCACCTTCCGACATGCCCGACATCGACCTCGAGCAAATCCGAGCGATCCTAAAGATGAAATCTCCCACTACCTTTAAGGAAATCCAAAGCTTGATCAGACCAGCAGGCGCCCTCTATCGCTTTCTTTCGCGATCCACCGATCGATTTAAGTCCTTTTTTAAGGCCATCACAACAGCACAAAGAGACAAATGAGATGAAGAGTGCGAAAAGGCTTTCCAAAACCTGAAGAAGTATCTAACATCACCTCCCTTACTATCTAAGCCGGAAGCATCGAATGACTTATACATCTACACGGCAGTCTCAGAAGTAGTAATGAGCTCTACTCTCATACGAAAAGAGATGGGGGCTTAAGCTCTTCTCGATACGAAAACTAGATACACGAAGATCAAAAAAATTAATTTTGGTGCTAGTTGTTATGGCTTAGAAGCTCAGGCCATACTTTCAAGCTCATACAATCATTATCATGACTCAATATCCTATACGATCAATCCTACATGGACAAGACGCTTCTCAACAAGTTAATACAGTTTAGTTTTTCGACCCTGCATGGCGATAAAGGCCCAAGCCTTGGCATACTTCATAGCAGAATTCACGCCTAGCCTAGGCGACGTAGTAGAGCGGCCCAACGACGCCCCAAAAGTAGCCGAGAACACCTTAGCCACGCCTGCCCCCTCTAACAGGGACTTCTGGCATTTGCATGTCGATGACGCATCCAACTACAAAATCTCGGGAACAAGCGTGGTCCTTGTCACCTCAGACGATTCAATGCTCGAGCAATCGATCACTTTAGGCTTCAAAGCAACCTATAATGAAGCAGAGTACAAGGAGCAGGCCTTCTAATGGCAAAAGACTTGGCGATGAAGAAGCTTACAATTCATTCCAAT
Source organism: Crataegus laevigata (assembly GCA_963580275.1). Lineage (NCBI taxonomy): Eukaryota > Viridiplantae > Streptophyta > Magnoliopsida > Rosales > Rosaceae > Crataegus > Crataegus laevigata. The sequence continues at coordinate 9,416,687 of OY756949.1, forward strand.
TCCCAACTAATCACCAGCCAGACTACTGTGGAGTATACGGTAAAACATCCAAGAATGACACAATACCTAGAGAAAGTACGCAAGTAACTTGAGGCATTTCAGACTTACACTCTCACTCAAGTTATGCGAGCAGACAACGCCCACGTGGGCGCGTTAGCTGGCCTAGGCTCTGCCCTCGACCACCAACTCAAACGCTTTATTCGAGTGAAGTATATAGACAAGCCAAGCATAGAGATGGAGCCGGCAGCCGAGGTGTCACAGGTTAGTACAACTTCCAACTGGAAAAGTTCTATTATAGACTACTTGGTCAACGGCACACTCCCCAAGGAAAAGTTGAAATCTAGAAAGCTTCAAATAAAGGCAGCATACTACTACATGTGGAACGACATTCTCATCCGAAGATCCTTCACCGGACCACATCTCCACTACTTAGTGTCTCCTGATGACTTGAAGGTTCTAAACTCAATCCATAAAGACGTTTGTGGAAATCACTCTGAAAGCCGATCCTTAGTGCAGAAGGCTCTTAACGCAGGCTATTATTGGCCTACCATGCACCAAGATGCTAAGGAGTTAGTATAAAAATACGACCACTGCCAATGCTACAAGCCAGTAGCAGCACTGCCTGTCAGCGAACTACAACCACAGACTACCAGGTAGGACCTATGTTGCCCACTACTGGATGTAGAGGTATGATGATCGTGGGAACCGATTACTTCACCAAATGGGTAGAAACAGAGCCAGTGACGACCACAACTCAAACGGACATAAAACACTTCATATGAAGGAACATCATTTGCCGATTTGGCATCCTTCAGTTCATCATCACTAACAACGGCTCACAATTTATGGGCAAAGATTTGGCATTAAGCAACATATGCCCACGCCAAAATATCCTAAAGGCAATGGGCAGGTCGAAGAATTCAACAAGACGATCCGCAACTACCTCAAGAAATCCTTCTCCGACAATAAGGAAAAATGGCTAGATGAATTCCCTGGATGTCTTTGGGCGTATCGTACCACCAAAAAGACAAGCAACTAATGAGACTCTTTTCTCTTTGGAATTTGGTTCGGAAGCCATCATTCCTCCCAACATTATCGTGCCAAGCATCAGCACTCTATTTCCAAGCATTGAGCAAAGCAGTAAGGAGATGGCCACAAGTTTAGATCTGGTACAGGAGCAACGCGAGCAGACCATCATCCGAATCGCAGCTTACCAGCAGCAGCTCATCTCGAGCTACAATAAAAGGGCCAAGATCTGGCAGTTCCAACCAGAAGATCTAGTTCTAAGAAAATCTTTCATCACTACCCGCCGAGAAGGCTCCAAAAAAATGTATCCTATCTGGGAAGGTCCGTACAAGATCAGTAGAGTAGGCGGCAAGGGTAATTACACCTTCGCTACTATGAACGACAAAGAGATCAAGAAGTAATGGAACGCCTACAACTTGATGAAGTATCGTGTGTTACCTCTAACTATATCAAGACCTGAAGACTCAAGTAGCTCAACAAGAACCACATTGCAAGCCGAGGACTATCCAATTCTTATGCAGTCTTTTATAACTAAGTTATTCGTTCGTTTCACTCGTTTTTCAATGAGGAATTCAGAAATAATTTACAACTTGGCTCAACGACATGTTTACAACAACTGATCACCCTTACACTTCAAAAGAAGACTGCGCCATTCTTAGGAACTCATCGTAGGAATTGCACCCCTTCCCCGAGGGACCAACCATGTTCTCTAGTGTGAAAGGGTAAACCAATCCCCTGACAACCACATGGGTCTGTTCTCCAAAGCAGGGGGATAAACTCTACACTCCAAATATCCAGACGTGGATGAGCCGGGCTGCCTTAGTATAACTAGAAGCATGATGGCTTGCGTCGGGATTCCTAGAATTAGCCACAATGGTCTTTTTCAAGGCTTAGCTAACTGAAGGATTTTGGGTATCTTGGCCTAATCCGTGGGGAGCTGGCCCTAGAAACGGAGGGAGCACATTACATAGTACACCCGATGAATGGCTACCCTGCAACCCTAAAGCTATTACCGAGTGCATTAAGGTAGCATATGGTTTCCAGAAGACTGCCTAAGGCTTGCCTTTCAAGCAGTAAAGCCACACTAGACTTATACAACCGCACATTTTTTATGAAAGGTTAAACAAGCTAGTTTACATATATAAAGCTTTATTGTCATGCCCCGGACTTGGAGTCGGTGGAAAAATAACCCCGCGCCCGGCGCACGAGCTAAAGTAAAAATAAAAATGAAAAACAAACTTCTCTTATAAAAGTAACTCCAAAATCCTTACATGGTGTACAAAAATAATAAATTAAAATCCTTAAATTTCTCCTCAATCACAACCTCAGCTCTTCTAACATATGTCTTGCCAAATAACTCATCTGTAAAATAATATGTGAGGGTGAGCAACAACCACCATCGCCCAGTGAGTAGAATATGTAATATGCCAATCAAGCTTGCCACTTTAATCACACTATAAACTAGGATAATAATATCAAATCATTATACAGATAATGCCATATCACATCATCCCTTTACTTGTCTATTATATCCTTCATAAATTGTAACTCACCACGTGACCCCTAATGGCCATCTCCCTAATGTCCCCGTGTACAGTTTACATTTATCCCTCGGATTAATGCAACACCAAAGTTCTCATGCCCCATGAACAATCTCAAGCAATTCACTGATCAAATATATAATAATAATTCTGAAAGTACTTTAAAAAATCCAACATGCTCGACTTGAAATAGAGAGATATTTAGAAATAGCTCGAAACCCACGATATCTCATGGTTTTCATTTATTAAAAAATAAGAATATTTTAAAACACATTTCATAAACCACTCACCTCGATAATCCAAGCTTTGGCAAGACAACCCAACTAACATCTCCACATACAAGCTCACTAACCCTATTCTCTTTTTAACTCTCTCATTATATATATAGTACGTGAGCTCCGAAGCATGCACTGCAATGCTAGCTCCTTTCCAAAACCATTAGAGCAAAGATCCTTATTTATAGTAATAATATGAAGGCTAAAAGAGTCCTCTAATTGGTTCAAATAGGTGGTCCATGATAGCTTTGGCTTCAATTGGATAACCGAAGTCCTTGTATTAACAGCTCATGCTAAAATTTCATGAGTCATACAACCTGTCCATTGTATGTAATTAAAATACCACCACCATCTTTAATCTCATGTATCTACAAAGCTATAATAAGCTTACTCATATATATACAAAGCTATATGAAAACATTGTCCTCCAGCTCAAGTTTGTAGACTTCTCCGTGTACCAATACGGCTAACTACAAACACTAAACTAAATGCTCAGCAAACAAAAGCTAGAAAAATAAGTTATATATTTATATGTAATAAAATAGATATATAAACATGTAGTTCAACCGATAAAAGTATATACATATATATATATATACGTTACCTTCAAATAATCGTATAAATATATTTTCTAAAAGTACGAGTTCTTACATTTATCCACTATTGACATGCTACGTAGTCGATAAGCTTCACGTTTGCCAAGCGCTGAACAAACTACACCCAGTCCTAAAGTGTTGCAGTACTTGCTAAGCAACCTACTGATTCAGAGGAAGCCAAGGTTAAGAACCTAGTGGTCATGCGGACCTATCTGCTTCTGTAAGTAAGGCGTTCAAATGCCAACCCTGTGGCTAACAACCTTGCAAAGTTCTACACCAACACCTACAGTTACGTAGGCTACGCAAGCTTATCTGCTTATAAAAAAGTAGCACGTCTGCCACTAGCCTACAAAGTCTAAAGGTTAGGGCATGAACAAAAGAAGCGAAGATGGAGAAAAGTGAAGGAAACAAGTTTATTAAATTTTCTAACAAAATTGATAAACAATTAGTAAAGACTGAATGAGTTCAAGCAAAGCAAAAGCAACAAGGAAAACAAAGAAAATCCTAAAGGCTACCTAGAAGACTACTCTTTAGCAGCTTGGACATCCCACAGCCACTCGGTCGCCACACCTTCAGCAGCCACAATACTCTCAGTAGTAACACCATTCGGTGTTTCACCACCGACTGCCCTAGCCTGGGCACCAACTTCTCCAACTACTTCACCAATAAAAAACTTAAAAATGAAGGGGGCAAGTCTTCCAGAGAAATAAAGAAGGTCTCAAAGTCTATACTAGAAAACTCAAAGTCAGACGGCCGCCCAAAGAGACAGTCTACATAACCTAGCTTATAGAAGTCAGCTTGACTTTACGTAAGCGAAGCCTTAAACCCAACATTCTCACCCTTCAACGGCTCATTCTCCTTAAGCAGACAAGTATGAACTCACTGCAGCTCCTCTACTTCTTTCTTTAGACTATTTTTGATCTTCAAAGCACCTTGGAGCTCCAGCACTTGAGGCTCAAGCCTATCAACGATCTTCTTGAAGTGGATCATTTAGTTGTAAGCAGCGATCAATTCTTTATCCTTTGCATAAGAAGTAAAATGAAATTCAGATATGTCACGCTTAAGATCTTGAATCTGATGTATGTAACACCCGATCTCATTCTCTGTTCTTTCATACTTTACTTGGATCGCGTCAAGCCTAGTCTTCAAATCCACGATCTTTTCGCGAGCGGTCTCAAGCTGTAGAGAAGTAGGCACAGAGATGTTAGACCTCTTTAAAGCAGCAAGCTCAAATTCTAACTTCTTGAATTTTTTGGCCGATGAGTAAGTTTCGACTGCCACAGTTCTTGCCACCTCTTTGGCAGCCTTGGTATCCTCTTGATCAAGGAACATGGACTCGGCTACCAAAAGCGTCGTTTTCTGCATCATGGCTAGCAAAGAAGTCCTTTTATACTTGGTCATATGCTTCACAAATGAACTCGGTTAAACAACTCTTCTAACACCATCGACATCCATGTCTTCAAGCAGATCTGATTTCAAAAACGCACATTTCTTAGCAACTTCCCTAGAAGCAGGCTTTGTAGATTTCTCACAGTTGGCCATGCGAGCAGTCTCATCCTTCCCAACAGGCGAATCAGTTTCAACAGTAGGAGGAGTGGGCCTTGACTCTACTTTAGTAGCAGAGTCCACCTTATCGCTCTTCATAATAGCAAGCCTCTCCACAAGTGAACCGGACTTAGTTCCCAACGGACTTCGGCACTAAGGGCATGATATGACCTCCATGCTGAGTAATCCTATTAGCAATCATACTAGCCATTCTCGACATGGCAGGCGTCACATGTTCATATTTAGCAGCCTCGTTTTTCTTTCCATTAGAAGAAGTCATGTCAATCATAGGTCTCTCGGCAGTGAGCAGACCCTCACGAGTAGTAGATGAAGTCTTTATTTTTTTTTTCTCAACTGATATATCTTGAGCAGGCGGGGAAGATCTCTTTTTTCTACCTTCATTCATAGTACGCTTCATGACAGCGAACAAATGAACCAATGTATCTACCTTGATCTTTTTTACCTCCTTTCTTGGGAGCAGCCCACCTTTTTCCTAGCAAAGATGACTAAGCAGCCAACGTCATTTACAGTACTCAGTAGGGAAGCTCAACCCATACTACTTTTCCCTCATTTTTTTTCTCTCAGATCAACAGGCAGGAGGACTGCATGTCCAGCATTCCAACAGCCTATGAAGCCAGCGGCCTTCTCATTTCTCCCAATTGCTAGCTTGGCCCGCGTCAGGTCTAACAGCGCAAAGAACATGAGCCATGCAGCTCGCTTTACACTGCGCCCTAGCACCTCAATCCACGACCCCAGCCGCACAAACTGCCCTTGACTCTAGCCAAGCCGAGCAGCCCAAGAAGTGGTCCCTGCCACAATATCTACTCGGCCCATGCCGAGCCGACTTCTAGCCCCTGCCAGCCGATGTGCCGCACCACCTCGACGATTACCTCGCGACAGCACTATCCAAGAAAAAAATAAGGAAAATTAAATTTTTCTTACCTCAGTGCAGCGCAGAGAAGACGAAGCAAGCAATAAAAGACGATCCTTTGCATGGGTAAGATGTATAAGATTGCTAAAGGAGATGGAACGAATATCTTATAAGCTTTCTCTCTCTTGTAGGAAAAATAAATCGCTCTTTAAAGTTGATTTAATAATCCACTTAAGGTGGACTTAAAGAGGTTTCGAGAAAAATTTATTTCCTTTTTCTTGAAGGATCTAATTTCCAATTAAAGAGGGAATCTACATCAAAAATAGGAAACAATGTTATGTTTACTAAAGCAAGAAAATCTCTACACCTGTTGTCCTTTCCTGCGAGCAGTCTAAGAGGTGTGGGGGCATTTGTGGAGCCAAAAATAATCAAGAAAAATATGGAGGTGACACATGGATTCTAGGGTTAAAAGGACAAAATTACCCTCGAGGAATGCCAAAACTTCTACGCGCGAGCAGTGGACAATCATCTCTCAATCAAGTCAAAAATGTCCAAAATAGGTATTTATTCAAAACTTATTTCATCCATCCTTATCAAATCTTCTCCACAAGGTAACCCCCAAATTGTTCCTTTCTAATTACATTAATTAGCTAGTTAATTGATTTATTATCTAATTAATTTATTAATTAGCTACAAATCATGAATCACACAAAAAAAGCCATCCAAGTAGCCGGTCCCCATTCTCCCAAAGGGGCCGGCCACACCCCTATAGAAACACCCTAATTTTCTCCAAAACCTAAGTTTTACAGTCTTACAAAATTCTCTAAATTCTCCAAACACTTTTCCCTCAAACTTCTAACTTCTGCATCAGACGTTCTTCGACCAAAGCCGCCCCTCACCCCCTCCCCCCTTCCAATTCATCGTGGGTGCGTGAGGCTTTTGGCCTTGACCTGAGGTGTTATTTGTTTTGTAGGTGAAAATTTGTCCAAGAACAAAGAGGAAGAAATTTCCATCCACAACAAGTACTCAAAATTTTATGTCATGCTTAATTTGCCGGCCGCCCTGGTATCGTCGATGATGAGGCCTGATCATGAAGGCTTAGTTGAATGCCGACCTGCACATGGTTTAAAGAGATTTTTTTAATAAGAGAAGCTTTATTATGTAAGCAGAAGTTTAATTAACAAGATAGAACAATTTCACACACCTAACACCTTATAAGAACCTGTTCATTAGTCTCATTTTTGCAAGACTTTCCAAATTCTCCTTGGTGGAAACATCACCTAGTATCTACCAAGATTATGTTTTGTATCCTTATTTCAGCCATTCCATTTAATAACTAGGCTGAATAACATATTAACAATGAATATATACACACATATATGACTGATTCAGCAATCGATACCTGAACTCCAAGGTAGGTAATTTTTATTCAGATGCCAGGGGTTGGAAAACTGCACACGTATGAAGATCGAACAATATCTGCACTTGCTTGAGTTATTACATCTACTAATGGAGTAGAAAGAGAACGGTAATGTAATTACCCAAATACTCCCCATAGGGCCGGCCTCAGGGTGTGCGAGGTGTGTGACCGCACAGGGCTTCTGGCTCCAAATTTTAATCATCCTTTGTGAAAGTGTACATATTACTAAAACTTGGAAATGTCAAAAAAAGTTGTGCTCAGCAAAGTTACAAATCGTTGTTTTTCACTCCCATCTCTCATGGGTTCGAATCCCTGCACGCCTTCTTTGTTATTTTTGCTTTTGTTTTCCTCTTGTGGTAATAACTAATAAGGGTCTTTTATGTCATACTGCGCATGTGTGGGGGTTCAAATTATTTTGGGGCCTTTTAGAAGATAATAATGAGGTAGATTTTTTTGTTCTTCTTTTTAAATAGGCTTTTTAGCTAAAATAGTCTCCGAGATTTGCATAACACATCACTTTGGTCTCTGAAATTAAAAATCAATACAAATGGTCCCTGAGATTGTCCAATGTGGAGCAAAAAATAATCACATGGCAACACATGGGTTTTTGGGTTTAAAGGACAAATTTACCCTCGAGATACACCAGATTTCCTACACGCAAGCAGTGGACAATCACCCTTCAATCAAGTCAAAAGTGCCAAAAATAGGTAACAAATTCAAAATTATTTCATCCATCATCATCCTATATTCTCCACAAAGTAATTATTTCATAACCTCCAAAACATTTTTTTAAAATTATGTTAACTGGCTAACAAATGGATTTATTACCTAATTAATCCATTAATTGCCAATTAAATCACCAATTACACTAAAAAATACACAAGAGGCCGACCACCCTCTCTCCCAAGGGGACCGGCCATGCCCTATATATTCAACCTCATTTTCTCTAAAAAGCTAAGTTCCACACTCTTCCAAACACTTTTCTCTCTAAATTCTAACTTTGGCGTCAGAGTTTCTTCGGCCAAAGCTCCCCAATTCATCGTGGGTGTGTGAGGCTCTTGGCCTTAACCTAAGGTGTTAATTGTTTTCTAGGTGCAATTTTGTCCAAGAAGAAGAAGGCAGAAATTTGCATCTACAAATTGGTGCTTTCATTGAAAGAAGAGTCACACACTCGTAAAAGACTCTCGCATAAAAGGTTTTTCTCTATTTTCTAGTCCATCTAAATATTTTTCATACGTTCTTATTATTGGAATTTTTTTTATTTGCAAAGATTCTTTTATAAAACGTAAAAGAGAAATATAATGGCTAGAAATTTAGAAAATTCCACAAGTGAAAATTCCAAGATTCAAGAAATGGGACCGCATCAATCCACGAGGCTAAATGTGGTCATAGGTGGACCGACACCACCACTACGAGGCTCCACCACCATGGCAACCACCCGCGGCGAGGTCCATGGCACCACTACCACGGCCCAAGTGTTGGAAATGTGCCCTAAAACCAATCATATGATGATACTTTACGGACATTTCACATGTTAAACTAATCTGGTTTAATATAAAGGGCAAAGATTATTGTTTTAAGCTGTCTCGTATAAATGTTATATGCTTGAACAATAAGTCCAAGGAATATACAATTGGGAGAATGTGATCTAAAGAAGTTAGATTCATGAGACCATTCTCTTTCGTATATATATCCTAAACGTTCCTGATCATAGGATTGCCAATTGGGCATTGACAGTCCGTTAAAGATTAGTATGTGCTATGTCTTCTCTTAGGAAGATTGATTGGTCTCGAGTCATTGGTGTGACTGACACCAAGACAAGCATGTAGGTGCTCAATAGAGAATGAGTCCACTGAACACGATCAACGAGGAGTTCTCATACTCATGTCACATGAGAACTCGTGGTTGGGATAATGCAAAGTAGTCCTTTGACCTGAGGCATCATAGTTGTCTTGTGGTTAGGTCCTTGATCTTTGACTATGTCAATATCACTCCATCAGAGGGTGTCCACGGCATAGTTGGGGTTAAGCCACTTAGCCATGAAGGCAAGTGAATGCGCAACAAGGAATCTCTAACCTTCAAACTGTTTGAGGGAGAATACTTTATGATATGATTAAGAATCTCTGGCCAGAGTATGAATGTGATTTGGAAAGTCGTTTCAAATCACATTCAAGGTAATCATATAAGTAAATGAATCACATTGGATAGTAGACATGAATAAACTATCAAACCAAACAATGTGGTCAAGAGTGTTGTATTAGAGAAAGACCGTATTGCATTGTAATCCTAAACTGAATAGGTTCTCCACCTCTTCTGATTAGCTTGGGTAGCCATGATATACTGCTAGGTGTCACTCATGGTTTGTGGAAGCTCTAATAGTGAGTAATCACTAAAGGGAGAATTGAAAGTAAGTTTCAGTTCACAATCAATTTGAAAGAGTTCTAATCGCCCACTGCCTTGCTAAAAGGAACCTAATGGATCATACACCGAGTAAGGTAGAGATTGAAGAAACAACGGAGATGAGTAAGGATAATTAAATGGTTTAATTATTTATGGCTAGGATTAATTAATATGTTAATTAATCAAACGAATAAGTTCGTTATAAACCTCGGGTTAGTTTTGGGCCTCAAGGCCCAATGGGCTTCGAACGTCAAGCCCATTGACTTAAGTTGTATGACAACTTAATGAATAAAGATTCAAGAGGGCCCAAACAGCCCAAAGACTCTAAGAGGCCGGCCACATAGAGAATGGAGTGGGTTTTGGACTTATTACAAGTTTGCCACTCCAATGAAGGTAGGTATAAATATGACTTTATAGCCTTTTCTTCATTAGGGTTTCTTTCGGAGAAAATTGGAGAGAACATGTCTCTCCATTTCTCTCTAGGAGGCCAGCCCCCTTGGAGGGGATTAACTAGCAATCCTTCCTCCTCTAAGGTCACTCATCTCTTCTAAATGCTCTCCTTGGTGTCGAGACTTAGAGGTTCCCTTTCTTGGGAACTTGGAGAATCCATTCTACCATCCTCCTCCAAGAAATCCATGGAGCTAAGAAGCAAGGAATGAAGGCCTTCTCCTTGGGTGATTAGCCTTTGCTTATGCAAAGAGGAATCAACAAAGGTATAAGATTTCTCAACTCACTTTGTTTTTTAGTTGAGTCTTGGTTCACCTATCTACTAGGCTTTGAATTTCATGGGTTAAGTTTTATTTTTCATGGCATATAAACATGATTCCGCCTTTAATTGTTAATTGCATGTTGTTGATGTTGCTCAAATGAACTTGTTTTTCACAAATTTTCCTTCAAGTGGTATCAAGAGCCTAAGTCTAGTAGTTGGTGAATCCTTTTGGGTTTTGTAGTTCATAGTTTGTGATTTGAATTTCTAATTGTTACAAGCTTTATTCTTGCTTCTTTGAATGTAAATTTTGTTAGAAAATTTGCCATCTCAAATGTTGTAGATGTAGTTCATATGAGCATGAATTTTGAAGCTAAAATTTGGTGCCATGTTTTTGGGGAAATTCGGCCAAATCCAAAGGGTTGAATTTTGGGTTCATGTTTGTCTTGTTAAAAGTGTTTTAAAGTGACATTAGGAACCCCTAAGTACCCTAGTATGGTAATATGTTATTTCCCTTAAGTTTGAGAGTTTTTGTGGTGTCTTTGGGTGAAAAATGTTCATGGAGCTCTTATGGGTTTTCATGGATGTTCTTCATTGTTTTTTATATGTTCTTGGCAAGAACAAAAAGGTTGGGAATTTTGATTCAAAGGTTTTGGTTGTTTGCAAAAAGTCTTGTTTTGGTGATGGATGATATGTTTTTAATCATCACTAGGTGTGGATGCCCATACCTATTTTCTTACATCACTTTTACTTTCCCTTGTTTCAAGGAACCATGTTTTATGGAAATCATTTTTTTTTCAAACCTACCCATCACCTTTCAAACCAACCCATCACCTTTCACTTTTGTTGAAAAATTCAAAAGTTTTGACACCTCTCTTCAATGGCCGGCCACCCTATTAAAATAGGGTACTTTTGGGGCTTTTATGCAATTACATAAAGTTTTGATACTTTTTTGTATTTGTACTTTGACCCGAAAGTTTACGTTTTTACGTAAAGGCCCAAAATCACTAAAGGACAAAATGTTTTGCTCCTTTAATGAAGTTTTTGCATTTGTTGAAATTTTTGGGTTCTAGTTGTAATTACATGAAGTAGTGGACTTTTGTGTTCTTACAAAGTGACCCCAAAAGTTTATGTTTTGCAATATAGCCCAATGGTTGAGGTTATTGCTTTTTGGCCCAAATTAGATGAGAACAAAATAGTTTTGTCTCTTTAAATGATAATTGGATTTTCATTTCATTTAGCTCTATTTAAATCAATTCTATGGATACAAAAACCAAATGAAAATGTTGCATTCGAGTTTAATTAGTTAAAGCGTTAATTAATTAAAGAAAGGGTGATTATGAACCTAAGCCTACAATAATTGAGCTATGTGAAAGGCCGTCTCTCAAATTTGTTTGAACCATGGGAATGTGTAGATTAAATTTTGGTTGTAATTTGATATGATCAATTGTTGTAAAAGAGCATAAGCTCTTCTTTACTTTGAAGTACTCATTTCTTGCTTTATTCGATATGCATGAAATTGGAGTAGTTGGGTCCAACGCCCAATAAGAAAACACGCCTTAATGTGATTAAACGCGTAACTAAAATCAATCACCATCCCGAGTCCAAGATCCAACACTAGGCTCGTGTTAGATCGAATCAAAGGTTCATAGTCATCCTAAGGCCCTAAGGCAACTATATAGTCCATCAAATGAATGCAAATCTAATGTTAGTAGTACCCAAGGATTTAAATATCGGTAATATCGGAAATATCGGTAGTCCGAAAACACGGAAATATCGACGGAAATATCGATAAAATATCGATATCGATAAAAATTACATGGAAACCACGGAAATTGTAAGAAAAACTTGGAAATTTTTATTGAAACTTTGTAGGATGTTTATTTAGTCAATTATCTATTAGTTTATCACAAAAAATTGGAAGGAAATGCATTGCATGATGGATTTAACTGATTTAAGTTGATTATATAGCGAGCTGGCAAACATTGTGAGTGTAGAAAATATGTAGTAATTAATGAAAGAAGTTTAAACACACCATAATCATTTATATATAATGAATTAGTACAATATTTTACACTCATTTAAGCAAGAGATTAAGCAATGTGAGCTGTTGCTCCGAAGGTTTGGGCAATTTTCAAAGCTTTGTAACTTCTTTGTTTCTTAACCAAATTAAGTGATTCAAAAGCTAAAATGTAGTTAGGAATGTGGAGAATAGGTTCATACCAAGTGAGGACCGAGTGGTGGCTGGTGTTGACCGGAAAATGACCTGAAAGATGGCCAAACGACCACGGTTTATGAGTTCGGCCGGAATTCTACCCTAACTTTGAACGTCGATAACTTCTTCATTTCTTAACCAAATTGAGTGATTCAAAAGCTAACATGTAGTTAGGAATGTGGATAAGAGGTTAATATCAAGTGAGGACCAAGTGGTTGCCGGTGTTGACCAGAAAATGACCTGAAAGATGGCCAAACGACCACGGTTTATGAGTTCGGCCAGAATTCTACCCTAACTTTGAACGTCCATAACTTCTTCGTTACTCAACCAAATTAAGTGATCCAAACATGAAAATTGTAGTACTCGACGAGATGAAGAGATTGATACCCTGCACGCCGGCCAACTCGCCGTGATTTGGCCGGAAAACACCTCGAAAGGGGCAGTGCTGCCCAAACCGCCGGAAGTCTACCCTAACTTTGAACGTCCATAACTTCTTCGTTACGCAACCAAATTAAGTGATCCAAACATGAAAGTTGTAGTACTCGACGAGATGAAGAGATTGATACCCTGCATGCCGGCCAACTCGCCGTGATTTGGCCGGAAAACACCTCGAAAGGGGCGGTGCTGCCCAAACGGCCGGAATTCTACCCTAACTTTGAACGTCCATAACTTCTTCGTTACTCAACCAAATTAAGTGATCCAAACATTAAAGTTGTATTACTCGACGAGATGAAGAGATTGATACCTTGCACGCCGGCCAACTCGCCGTGGTTTGGCCGGAAAACGCTTCGAAAGGGGCGGTGCTCGTCGGAAAACTGGGTTTGCTTGTAGGAGTTTGTCCCACATCGGTTGTGGGATAGAAAATTGGATGCTAAGAGGCCTATAAATACACCTTCCAATACTGAATGTTGCAAGTCTCTCTCGGCCTTTTGGCTGAGATGAGGTATAGTATATTTTTTTATTAATTTATATTTCGATATTATATGAAATATCCCGATATTATAAGAAATATTGCGATATTATGGATAATATCGATAATATCGCGATATTATAACGAAAACTTAAGGGATAACAAAAAAATATCGCTTGGTGATAAAAACGAAATTATCGGCGATATTTCGCCGATAATATCGATATTTAAATCCATGGTAGTACCATATAGTCTTGCTTTAAAAACCGTTTTACAAGCATAGTGGGAGTATTATATACTACTAAATCAATCACATGGACCAATAGTTGTAATGGGACCAAAATGTTTTAATGTGATTAAAAGCATGCTAATATGTGATGAGACCTAAAACCCTCAACCAAATCAATATTAAGTTGACAAGCGTGGGAGTGCTTTGAACACTCTTTCGTGGCCTTCCACCGTGGTAGTCTCCAATCGTTTGTGACTCATACACCGACTTCACCCTATCATGGGGGAGTACAAAGTATGTGCTTACACTCAGGAGGAGTTCTATATGCATACATGATGTTGTGAAGGTAGGCAACGAGAATGATCAACATCATATCATTGTGAGGTTGTTCTTGAACCCTTACCCGAACTTGCATGGTGGGAATAACTTAACTAAGTGCAATGGTGCCAACATCATATCATTGTGAGGCATCATTCTCTAGAGGCCAAATAAGATGGGTTCTTACATTAGATGTAAATGAGTAAGCGTACTCTCTCATTATTATTTTTGCTAGCCAACATCATATCATTGGGAGGTGGGCTTGGTAATAGTGAGTCTCTCATACCCTATTAAGAGTTTCCTCCAAAACTCTCGAATTCCAATGAGGGATATGGAATTTGCTAAAAAAAGTGGGTGGTGCTATTTGATTTAAAGACCCGGATCAAATAGCTTAAAATCAATCAATTTATATTCGTTATGTATTTGTTTACCTATATATTTGCAAACGCTATCCAAAACTTGACAAAGAAAAGCCGAACGCTTTAGTTTTCGGACTTGGTACCACAATCCCATAGATTGTCTTAAATGGATTGTAAAAGTATCTAAGTAGTCTCATCCTCACAATCTTCCTATTGATAATGTATCAATGGAAGAACATGTTAGATAAGTCTATCATAAAGAGGATAACGCAAACACTAGTGCTTGTCTCTTTGTTACACGAACAAGGAACTTGAGAAGAAAGCACAAGGGCATGGACACTTTATGTGCCATGATTCTTCACTTACAAATTGTTGTATAAAGAAATTAGAGTTGCCTTGAACAACTCTTGAAAGTTTGTAATTATGTTTAGAACATAATGGTTGGTTGACAAAAATAGTCCATCAACATGGACTTATGATGATTTTGAATCATTGAGTGTAGAATTGTTAAACCAATTCTAGAGACGGAAACTAGGCAAGGACTTCACATTTGAGTCCCTATCCAAATGGTTCACTAAGTTTATTGTAAACTATATAGTGAACAATAACCGCACGCTCTCCAAATCATTTGATGTGTATATCACAATTGAAATAAGTTTCAAGAGGGATAGTGGGAGTATAGGGACCATGACTATTGTAGTCAATGGAGAAGTCAAATGAAGAAGGCGAAATAACTCCAAGGGAACAAACTTTTTTTATGAAAGGATGGACATTGGAAGGGTTATTTGCAAGAAATGTCTTGCAAGTGTCAAGAACACACCTTTCGAAGGTGTTGTAAATTGTTCTTGAATAATTCAAAACATTTGGTTCTTCTACTTGAATGCTTGATTCTGTATTAGTAACTATGTTTTACAATCGTTGTAAAAGTGTGGCTAATAAGAAGTAGAAGATAAATGAGATAAGAGAAAGTACTTCACATTCGAAATGTGAATAAGATATAGATCTCTGCGAAAGCAAAAGGTGCTTGCTTCCTCATATGAACTACCAAAGAAATTGGAAAAACAAAGATTGTCTTCACATCCCAATTTGAATAAGGAACTTAATTCCATCACTATAAGAGATGGATGAATGCTTTGTTTGACAAAACATTGTTCTTTATTAATGAATGGTTGGATTATTGTAATCTAATTGATTGTCTCTCTAGTAGAAATAATGTGGTAGTGTTAACTGTTTTAGAATATGACGATGCTTAAAACCCAAAAGGTTACAAGGTAGTGACTAATCCCACTGAGTTGTGACACCTCTAAAACATAAATTACGAGTTGGTCATAGATGGACACTTTGGATCGTTAGATCCGGATCCAATGCCTTATTGTTAAAATTGTATAGAGGCGAAATGTTCGAATCTTTATTCTTTTGGAAAGAAGAAAGAATCACAAAGATGTTGAGGTTAAAACACTTAGATGTTAGTGGCACTTGTCCACAACATAATACTACTCATGTTGTAAGACATTCACCGAATATCGCTCTCGGTTGGACCATCGTTTATTTTGAATAAACACGAGTCCGAATACTTTGCAAAAGGTTTCAAAGAATTCAAGAATGTAAGTTGATGAGTAAGATATCTAAAGTATTTACCTTCTTAGATTTGATCCAAGGAAAAAGGACACTTTAGAAGAGTTTCCTTGAAAGATATCAAGGAAAGTAGCATCATAAGATAATGGACTTCTCCATTGGGAGAAGAATGAACAAGAATAAGATTTAGTTCGTTGGATATTATCAAATAACCCATATATAGGATATATATATATATATATATATATACTTCTAAGACAATATGATTGTCAATTAGAATATCTTCCAAAATTTTCATGACTCCATAGGATGTAGTTGGAAAGAAAGACAAATCTTAATTGTGTTAAGATTTGGGTTTTGTGCTAATAAGCAATATTTGTTTGAGAATAATTTTGTGGGATATCCTTAAATTAACATTCGGATATCATATCTATGGACCAACTAACAAAGGTTGTTTGTTGGGTCGTTCATTATAATCCTACAATAGGATTTGCCTAAGATAGAGCAAATGAACGAGAGATAGAACTCAAAGAATGGGTTCTTTGAGAGACAAGATGATAATCAACAAATATAACAACCTAGTTCCTACACCACTAGCTCCAAGGTAGTCAAGAAGGATCTATAAACCGTCTCAGTTGAATGGTTTGAACTTTATGACTATGTCATAGAGTTATATCTCTTAATTCGAAAGAATTAAGAATGGATATCCTTATGACTACATTGAGTGTATGTACAACATATACTCAAGAAAATGGTATAAAACCATTTGATTCGAAATAATGAAACCTTCAAAGCTAATTGGTTGCTTAAGGTGACTACAATCAACGAGATTGGTTGACTTGGAAGAAACCATCTTTGATATAGTCTTGGTTTCTATTAATTCGAAGATTGCTTGCTACAACTAAAGGGTGATTCAATGTTTGGACATAATGTGGGTTTCCGAAACCATTATCAAGATAGTCATGATAATATATGTCTAAAACTAGGAATTACAAGACGTGTAAGTTGTAGAGATCCATCCATCATGAATCTCAGCAAGCTAGTGGGAGCTATAAGCATCTTATGAGAAAAGGATCAAATCGATTGATTTCTCATAAAGATGTAAATGAATCTTTTGTTTACTAGGTTTACAAAAGATTAGTGGGAGTTACTCATATTCCTAAATTTGAACATATATACATGATATATATTAATTTTGGAAATGAAAGGAATTCTTCTTCGTTAAAGTTATGACTTTAAACATTCTATAATGATAGAATGTATATGGGAGACATAGTCTATATACATGGGATGGAAATCTATAATGATAGATTTCAGGATATAATTGGATTATATCAATCCCTAGTGATAGACAAAAGATGCTAGGAAGTTTCTCATGTGATGATAAACTTCAATAAAAGGGACAATCCTAGTGAAACTATGAAGTTACTCTTCACAAAGGGAACGTACCCTTTTGACTCCCAAAGAAATAATGCGTAAAAGGAATCCTTTATGCATATGCGAAAAGAGACGGAGCCAGCAGTCGCGGTGTCATAGATTAGTATAACTCCCAACTGGCAAAGTTTTATTTTAGACTACCTGGTCAATGGCACACTCCCCACGGAAAGGTTTGAGTCTAGAAAGTTTTAAATAAAGGCAGCCCGCTACTACATATGGAACGGCATCCAAAGATCCTATACCTGACCACATTTCCGCTGCCTAGTGCCTTCTAATGACTTGAAGGTTATAAGCTCAATCCACGAAGGCATTTGTGGAAATCACTCCGGAGGCTGATCCTTAGCACAAAAGGCTCTTAACGTATGGTACTATTAACCTACCATGCAACAAGATGCTAAGGAGTTAGTACAAAAGTGTGATCGCTCCCAACACTATAAGTCAGTACAGTACTACCTGCCAGCGAACTACACCCGCAGACGAGTCCTTGGCTACTGGGGGCAAAAGCATGATGTTCATGGCAACTGATTACTTCACCAAATGGGTAAAAACAGAGCCCATGATGACCACGACTTAGACGAACATAGAACGTTTCATATGGAAGAACATCATTTGCCAATCTGGCATCCCTCAGTCCATCGTCACAGACAACGGCCCGCAATTTGTAGGCAAAGATTTGGCAAAGTTCTTCCAAAAGTATGGCATCAAGTAGTACATGTCCACGCTGAGATATCCTCAAGGGTCCAGATGAACTCCCCATATGTCTTTGGGCGTATCGCACCACCAAAAGATGAGCAACATGAGAGATTCTTTTCTCTTTGGCATTTAGTTTGGAAGCCATCATTCCTCCCAACATTATCGTGCCAAGCATCAGCACTTTACTACCAAGCATGGAATAGAACAGTAAGGAGCTGACCATAACCTTAGATCTGGCATAGGAGAGGCGCGAGCAGACTATCACCCACATCGCAGCCTACCAACAACAGCTCATTTCCAGCTACAACAAAAGGGCCAAGATCCAGCAGTTTCAACTCGGAAATCTAGTCCTAAGAAAAGCCTTCATCAACGCCCGCAGATAAGGTTCCAAAATGATGAATCCCATCTAAGAAGGTCCATACAAGATCAGCAAAGTAAGCAGCAAGGGTAATTACTCCCTCACCACCATGAATGACAAAAAGATCGAGAAACAATGCAGTACCTACAACCTGAGGAAGTACCATTTGTGACCTCTCATTATATCAAGACCCGAAGACTCAAGCAGCTCAATGGGCACCACTTCGCAAGCCAAGGACTATCCAGTTGTTTTGCAGTCCTCCACAGCTAAGTTATTCGTTCTTTTCACTCATTTTTCAATGAGGAATTAAGAAGTAATTTGCAACTTGGCTCGACTACATGCCTACCACAACTAATCATCCATGCACTTCAAAAGAAGACCGCACCCTTCTTAGGGACTCATCGCAAGAATTGTACCCCCCCAAGGGACCAACCATGTTCTCTAGTGTGAGATGGTAAACCAATTCCCGACACCCACATAGGCGCTCTCTCCAAAACTAGAGGATAAATTCTACACTCCGAATATCCAAACGTGGATGAGTCGGGCTGCCCTAGTATAACTATAAGCATAATAGCTTACACCAGGATTCCTAAAAGTAGCCTCAATGGTCTTTTTTTAAGGCCTAGCTAACTGAAATATTTTGGGTCTCTTGACTTAATCTGTAGGGAACCGGGCCTTAGAGACGGATGGGGCACATTACGTAGTACGCCCTAAAGACGGTTGTCCTGGAACCCTAAAGCTACTACTGAGTACACTAAGGTAGCCTATGGTTTTCAGAAGACTGCCGATGGCTTGCCTTTCAAGCAGTATAGCCAAGCTAGACTTATACAACCGCACATTCTTGTGAAAGGTTAAACAAGCTAGTGTGCATATACGAAGCCTTATCCACTGCCGACATACTACATAGTCAATAAGCTTCACCTCTGCCAAGCACGGAATGATTTACACCAAGTTCTAAAGTGTTGTGATACTTGCTACGCAACCTACAGATTTAGAGGAAGCCAGGGTTAACAACTTAATGGTTACGCAGACTTGTCTACTTCTGTAAGTAAAGCATCCGGCTGCCAACCCTATGGCTAACAACCTTGCAAAGTTCTACACCAACACTCATGGCTATGTAGGCTATGCAAGCTTGTCGACTTATTAAAAAGTGGCACGCTTGCCACTGGCCTACAAAGTCTAAATGTTAGGGCATGAACAAAAGAAGCGAAGATGGAGAAAAGCAAAGGAAGCAAGTTTATTAAATTTTCTAACAAAATTGATAAACAACTAGTAAGAACCGAAGGAGTACAAGCAAATCAAAAAGCAATGAGGGAAAAAAAGAAAATCCTAAAGACTACCTAGAAGACTATTCTTCAGCAACTTGGACCCTCCACGACTACTCAGTCACCACACCTTAAGCAGTCATTACATTCTCAACAGTGGCATCATCTGGCGCTTCACCCTTGGCTGCTCCAGCCTGGGCACCAATATCTCATACTACTTCACTAATAGAGGCCTCAAAAGTAAAAGTAAGCAAGTTTTCCGGAGAAATAGAGAAGGTTTTCAAAGTTTCTCCCAACAAACTCGAAGTCAGACGGCCTACCAAAGAGATAATTTACATAACAAAACTTCTAGAAATCGGCCTCACTCTGAACAAGCGGAGCCTCTAGCCTAGCTTTCTCACATTTCAGCTGCTCAATCTCCTCAAGTAGACCAATACGAACGCGCTGCAGCTCATCCACTTCTTTCTTCAAACTTTCATTGATCTTCAGTGCAACTTGGAGTTCCAACACTTGGGGTTCAAGACTATTAACAACCTTCTTCAAGTGGATCACTTGGTTATAAGCAGCAATTAACTCTTCATCCTTTGCATAAGCAACGGAATGAAGCTCAGAAACGACAAACTCAAGATCTTGAATCTGAGGTATGTAACACCTGATCTCTTTTTCTACATTTTCATACTTAACTTGGATCGCGTCAAGCCTAGTCTTCAAGTTAACGATTTCTTGGCGAGCAGTCTCAAGTTGCAGAGAAGTTGAGGCAAAGATATTGGACCCCTTCAAAATGACGAGCTCAGATTTCAACCTATTGATCTTCTCAGCAGAAGAATAACCTTCGGCTGCCACAACCCTTGCCACCTCCTTGCTAGCCTCAGTATCTATTTGGTCAAGGAGCATAGACTCAAATGCCAGAATAGTCATCTTCTACATCATGGAAAATAGGGTATTCTTCCTATACTCAATTGTATATTTCGCAAAGGAACTTGAGCAAACAATCATTCTAATGCCATCGACAAACTTGGCACAAGCGTCTATGTCTTCAAGCAGATCTGATTTCAAAATCGCACAGATCTTAACAGCCTCTCTAGAAACAGGCTCAATGATTTCTCAAACGTCTTTATAATAGCAAAGTCTACCTTATCGCTCTTTATAATAGCAAACCTCTTCAAAGGTGAACCAAACTTAGCTTCCAACAAACGTCTTGGTACAGACTTTAGCACTGGGGGCATGACAAGACCTCTATGCTGAGCAACCCTATCAATAATCGAACTAGCCATCTTTGGCATAGCAAGCGTCACTGGCTTAAATCTAGCAGCTCTATCTTTTGTCCATTGGAAAAAATTAAGTCAATCACAAGCCTGGGGGCAGCCGGTGAACCCTCGCGAGCAGCGGAAGAAGGTTTTGGTTTTTTCTCAACCGGCATCTCTTGAGCAGGCGTTGAAGATCTATTTTCCCACCTTCACTTGCAGCGAGATCTACAACAGCGATTAGATGAGCCAATGCATCCGCCTTAATCCTTTTCATCTCCTCTCTCGGGATCAGCCTGTTTTTTTCTCGTCGAAGAAGACTAAGCAGCCAACACAATTCACAGTACTCAGTAGGGGAGCTTAACCCATACTAGCTTTTCCCTTCTTTTTTTTTCTCTCAAACTAGCAAGCAAGAGGCCTGCATGACCATCATTTTAGCAGCCTATAAGGCCCGAAACCTCCTCATTTCTCCTAATCGTCGGCTTGTCCCGTGTCAGGTCCAATAGTCCAAATGACATGAGCCATGCGGCTCGCCTAGCACTGCGCCCCAGGGCCACAATCCGCGTCCCCAGTCGCACAAACAGCTTAAAACAGTGGTCCATGCCACAACACCTTATCAGCCCATGTTGAGCCGACTCCTGGCCCCTACCAGCTAACATGTTGCACTACCCCAACGGCTGCCTCACGACAATACTATCCAAGAAAAAGACAAATAAAGCAACAAAAGATGATATTTTGCATGGGTAAGATGTAGAAGATTGCTAGAGGATAGGGAACAAATATCCTCTAAGCTCTCTCTCTCTCTCTCTCTCTCTCTCTCTCTCTCTCTCTTGTAAGGTAGAATAAATCGCTCTTCAAAGTTGATTTAATAACCCACTTAAGGTGGACTTAAATAGACTTTGAGAGAAATTTATTTCCCTTTTCTAGAAGGATCTAATTTCCTATTAAAGAGGGAATCTACATCAAAATATGAAGCAGTCTAAAGTTTCCTAAAGCAAGAAAATCTCTACACCTGTTGCCCTTTTTTGCAAGCAGCCCAACAGGTGTAGGAGCATTTGTGGAGCCAACAAATAATCACAAGTCTACACATGGATTTTTTGGTTAAAAGGACAAAATTACCCTCGAGGCACACCAGATTTCCTACACGCGAGCAGTGGACAATCATTCTTCAATCAAGTCAAAAGTGCCCAAAATAGGTAACAAATTCAAAATTATTTCATCCATCCTCATCCTATAATATCCACAAGGTATTATTCTATAACCGTCAAAACATTCCTTTTAAATTATGTTAATTGCCTAATTAATGGATTTATTATCTAATTAATCCATTAATTGCCAATTAAATCACCAATTACACTAAAAAAATACACAAGAGGCCGGCCACCCTCTCTCCCAAAGGGACCGGCCATGCCCTATATATTCAACCTCATTTTCTCTAAAAAGCTAAGTTCTACACTCTTGCAAAACTCCCAAAAACTCTCCAAACACTTTTCTCTCTAAATTTTAACTTTGGCATCAGAGGTTCTTCGGCCAAAGCCCCCTCCCCCCTCCCCAAAATTCATCGTGAGCGCATGAGGGTCTTGGCCTTGACCTAAGGTGTTAATTGTTTTGTAGGTGCAATTTTGTCCAAGAATAAGAAGGCGGAATTTTGCATCCACATCCACCATCCATTATTTTGGTCATTCTGTTAAAAACTCCGTTAAGTATCCCAAAGCTCTTGGCCGAGAGTTTGGACAATTTTCAAAGCTTCATAACTTAATCGTTTCTTAACTAAATTCAACCCATAATAGATCAAAATGAGGACAGGAAAGTGCAGAACAAAATTATACCATTTAGAAGCCCAATTGTTGCCAGAGATAGCCGAAAAATAGCGTAAAAGGTGACTAGTCCGCAGGAAAACTAGAAAACTCGACTGAAACTAGGTAAACTTTAAACGTTCATAACTTCTTCAATACTCAACAAAATTGAGTGATTCAAAAACAAAAATCATACTTCTCGATGAGACAAAGAGAATGGTACCTTTCTTCATGGCTAACTCGCCATGGTTTGGCAGCAAAATGGCTTGAAAGTGGCTGTCTTAGTCTCAAGTTAGACATTTTCAAGCCATTTTCTGGCCAAACCACAGCGAATTAGCCATAAAAAAGATACCATTCTCTTCGTCTCATCGAGAAGTATGATTTTCATTTTTGAATCACTCGATTTCGTTGAGTATTGAAGAAGTTATGAACGTTTAAAGTTTATCCAATTTTCGGCGAGTTTTCCAGTTTTCCCGCAGACCAATCACCTTTTAGGCTTGCATTATTCTCACTATGAAGCTCCCAAAATGTCGTATTTGTGAAAATGAAAGAAATATAACCGCTAGATGACCAAAATTAGGAGACTACGCATTGTTCTGCTTAACAACAACTGACATTAATTAACACAAAGACCTACGATGTCTATCAAACTGAAAGAGAGAATGAAATGCAATCAAGTATCAGCAATGGAGCTAATAAGATATCAGAAAAAGGATAGAAACGTAAACACAAAATTGTAAGTGATACATATAGCTTAGTTGTGACCGTGGTTTCTTGTGTTGGAAAAATTGGGTCTAATTGCTATATTAAATCACATAAAAATTTAAGAAATAATTCATGCAATTATATATCAAAATTAATGCATACACATGAGTAAATAATGTTAAATGAACGTGATATAATGGATTAGAAAAACCTAGAAAATACGGTCGAGGCAAGTGTTGGACACTTTGTCCTTAAGACAAGTTTACGCCCCACTACGGTGCTTATGGTTGATCGGCGCATGTCTCCCAAGATACAACAACCCCATCCTTGCAATAGTAGCACTCCAAATCACAAGGCTCTATGAACCACGATTGTGTTGAAAACTCTCTCAATGAGACTCTCTAATATTTAATGCACTCTATGAATGTATATGTAAACAATGAAAAGTTATTTTGTGATTGTAGGGGCCTTCCCTATTTATAGAATGTGAGATACCTCTTGGAAAGCATGTGACTATTCATGAAGAGTTAAAAGTTGCAACACTTCATTTAAGTAAACATATCTTTCTACCAAAAGGCTCCACTTCTAATTTCCATTCAATTAATAAATTTAATATAATATTATTATTATTAAATTTTCCAACAATCCCCCACATGAATGGAAATTGACTCAACACTACGCAAATGACAATGCAGACACTAGAGAGAGAATTCAGTAGGAACAGTACTGCATCGGGATAGGTGGCTTTTGGCTTTGAACCGTCCGTAGTGAATTACTATCGAATTTACTTGGCTAATCAATGAACGCGATGTCTTGAACTGCTCAGTCGTTTGTGTAAACCAAGATAATATTAATCACACAATACCCTTCCAGACACTCCATGGTTGCTCAGTTGCTCTTCAAAATATTCTCACAAGAACGGCCTCATTCCTCACTCAAGATAGGTGACTTCCCATTAAGAGTATCCTGTAATACCCCACTTGTTATTTCCAAGTATAGGAATCACTAAAAGCAAAGCTTATCCTAAATACGCTGCAGATAGCACTATTTCATCATAAGACATGGGTAGGAGATTATCTCCACAGTGCTTCCTTTGAATCATCCACAATTCGGTTGTCCCTTTGAACCTAGATCTTGGGATCTCCAATCAACTAGGTTGGGTTGCCATTATGGCAATTCTTAAAGACGTAGGCTTTTAACCCATTCCCCTCGATGATACAACTTACTCTCTAGTCAAACCTTTAATCAATTGGATCCACTAGGTTGATGACTATCTCTTATGGTGCGCATTTCCATTTATGAAATTATATTTCATTCGAGAGTAGTTGTTTTCCAACTTAAGTCCTCCAAACATTATTAGAACTTACTAAGTAATTTGTCTATACTTGGGTAAATCCCCCACATTTAAGGTATTTGCTAGAAGATCTCCAACCTTTCAATACCTTAAAACTCCAATTATATCTCTTTCTAGAAGCAAATTACTTTTGCATTATTTTTAAGTATATCCTATTTCTCAAAAATAACTAAGCCACCCCCACAATTCACACACATTGTGGTTGCTTTAATACTATCAATTACTCATTCATCATACTTAAGAAGTAGGGATCAGTGAAGAGATTTTCTCTTTATCTATCTTCACTTCTAGGCTTGAAAGCCTCACAAGTCCTTTCTATAAGAAGCATTTCTCTTTGCACTCCTTTTACTTTCACATTGTAGCATTTCACATTTCATTGGTTTCATTACTTACTACTGTCATGCATCATATGTGTTCACTATATATGACACCCTAGTTAGAAACCCACACGAAGCGTATCTATTGTGTATACCCATACACATGATATCTCAAGCTTTCAGGCCTTCTTTATCTACCAACAAATGTCGGCACATAGTTTTCTAAGTGAAAAGAAACATCCTTCCATGAAAAGGTCTTTCAATTTTTCTCCGATTTTCATACCACCCAAAAAATTGCCATAACCACAGGCTTATGAACGAACCAATTAACTAACAAAAATAATGTATATGCATGCATTGCTGCAAAAACATGGTAAAGAACTAGTCACGTCGACTGGGAAAATGGGCAACAGAAACGCCTATTTCTAAAAGACACCAGTCCCGACTTTTCTGGTAAACAGCCATATAAGTCATTGAATCCACCTCGTAATATTTGCAGAATATATTAAAATATTTTCAGTGAACAATTCCACGAAAATAACAAATCTATACGCAAATGCAAAAAATTAATTAGATACCCACTGTAAAGTAACCAAAATAGTTTCATGTTTTCATCAAATATCAGTCGTACGTCCATGCAGCATAATCAAATAAAGATAACACGATATATAGTTTTTCATATGCAATGCTTCTCAACAACCAAAATATGCAACCATATAATTGCTTTACTAAAGAAAATTCATCTATTCGACGTACGATACTTCAACAGAAAACCACAGTCGATTCAGTTCATGCTTCCGCAGTTACACAAACCCAAATTTACACTGTTGCATATGGTCCACAGAAACATATATTTATATATCACCTAAATCAGAAACTAACAAGATCTAAATTCACAGTATATATGCCAAAGAAACATCCAATTCTTAAAAGAAGACAACTATGCCATCAGTATTTATATAGGCAAAACTGTCAAATAAATGGCGACATGCATGCATCTAAAACAATGAAACCTTTCAATCAAAACATAAGCCCTTACATGCATAACTATTCAATAGAATATATATAAAAGTGATTGTTACAAAGAAAGAAATTCAGTCTCTTAAACCAACCATTGTTAATCAAATATAGCAATTAAACCATAAACTTGTCTTAAGATTGTTGGAAAACTTGGGTCTAATTACTATATTAAATCACATAAAAATTTAAGAAATAATTCATGCAATTATATATCAAAATTAATGCATGCACATGAGTAAACAATGTTAAATGAACATGATATAATGGATTAGAAAAACTTAGAAAATACGGTCGAGACAAGTGTTGGACACTTTCTCCTTAAGACAAGTTTACCATTACGGTTCTTATGGTTGATCAGCGCATGTCTCCCAAGATAACAATGACCCCGTCCTTGCAATAGTAGCACTCCAAATCACAAGGCTCCATGAACCACGATTGTGTTGAAAACTCTCTCAATGAGACTCTCTAATATTTAATGCACTCTATGAATGTATATGTAAACAATGAAAAGTTATTTTGTGATTATAGGGGTCTTCCCTATTTATAGAATGTGAGATACCTCTTTAGAAAGCATGTGACTATTCATGAAGAGTTAAAAGTTGCAACACTTCATTTAAGTAAACATATATTTCTACCAAAAGACTCCACTTCTAATTTCCATTCAATTAATAAATTTAATATAATATTATTATTATATTAAATTTTCCAACATCTTGTAGAACTAGCCATTCGGAAATTCAACGAGCCCTTTTTTATTAAAGCATCTAATTGTTTGCGTACAGACTTTAACAACTTATCGGCACTTGAGCCGTTATCAGTATCCTTGAGGCTCTTGCGTACATGATATAAACATGAATAGTTCTTTGTGGTAGCTGCATATTCTGCACATGCAATATTGACCTATAAATATTCATGACCACTAGTGGTCAAGGTAGTAGTACCTCAATTGGTCTTACGCATGGCCCCAAAAGCCAATTCAACAATCAGCGTGACAGATAGGACGACACGTAATAGATGGTTTTATCCAAACAGACTTTATATTTATTTTTTAAAATGAGATTAATCAAACCTCTTCCTTTGCAAGTTTGCAACAATTTGAAATCTAATTAAAAGAAATAGAAAACTTCATTTTAGTCCTTGACAAATATTACTTTTTTATTAAAACCATGAGTAAGATCAAAATCTAATTTTAGTCCATTGATACATTAATAACCTCATTTATTAATTATATTTTGATTTTTTAATTATTTATCTTTTTCTTTTCTAATTTTTAATGTATTAATTTTATTTCATTATAATTTTTATTTTCATTTCATTCATTGTAATATATTTTTGTTGTGAACATTTAGATAAACTAATTTTTGTTATACAATATATTTCGATGTACTATAACTTCTTCATTTAGGTATATTAAATTCATTATAATACATTTCGGTGCATACATTTAGGTATACACATTTTGGTACTAACATTTCGGTGCATACATTTCGGTACACACATTTAGGTACATTAATTTAATATTAATACATTTCAGTGCATATTTTTAGGTACATACATTTCGGTGCATATATTTAGATACATATATTTCGGTGCATATATTAGGTGCATATATTTAGGTATATATATTTCGGTGCATATATTTCGGTACACACATTTCGGTGCATACATTTCGGTATACACATTTAGGTACATTAATTTAATATTAATACATTTCGGTACTAACATTTAAATATATTAGGTCAATATAATATATTTCGGTACACACATTTCGGTACTAACATTTAGGTACATTGATTGTGTCTTTGAAGTTTGAAGAATGTTAAATAAAATTAATAAATTAAAAAACTCTTTTTTGGTCAAAAAATAAATTAAAATTTGTGTATTAATAAATTTAAATATTTAATGGGAGATATTAAATAAAATACACATTAATTATTTTGAATTAAGGACACATTAGGGACTAAAAATTAATATTCAATCTAACATCAGATGTATTGTTTTATATTAGCAACCATTGAAATCCAAACCCCATCGCACAATCAACCTTCAATTCGGTGTTGAAGAAACAAAACAATGAATCACCCTCTCGCGATTGAATTAGGACTTTCATCTCCTTTTTTTTTCTTGTTTTCTTTTTTTTCACATTCACAAGAATTGAAATCAACCTAATGTCCAGTATGTTGTGAAAGGGGAGAGAGAACTTTTAAACAACTCTAACCTACGAAAAGGGAAATTTGAATTTGAGTCTAAAAGCGTATGCACACTATACAGTTTTGAAAATATTGTTTTCTATTATAAAAACACACACACACACAAACTATATATATTATGACAATTTTTGGGTCTATACATGTAAGGAGCCATGCATCCTTCCTCGAATGAAAATGTGGCAACATTTTATTGTATAAATTCATAAAACGGGATTGGTTTTTTTTTTTTTTATCGTCATATAAAGATCATCTCCAAAAAAAATTATTCAATTTAAAAACTGTTTAGTCATTCATAGGTGTCGAATAAATCTAAAAATGGCCTTTAAATAATGATAATTAAGAATGGATGCGATTATGACGTTTGTATGATAAAATAAGGAACATGTCATCATATATGGAGAAGTAGCTTGATGTAAATAGAAATTGGATTGTTTCAATAAACTAGAATAATGGAGAGATGTTCAATAAAGGTTATTTGTTGCTGTGTATCACGAAAATTGAGGTATTTTTATTTTTGATATTGTTCGAGTTAATGTAGCTTTGATTTCTCACGTCACTTTTGGGACGATATAACACACATATCATTCGAGTTAATTGTAGCTTTGGTCTCATGTCAATAAACTACAATTATCATCGTATTCATGCTATTTTTTTTCCACTTCACGCTAATCCATATCTTTTAGGTTCGGGTTCTGCCACACAATAAGAGGAGTGTTGCACCGAATTAAGGATATTAGAAATAGGTGTATGTGAGAGTTGAGAAATCAGTCCAAAATCTCATCATTTCTCTGCATATTCGGTTTAATATCCTCGAAATATATGCATAATGCTGCCTGAATGAATAGGATGGCTGCTTCTTGTAATTGTATATTTTAATACTCTTGCGTAGACCATGATGAACTGTAGGACTGTAGTCAGTGGGTTTAAATGAAAGCTTAATTTTATTGAGGATCCAACAGCCAACAAATTAACAAACGAATGAATATCGATTACAGAGAGATCTGTGATATCCCAGAAGGGATTTATTCGAACACAAACAAATATTAAAAAATGGAGTAAATGGTGGCCATTTGCCCCCGTACCCTTGAACTATCCATAATTTATAACAATTTACATTTCCAAACAGTATAATTTAAAGAATAATGACTTCTCATCGTCTTGGGGTAACAATTAATCAGTAAGTATTTTCAGCATGCCCGTTGGCGCCTCCTCTTTTCTTCCGACAGTAGTTTAGCAAACCTGAAAATTATAGTAATTAAGTTACAACTTTGCACTAATCACCAATTACATATATAAATCTGTTGGTTTAATGACAAATGTTTTACCTTATAAGAGCCTCTGCATTTGTCTCATGCTTAGTAGCCTCAAACCTGCCGCTGTCCAAATTAACCCGAGAAACTGGTTTTTTCAATAGCCCTTCACCAACTTTCACAAGATTGGTCAAATTCTTCTTTGTGGCTTTATCCACAGAAACTATTGTCCCACGAAGGGTATCATCCTACGTTTGGTATCATAAATGTTGTCAGTTTTTTGTGTCTAAACAACATTATTCTAAAAAAGTTATACTGATGAATCTATGGATAAAATGCATTTTGGATGACGAGTTCAGTACCTGAATTCTAAGATAATTTTCTTCAGAATGAAGGGCTTGGAAAGCTGCAGAAAGGTGAAGATCAACCATATCGGCGCCTGCTTGACTGAATACATTAATGATTGGGGTGGAGCCACCGCTGGTTAACCAATTCAACAAGCCCCATTTCGCTGCAGAGCGTGCATGGTATTTCATTTCAGCTTTTGATGAACCAGTTCCTAATGATATCACTAGAAATCTCCCATAGTCCATAGGTTTCACAGGAAAGACGTCTGGATTCGCCTTCCTTATTTCGTTTGTAACTTCACAAACAGCAAGTGAAGTCTGCAAGGACAAAATGTTTTTAATATTTAAGTTATTTTTTAAGTTTAAATTTAAAATCAATGGTATAAATTGACAATCTGGTAATATAACTCCTATCACACATACCGGATTATTTGCAGCCACGCCGCCGTCTATAAGGTTGAATTCCCTAGTTCTGCCTGCAGCGTTCTTGGTTTCAAAATAATGAGCTGGAAGATAAGTTGGTGCCGCTGAGGTTCCAATGCATATGTCAGAGAGTAAGGCATCGTATGATGGCTTCTTTTTCACCTGCCAACAAAAATAAGCACATCGTATTATATTACAACATATATGAGTAATTTGCTTAAATAATTTTTAGACGTGAACAAATTTTACAATACTTTGACGTACAAAATGCTCTGAAATATACTAAATTTTTTTGAATTAGTTAATATATCAGAAAGACGGGGAATTACCTTAAAACTGGAGAAGATAGCTGGCTGGAGATTCTTGATGTCAAATGTGGGAATGACAATATTAGTCAATGTGTCGTGCAGTTTTTTGTTGCCCAGCCTTTCCCTAATCAAGCGATGCAAATACTTGCCGTTGTATTTTGGTCGTGATAGAGCTTTGATAATCTTTGTCGTATTAGGAAAAATTGGCCAACTGTCGTTTAAACCATTAGATAAAAAATTATTATGAATATCCAAAATATAAAAAATTAATTAAGTGGACATAATTAACATGTAATTAATTGAGCACGCATTACGTGTTTTGGGGGAAGATGTTAGGGCATTGATTAAAGTAGAAATCTATAATATCTTTGGCGGCGAACAGTGGGCGGTTTTTCTCGTTTGGGGCTGCGAGCATAGCAGTCACAAGACCACCAGTGCTTGTTCCTGCAATCACATCAAAATAGTCCGCGATTCTTGCATCTTCACCATCCAGCTTCTGCAGTACCACCAATGACATTAATCTTATTTTATTAGTATTTAATTGGGAAAATAAATCACTTAAAAGTACTATTATAACACAGATGGTAAAGTACGTATATATATTGACAGAAAGTCTTATATACCTGAAGTTCAGATTCGAGGAAAGCAAGAATGGTTGCCGGAATGAGGCCTCTTATTCCGCCCCCATCGATACTGAGAATTGTGACTATTTTTCCAAAGACAGTGGGGGGCTCTACTCTACCGCTTCTTTCCATCAGATTAGTTAGGGAGAGAGAGAGAGAGAGAGAGAGAGAGAGAGATTTTAGTTATGCTTTGAGAGAAGTAGTCTTGGTATTTATAACACCAGCTTTCGTACGTGCATGCGTGTTTCTGCATGGTAACCCATCTTCCGGGAAATATGCATGCAACCTCCCCTTAGATAAATTTCCAACATGTGGATATTAATCCATGCTGAATTGCTGAGCTGGTCCTTCAGAAATTAGGTTAATTAACTAATTATAGTTGTATTTAATTGACTATTTTAACTATTGAAGTCGGACTCATGATTAATTCTAGTCTTAATAGTATCCAAATGTAACACAACAATCCGGCAAGCTCCCATATACGATTAGAGAGATAAATTGACTCCACAAGAACTGTAGAGGAATTTCCACACAAAACATCGTAGCTAATTCACGAGACTTTTTGCTTATGATCTAAATCGTTCTTATTACAAAATATTTTATAAACGTAATCTCTATAAGAAAATCAATAAAATTACAACAGATTAGTCAATCAATATTAGTAAATAAATAAATGGTTCATAATATTTTTATTGTATTAATATAGTTCTACATGCAATAAATAAATGATTCGTGTAAAGTTCGATGACTAGAATCTCCTCCAAAATTTTATGGAGCCAATATTCAGCTTGATGAGTTTCTTGCGTATGTAATATATTCCTGCATGCAATATTGACTTGTCATTACACATACACGTCTTAAGATTTTATAAGTTTTCACAAAATTTGATCAAATTTTGTAAGTAACATAAATATCCCGTGACGTTTCAAAGTCATTTCACAAACCCCCTTCCATTATTGTCTCGTAGTTTTATGCTGACATCAGCATAAAATAATTTAAAATGGAAAAATTAACATTGTATAGCTATCCCAGTTGGACCTAGATCCTCTCCTGAGCCCAAGGAGAGGATCCTCCTGACCAAGGATCCAAGACCGTTGGATGAAAATCCAACGGCTATAACTATTATAACTTTAAATGGACCCCCCCTGTTTGTAGCCGTTGGATTTTCATCCAACGGCCTTGGATCTTTGGTCAGGAGGATCCTCTCCTTGGGCTCAAGAGAGGATCCAGGTCCATCCCAGTTAAGAATAAGATATCCACTTATAACCAAACACCCCAACTCACCCATCTCTTAAGTTGAAGACTACATCTCCTCTACTCGACATGTAGAGTCCCACATCGCCCAAGGGAGAGGATCCTCTATGCCTTATATTATATGTACATGCCCACCTCTCTATAGAAAGACGCATTTTGGGAACCCACTGGTTTCGGATCCCATAAAAACTCAGAAGTTAAGTGAGTTTGGGTGAAAGCCGTCCTAGGATGGGTGACCCCCTGGGAAAGCCCAAGAATCCAAGAACAAAACCATGCGGGCCGAGCCCAAAGCAGACAATATCTTGCTATGCGGACTGAGATGTGACAATTTGGTATCAGAGCCACTCCATGGCCGAAAGTGTGCCGACAAAGACGTCGGGCTCCTAAGGGGGGTGGACTGTAGAGTCCCACATTGCCCAAGGGAAAGGATCCTCTATGCCTTATATGCGCATGCCCACCTCCCTATAGAAAGACACGTTTTGGGAATTCACTGGCTTCGAATCCCATAAGAACTCCAAAGGTAAACGAGTTTGGGCACGAGCGATCCCAGGATGGGTGACCCCCTGGGAAGGCCCAAGAACCCAAGAACAAAATCGTGTGGGCCGGGCCCAAAGCGGACAATATCTTGATATGCGGACTAGGATATGACACGGCACTTCTTATTTAGTTCTTCAAATGGTTCATTTATCCATACAATGTATGGTTTGGTGATGAATTTGTGGTTTCCTAGCTCAACTTTCTCTGTTGAGATTTAGGTTTGCTTTGCTTTATGAGGTTAAGCTTAATTTGTTAGTTTTTGCTTCTATATGTGGAGTTTTGGATTCGAATTTGATGCTACTTTTTTGAGATATTTGTTTCATTTGCTTTATGATTTTTACTTAATTTTGTGTTTCTTGTGTAGTTAAGCTTTTTTGTTTTTGAATTAAATTTTTATATAACAAGTATGAAGCGAAAGGGTTAAAAGTCAGAACATTGGTATTTTTTAGGTTATAGGTTGGTTTTCAATTTCTGGATTTAAAGCGGATCTACTTTTATATTTTCAGGTTTACTTTTTCAAGAAAATAAAAATTAACTTTGCCTTTTTCAAGTATTTTATCAGAACTAACTTGATGTGTTTGCATGTTTTCAAATATTCTAGTGATCAAGTAGAGTGTTGAGTTGTTACTATGCGTCTCCCGTTTGAATTTTTCATTCTCTTAAGTTATTGTAATGGTTTCGATCTCTTCCCCTTTCCGCTAACAATAGCTAAATTAAAAAAAAATAATAAACTTAATGCGTTTGCTATGAGGTATAAATATAGTTCCTTAAGAAACTTTTCTTATTTTTTTCTAATATTTAACTGATCATGGATATGTGGCTGCAACAAGATTTTGTCTTGAGGTCTCTTAATTATCATTAGGTTTATGGTGTGCACATCAAACAATCTTGTGCGTTTTTCAACTCAATATGCTGATCATAAATTTTTAGTTGATTGAGTTTTACTTTGACTGATGCCTTCTTTTCATTGGCATGCTTAATCATGCCTTTTGGATTATGCTGCATATTTTATATCTTTATCCTAACTGTGGGTGATATAACATTGTAGAATTCTTCAAGTTTTTAGCGATAATATAATTAGCGTTTTTTTTATATATATAAAATAAGTATTCTAATCAAAACTTGTAGGCAAACACTATTTTAACGCCGTAAGGGTTTTTTGGTTATTTACACAACTTCAATCATGACTGTTAGGTTTTCTTTTGTGATGGAGGAAGGATTGTGAAAGAATTTTGAAACGTTAGGGAGTATTTATTTATGTTACTTTCAAAACGTGAAAGATTTTGTGGAAATCCAAAAAATTCCTCAAAGAGTGTATACATAATTAAACCGGCATACACAGCCTCATGTATAAATGGGAACAATTATAGAGAAATACTAAGGAGATTTTTAACTTTTTTGTTGACTCTCTGTCATCTCACAGTCAATTACCATGCTAACATTATATAAAACATTGTTAAAAAAAAATATGAGGTGGCAGAGAATTTATAGAAAGTCTAACTTTTGACAAAGTTTCCTTAGCTTTTTTCATAATTACTGCCGTATTTAATTTATCAGTTCAACAAACAGAAAAAGCGATTGAATTTATTCATTGTCAACCAATTCGTCTTATATATGGCAGTAGCCAATTCTACAATATGAGGTTGACACATAGGATAATATGTAACTTTATCCAATCGGACTTCAAATTCTTCATTTTTAAAAAGTGAGATGAATAGTCATCTCTTAGTTTGCAAATAATTAGACTCTTAACACGTGCCCTAAAATAAAACAAACCAAAACAGTCAGATGTTGGATTAAATCACACTGTTGAAATAATCCAAACCCCAAGGAATAATCAAGCATTCAATTCGGGGTTTGAAAAAAAAAGGAACAAACAAATTAATCTGTCGCAGTTGAAGGATACTTAATTTCATCCTTATTTAATTGTTGGGTTTGTTTATTGAAAAAGACAGGTCAAAACTTAGTTTTGGTCTAAATCAAAACTTAGACCATCTCCAACTCTTGGATTAAAGCTTAAAATTTTTAACCCACAAAATTTATGTTTTAACCCAGAAACAGATTTTCTCCTCTAACCCTTATGGTTAAATTTTTAGCCAGAAATTATTGAAGAATGAATTTAAGATAAATTTTTTCTTAAATTAACATTTTAAAACAAAAAACAAAATTATGTAGACTATCCTAATTTAATTTATGAACATTTTAACCTAAAAATATTTAGATTTCGATAAATATTGAAAAACCACTAAACTATGATAGCCCGTCCCTAAAAAATTATGATTTTTATAGTTTTAATAAGTGAATTTACGTTATTGCCCTTGAGACGTGGAGTTTGACTTGTTGACCGCCTTGTAGTGACATGTGAGGTTTGTCTTCTTGGCATATTTTCGAAGTACTTGTCGCTACAGACGCGTGGGCGCAGACAGAACGTAATTTGGAGCTATAATGAAGAAGTTATTAACGTTTGAAGTCGAGGACATTTTAGTAATTTAATTATTTTTGGAGAGTTTCAGATTTTGTGACCCAGATTTAAAGGCAAATAAAATGGATGGTTGGGATGAAAAGGAAATTAGGAGAATAAGGGAGATAAATGGAGCAATTAGGAGAAGAGAGAGAAGGAGTGAACCAATGACGGTGGAGAGAAAAGAGGAAAGGAGAGAAAAAGGGGGGAATCGAGTTTCCCCTTGACCCGCGAATTGGACCGAACCACCACCTAGAAACCCCTCCATAACCTTCCTTTTTCTCATTTTACCCCTTAAATCATGGAATTTTGTCTTGAAATGGGGACAAACACATGTGGGTGAGTGACGTGTTGTAGACGAAATCCATCAATTTTGAAACAATTTCATGCAATTACCTATACAACTAGACTCCTTTAGAACCCAGGAACAAAGCTCAAGCAATGGATGGAGCATCGGAGTTCATTTGGAGGTCGAATTGGAACACACCCATTTCTAGGATTCTTGGCGGGTTTGACGAAATTGAAGGCTTTCCAGTCCAAATTGGACTTTCTCAAAGGTATGAAAGTTGTTCTACTCATTGACATATTTAATTCTGAAAATTTTGAGATTTTTTTGAGAAAGTTGAATTTTCCGGCGAGCCGTGGCGGCCGACCGCCACCCGCGGCGGCACGTATGGCGGCGCGTGGCCTGAGGACCGCCAACGCTGTTTTTAGGTGATATTAAATTCCTTGAGTTTATTTTTATAATGGAATGACGTAGATTGAACGTTAGAGCCTAAACTAGTTATGATACGTTAATAGGCGATTATATGAATCGACGATCCGACCATTGGATCGTCGATATGTTGTGATACAAAATATTTGAAGAATGTAGGAACTTACGGATTGGAAATCCAACGTACGGATCTTCCTGAATTGGGTTTATAAATTAGAAAAATAAAATGTTAATCGCCACTTAGTTTTGGCAATTGGCAGAGATCCAACCGTTGGATCGTTATGAAACTTTAGGATAATGTCCTAGAGACATAATTTGAATCTTTGGAAGTGACGGATTGGAAATCTGATATATGGATCTCCCGGATCTAATTTTGTAGGAAAGCGTTATACGTAAATTATATATTTTATCGATTCAAATTCTAAGATTTGATTTAATAATTGTTCTAGGCGCCGATCATTTTGACGGCTCAATGGTTGTGCTAGGGAGTTAGCGTGGACTCTAGGTGAGTGGGCTTTTGTTTTCCGTATATATGTATATATGATAAATGTTTTCCCAGAAATTGTTTTAAAGCGATTTCATGAAATGAATTGCCATGCCAAATGTATATATATGTGCAATGTGCATCATGAGTTACATTATATGTTATTGACACCCGCGACGCTCAGGTAAGTTAAGGTAAGTATGCATGCATGATGATGATGAGATATGATGATGATGATGATGAGATATGATGATGATTGATGAGATGTATTGAGAGCTCATAAACCTGCACACTAGTGTAGTGCTCCCGCCCAGAGTTAGGACACAGTCCTTCACGTGATGTTCACCTCCCGCACCGTATGCTCGCCTTGGATCCAAGTTAGGTGCACAGTCCTGTCGTATAGACCACCTTTGAGTGGGTTCGACTCGTAGGTGACCCGCGATTATTCACACAGTCTTCATGTGATCGTAGCACTAGAGCATATTTATTTTATTCCTGGGTATATTGTGCAGACCAATAGATGTGGTGTTGATGAGTGTGCAGGATATATTTGATTATGATTGAGATTGATTATGAGCTACAGATGATTGAGAAAGATTATGAGCTATAGACTCAGCCGAGGGCTGATTTGATACTTGGCATTCATATTTGTTCACGGAGATACTTTGGCATGGCATATTTCTGGCATACATTTGATTATCGCTATTGCTGAGCTTGGTTTTGAGATATATATGTATGTACTATTTTCTGGGAAATTATACAAGTTTTACAGAGAGTGGATATTACTTTTGATATCGAAATGGTTTTGGAAAAGCTTTGTTTTTGCCCACTCACGTTTTCTGTTTTACGCCCCTCCAGGTTTTAGTTGCCGAAGTTCTTATCGACGAGGATTCTTAGCAAAACTAAAGATTTGTGGCTATCTCCGAAGGTATAATTCTTACCCATTTTACTGTACTTTACTTATGTTCTGTCATCACGTGTGAGATGGGCCCGCTCCCGCTCACTAGTATACTCTGGTAATTAGGCACTTTTAGGTTTAAATTTACTCACATTTCCCACATCACCATACTTTATGGCTTCGTCACCTTTCAGGTGTCGGCCAGCACAGCTCGATTCGGTGTCCTAGTGGACATTCCGGATCGGGGTGTGTCATAAACTGACACTAAGAACCTTGTAAAAACACTATGAAAGAATATGAAATGCATAAAAGTTTTTTTTTTATTAATTTAGCCGTTGGATTTAAATTTGAATGATTAGATCTTTTTTTTTTTGCCGTCGGAGTTGATCATATTAAATTTTAGCCGTTAGAATCAATGAATTTAGAAATATAAAACAAAAAAAATACAATTATATATTAGGCCAGCCCCACTAACCCGGGGGAATCATGGGCTAAATTTACCTCCAAAATGAGTTTTAGGTTAAAACTCATATTTGCCTCAAGGGGTGAAGCAAGTTTGGGTAAGTTTATAACCTAAAATTTGAGTTTTACTCCAATAGGAGATGGTCTTAGTGAAGCATTTGGTCTAGTCTTAGACTAAAAAATAAGATAAAAAAACTGTGAAAAAAGGACCCTATTTGAACAATCACAACAAATTAATTCCATACAGCATCATAAATTAACTAACCCACAGTGAAATCCTAAATTGGAAAATACCAGAAGTGGAAGTCACTCCGCAAAACATATCAACGAAAATCAAAATCAGGGTTTACTGGGATGCAGATTAGCCGTACCTGGTGCTTGGTGAGGCGCCTCATGATGTCCCTAGTATTCTTGGTGAGTCGCCTCCTGATGGCCCTGGTCTTCTTGGTGAGTCGCCTTATGCCTCTGGCACATCACTGTGAACACAATGCCTCAGCAATCAAAAGCCTCACCACCTTGCTGAAATCACAAACACAAATTAGACCGACTCAGATAGATTTCAGAAGAAATTAAACGAGGAAGATGAGAATTTAAGATCGTACTAACTGTTGGAATTGGGTGTTGGAATTTTTATTGGGTATTTCAAAATACAACTAATACTCCATTTCGCTTTGCCATTGGTTTTCTTGGTTAATATGGAGTTGAAAATCAATAACTAATTCTTTATTGCTTAAAGGAATTAGATTACAGTTTTAGCCGTTTCATTCGCTTACATGCAAACCATTATGAGAGAGTTAATTAACACAATATTCATTTGAGGTCATAATATTCAAATTTAAATTGTTGTAAATTTCATTGATTCTCTAACGGCTATATCCAACCTAATTGTTATATATTTGTCAATCTCTATTGTCTAGAGTAAGCCTGGCAAACGGGTCGTGTCTGTCGTGTTCGTGTAACACGTGTTATCTTAACGAGTCGTGTCGTGTCACACCGGTTATCTTAACGGGTCCTTAACAGGGTAAAGTGACCCGACCCGTTATGACCTGTTATGACCCGTTAAGAAAAAAATATTTTTTTTTTAAATTTACACATACCACACATTGCCACATAAATATTACTTCAAAACATTAAACCATTTGTCGTTTAAGTACTATATCTACACTTGAAAATAAGAGTCTAATAAAAAAATAATACATACACTACTAATCTATTACAAATATTAAATCTCAGCCGATCCAATGGTTATCAATTTTTTAAATTTAATAATATATATATATATATAATTATGAAATGGACGGCCGAGATTAAATCCCAGCCGATCCAATGGTCATCAATTTTTTAAATTTAATTAAATATAAATATATATACATATATATATATAATTATGAAATGGACGGCTGAGATTAAATCTCAGCCGATCCAATGGTCATCAATTTTTTAAATTAAATTTAATATATATAATTTTTTTTAGGGGTATAAAATTGTTAAATTAATATATATAATTATTATAGTTGATTCATACTTTTATTAAGTATATAACATAAGATTTTGTGATATCCACATCCACTAGTGTAAATATTTTAAATTGAAGATCGAATTCATTCATTGTATTTATATAGGGTCAAGGAGTGTAACTGTAAAAAAATCATCAAAATCGGAGTTAAAATAACCATTAAATCATGATTTTTCGTTTATAATCGTCGAAAAGCTTTGTCCCGTTACTTGATCTCTGAATGTTTGTTTTTTGTGATTTTTTGCTGATGTGATCTCGAAGCATATACAAACAAGTTTGATGGTTGGGATCGTTGAAATTAGTTTCAGAGAATTCGTATCCCATTAAAATGATAGATTCACTAACACTTTATTTATACTTTCATTAAGGATAACATAAGATTTTTATAGTATCCACTTATGTAAATATTTTAAATTAAAGATCGAATTCATTCATTGTATTCATATAGGGTCAAGGAGTGTAGCTGTAAAAAATTATCAAGATCGGAGTTAAAATAACCGTTAAATCGTGATTTTTCGTTTATAACCATCGAAAAGTTTTGTCACATTACTTGATCTCTGAATGTTTGTTTTTTGTGATTTTTTGCTGATGTGATCTCGAAGCATATACAAACAAGTTTGACGGTCGTTGAAATTAGTTTCGGAGAATTCGTATCCCATTAAAACGATAGATTCACTAACACTTAGAGTTTATTTACACTTTCATTAAGTATAACATAAGATTTTGTGGTATCCACTTGTGTAAATATTTTAAATTGAAGATTAAATTCATTCATTGTATTCATATATGGTCAAGGAGTGTAACTGTAAAAAATCATCAAAATCAGAGTTAAAATAACCGTTAAATCGTGATTTTTTGTTTATAACCGTCGAAAAACTTTGTCCCGTAACTTGATCTCTGAATGTTCGTTTTTTGCGATTTTTTGCTGATGTGATCTCGAAGCATATACAAACAAGTTTGACATTGTGATCGTTGAAATTAGTTTCGGAGAATTCATATCCCATCAAGTTCAATGGTGTGTGCGTGTGTGTGTATATATATATATATATTAAGTAGATTTAAATCTATTTATTTTGTAAGTATAATTAACCGGTACACAGAGTAATACATCACGTCACGTGTATCATATGTGTGATAAAAAGTTAATAACTTCAAAAAAAAAAAAAAAATTGCTCACCACTTTTATTAATTTTCATTTTTTCCCTCTCTTTTTTGTTTCATTTTCAACTTTTCTTATAATTTTCACTTTTCCCTCTGGTTGCCTACCCATCTTTCTCTAATTCCCTCTCTTTTTTGTTTCATTTTCAACTTGTCTTATCATTTTCATTTTCCCTCTTATTCTTCAAAAAGGACGGCATTGGGAATGAAATGAAATGAAATCAATGGATTATGGTTGGATGCATATTATTAATTAAAAATTATTATAGTTTTTATAAAATTTAATTCAAAATTTAATATATATATATATATATATATATAATTATTATAGATGGTTAATATTTTGGGGGTATAATTATTATAGTTAATTTAATATATATGTATTTATTATAGTTTTTAGGGATATAAAATTGTTAAATTAATATATATAATTATTATAGTATTTTTTTAGAGTTATAAAATTATAAAATTAATATTCTGCTTATCGTGTATCGTGTTACCCATGTGTATATCCAAATCAACCCGTTATCTTAACAGGTGCTTATTGGGTTACCCGATAACGACCTGATTCTTTATCGTGTCGACCCGAGGACCTGTTAATTTCGTGTCGTGTTGTGTCGGGTTATCGGGTCTTGTTAGGATTTGACAGGCCTAGTCTAGAGTATGATTGATCTCTTATTCCCTCCCTTAATTCATTTTCTTCCGAGTATTTTTACATTCTTCACTTTCTCATACCATAGGAAATAATTAAGTTGTTCACTCAATCTAACTATTGCAAGTGTACACGTACAATGATCATATATGTTGTTGTATCCTAGAGAGTAGAGCGTCATAATCTGCTATACTGAGAGTCTTAGAAGGGCCAGCCTCAGGGTGTGCGAGGTGTGTGACCGCACAGGGCTTTTGAGTCCAAATTTTAATCATCTTTTGTGAAAGCGTACATATTTTTTAAACGCGGAAATGTCAAATAAAGTTGTGCTCAGCAAAGTTGCTAATCGTCGTTTTTTACTGGGCATGTGTGGGAGTTTCTGGTACTGTTCACTTTTAACGAAAAATCACATTTTTACCTTTCTCTGATACTATTCACTATATTTTTAAAAAAGACTTTTCATTAAAAGAGAAGTTTTATTAGACTTTTCGTTAGTGTTCATTTCAAATTATTTTGGGGCCTTTTAGAAGATAATAATAAGGTAGATTTTTTTGTTCTTCTTTTTAAGTAATATGTAGTTTAATTTCATTCATTCATTTCCACATGGCGTATTTTATTGGTGCATGTTGCTGATATGATGACATGTTAACAGTAAATGGGACGGAATTTAATAGCATGGATCAATTGATTGGTTTTAAAAAATTGAGGCATTTAATTTATTAAAAAAAAAGTTTAGAAATCGATTCGAACTGAGGGGTCATAGTTCAAAGGTAAATGATAATTCACTCTACTCTTAAGTACACTAATTTAATAGACGGTGATTAAGTTGTAAAGAAGCAGACATATTGCCCAACTAATAGCATTTTATTTTCTTTTATATACGAAGTTGTATTTTAGACTAGGCCCGAAATCTTGTACGGGGCTGTTGGTATCGAATGTTCACTTACTCAATACCAAAATATGTGGGTGATAAGTT
Source organism: Crataegus laevigata (assembly GCA_963580275.1). Lineage (NCBI taxonomy): Eukaryota > Viridiplantae > Streptophyta > Magnoliopsida > Rosales > Rosaceae > Crataegus > Crataegus laevigata. Next base: position 9,459,133 of record OY756949.1, read on the forward strand.
TACAAACTCTATTACACCTCTCTCTTTGCACTCTCAATAAAATTTGGACAAAGAAAGAAATATAGAAAGGAGGGAAGCAACAAGCTTTTGGCAAAGAACACTTGCACTTCGATATATGAAAAGAGAGTTTTACAAACTCAATAGCTTACAAGCTGAAATTAAAATGGAATTGAGAATAATTTGATTCGGATGGGATACAATAAGGCTTTTGCAAGATGGCCTAAATATACAATACTTTAAAAATAAACAATCCAACAATACATATAATGAATGATGGTGTTCCACACCTTTACACCCTTTCAAAACACTTGCAGCAACTTAGATAGTGGGCATACACATGCATTGCTGCATGGCAGGTTGTAATAACCACCTTTCGGCTTGCACACAGCAGCTCACATCTCTGCTGTCTTTCAATCTCCTTTCGGCTAACACATGGAGGAACCAATGATCTTTGTAGTTGCTGAAAAAACACCCTGGAAAGAAACTGACAGCTTGTTTTAACCATTAACAACCTGTTTTTATTTGATTTTTCAACACACCTCCTCAAATCAAAACACCTTCATTCCTAGCATTTCACGCATTACTCGGAATGATTCAATTGGCAGTGGCTTAGTGAAGATGTCAGCCACTTGTTCCTTCGTGTGGCAATAGACAAGTTCAATTGTCTTTTGCTTTACATGATCTCTTAGAAAATGGAACCTAGTATCAATGTGCTTGCTCCTTCCATGTTGAACTGGATTCTTTGCAAGTTTAATTGCAGATACATTATCCACATGAATCAAGGTCGATTCCTCTTGTGAATGACACACTGATTTCAACAGATTCCTTAACCATATTGCCTCACACACGGTTGAGGCTACAGCTACATACTCGGCTTCACATGAAGACAAGGCAACGATTGATTGCTTCTTTGAAGACCATGAGAAAGCAGTTGTACCTAAGAAAAATACATAGCCTGTGGTGCTTTTTCTTTCATCTTGATCACCTCCCCAATCACTATCCGAATAACAATATAATTTTGCATCTTCACCAAAATTATAAAATAGACCAAAGTTTAGAGTACCTTTTATGTATCTTAGAATCCTCTTGACAGCAAGCCAATGAGACTCCCTTGGTGTTTCCATGTATCGACTAACAAGTCCAACACCATACACTATATCCGGTCTTGTGATTGTGAGGTACCTTAGGCTTCCAACTAGGCTCTTGTACACGGTTGAGTTTACAAACTCACCTTCTCCTTCCTTGTACAGCTTCAATCCAGTTGCAACTGGAGTATTGACAGTGTTACAATTGTCCATATTGAACTTCTTCAATATGTCTCTCATGTACCTTTGTTGAGAGATGAAAATGCCCTCACTTTCTTGCTTCACTTCTATGCCAAGGAAGTATGACATTAAACCAATGTCAGTCATCTCGAACTCACTGAACATGGAGTGCTTGAAATCATTGAACATTCCCTCATTGTTTCCTGTAAACAATAGATCATCTACATAGAGACAAATGATTAAAAATTCCCCTTTCTCACCATTCTTCATATAAAGAGAATGCTCGTATGGACACTTTAGAAATCCATTTTGGTGAAGATAGTTGTCAATCCTTGAATTCCAAGCTCGTGGTGCTTGCTTAAGGCCATACAAGGCTTTCTTCAAGAGATAGACTTTATCTTCTTCCCCTTGTATTTGAAAACCCTCCGGTTGTTCTACATATACTTCTTCTTCAAGCAATCCATTTAGGAAGGCTGACTTGACATCTAATTGATAAATTTTCCACTTATGATAAGCAGCAAGGGAAATTAGCAACCTCACCGTGTCAAGTCTTGCAACTGGAGCATAGACTTCATCATAGTCTACTCCATACTTCTGTTTATAGCCTTTTGCCACAAGTCTCGATTTGTACCGATCCACACTTCCATCTGCAGTGCGCTTGATCTTGTACACCCACTTGACACCAATAGCCTTCTGATTTGGTGGGAGCTTTGTCAACTCCCAAGTGTCATTCTTCTCGATGGCATGGATCTCTTCTTCCATGGCTTTCTTCCAATGGACCTCTTTCACAGCTTCATTGAATGAAAGAGGTTCATGGTCTGCATATAGACAAAATAGGTTTGTTTCTTCTCCCTCTTCTTGTCCATAAATTTCTGTGAGACTTCTTAGCCTCACTGGAGTTGATGAACTTCCTTCCTCACTGGATGTAGGGCCATTCCTTGCATTTCTGTGCACTGGAGTTGTTGTGCCAGATTGAGTAGGTTGTGGTTCGACTTGTGGTACAACTTCTTGTTCTTCCAAGTCAGTGGAAACAAGTCTCTCCTTACTGACCTCTTTGTTGTTCCACTTCCATGTCTCTTCTTCACTGAAGATGACATCTCTACTAACCACTAATTTGCTAGTAAGTGGATTGTAGAGTTTGTATGCTTTGGACTCTTCACTATAGCCTACAAACACACACTTCTCACCTCGATCATCAAGCTTCCTTCTCTTGGCTTCTGGTACTTGAGCATATGCAACACATCCAAAGATTTTTAGGTGTGCAACATTCGGCTTGTATCCACTCCAAGCCTCTTGTGGTGTCATCCTCTTGACACTCTTTGTTGGACACCGATTCAACAAGTAAATCGAACAAGCAACAGCTTCTGCCCATAATTCTTTTGGCAGGTTCTTCTCCTTAAGCATGGACCTTGTCATGTCAAGGATGGTTCGATTCTTCCTTTCGGCTATACCATTTTGCTGTGGTGTATAGGCAGCTGTCATTTGGTGCTTAATCCCTTGCTCCTTGCAGTATGCTTGGAAAGCATTGGAGGTGTACACTCCACCTCTATCAGATCTCACAGCCACAACTTTGTGGTTACTCTCAGCTTCTGTGAATGCCTTGAACTCCTTGAAGACTCTTAGGGCAGCAGACTTTTCTTTGAGAAAATAGGCCCAAGTCTTCCTACTAAAGTCATCAATAAAGGTAATGAAGTATCTATTACCTCCATAGGACATGGGATCCAAAGGACCACATATATCCGTGTGCACCAACTGCAGTGGTGCCTTTGCTCTCCATGCATTGCCAACAGGAAATGGCAACCTTGCTTGCTTGCCAAGTACGCAGCCTTCACATACTTGGTGTTTGGTTTCAATCTGAGGTAGACCACGCACCATTCCTCCATTTGACAACAGTCTTAGACCATTGAAATGAAGATGGCCAAAACGAAGATGCCATCTCCACGACTCATTTTCAATTTCACCAATGTTGCAACTCCCAATCTTTGTGTTCAATCTCAGTGGGAACATACGGTTCTTTGACATTTGAACCCGTGCAATGAGCCTTCTTCTTGCATTCCTTAGAGTGAGAAACATATCTTCCATATGTATGATGTACCCTTTCTGGAGCAATTGACCAATGCTCAGAATATTACTCTTCATACCTGGTATGTAATAGGTATCTGAGATGTATTCTTCTTTTCCATTTTTCTGGATGATTTTGATTCTCCCTTTTCCTTCAACTGGCAGCCTTGAGGAGTCACCAAGGCTTACAGATCCATAAGCCTCCATTTTGAGTTCGGCAAAGAACTCTTTCCTTCCACACATGTGGTTACTTGCACCAGAATCCAAGTACCAAACATCTTGTTGGCTACTGGAATCATGGTGTGCTAGTAGGACAGTGAATTCCTCACCATCATTCCCACTTGATTCTGCCAGGTTGGCATGCTCACCACTTTTGTATGAACATTCATTTGCATAATGTCCATATTGCTTGCAATTGTGACACTGGATATGTGCCTTTCCTCGAGCAGATCTCCATTCTTGAGACTGACCTCGATTTTGTGCATAGCCTCGACCTCTTCCTCGGGCTCGTCCTCGGCTACGGTTGGATGAACTCCCATGACGTGAGTTCCACTGTCCACGACCTTCATTTGGTTTGTCAATATTCAACTTTGACTCCAAAGCTTGCTCTAGCGTTGTGGGACTTGCATTCTTCTGAATGTGTTGCTCGTGAACTAGGAGGGATCCTAGCAATTCCTCTGTGCTCATTGTCTCCAAATCCTTCGATTCTTCAATAGCAGTCACCACATGTTCGAACTTGGATGTGAGTGACCGGAGTATCTTCTCCACAACTCGTACTTCATCGAGTCTCTCGCCATTTCTTCTCATTTGGTTTACTATCACAGCGAGCCTTGTGTGATAGTCTGAGATGTTCTCTCTTTCATTCATGTGAGCAGTTTCAAAATCTGCTCGAAGTGATTGTAATCTCACTTTCTTGACTCGATCTACTCCTTTGTAGATTGTACTGAGTGTATCCCATACTTGCTTGCTCGTTGTTGCTTCTGCAACCTTCTCGAACGTTGAATCTTCCAGACCCTGGTATAGAAGATACAGCGCCTTTTGGTCCTTCTTTCGTAAGTCCTTGAGAGTGTTCCTTTGATCCGCAGTATATACGGCTTCTTGCTCGGCAGTGGGTACAACATACCCACTACTGACAACTTCCCATAGCTCCTGTGATCCAAACAATGCTTTGAATTGGATGCACCATCTTTCATAATTTTCTTTCTTCAATGTGGGGACTTGGAGTTGCACTAAGTTGGACGCCATAACTGCTGCACCTGCCAGAATGGTATTCTGGCTCTGATACCAATTGTTGGTATCGAATGTTCACTTACTCAATACCAAAATATGTGGGTGATAAGTTTACAAACTCTATCACACCTCTCTCTTTGCACTCTCAATAAAATTTGGACAAAGAAAGAAATATAGAAAGGAGGGAAGCAACAAGCTTTTGGCAAAGAACACTTGCACTTCGATATATGAAAAGAGAGTTTTACAAACTCAATAGCTTACAAGCTGAAATTAAAATGGAATTGAGAATAATTTGATTCGGATGGGATACAATAAGGCTTTTGCAAGATGGCCTAAATATACAATACTTTAAAAATAAACAATCCAACAATACATATAATGAATGATGGTGTTCCACACCTTTACACCCTTTCAAAACACATGCAGCAACTTAGATAGTGGGCATACACATGCATTGCTGCATGGCAGGTTGTAATAACCACCTTTCGGCTTGCACACAGCAGCTCACATCTCTGCTGTCTTTCAATCTCCTTTCGGCTAACACATTGAGGAAGCAATGATCTTTGTAGTTGCTGAAAAAACACCCTGGAAAGAAACTGACAGCTTGTTTTAACCATTAACAACCTGTTTTTATTTGATTTTTCAACAGGGGCTGCTAAACATCCGAGCGGCCCCAACTCCCTATATTTGACTTCTGCTTCGTTTGCACTATGCAGACTTCTCATCCAATTCATAAATCCCATTTGTAATCAAATTTTTGCAAGCCATGCCGTTAATTTGTTAGTTTCCTAAATTAGAAGGCCACTAATATCAAACATTGGTGAATGAAAAGTTCGAAAAGGCACCGAATTTCATTAGTGTGCTTAGAAGGGTATCCTATAGGATGTTTTGTTGTAGTACTGTAATCAGGAAATATACGCTTTACAAAAACTGAGATTTTACAAAGCTGGTACTGATCACTTTTCTCCTAAATAATTTCTCATCCATAGATGATGAGCAGCACTCTAGTTATTAGAGAACAAGAAATAAAAATATGGGTATATATATATATATATACTGTAGTTGGTACTCTAGCAACTCAATTCAATTACTTTTCTCGCTTTCTCCTCATCTGTAATAAAATTTGTGGAAAATCTAACAAGGTTTTCTTTCTTAAACTAAGTTACTATAAAAAAAAATATCAATGAGAGCAATAAACAGACTGTCAACAGGTTGCATTAATAGACTATCCACTTTTGTATAATTTTGCAATCAAAGAAATCAGAAAAGGTGGTTGAGTGTACCTTCTGTAAAGATTGAACACAAAGGTTTTACAGTAAAGCTTTGAAGAAATGAAGAACACAGAGAAGGATGAATCTCAGAAAATGCAGAGAGAGAGATCTTTCTTATTGGTCAAGTTACTTACAGTACAAGAGAGAATCGGTTTTATATGAGTTATTACAAAGCTTGCTCACTTAGGTACAGTAAAATATAAGATCCTTACTGCAAGATCATTTACGATTCTAATCGTAACTAACTCATAACAGCTCACAACCAACTTGTCTAACAACCTCGTTAATCGAATGACAAGTGGTATCTTTTGAGCCTTTGATCTCATCACTCTTACACCTTCAAAATCAAAATATCGTTTTGCCTTGCATTATTGCATTATTCCACTATGAAGCTCCCAAAATGTCGAATTTGTGAAAATGAAAGAAACGTAACAGCTAGATGACCAAAATTGTGAGACTGCGCAATGTTCTGCTTAACAACAACTGACATTAATTAACACAAGGACCTATACTGATATGGAAGAGATCTTTAATAGAATGATCACAACGAGAAATTCTTTCTCAGTGCACAGTAAGATTAAGAGAGAATGAAATGCAATCAAGTATCAGCAATGGAGCTAATAAGATACCAGAAAAAAGATAGAAACGTAAACACAAAATTGTAAATGATACATATAGCTTAGTTGTAACCGTGGTTTCTTGTAGACCTAGCCATTCGGTAATTCAACGAGCCCTTTTTGATTAAAGCATCTAATTGTTTGCGTGCAGACTACAGATTTTAACAACTTATCGACACATAAGCCGCTATCAGTATCCTTGAGGCTCTTGCGTACATGATCGTGGTAGCTGCATATTCTGCACATGCAATATTGACCTGTAAATATTCATGAGTCATGACCACGAGTTGTGACAGCCCGTCCCGATACATACGATATTTTACAATGTGAATTGATGAAATTACCCCTTCGGGGTTATGTACGTGTGGACGTGTGTGTGTGATAGACCAATTGTTTATTGCCCTTAATAATTGGGGCCAATCAGTTCACTTAAACCCTTTACTTCTGATTGGAGACTGACCACACACTTAAACCATTCTCTCTCTTCCATCTCGTAGCCTCTCTCTCTCTCCTCTCTCGAAAAATCTCTCTCTCTCTCTCTCTCTCTCTCTCTCTCTCTCTCTCTCTCCTTCTCACGTACGGACACACCCCTAAAACCACATTAAGACTACCATTCGACTCCTGAGGTCCTTGCGAGTCCAGTGACATCGATTTCAGGTAAGAAACCTTTCGTTTCCACGTCGTTATCTCATGATCCGTTTTAGGCACTGTTCATGAACTTTATAATGGCTGATTTTTAGGACAATCTAAGCTCACAGGGAGCTTTGCTAGGTCCTCTAGAAGCTCAGAGTCTATCGTTTGCAAAGTTTGGACGTCGGGACAGCACAAAACGAAGTTGGACAGTTTTTGAGATTTTTCCCGACAAGATTTCAGACGTTTTTCGTGGTTTTTGAAGGTATAGCTCTCTTCCTCACTTGATTTAGAGCATGTAGGAAGAAAAATGAGTTAAAATGGTGAAGAAATGAAGAAGTTATGGCGATTTGAAACTTACCCAGAAATCGGCGACTTTTTCTGTCGTCGACGAAACCAGTTCGGTGAAGCCAATGATGGAGACGACACGTGCCAGGCACGTGCTGCGCGTGGGCCACCCAAAAATTATTTTAAAAATTTGTCGACGTCCGTGACGTCGTGTAGGTCGCGTAGGTATATTCGTATACCAAAATTGAGCTATGTATGAGAAGTTATTTCCGTAGTTTCATATATGTGCTTAAATAACGTATTTTCAGTAAATTCTCATATAGGTGAGACTTATCCCGAGGACAAGCGTAGCCAGGCTAGACGTGGGGACTACGACCCGGCGACCTATCAGTGAGTGGGCAGCTATTTTTCCGTATATACCTATATATTACTATTTTTCCCAGAAATTGAAAATGAACGTTTATGTGATTTGAAATGCCATGCAAAGTATTCATTATTTTAAATGCTGCATTAGTGATTGCATATGTGTATGATGGTGCTGCGAACGCACATGTAAGTGTCAGGTAAGTTTAGATAATGGTTATAATGAGAATGAGAACGAATGATGTGATGTGATGTGATTATAGCTCATATACCTGCACATTGATATTAGTGCTCCCGCCTAGAGATAGGGGCACAGTCTTTCACGTGTTGTTCATCTCCCGCACCGCATGCTCGCCTTGGATCCAAGTTAGGTGCACAGTCCTGTCGTATAGACCACTATAAGTGGGTTTGACTCATAGGTGACCCGCGAATCCTTTGCACAGTCTTCACATGATTGTAGCACTAGAGCATACTTATATATATTTAGTGATGATGAGTAAACCACTAGTGGTGATATTGATATGTGTGCAGGATTGATATACATGATGTGATGAGTTAATTATGAGCTATATGTACAGCCCAGGGCTGAGTTTATTATTGTTACTGATTATGAGATATTTATATGGCCGAGGGCCAAGATGATTACCTGACATTTGATCACATCTACAGATTTATGATTGAGATTCAGTTACATACTCTTTTCCAGCATGATTTTGAGAAATATAAATATATATACACACGAGTATATACTTTGATTCTGGGAATTTATACAGGTTTTACGGAGAGGGGTTATACTTTTGAGAAAAGAATGGTTTTGAAAAGAATTGTTTTGCTGACCCACTCAGTTTTGTTTTTCGCCCATCCAGGTACTAGGTAGCTAGAGTATCGTTGGTCGCTAACGAGGACCGTTCGGCAGTTCTGACAGACCTTTGTTAAACTACTCTAACTTGCAAAAAGAGAAATTTGAATTTGAGTCTAAAAGCGTATGCACACTACATAGTTTTGGAAATATTATTTTCTATTAAAAACACACACACACAAACTATATATATTATGACAATTTTTGGGTCCATACATGTAAGGAGCCATGCATCTTCCTTGAATGAAAATGTGGCAACATGTTATTGTATAAATTTCATAAAACGGGATTGGTTTTTTTTTATTTTTTTTTATCGTCATTTAAAGATCATCTCCAGAAAAAATTATTCAATTTAAGAACTGTTTAGTCATTCATAAGTGTCGGATAAATCTAAAAATAGCCTTTAAATAATGATAATTAAGAATTGATGCGATTATGATGTTTGTATGATAAAATAAGGAACATGTCATCATATATGGAGAAGTAGCTTGATGTAAATAGAAATTGGATTATTTCAATAAACTAGAATAATGGAGAGACGTTCAATAAAGGTTATTTGTTGTTGCGTATCACGAAAATTGAGGTATTTGATTTTTGATATCATTCGAGTTAATGTAGCTTTGATTTCTCATGTCACTTTTGGGACAATATAATACACATATCGTTCGAGTTAATTGTAGCTTTGGTTTCTCATGTCAATAAACTACAATTATCATCGTATTCATGCTATTTTTTTCCACATCACGCTAATCCATATCTTTTAAGTTCGGGTTTTGCCACACAATAAGATGAGATTTGCACCAAATTAAGGATATTAGAAATAGCTGTATGTGAAAGTTGAGAAATCAACCAAAAATCTCATCATTTCACTCTGCATATTCGGTTTAATATCCTCGAAATATATGCATAATGCTGCCTGAATAGGATGGCTGCTTCTTGTAATTGCATATTTTAATACTCTTGCGTACACCATGATGAAGAACTGTAGGACTTGTTAGAGTGTAAAGGTTGGTAGGATTGTGACAAGTGTAAATTGTAAAAGAGTGCCATGTGTCAGTTTGTTATTGGGGTATTGATGTTAGAAGTTAGTTATAGTGTGAGGTATTTTTATTGTAAAGAGTGGTGTATTCATTCAATGAAAATAGTAAATGAAAGTTTGTTGTCATCTCTCTCTCTCTTCTCTCTCTAGATTTCTTAGCTCTGTTATCATGGTATGTTCACCGACACAGGTTAACACCGTCGTCGATTGTGGTTGCTTGTAGCGTGGATTTGTTCAGTAGTCAAATAGTCGAAGCTTGTCAATCTGTGGTGAAACCTTAATAATTTGGGGATTTTTTTGTTGGCAGTCTGCAGTTGTTTCTTCATGTTCTTGTCTCCGATATAGAGTTGATATTTCTCCTTGCTTGATTTTGCTGAAATTGTTGTTTCTTGATTCTTTTCTATCTGCAATCTTCATATTTGGGAATTATTGTGTGAATTGTTGATTAGAATTTGTCCACGGGATTGAAAATTTCTAATATTTCGTATTAATTTCTTCAAGATTTGTGATTGATTGTGTGCACAATGGTTACTCCTAGTCAATTGGCTCTCGTTCAGTCACCGATTTCTTCTCTAATTTCTATTGTAGGAAACACTGCCACTGTTAAACTTGATGATTCAAATTATTTGACTTGGAATTTTCAAATGGAATTATTGTTGGATGGAAATGGAATTCTAGGTTTTCTTGATGGTTCAATTCCTTGTCCAGCAAGATTTGCTAACTCTGATTCAGAGAATGAAGTTGTTGATAATTCAAGTAATCTGTCTGATGCTTATAAAGTGTGGAAGATTCATGATAAAGCTTTGATGACTCTCATCACTGCTACTTTGTCCACTGCTGCAATGTCATGTGTGATTGGTTGCAAAAGTTCTAGGGAAATGTGGATTAATCTTCGTGAACGGTTTGCTAATGTTACTAGAACTAGTATTGTGCAAATGAAAATTGGTCTTCAAAATATCAAGAAGGGATCCGAGTCAATTGATGGTTATCTTCAACGCATTAAGTATGCTAGAGATCAATTAGCCACTATTGGAGTACTTATTTCTGATGAGGATATTGCAATTGTTGCTTTAAGGGGTCTTCCTTCAGAGTTTAATACAATTAAGGATGTCATTCGTGTTTGTGAAAATCTGTTTTCCTTGAAACAACTAAGGTCTCAATTGAGGGCTGAGGAAGCTGCCCTGGAGGAAATTCACAAGTAAGTCCCTATTATGTCTGCTATGTTTGCCTATACTTCTGGAAATGGCTATGAAACTGGTGGTTCATCTGGCACACAACCATTTACTTTATGACATCATTTTGGTGGTTTCTTTGGAAATCAATCTGGTCTGATGATGCCTTAGATTCAGTCAGCTCCATTATTTCAGCAATCTGTGTTCCCTCTTATTTTCATCAATTACCATTTCCAGGACCCGTTGCCTTTGTGTCTCAAACTGGTTCAGGCACCTATAACAACTTCAGGGGGAACAACTATAAGCCAAAGGGTAAAGGCAAGAAATTCTTTTCTAGTGGCAATCAACAATCCAATCAACTTCTTTTTTCTCAATCAAGGCAGCATTTGCAAGCTTCTCAGGGAAATCAACAATTCCAAATTTGTCAAATATGTGACAAGAAGGGTCGTTCTGCAATAAACTGTTTTCAACATGGTTGCTAGATCTGTCATCACGTAGGCCACACTGTTGTCACTTGTTTTGATAGAAACAGTTATTCTTCTCAAGGTTCAACCTACTCTCATTCACAGAACTATCAACCATTCTCTCAGAATTATCCATAGCATCCTCAGCAGTTTCAGGCTCCTTCTTCTTTTATATATCAGAATGGTTAGCTCTCTGGTGTGCTCTTCATGTCCTATCAATCCATTCCAATAATGCACTCAAATTCATATTCTGCACCTAGTATGCCTGCTCAGTCTTACACATCAATTTCCATGAATGCTCGGACTAATGTCACTCCCTCTGCACCCTCACAAGAATATTGGCTTCTTGATTCTGGAACCATAAATCACATGACGTTTGATTTGTCTAATCTTCAAGTGGTACCTCCTTATCTTTCCATAGACACAGTTATTGGTGCTGGTGGTGAAGGTTTGACTATTGCTCACATTGGCAACTCTCACCTTGCTACTAAAAATCATACATTTCAATTAAATTCTATCCTTTATGTACCTTAATTATCACAACACTTATTATATATGCATCAACTGTGCAAAGATAATAATTGTCATTGTATTGTTGATGACTTTTCTATCTGTATACAGGACAAAGTCACCGAGAGAACATTGTTTCAAGGACTGAGTAATAACGTTGTATATCCTTTTCATGTGCTTAAACAACCAAAAGTCGTTCCAGCAACCTATCTTGGGAAAAAAGTCTCTTCTACCTTATGGAATTGTTGTCTAGGTCATCCTACCAATCAAATAGTTAAAGCAGCACTTGATAAATCTCTCATTGATTTCAGTTGTGATTCCCAGTGTCATATGTGTAGTTCCTGTTTACATGAAAAGTTTACTAAACTTCCATTTCCTACTTTTTGCCTCAAAATCTATCATTCCTTTTGAGGTTTTACATACAGATGTATGGGGTCTTGCTCATTGTTTGTCAATAGAGGGTTATAGATACTATGTGTCTTTCATTGATGAATGTACTATTTACACTTGGATTTTTCCAATCATCAATAAAGATGCTGTTTTTGGTGTATTTATGTAGTTTCATGCCTTTATTTCAAATTTATTTGTTGCACGTGTTAAAATTTTACGAAGTGATGGTGGTGGGGAGTATATAAGCCATATTTTTCAAGCTTTTCTTAGAGATAAAGGTATCTTCAAGGATTTAAATATCGGTAATATCGGAAATATCGGTAGTCCGAAAACACGGAAATATCGACGGAAATATCGATAAAATATCGATATCGATAAAAATTACATGGAAACCACGGAAATTGTAAGAAAAACTTGGAAATTTTTATTGAAACTTTGTAGGATGTTTATTTAGTCAATTATCTATTAGTTTATCACAAAAAATTGAAAGGAAATGCATTGCATGATGGATTTAACTGATTTAAGTTGATTATATAGCGAGCTGGCAAACATTGTGAGTGTAGAAAATATGTAGTAATTAATGAAAGAAGTTTAAACACACCATAATCATTTATATATAATGAATTAGTACAATATTTTACACTCATTTAAACAAGAGATTAAGCAATGTGAGATGTTGCTCCAAACCAATAACAATTGCGCCGAACCAATTACAATAATTTATATATAATGAATTAATAAATAATTATTGAATAATATGTTATTTCTTATAAAAAAAAACATACATATGTGAATGTTTTATGTACATATCTAATATGCTTGCATAAAAAAAAAATCTAATAATTTATAATTATATAACATTTATAATTATAACTTAAAACAAAGAGAGAAATGGATGTTTATCCAAAACCCTAATCAATGTTTAACGCGCTTGATTGAAACTTAGCAACTCATGTTCATCATAATTGAAAAGCAAATTAAGTGATCCAAATATGAAAGGGAGAAAGAACCCAGAAAAGCAAACATGAAAGAGGCGGTGCTCGTCGGAAAACTGAGTTTGGGGCCGAAGGTTTGGGCAATTTTCAAAGCTTTGTAACTTCTTTGTTTCTTAACCAAATTAAGTGATTCAAAAGCTAAAATGTAGTTAGGAATGTGGAGAAGAGGTTCATACCAAGTGAGGACCGAGTGGTGGCCGGTGTTGACCGGAAAATGACCTGAAAGACGGCCAAACGACCACGGTTTATGAGTTCGGCCGGAATTCTACCCTAAATTTGAACGTCCATAACTTCTTCGTTTCTTAACCAAATTGAGTGATTCAAAAGCTAACATGTAGTTAGAAATGTGGATAAGAGGTTAATATCAAGTGAGGACCGAGTGGTGGTCGGTGTTGACTGGAAAATGACCTGAAAGATGGCCAAACGACCACGGTTTATGAGTTCGGCCGAAATTCTACCCTAACTTTGAACGTCCATAACTTCTTCGTTACTCAACCAAATTAAGTGATCCAAACATGAAAGTTGTAGTACTCGACGAGATGAAGAGATTGATACCTTGCACGCTGGCCAACTCGCCGTGGTTTGGCCGAAAAACCCCTCGAAAGGGGCGGTGCTGCCCAAACGGCCGGAATTCTACCCTAACTTTGAACGTCCATAACTTCTTCGTTACTCAACCAAATTAAGTGATTTAAACATGAAAGTTGTAGTACTCGACAAGATGAAGAGATTGATACCCTGAACGCCTGCCAAATCGCCGTGGTTTGGCCGGAAAACGCCTCGAAAGGGGCGGTGGTCGTCGGAAAACTGGGTTTGGGGCCGAAGGTTTGGGCAATTTTCAAAGCTTTGTAACTTCTTCGTTTCTTAACCAAATTGAGTGATTCAAAAGCTAAAATGTAGTTAGGAATGTGGAGAAGAGGTTCATACCAAGTGAGGACCGAGTGGTGGCCGGTGTTGACCGGAAAATGACCTGAAAGATGGCCAAACGACCACGGTTTATGAGTTCGGCCGGAATTCTACCCTAACTTTGAACGTCCATAACTTCTTCGTTACTCAACCAAATGAAGTGATCCAAACATGAAAGTTGTAGTACTCGACGAGATGAAGAGATTGATACCCTGCAAGCCGGCCAATTCGCCGTGGTTTGGCCGGAAAATGCCTCGAAAGGGGCGGTGCTGCCCAAAGGGCCGGAATTCTACCCTAACTTTGAACGTCCATAACTTCTTCGTTACTCAACCAAATTAAGTGATCCAAATATGAAAGTTGTAGTACTCGACGAGATGAAGAGATTGATGCCCTGAACGCCGGCCAATTCGCCGTGGTTTGGCCGGAAAATGCCTCGAAAGTGGCGGTGCTGCCCAAAGGGCCGGAATTCTACCCTAACTTTGAACGTCCATAACTTCTTCGTTACTCAACCAAATTAAGTGATCCAAGCATGAAAATTGTAGTACTCGAGGAGATGAAGAGATTGATACCCTGCACGCCGGCTAAGTCGCCGTGGTTTGGCCGGAAAAGGATTCGAAAGTGGCGGTGGACGTTAGAAAACTGGGTTTGCTTCTAGTTCTAGGCTTCTACAAAGTGTCCCACATCGGCTGTGGGATAGAAAGTGATGCTAACTGGCCTATATAAATACACCATTACAGCCTAGAGTAAGGTGTGCTTTGGCCTTTTGGCTGAGATCCGATCTTGGCCATTTGGCTGAGATTTGGTGGAGTGTATTTAATTAGTTTAGTATCTGAGATGATATTAAATTAATTATTAAGTATTTTTTAAGTTTTATTTGGCAAAATACTGAGTCACGAGGAAGGCAATGAGTGGCCGGAGTTGTACGAGCTCCGGCCTTCTTCTCTGATTCGGTTTTTTTGTCGATATCGCGATATTTTTGTTAAATATCGCGATATTATCGATAATATCGCGATATTTTAACGAAAATTATTTGGATAGTAAAAAAAATATCGTTGGGTGAAAAAAACGATATTATCGGCGATATTTCGCCGATAATATCGATATTTAAATCCATGGGTATCTTACATAAAAAATCGTCTTACACTCCTGAGCAAAACGGCCTAGCTCAACGCAAAAATAAACATGTTGAAACAACTCTAACTTTGCTTCAACAAGCCTCTTTGTCATCCCCATTTTGGTATCATGTTTGTGCTACTGTCATCTATCTTATCAATATGATGCCTACTCCTGCCTTGAAAATGCAGTCTCCTTTTGAAGCCTTGTATCATTCACCACCTAGGTTAGATCACTTTAAAAAAATTGGATGTGCTTGCTACCCTTCTATGCAACCATATAGAACAAATAAGTTGGAACCTAAGGCCACTATGTGCATTTTCTTGGGATATGCAGCTCAATATAAGGGATACATTTGTTACTATGTCAAAGATAACAAATTAATTGTGTCAAGGTATGTATTGCTTGATGAAACACACTTTCCTACACCACATACAGTAACTTATCATGTGTCTTCATCTTCAGTTTCTTCTCCTTTGATCTCTACTTTTGTTCACACAAATACCTTTGTGCACGCTCCATCTATCTCGATACCATTGCCTCATGTCTTTGTATCACTTGTCCCTACTTCTCCTCCTCATGTTACCCAGTCCTTATCTCCACAACATGGTGATCTTGTCTCTACAAACTCTGAGATAGCAACACTACCAACTTCTCAGACAACTGTGCTTTAACATTCTGAGCTTCATCCAGACAGCACTACATCTCAAGTCCACCATTACAACATGTGTCACTTCCTTCACATAACTTGCATCCTTTGTAAACTAGGTCCAAGTTTGGGATCTATAAGAGGAAACAAGCTTATGTTGCTGGCAATGATGATTCTACCACAGAACCAAAGTCTTTTGCAATTGCTTTCAAATCTGTTCTGTGGCAAGCTGCCATGAAGGAAGAAATGGATTCTTTGTTACACCAGAAGACATGGAAACTAGTTCCACTTCCTCCGGGTAAAAATCTAGTTGGGTGCAAATGGATATATAAAATCAAGAGAAATCCAGATGGTTCAATTGCAAGACACAAAGCTTGGCTAATGGCAAAGGATTTTTCTCAAGAAGCTGGTTTGGACTACTATGAAATGTTCAACCCTGTGGTCAAGCCAACAATAATAAGGTTACTTTTGTCTTTAGCTGCAACTTATGGTTGGAAACTAAAGCAATTAGATGTTAAGAATGCATTTTTGCATGGTTTTCTTGAAGAAGAAGTTTACATGGCCCAACCTCAGGGATTCATTGATAAGGATTATTCTTGTATGGGCTAAAGCAAGCTCCCCGAGCATGGAATGACAGATTTACTACTTTTTTACTCTCATTGGGTTTCAAATCATCATATACTGATCCTTCTCTGTTTGTTAGGCATGATGGAAAACATATAGTTGTGTTGTTGTTATATATGGATGATATCATCATTACTGGTGATAGTACAACTTCTCTTCAATCTATAATTTCTCAGTTAACCACTGAGTTAGATATGAAGGATTTAAGGGTTCTTCATTATTTTCTTGGTTTACAAATTGAATATCACAATCAAGGTTTGTTTGTTCATTAGTCTAAGTATGTTCAAGATCTACTGCATAAAACAGACGTGCTGAAATGCAAGTCATGTGTCACTCATTGTCATCCCAATAAAAAAACTATTGAATCATGGCAGTCCTTCTTACTTTGATCCTACTACTTATATAAGTATTGTTGAGGCATTACAATACTTAACGTTTACTTACCTAGACATTGCTTATTTTGTGAATCAGGTGAGTCAATTTATGCGTTCACCTCTAGAATCTCACTTTGTTGCTGTTAAGAGGATTTTGAGATATCTTAAAGGTACCTTGGGATAGGGTATATGTTTTAGACCTGGTTCATTAGCTTTGAAAGCATACACAGATGCTGATTGGGTAGGTGACCTTAATGATAGAAGGTCAATTACGGGGTTTGTGGTATTTCTTGGTTCAAATCCCATTTCTTGGAGCTCTAAAAAGTATAACAACGTTAATAGATCATCAATAGAGGCCATGTACAGGGCCATGGCAACTACATCTACAAAAGTTGTTTGGCTACAGTAACTTTTAAAAGATTTGCACATTGACAGTTCTTCTCCTCTTTTACTGCACTGTGATAATATTTCTGCCATGGCATTAGCAACAAATCCTGTGTTGCATTCTAAAGCAAAACATATTGAAGTTGATTGCCATTTTGTGTGTGAACGTGTTCAGCAAGGAACCATTTCTCTCCAGTTTGACTAAAGGGTTAGGTTCTTCTTTGTTTACTACTCACTGTCCAATCTTATGCTTAGTTGTTCTAGGCATAAGATTGAGGGGGAATGTTAGAGTGTAAAGGTTGGTAGGATTGTGACAAGTGTAAATTGTAAAAGAGTGCCATGTATCAGTTTGTTATTGAGGTATTGATGTTAGAAGTTAGTTATAGTGTAAGGTATTTATATTGTAAAGAGTGGTGTATTCTTTCAATGAAAATAGTAAATGAAAATTTATTTTCATCTCTCTCTCTTCTCGCTCGAATACACTTTCTCTCTCTAGATTTCTTAGCTCTGTTATTAGGACTATAGTCCGTGTTTTTTTAAATAAAAGCTTAATTTTATTGAGGATCCAACAACCAACAAATTAACAAACACTAGTACAAAAAACACTTTGCGCGACGCAGGTCCTTCGTCCCGCAAAGTCAAAAAACCATTGCGCAAACATTAGCGCAACGAACCTTCATCGCGCATCAACCGTCGCGCCAAGGCAGTGACAGAAGGGTTTGCGCGATACATGACTACTTCATGCAAAGTGGCTTCGCGCGAGGCATGTCCTACGTCGCGCAAACCCATTTTTTGTTTTGGTCAAAATTTTTTTTTTAAACTTTTGATAAATATTGCGCGACGTAGGACATGCGTCGTGCAAAGCCGCTTTGCACAAAGTAGTCATGCGTCGCACAAACCCTTTTTTTTTGTTTTGGTCAAAAATAATTTTTTTTTTAATTTTTGATAAATATTGTAATTAAATTCTAAACAATAACTAATTAACCAAGCAAAAGTATTTAATTATAAAATATATGAAAATGTACACACAAGATATCTAAACAAAAAAAGAAAAAACAAGAAGTAATCTTCTAAAGTAAACAACAAAACAATGAGATATACAAAGAAATATCAAACTATCGAGAGACCTCCAACAAACAAAGACATTGTCACTTAAAGACTTCACATTTTTTAAACACCTCCAAACAAAGGACCTTGAGAGCAAACTACTGCCCCTAATGCTTGAGCCTTAGCAATTATTGCCTATCTCTATCTGCATGGACATAAGCATATGGATCAAGAAAAAAAATTGTACTTGTATAGGTAGAACTCTTGAAAAATTATATTAAGGGGGTCCTTTGAGAAAAGGTAAACACATGATAGATTATGAACCTGCTAAACATCCATGGATTCAATTCTACCAGCCCCGAATACTAGAGAATATATATTACTACAGGTTCCTCGGTATGTATGGACTGCACAAAAACAAATGCAAGGCTTGAAATTTCATATTGAGACATTAAACAATAGTATTGTAAGCAATAAGAAAGAAAAACAAGCACATCCAAGAAATTTTCATGCTTAATATTTGTTTAGTAGAACGTCTCTAATTGTAGAATCTTTAAAGCAAGTAAATCATATAATTACCATACTGTAGGGATGGAGTTATGTTGGTGATGGGCTACTATCAACAATTATACCTTACAAAGAGAGTGGTTGGTATGACGGACAAATGTGGGTAAAGCCGCCTGAGGTTAGCACCTTTCACCTTTTCCTTTCTCAATTAATAAGGATCAAGGATGAAGTCCCTCGGGAAATGTCAACCTTCAAATTTTAATCCACATATCTTATTCAAGTATTCAACTGAAGAAGGCTACTTAGAATAATCAAGATATGATGAAATTCAAAGAAATTAACTGATCACATAAGCCTCAACGTTCAAAGATACTAACTGATCACATAAGCCTTAACGTTCAATGATATTAACTGATCACATAAGCCTTAATGTTGATGCATATATTGCCTCTAAATCAAAACCTCGAAAATTTGATTATGCTATGGAAATTGTATCATGTGGCTTATCACTAGAGCTTAATACTCGAACAAAGTTTCTGAGAGTCGGACTATGTCCATGTATGTGGTGTATATGTGCATATGTATGTCAAATATTAACTGAGAAGGGTCATTGGAGACGGTGCAAATTTGAAGATATCTAAAATTGGTCATTAGGCAACAAAACTACATGACTCTTGATCTTTAACTAGTTAAACCCAGCAATTGAAAGCCCAATTTTTTTTTCTGTTCTAATATTAATAACTGAGATGCAAAATCGTAGAAAATTTATGCTAAAACATTATTTCTTATCCATGTTGTATCAAAGAGATTAACAGAAACTTATTTGAAGGATTCACTTAACTGATAGCTTAAATTAAGACAGCGAAGAAGACAACCTGAAAGCAACAACCTATGCTAGAATATAAAATCACCTTCTGAATTTTTCCACAAAGCAATGAACCAACACACCACCACAAGATCTTGTAGCTTCGTCAATATAATCGATGCACTTATCAAAGTCTTGTAGATGAATAGAAAATGATAAGTCCTCATAATGGGGTTATTTAAATGAGTGTATTATGCACTTACACATGGATGGAAATTGATGTATGAGCACCGATGCATTTATCTGGGGTTGAAAATTAAAACTAGATTGATCAGACAGACATGAGAAGGTGCAAAGACTAGTTTATCCACAAATCTAGACAAGCAATGGACGAATCTAGAGGTAAGCAGTCAAACACAAGGTATTCCTAAGTTCTAAGAACCAAACACAGAAACCACACAGGCAGAACATCATTGAACAAAACGAAGGTTGACTTGAAAAAAAATTCTAACTGCGATATATGGGTATATCAATGTTAAATTAAGTTTGATTCGGCTGTACATCAGACAAGGTTATAAACTGGTCATAAAGGGACAAAAGATATTGCAAAATAAAAGCACAATAGGTCATTGCTATTTCAACTACATATGCTTTTTTTTCTCTCATAAATTACAATTCTAGGCTTGGCTATGGGTCTAAGCCTTCACTAAAAATTCTAGATATATGCTAATGTTTCATAATTTACCAATCTAGAAAGAGATCTAAGGGTAGCACATGAATGGAGATTAAAACGCGTATGCATATATGATAAGACATCCAATCCCTGCAGAAGATAGATCAATATAAAACATATTTGACTATTTGACATGACTATCATCAGACTCTTTTTACGATACTGTGAAGCATCCAGCTTCAGCCTCAGCCACAATCCTCTTTTCATAAACTTCATATAAAAAAGAAAAACCATGTGCTATTCTTATAAGCATGAATGCAACAAGCCATGGTGCAAGACCCAAACAAAGTGCATGTGCCATACCAAATCTTGGACTGCATAACACGAGAAAGATCATAAGTGCTACTAGCCGATAACTCTAAACATGTTTAATTAAACAAATGAGCACGTTGTTTGTTTGCATTAATGCTTTCCAGAAAAGATTATAGTAAGTCCTTATTGGAGATTAAAGTAAGACTAACACTTTCATGGTAATCAATTACCATGTGAATGCCATGAAAAGCAAAAGTTCCACAGACAGATGTTTCTCACTATAATTCAAATTAAGGAAAAAGAAAATGTGTTGTGCAAGTTTTACACAAATTATTTTCCATCCACAGAAAAAAATACAAACATAATTCTTCCACAAAGAAAATGCAAGGTAAGTCATGTTATGCGAAAAGAAATTCCTCTCACAGAGGCAAAGATACTTAATCTAAATACATAAATTGGTTTCAGAAACAGAAGACTAACATATTGACACATGCAAACCATGCATCCTAATTTTCTGCTCGAAGCAAATAATCAAAAAGCCAAACAAATTTCGAGTTTTCTTTGTCAGTTGCAACAACATTTGAGTTTTTATTGTTCTATTATGTCATATCTTCTAAAGCAAATTAAGAGCCAAGTTCACTGCTGATTTCGAAATCTTAAGTAAACCCAAATATTACAAATTTCCCAACAAAAAAATTATAAAAAAAAAAAAAAACAACTTTCCTTTCATTTCTTATAATTTCTCAGTGACCAAACAGATAAAAAAATCACAATAATTCAACACATACAACAAATTAAAGACAGCAAGATAGAAAAATAACCAGTTCTTGGCCCAAAGTGGCTTGAAATGCACTGTTAAGCAGATATTCCCCTCTCTATACATCTGAACCAATCCAAAATTACCCAGAAATTAATAGACTTAAATTATAATCAGAAAACAAAAATGGGGGAAAAGGGAAAATTGTAAAATCAAAATCAGGCCGACCTTTTGGGTCTTGCCGTCTAGCTGAAGGAGCTCGAGTTCCAGTGCAGTGGCGAGGTAGGTGATGGGGATATCGAACTAGAGATTGAACTCACACTTGAGGAGGTTGTAGATGTACCAACACTTGCCAGTCCACCGTGTACCCTCAGGATTGGCGGCGGAGATTTGGAACCAATCGTTGTCGTTGGACTTGTTCATCTGGGCGTGTTCGAACCTTGAAATATCCAAGAACGATATGAACTGGCTGAAAACAATTCCCTTTGCAGACCCATCCTTTTCAACCATAGATCTGACCACAATCATTAAATTAAATATGCAAATAATGAGATTAAATGTGCAAACCTAAACAGGACATCGAAATTGACGGTGGCGCGAGCTTGGTCGAGATGAAGGCATGTGAAATTTTTTTGGATGAAGGCAGAAATAAAGATAAATTGAGATATGGTGTTGGGAATGAGAGACAGAGAGTTTGAGAGAGTGATTAAAGACCGAGAGAGAGAGAGAGAGAGAGAGAGAGAGAGAGAGAGATGAGGCTCAAGGCTCAGGGCTCAGGGCTCAGGCTGTTGCGCGAGATGTGATAGAGAGAGAGAAAAGATAGACCAAATTTTTACACTCCTATTTTGTCCAAATTTGTCCAAATAAAAAAAAAGGCCTAATTTTTACAAAACTACCGCCAAAATTTTAACACGTTGCGCGACACATGTATACATTACGACGTCGCGCAAAGTGGTTTTGCGCAACGATCCCGTCTAGGCATCGCGTAAGTTATATTTTAAAAAAAATTATTATAAAATTCTACAAAATTAATTTTAACGATCCAACTGCCAAACTTGTTTGTATATACTTCAAGATTGCATACACTAAAAATCGCAAAAAAAAAATTAAAAAAAACATTCATAGCTCAAGTAACGGGACAAAACATTTTGAACAATTTAACGGTCGTTTTAACTTCGAATTTGATGATTTTTTACAGTTACACTCCTGGACCCTATGTGAATACAATGAATGAACTCGATCGTCAATTTAAAATATTTACACTAGTGGATACCACAAAATCTTATGTTATACTTAATGAAAGTATAAATAAACTCTTAAGTGTTAGTGAATCTAATTGTTTTGATGGGATACGCATTCTACAAAACTAATTTCAACGATCTAACCATCAAACTAGTTTGTATATGCTTCAAGATCGCATACACCAAAAATTGCAAAAAGAAATATGCAAAGATCAAGTAACGGGACAAAACTTTTCGACGGTTATAAACGAAAAAGCACGATTTAACGGTAGTTTTAACAACGATTTTGATGATTTTTTTACAGCTACACTCCTAGATCCTATATGAATACAACGAACGGAATCGATTGTCAATTTAAAATATTTACACAAGTGGATACCACAAAATTTTATGTTATACTTAATGAAAGTATAAATAAACTTCAAGTGTTAGTGAATCTATTGTTTTCATGGGATACGGGTTGTACGAAACTAGTTTCAACGATCCAACCGTCAAACTTGTTTGTATATGCTTCGAGATCGTATACGCAAAAAATTGCAAAAAACAAACATTCAGAGATCAAGTAACGGGACAAAAATTTTCGAGGGTTAAAAACGAAAACGCAAGATTTAACGGTAGTTTTAACTCCGATTTTGATGATTGTTTACAGCTACGCTCCTGGATCCTATATGAATACAACGAACAAAATTGATCGTCAATTTAAAATATTTACACAAGTAGATACCACAAAATCTTATGTTATACTTAGTGAAAGTATAAATAAACTCTAAGTGTTAGTGAATCTATTGTTTTGATGGGATACGCATTGTACGAAACTAGTTTCGACGATCCAACAGTCAAACTTGTTTGCATATGCTTCGAGATCGCATACGCCAAAAATCACAAAAAATAAACATTCAGATATCAAGTAACGAGACAAACCTTTTAGACAACTATAAACGAAAAATCATGATTTAACAGTTATTTTAACTTTGATTTGGATGATTTTTTACAGCTACACTCTTTAAACCTATATGAACACAATGAACTAATTCGATCGTCAATTTAAAACATTTAAACAAGTGGATACCACAAAAGAAATAGGCAATGCAAGAACCCCAACAGAAAAGCCAAAAAAAAAAACTACGAAATTAGTTTCAACGATTCAACCGTCAAACTTGTTTGTATATGCTTTGAGATCACATACGCCAAAAATCGCAAAAAATAAACATTCAGAGATCAAGTAACGGGACAAAAATTTTCGATAGTTATAAACGAAAAAGCACGATTTAATAGTAATTTTAACTCTGATTTTGATATTTTTTACAGCTGCACTCCTTGATCCTATATGAATACAACGAACGGAATTGATTGTCAATTTAAAATATTTATGCAAGTGGATACCACAAAATCTTATGTTATACTTAGTGAAAGTATAAATAAACTCCAAGTGTTAGTGAATCTATTGTTTTGATGGGATACGCATTGTACGAAACTAGTTTCAACGATCAAACCGTCAAACTTGTTTGCATATGCTTCGAGATCGCATACGCCAAAAATCGCAAAAAACAAACATTCAGATATCAAGTAACGAGACAAACATTTTCGATAACTATAAACGAAAAATCACGATTTAACGGTTATTTGAACTCTGATTTTGATGATTTTTTACAGCTACACTCTTTAAACCTATATAAACACAATGACCTAATTCGATCGTCAATTTAAAACATTTACACAAGTGGATACCACAAAAGAAAGAGGCAATGCAAGAACCCCAAAAGAAAAGCAAAACGAGAAAAAAAAACTATGAAATTAGTTTCAACGATCCAACTGTCAAACTTGTTTGTATATGCTTCGAGGTCACATACGCCAAAAAATCGCAAAAAATAAACATTCAGAGATCAACTAATGGGACAAAAAATTTCGACATTTATAAACAAAAAAACACGATTTAATGGTAATTTTAACTCTGATTTTGATATTTTTTTACAGCTGCAGTGCTTGATCTTATATGAATACAACAAACGGAATTGATTCTCAATTTAAAATATTTATACAAGTGGATACCACAAAATCTTATGTTATACTTGGTGAAAGTATAAATAAACTCCAAGTGTTAGTAAATCTATTGTTTTGATGGGAAATGCATTGTACAAAACTAGTTTCAACAATCTAACCGTCAAACTTGTTTGTATATGCTTTGAGATCGCATAAGCCAAAAATCGCGAAAAACAAACATTCAAATATCAAGTAACGAGACAAACCTTTTTTACGGCTATAAACGAAAAATCACGACTTAACAGTTATTTTAACTCTGATTTTGATGATTTTTTTACAACTACAATCTTTAAACCTATATGAATATAATGAACTAATTCGATCGTCAATTTAAAACATTTACACAAGTGGATACCACAAAAGAAAAAGGCAATGCAAGAATCCCAAAAGAAGAAGAAAAAAAAAAGAACTTTGCACGACGTAGGTGTTGCGTCGCGCAAAGCTATTTTGTGCGATGCCAAACTTCATCGCGCAAAGGTAGTTTGCGCGACGTTTTGTGTTTTGCGTCGCACAAACATACTTTGCGCAACAAAATTTGCTCCATCACGCAAACATGTTTTTCTACTAGTGAAAAGAATGAATATATCGATTACAGAGAGATCTGTGATATCCCAGCAGGGATTTATTCGAACACAAACAAATATTAAAAGATGGAGTATATGGTGGCCATTTGTCCCCATACCCTTGAACTATCCATAATTTATAACAATTTACATTTCCAAACAGTATAATTTAAAGAATAATGACTAGTCATCGTCTTGGGGTAACAATGAATCAGGAAGTATTTTCAGCATGCCCGTTGGTTGACCCTTCTTGGCGCCTCCTCTTCTC
This sequence comes from Crataegus laevigata, assembly GCA_963580275.1. NCBI lineage: Eukaryota > Viridiplantae > Streptophyta > Magnoliopsida > Rosales > Rosaceae > Crataegus > Crataegus laevigata. The sequence continues at coordinate 9,484,547 of OY756949.1, forward strand.
TTCCGACAGTAGTTTAGCAAACCTGAAAATTATAGTAATTAAGTTACAACTTTTCACTAATCACCAATTACATATATAAATCTGTTGGTTTAATGACAAATATTTTACCTTATAAGAGCCTCTGCATTTGTCTCATGCTTAGTAGCCTCAAACCTGCCACTGTCCAAATTAACCCGAGAAACTGGTTTTTTCAATAGCCCTTCACCAACTTTCACAAGATTGGTCAAATTCTTCTTTGTGGCTTTATCCACAGAAACTATCGTCCCACGAAGGGTATCATCCTACGTTTGGTATCAGAAATGTTGTCAGTTTTTTGTGTCTAAACAACATTATTCTAAAAAAGTTATACTGATGAATTGATGGACAAAATGCATTTTGGATGACGAGTTCAGTACCTGAATTCTAAGATAATTTTCTTCAGAATGAAGGGCTTGGAAAGCTGCAGAAAGGTGAAGATCAACCATATCGGCGCCTGCTTGACTGAATACATTAATGATTGGGGTGGAGCCACCGCTGGTTAACCAATTCAACAGGCCCCATTTCGCTGCAGAGCGTGCATGGTATTTCATTTCAGCTTTTGATGAACCAGTTCCTAATGATATCACTAGAAATCTCCCATAGTCCATAGGTTTCACAGGAAAGACGTCTGGATTCGCCTTCCTTATTTCGTTTGTAACTTCACAAACAGCAAGTGAAGTCTGCAAGGACAAAATGTTTTTAATATTTAAGTTTTTTTTTTATAATCCCGAAGTTTACATTTAAAATCAATGGTATAAATTGACAATCTGGTAATATAACTCCTATCACACATACCGGATTATTTGCAGCCACGCCGCCGTCTATAAGGTTGAATTTCCTAGTTCTGCCTGCAGCGTTCTTGGTTTCAAAATAATGAGCTGGAAGATAAGTTGGTGCCGCTGAGGTTCCAATGCATATGTCAGAGAGTAAGGCATCGTATGATGGCTTATTTTTCACCTGCCAACAAAAATAAGCACATCATATTATATTACAACATATATGAGTAATTAGCTTAAACAATTTTTAGACGTGAACAAATTTTACAATACTTTGACGTACAAAATGCTCTGAAATATACTAAATTTTTTCGAATTAGTTAATATATCAGAAAGACGGTGAATTACCTTAAAACTGGAGAAGATAGCTGGCTGGAGATTCTTGATGTCAAATGTGGGAATGACAACATTAGTCAATGTGTCGTGCAATTTTTTGTTGCCCAGCCTTTCCCTAATCAAGCGATGCAAATACTTGCCATTGTATTTTGGTCCTGCTAGAGCTTTGATAATCTTTATCGTATTAGGAAAAATTGGCCAACTGTCTTTTAAACCATTAGAGCAAAAATTATTATGAATATTCAAAATATAAAAAATTAATTAAGCGGACATAATTAACATGTAATTAATTAAGCATGCATTACGTGTTTTGGGGGAAGATTTTAGGGCCGTGGTTAAAGTAGAAGTCTATAATATCTATGGCGGCGAACAGTGGGCGGTTATTCTCGTTTGGGGCTGCGAGCATAGTAGTCACAAGACCACCTGTGCTTGTTCCTGCAATCACATCAAAATAGTCCGCGATTCTTGCATCTTCACCATCCAGCTTCTGCGGTACCAACAATGACATTAATCTTATTAGTACTTAATTGGGAAAATAAATCACTTAAAAGTACTATTATAACACAGATGGTAAAGTACTTATATATATTGACAGAAAGTCTTATATACCTGAAGTTCAGATTCGAGGAAAGCAAGAATGGTTGCCGGAATGAGGCCTCTTATTCCGCCCCCATCGATACTGAGAATTGTGACTATCTTTCCAAAGACTGTGGGGGGCTCTACCCTACAGCTTCTTTCCATCAGATCAGTTAGAGAGAGAGAGAGAGAGAGAGAGAGAGAGAGAGAGAGAGAGAGAGATTTCTGAGTTATGGTTTGAGAGTAGTAGTCTTGGTGTTTATAACGCCAGCTTTCGTGGATGCGTATTTCTGCAGGGTAACTATCTTCTGGGAAATATGCATGCAACCTCCCCTTAGATAAATTTCCAACGTGTGGATAATAACCCATGCTGACTTGCTGAGCCGGTCCTTCAGAAATTAGGCGAATTAATTAATTATAGCTGTATTTAATTGACTATTGTAACTGTAGAAGTCGGACTGATGATTAATTCTAGTCGTAATAGTATCCAAACGTAACACAACAACCCGGCAAGCTCCCATATACGATTAGACAGATGACTGACTCCACAAGAATTGTAGAGGAATTTCCACACAAAACTTCGTAGCTAATTCACTAAGACTTTTTGTTTAGAAGAAATTAGGTTCTCATCCTTTTTTTTGCTACTCTTTTGATTAAAACCTTATTCATTTTCATTTTTTTATCAAGGTCCTTGGTATTAATAACATCATTAATTATTTCAATAACAAAATATTTTTATTTCTAAATATATTCGTTTAATGTTAAAAATGTTACAATTAGTATATGTATATTTAGGTCAAATTTTTTTCGTGATCCCTATGGTGACATGCCACTTTCAATGTGACCCTCGTGGTAAAAGAACTTTTAATTAAACCCTCGTGGTGGGTGTTGTTAGCAATTGAGGTCCAAATCCAAATTTCCGTTAGTTTTCCGTTAAATAAACTCACGTGACTATCACATGAAATGTCAAATTTGTTCTTTCAATCCAAATTACATCTTATTCAATGGACATCTAGTATAATTTAGGGTTTAATTGAAATTAGATTTTATAGAAAAAAGAAAAAGAAAAAAAGCTTGAACGCGAAGATTGAAACTAAACCTGTAAAACCACGTCTATGGCTAGGAGAAGAGGTGAAGGTGAAGTCGCGCCTAATTTCTTAGGTATGATTTAATTTTGTTTGGAAAAATACTTCTAATATACCATTTTTTTTTCAATGCCAACACGTCTTTGATCATGAGTTAGAGTCTTAGTCTTACTTGAATTTTCATTCTTGTATCAATTTGTACCAGTTTGAATGCATAAATGCCTTTTAGTTTTGTCTTTAATTGGTAATGTGGTTTTATGAAGGCCCTAGTCGGCCAGTACACAACCTTTCAATTTTTTTCTTAATCTCTTTGAATTTTAATTCTTTAACTTTCTTACGCTCTTGAAGTTCATATGGCTAAATTTTTTATCATATATTTTTATTTTTAGTTTGTACCCATTTTTAATTTGCAATCCTTTTTTAATTTGTACCAATTTTATTTTCAATCTTAAAATGTACTCATTCTTAAATATACCAATTTGTTATATGCAAAACATACCATTTTTTTATATAAAATCTATTCAATTTTTTTCTAATCCATACTTATATGGGTACATTCTTTTTTCTTTGATTTGAGAATGTATCCATGTTAAGTTTAATTGAAGAAATTTACTATTTTTATTAAGCCTAAATATCTTCTTCTTTTTTTTTGTTGTGATTTTGAAGAATGTACCCATGTTTTGATACAATAATTTTTTGGTTAATTTTGATGAATGCACCCATGTTTACACACATACACACACACAATAGTATATTTATATTTTAATATTTTTAATCCCACAAATTATGGTTTTTTATTTAAAATCTCATTAATATAAACAACTATTGTCACATCCCGGCCCGGGCGCAACCACCTCCCGGGCCCGCTCCACCACCGTAGCACGATATTGTCCGCTTTGGGCCCCGACCACGCCCTCACGGTTTTGTTTCTGGGAACTCACGAGCAACTTCCCAGGAGGTCACCCATCCTGGGATTGCTCTAGCCCCCTTCTCGCTTAACTTCGGAGTTCCAACGGAACCCGAAGTTAGTGAGCTCCCAAAAGGCCTCGTGCTAGGTAGGGATGGGAATATACATTTAAGGATCACTCCCCTGGGCGATGTGGGATGTCACAACTATAAATTTCAATTTTTTTAATTTAAAAAATATATATAGTAACGTACATAGAAATAAATTATCACATTAATTTCAGGGACTTGGATCAAAAATTAAAAACCAACAAGGTTTTAGTCAAAGAATATTCATAACTAGAGACCGCATCAAAGTCTCTCTTTTGTTTAATTATGATCCAAATTATTCTTATTACAAAATATTTTATAAACATAATCTCTATAAGAAAAACAATAAAATTACAATGGATAGCCAGTCAATTGTAGCAAATAAATAGATGGTTAGCAATATTTTTACTATATTAATATATTTTTGCATGCAATAAATAGATGGTTCATAATACTTTTATCATTTTTGTAAAGTTTGATGACTGGAATCTCCTCCAAAATTTTATGTAGCCAATATCCAGCTTGATGAGGCTCTTGCGTATGTAATATATTCCTGTAAGCAATATTGACTTGCAATTACACATACACCTCTTCAGATTTTTTGAGTTTTCACATAACCCTTTAAAATTTTGAAAGTAACAGAAATACCCCTTGATGTTTCAAAATCATTTCACGAACCCCCTTCCGTTAAGGTTTCGTAGTTTCATGCTGACATCAGCATGAAATAATTTTAAAATTAACCTTGTATAGCTATTCCAGTTAAGAATGAGATATCCCACCTATAACAAAAAATCCCAATTCACCCATCTCTTAAGTTGAAGAATACATCTCCTCTGCTCAGCACTTCTTCGAATGGTTCATCCATACAGTGTATGGTTTGGTGATGAATTTGTGTTTCCCAGCTCAGCTTTCTCTTTTGAGATTTAGGTTTGCCTTGCTTTATGAGGTTAAGCTTAATTTGTTAGTTTTTGCTTCTATATGTGGAGTTTTGGGTTAGAAATTAATGGTTTTTTTTTTTTTTGAGATATTTGTTTGCTTTGCATTATGATTTTTACTTAATTTTGTGTTTTAATTATCATTAGGTTTATGGTGTGCATGTCAAACAGTCTTGTTCGTTTTTTCAACTCATTATGCTGATCATAGATTTTTAGTTGATTGAGTTTTATTTTGACTGATGCAAAGGTCTTTTCATTTGCGTGCTTAATCATGCCTTTCAAATTATGGTGCATATTTTGATCTTTATCTTAACTGTTGGGTGATATAACATTGCAAAATTCTTCAAGTGTTTGGCGATTATGTGCAGTGATTTCAACGAAAAAAATATTATATGTGTTTGTATATAATAAGCATCGTCTAATCAAAACTTGTAGGTATATTTTAAGCCCATAAGGGATTTTATACGTAATTAAACCGGCATATATAGTCTCATGCATAAATGGGAACAATTATAGAGAAGTATTTAGGAGACTCTTGACTTTTTGTGGACTCTTTTACTACCTCATAGTCAATCACCGTGCTAACATTTTAAAATATTGTGATAAACATAAAGTGACAGAAAATTCATGGAGAGTCTCACTTTTGACAGAGTTTTCTGAGCTTTTCACATAATTATATATTGGATTTATTCAATGTCATGCTGCCGTATTTTATTAATTCAGTTCAAAAAACAAAAAGGCAATTGAATTTATTTGATGTCAAACAATTGGTCTTATATTTTTTTTTCTCTCCTCTGTGACAAGACAGGATTTCTCACATTGATGGTAGGTGGGTCAGCTTAAGGGTGTGACATGCAATTAATGCGGGAACAGGAGAGGCAGGAGGGAGTTCAAACCGTTCAATTGGGCATGGGCTTTACAAGTCAGAAAGGTGGAGTAAAGATTCGGGAAAGTCAGGAACAGTGCGAGCCCAGTCAGCCTATCTCTGGCGAATTACAACAGGGTAATACTCTTTCACTGGGCCTGAATAAAAGGAAGGAAGCTATCATTAATTTGTGCTAGACTCTCATATATGGTAAGTTTTTTGAAGGCTTGGGCCTAAAAAAAGTTATTGTAATTAGTGGGGGGAACCGAGGGGGCAGAAGAACAAGGAAGAAGTCCACTGTTGGGAGCGGGTCTAATATTAGATGCGAGAAGAAAAGAAGTCGTGTTGAGGGCACGCCAACTTTAAGGCAAAGAGCAGCAGTGGAAAATGCTTTACTGGGAGAGGCTGAGCTCCAGGATGTTCAAGATATTAATATCAGCGACTATTTGCATGGTGCTGATAATGGGGTGATGGCGGTTTTCAGTGAAGGAAGAGCAGGGAAACAACCCCGAGGTGGTGGCTACTGGCCCAATATAGCAGCAAGGTCGCCATGATCTATTTGTTATGGAACTGTCGTGGTCTTGGGTCAAACACGGTAGTTCGGGCCCTTCGAGGCCTAATCAGGAAGTACAGACCCAATGTGGTTTTTTTATCAGAAACAAAGATGAATTGCCATAGAATTACTCGGGTAAGGAAAAGAATGAGATACAATCAGGGGTTTAATGTAATTTAATTTACTGCCATAGAATTCAGTTCAAAAAATAGAAAAAGCAATTGAATTTATTTGATGTCAAACAATTGGTCTTATATATTTTTTTCTCTCCTCTGTGAGAGTGCTCCTCTCCGTGGTGAGAGTCCACTTCTGTTGTGAGTTTGTGTTTTGTCTTGTCTCCTTTATTTCTCTTTTTGCCTCTATTTTGGTGGGTTGGTGCGTCAGAGTGCTAGGGAAATCTCTAATTTCTGTGGATTGCGGCCGATTAGTTTCGTTGTCCATTTACTGTCTCAGTATCCTTTTTCTCTAACAAAAGATTGGGTTGTGGGCTTTGTAACCCTTGTTTGCTGGGGGGTTATTAGAGAGTTATGGGGATAGGTACCCCCAACCACCAGCTCTGGGGAAGTTATTGTGAGTAAGTATTTTACAATTACTTTTGCATTTATAACGACTTGTAAAGACTCTATTGAATTTGAAAAGTGCATCACAAGTGAAGGGTGGGCCTGTTGGTTGAGAACTATTGTCTCGTTGATAGTTTTGGATGGGTCTGAAAGAGTTTTTAGTTGTGTGGGAGAGCAGATCTTAGAAGGAGAGGGTTGTGAAGCAGAATTTCTGATTAACTGTGTCTGTTGGGGAATGTGGGTTACCATGGCGCGCTCAGAGGTTGAGGAGTTAGTGGTCCGATTGGATGAAACGTTGGAGATTACCAGTATGAAGCAAGGGTAAAGTTAGTTGGGGAGGTTATAACGGAGAAAACCCTTAATAAACAAGGATTAGGAATATCCTACGAGCTGCTTGGAAGGATTTAGGGGAAGTCAAAATCAATTGTGTTCAGGATAATGTGTTCATAATCATTGTTAATGATGAAGATGTTGCGAACTAGATACTCGATCTTGTGCCATGGGCGGTGATGAATAAAAATTTTGCAATAAGAAGATGGCCAAGTTCTCTTTCATTAGAAGAGATAAAACTAAAGGTGGTCCCTTTTGAGGTGCAAATTAGAGGGATACCTTTGAATCTGTGTGCGGTGAGTAGTATTCGAAAGCTTTCTAGTGTAGTGGGGAAGTTCAGGGAAATGGAAAATCTAAGCTGTGCTAGGGGTTTCTTAAGGGTTAAAATTGAGGTTGATTCGGTGAGGCCGCTGGTTATCGGTTGCAGGCTGGCACGATTGGACAACAAAGATACTTGGGTGGAATTTTGGTATAAGAGACCGCAAGATTTTTACTACAGGTATGGTAGGATCACCCATGTCTTTAGTGAATGCTCTTTCGTTCTAGACCCTGAAGGTGAAGTCAAATATGGGGAATGGATTAGGATGATGAGGCTAAGAGTTGAGGATGAAAATCGTCGTGGCAGTCTAGTCATTCCGAGAAATAGGCGTCAGGCGGGGATTGTGAGATAGCGACCAGCGAGGTGTGGGCTGATTTTTTACGGTAGTGGAGGAGAGACGACAAGGGTTAAAAGTGTGGCTAAAGCGGAAGACATTGGCCCACAAAGGGGGAACAAAGTGGAGGATCTCAGAGCCATTAATTCTGACACAGATCTGATCTCTATTAGTAATTTGAAAAGGGCGGACAAGACAGGATTTCTCACATTGATGGTAAGTGGGTCAGCTTCAGGGTGTGACACACAATTAATGCGGGAACATGAGAGGCAGGAGGGAGTTCAAACCGTTCAATTGAGCCTGGGCTTTACAAGTCAGAAGGGTTGAGTGAAGATTTGGGAAAGTCAGGAAACGTGTAAGCCCAGTCAGCCTATCTCTGGCGAATTACAGCAGGGTAATACTATTTCACTAGGCCTGAATAAAAGGAAGGAGGCTATCATTAATTTGTGCTAGACTCTCATATCTGGTAAGTTTTTGAAGGCTTGGGCCTAAAAAAAGTTATTGAAATTAATGGGGGAGAACCGAGGAGGCAGAAGAACAAGGAAGAAGTCCACTGTTGGGAGCAGGTCTAATATTAGATGTGGGAAGAAAAGAAGTCGTGTTAAGGGCACGCCAACTTTAAGGCAAAGAGCAGCAGTGGAAAATGCTTTACTAGGATAGGCTGAGCTCCAGGATGTTCAGGATATTAATATCAGCGACTATTTGCATGGTGCTGATAATGGGGTGATGGCGGTTTTCAGTGAAGGAAGAGCAGGGAAACAACCCCGAGGTGGTGGCAACTGGCCCAATATAGCAGCAAGGTCGCCATGATCTATTTGTTATGGAATTGTCGTGGTCTTGGGTCAAACACGGTAATTCGGGCCCTTCGAGGCCTAATCAGGAAGTACAGACCCAATGTGGTTTTTTTTTTTTATCGAAAACAAAGATGAATTGCCATAGAATTATTGGGGTAAGAAAAAGAATGAGATACAGTCAGGGGTTTAATGTTCTGCCAGTTGGTGTGGCGGGAGGTATGAGTTTATGGTGGCATGAGTCTATGGAGCTGCGAGTGGAATTTGCAACAAAAAACATCACCCATTCGGCTATTAGGGATTTTGCTACTGGGGCTTGGTTGAAGACATCTTGGGCTTACTGAAATCCATATAGGGTGGAGAAGCAGGACTTTTGGGATTGGATGAATGGTGTTTTACAGCCCACGGATGAACCTTGGATTTGTGGTGGTGACATGAATGATTACATATGGGACCATGAAAAGTGTGGAGGTAGAGAGGAGAGTTATTCTCGCCCACGTTACTTGCATGGTTTTATGTCAAAAATGAAGCTCATTGACTTGGAATTTAGTGGGCCTAAGTTTACCTGGAGGGGAATTAGAAATAATATGTTGGTCCAAGAAAAACTGGACCGCGGCTTGGTTAATGGAAGTTGGTAGTCTCTATGGCTGAATACTACGGTTACTCATGGCATTGTTCGGGGATCTGATTACTGCCCACTCATTATCAACACGGAACGTTCTCAAGTTAAGAGAAGGAAATTATTTAGATTTGAGGCGTGTTGGATGCTGGAAGAGGGATGTCGGGAGGTGATAGAATGAAGCTGGAGGGTAAGGGAAATTATTACGGCTCACTTGTCTCGGTTGGAACAACTTCAAAATGATTGGGAGAATAATGTGGAGGAAATCCGGCTGCTCACGGCTACAATTGATCAGCTAGATGAGAAGGAAGAATTATTTTGGCGACAACGTTCCTGAGTAAAATGGTTAAAAAAGGGTGATTCCAATACCCATTTTTTTCCACCAATCGACTATCCAACGTAGGCTAGTCAATAAGATTGAAAAAATGTTGGATGGTGGTGGTGTATGGCGTGAAGATGGAGCTAGTATTAATAGGGTGATTTTTGAGCATTTTTCTAGGTTGTTTAAAACGAATGGTTAGAGAGATTGGGGAAATGTGCTTGATTGTGTTCAACCGGTTGTTAGCTTGGAAATGAATGCCCATATCACGGGTCCAGTGACGATGGATGAGGTTAAGCTAGCGGCTCTCCAGATGGGTGGTTTGATGGCGCCAGGTCCAGATGGGTTCGAGGGAGTTTTCTACCATTGTTACTAGGATATTATTTTTGATGATGTTAATGGTTTAATTTAGGACTTTGTGAGTGGTAGGGTGAGGCCCCAAAATATTAATTCCAAGCATATTTTTCTCATTCCCAAGTCGGCTAATCCATCTTCAGTAAGTCAGTTCCAGCCTATCAGTCTTTGTAATTACTCCTATAAAAAAAATTGAAATTGTTGGCTAATAGGTTGAAGGGATAGATGCCAAAAATCATTTCACCTTTCCAAAATGCCTTTGTGGAAGGTCATCTTATTCAAGATAATATTTTAATTGTGCATGAAGTCTTTCATTTCCTGAAGCTTAGGAAGGTAAAAACTCAGTTTAAGCTTGCTTTGAAGATTGACATGAACAAAGCTTATGATCGTATTGAATGGGATTTTTTGGAAGCTATCATGGTTCGGATGGGTTTTCATAGATGGTGGATTGATATAGTTATGGGATGTGTGTCAACTGTTAACTTTTATGTTCTCATCAATGGCCAAGTGGGGAAGCAATTTTGTTCGTCTCGTGGGCTTAGGCAAGGGGATCCTCTGTCCCCTTACCTTTTCCTTTTGTTCATGGATATGTTATTAAAATTAATTCAAGGGGCTATGGAGGAAGGGTTCATTGAAGGGATTTGAATTAGTCAGTCTGGCCCTACCCTTTCTCATTTACTGTTCGTCGATGACACCTTAATAATTCTCAGAGCTTTTTTCGGGAATTGTCGAAATCTGATGCAATTGTTTAATGCTTTTTGTACGGCATCGGAGTAGAAGGTGAACTTACAAAAATCTTCCATCTTCTTTAGGAAAAATGTCCCGAGGGTCATTCGTGATGTTATCTGCGACATTTTGGGAATAAGACAAGTTAATGACCTAGATAACTGTTTGGGAATCCCCACGGTTTGGGGGAAATCAAAAATTGAGGCTCTAGCTTATGTTAAGGAAAGAGTACTGGCTAAAATTCAAGGGTGGAAGCTGAGTCTTCTTTCTCATGCTGGTCATGAAGTGCTTATTAAGGCGGTTACCCAAGCGATCCCTGCTTACCCAATGCATATTTTCTGTTTCCCTGCAACTTTTTGTTCTAAAATCGATGATGTGGTTGGTAATTTTTGGTGGGGTCAGAGAGAGGATGAGCGAAAAATTCATTGGGTTAGTAAGCAGCTTTTGGGAAAGCCAAAGCAGGAGAGATGAATGGGGTTTCGTGACCTTATGGCTTTTAATATTTCACTTTTAGCGAAACAAGGGTGAAAGGTTTTAAGGGAGCCTAATTCTTTATGGGTCCGAGTTTTGAAGGGCAGGTATTTTCCTAATTGCTCATTTCTTGATGCCAAGAAAGGTATGAGGGTGTCTTGGGGGTGGTCTAGTCTTCTTGCTGGTAGAGATGTTATTACCTCGAATGCCCATTGGCAAATTATGGGTGGTAATCAAGTTTGTGTTTGGGTGGATAGATGGATCCCTAATTTGGAGGGGGGACGTCCCAATCCGGCCCCTAGAGTTGTGGTTGATCTGAAATTGTCTGTGTCTTCCTTGTTCAACTCTCAAACGAGAGTATGGTTGGAGGATGAGGTTATTGGGATGGTGGCCGAATGAGATAAGGAGGCAGTGATTGATGTCTCTATTGGTGACCCAGAGCAATATGACCGTTTGATATTTCTCTATTGGTGACCTCGAGCAATATGATCGTCTTGTTGAGTTGAATCATTAAAGTGATGTCTCGCGACCCTCATCTTCTGTGGTGGTTAGCCCGAGTGTTTGGAAGAGGTTATGGTCTTTGTACTCTCCCTCCCCCAAGACCAGGCATTTTATGTGGAGAGCAGTTAGTGGGGCAATTGCTACAAATTTGAATCTTTTTAAACGCAAGTGCGCTCCTAATCCTTTATGTCCCATTGGTAATGCTCATGAGGAGTCTATCGAACATGTTTTGCTTCTTTACCCATGGGTTGATAGAGTTTGGTTCAGGGGTGTTTTGGGATTGAGGATTGACAAGGCTGTAATAACCTCTTTTCCAGTGTGGCTTGATGGAGTGTGGTCCTCTATCTCGGGGAATTATGCGGAGAAGCAGAATGCTTTGTCATATATTACTTTCATTTGTTGGTCAATCTGGAAAGCAAGGTGTAATTCTAAATTTCCTTCCTCGGGAAGGACTATCCTTGCTACCTCAATGGTTATTAGGGACTCGGAGTGTTGTTGCTTAGCGGTGTGGAGGAAGCAGATCTGTGTTGCTTCAGTGTTAATGGCGGAGGCTTTAGGGATTTTGGAGGGATGCAAGGCTGCTTTAAGGTGGGGTTGTGATATTGTTATTGTTGAATTAGATTCGAAGAACCTTATTTCCTGGCTATGTGGGAACATGAAGCAGAGTAATTGGGAAACTTTTCCGATTCTGGTTGATATTTGTAGTGTAGATAGGTCTTTCAGAACTTGTACTTGGTCTTGGGTGCCAAGAACCTGCAATGGAGCGACTAACTTTGTGGCTCGCATGAGGGTGCGAAGATGAGCAACATTGTCTGGGTTGTAAGACCCTCATCTTCGTTTGTTCGGGTGCTGAACAAGAATGGTCTCTCCTACTCTTCTCTATAGTATTCTGGTAGGTTGAGTTTCGGGTGACTTGGGGCTTGTCCCAAGTTTGTGTTTATGCCTTTTTCTAATTGTTTGCTCTTTGTTGGTCCTTCTTGACCTTCTGTTTCGATTGGCTTCGGCCTGGTAATCTATCTCCCAGTTTCTCAAAAAAAAAAAAAAAAAACAATTGGTCTTATATATGACAATAGCCAATTCAATAATATGAGGTTGACAGATGGGATAATATGTAACTTTATCCAATCGTACTTCAAATTCTTCTTTTTGAAAAGTGAGATGAATAGTCGTCTCTTAGTTTGCAAATAATTAGATTCTTAACACGTGCCTTGAAAAATAAAAAACCAAAACAGCCAGATGTTGGATTAAATCAAACTGTTGAAATAATCCAAATCAACCTTTCAATTCGGGGTAAAAGGAACAAACGAAATAATCTGTCGCAGTTGAAGGATACTTTCAACCTTATTTAATTGTTTGGGTTTGATTATTCAAAAAGACAGGTCTAAACTTAGTTTTGATCTAAATCAATTAAGGTGGATGAAGGTGTTGTTGGAAAATATTAATATTTATTAGATCTGTAAACGGGTCGGATTTATTGAATTTTGGTCGAGTTCAATCTAATCCATTAATTTAACGGGTATCCCGAACCCCTCACTTGAACCCAACCCGTTAACCTAACGGGTCACCTGTTTTATCCGTTTCACCCGTTAACTTTTTTTTTTTTTTTTTTTTTTGTTCACATTTCATCCAATCTGAGTAGACAGTGGAAGGGAATCAAATTACTGGGTTTTTGCTTAATTTAACTCCAACACTGTTTCTCATTATATCTCTACCCACTTGCCCAATTTGCCCACAATTGGTAACTACACTCATTTCTCTCTCTCCCTCTCTAGCTTCTCTCTCTTACCTAATTTCAATTCCGAAGTCCACTGTTCTTCCCAAGACTGTAATCAAATTACTGGGTTTTTGCTCAATTTAACTCCAATATATTATGGAAGAAGCATCGGTTGCTGTTTATAAAACTTATCAGACTTAGCAAGATTGTGAGGACATTTTAGACCAATTCAAAGAAGCCTCAAGGAAGAAGGTAGAGAGGAACACGGCGGAGGAACAGTTAATATTACTCAAGCCGCCGTGGAATGAACTCGCAGTCTGTAGATCGAGTTTAAGACGACAATGTGTGACAACCTGATTACACATTCCCAATCTGTAGCTGGAAGAACAGATTGAGATGACAATGTCTGAGTTGAAAATTTTGGGAATTTGCCACGGAATTAAGCTCTGTTTCAATTCAATTTCCCGTGCACTCTCCACTTCCTCACGTCACTCCCTCTCTTTCCACTCATCTTTCTCACTTCTCTCCATTTTTTCTGAAGTTCCTCTCTCTCTCTCTAGAGCTCCGAGAGCTCTCACCTTACAAAAGGATAATACGTGATTGAAACACTAATTATTCTTTTCGAAATTGCCACTTTACTCCAAAAGTTTGCCTTTCCAGAGTGAATAGTAAAGTATGAAAGGATAATACGAGATTGATTTTTGGGCTGCTCGAGCAATTGCCTTTTTAGAGTGCATAGTAAAAGCGATTGCTTGTCATCGCCATTACGCTTCCTCAATAGGTAGGATAGCTCTAATGTGGGAGTCAAAAATGAATAGATTTCAAATTTTTACACCAAAATTGCCTTCTCAATTTTGAATGATGAAAGGTAAATTATTTTTATACTGATGTGTTTTAATAATTAATTATTTTAAGCGAACTGTTATTAGCACTCAAAAAATTTTATTTACATTCCTCACAAATGTAGTTTTCTTTCTAATTATATTAAGTTTAGAGTGGAAAATGAGATTTTTGGAGTGCCAATAACAATTCTCAGTTTTAATTCCGAATATGTTAACACTTTATTAGAGTTCAGGTTTTTTTTTTTCATTCGATTCTTGATGGTAAACACTTGGGATAGGCCTATTTATTTAGGCATGTTTACTTACCAAGTTATCGGAATAAGGATATGGAAAATTTGGTATGAAATAAACAATCACATGTTAATCTCATTTCTTATTGATTTTTTCACTTTTCAGGTATGAGAATACCCAGATGCATTTATGTTTTCCATTCTTGCTTTTTTTTTTTTTTGGAAAACTAGATAATAGCATAACCAGGGCCGAAGCCAAAGAAGTACAGAAAGCCACCCCGAGCCAACAAGAAACAACAACAAGAAATAGGTAAAGTTACGACACGAAGACATTCTTTTGTCACCTATAGCTTGTTATACAAAAAAACTATGAAGGAAGGCCAGGAATACCATCCTTGCTAAGTACACGGACAAACGAAGATGGGGGTCGATGGACCCAGACAAAGTCGCACACCTCCGCTCCAGCATGCGATGCCACAAAAGATTGGGAACACCTCCCAATTACTCAGTTCAATATTTTCCATCAGCCAAGTGATAATCTCCTTATAATTCGACTCCACCATAACCCGCTCGAAACCCCATTGCCCAGTCACTATACTTCCCTCCAAAATCCCTTTCGCCTCAGCCACCATCGCAAGGGGTGCCAGGATCTCTCTTCTCCTTACCACTAAGCAACGGGAAGTAGAATCACGAATTACTACACCGACATGGTAACCCTCGTTCACCCCTTTCCAGCTAGCATCCACATTTACCTTGACCGCCCCATCCACCGGCGGAGACTAACAAGGAGAAATCGCAGGTCCGTCTTGGTTCTAGCAAACATAAGAATGTGAATGATATCAATTCCTTACAAATTCATTTTTTGTAAATAAAACATGCATGGTCTAAAACTATATTAATAGAATTCTGGTTGTAAACTAAATCTTTATGAAATTACTATTCTAACCCTCTAATTAAAATTGAACATAAAAAAAATAAGCAATTTAGTAATTACAAACCACAAATTTGTTTTGTATGTAAACCTCATAACCATGTAATAATAACATAATCGCCCACCTCGCCTGCCTCTAACCCACTTGTAAATTATGTAGGCTCTTCCTCTCCTCCAAAACCCTAATCACCCTCCGTCAGACCCACCACCCAACAACTTCTCCCACATCCTCTGTGTTTTCCCCCACGACCCCTTTATCGCTGCCCCCTGCCTCTTTGACCCATGAACCCTAAACTGGAGCACCTCCCACCATGAATGGGCATCCAATGTTCTGAAGGTATGAGCCTCATTATTTAGTTTTTGCATCTTATGCGAGGTTGGAGAAAGAAATTTTTAAGCATTGAAAATCTCTTGCAATTCATTAGATGTGTCATTGAAATACATATATTAATCATGATTTATCACTCCTCGATTACTTATTTTGTTGCATTTTTTAAGGAAAACTAACGAAAAGTTATCAAAATTTTTAATTTTAATCAAAAAGACAAAATAAATGTGTAAGTGAATAGTACGTACCATAAATGTTTCATTAAGATTCCCTTGTTTTTACCCTTTTTTGTAGGGTTTGGTTTCATCCAAGTAGAGTTCCAAATTATACAACTTTTGGGAGATGTGCTAGGAATCCGGAATCAAATTGTGGAGATTTTAGGAACTCTCACATCTTAGTCATTCATCATACATCGTGCGGTAAAAAATTATTTGACTTTTTTTATTTAAAAATTAAACACAAATAATATTTGACGAAAACTAGCATGACGATGTACTATGAACGGCTATGATGTAAGAATCCCTAGGATTCCCACAAAGAGGATCCATAGAGGATCCTCATCTGAAGTACTGAAGTTAATGATGCTTTTAGTGTTGCAAGTAATAATATGATGAACGATTATGATGCGAGAATCCCTACCACAAAGAGGATCCATAGAGGATCCTCATCTGAAATACTGAAGTTAGTGATGCTTTTAGTGTTGCAAGTAATAATATGATGAACGATTATGATGCGAGAATCCCTAGGATCCTCACAAAGAGGATCCTCATCCGACTGAAGTTAGTGATGATTTTAGTATTGCCTAACTCATAAGTTTGGTTTTATTTCACTAATGTTAGTAATTGTTTTTCATAAGTTCATGTAACTCATACCACAATGAAAAGAAAATTGAATTGCACAAGTATAGCACGTGTGCCTGTTGCTAGTGTTCATTATGTTTCCTTCCTTAATCCAATGACTACTCATTCTAATTTCTTCTTATTCTAATTAAGCATACAATAAGAGAACTTCTCTCCTACACATGAGCCACATGAGTATCCCTTGCGCATTAGTTGATTTTAACGAATCTCGACCTTCCATTTTTTTTTTTCTTTAAATGAAAACAAGTCGCTAAGATTTGATTTGTTCAGCCGATGCGCATGTGGCTCATGTGCGGTAGCGAAACTCTCCATGCAATAATACCGACTGAGCAAAAAGGCTTTAACTTGGGCTTTAAGAAAATAAACAAAAATTCTGACCCAAAGAAGAGAAAGAGGAAAACCAAGAAAAGCCCAGGCCTATCAGGCCCAGTTCCCAGCCCATACGGTTACTTGAGGAAGAGGCGCGCATATCCCCAGGAAAATTCCTGTTTCTGTAGACCCTTCTCCATACAAATCGCCAAATTTCCTCCCGCCATGGAACGCCTCCATCCCCAACGCCTTTCCTCTTTTCCTCCAAACAGAAACTAATCATTTCCCACCACAATCCCCAATTCCCCAAATGTTGCTCCGCCTCTGTTACACAACCCGCCGCTACTGCCACCACCTCTTCCCCCACCGCCACCGTCATTACAATCCAGCCCGCTTATTTTCCTCTTCCGCTTCCAGAAACCCCGACGAGCCCCCCAACAATCTCAAGAATTCCGACCAAGTCCCGCATCCTCCGTCTGTTCTCCACCGCCGCTTAAACCCTCTGTATTCTGTCCATGGCGCTTCCTCTCTCCCTCGCACCCCCGCCATCGCGCTCTCCAGCACTCTCGCCTCCGCCCTGATCGCCTTGTACGTCATCGTTTCGACGGACTGTGACGACAAGTCGTCGAATCCTGTATATAACGGAGTACGACATGCCGTCCTCAAATCCACCGAGTCGTTCAGGAAGCTTCTCCACCACGCTAAACAGACCGGCATCGCCGCCTCCGTTCTCTGGCACTCTCTCAGCTCCATCTTGTCCTCTGCCAACCACGAGGTCCGCTCCGGCTTCGAGCTCCGGGTCGCTGCGTTCCTTGCCGATATTGCCGCCGCCAATGCCAGCCGAAGGGCCGCCCTTGTTGGGGCTGGGGGTGGCGCCGTTGTCGATTGGCTGCTCGAGTCGGTGGCTGTCCCTAGGGATGGGTGTGGGACCCAGGCCGAGTCGGCTAGAGCTCTCGCCTTCTTGATCTCCGATCCTAATGTGTCCGCCGCCGTGCTCGGCAGGCCCGCCGCCGTTCCCAATCTCTTTAGGTTCATTTTCTCCTGCCAGCCTCATCCGTCTAAGAAGGTAAGCTTTCTCCGTTCTTCTCTTGAATTTCGTTGAATTTTTCGAATTAAGAAAAGTTTGAACCTTTAGCGTTTGCCGCATTGAGTTCGTTTTTCGTTATGAACACTGGCATTGTCTTTCTATTGAAAATTCACTAGGATAGTAACCGAGATCAACATGATAAAGACGATAACTTCCAATAGGGAAATGCTTTGAGGCAATTTCCAGTGAGCATCGGTATGATCCTTTGTGCCCCATTTTAATTAACATCACTCGACCTTCATAACCGAGTTTGTTGATGCGTTTAGTTCTGTTTTTAGTATTAATCAATGGAATTTCTGTCGGAGCAGCGTGCAAGACGTAGTTCACTTGATGTTTCTGAAAATTTGAAAGGGAGGAGCATGCTTGTAGCTGCCATTATGGATATCGTCACAGCCGACTGTGATAGTTTAGAAAAAGTGTCCTTTAAGCCATGCCTGTCGGCGAATGCTGAAACGCGGGATATAGCAGCTGCCATTCAAGTTATTGAAGAAGGTGGCATGTGTTTGGACGAGTCACATGAAAATGAAGATGATGAAGATGGTGACAGTGGAATCAAGGGGATTGGTATTAAAGTTCTCGGGGGTACATCAGTTTTAGGTCTATCAAGAAAAAATGGAGTTGTGAAGCTGGGAAGTGCTGATACTAGTGAGTTGGGATCAGGAAGGGTTAATCCTCATAATCTTGTCCTGCAAAATATGCATGCCAGTTCTCTAGCACAGAGTAATCTGTCTTCTGCTGTTGTTCCTGGCCTCTGGGATGATTTGAATTGTCAACATGTTGCTGTTCCTTTTGCTACATGGGCATTGGCAAACTGGGCAATGGCATCAGAAGTGAATAGATCACGAATACAGGAACTGGATGCAAATGGGCAAGCTATTATGACTGCTTTAATGGCGCCTGAGAGATCAGTCAAATGGCACGGAAGTTTGGTGGCTCGGTTGCTATTAGAGGATCAGAATCTACCCCTGAACGATTCAGTTTCTGATTGGAGTTCCAGTATTCTTTCTACTGTTTTTCAGGCAACTAAAAACGAAGACATTCCTTTGGCTTGGGTGGCTTTGTCAGCATTCTTGATTTCTGTTGAGAGGAGCCCTGAAGCGCGGAAGATAGTGATGGAGAAGGGTCTTCATCTGATAAGAGACATTGCGAAGCGAACGATGAAGCATAATGATGTGCAAGAAGCATTGTCAAAGGCATTGGAATTGCTTTGTTCTGGGGACTTGCATTTACCTCTTGAAGAAGGGCAAAGGTGGTCTGCTGTATTACTTCGTTGGGTGTTTGGAAAACCTTCTTCTGACACATTACGTTTGTCAGCGATAAAAATCCTTTCTCGCATTCTTGAAGACTATGGACCATACTCTGTACCCATTTCTCAGGGATGGTTAGCTATTCTGCTTACTGAAATTCTCACTTTGAAAAAGGCATCAGTTAAAGGAACCCCTCAGGCTAGATCTGTGAATGTGAAGGTCAGCATTCTTATTTCCTGTTTGGAATTTCTTTTGTATCTTTAAGATTGTTGCTTCCAATTTTTCTTTATGCTGAAACCACTTCAATTTCGTTTCTCTCATCTAGTTTTGTTTAGAATGTACATACTGACCTTAATTGTTCTTTTGCAGACTCAAATTGATCAGTCAAACATGCTTTTTGCTGCACAGACTTCTAATCAGTTATTGGCAGCTGTTGTTAATCTAGCAGGAAATCAGCTAGGAACAACCACCGATTCTATTGATACATTTCCACTGGCAGATCTTCTGTCCACTGAACCTTTTTCCGGGCCATTTAAAAACCTAAAGAAAGATAGTTTGCCTAAGGTTAATGCAGCAGATTCTGCAGTGGCAGCTCTGAAGGGAATCAAAGCACTGACTGAAGTTTGTGCTGACGATTCTTTATGTCAGGAAAAACTAACAGATTTTGGAGTCTTAAGTTTGCTGAGACGGTTTTTGTTACGTGATGATTATGAGAAATTTGCTGCCATAGAAGCATATGATGCTTCTAAGACGCTTGAGGCACAAGAGCGAACCTCAAATGTTTCTAAAGAGTCATCTATTCCAGATAGTAATGGTCAATCTAGTGTCCAAGTTCCACCCACAGCTCACATCCGTAGGCATGCAGCGAGGCTCTTGACTATTCTTTCAATACATCCAATAGTCCAGAGAGTCATAATAGCAGATAAAACTTGGTGTAAATGGCTTGAGGATTGTGCCAATGGTAAGATCTCAGGTTGTAGTGATCTTAAAATTCAAAGTTATGCTAGAAAAACACTTATAAATGTATTTTGTGGACGCCAAAGAGATTCTGCAAATGGTGATGTTCCCGATGCTGGTATTGCAAATGGAAACAAAAATTGTCCCCGTTATGATGACATGATATTCTTAATCAATCCTGAACTTCCCCATTGGAATTGCCCTGAAAAAGGTGACCAAGACACAAGTCCAAGGGATGCATCCTCTTCGGATCAAGTAAATTCTGTTGAGAGTGTGGATAAATCTGTGACCAGAATTTCAGATGATGTTAACATATCCAGTTCTATGGATGCATCTCATAGTAATGCAGCCACAAGGGAGCCTCTTCTGGATATTGTTTTTGTCCATGGCCTCCGTGGAGGCCCTTATAAGACTTGGCGCATATCCGAGGGCAAGTCATCCACCAAGTCTGGCTTAGTAGAGAAGATTGACCAGGAAGCGGGAAAGCTAGGAACATTCTGGCCAGGTGAATGGCTTTCATCTGACTTTCCTCGAGCTCGTATGTTTACCCTTAAATACAAGGTTTGTTCTTGTGATTGTTGTATTAAATTTGTTATTTCTTGTAGGCTGGTCCCCTCATTGGCATCTAACTCTTTATCTGAATGTTATATGCAGACAAATCTAACACAGTGGTCAGGTGCTAGCCTGCCTCTTCAGGTCAGTGTTTTTTGGTTGACAGAAACTGGTTTCTATAGGGTGTTAAGAGCATTCTCTACATTGCTAGTGATTCAGATTCTAATGACTTCAGGAGTTTATTGATTTATAGAACATATGAATCTGTGCATGAGTTAATTTTAGGCAATGATCTTTGGTTTCGCCAACAACTCATGTTTGAGCCTTTAGCTGATCTAGATGTTTTTTAGCTCCTTGCAGTTTCCTATTGTCTTCCTTTGTTTTTGGATTCTGCAGGAAGTTAGCTCGATGCTGTTAGAGAAGCTTGTTTCTGCAGGTATTGGGAATCGACCTGTTGTTTTCGTGACTCACAGGTCTGTACAGTGTTGTTTGTGTGTTCAAATCTATCCCACTGGTGTGCCATTTTCGGTTTAATCATACATTAACCATAACATATATTTTTTTGTCATCACACACGCACACACATAAAATGCACTCTCTCTTTATTTTTTTCAATTTCGAGTTCTAACTTTGACCGATTTAAGGATGTCTTTGAGGTCTTGTGTGTTGTCAGAGTTTTTTGTATCCCCGAAACAACAAAACACGTTTTTCTTTTAAATGAACTTTCTGGTAAACACCAAATGTGGTACACAGTCTCACAACAAAAGGATATAGTCTTTTATTGTGTCTTCCTTTTCTCACCTTCAATTTTAGTGCAGTAAATAATGCAACCAATCTTTCTCTTTATTTTGGTTCACAGCATCCTTTGTTTTTTGGGAGAACTAATAAAAAGTCCCTCACAAAACTCTTTTTATCGAAAAACACTTAGTCAACTTTTCTTATTATTAAGAACATGTATTATATTATAAGGATAAAAATCAAAATTGAGTTGCACTTCATGAGATCCTTAATAATAAAGAAAGTGTCCTTAATAATACAAAAAGGTGTCCTTAATGATAAAGAAAGTTGTCTTAAGAGTTTTTTAAATAAAAAAAGGTTTTGCTAGGGGCATTTTATTGATTTTCTATTTTTTTGGTAAATAGTTTATAGCATCCTTTTATTACTAAGTTTTTATGCAATATAATTTATAGATGATTCTATTTTTTAATGCAATAATCTACTAGCTTTCTCTTGTTTGCAGCATGGGAGGTCTGGTTGTCAAGCAGATACTGCATAAAGCAAGAGCAGATAATATCGATAACCTTGTGAAAAACACCATTGGAGTTGTACGCACCTTTCTATAATTGAACAATTCACTTACAATGCTGTTCACCTGTTTATTATCGTTTTCTATATGAGAACTCTAGTGTTTTATGCTCGCTTCAGGTTTTCTATAGCTGCCCGCATTTTGGAAGCAAACTAGCTGACATGCCTTGGAGAATGGGATTTGTGTTTCGCCCAGCACCAACTGTTAGTATATGATGTTTACAACCTAAACGTTTTCCTCCCTATAGTATCAGATCGCTGGTTCTGAATGTTCGGACCAGCAAATCTTGCTGTATTGATGTTGATAGAATTACTTCTTGATGTTTCGTAGATAGGGGAGCTAAGAAGTGGATCTCCAAGATTAGTAGAGCTTAATGACTTTATCCGTCAGCTTCACAAGAAGGGGATGCTTCAAGTCCTCAGTTTCTGTGAGGTACCAATAAAGTTTTGTGGTGGTGCTTGTGTCAATTTGCGTTTTTGTGAACTTTTTAATCAGGTAATGACTCCTTTTGCAGACCAAGGTAACTCCAATTGTCGAAGGTTACGGCGGATGGGCCTTCCGGATGGAAATTGTACCAATTGAATCAGCATATCCTGGATTTGGTGATCTCGTTGTAAGTATGATTGCAAACAAATGTAGATCACTTAAAAATCGGTTAGGTCATCTGCCTTAAAAAATGATACTAACAAACCCTAGACTGTTAAGTTGCTTCCAGTAGTAAGTGTTCCATATTCTACGTGTCTGTTTATTTTCGGCATTAATTTTGCAACTTTGGAACAGGTATTAGACTCAACAGATCACATAAACTCGTGCAAACCACTCAGCCGCAGCGATCCCTCATATACAGAGATATTACAGTTTTTGCGGAAGCTGAAAGCAAGCCAGAAATGAACAGGCAGTAGCGTAAAGGGGGAGCATGCCTCAGGAATTATGTTCACGAATGTTCCAAATCCAAGCGCGCCAGGAGTCACCGGTGGATTTTCATCCAAAGGGATCAGGTAACCCCGAGATATTCCTGGGCGGAGGCGGAAGCGGAAGCAAAAGCATAGTTTTGACACATAAGAGTAAAAGCATAGTTTTGACACATCAGAGTTCTGTACATTCTCCACCACCCACAGAGTTGCATAACCATTATTCTTTGTACTCTGTTAGCATTGTTGTATCATTAACATTTTTGAATTTTGTAGAAAAAAAAAAAGCATCTGTTGTATTGTATCATATGCATAATGGATGTAACACTTCAGAGTCGGTCCATATATATTTTTGAAAGATTATGTGGCACTCCGCTGCCTACAATTGATGTTTTTCTGACCCTCGCAAAAAACTTTGTTGACTTGGAGGCGTTCTGTAATTATTTAAAAATAAATGTTGTGGATGTAAATTATTACAGGTAGTAAATATTTGAAAATAAATGTTATTTATTTGTGATATTAGCTTAGGGAGCTCGAGACGGTGTGACACTGTTTGCAACATTACACCGTTAACGATGTCGTCGACGTTAATGGAGAAAGCGGTCTCGGCATCAATGGCTCATTTCGTCTTTCCACGCCCTCACTCGTCGAAAAAGCCCTCGACAGTTTTAACGACAAACGCCCGTCGTCGAGCTCTGCCGCTCCGTTGCTCCGACTCGAACACCGCCGCTTCCACGTCTCTGTCTCCGACGATTGTTTCGACGGCGAACACTGGAACGGTGCCGCCGGTGGTGCGGAGGAGGATGAGGTACCGGAAGCAGTACCCGGGAGAGAGCAAAGGCATTACCGAGGAGATGAGGTTCGTCGCCATGAAGCTCCGCAACATTAACGGCAAGAAATTGAGCACCAACAGCAACAATTCTTCTTCTGATGAGGATGACGGTGATGATGGAAATGACGATAATGCCCCTACCGAGGACAATTGCTCGGAATCGGATGACGACGGCGACGGGGGTGAAACGGAGACTTGGCGGCCGAGCTTGGAAGGGTTTATCAAGTACTTGGTGGACAGCAAACTCGTATTCGATACCGTGGAGCGCATTGTCGATGAATCAAACGACGTCGCTTGTGAGTTTGTGGCTGATTTCATTTCATCAATTCACTGTCTTTTAAAAAAAATCAATTGGGAATTTTAATTACAAATTAATTGGATATTTGTTTATTCAATTTAGATGCATATTTTAGGAAGACTGGATTGGAGAGATCGGAGAGTCTTTCGGGAGATCTCGAATGGTTTAAGCAGCAGGGCAATGTGATTCCGGAACCCAGCAATCCAGGAGTTTCTTATGCCAAGTATTTGGAGGGGCTTGCAGAACATTCTGCTCCATTGTTCCTCTGCCACTTTTACAATATCTACTTGTCGCATATAGCTGGTGGGCAGGTCATTGCAAGACAGGTACTTTTCGAGTTTTCGGGATTCTTTAATCTTGCCTAAATGATTCAAAGTCTTGAAATTTATGTTAATTGTTCCGAATTCTGAGGCGGTGTTGCTGAAGTTGCGTAAATTCTAGAGCACATCAACATATGACATACATTGCTGAATTTGCGGGGAGAAATGTAACGGAATTTAGTGTGCGACTCTAAGCACTTAAAATACAATGCATTGATGTACAGTAGAAGGTCTCCAAGTTATTGACTACTTTCAGCCCGTTTCGTTGAAGCATGAAAGTTTTGATCTTTGTGTGGAAAGATGAGGTTTTTTCTAGTGCTTTTTTTACAGGACGGGATCAACTGACTAGTAACTACTTTTGCATTCTGCAAACTGGCATTGGTGAATTTCAGGTATCTGAGAAGTTGCTGGAAGGAAGGGAGTTGGGGTTTTACACATGGGAAGGGGACGTGCAGAAGTTGTTGAAAGGTGTTCGCGAGAAGCTCAACAAGCTCGGACAGGTTAATGCCTGAGAAACTATTTGTATTTGGTCTCATTTGGTTGAGTTTCTAGTTGTGTTTATTTCTTAGTACTTAGAAGTTGGAAACTTCTGTTTCGTTACTACAGCATTGGACTCGAGATGACAAAAACAAATGCTTAAAAGAAACAACAAAATCATTTCGGTATTTGGGGCAGATAGTTCGTTTGATCATCCTAGAGTCCAAGTAATCTGAATCAAACTACTCGGGAGATCACTTATTGGTAAGGCTGTCTAAATTTATTTTCTCCCGTCGTTTTTTGAAATTCTCAGATATTAATAGCTCTGCTTTCAAACATTGGTTATTAAATTCATCCTTGCGTTTTCTGGTGCATTTGTGTCACAGCTGCGATCGGTAACAACGGGTTTCTGTTCTGTTATCAGGTAGCATTGGTCTAGGGTGGACTCATTTTTGTGTAGAAGGTGATTTTTCGACAGGCTTAACTCTACGAGCTGGAGATGAACACCATTGCATCACTCATCTAGAGAGAAGAGGAGGATGTCTTGTATACTTTTCTTCCGTAAGGCTGCACTGAGCGCAAGAAGCAGCTTCTTTTACTGAGCCTTGCGGCGCAAGAATCGTGGATTTTCATACTCTTTCAGATTTTGGAAGCCCTTGTAGTAGTATCGTAGCCTTAGGATGATGCATAAGGGGATTGAGAAAGTACCCAACTGCAACTAGATAGTTTTAAGGGAAGAATATGTTTAACAAAAGCAATAATATTGATACTAAATTATTACTGAGTTAACTCAGAGATGGCAACTTTAAACTTCTTTTGATAATTTGATTTGTATGGGTGGATGACTGGAATGACATTTTATGGATTTCAACATAGTATTTCTACATAAATACACGGGTTATATTATGAGTAGAATAATAACCCCACGTAGCCCACCAGATTATTCTAGTTGCATTACTGTATCTATATTATTGTTTATTTCATTTTTTTTTTCATTTTATTTAATTGTTTAGATAAATGCTCTAGTACATGGTCTAACGTCTCAGTAGATATGGTGTTAGGCTTTTACATATGCATTTGGTTTGAAATTTCCTCTTTCTCCTAAATTATTTTAATTGTTTTGAACTCTCTCAATTTCCCTTAATAATAGTGATAGTAAATTAAAAAAACAAAAAGATAAAACCTCTACGGGATGGTTTAGTGACTACTATAGACGAATTTCAAATCCGTATTTCACACAGCACTTTCTGGATTCGATTTTTTGGCACTTCTGGATCACACTATCGTCTGGTGGCTAGAGAGATGCTGAAATGTGTTTATGAATCTTTCCGACTCCCGAAATGATGGACTATCATAGTGAAGCTATCAACTTGTCTCCTTTAATAAAAAAATAAAAAATAAAAAATAAAAGATATAAAATGCTCTGCTGTGACAATGAGTTTAGGAGCACGTGCTGCTTAAGACCAATTCAAATTCCCAGTCGGATCAAGTGGGGAAGTCAAACAAGGTAATGCAGAATAAAAATTAGACTAATTAGTTTGATAATCCATCAAAAGATAAGGAGAGATTTATTTTATAATCGGATATGTTATTTACACACTTATTTTAACTTTTCAAACATTTTTAGTTAATTTTTATCTTTTAATTTTTTTAAATTCATCTGATCGATGACTGAAAGTTAAAAGAATATGTAAGAAGTAAAAAGATGTTATGATATCACAACCCCTTTACACTATCTGCGTTTTTAATTGATAATACATTATTGACATATGATACGTAACAGTGAAATTGAAGCCTTCGCAAAAGAAGTGATGCAACGTGGGAGGTCAGCTTATCAAAGAATATGAATCCCCTGCTTCTTTGATCTCTTGTCCCCTCTCAACAAAAAATATTATCATATAACATTTGCATTAATTGTAATAATTAAGTAGCAAATGGGTTCAAAAATTAATGAGCCACACATGCCACGATAAACAATGCAACTGGTCGACAAATTTGCGTCCCCAAAAAAACGCGAACCGACAACTGAAAAACTGTTGTTAATTTAGATACAATTCTTAAGTACTGATCGATGAACACTTCTTAATTCTTAAACTAGATCACTGATCATAAGACGTAGTAAACTTTTGGCCTAAACCTTAATAATTTGTGGTCAAGTTATGGAAGCGAGTTGTACATATCGATTAGGGGCTTCCTGTCCTTTCGTGGCTTTATGGTTTGGTTATGGCAGCTGACTTCGAGTCTTCAGTTCTGTGCTTTTGGAACTTTCAGCAATGGCTTTAAGTCTCAACCAAATATATAACAAATAATATTTTCAAGAAATTATGACTTCTCTTTGCGTTTGCAAACACATCAAAATTAACGAGTTATATAAATTTTATGTTATACTTTGTATTTGTAATTCAATACGTGAAAATTAAGAGTTAAATTGATAAGAAAAATAGTTTATATCATTTTATTTATTCTCTTCATATTGCCCTAGGCAACATTTCTAAATTCAGCCTGTCCAAAACCCTAGGCAGCATTTAATTTCAGAGAAATTATCTAATGAAATTACAATTACAAAGTCTAGATCCAAGTAAAAAATTAAGTGTTGCCACGATTCCGCAGTCTCCGATTTCATGTCTCTTTTGTATTTCTTTTCTAATTTTTTGACGTTCGTCCTTCAACTTAAATTCACATTTAACAATATATAACATAATATTATAATGACACACTACAATAAAATACATACAGAATCTAAAACAGTAGAACTTGCTTAGAAGCCAAAGAATGAGAAGAAATGGTATCGTTTTTCACGAGGAGGAGCATTAGCTTAATTAAAACCAGGACATAACGTAACAGCCACTGCGCTCTTTTCTGTTCTTCTCTTACCACCACCTCAATCCCGACTCCCAACTCACTCGTAAAGTCGTAACAAAAACACAGAGTGTGGGAGGGAAGGGAGAAGACGACCCACGAAAGACAAAGAAATGCCGATTTATCTTTCTTCTCCTCACAGAATGGACGATGAAGAAATCTGTTTATTCGACAAGGTTGGTTTTCAGTAACTTAAAATAACCATTTTTGTTGTTTTGATCACCTTGGTTAGTGCAAGTACTGTATAACCTGATTAATAATTCAATCTGATTTTTTCAAGCTCTGACCACTTCATTCGCCTTCCTTTTCTCAATATGTTCCAATCAGAAAAAATAATAAATAAAAATAAAAACAGCAAAATCCTATTTAAGCAGCTTTTTGTTCTTCTGTTATTTTTCTTCTTTAATGGAGGATCTTAGATGGAAGCCACAGTATGCTCAGCTCTTTCTGTCACTCTTAATTTCTTCAACTAATGTACATTCTAATTTTTATGTTTCATCCATTTCGGGCTACTTTTAATTGCAGGATATAATTGTCACTAAAGCTCCCAAGAAATCTCCATTAATACTGAGGATGGTGGTGCTGCTTTTTGCAATGGTTTGTGGAGTTTTTATTTGCTTAGTCTGTTTGAAGCAAATAAACACTCAGACTAAGACCAAATTATTGAACATCGTAGCGATTAATCACCGCGACCAAATTAATCAACCGTGCGAAGTTCCCGATGATCTTGAGCAATCGGAAATCAGCTATCTGCATTACCCTAAACCTCAAACCTTCCAAAGGTACCTGTCATGTCAAAATTTCCATTTTGTTAATCAAATATATTTTATATATGCATGTTTTTTAGTTTGATTAACGGGAAGTGATTTTCGTACTCTCAGGAGGGAATGCGCCTGCAATCCCGTCCGCTACTTTGCCATATTGTCAATGCAAAGGTCTGGGAGTGGATGGTTTGAAACATTATTGAATAGTCACATTAATGTAAGCTCAAATGGGGAGATTTTTTCGGTTCAAGATCGGAGGGTTAATGTTTCTTCGATTTTGAAGAACATGGATAAAGTATATAATCTCGACTGGTTTAGTAGTGCCTCCAAGAACGAGTGTTCAGCTGCCGTTGGATTCAAGTGGATGCTTAACCAGGTTAGTCGTTAAAATTTTTAATTGATTAGTCCGGAGGAGTTTAAGATGATTAATGTGGTTAAGCTATTAGACTCACTACAGTGTCTTATTTTTCTACCCACATGATAATCTCACCTATCATAAAAAACTAAAAAAAGTAAAATGTTATTTTTCCACCCACCATTATTTTCAAAATAACCCTAATATATATATGTTTTAAATAACTCTAATATATCTTTAAATAATATTATAAATACATAAAAAAAAAAGAGAAAAAAATAAAAGAAAATGCAAGACCTAAGACTTGGACATTCATCATCTCCTTCACACATATTGCCGTCCTACAGAGACCCGGACCCCTAAACTACTATTCTTTCTCTTTTTTTATCAAAACCGCAGATCTCATACCCAAGTCTCTTTTTCCTCCATTGAAGTTTTTCGCCTTCATCTTGCAGACGCCCATTCCTTCCTCCAACCTTTGCTTCGATTCTAACCCAAATCTTTCCCAACATCTTTCCACCAAAGATATCACAGCCCACCCACCATTATTTATTTATTATTTTAAATCATTTTTGTTTTTTCAAAATTTTAATACTTAATTAAATAGGGGTTTAAGAGTCTTCTTTTAAAATGATAAATATGTTATTAATATTTTCATTAAATGGTGGGTGGAGAAATAAGACACCGCGGTGAGAATATCAGCACTCTTAATTAAATATGTAAATGTTAATGGTGCAGGGTTTGATGGAGAATCACCAAGAGATAGTGAAGTACTTCAAGGAAGAAGGAGTGTCTGCAATATTCCTCTTCAGAAGAAACTTGCTCCGCAGAAAGATTTCTGTACTTGCAAATTCATATGATAAAGATGCTAAGCAACTCAATGGAACCCACAAGTCTCATACCCATTCTCCACTGGAGGTAATAAAAATCTTGTCTTATAACTCAAGCGTTTAAGATTTTTAACCCCTACATCGAGATTCTGTGTTCGATTTGTTATCTTCACTATCGCTTATATAAAAGAGAAGGTCGTAAACAGTTAAATAAAACTCTTGTACTAAAATTCTATGTTCGATATCGAGTCTCACTATTGCTTGTATAAAAGGGAAGGTCGTGACAGTTAAATTAAATTAATTGCAGGCTCAAATACTTGCAAAGTACAAGCCCAATATTAATGCCAGATTACTAATTCCCGATCTTAAACAAGATGAGAAGGAAGCTGCCAAAGCCATAGAATATTTCAAGACTACTCGCCATATTGTTGTTTACTACGAGGACGTTATCAACAACCGTACTGTAAGTCAGAAAAAGAAAAGAAAAAAATCATCATGCACTCGTCTTTTATCAAACAAATGAGAGATTTGCACATAAGAGAGTGTGCGACAATATCTTTAGAGTGCAAATAACAGTTCCGTTTATCATATAATGATTTGTAAGTAGTTGTAACTAATTCTTTATTATTCGACATCTTATGAACTACAAATTTGGTTTTGCAGAAACTTGATGAGGTTCAAGATTTCCTAAGGTTGCCACACAGGGAACTCAAGAGCCGTCAGGTTAAGATACATACCACGCCACTGTCGAAACAAGTCGAGAACTGGGAAGATGTAGAGAAAGCACTTAGAGGGACGTCGTACGAGAGTTTCATGCATGCAGACTATCAACTGCATTCTTCAGTTTCACCCACTAATTTGAGTTGATCACTCTCATCAGATTGAAATGTACATAATTAACCACTTCAGTTCAGAAAATCAATTTTTTTTTATATCCTCCAGCCTTTCAGCAAGTTCATTAGTTTTTTTTATTTTTTGGTACTTTTCAGCTGAACTTTTTGGCTACTAAATTCCATGGTATCTAACTGATTGAATTTTTTTTTTATATTGCCATTCCTTTTACCTAAGAATCCGTGTTCGCGGTGCAGACGACACGATTCAATCCGGAACCGATGCGCGAGACCAAGTTTCTGTACAAATCGGGCGGGTAAAAAGTTCAGGATGCCAAATATTACAATACAAGCTATTTCTTTTCCTATTGCTTTTCATTCATTGCTATCTAAACGAAGGGAGCTACAATAATGTTACAAACAGAGCAAAGCGCATATCAGCTAATTACTGATCCATCACTTGCTCCAACATCAGTTTTATCTGTTTGTCGAATAACAAACTGATCGACGATTTTAACAGTATGTAACGGATCTTGTTGACCGGCTGCTGCACTCCATTTGCTGGGAAATTTTCTAAGGTGGCTCATTTGTTCCGGCTGTTTTGGCTCCCGATCCCATTCAGGGTCTAGCTTCCATGCTTTCGGGACCTGCACGTATTTTAGTTTAGATGTTAATTTTCGAAAGGCCTGGCATATGCTATCGGAAAGTGAACCAGCATTGAACATTGCTTTCTTACCCTATCAACTGCAAGAGTGTAAACTTCAAGATCACCGTCACTGTTGATGTGAAATCGGGTGAAAGACTTGTAATTAGCAATTCGGAGAGACGAGAAGGCTTCGTCGAAGTGAACGTGAAGCCAATTAATGCAGATGTATAAGTAACTACCAAACACCAAAGAAACCACCGGAGTCGAGAAGACCCAGAAATAAAGGAAGACGGAAGCATAATATATAACAGCACCCGCTCTAGATAGTGATTCCATCCCATTCTTGCATATATTGTTTCGGGTGACAGCCATAACCTGATGATGTTACTCCGTCGTCAATATATAACAAAGAAAAGGAATAACGAGTTTGCAAAGAGTTTTCCATACCTCTGGAACATCAAATGCAGACATGAAATACTTGATGCATGCTGGATATAGGCCAAACGTCCATTGTTCTATACGAGCTCGAAGGCCAGTTGGATCTGGAAAGTGCTCACTCTCCACCGATCGGTACCACTGATATAAAGTATGATAGCCTGAGAAGTAAAAATTACATCATACAAAATCCAAGAACATAATTTTCATTATGGTAAAATTATCGGATAATTAAAAGTGATCGGATGAACAAATACAACAGAGAACAGAAACCCATAACAGATAATAAAAGCTCACCTGAAGTTCCCAGTAGTTTATGCTGGACACACATTTCAACACCCAGTTCCAACAGTAACATAAGTATTAGAGCTGCAGCCAGGTGCGCAGACACATGAAGAACTCCAATCATCAATCGTTTCTTCCGAGACACTTTAGAGGGGACAAATATAACTGCCACGATTAGCAGCAGCACGGCACCTGCTAAAGATACATACGAGCGTCCCAACATGTACATAAAAGCATTCCACACTGTTTGAAAGAATGACCCCACATGACCAGAAAATGAATCTTCTCGTAGAATATGACCAAGCTTACACTACAAAACAAAAAAACAGGAAAATGAATCTTCTCGTATAATCGCATCACTGGATAAACAAATATGAACAATTTTGCAAGCTCTCTAAGGAAGCAAAAACACAGCGACGAAGTAATCAAAGACTCACCTGTGGGAACATAGAAAAGACCAATATGAAGTATATAATGCCACCGATAAAATCAAATTGCCAGTTCTTCTTTCGAAACTTTAGAATATTTCCCAGAGCAATCTGGAGAAAAAAAAAAAAAAACAACCTACTAGTTAGCACCAATAAATAGATGTGAATTTCGTATTGACTGCCTCGATCTCATAAAGAGTTAAAAACCGATACTAACCCTGCTTGAATCTTCAAATGAAGGATAAGCAGCCTTGGTCTCATATGAAACTCCACAAAATTTCTTAAAGTTACTAAAGGTGTGAGTGGGATGTAGAAAAGCCCCACCACAACCATTTACAATTAAATGTTGCACGGGAACTGGACCATCTGTTTTAATAAATGAATGACGCATATAATGATGCAAATCTCCAGCCACTCGAAGCTTACATCTCCCTTTTAAATAATCGCATATCAGGTGCGCAACATTCTTTCCAGAAACATCGTTCCAGTACCAATCAAGAAGCCAATTTGGTTCATGTGTCATAATGATTACAGAGTCACCATCTCTGACCTGGAAGAAACATGAAGAGATGAGAACGTTTAACTACAGTAAAAATCAAAATTCGAAACTTCGAAAATCAGAAGTAAGCAAAGTAAAAAGCTTAACGGTGTCCCTGGCAAGCATATACATAGTTTATGTAGGTTTAACATGAATCAAGAACAGGGGTAGCTATCACATTGGTGAAAATCTCAATTCTAGGGACATAATATACGACATTTCTACATTTATAAACAGGGGGAAAATTATATGAATTCATAACAAGCCTAGTGTCAATCCTTCCCGGTTCACCATTAGAGAAAGAGAAAAAAACACCTGTCTCATCCCCGACCAATACTTTGCTTGTGTAATGCGAAACCACAGCAACAATTAAAAGGGCTATGTTTACAAAAACTGGACCCCATTATACACATCTCCAAAAAGTAAAAAGAAAAGGCGAAGGACAAAAGTAACAACTCACAAAATGTAGAACAACTTGATAAACCATGGGTACAACTTTAAGTGAACCATATTGAAATTAAAAAGAAAAAGAAAACTAAGAAATACCTTATTCTTAATAAGTTCTGTAAAGAATTTGAATTGGTACACATCAATATCACCGTGGAGTGCGAGATCAAAACCAAATACCCACCATCTTTTAGGGAGTTGCAGAGCGAAATAACTCTTCTTTTGAGGCATAAACCACCCACCCAACCAGCTCTTATGGCATATATACCTCATGAAGGTATGAAGTCCATCAAACCAATCTGTAATTCCAAAAAGAAACAAAGAATATTTACTACACCATATAACATTATAGCTTTTACGAAGGCGTTCAGGCTAAGAATAAGGCGAACCATGGTTTCCAGGAATGACAAAACACTGAGGTCCATCATAGTTCTTCAGTTCAGACACACCACGAGGTAGTTCAGGCTTATCTACAGCTATATGCTCTTGTTTAGACCATGGAGGAGGCTGGAGGGCATACTCAAAAGGACAAAAAAGGCGCCTTTCATAGGTGAATGTTGATGGATTAGGATACCTAAACATATCAAATTAGCAGATTAATAGATATTTAACATGGTAAACTATCATTATCAGATATACATGCCTAAACAAAAAAAAAAAAAAAAAAAAAAAAAAAACAATGAAATGAATGGTTGAAGTGCTCATGACAAACAAAGGTCAGAAAGGGTGAAAAACATCGACAAAAACTTTACTGGAATCTTCAAATGAAACATCATGGGCATATTCATGTATTTAGCGAATTAACATTATCTTAACCAAGGTTCCAACACGGTATTTCTTTCAACTAGGGAATAAAGTAGACAGCACCAGCTGAGCAGCTAACCAATTAGAGAAATGGTGTAAGCAGGGAAAATGGTGGCAAAGAAAAGTCAAGTTGGAACAGGACAGGGCAATACGGTTGCCGTTGGTGGTTTCGTCATAGTGCTTACTCATTAAAGTTTCTGGTGAAATTTACATTACCCACCTCAAACATCAGTTTACATAGTCCACAAAACTCTACTTACACAGGAATATTCAATCTCAGATCAATCCGGTTCCAGGAGTAGTCATTATGAAATCCAAACTACGATTATTCTAATTTAAGTACTCCTTGTCATGCTTAGCATTGAAAAGAACTACTTCCTGCAAAAATCTATAACAAAAAGAAATAGCCACCAAATGTGAAATCTGAACTACTTCCATCACTAAATTCCAGTCAAACAAAATTTGGAATTTTTCTACCCTTTAAGTGTAAACAGAAATTTGAGACTCAAAGTTTAATTTATTTCGTTTCTTACCATGTCTACACAACTGATAAACTACTTTAGAGTAATAATTTAAATCAGAGAAGGAACCTTACAAATCATCACTTATAATTTAGGATGAAACAAAAATCTATATTAATCACTGATCACCCATGCCATACGCTCAAATAAGACTGTCAACTTACGCAAGATCCCCTCCAATAAGTAGCAAGTCTCCACGTGGTAACTTCAGCATGGAACCATCTCTGTTAATATTAATGGAAGGTTGAGCAAGGAGACGAGCCACAGAATAAGAGGAGTTTCCACCATCGCCGGTATCAGCCATGAAGTCAAACCATAGATCATCCTTCTCAGCAAAGTTATCATATAAAAGATCCTTTTGTTCAGCTCCATCATGGACCTTGTCCATTGCTGCCTGATCAGTGGAGAGGGAAACACAAATATGTCACTATATCATGGCATAAAAATTTAAATAGTAAAAGGTAAAAGTGGTTTCTTTGGAAAAACAAATTAATGAAAGAAAAAAAAAATCTTGAATGGTACCATGTATATTGGAAAAGACGAAATGATTCAAGTGCATATTTTGATAGGCTTTGAAAATTTTGAGACAATAATCTCAAAGCCAAGGGAGAATACAGTTTACACAACATGAAGCTATGAGATTACCTGCATCATACGCATGTCAAAGCGGCCAACAAAGACAGTTACTGATACCAAGAGGTCAAAGACAGTCTTGAATAAATCAGCTGATGTTCTGCAATACAAACATCAGCAAAGTGAGTACAGCTCCCTGGCACACAAGAACAGAAAGAAAGGGAAGGAGGAGAGAGGAGAGACAGAGAGAGACAGAGAGACATAGAGAGAGCATATACCCCGAATACCAAGGAACCATATCCAAAAAATGTGGCTTCATTTGCTTCTCCTTCGACTTCTGATGTTCTTCAACAGAAAGAGGGTGAGTAAGAGCCCACCTATTTATTTGAGAAGCATGAGCATGAGGCAATCATAAGAAGAATTGAAAAGGCATAATGCCATAAATCATTCACCTAACAAAATTTGTTACATATTTTCCTTAATCTCCATTAGTTTCATTTTTTAAATCTGTTTTACAATTCACCACTTACCCTGTTGATCTCTCCACTACATAATTAGCAATGTAGAGGCCTATGAATGTGGCCCATAATGAATACAATGGGGAGATTTCATCTGATGGACCAGCACATGCACCATTGCATGCTAACTGAGAAATTAAAACATTAATAATTATATAATCATAATTATAAATAAATAAAATAAGAAGGAAACAGTAAAAGTTTAGGGGGAAGGAGAGGGGATCCGTTTTTGTTCTGCCTGTACCTCACCATAAATGACCCATTTGGACAAAAGTGGATAATCGCTTGCAGACCCAACTGGTGCAAACCAAGATGAGCAGACCTGATCTTTCAACTCATTCATTCGGAGGAATTTTGAAAGCCATGTGTTCCTCTCATCTTTCTTCCAGAAATTAAACCAAGAGTTTCTTCGTACCAGTTGCCTATCTCTCAGAATAGCACGGTTGCCACAATGACTATAAAACACACAGCAGGCTACACTAAGAACCTACATGAACAAAAAATGCATGAATAAAAAATCCAGAGATTATATATTGATGCATAAGAATTTTAGGTTCTTCTGTACTACATCCCGTAATAATATAAAAACTAGAAACATTATAAGGTAGAAAAAGTGTATAACTTACAGCACAATTTTGAAGAATGGTCAAAATCGCTGGCCTCCTTCCAGCAACACGTGACACGAGACCAATGTACCAAAGGCCAATGAATATAATGTGGAAGAAAAGAAGAAACAGAACAGAAGTGACAAATACATTAAAACCCAGAGACAGATTCATCCTCATATCAACTCCCATTGATTGAAAACTAGGGAGATGATAGACAGCCGCCACTAAAATCCAGACTATATACCTACAAAAAGTAATTCCCAAACTTAGAACTCTTTCGTGCAAACTTAGGAACACTATATGAGTACATATGTGTGAATGTGAGACAGTGCAAATGCACTCACGTTTATAGGATTCAGAGAAATGTACTTACCACCGACTGAAATTTGAATAACTCGGTTTGATAGTCTTCCCTATAAATGGGGACGAAAAGAAATAGAAGAAGCCGAACAAGCATGCATACATAGACCACCACTTAATATTGTTGTCTAACTTTTCTATAAGGGTGTTGATGTTGTCAGAAGAGATAAAAAAGAGGCAACCCACAACAACAGCAATTACGGCATGACGGGAATGTTCATGCGGATAAGGATATGTATGGGTTAAAATTGTCCTAACCCTCTCCATTTTTAAAGTATCTAGAAAACCAACAGACTGCATATTCGACCCCATCGAATGAACATGCACTCCTTCAAGTTACTACAAATAAACCAAACTACGGTCGTGGTTGCCAGAATCGCCACACAGACCACCTCCGGTATCCTGAGCACAAAGACAGATTATAACAAAAGGTCAGTAAGTGGATCAAAATAAGAATATTACTAATGTTTCATATTGTTTGAAGTAGAACAAAAAGAAACCCAGATAACAAACATGCGAAGTGATCTGGGCAAAACAACTTATCCTCGTTTCTACTCAAACATGTTCCGCCCTCGCAGCTCATACGAAACCGAGCGAAAAGAACTAGTTCCCAGCTAATAATATCGCCAGCATTGCAAGTTAAAGTCGATACAATAGTATCCCATACTGGGGGTCACAAAATTCTACCAACCATACCACCAAATTTAAACTAAAAATCAAAACTTGTGAGAAATGAGAAGTAACCCAACTCGTTAAACCTCCCTACAAAGCTAATCACACCGCCCAAAACGCATAAGAGCTCAAACGACACCAATATGCACGCAACCCAATTTTGAAGCAGAAAACAGAAATTGTACGGAGTATTCGGCACCAGGGCTGGATTCCGAAATTCCAGAAAACCCAAAACGAAAACCAAACCATTCAAAACGCAGCAGAAAGCACAGAAGCAGACGAGAATCAAACTAAAATAATCAGAAATTACCAGAAACCACCGTGGGACGCCGAAACCACCGAGCAGAAATTGATCCAATAACGCTCGGGGACCTCTCAAGATTGAAATTTTTTTAGAGAGAGAGAGAGAGGAGGTGGAGAGGGAAAAAGGGTACGCAAGTAGTTGGGAATTCTGGGTATCTTTTTCTCTGCGTTCTGTGAGACGCAACCGACTTAGCATTTAAGAATGTCTGCCAGGAGAGAGAAGGACATAACGAAACCAAACCGAGCCAAAAAAAAGCATTATATTTACCATCAACGGCATATTCTTTTATTTTTTTTTGCGCCAAACAGCACCGGCCACTCTTACGCCAACGACCATTGAATTGAATCCTTGAAAACTTGAAACATGTGGGCTCTCTCTCTCCTCCTCCTCCTCCTCCTCTCTCTCTCTCTCTCTCTCTCTCTCCCTCTCTCCCTGCGTTTTCAGTTTTCTTTCCACATTTCCCTCGTGCTTTTGCTTTGCTTTTTCAGAGTGGTTTTTTGGACGGTTTTGGGTTTTGGACTGAGTTTATGATAGTGGGTTGGGCTTGTGTTTTTGTTGTTTGGTTTATTATGGACCTTTGAGAATGATGGGCCCTACTTTGGACTGAGCCCAATTTGAACTCTTGTGGTCTTGATCCAATTGGCACTTCACCCGTTTCAGATCCGAACCGGCATAAATAAGAAAGGGAGCAGGCAGATTTTCTAACTTGTCGTTTAGAAAAGAAGTTGACGAATTGTTCTATCATCCAGTTGTTCCACACCTACTTGAGATTTTTGGTTTCACCATGGAAGATTTATTAACGCATGCGTGACCTCAGAGCATTTCCATCAGTTGGTAGAGAGGACAATGACAATTGGAAGGTAACGGCAATAAAATTGCAGTTTCTTATCACTCTAAATATTAATTTCTTTCGTGCAAGTCCACTGGTTTGAAAGAAGGAATGGCAAGGCTATTTACAAATATATTTTTTAATTTTTTATTTATGTTTTTGGATATTTGTAGAAAAAAAATTGGGCTTTTTATGGAATTTTTAGAAACTTTTTAGATTTTTTTACCGTTGAAATAATATTGGCCGTTGATTCTCAAAATTTGGAAGGTCAACATTCTGCCACGTGGCAGCTGAACACAAAAGGACAAATTTTTTTTCTGCTAAAAACTAACGGTCCAGAATCCAAATTAGAAGACCGTTGAAAATCCAACGGTGCCATTCCATTAGGAAAAAGACTAAATGAGTATTTGGCTCATTTGTTCATCACGTCGGTGGAACCCACGGTTGTTTGCTAGTGCAGTTGGGGGGGGGGTGGGCAATTGCAAGGGCAGTTAGGAACTGTTGGAGATGCTTTAACGCACTCATTTATAGTAAATAAAATTGACAAACACGGTTTTAAAAGAAACACTCATTTTAATACAAATGCCATATGGTTTCAAATATGGTGATTTTTTTTTTACACATGATTTAAGGAAAGGCTTAAAAAATAGACGATGTGAATCGTTAAATACATAACGAAGTGATTTCTACAAAAACATGTGTCAAAAATAGTGTAAAATATGTAGTGGCACGGATCCGGCTCAGCCGTAAAATCGAATGGATCTCTTAAGCTTCCATATAGTGCTCAATTGCCCTTTATTTAGACAGATTCCTTATCTCAGATACATATCTATTGTTTTCAACGACTAATTGAGGACTTACGATTTGACACCCTCTTATATGCTCTCTGTATTTCAACAAAAGTTATATACTGTTGAATGAAAGCTTACTCCACTTAATTGAAGTAGGCATTTCATCACTCACGGTAATTCTCTCCGACTGAAAGCTTACTCCATTTTCTAGGGTCCAAACATATCGGATGGTGGGACTTCCATGACTTTAGGAACCAACCAAATATGGGTACCATGATCCCAAAAATCTTGAACAACCCTTTTAATTATCTCTTCTGTGGTGGAGAGGAGCTTTTCCTTTCCCATTTAACTCTCGGTTCTCTTTTTAGGTTCAATATGATTCACTACCAATATCATTGTTATTGTCTATATTTAATCACTTATTAATAGGTAACGTTGTATCTAATAAACTTTTAACTTGGATATTGTTTTTGTATATTATTTTTCTGATGTAGGACTCTATTCTCCAACAAATTTCCTCACGAGTCACCACACAAGATCACACGAGAAAGAATTCTCCATCAGGAACTGGCAATTTAGTGTGCCAGATCTTAGGCAATTTTTCGAGAGTCTAGTCAGATATCATTTATTCATCAAATCAAACGCAACTTTTTAAAGGCTCAATGGTACCCAAAAGTTGAAGCTAGGGCAAAGTTTGAATGCCCAACTTAAGGATTCGATCCCATTATTAAATAAGCCTAGGGAAGCGTTGGAAAAATAACTTGCTACATGCTCTGATACAATTATGATGAACTTTTTAGGCTCAGTGTCGTCCACCACCAATAGCACCAGTATTGTCTTAACTTAACTACATATTGATAGATGTTGAATTTTATAACAAAAGACTTCAGTGATATTATGTCACATCCCAAACCGGCTCCGTCGTAGCACGATATTGTCTTCTTTGGGCCCTGCCTTCATGGTTTTGTTTCTGGGAACTCACACGATAACTTCTCAGTGGGTCACCCATCCTGGGATTGCTCTCGCCCAAACTCGCTTAACTTTGGATTCCTGATGGAATTCGAAGTCAGTGAGTTCTAAAAAAGCCTCATGCTATAGGGAGGGGAGCATGTACATATAAGACACATCACCTCTTCTCATTGGTCGATGTGGAATCTCACATATTAGATGTAGAAATCCCACATGTAATTAAATTGTGTATTTTATTTTTTATTATTTTTCCAATCTGGAACTCTATTCTCTACCAATATGTTTCACTGCCACCTCCTTCTGTTTCTCTTTCGACGCTACCATAAGGGGAGAGAGGAGAGATCGAAAGGAGGGACATTACT
This sequence comes from Crataegus laevigata, assembly GCA_963580275.1. Lineage (NCBI taxonomy): Eukaryota > Viridiplantae > Streptophyta > Magnoliopsida > Rosales > Rosaceae > Crataegus > Crataegus laevigata. The sequence goes on from OY756949.1 coordinate 9,524,940, forward strand.
AAAAGACCTAGGAACATGATAGGGGTCAATTTGGATCCTTGGGGTTGAAAGTCATAGAAAATTATTCCTATACACTATAAGGGGCTGCTGTGGATCTTTGTGGGGTTTCAAACCTTGATGACCTTTCTTTTCCTAGCAAGTAGCAAGACTAGTTTTTGAAAAATCTTAGTGCGCGCTGCGCACATGGCATCAATAGTGAACACTTGCAGTCGTGCACTTTTAGTTTTGCCTTATGCTTGGACCAAAATCTCGATTAATTTATTTTGTATTTGCTATACTTAAATCATTGATCACCATTAATTTTTTGTTAGCAAAACGATGATTAGAATGACGTTTAACCGACATTTGTATTTGTTTAACTCGTATATTTTATATCTAGTGGTTTCCCATGTTGTTCATCATTTGTAAGTTGCTTCACACCCGTGCAAAATCTCTTGTTCATTAATTGAAAGGTGCGACCAGACCACTAAGCACATATGACATTAATGTTAATTACGTGTTCTTATTTGTCACTCACTCAGTAAGTAATACTCTTATGTTACATATAACACGTGTATCTATTTGTTAATAATTTAAAAATAACTATTGATGTTGTAACAGAGTCACGACACTTTCTTTCCTAGTTAAAAAGATAAGAGAATTGAGGAGAGTAGAATCATATATAAAGCTACGTCTTCTACCTTCACTTGAATAAAAAAGATAACCTTTTTTTAGAATTTCTCCATCTCCCACCTTCAGTTGAACAAAATACGTAAATTAGCTTTGATATTTTCATCTGCATCAAACCTAATGAGTTATTCAAACTAAGTCAATCCTAGATAATAAACGTAATCTAATGTACTTATTTAGATCAACTTGACCAAAGTTGATCTCATAATATTGGATACTTGGAGCGCTTGGAGTCGGCGAGAGAATCATGGCCAGATGCATGAGTGCTGGACTGAAAAAAAAATGGCATTAAGTTCGTACAGTTTGAAATATACACTCGATCGTGGAATATTAAAGATTCAAAAGGAGATTTAGTTATAGCTCATATCCCCACACAATATCCAAGGTTGATACTTATCATGATTCATGATAACCAGCGCACAAAACGGCCCTTTAACTTTCACCCCATTTGTCTGCACACTTTTAAAACTTGGCAAACTCAAATAGTATACAAAATTCAACTACGATCTTTAATTTAGATGACTTTTATTTTTCTTAAACCCTAGTGTTGGATTTGATTTTAATTCTTCTGATGAATTTGATTTTAATTAATTTGTATCCTTTCTGCTTAACAATTGAATTATTAGTAACCGGGAGGAAAAACAATTTAGTACATTGATATTTTTATACTAGGGGGAGGGAGAGTTTGGCTAAACCACACAATGGGTAGCCTAATTTGGTATCGAATTCGCCATCTACGAGATTGTAACATAAAGACTTTTCACTTTTAAGCAAAGAAAAATACCACCAAATCATAGTACTGAGTGACAATAATCGGTAGGAATTAAGAAATATATTGTAAACCTTTTCCTAGATGATAGCAAAAATTAGTCTCATTGGCGCATATGTAATACTATTTTTTCCTTCAACTAGATTAAAAGATAATAAAGCATACATATATGTATTCGTTCCATCTTTAATGAATATGTTATTTCGGAAAACATACATTTATGAATAAAAAAGAGGTAAAACATATTTAATGTTTGCATCACATTGACAACATGAGATATGAAATGTTCTTTTCGTTATGTTGGCCACATAAAATAGTTGAAAATGCATGAATGGTTACAGCAAATCCTAGCTGCGCACACAACTTTAATTTCCAGTAAGGAAAGATTATAATCAAGAGGCAACCCAAGCACGACTGAATGCTGGATTCATACCAGAAACGTCTCATCAGGCCCCGGTTTGTGGGTCTGGATGTATGGAAAACACATTTGAAAAGCACTGTGCGGCAAGTCGGCAACAGACTATATGGTTATGCATGGGACGTGCAAACTGAGGGAATTTTGAGGAGGGAAACATGTAATCATTTAACCGTTTAATTTTTAATTAATTTACTAGTACTTCTTTGAATTTGCTCAAATTTCATTTTTCAAGCATTTCATTCCACTAACTCTATAAATACCCTCCATTGCATTCAGTTGGAACCACAGCACACCTCTCTCTCTCTCTCTCTCTCTCTCTCTCTCTCTTCCATCAGCTGTTTTCTATACTAATCTTATTATCATGGCCAATGGCAAGCTCATCGTTCTTCTTCTTGTTCTAATTTTCTCTTATGGGATCATTTCAACTGAAGAAAGGTCGCTAAAAACAGATCATCCTAAAGGGGGATCGACATCAATCAGCGGCGACAATTATCTCAACTCGCGCCGAAACGTGTTGGAAAGAGAATTATCAGACTTTGTGCCACCGGTTCTTGGCTATGAGAGTGCTCCTACTGACGATTTCCGGCCCACGACGCCAGGGTACAGTCCCGGTGTTGGTCATTCTACTGGACCTCAAGTAGCAGAGCCAAACCAGTAAATTAAATAATTGTTAACTTCTTTATTTGTATATGGGTCCAATTAAGTTCATGACTGTCATGAAGTGCAATTGATCATATTATATTAAGAATATTAGTTAATGAAGGGTTTATTAGAATGTAATATATGAATAATTTGGTTGTAAAATATGATTCTGGGTTTCATCTGTAGTTAGACAGTATAGTATTTTATTCCTATCTATGTTCTTACTCGGTGAGATTAACACCCGACTCTTATTTCTTCTTTTTGTCATAGAGACCGGTTACGCATGGCCAACTACCGTTTCATATAGGTTTTGACAACCTTGTTTGTACGTACGTTTTACTTTTCTAAGAATTTTTTGGTAGCTTTGGGTGTTTGACGGTCGTCCTCTAGCCCACGCCTATGCCAGAATGAAATAAATAAACTTGGATTTTATTAATTTGTCATGTATTACTTGATTTCAAAGCTTGATCATTTGTATATTTGCAACAATATTTAGATTGTGTGAACTATAATATGATCATGCAACAACATAACTACGACATGCATGAGCCACCTGGAACTTTTGAACCTGTATCTTTTAAAAACTTTTGTGCCAATATTAAAAAAATAACATAATAATTGACATCTGCCGCCATCACTATGATTTAGTATCACTATGATTTAGTATTTTTCATGATTTGTAAGTAACAGTTTTTGTGTTTGACTCTCACAAATAATAAGTTTGATAACTAATTATTATGTTTATACCTATTGAAGAATGCAATCCCATGTGGAAACTTGACAAAATATATTATCACTTATACATATGTGCACGTGATAATCAATATGAATGTGATTAGTAGTGGGCTGCTAAAGGCTAGTTTGGTATTGTTGTGTTTTTTTTATTAAAAAAAAATTGTTTCTACTATGCTATGAGAATAAACAACTGTAAAATAAAGTTGTTGAATGTTTGAAAAACTTTTTTTTTTTGTAAAAGTGTTTTTAATATAAAAAAAAAGTGTCTGAGTGTTTTGTAACTTTTATATAAATTACTTTGAAAATGTTAAATGATTAAAAATGATATGGCATTTAATGTGGTTTAATAATTGTCAAAAACAATAATGTAGGGGCAAATATTGTAATTTTGTGAAACATGTGAGGGTAAATGAGCATTAATTATTATGCTTTGAAGAAACAAAAACACTTTTTTTAGAAGCATAGTTGACCATGCTTCTGCTTTTCTACTTTCATTGACAACTGTTTTTAAAATAAAATAAAAAATTGTTTTACCAAACACATTTAATGTTTCAGATTTTTTAATGAGGTTTTTTTTTAAGAGCCACAATCTCAAACCCACCCAAATCAACTATGAAATCTTAATAGTACCATTATATAACTAAGCTCAATTCCCTATTTGGTTCAACCCGTGGTTTTTTCGAATTGAAAGGCCTTTGGCCTCTGCCCAGTGCACAATGTGACAAAAAGAAAGCTATTTGAATCATTTTTTGAGACCATGCACATTCTAAACCACATCTTGATTTATTAAACTGAGACTTATGTATATCCTCGAGTTTCACTTTTATTAATTAGATATATGATTCAGTGTGTGATTCATGCAAATTTAGGACTACTAGTCAATCAGACAGAATCTTTTGCTTCGGACTACTAGTGAAATTTATGTCATGAACGGAACATAACGTATAATCGCACGTGGCAAGAAAAATGTTTAATTTAAAGGAACATAAGTCATTTAGAATTAAGTGGTAATTCTTTTCATTTGTAAGTGAGAGTTTTAGGTTAAATTCTCACCAAAAGTAAATTTGAACCATATTATTATTATTCTATTACGAATTTAGCTCATTGTTTATCTCTTATGATAGATAATATCGTTTGTTAAATAAATAAATAAAAAGAAAACAAAGATGTATGTAACTGCCTTTCCAAACCTGAAATTCTGACAGGTCTTCAGACTTTTTTCGGGAACCAAGTAATTCTTACCTTATCCATCCATGCAGTGGCAGTTATGAGTTGCTCTTCCTTGTGAGTCTTATCCATCCATGCATACAACGTTGTGTGAGAGCAGTAAATGTTGCTCGTCTAACTATCCTATATATACCCTTCATAACATTCAGTTGAAAGCACAACTCTCCCTCTCCCTAGCTCTCTCTCTCTCCCCCCCCCCCCCTCTCTCTCTCTCTCTCTCTCTCTCTCTCATATGGCGCTGGTATCCAAAAGATCCAAGCTTCTGTGTGCAAATGTGTTTCTTCTTGCATTGATTCTCACTTATGGAATCATTGCAGCTGAAGCAAGATTGTTGAACACAGCAGAAACAACTTCAGCTGTTCAAGAACCTATGCCGCCCGCTATGCTGCAACCAGAAGCTGAACCTATGCCGCCCGCTATGCTGCCACCAGAAGCTGAACCTATACCGCCTGCTTTTTCCGATGCGGCATATGAGGAACCTCCGCCGGATGTAACTGTCTTCTAAGTACAACACCAGGATCATGTTAATGTAATACCCCATGGTGTATCAATAATAAAAATATAATAATTCCCTTCACCCATTATATTTTACTGCATGGTTATATTTTGCATAGTTTGAATTTAATTAGACAGTGTTATCCATACACTTATTATAAACTCTAATACACTCCTCTCAATTTTCGGCCATCGAATCATATGATTTGAATAAGATCAAGGGACAAAAATTAACAAGGAGTGTGTGGAAACTAAAAATGAGTGTATGGATAATAAGGTTCTAAAAGACAGTGGACACTAGTCGAGCGGCGGGTAGGAGGTTAGCGCTTAGGCTGGGCCTACAATATTTTTAATTTTAATTAAATTTATTATATGTCATATAAACAAATGTGTACTATGCTAAAAAGAATACATAATTATATTGAAATACATAAATTGCAAAATAGAATAACATAGTTTATGAAATATTAGAACATATTGAAATCATGGGATACAAATAAAAAATAGATGTTTATCCAGTATTTAACAAGTCTCTTATAATTAATTAAAAAAATAAAATGCAAATGAAATTTATCTTTTTTCTATATAAGTGGGAATCGTGACCTAGGAGCACTTATATAGGTTTAGGCACTATTTCTTTATTTTAAACATTTAGAAATTAATAGGAGTGGTAATCAAATGCCTAGCTTCTACACAGGGTCTAGTCGAGGCTAGGCATAAATGTTTAGAACAGTGATGGATACACCACTCTTTCATTATTGTCTTTGTTTTTGCCAAGGATGTGTGTGTGTGTATTTATTTCTTTTGCATCTTCCGATTAAAAGAGGAATGCATTTATATCACCTTTCCGAATAGTGTTTCTTTACCGTATAAATTTTTTAAAATCATTTTAGTAATTTAAATACTATTTTTAAAGAAACGTGAAGGAAAAATACCACATTTTAAGTTTAGGTAACAAATAAAAAGTAAACAAAATCATTTAATTAAAAAGGAAATTTTAATATAAAGCTCCCGATATTGTTTATTTTAACGAAAAATTATATTTTTACACTAAAAAGTCAATCATAATACTATTCACTTTACCCTTTATTTTGTATTTATCGTTAAAACTCAAAGTTTTTAAGCCATTCATTAGTTTTCTTTAAAACAAAATTACAATTCAGAATAATTACATACTTACCACTTAATCCTACTACCTTTTGCAACTAACAGTATACAAGATTTTCCTGCGACGATGATCTACCAACGAGATTTTCAGGGTCTCTTTACTTACGCCAAAATGGAGGGGTCTAAATTATCCGAACCCTTATTATTTTAGTTGGGTTTCAATTTGGTGTGGGAGGATAAAATTTGGTTTCGACTCATGAGCCAATACAAATCACCGTGTGCAAGGTAAACAGTAAGGAAAGCCCACGAGGAATATATATATATATATATATATATATATATATATATATATATATATATATATATATATATATATAACTGCCTCCACTACATAGGCCCATAGAGGGAGTAATTGCCTCCACTATGAAAGAGTATTGAGGAAGTAGGGAAGGGAGACGGGACGTGGTACTTGTTCCCGAAGCATGCAGTCATCTGACGGGAGACCACTAAGGAAGTGGGAAAGGAAGAGAGGTGATGGTACTTTTTCTCCAAGCATGCAACCCTATAAATATGGAGAGGGGCCAAAGAACAAGAGAGGTAATGAGACCCCGAAAGAAACCAGAGAACAGAAAGATCAATCAACTGATTTGAGCGTCGGAGTATCTTTTGCGGGTACCCCACCCAAACAAGCCACGGAGAAAAGGGAAGACGCCTCTTACGGGAATTCGGCGAACGTAAGGATTACAGTTAACTAATCTGTGAATGTATTTCTTCTCGTGGGAAATTTCACTCCAACAGTGCGGGTCCTTCTCGCGTACCTTCCCCACGCCACTCGCATTGCCTCCAGTGCCTTGACTACTCCCTGTTATTGGACTAGCGTGAAACTCTGAAAGGATACTTACAGCACACCGAACATCAGGAGAGGGCAATTTTTCCAATCTCTGGATCTCGAGGGATCCAATGACAAGAATTTCATTCGATATCTAGGTTTAAAATTAAAGAAGTTAGTTTCACCCTTAATGGTAGTCAAGTCGAAGAGACAGAGGAAATCTCTAAAACCTAAGGACACGCCTAGCTTTAGACCCAATGCCAAGAAGGTCGACATAACTAAGTAAGAGTTCGAGTTTAGTTGCATCGGGTGAGTATTTGTGAAGAATAAAATGAGATGAATCATGGGGTGGAGCAGGAAACTCATGACCCCTAAGTGGTCCAGAGACAAAACGGTAGACCTGGCTGGGATACCGAAACTCGAATACATGTCGGATCCAGCAGGAAGTGGGCTGAGGTGCATGTCATCTGGAACATAACATTGGTCACAAGCCTTGACGATTTCAAAGTGTGGCGGAGAACCACCATATTTAGATTAAGGCGTACGTCCGAGATGAGAAATAGGTAAGAGATTTGCCGGTCGAAATTGGTTAAAGAAGACAAAAAAGGAGTCGGTACCCGTAAATGTAAGTGGAATGTTAGAAATATTCCTACCAGAGGAGTTTGAAGTGGAGAATTACATGTAAGCTAAGAGGCCACTCTGAAACGAAAAATCACAAGCTTGGTGAAGAGGCTGAACATATGAAGTGACGGAAAATGGGGACGGACAAACTCAAGGTAAGGACATATAAATATATACACATGTATGTGTAGATATGCATGCAAATATATGAAAAGTACATGCATAGATTTGCATGTTGGTACGCAAAAGAATGCCTATGTTGCGTGTAAGAATGCGCCTATATATGCCAGTCAAGGATATGATGTCTGCACGAACGTACATAGATGTATAAGAGAAGGAAAAGCAAGTGTTAGAGTGCATGTGATGTCTGCAAAGGCAAAATACATATATTTATAAAGAGAGAGAGTGTGAGAAAAGTAAGTGTGTCGGTGTATGTATATATACATATATATATATATGTATGTATCGATGGATTGATATATGTATAGACAGGATTGTCTGCCCTGCATTGTCTTATCAATGTCGTCCATATTGTGGTCATTCATGAGGTGTCTTCCAAAAGAGCAAGCAAAGATTTGATTAACATGAATAGCTTGGAGATTGTTACAGGCACTCTTGAAAAGTCAATTTTGTCCATGTCATGTAGGTGTGCAGTCTAGGTGTGTGGTGTGCAGCCTAACATTGTGAATTATATGTGAGAGGAGGAAACATACATGGTAAATATAGGTATGCGTGTGTCAATCAGGTAAAAGTGCATGTGGGTGTGCATACATGATAGAGATCTGTATAGTAAATACATATAAGTGTCAATGTAAGTCTTCGTTAGTAAATCCTCGTTCATAAAAATCACACAAGGTGTCAGTCCTTGTTCGTCATACAAGGTGTCAGTTGTTCATAAATTCTCGTTCGTAAAAATCACACAAGGTGTCAGTCCTTGTTCGTAAATCATGCACCAGCTCTCGTTCGTAAAAATCACACAAGGTGTCACTCATTGTTTGTCATATATATATATATATATATATATATATATATATATATATATATATTTCGACTCATGAGCCAATACAAATCACCGTGTGCAAGGTGAACAATAAGAAAAGCCCACGAAGAATATATATATATATATATATATAGATAACTGCCTCCACTACGGAAGATTATTGAGGAAGTGGGGAAGGGAGACGGGACGTGGTACTTGTTTCCGAAGCATGCAGTCATTTGACGGGAGACCACTAAAGAAGTGGGAAAGGAAGAGAGGTGATAGTACTTTTTCTCCAAGCAGATCAATCAACTGACTTGAGCGTCGGAGTATCTTTTGCAAGTACCCCATCCAAACAAGCCACAAAGAAAAGGGAGGACGCCTCTTACGGGGATTCGGCGAACGTAAGGATTGCAGTCAACTAATCTGTTGAGGTATTTCTTCTCGTGAGAAATTTTGCTGCAACATCTGGTGGGAGTAATATTCTACAACTAGCAATTTATTTATTTTCAAACTGACCCATTTGCTATCTATGATTTGATTGACGAATCTTTCATATTGAAATGGGAAAAGAGTTAAATGTTTACGCAACTAATCCTTGTGGAGATATTTTTCGGCGAAGGTGACCGATTGACGAGATTTTTCGACGAAGGTGGTCCGGCCGACAAGATTTTTCTGTGACTAATCACTTCATCCTCATATAAATAAAAATACCTTCAGAAATATCTTCTTTCCGGCTGGAACCCCAAAACTTCATGGTGAAGAACAACTTATATCACTACACACAGAACTATTTATTGATGATTGGATTATTACTTAAGTGTTGATTAACGTGCTTATTTTTTAGAAAAATTACCAAAAATAACGCATTTTCTTAATCTTAGGACTAAAATAGGACAAACCGACCATGCACAAGCCATGAACAAAACTGAAATGACGAAAATACCGACATATAAATTGTACATACTCACAAGTGATGACATCATTTTTCTGATTTAGAAGAGAAAGCTATGAGCTCAGGGTTGTTTGGGTTTAGTTCAAATCTGTGAGCATATCATGTGCATGTCGTGTACATGCAATGAGCTTATCTTGAAAATTTATCAAACAAAACATCAATTTGTGCTATTTTTTAGTAAACACACTAAGAAATATAATATTGTTGTAAATATGGATGTCCATTGTTGTTAGTGTGGTTGGTGTAGTAAGTAAATGCTTAATGGGTATAGTAGGTGAAAGCATTAAGTGAGTGTGGTAGGTTTTGATTTAACATCTTGCCTATTCATTTGCCTATATAAAGAAGGCCAAAGTTTAAGAAGAGGTTACACACATCAAGAATAGAGCGAATTATGAGGACAACATCAAAGAGAAGAAGAGAGGAGAGAATTGAGAGAGTTATCTTTGTACTCCTATTATTTCATATTATAAATGAAAGCACTACTGCTACCCCGAGGATGTACTCCAGTCACACTAACTGTAGAGGAACCTCGTAAATTTTGTGTCTTGCTTATTTATTCCATTGCACACAATGTCGATTTTACAACAAAACTCTATTTTGAGTAGCTCAGATCGAAATTGTTTCTTCACAAAAGTTGTTCGGTATCGTCTTATCTATATCATACTAAAATTTGAGCTAAATCTAACGGTTTGATCTTCTCATAAGTTGCAGACACTCTTGACTCGAAAACTTATAGGAACCGTTTCGATTTTTTTCGAAACTCACGGAGGAGGAAAACCAATTGGAACTTATTGTTACTATTACTTCCTGGGTAACAAAAGGAATTGGAACTGTGAAATAAATAAAAAAATATGAAACAAAAGAAAGTGGCAGACCAAGAAAACGAAAAAGCAAAAGATGAGGACTTAATTATTGCATTTTCTATTTTGACATATTTATGTGAATGGTGTTGGTTTAAAATCCTTTCACAAGTTTTATTTACTTTAAAGCAATTTATTTACCATGGACAGTATTACTGCCTACTACTTTAAATTTTGATTTATGTGAATGGTGATGAATCAAAGCCCTTGTCACAAGCTTTATTTACTTAAAAGTAATTTATTTACCATGGTTGGAATTACTGCCTATTGCTTTAATTTATTTATTGTACTACTTCTTTTTGTTACGATGAGTACATACTGGACCCGAAGTTCCTTGGTCAGATATGAACCTGCAGTTTCTTGATCCTCATCATGTAAAAATGACTGGACTTGAAGTTTCATTATGCAAAAAGATCGGGCATGAAGTCCCTTGATCCTCAAGATCAGACATGAAGTTCCTTGATGAGTACCTTAAGTTTGAAGAGCCGAAGTGCCACAACTTAATTGTAATAAAAGCCATGAGAGTCTCAATCCATAGGCTATTAAATAAGGACCAGAAGTTCCTTGATGTATGTAAATGATAATATAATACATGTTTGCTGGAGAGCTTACATCTTGAAGTTTTGATGATTATTGCATGACATTGGGCATTGATGTTGAACACCATGTTCCTCATGTCCGTACTCAAAATGGTTTAGCAGAAGCATTTAATAAGCGGATAAAATTGATTACCCATGCTCTGTTCATGAAAACGAAATTGCCAAGTTTTCCACATAGGGACATGCCATGTTCCATAGTGCGTTATTAGTTTGGTTGAAACCAGTTGCCAACCATCAATATTTCTCAGTACAACTTGTGTTTGGACACCAGCCAAACATTACACATTTACGATTTTTTGGTTATGTTATCTATGTGCTTATTGCAATGCCACAAACGTACTAAAATGAGGCCTGAAGGCAAACTGGGAATTTATGTAGGATTTGATTTACCATTTATCATTTAATACTTAGAACTCTTGACTGGGGATATATTTACCGCATGGTTTGCGGACAATGATTTTGATAAGACAATTTTCCCACCATTAGGGGTAGAAAATAACATCGTTCTGGAAGAACGATGAGAAAATATCATTCCAGAAGAATGATGAGAAAAGACCGTTCCAAAAGAACGAAGATAATTTGTCTTATTTTGATTCACGAAGCAATCAATGAGAAAATGAAGTAAGAATAATTGAATGATGTAACGAAAGTGATGAAATCACATATATTTGCTGTAAATGTGCCTACAAGAATTGATGTCCCTATTGGAGCAAATGATTTATCTGTTGCACGCTTAAAGCGTGGCAGACCCTTAGACAAAAAGGTTCAGTCATTCGAAAGAAGAAGAATATGGCACTACTGAATTATTGCATTTCCGGAGCATAACTGTTACATGCCGGAAGCATGACAGTCGCCGCATGGATAAATGTCCCAGAAGGACAATTCGTTGACATGAGAATGTTGGTGTCTCATGCATGAAGCATGATAGACGTATAGATTCCAATGACTCAACTCCCGAAGTGGAGATTAAAATCCAAACTCTATAACGCTCAAGAAGAGGTTATGATCCGCATTCTCTAAATTATGACTATCCTAGAAGAGATAGTGTAATGCCCTTGAAGAGGCAATGTATATCCAAAGAAATGAAAAACTTTTTATGCATGCGCATACACATGAGAATATGGGATCACAGATTAATGATAACCAATGATAATTTTGGTTTTTACAAATAGCTACTAAATTCATTAATGAGCTGTGTTGATATTGAATCCCGTTCTTTTGTTTGTCGACAAAAGAAAATATTATTTTCCAAAAATGGAGAAAGGCAATTCCATTACAATCTTGTAAGAACGTGGAAAAATGGATCTATATATATTTGAATATAATACAAATAGCCAAAAGATGTTGAACCAAAGAGGTTACATATGGGCATTTGTAATACAGTGAAATACACTTACATGACATGACACAAGGTTGTAAACCAGTTCATATGAATGGAGAATTATATACGAAGGGTTGTGAGTCGCCCACATCATATCTTCATAAGTAAATCCCTCAAGTATACATGGGAGCAAATTGCTCTGTATAAATTCCAAAAGAAAATGTGTCATGAAGTGTAGAAAATCCCTGAAGGATTCAGATTGCTTGAAGTAAGTCTTGGAAGGATAAAACATAAATTATGTACTCAATACCAATGGATGGTATAAATGGTCTGAGTGAGTACTATTGTTATGATATTGTTGCAACATACTAAAATCTCTTGCAAGAGTCGATGATATTAAATTAGAACTCCTGAAGAGTTGATGATATTAAATTGGGACTCCTGAAGAGTTAAGAAAGATTATAAAATGTTGAGAGAAATATTGTCTTGAACTACATAATCGAACAATATGCCAACACGAATCTTATCCATGATATTTATGATATTAAAGAATCATATGAATTGAAGAGTATGAGTTGAATATTCAAATGATTTAGACACTAAGAATGATCATTTATCTTCGAGAGGGTAAACATAAATTGATATTTGGTCTAGAAGTATCACATCTTAGTGAAGAATATGCTTTATTGTATTTGGCACAATATACTGAATGAAATAAAGCTTATTTATTGATATCTCAAAGAAATTACAGATAGGTGCATACATATGAGGTACAATTATGAAAAAAAATATATATATATACAAAGTGTAGATAAACATGAGGGAGCCTTCATTGCTCATGTAGAGCCTCAGTACTCGGCGGAGCTGCAGAAAGACGAAGCACCGGAAGTTGATTATTCGGAGCCTCAACACTTGGTGAAGCCCCAGATGGCGAAGGCAAAAGTTGCCTTTGTAATAAAGCCACAAACCTCTAATGGTTACTCTGAATTTGACTTTCAAACTCTTGCAGCTGGTCAAGCTTTCTCTTCATGCTCGTCGCGTAACTATTGGCAAGTATGTGCAACTCCCTATTTTCATGCTTGAGCCCTCGAATCTCTTGTCTAAGGCTCGCCACCTCAGCCATCAGTGACTCAACTTGACAAGTCTGAGTAAAAATGCGTTGACCCATGTTTGATATAAAGCCTGCACACTGGACGCTGAAGGCCAAAGAGTTCTGAACAGCCAACTCGTCGGACTGCTTGGAAATAATCATGTTATCCTTGGGGGTGAAAAGATTCTTCACTACCACCGTAGCGGTTATATCGTTCTTCATCACAGAATCTCCAATTGTAAGAGGACTGTTGGGGGATAAGAAGGATGTGTGCCATATGTTGTCTGGAGAAGACATGTCAGCGTTTTTCCTAGCATTCAAATCAAGACGATGGTCAAATGGGGAAGCCATTTTCAGAAATGATGAAGGAAAAAAGAGGTTAGATAAAATCTCAAAAGTGCAAGAAGGGAAATTTCTGTAGACAGCAATTTTCTGAGTGTATTTGAACAAAATTGATATCTCTATAAAAAAAAAAAAAAAGAGGCAACAGGGTCACCGTTTCAAAAATCGAAGAGACACCGATTTTTAAATTTCAAAAACCGGATTTCCCTACATGGCGTCTGTCAACATTTCTCAGATGCAACATCAACTTATATCACATGCAACTTTGTCAAAATATCTCTGATAAAGTTTAAAACGCGTGAATCTTACTGTTCTAATTACACCACAGTTGCTAACAAGAGTAAAGGCACAACACTACTACCTGCTATTGGGAAATCCTTATATATGTCAACCTCCATCCTCTATGGCAAGGGAGACCTGAAAAAATAGCTAACTCTTCCTCATCTCCGAGAATGCATCTTCAACAAAGCATCTCGAAATACTCAGTTTTCTTCCTCTCTAAGAATACCTCTTCAAACAAGTCACACTAGAGCAAGAATATCTCATATCATCAGGGTCGAAAGCAAAGGTATCTCATATCATGCTTTTCCCTACCCTTTTCTTTGTCCTTGTTCTTACCTGCAGGACAAGGAGAAAGAGAGCAATCAGTCGCCACTTGGAGTCAAGCTTCCGATCTGGAACTAATTGTCTAGAGCCATTCCCTGGTTGCTTACCTAGCATCGCTTTCGAGTACTTATTTTCAACTGTTGATATGATGATAACTGCCAAGCATGATGAATAGCTGAGAAGTGATGTTCTGAAGGACCATCCAAATGTAAGGTTTGCATTCCACTCCGCATTAGAGGGTCAGTACTGCAAGAAAAGATGCCAAACCTGCATGGGGAAAAACTAGGGAAAATACCACTCCTGAAAGGGGAGCAAATAAGGTCAGTGAAAATGATACATTGAAACATGTCTAGACAAGCATAGAAAAACACATGTTAATTCATCCCCGACAAAGCCAAAGATCACTTGCTACGTAAAGCTCCTCATTGTCCAATTTCATTCAAGATTAAGCCTCCACGGCCCTTGAAGAAATCATAAGTTCGATTCAAGATCAAGTGTCCACAACCCTTGAATCAAATTCAACTCCAGATAAAAGGAGTAAATTCAGACTTTTGGAGGAAGTCTAGCAGAAGGTCCTCCAGCCCAGTTCAAGAACAAGCCTGTGGAAAGTTAACTACCAGTAAATCACCTCTATTGACAACTCTTATCGCTAAGAGACCGAAGCTGAGCAATCAATGATCAGCCTAAATGATTTGAAATCAGGGGGAACATCCAAAAACAGATCAAGATTTTAACGAGTCAATCGAAGACTTGTGGCCATCCAAGGGATAATGTTGTAAATATGGACGTCCATTGTTTTAGTGTGGTTGGTGTAGTAAGTAAATGCTTAATGAATGTAGTAGGTGAAAGTATTAAGTGAGTGTGGTAGGTTTTGATTTAACATGTTGCCTATTCATTTGCCTATATAAGGAAGGCCAAAGTTTAAGCAGAGGTTACACACATCAAGAATCGAGGGAATTATAAGGACAACATCAAAGAGAAGAAGAGAGAAGAAAATTGAGAGAGTTATCTTTGTACTCCTATTATTTCAGATTATAAATGAAAGCACTACTGTTGACTGAGGATGTACTCCAGTCACACTGACTGTTGAGGAATCTTGTAAATTTTGTGTCTTGCTTATTTATTCCATTGCACACAATGTCGATTTTACAACAAATATTTTACAAGTCATGGCGTTGAAAGCCGGGTTCGACACGCTGCGGTGCCGGCACACATGTTCCGTGAAATTCCCTTTCCGAAACTTGTAGTTTTTGTCATCTAAGTGTCTTCAAAGGCTCAAAGTTAAGCACACTCATTCTAACTGTTAGGACGTCCACCACCTAATTATTCTCGGAGTTACTGCCCGACCAACCTACCCTAGCCTTTGTGGCACTACCCGGGGCAGCTGAAACCCCCGACGCACTGGATTGGTGGTCCAACCAGACCCCTCCACTACCACGGTCCCGGTTTGCAGGTTCATGATAAGGAATCTGACGGGGTGGGCCAGGCAACAGGAGAGTGAATTGGGTCGCGAAACTTTGGGTAATCAAAGTCCTCGCCCAGGGTGTTGAATTCGAAAAAGATGTATGCGTCGTTGGCATTGTCGGGCTACGACGCATGTCAAAGAGGTTGTTGGGCTACGAATCCATGGTCAGGGTGTGGAATTGAAATCTTTTTAGGGTGGAAAGGGTTTTGATGAGATTAAAGAAAGACAAGGAGAGTGAAAGGGGGGTTAGGGTTAGTTTTTTATGAAGGAAATTAATGCGAAGGGAGAAGAAAGAGGTTTGGGAAGAAGAAAAAGTGTGATAAGATTAAAAGCAAACCACAAAATAGCACACAATTGTCCAATTGATTTTTCTTATTAACACGAAGTTTTGTCAATTTTAGCATGTCTTTCTCATAGAAGATTGTTTTATCTAACTACTTAAAATGTCACAAAAACTGAGCTGCTGTCCCTACTGACCAGCCACCGAAAAATAATTATTAGACCGACTTACACTTATCTAAAATCAACAAAATTTTATATGCAGATATTAGACACACATAACTACACTCACAAAACAAATTGAGATTTTTAGAGTTGATTTGATATTTCAATTAAATTGAACAAAAACAGAACAGAAACAGATTTTAAATTATAAAAACATATTGTATTTCACAAATTAAGAAAACGAGTTAGGGGAAGTGCTATCCACTACCAATTAATCATGCAAACATGTTATGTTTTATTCAAATTCTTTTTATTTCCGGATGAAGATGCTCAAGTTGGCTCAATGTTAGAACTCAACCTATTACTCTTTTTTTATGTAGTATGTTAAGAGAATGGCGTTTTCAACTTAACTTAGTCCCTAGCATGCAATCTAGAATGGCATGTTTGTAGATTTAACAAGTAGAAATCATTAAGAATGAAAAGAGTTTGAGTCATCACAAGGCATCGTAAGTATTGACGTTGTCTTACTTATCCTAGAAATTGATTCACATGTTAATCGCAATTAACAAGTACTACTCTAGAACATATGTAGGTCCTCATTCGACAAGGGCAGACACACACATATTCATAGCATTAGAATCCTAAATATACTTACTAAGTATGCATCATTAGAAAACACATAAAGAATTCATCAATGAGACAAGTAGTGAAGCAATTTTCATCCTTTCATAAAAGAAATTGAAATGAAATGTCATAACACATTTGCAATCATATTCGAGGCTTCAAAACAACCCCTAACTACTAAAAATTTAGTTACAAATTATTCTCAAATTAAACCAAAAGAAAGACATGAGTTTGAGAAGATAAAACCGAAAGAAAAGAATGCCAAGATTTCCTCATTCCTTCATTCCCCAACGTTGCTGTCTTGCCTTTTTTTTTTCCTTCCTTTCTGTTGCAGCCTTCTTTTCTTTTTTTATAAATTATTTTCTCTCTTTTGCTGCTGCAACCTGCAGCCTTTTTGTTCCTGCTTGCTGCCCCAGTTTGTTCTCCTTAACTCACCCATTAATAACTATTTAGTGATGACAAAAAGTGAGAGGAAATGGTAAAACAATTGCAACTCTTTAGGTAATCTTTATGCCCATTACTTCCACTAATCCTCATCCTTAATTCCATTTCCTTTGAAATTTGAATATGTGTCAGCTAGCTTGTTTTTGGCTGTATCAGTTTTGGCTGCTAGATTTATTGGGTTTATTGCTTTCAATGCTTTCTTGTCAGTTACAAACTGCTCAGCCTCTTGTGTACCTTTCAGTGTTAAAACAGCCATAACTTCTTCTAGAAAAATGATATTAGCAATCCGCAAAATGCTCCAGAAAATAGACATCCGTAGATTTCCAAGCATATAAGGTTCATTCTCTAATTCATTCTAAGTTGTTGGTAACTTGTTTCCAAAGTCAGTTGATCTGCACAGGCAGTTTTGATGAATTTGTTACTTAAAATCCCACTTGTGCTATTTTTTCTTTTAATTACTTGACAAATCCTACAAAACACAAAAACAAAGTAAATAGCTCAAAAATATAAGGAACTAACTAAGAAAAGACAAGTGAATTTGATGTAAAATATATATAAATATGAGCTTATCAGAGTGTGGGAGGTGTGATGGGTGTAGACGTCATGGAGAGAGAAATAGTACAGAGGGAGATCAGAAAATGAGAAATTAATTCATTTATATGAAGGGTAATTAGGTCATTTTAAGTTGTAAAAAAATCATATTTATGTTTTATTGTTGTGAATGGTGTGTACATGGCTTGTTCATGACCGGTTGTTCATGACCGGTTTGTTATATTTCAGTCATAAGATTAAGAAAATGGGTTGATTTTTGTATTTTTTTTATTTTTTATTGGTGACATATCATTTGGTTTGTAAATTTGTTTTAAAAATTTAGTCTCCCTAACACTATCTTATTAATATATATCACACGCATATATGATGCATTTTATTTGTTAAATATTATCTACTATTAGGTTACTGTCCAACGGTAACTTCTAAAAACGCATGTAATATGTTATCTATTTTTACTGTAAGTGGATATGAAAAATCAAGGGTTAATGATTAATAAGGACAACTCAAACACTCTCAATGAACAAGAAAACACCTTTGTATTAGAGCCTTCAATTTACATGCACCGGCTAATTTGTAAGGACCGCACCAGATAGTGACTTTTAGAAAAGGGGTGTGATATCCACACACCATTTTTTACTTCTCTCACACCTTTTTAGATTTCGGCCGTTGGATCGGATGAATTGAAGAAGATCTAACGGACAGAAAATAATAGAGGTGTGTGAGAAGTAAAAAGGGGTGTGTGGATAGCACACTCCTTAGAAAATTAACGTAAATTGAATTATTTTTTTAAATCTCTAAAAGTCAATACTCTCACAAAATTAATGATTGAGGAGAAAAATTTACCTTTTATACTACTATTTTGATGTCATTGGTTGACTGTGACTTGAAGTTACTCATCATTTAAAAAAAATATGATTGATGAAAAAAAAAAACATTTAATGCTATTGTTTTGATGTCGCTCTTAACAGTGACTTGAAGATATCAATAGTTTTTAACAAAGGTGACGGATCCAGCCACCACTTTTTATTACATAACTTTTGATACATTTTTTTTTGCGATGCTCAATCATAATGTATTTTAATGATTCGAAATGTTTGTTTTTTAAGTCTTTTCTCAAAGATCATATTTACCCAAAATCATATGAATATAAATATGTCTCTGTAGAATGTATTCGTCCATTTTTTTTACTACAGAATAATGCCTTAATGATATTGAATTTGTCTAATTTTTTTGTAAATGTGATATATGAATGATGTCCTAAAAGATAGATAGTTTGAATCATTAAAATACATTATAAAATGAGCATGCCCTACAAAAACGTGTCATAAGTTTTGTAAAAAAAGCAATGTCATGAATTCGCCAAATATGGGATGTCCTGGTACTTTTCCTCAAAACCATTATCCGACTTGGTATTTAACCATAATTTACCTTAAATTTCATAATGGAAATAATTCCATTTCTTAATATTTATTTGAAAATTATCCCGAAGAAAAACATTCGAATCAGAAATTATTTATTACCTATATATGTTAAGTTAGAATTGGCGGAGAGGCATTTGGTGTCGTTTTGCCATTCTTCCATGTGACCTTTTCATTCCACATAACAAGTTTATAGTTACCTAACAATAATAGGATGAAATCTTTCAATTAGACTTCCAACTTTGTCAATTCTATGTTTAGTTTGTTATATACAAAGTGGTATTGAGAGGGGGGAGTGGAATAGATCACATCCGGAGAGAATTCGGATGTAAATCCTCTTATTCGTTTTTTTACAAGAAGCAATCGTGATCTCATTACGAACTAAGAATCATTACAACGATGCCACCTAGGTACACTTCTTTAGTGACCAGTATATTGATATGGAGGTAATTTGCACATACAAACAAAATGATCAAACCCTTATACAACTGCCACAAACACAAGATTACCGGTACAAATTTGCTGCAATGGCGATAGACGCAACAAACCTATACCAGATCTCTTATAAAGTCTTCGGCACAAGGAAAACTACATAAGTCATCACTGACAGGCAAGACCACATCACTCACTAAGGGCTAGTTTGGTATTGCTGTGCTTTGAAAAAAAGCTGCTGTGAGAATAAGCGGTTGTGAAATAAATCAGCTGAGTGTTTGGTAAACATTTTTGTAAAAGTGCTTTTGGAAAAAAAAAAAAGCAGTCTGATAGTGGGTCTTTTCATTAAAGGAGTACGGTAGCTCCGTGTGCTTTGAAAAAAAGCCAGTTTTCCAAAGCTACAAATAGCTGCTTCAGCTTTTTCCTTTGATTTCAGCTTATTCTCACAGCAGCTTCCAAAATAAGCCCCTTTTTTTTAGTTTACCAAACACCTAAAACTCTTACAGCTTTTTTTCATGGGTGCTTTTTTTTAAAGCACCTCACTCCCAAACTAGGGCTAAATGAGACAAACAAAACAAACAAAATCTACACTAATTTGAGAAGAAATCCATCATGGCTTGTCTCCACAACGAAGGATTGGATACCTAACCAAGACCACCTACAACCATATCGATTCTAGTGAGATTCTCAACTACCACAAATCCACAATGGAAATAAGTTGTAGGAGGTGGATTCGAGTGATCCGACCAACAACCACTATCCAACATAAATACATGAATTTAGCCCTAAATTAAGGAAAAAAAATTTCCTTCATATGAGAGAAAAACCCAGTTTGGAAGAGAGGCCTCCATTAAAGCTATGAAAATTGGTTGCCATCAAACTAAAGGGGGATAAGAGGTGTTGAGTAATCACACCTATGAGGGAGAACGAGAAAAGGTAATGGGAAAGGGAATAGCTAAGGGGTGAAGGAGGCGGATGGGCTAGGAGAAAAAGGTGAAGAGGATGAGAATAGTGGTGGAGAAAGTGTGATTTGGGGGGCGGGGGAGAAGCTGCCAGCGACCCCAAGCCCAAGGGCATGCAACTGAGGTGAGGTGCAGATCTAGGCTTTCTCTTTGATGAGGCTTCGAAAAAGAGGCAGAGGCTTGTGTGGGCCTTTAAAGGAAACATATGCATAAACTAAGTTCATTTGAGCAACATACATATAGCATTTAAAAATTAAATGGCAGAAGCTAAAGCATATGCACTAAAAAACCAAATTTTACCCATTAAATTCAAAGTCAAGTAGCTGTGAACCAAGAGTCAACTCTAATTCAAAGAGAAAGAGTTGAGATTTCTTTATACCTTTAAAGTTCCTCTTTGCATAAGTAAGGCTAATCACCCGTGAGAGGGTCTTCATCACATTGCCTCCTTGCATTCTTGGATTTGGATTCTTGAATGATTCTCCAAAAGCCACTGAAGTTGGAGGTCTCTAAGTTTCGACACCAATGATGATTAAGGAGAAAGATGAGTGGCTTAGGAGAAGAAGAATGCTAGCAATTCTTCTCCTAGAGGGCTGACCTCGTAGAGAGAAAGGAGGAAGATGAGTGGCTTAGGAGAAGAAGAATGCTAGCAATTCTTCTCCTAGAGGGCTGACCTCGTAGAGAGAGAGAGAGAGAGAGAGTTTTGAAACCCTAATGAGCCTTTTGGCTATAAAGCCCTTAATATAAAAATTACAATTAAGTGGCTAAAAGAGAAGCCTTGTTTTATTTCCTTATGCCGGTTCGTGATTGGGCCATTTGAGCCCTCTTTAATTTAAGTTGTCATACAACTTAAGTAACCCAAAAACTAACTATAGGTATAAACAAACTTATTTTTAAAAAAATTAAAATCTTAATTAATCATAGCCATAACCAATTAAATTATTTAATTTTCCTTACTTAACTCTGTAATATTCTTTAATCATTACTTACACAATGTGTGATCTATTAGGTTCCTTTTAGCGAGGCAGTGGGTGATTAAAATTCTTACTAATTGATTATGAATTGAAACTTATTTTCAATTCTCCTTTAGTGATTATTAATCAATAGGGCTTCCACAAACCATGAGTGACACCTAGCATAAACCATGAGTGACACATAACAATATGTCATGGCTGCCTAAGCTAATCAGAATAGGAACCTATTCAGCTTGGAATTACAATGCAATGGTCCTTCTCTAAATCAATACTCTTGGTCATATTGTTTGGATGATAGTTTATTGATGTCACTATCCATTGTGATTTTCTAGCTTATATGATTACCTTGAATGTGAATTGGAACAACTTTCAAAATTTTATTCATA
The DNA here is from genome assembly GCA_963580275.1 of Crataegus laevigata. Lineage (NCBI taxonomy): Eukaryota > Viridiplantae > Streptophyta > Magnoliopsida > Rosales > Rosaceae > Crataegus > Crataegus laevigata. The sequence continues at coordinate 9,546,902 of OY756949.1, forward strand.
CTTTGGCCAAAGATTCTTAATCATATAATGGAGTATTCTCACAAATAGTTTCAAGGTTAAGATCCCTTGTTGTACATTCACATGCCCTAATGATTAAGTAACTTAACCCCAACTATACCATAGACACCCTCAAATGAGATTCCTTTAACATAGCCAAGACTAAAGACCTATAGAAAACTATGATGTTCTATGTCAAAGAACTACTTTGCATTATTTGAACTATGAGTTCTTATATGACATGAGTATGAGAACTCATGGTTGATCATGTTCAATGGACTCACTCTCTATTAAGCACCTATATACTTATCTTGGTGTCATTCACACTAATAACTAGAGACTAGTCACTCTTCAAAGGAAGGAGAAGATATAGTATGTGCTGGTCTATCTGGATTGTCAATACCCAATTGACAATCTTATGATCAAGAACAATTAGGATATATGTATGAAAGAGAAAAATCTCATGAATCTAACTTCTTTCGATTATATTCTCTTGGTTACATATTCCTTGAACTTATTGTTTAAGTGTATAATTAACATTTAATGAGACGACTTTAAATAATAATCTATACTCTTATTAGTTTAACATTTGAAATATCCATAAAGTACCACCAATGATTGACTTTAAGGCACATTTCCAATAGCCTTACTTCCAAGTCTTCTTTAATCCTCTTACTCAAACTACAAACTCCTTACGATTTTGTCATCTACAAAATACAAATATTATATGAAATATTTCAATAATTTTTTAGTAAGCTCGATTTATTAAGTGATTTTATTTTTTGAGTACAATTTCCACACCAATTTATACTAAGAGAGATGACTTGAACTCAGTATATACTAGGTTAAAAAAATGTCTTAATTATCAGGGTGATAATCTTCATCAAATTAAATTTAGAAGAAGAAAGTGTTGGTTATTTATATTATTTTAATAATATTTTATTTTAAAGATTCAAAACTTATTTTTATTTTATTTTAAATATTTAAGAGTTGTGTTTTATTTGAAGAGTCGTAATCCTTTTCTAAAAGGGTATGAGAAGTTCTTTAAATAAGAAACCTCAGATAGAAAACAAATACGCTAAAACTTTTCTGTCTCACTCAGCTCTCACATCTTTGTCAATTTACATTCATACTTTATAATTCTTGGGCAATTGATCACTACTTGGCAATCCCGTCTATTGTTGGTGTGCATAACGGATCAGACATCCTGTGAGGCTTTGGGTTGTCTCTTGAAGTTGTAGGCACAACCATAACATGCACGTAGGGGTGTCTAGGACTTTAGGGTAGCGACATCGCTCCTCTCTTTGGTTCACATGCCATATATTTTCCAAACCTCATAAAAGCCTATCCAAATAAAAGTCTTCTTATCATCATAGCCTAGCCTACCTAGGCTTGTCATCATTATCCAAGACCATTGTTTTCTTTTTAATTAGCCACCTATCTGTCTGAGTGCACCAATCTAATCCAAAGATTGGTTTTAATATTTAAATGCCTTACGTGGATCTCTGTCATCCATTTCCCATGCACCAATTCCAATTTACATTATTACCTTGACTTCACCTTTATCCCAAAACCATGCACCCTGACTATTCAAACCTCAATTCCTCATCTTATCGTACCATGATGCTCTAATATGATAACAAGAATTCCAAGTCCACTTGACCTGTACTGCTTGCTTGGAAATATAATTTGCATCTTTAAGAATATGCCAACATATAATTATTACGATAAAAATCATAATATTATCCTTTAATAACAAAATTATCTTTACTATTCCATCCGACGATCTAGAACCATGCCCACCCAACGGCCTCGATTACTTGATCCGACGGTGTAAAATTGGGTCCAAACAATACCAAAGAGAGCTATAACACCATACCGGAAAATATTCATTAGTGCCATGCTGGCTAAACCCGAATTTGACACAGATAGATTTGGTTACTAGTTATTCTTTTTCTATAGGATTATATTTATTGGGGGACAAATTCATGCTCTATTCATTCTCTACTATAAATAAAGGCACTGTATAAGGGAAATAACAACACACAAAAATCTATACAATTTCTCCATTCTCTCCCTCTTGCCTCACCCGTCTTCAACCTTTCAGTTAAATAGGCCACAACAGTTACATTCATTCTCTTCTGTTTCATCCGCGCCTTCTCACTACACTTCTTCATTCCCTTGTTTCCCCATATGTGTTATACATTCCATATTTCTTCCAATTTTGACTGCTTTTCAGCCTTTTTTCCGGAACACCAAACAATTGTTTCTTCTCCATGCGATGAAAGCAGGAATACATTTTTTTCTCCTTCCCGAGTTCTTAAAAACGAATGAGGGCATTAAAAAGGCCAACAAACTTTTAAACCTGCCAGTGGAGTTTGTAGTAACTCCCTATCTATCTAAGTATATCTATGATTCAATACAAACCCTATATCACATTCAGTTGAACGCACACCTCTCCTCACTAGCTACAGTAGCTCCTCTTTTCACACACAATCTCTCTCTCAGCTTTCTAAAACCCTAATGGCGACCATGGCCAAAGCCAAGCTTCCGTGTGCATGTGTGTTCTTCTTGCATTGGTTCTCTTCTGGAATCATTTCAACTGAAGCAAGATTGATGAACACCGCAGACTAGTCTAATTCGAATTCCGAGTTTATAGAACCCAAAAACCCATCTAATTCCAAACCCTGCTACACAGTTGTTGCAGTGAAAGAAGCAAACGCCTTCCGACCCACAACACCAGGCCACAGTCCTGGTGTTGGTCATGAAAGCCCTCCTGTTGGATGTTAAACATGTGAATGTCATGTTATTACATGGTGTATCAATGAATAAAGTTTAATTTTCCTTTTCCATTATATACTTTTCTGCAGGGTTAATTTCACGAGTGTAGTTTTGATTGAATTATTGTATTTGCTTTGCCAAGGATGTTAGGCTTTTGAGTTGACCATTTTGCATGGTTTTCGCTCTCAGTCAGCTTCCATGCACGATGATCTCTCCGGGCGATAACATCAACAATTAATGGTTCATTGCCAATATTATTTAATAAATCTTTTCTTTCTTTCTTTCTTTTTTATAGATTTTTTTTTTGGATGGAATTTAATAAATCCTTTCGCTCATTAGACTTTGCCAATATTCTTTAATAAATCCTTAAGAAAAACAAATACTACAATTATTTGTTTATTTTTTCGATTGTGAAATAATTATGAGTTATTATATGGTTTTGCTCATAAGAAACTTATATTCCCAATGTAAACAACAAGCAAAGACATGCAATTTCGAGTAAAGTGCAAAATCTAAAATTAATGAGACGGACGCATCAATAGCTAAACCGCTCATCCCTTAACACCCAACCAACAAGGCCCAACCAACCTAAGCCTTGTCCGCACAAGAACGGCTACATTTATATGGTTCGTTTGAAAATATTTTTAAATGTCTAAGTTGTTGTAACCTATTTTATCTGACAATAGTAAGGGGGCCGGCGGCAAGGGTATAGAGAGAGATGTGTTTGTAAAATTGTAGGAGAATATGTGTGTTGTTATCCCTCCTACATAATGCCTTTATTTATAGTAAAAAAAGGAGATAAGATATTCCTTCTTCTCCAAGGAATACAAGTATATATAGGAAAGGATAACTAAAATCAAATCTAATTTAGGATTTACACAATAACACTTAAACTAGGAAAGCTTACAACACTCCCCCTTGAGTGTGTAAATACTCAAGGTAGATTCAGCATCATGCAGAAGTTGAGGAAGTTGACTCGTTGACACTTAATTTCAATGAACAACACTTATTCTCAATAAAGTAGGAACTTGCATAAGTAAGTAAGTCTCACTAAAAAATCCTAAGGCTATGGCAAAAACCTGAGTAGGGACAAAATCTATAGTCTAAGGAAAAATGAGTGAGAAATGCAAAGTCAAAAGAAACGTATACGGGACATCATCAGGGATATGACCAACCCAATGTAAGTGCCTCGTTAAAACCTAGTTAGGGAGCAAAAACCCACTAGGAAAAATGCTCCTAATCGTAAGAAAAAAAAGTACATTAAGGTCAAGCAAGTATCTTCAGAATACTCCCCCTAAGTTTGACACAATTCCAGATAAATAACAATGTTACAACTCAGAAAATTTACGCATACCAATTCCATGAACAAGCTTCTGAAACGTCGTCTTCGGCAGTGATTTGGTGAAGAGGTCAGCCAGATTGTCTTGTGAACAGATTTGCGTGACTTCAATCTTCTGATGTTCTTGTTGTTGATGTGAAAAGAAAAACTTAGGCGCAATGTGTTAGGTGTTGTCTCTTTTGATATAACCATTCTTGAGCTGTTTGATGCATGCTGCATTTTCTTCAAAAATCGTCGTCGAGACATCAACGACGGGATAAAGATCGCAAGAGCTTCGAATATGGTCCACTACTGCTCTCAACCAAAAGTATTCTCGAGTTGCTTCATGTAAGGTGAAAATTTTAGCATGGTTAGACGAAGTGACAACTAAGGTCTATTTAGTTGACCTCCAAGAGATTGTGGTGCCTCCAATGGTAAAGATATAACCCGTTTGAGAATGCACCTTGTGTAGATCAGACAAGTATTCTGCATCGGCATAACCAACAAGGCGAGAATCAACTCGAGAGGCAGAGGGTGTGGCACCACTCGAGGATCAGTAGAAATAGAACAAGCCCAAATCCGTAGTACCCTTAAGGTAGCTGAAGATGTATCTTGCCAAAAGATTAACAGCGAAGGAAATGTCAGGTCTAGTGCATTGAGCTAAGTACAATAAAGCGCCTATCGCACTCAAATATGGAACTTCAGGCTCCAAAATCTCTTCATCATCCTCATTCGAATTGAAGAGATCTCGTTTTTCATCTAGCGAACGAACGACCATAGGAGTACTCGAAGGCTTCGTTTTATCCTTATTAAAGTGGCGCAACACCTTTTGGGTGTAGTTCGATTGATGTACTAGGATTCCATTTGAACAATGCTCTATCGAGAAACCGAGACAGTATCGAGTTTTACCTAGATCTTTCATCTCAAATTCTGACTTCAGGTACTTGGCAGTTCTCGCGAGCTCTTCAAAAATTCCAATGAGATTCATGTCATCGACATATACTGCAACAATCGCAAATCCAGAATGTGACTTCTTAATGAATACACAAGGGCATATTTTGCTGTTCACATATCCCTGACTAGTCAAATACTCACTTGGACAGTTATACCACATTCTTCCGAATTATTTCAAACCGTAGAGTGAACGCCTCAGCCAAATTGAGAGCGTTGGAAATATTTGAACCAGTTAATTTAAGTCATTCAAGAACTTTCATGTAAGTTTTCGTATCAAGATCCCCATAAAGATACACGGTTATTACGTCCATCAACTGTATACTTAGTTTTTCGAAAGCTACTAAACTAATAAGGTAGCGAAAAGTAATCACATTCATAAGGGGTGAATAAGTTTCATCATAGTTAATCTGGGACGTTGTGAGAAGCCTTGTGCAACAAGACAAGCTTTGTAACGCATAATCTCGTTCTCTTCATTACGTTTTCGAATGAAAACCCACTTCCAGCTAACGGGCTTTATATGTGGAAGAGTAGGAGCTACATGTCCAAACACCTTACGTTTCGCAAGCGAATTGAGTTCGACTTGGATTACTTATTTCTAGTTTGACCATTCGGTTCTACGTCGACATTCATCAACAAAACGTGGTTTAATGTCATCGCTCAACATGATCTCAGTAACTACTACATATGCTAATGCATCGTCGACAATCATCTCATTTTTACGCCACACATCATCTAAGCTAGCATAATAGACCGAAATCTCACAATTCTCGAGAGTAGAATTCGTCTATTCAATGACGCTTCCATAATCTAGAATTTCATCATGAGTTGGATAAAATGAGTAAGCGATAGTCGGATTCACGGTAGGCTCTTCAGGACCTTGTGCCGTGAATTTCCTCTTCTAGGGGTCTGAATCCTTTGAACTAAGAGGTCTGCCACGCTTTTGTGTAAGGGCAGATGATTGGCTAGCCGCAAATGTACGTGGATCACCAAGATTGGCATCTTGGGCTTCCAAGAGGGCAGTCCGTCGTACATTTGGTACATACATCTTTGCAGGCATATTCGCAGCTGGAATGTGTGATTTTGTCACGCACGCTATATCGGTGAAAGCATTTGGCATGCTCTGAGCTATGCTTTGAAGATCTAATATGCGTTGCACTTCAGTTTCAGATTGAGCGGTGCGGGGATCCAAATCAGACAAAGTGGGAGTTGGCCACGATAATTCACGTCGTTCATCAGGAACATTGACGTTCTTACCTCCCCCTAACGACGGGAAGACTGTTTCAAAGAAATGACAATCCGCAAAACGAGCAGTAAACAGATCGCCTGTCAAAGGTTCTAAGTAATGAATAATCGAAAGAGAATCATATCCAACATAGACTTTCATCATTCGCTAAGGCCCCATTTTTGTACGTAAGGGCGGCAAGATTGGCACATATACCGCACAACCAAAAATGCGCAGATGCGATATGTCGGGTTCGTATCTGGTAACCAAATGAAGGGCACTAAATGGTTGTGTCCTAACAGGCCTCAGGCGGAACAACTTTGCTGCGTGTGATATCGCATGGCCTTAAGCAGGGATCGGGAGCTTGGTACGTATGACTACAAACGCTTAATGAAATCCTTTGCCAGGCTGTTCTGGGTGTGAACATGAGGTATGAGATGTTCAATTTCAACCCCAACCGACATGCAATAGTCATCAAAATTTTTAGATATGAATTCTCCAACATTATCCAATCGAATAAATTTGATCAGATAATCAGGGTGGTGAGCCCTGAGCTAACAGTTTGGAGAATGCAGCATTCCTTGTGGACAACAAGCACACATGTGACCAACGTGTGGAAGCGTCAACCAAAACCATAAAATATCTAAATGGTCCACATGGAGGGTGAATCGGTCCATAAATGTTCTCTTAAATCTGTTGTAGAAAAATAGGAGGATTCGAATGAATCTTGTCATAAGAAGGCTGAGTAATAAGCTTTCCCATGGAACATGTTTGGCATGTGATTCCTTGGATCGAACCTAAACTTCGGGTTAGTGGATGCCCGTGTGATGAATTGAGGATACGAAGCATTACTATTCGTCCAGGATGTCCCAAACGATCATGCCAAAGTGTAATTTCGTGCACAATCCCAGTAGTAGGGCCGGCCACATATTGGCATTCTATAAGGCGTATAGTCGTAGTACACAAACCACTCAAGATACGCTCTATGTTATCTAGAATACGCTTCTGGCCATATTCGTAGGAAGTTATGCACAGAAATTCAACTCCGTTTACTACGTGAATTTTAGCGTGGTAATTGTTATCTCTAATATCTTTGAAACTTAGCAACGTTGTTCCGGAATGTGGAGAATAGAGTGCCTCATCAATGGTTAAGATTGTACCATTGGATAACATTATACGTGTCTTACTGTATCCTTCTATCAAGTTGGATGGGCCTGAGAGGTTGTCAAAGGTGCATTCTTAGGTATGAAGTTAGTGAAATAGACGTGTTTACACAAAACGGTGTGCGTGGTTGCACTTTTTGCCAAACAACTAACTTTCCCACTAGTCATACCTAGAATGAAAAATTAATTTGAATCTGTCACATGCATAAAAGTTCTTAAAACAAATATCAATTCAAAGTAATTTCATTTATTCAAGGATGGTAATTAATTAAGACTTAATATCCAAAAACAAATCACCAACCAATAATCCAAACATAATGGAAAATTGTTCAAAAATCAACCAAAAACAAAGGAGGGGTTCAGCCACTAGGTGGAATTCGACCCCAATTGTCTTATTTCAACGAAAAAAATAAGTCTATGTCTAAGATTCTAATCTTCCATAGGGGTGGTATCCTCTTGAAAGTCATACACCTTTATCTTTGTAGTCTCAGCTCGTCCACTTGCACGAAGTTTGATTCAAACTTCTTACGACGAGAATGATATTCATATACAACCTTCTTGGGAGCGCGATAAACATTGGACCAATGGTCCTTTGAACCACAGCGATAACACGTATTTACATCCATGGTTTTAGGTGCTTTGCCCTTATGCTTGAAGTTTGAGGCCTCAGGAGCGAGGTTTGAGCACTTCGGGGCTTTGTTTCCTCCATTGGATAGGCCTTGACTCTGTTGACGTTGGTGGGATGGCTTCTTGTCGCCCCTACCACGCCTCTTTTGGTGTTTTGGGCACTGGTTAGTGCTATAATGTGTTTCAGGCATATCAGTAGCCCCAGTATGTAGAGCTTGATGATTCTTCATCAACAGCTGGTTCTGCTTTTTAGCAAAAAGTAAAACAGAGATCAAATTCGAGAACATAGTGAATTTCTGAGCTCTATATTGTTATTGCAGGACAATATTAGAAGCAGAGAAGGTTGAATAGGTCTTCTCCATGAGATCCTCTTTGGTTAAAGTTTCATTGCAAAACTTGAGAAGTGATCAGATTCGACAAACTTCAGAATTATATTCATTCACAGACTTAAAGTCTTGGAAGCGCAAGTACTGCCAGTCGTGTCTTGCTTCAAGCAATAATATGTCATTTTGATGATCAAAACGATCAGCCAAAGTGACCCATAAGGCACGTGGATCCTCCTCAGCAAGATACTCAGTTTGTAGAGAGTCATGGATATGTCTTCGAATGAAGATCATAGCAATGGCTTTTTCAGCTTCGCCAACAGGCTCGTCCGTTTCTTCTTCAATATTAAGACGTAAGTTCTTTGCAGTGAGGTGGAGCATCCCATCTTGAACCCACTTGAGGTAGTTCCTTCCAGAGACCTCCAAACTGGTGAAGTTGAGTTTGTTCAAATTCGACATGTTCCTATCACAAAATAAATGGACAAGATGTGGTTAGTGTAATGGAGAAAAATCAATCCATTCACATAGGAGTAGAACATACAGATTCTAATTTATAAGACACTTCTAATTGATTTTGCATGAAAACACTTCGGATTTTCATAGGTGATGTTTTTAAGTAAAAACTTCAGGTTTTCAAACAAGGCATATTTATAAGACACTTCGGGTTTCAAAAATAATTATGAACTTCAGGTTCATATGTTCCTACAGTCAAACATAAATATATATGCAGACAAATATACAAAAATAGAATTTTTAGGTTTACAATTATAATTGAATTAAGTTATTTGGACTTCGGGCCAAATTAAAATGTGGGTGAAAAAATATAAAACCAATTGGGCCTAAAATAATTAGGTGGATAAAATTCGGGGCCCAAAAGAATACAAAAGCCCACCGGGTGGCTTAATAAAATGGGTGTCGAGGGGTCCAGATTGGGCCGAAAATAAGTCGGGCTAAGGCAGGGCAATAAACCCGTATGCATAAAGTTGGACTGCAGATGTAGGCCCAAATGGCAGAGTCCCAAAGAAGGCCTCAATCATGTGTATCGTGATGCAAGGAAAGCACAACAGCCACACGGGTTGGGTTCCGCTGCAGTACGGGGCACGAGAGAACACTAGAGCCCATTTGGGCTGGTGTGATGCAGAGCTGGGCCTAAAAGAGGGGGTCGAACTGGGCTTGTAGTGGAGAGCCCAAGAGAATTTTTTTTTTCCAACTTGAGTTGAGGCCATGCCCAAAAAATTTGGGGTTAGGCTTCATCCAAGGAATCCTAGCGAGTCTAGGTGATTCCGCCGAAGAAGATGATCGGCCCCGCCACTGCAGGTGCCTAAATCTTGGATAGGAAGACTTGGGGTACCTTTTTGGGGTGTTTTCAACCACAATTACGAATTTAAGATTGAGAAATCAATAATTCAACCAAAATCCTAGAATTAAAAATTGAAATTTCGAGAAATCTGATGAGATTTGAAGGGATCTTCAACCAAAGGACATTGTGGATGATTTTCAGGTCGTCAAAGAGGTAGCCGACGTGGCTGGGCAAGATTGCAGGCCTTGCAACACGGTGGCTGGGAGGTGGCGACACCTTCTGGGTGTCGGTTTCAAGGTTTTGGGCTGGGAGCAAAAAGCTTCAGCTGGGTTGTTGGCTCAGGGGCCCATCGACAAGGATGGAAGATTGCATGGGTTCGAATAAACCCTAGGTTTCCCCGAATATTTTTTTTTCAATTCAATTCAATTTTATATATAATTCAATTAAAAACATATTCAATTTGATGCATATGCAGAACAATATTATCGATGTATGTACATATGTTTGATTCAATTCATGGCAAATATCAAATTCACATAATTCAACAATTATGATTATGATGCATACACAATTTATGTAGAATCTAAAATTCGTAAATCATACAGTTGGGTCATGCATCATGGTGAATGTTCATGCTATCAGGGCTGCAAAAATATTGAGATAAAAACCGTTGTTTTGAAAGAACCTGATTGCGTGATGATATGGATGAACTGGTTTGATGCAGAAAAATTCTTTAACATCAGATTCCTAAGCGCAGCAGTATGAGCGTGCTAATAACGTGTTGTAGCCTATTTTATCTAACAATACTAAGGGGCCGGTTGTAAGGGTATAGAGAGATGTGTTTGTAGAATTGTAAGGGAATATGTGTGTTGTTATTCCTCCTACATTGTGCCTTTATTTATAGTAAAATGATGAGAGAAGATATTTCTTCTTCTCCAAGGAATACAAGTCCATATAGGAAAGGATAGCTAGAATCAAATATAATCTAGAATTTATACAATCACACTTAAACTAGGAAAGTTTACAACATGAATGTATTTTTAGACGAAATATTTTTGGATTCCAAAAACGTTTGAATGCTTTCCCGCCTTGCAGCTCTATACCCATTTCAAACGTTAGAGCCAAAACTTTATGTTGGTTGCGTATTTGGGCTAAATGATGACGATTATTACGACAACTAAAACGTTTGATGTAAACAATTCTACACCAAAAATAAAACTAATAATAATGTAAGAGGGTGAACAGATTAAAGTAAAATGACATCCAAAGTCCCTAGTGACAAAGAATTTTTCTTAATTTTTTCTCTATACCACTATAGTTTTTTCACCTTCAATAAATGGGTTTTTCTTCTTTGGGCTTCTGATGCTCCCTTCCTAAGGGACCCTTCAATAAATAGGTTGACTGTGCGTTTTATAAAACAATTAAGTTGAGAGATACAAACAAGTAAGTTGATGATAAAGTGATTTAGTAATTTGGTCTAGTGATATTTCTCTTCAATGTAAGTAAGAAGTCTTAGATTCGAATCTCGTAAATGGCAAGTTCGTAATCAATTTATTCACCCAGCCCTTAGTGTAAATATATTGTTGTATCAAGAAAAAAAATTTGATGACAAGAAGTGCTTTTAAATGACTGAAATCGCTTTCGGTGAAAATATTTTTGAAACCAATCCTTAGTAAAAATCCAAGTAGATTTTGGAAAAACACTTTAAATGCTTCTTTCAAGAAACACATATTTAGTGCTTCTTCCAAAAAGTACTTCAAGTGTTTTTGAAATCTAAAATCAATTTCACCAAAAGCACTTTTAGTTATTTTAAAAGTACTTTCAAACGAGCCTTACATTTTTACTAATACTAAATAAATACAAAAAAGGTAAATTACAGTTTACCACCTCAACTTTGGGTCACATAACAATCTTATACCTCATCTTTTAAACATTGCAATGTCATGCATTAACTTCGAGCTCGTTGTAATATCATATTTGTGTTAAAAAGTTCGTCAAATTCTCTGTAAATTGTTGTCGTGGTAGGTGTGGAGCCCACTTCGTCCCCTATATTAATCAACACGTGGGCTGCACTCAAATTTTTAAAATAAAAACTAAAAAAATGAAAAAGTGGGCCCATAACCTCATCTTCCTTCGAGAAACCTCCGCACTGGCACGCATCCAGTTACCCTTTCTGACCTCCCCAACCTCAAATGCCTCGATCTTTTCAATTATTTTCCTATCCGGCCAAAGTCAGCTTCGTTGTTTTGTTTCAATTTATTTCAGGCATGATATTTTGTAAACCCTATAACTGCTAGCAACTAAATTCTTAGCATAAGAATATGTATGTATGTTGCAAAACTTAATTCTTCTCTGCAAATTTGACAATACAGTTTATCCCTCTTCCTTTCCTCCGAATCCCTTTCCCAAGTTTGCGGGAAACTAATTCCTGGGAAACCTCGAGATCTTCCTCGCCGACACACTTTGGTGTTAGGTGACTTTTAAAATTCAATCAATACTACTTGATAGGATTATGGGGCTGTTTTGGTGCAGGCAAAACCCTCATTCTCCATATATCTAGGGTATTTGTTGTTTTGCTTTGTCTTAATTAATTTGGGTCTGTATATTGTATTTCTATGTCTCTGTCTAAGCCCAACGAGAAAAGAAGAGTTTGCTGTGAGAATCAGAGAGTTTAGAATTACATTTAGGTTTTTCTTCATTAGTTATAATGTTATTTTAACTCATATACCTACTACTAACACTCTAGTAATACCCTATTATTTTTTCACATGTAAGTTTTTATTTTTAATTTTTTTAATTTTTTTAATTTTATAGAAAAAAAACTTGGAGAAATCAGGAATACAATTATTTTCAGTACAATAAAAAAAATAAGCATTCCAAGCAAAATTTGAAATACAAAACTCTCAAATATGACTACCAAAGACAGTTTGGCAATGATGTGCAAAGGTGTCAGTAACAAAATTTGTTTCACGAAAGATATGGATCCACTTGATGCTAGAAAACTTTGTGGTCAATCATCTGATGTCTTCAATAATGGATAGAAGGCTCCAGGGAACACTACACTGACCTTGGATCACTTGGATAGTAAGCCAAGAATCGCCTTCCACAATAATCTTAGCAAATCCTTTTCTTATTGCATACTTCAGACCTTCCTTCAAAGCCATCGCATCAGCCAAGCTTATTTCTTTGATTTAGAGCTTTTTTTACATGTTAGTAAAAGCTTTTAGTTCAAATTTTGAAAACGGCAACTTAGCAACAGATTTACTTTCCCATCCACTTTGTGTAGGGTGCATTTTTGCTCACCCACACTAACTTTAGGGTATGCTCACCACCATTTTCAATACTTGTCATGTGTAATCCACGTAGTTTTTTTTAAAAAAAATTCTGCTTTAATTAATAGGAGAGATAATCTTACTTTTTCTCATTTACTTCCATATCTATCCTTTCTTTTTAAATATTTTATTAAAACTTAAAACTCTTCTCTTAGAATACAAACAGACTCGACTAATTCCAATTTTAAAAACATAAACATAAACTGAAAACCCCCTAATGTCTATTACACCTTCATAGTCGTTATTTTCTGTAAACTTGTAAATGGATGATGATTTTGATCTTCATTATTGTGTGATCATGTAAGGAGTTATCATTATAAATAGGATCTGTAAGTAGTTGGAGTTGTGGTAACCAAAATATGTGTAATCAAAATTTTATGGTAATTAAAATATGTGAGCTTGATCTTCCATTTGCATATGATTCTAACTTTATATGAATAAACGAATCGTATCAAATCACTTCGTCAATATCCAACAAAAACTAATTTCAGTGACAAAACTAATAGGACAAATGATGCCATTCAAAATACAGTTGTTTGAGATGAAACTCATCAAAATAAAATTGTATAAAAAGCTAGTCCAAAAACTTCTTTGAGATGAAACTCATCAAAATAAAATTGTACAAAGTTAATATAGGATGAATATTCTCCACTTCAAAGGACGTCGTTCCAAAAAAATTTGTCTAAATTCTATTACAACTTGATCTAAAATGTTGATGGATTTGTAAAATTCACTTGAGGAGTGGTTCCTAGAGGTATTGGTTGAATGTTTTCCCGCAAATTAATAAAAAGAAAAAAAAACTTATTGAACTAGAGAACGAAAATATAGTACACTATATATAGTACATTTAGTGAAGATACAAACCTGAGGATTCAAAAATGAGTAATTGGACACCATGAGACTTATAGCTTGAAATCCAAGTTGGTGATTTTAAATTCCTTGAACTAGCGGATTTTGAATCCCTTGAACACAAGCAACAATTGGAAATCCATAAGGAAAATGTGTGACTTGACTTACAAATGCAAATTGTGAATCAAATAGTATATAAAAACAAGCAAAATATGTGCTAACTTTTCTCTTGGATTAGGTTGATTAGATTTCAAAGCACTCTTCATTCTATCTTTGCCCCGGCCTTTGGACTTTTGAATTTTTGGATCTTGGATCTTAAGATTTTTCTCAGCTTCAATCTCATGCTTAACAGAATTTACATCACTTGTTCCATTATCTTGTTCTCCAAAATAGGCATGTTTTTCCAAATTTTTCTCCCACTTTAACAACTCAGATTTCAAAAAACTACATTTTTAGCTTCTTTTTTTTTTTTTTGCACCTTTTGCTATGATTCTTTGTGCTATATTAGATAGCTCACTATATTGAACCAAGGAAGATGAATCTAAATTACTCACAATCGGTTCGCCATAAGAATCAAATCCAATACCACATTTAGCATCCTTGCTCCATCTTTTCAAATAATACTTGGATGGTATACTTGACAAGTCTAAATCATAGTATAACTTTTTGCAACTACTCAATACTGTTTGATTTGCAAAGTCATACTTAAATGTTCTATTAATTCCTCGTTTTCATAAGTTCATTACTGTGTATGTACATGTTAGCCCATCATCACTTTCTAATTTCAGTGGCCTCAAATTTTAAACTTTCTTGTCATTCTCTTGGAAACAATAAAAAATCTTACTTGTATATTGCTTTGTTGCTTCAACCTCCATAGTCCAATCAGAATACAAACTATGCTATTTATGTTTAGTTGCATTTTTTGCTTGCCTTTCCTTTTCTTTTCGATCCGCCATTGCTTTATCATATTGGACAACGAATTCTTGTAGAAGGAGGTTTCGAGCAAAATACTTTTTCAAAAACTTGTTCATGCTTTCAATTCTTTGTGTTGTTGTCTACCTAAGAAAAAAAATGAAAATAGATCATATTATAGCAGAAAAAGAAACTTGTGCCCCTATTATAAAGTGTATACAAAAATATGTAAGAACAATATAATAGGAATTGGTCAAGAGTAATACCTGCACAAAAGTGGTCTCGACCATAAACTTGTGCCCATTTCTCACATAATATTTCCTCTCAATTTATAATCATCAAGTAACTTATTCCAACTTGATTCAAATTCTTCAGTAGTCTCCAAATCATATATGCATCTTTTGAAATCCTGTGCAAATGATTTAAACTCACCGAAAACATGATTCAAGTTCCTTGCAACATTCTAATATATCCACCACAAACAAAGACAATGGTGCAATTAGGAAATACTACACTAATCGCAGCAGTGATTGATTGAGCTTCATCTGTAAATATGATTCCTGGTGCTTTTCCATCCATGGCTTGTAAAAGGGTCTTGAACAGACACTCACATGCATCTGTTGTCTCTCCATCTAGCAAACCACATCCAAAAAGTATGGTTTGACCATGATTATTGATACCAACTACTGGGGCACACACCATATTGTGTCTATTCGTTTCGAATGTCGTCTCAAAATACACAACATCACCAAATACAGTATAATCATGACTTTCCATCACATAAAAAACAACCACTTATTTCATTCTCCTTGTTTGTTCAAAGAGAATAGAAAAATGACTTGTCTTCAGTTTGCTTATTTTTAAAATATTCAAGCAAACATTATGAGTCCCCTCTTTTTAGAATCCTAATGCACTTTCTCATTGTCAAATTGTTACAATTAGACTAAATAAAATTTAGTTTTTGAGACGATCCTACTTTAGTGGTAAATTATGAGACCTCAATAAATTGGAATTTGATGGCGGAACAAGAATATGACTATGTTCAGCAACAAAATTAGTCATAACAAACTTCCTTTCTAAATTAAGTTTGATTTCAAGCATTGCCTTGCAACCACATCTTGTTTCTTCTCATTTCTTCTTCGGAATTCTCTCTCTTTCTCTCTCTCTCTCTCTCTCTCTCTCTCTCTCTCTCTCTTATTTTTTATTTTTAAAGAAAAACCTTCACAAGAACAACAAAATTGTTTTTTCTTTAGTACACCTGACCTGTCTTTATTCTCTCTGTTCTTTCTCACGCTAAATCCAACAATTCAACCATATGCATTGTAGTGATTATATGCATCATCCTCATTACCAAAAGTCATCCCCAACGTAATATCACCAACTTTGCTTGTAAATTCTCCTTTTTCTTCATTTTGATCCAATACTTCAAAGGTTTCAGAATCTAAACCTAAATGTATACAATCATCTGGTTCTTTGGTATCACTGGAAGATGAGTATGAAACTCATCATCTTGGTGTTCCATCTGTACAAGCATCAAATTACTTAATATTGAATTAAATTGACGCCCTATAATAATCCTAAAAAGCAAATAGACGGGAGTTGCGTAGATTTTTCTAGTCGAAGAAAAATAGCAAATGAAAAACCCAGAGAAAAATATCAGATGAAAAACCAAGAAGACAGAGTTTGTTTGTATTAAAAAAATGAGAGTTTTAAGTTTTAAGTTTTAATAAAATATTTAAAAAGAAAGGATAGATATGGAAGTTAATGAGTAAAAGTAGGATTCTCTCTCCTAATAATTAAAGCAGAAAAATTTTTAAAAAAATTAAGCTTAAATAGAGTTAGTGTGGATTACGCATGGAAAGTATTGAAATGGGTGATAAGCATTGACACACCCCGACCCAGAAAGTCCACTTGGATTCTGAATCGTGCCGTGCTGGACGACACCAGGAAGGTGACGAAGCCATAAAATGTGATAGTGTGTACAATGTGAATAAATTTGAACCTAAAGTGTTTAGATACCAGAGTGCACTGTGAGCGGGAGCGAACCCGTTTCACACGCGATGTCAGAGCATAAGTACAATGCATTTGTGTGGGTAAGAATCATACCCTCAGAGGTAGCCACCAACATTAAGATTTGCCACAGATCCTCGTCGATATGAACTCAGCAGCTAAAACCTGGAGGGGCACAAAACAGAGAGTGTAAGTGAGCAATAAGACCAAGCTTCCCAAAGTCATTACCTTTCTAATACCAACCTCTCACTGTAAATCCCTTGTTGTTTTCCAGATGACTGTATTACACATATATGTATATATCTATATATCCAAAACATACACAAGAATGGCCAAAACCATGGGTATGCCATGTCCATCAACTCTAACCATACATTAACAAGTAGGCTAGATGAACTTAATCAACATAAAATGATATATCAGCCGGAATCACTTAACGTGACCTTTACAACTGTACTCATATCTCATCAATCAATCAATGCTAGCATATAAGTCGGGAGTCACCTTTAGTGACCTGTACGACTGTACTAATATCTCATCAATCAATAAATGCTAGCATATAAGTTGGGAGTCACCTCTAGTGACCTGTACGATTGTACTTATATCTCATCAATCAATGCTAGCATATAAGTCGGGAGTCACCTCTAATGACCTGTACGACTGTACTTATATCTCATCAATTAATCAATGCTAGCACATAAGTCGGGAGTCACCTCTAGTGACCTGTACGACTGTACTCATAGCTCATCAAGTATCCCTGCACACGAGTCGAAACCACCTCTAGTGGTCAGTATGACAAGACTGGGTGTAAATAAGTACGCTCAAGTGCTACGATCACATGAAGACTGTGTGAATAATCGCGGGTCACCTACAAGTCGGAACCACCTATAGTTCAAGTTATATACATATGAATTTGCCATGATGCAATCTAAAATTAAACATTTCATAGTATTTCCAATTATATAATACGACGTACTAACTATTAATCACCAAAACATAAAGTTAAAACGCACATTTTTCACCAATGTCCATCACATTGCTCAATTCCCTAAACAAGGCTACTGTCTCAATTATTTAATCTCACTTCTCGTATGGCTGCATCTAATGTCTCACTAAACAGGGATCAAGCCATTCATAGTTCATATAATTAAGAAATATTCAATTTATAAATGTTTGTGAAATTATCAATCACATATATATATATATATATATATATATATATATATATATATATATATATATATATATATATATATATATATATATATATATATACACACTATAGAAAGGAAAAGACCCACTCACCTGGAGTCCACGCTATGGTTTTCTAGCATGCGCATTGAGGCGTCCCGAATGATTGGCGTCTGTGACCAATTATTGAATCACATCTCAGGGCTCTTATCAATAGAATACGTAATTCACATAAAACACATCTTCAAGGACAATCTAAAATAGTTTGAGACCCATTGACCATAAGTCAACCGTCAATCAAAGGTCGATGGTAGGGTTTACAACTTTGTATAACTTGATCCGGAAGATTCACATATCAAATTTCCAATCCGCAATTTCCAAAGATGTAAATTAAGCTTCTAGAGTCACATACTAAAATTTCTCAATGATCCAATGGTCGGATCTCCATCAATTGCCCAAAACCAAATGACGGTTAACATTTATTTTACGAACTTACAAATCCAATTCAGGAAGATTTGTATGTTGGATTCTCGATCTGTAAATTCCTATGATCCTTAAATATTACGTATTATAATGTATCAAAGTTTGGTGATGATTCAACGGTCGGATCATCGATTCATATAAATACTTATTGACGTATCGTAGAGAATTCAGGTTCCAACGATCAATCTACGTCATTCAAATATCAAAATTGAATTCAAGACATTTAAAATAACCTAAAAATAGTATTGGCGGCCCACTGGCCACGCACCACCGTGGGTGGTGGTCGGCCGCCCTAACTCACCGAAAAATCCAACTATTTCCAAAAATTACCAAAATTTACAGAAATGAAGATCTCAATGATCAGAGTAACTTTCATACCTGTGACCAAGTCCAATTTGGCCGAGAACAACCCCAATTTTGCTAAAACCCGTCGAAAACCCTAGTTTTGGGTGTGGTCGATCCGTGTCATCCGATGTTCCACCGCCCCATCCAAGGCTTGGGACATGTTCCTGGCCTTCTCAGGAGTTCATTGATAGTTGTGGTGGTCGGAGTTGGCTTCAGAAAATGGCATATTGACGCCAAGAAGCTCCAGCGCACCCCGCCCCCACCGTGTGAAAACTCACAGTTTTCCAAGTTCTTTTCTCTCAATTTTGGTTACAATTAGCTATTAGGAAGCTGTGATGAGGTTTGGTGGCGATGGAAGGTTGAAGAAAGCCAGAAATTTGGACGAAAGGCCGTCGGGAACACTAAGGGAACCAGGTCACGGCGCAGGTCAAGGGGAAACCCGGCCTGTTCCCATCCTTTCTCTCCTCCCTCATTTCCCCTCTTTTCCTTCACTCTGGTTGGTCACCTCTATTCGCTCTCTTCTCCTGATTTAGCCAATCTCTCTCTTTTTCCCTTTCCCGCCGATTGGGCATCTCTGCCCTTATCCTTCGTTTTCTTTTCCTTTCTCTACCGCTGCCATCAGGCAACTTCTTTTTTTTTTTTTTTTTTTTTAACAAATTTTAACAAAATAACCTTAAACTAATATAATAATACCTATAAAAATATAAATTAATGAATAAGTCGTATATCTCACTATAGGCATTTTCGTAAATTCACACTTTTAAAATTTATAAAGTCGTAAAACTAGGGACGGGTTGTCACAAGCATACCCTAGAGTTAGGGGGTGTAGTCAAATTAGGATTTGATATGATTTCACAAGATTTTAGTAGACTTTAAAATCAGAGTGTAGTCAATCAAGATTTTGAAATAGGATTTTAAAAGACTTTGAAACCATAGTGTAGTCAAATTAGGATTTGAGAGGATTTTAAAAATACATCCAAATCTATGGGTAGTCAATTTAGATTTTGATAGGGATTTTTAAAGTGATTATAAATCTAGGTGTATTAAAAAAATCAAGGATTTGGTAGTATTTCATTAAGTTGTGAATTTGTTGGATTTGTGAGCACAAATATACATAACCAAGAGAAAAAAGAATCACACCTCAACCCTTAGGATTTCCAATCCAGCTTATTCACTTTTTATCACTTTATTCTTTCCTTTCTCATTCCTCTCCCAAACCCTAGCGGGTTGTAACAGAATCTCACGGAACTCTTGCCATCCATAGATTTGATTTTTATGACTTGGGTTCTGGGAATTAGATGAAGAGGTGTGTTTAGTTGGTAGGTGGTGGGTATTTGAAAAAAGAGCAGCGGGGTTTGTTTAGTTGTGGTGAATTGGGTCTTCTGGGTGTTTGATAAGAAGCGCAAGAAGGTTTTTGGGTTTTTTGGAGTAGGAGAGTGGGACAGAAAAAGCTAAAGCGTGGAGGAGGAGGGAGTGAGAAGAAGAAGGCCTTGAAAGACTACGGGGCCTGTGTTGGAGATGATGATAATTAACTTTTTTTCTGAAATATCTCAAAGAAATTCAATTTATGTTGATTTGGTCTATTTGTATTGGTTTGATGATGCTTAGAAATCTAATGAAATTCATAATCAAAATCTACACAAATCCATTGAAATCTATAATGAAAATCTATATAAATTTGTCAAAATTCATATATGATTGAAAAGTCAATTAAAATCTTTTGAAATCTATCCCTTAATAAAGTCAATTAAAATCTTCTGAAATTCAAATTGACTACACCTTCTTTAGTCTGGGTGAGCAAAAATGCACCCCGTGTAAATATAAAATACTTTTTTTACAGATTTTTTTTATTAAAAATACGCCACAATTGCTAAAATATTAAAATTTTCATTAAGAAAAAATTAGCATAAGATTAGCTATCTAATTTTTAAATTCTGACTTCGCTCTTGATAAAAGTTATTATAACTAATTATAAAAAAAAAGAGTGCACGAATTGATAGTGAATGATTAATAACTATTGAATGTAACATTTAAGTCCCAGTTGTTGATTGCAGCTACCACTCTCTCTCTCTCTCTCTCTCTCAATCTAACTTGATTTGATTTGTATTGTTTCCTTCTGTTTTAGGTAACCCTTCTGTTCCATCACTCTAACCTTTCCAGAAAAAGAATCTAACTTCAGTTTGGCAAACAAAGATCCTCCTCTGGGTTTTCCCCTGACCCCCGTACTTACCCATATCCGGTAAAAAAAACAGGACGTCCTTTCACCTCAGTAAATCTTCACTGAAATTCAAGAACACAGACTGACGTCACGCGGTAAATTTCGAAGGTTGCGGTGAAAACAGAATCCAAAAACAGTAAAAAGCAAATCCAAGGCCCCCAAAAATATTATAAAAAAAATAAAAAATAAAAAAAAATTACGAGGGCAAAGGGCAGCTGGCGGCGGATCAACAAAACAGCCTGTGCCAGTGCTTATCAGTTGGGTGTGTGAGATCCAACGGTGAGCAACAGACCTGACCGTTTGATCCGACGGTGGACAAACCAACCGCGTTTTACGAAGCCAACCCATGAATCCGTCATCCGCACAAATGTATCCTCCACTTGCCCCCGCAGCACAAGCCCCTCCCCCCTCCCTTTTACTTTCTCTCTCTAAAACCTCCAGATTCGGAAAGACTCTCTCTCTCTCTCTCTCTCTCTAGAACTCCCAGTCCCAGAAGTACATGCCAGATTCGTTGAATCCATTACTTCCTTAAGTTCGGATTAAACCGCGTCCTTTAGCGGAAGGAGAGAGAACAAAGAGTGTGTTTTTGTGGTGTGAGGATGCAATCGAACGGCTCTGATTCGTCGGTGCAACAGCAGGAGCAGCAGCAACAGAGTAATAACAATAACCAACGCCCGCAGCAGCCGCAACAGGCTCAAGCTCAGACGACGCCGCCGCCGCAGCAGTGGATGGCGATGCAGTACCCGACGGCGGCGATGGTAATGCAGCACCAGATGATGCCGCCGCAGCACTACGCGACTCCTCCGCCTCCGCCGCAGCACTACATGGCGTACCACCAGTACCAGCAGCAGCAGCACGCACAACACCTCCAGCAGCAGCAGTTGGGATCTGGCAGCGGCGAGAACAAGACCATCTGGGTCGGTGATTTGCACCATTGGATGGACGAGAATTACCTTCACACCTGCTTCGCTTCCACCGGCGAGGTCTATTAATCTCCTCTCTCACTGCTTTTTCTCTCTCCTCTTTATATATTCACGTACACATATTTGTATGGATTTTTTTTTACTGGTAGCATGATTATTCATATTAAAGATGAAAATTTTATTTTGATTTATTGTAAAAAATTGACATTTGGGTTGGAAGTTGGATGCTTTGAGGTTTCTACTTAATTGGGTTGCAAGCATTTTGTTGATTTTTTTCATGGTTTAATTGTTCATTTAATTTTCGTATAATTCTGTATTAAGCTTTATGGGTCAGAATATTTATCTGAACTCATTCGGTATACATGATAAAAATGCTGTAATTTTGGTGACTCATATAGCCAATATTATCCAATGCACAAATTAGGGCAAACATAAGCAATATAGTTCCGCTTACCAAACAAGGCCTGAAAGTGTTAAAAAGCTAAATCTAATTAGTTACGAACTAAAGAGGGGATGATTCCCTTTTGGTGGCTAATTTTGTTTGGGAATGTGCAAGAAGAACACTACTTTTCTAGGCTTTTTTCTCATTTGGTATTTTTAGGCAATTCCAAAATTGTACTGGAAGTCGTTGTACTAGTTCATAAAAAGTACAACTGTTGGTGATGGAGCATCTTTTGAGTGCATATTTGAGGCAATTACTAAAAAGGACAACCAAAAAGTACAAAAATGAAGAATATATATTTACATACATACATATAAGTTGTTCTGTTTTCTAATCGAATGTACAAAATAATACTGATGCATCGGTCTTCGTAAGGCATTCTCTGGCAGACTGTAGATTTGAAAATTATGGTAGGAAAGATTTTGTACATTTGTTTCTTTCCTTCTTCCTTGAAGCCGTAGAGTTTTCAGAGAACAAACAGTCTTATATTTCCAGTGAAACTGATTTCTTGAAGAAATTGTTACCTATTGTTTCTGTCTATGCAATTGATCAGTACAGCCCTTTTAGATAACATGTATTTCTTATGTCCTGCAGATTGCCTCCATCAAGCTTATTCGCAATAAGCAGACTCTTTTATCCGAGGGCTACGGCTTTGTGGAATTCTTTTCACATGCAACAGCTGAGAAAGTTCTACAGAACTACGCTGGCATTCTAATGCCCAATACGGAACAGCCCTTCCGTCTGAACTGGGCTACATTTAGCACGGGTGATAAGCGTTCAGATAATGCTCCTGATCTTTCCATTTTTGTAGGAGATTTAGCTGCAGATGTTACAGATAGTTTATTGCACGAAACTTTTTCCAGTAAATATCCATCTGTTAAAGCTGCAAAAGTCGTCTTTGATGCCAATACTGGCCGTTCAAAGGGTTACGGTTTTGTGAGGTTTGGGGACGAGAATGAAAGGTCACAGGCTATGACTGAAATGAACGGTATCTTTTGTTCCAGCAGGCCTATGCGCATCGGTGCTGCAACTCCTAGGAAATCATCTGGGTATCAACAACAATACTCTTCACAAGGTATTTAGTTCTACTTTTAGATAAGGAGGGGTTTAGTTCTTCTCTTTGGTAAGTAAGGTATTTGCGTCTACTTGCCCTCTGTATTTGAAGTTGTGTTTTGGTCCTCCAAGTCTTTCATGCATTAGTAAGGATTTATATGAATTTCATGTTGTAGTTTTACCTCCATCATGGCGTACTTGAATTTATTGCTAGAAATATTCACTGCTTCTTTAAGGTGTTTAAAGTTCATTTTGGCAAGTAGGAGCCTATTTCCCACGTATTGCACATCAAACTGATGAAATCTTTCTGGAATAGTTGTAATCATCAATCATCTTCTTTTTGTTGGACTACTTTTGAAAAGCTATTTGTAATTTTCTTGTCCCTTGTGATCTATACTCCAGCAAATTAGATACCGTTTCCGAACAATGGTTTCAGATTATGAAAGAGGCTAATCTCTGCATGACCATGCTTTAATGTGAGTTCTCTTTTATATACTTGTATTTTGTGCTTTCTGCAGGGGGTTATGTTTCAAATGGTACACCAACCCAGGGATTCCAATCTGATGGAGATTCTACAAACACGACAGTGAGTCTTCTAGCTTTCATGGTTTTTTTAACCAATCGAGACTGCGCTTCTCTCTAGTCTCTACAACCTTTGCTGATGAATGTGTCATTTGTAGATATTTGTCGGGGGGCTTGATCCCAATGTTACTGATGAAGATCTCAAGCAGCCCTTCTCTCAGTATGGCGAGATAGTTTCTGTTAAAATACCAGTTGGAAAAGGATGTGGATTTGTACAATTTGCTAACAGGTAAACTGTTTGTCATGATGTTGGTCTGCATCACTGGTGGTGGTGTAGTTTTTACTTGACAACGAGTTGGGACGTGACCCTTTTGACCTCTTGTGACAGAAATAATGCTGAGGAGGCATTGCCGAAACTCAATGGCACAGTAATTGGCAAGCAAACAGTCCGACTTTCATGGGGACGCAATCCAGCAAATAAACAGGTATTACTTCTCTCTTTTCAAAACCCCCTCCCCAAGTCCACGACAAAATTGTGTGACGAAGTACAATTGTAATCCCTCTATCATGCCATTAGTTTTTTTTTCTCACGAATCTTTTGTTTTCCTTGGTTTTGATTTTCAGCAGTTCAGATCGGATTTTGGTAACCAATGGGGGGGTGCCGCCTACTACGGAGGACCTGTTTATGAAGGTTACGGCTATGCTCTACCACCACATCATGACCCTAGCATGTATGCTGCAGCTTCGGCCGCATATGGAGCTTATCCGGTGTATGGCACCCACCAACAACAAGTAAGCTGAGACAGCAGCTCCTGTGTACGGTAGCAACCTACCAACAGCGAGGGAACCGAGTAAGCTGCATAAGTAGTTTAGAAATCAGACTCAATGGATCTGTAATTTGCTCGGTTCTCTGGAATTCTTATAAATCCCTCTAATTCTGGAGTGGAACTGAATTTTGATAACTTGAGGTAGCTATGCAAGGATTTCGTTGATCATTTCTTTAGATTTACATAATTTTTAGGGAAACTATTATTCGATCAGTACAGGGCCTCTCCATGAATTGAAAATATGCGAGATAATCCTTAGCATGCTAGTGCAAAGTTGCACTTGTGCTATGTTTTACACGGGGCTGCAGTTGCGATTTTAGGGTGAAGGCCTGAACAAGTACTGCAGAAGGCCTTGCCACAAATGGAAGGCAAATTTGAGAAAGCATTTTTTAGCGTGCTTGTCTAAGGTTGCATGTTTTGTTGCCACACTACAAGTTCTTTTCTTGGATTCATTTGCGTTTTGTCTAAGAATTCGTTTCAAAAGTATTTACATCAAAAAACACTTTTAGTAATTTTAAAAACACTTATAAATGAGCACTTACTCCTCAGTTAAACTTGTTGCGCTATTCTACTACCTTGCCATGATGGGATAGTTGAAAAATAAGGGGTTTATGGTAAATTTATAATTCTCTACAATTCCACAATTTTCAATACACTACTTCAATTCTTTATTCTTCTCAATAAGGAGGTATTTATAAGATTACAAACGAGCAAGACTAAGAAATAAACCAAAACAATCTTTTGTCAACAAGACAAGGAAACCTAGACCAAATCAAATCAAATCACATCAAACCTAATTAAATCATATCCTTAAAATACTTTTCTTTTGCCACTTAGTATTACGGTTTAATTATATTCCTTTTCACATGTAAGTGAGATGTTTTTACTTCGATTCTCGCCAAAAACGAATTTGAACCATATTAGTGCTAGTCTATTGTGAGGCTAAACTCACACCCTGTCTTTAGTGTAGATAATATCGATTCTTCATAAATAAATAAATAAAATCATTTTTATTTTCCAACAGGAATAGCTTGTGGGCCATATAAAAATTGAGACATGGTACTTGGATCCCAAAGACTTCAATTAAGTCACTTCCAAAGGGAGGAAAACACTCCCCTCGTTCTCTCCTGGGTGGCAAGCGAAGATTGGGGGACCCAATTTTCTTCGCTCCAACATGAGTTTTATGAGTTGGATTATCTATTACTGAACTACATTCAGTAAACATGACAAACCGATACATATTTTATAAATAATCAAAAGTGTTTCTATAGAGTTTAACATAAAAATTTTAAAATGCGCTTTGTTTTTGTTAAACGTTTCATTGTGCTTATGGTAAAGTGCGTCCAATAAAAGTAGTTATGACCAAGGTATTAAATATCCATAATATCCCGATATTTTCATCGAAATTTTCGTGTTTTTGGATTACCGATATTTCTGATGTCATCAAAATTTCCATCGAAATTTCCGTGTTTTTTAAATTTCTATATTTAAAAAAACACCAAGGGGATTCGAACCCCTCCCATTTTACTCCTTCAACACATTGACCACCATATCACTTCTGTTTTTGCGAAAATATGCTAAAATATTTACATATTTTCTACACTCACAATGTTTGCCAGCGCTATATAATCAACTTAAATCAGTTAAATTCATCATGCAATGCATTTCCTTCCAATGTTTTGTGATAAACTAATAGATAATTGACTAAATAAACATCCTGCAAAGTTTCAATAAAAATTTCCAAGTTTTTCTTACAATTTCCGTGGTTTTTATTCAATTTTTATCGATATCGATAATATCCCGATATTTCCATTGAAATTTTCGTGTTTTTAGACTACCGATATTTTCGATATCATCGATATTTAATATCTTGGTTATGACACGTAAGTGCTTTCTAGAGAAATATTTTCAATTAGAATAAATATGTGTAGCATGTGTTGGTGTTAATAATAATTGTCAACAACCATCATCATCATCATCATCATCATCATTGTGCAGGACCCAGTTTAATATTTTACTGCTCACATCGACGTACGATCAAGCCATAAACAGACTCAATTCTGAGTGTCATGAGGCGTAGTGAAAAAGCACACAATAACAAATTGGGGTGGCAGGTGTTGGAACCTTGGGGCGCACAACACCCCTTAGTTGGGTTGGGCATTCGGGACACATGGGGAACCAAAATTTAGCAGAAACTGAAAAATGAACTATGCAGATTTCTACTTAATCCTTGCAGTAAAATGTGACTAAATGTTCTCTTGATCACCTCGAAGAGCTGTTGAACTTGGGTTTGCCAATATAACTGTGATGATACCCACAATTTGTCAAAATGGTTTCTAGCGTGAGGATTTCAAGTGTTGTTTCACATCGAAAATTAGGAGAATTTACTAATTGACTTTAGGGCTTGAAGTTTAATTTTTTTTGTGAAAAGTTATTAAATAAGTGACGAAAAGTTTTATTTTTTACGCTGTTAATATTTTAAAACAAGTATCTATCACTTGTATAATGACATATGATTTACAATCTCACGATACAGACATACTGAGAATTCTTCCAACTAATTATATTTTCTTTCTTCGAACAAATGATATTATTTGTACTAAGAAAGTTGGTGGGTACACTAATTGGTGTACCGCATTGTGTACCTTTACACGGTAAAATCTTTCGTGTAACAGTGGACTAATCAGAAGATTAAGAATAATTAAACAAAATTAATTACGTAATAGAATTAATAAGATCTTCTATTACTTAATAAGGTAATGGGCTGTTCTGGTGCAATCCTCTCTCTCCAACACGTTTCGAATGGCACACCTTTCTCTATCCTTTCTCTCTCCTCCTGCTTCCTACCCACCTTCTTGTCCGCCACTTCACCGGCGAATCTTCGTCGTTGCTTCCAGAATCCACGCAGCCTCCGCAACTTCCACCTCCATTTCAGACGCGCCGCCGAAAGTCGTCGTCACCAGAGAGCGCGGCAAGAACGGCAAGCTCATCGCCTCCCTGGTACGCAATTCTCTCAGCCTCTCTCTGTACCTCTGTATCTGCCATTTTTTCCCTGCGATTTTGTTGAAAGACGGGAAATTTAGCTGCCGCATTGGATTTCTAGGATTCTCCATTTCGTAAATGTACTCTGTAACCGCCCTCTTCCTTCCATTTTCGAATTTGATCTTGTCAAATGTGAAATACTCTGCATTTACTGTTTCAGTGGTTATTGTCAAAATTGTGAAAGAATTTGGAATTTTTTTGGAGCCGTGGTTTAGCTTTGGATTACCAGCTAGGTGTTCGATGAAATGCGAAAGTGATAGGCAGTTTGAGGCATTTTGTTCTTCAGGATTTGTAAATCATCAAAATTTAACTTTTCCATTTCCACCGTTTTTCGAAAGTTTAATTCTTTGATATTCTCCAACACATTCATATTTGAAAATAATAATCAGTTTCAGTAGCGGTGCTTGACTTTCAACAATAACATAATCAGTTCAGTTGTCATATTTTCGGCATTCAAACACTAAATTTATATATGCATTGCCTTTACAAGTCAATATGTGTATGTATATATATACATGTGTATGTCTGTTGTTTATATGTGTTTATGTATGTATGTGTGTATTTATATGTACTTGTAGAATTGGTCGCTCTGGTGGCGTTGTGATAGAATCTTTGAAAATTTTGAGTGCAGGCCAAGCAGGGAATCAGCTGTTTGGAGCTTCCGCTCATTCAGCATACGCGGGGGCCAGATCTGGATAGGCTTTCTACAGTATTGAGTGGTAAGTTCTTCAACTTTCTTCGCTAATTTGTCGATATCAATGAGTAATTTCACAGATAATTCAACTAAGTTGACTGCCTTACATTCTAGTTAGCTCCATTTTGTCCTTTGGTCCTCAAACTTCAGCTCCATGTTCCAAATTTCTTTTTATAAAGTTTATGTTATTTCCTGTGTGTATGAAAAAAATTTGTGGATGGATTCTCTTAATTTGATTACATGCTCACCTAGCATAGTCTAAACAAATGCACAACTATTTTCTAACCAACTTTCTTCATTTAATGGTCCTTTTTGGCTGCAGATACTACATTTGATTGGATTGTAATAACGTCCCCTGAAGCGGGTTCAGTCTTCTTAGAGGCCTGGAAGTAAGGGAGAAAACTCAATAAATAAAACCCTGGAACATTTTGCATTTAAAACTTGTTCATACAAATTGGTAATTTAATTTTCTCTAAATTTTAGACTCTGTCTTGTTATTGACCTTTAGGGCTGCCGGAACTCCAAATGTTAGGGTAGGGGTCGTGGGGGCTGGTACAGCAAGCATATTTGAGGAAGTAGTACAGTTATCGAAGCGATCCCTCAACATTGCTTTTGTACCATCCAAAGGTGCGTATGAATTAGTATAGGCAATTATGTAGTTTCGTAAAAAGTATATTATTGCCTGTTATGCTTCCTACAATTAATGTGAAGGTCCCAGAAAGATGAACTTCATCTTAAAAGCATTACGAAAGCACTGGAGAATACTTATTAAATTAAAAACTCTCCAAACATAGATGCATTGATGAATGAGAGGCATTGAATAATGAATGTCTGAACAAAAGTTTTTAAATGTGAAGCAAAGGTTTTCTAGATTACTGAGCTTGATTTTATTATCCTTTTGTTTTGTTTAATTTATGACTCAATATTGTGGGTATGCTCTCCGTGCCACTATTGATTTTGATTATTGGTCTTTTTTGTTAAATAATTGCCGCTCAGCAACCGGCAAGGTATTGGCTTCAGAGCTTCCTATGAATGGGAATGAAAAATGCACCGTTTTATATCCTGCTTCTGTGAAGGCCAGCAATGAGATTGGTATGTGGAATGCTTAAATTTCGATGCTTGCTTCTTTTGGATAGAGTTTTTATTGCTTTCGCCATTTTAGGATTGTGCATGTTCATGATTGCGATCTTTTATGATTGGTCATGTTCATGATTGTGATCTTTTATGAATCCTTTTATCCTTTTCCATAAATGGATAGTTATATTCGTTCCTTTACGTTTTTGGTTGTGCAACAATACATATACAATTTTGGCATTTGTAGAGTATATCACATGATGAAGCCAAGACTTTGGTCAATGTTGTGCTGATAGCGGCTTATAAGATTATGTGTGCTGTCACTTGTCTTTGATGTTATATTTGTTTCAGAGGAAGGCCTGTCCAATCGTGGGTTTGAGGTCACAAGGCTAAATACATACACAACGGTATGCTTACTCAACTTTGGCATGCAAGTGTGGTCTCCTTATATTGGTTCCATTGAAATTTTCTATGAATTTTTTTTTCATGTGATCTATAATTTTTACTTTTTATTTAATGGTTCCATGAAAAGTTTCTTATAGATTGATGACAAGATATTTACACTCTCTTTTCTACTTATTGTCATCAATTGATCATCCTTTCTATGTGTTTCTGTTGGATACGATAAAACATAATTTCTGTTTCCAGGTCTTTGGTTTTGCAAATTATAGTTGTCCACCATAAAATTTAGTAAATTTACTACATCATTCAGGATCAATAGGCATCCCTGCTCGTCTTCTCAATCATTGCCTTGCTGTAGTCTAATGTGGACATTTGGAGTTTGATATGTTTGTCTGAACCTTTTTGTTATAGTTGCGGGTTGACAGTTGAATGTGATATTAGCACTAATTGAATAGGATTACTGGTTATAGCTAATGACTTATTTCAGTCATAACATGTTTCTTGGGATCTTGGGATACTTACTTTTAGGGACCTGTTCATCATGTCGACCAAACAGTTTTAAAGCAGGCACTCTCCGCCCCTGTCATAGCAGTTGCTTCTCCATCAGCTATTCAGTAAGTAGCCAGTTGCTTTTTTGTCTTTTGAGGCATGTAGATTCTTTCCCAAAGCTACTGAGAGGTATTCCACTAGAGGCTATAGTCCCAATCATTAATTTTGTTTTTCACTATCTGTTTTCCCCAACAGTGCCTGGGTCGGTTTTATTCCAGAGTCAGAACAATGGAGCAATTCAGTTGCTTGTATTGGTGAGACAACTGCTAAGGCTGCTAAGAAATTAGGCCTCACAAATGTGTACTTCCCAGCAAACCCAGGTCTTGAAGGGTAATATTAACTTTTCGTTACTGTATATTATATCCTTTTTCATCTGGTATGACGAGATGGTGAATTCAAATGTGCTCTATAGTTTTCATTGTTTGGATTTTCCCCCGAGGATTGTTGTAGTAGGCTACTATGAGATGCCTTCTTATATATATTTTTTTTCCTTTTTCTTTCTTAACCTTTTTGTTTGGACAACAGGTGGGTGGGTAGCATACTTGAAGCATTGCAAGCAAATGTACGTTTGTAAATTTGTTGGCGGTCTGTTTTTTTCAGGTATATTTTTCCTCCTGCTACGGTTTAGCAACTTGCATCCTCTTTTTTCCTGTGGTTGTATAGATTAAATAAGCTGCGTGTCTTCAATTCTCTCCCAGGCCCAGGCAGGCTGAGCAGGAGATAGCCGGAGCAGAAATTGAGGCAGCAAGAACGCACACATGGAAAGTTGAATTTCTTAGTTTCTGCATAAACCAACTGCAAAACGAGGATGAAATATTTGCAAAGAGCAATAATGGAAGATGTCAAGATATTCAAACATCCGGAGGGGGATCATAATCATTAGGCAAAGCTTCTTTCTGGCCCGTGAAGAGGCTGCTGATCATATGCGGAAAGCAAGCTTACTCTTGTACATGTAAACTTCGTTTACTCAATTACGCTATGTAACATCAGTTTTGCTGCTTGTTTGACTGCAGTTCATGTGTAGTAGCGAGGACACGATTATAATTCTTTGTACATTTTATTCTTATGATCAAAGCTCATTTTCGAGATTTCTTTTGATTGCTCGTGTTTTTCACTAATGAATTCTGCTGTTTTATGGACACCGAGTAGATGAACTTGTAAGTGCTGAAATTTGTGACGCGCCTAAAAATAGGGTTTACAGATCAAGTACTGTGGAACCCTTGGGTATTAATACATGTAAAGTAGGGTGGTTGTTGATCGCTCGGAACCATATGCCTGGCTCCTCCTCTGAGGAAGCTTGGCATGAAGGAAAGATAAGAACAAGGTGAGTGCTCTCTTAGATTGATCACTCGCAACCATATGCGCAGCTCCTCTCACCGTAGCAAACGTCAACCGTTTGTACCCAACAATATACCCTCAACCTACGTCCAAACCAACACGGATCATGAGAAAAAATGTGCAACGTTTTTTCGGATTAGATGTACTAATGACTTGATCATGGAGTATAAATTGTGTAGTACCTCGCCGTCAGAGTACCACAGCCACCATGCAGTCTTAACTGGAAACTTAAGTCTCCACTGCAAATTTGCATTCAACATAAAATCTCTCAGGTAAGGTTCCGTTATCTTCTATTAGCAACATATATGCTAAAAGTGTGTGATTCATAGAAGCTTGATCAATTCAAGGCTCTCTCACTTGTACATCCATACACTTATCCCACTTGCCATGAGCCGCTTTATCGTCGGTAGAACGGATACTGGGGAGTCCGTCCATCCAATATCACTGGAGATAATAAGAAAAAGGGTTAGAAAATGATATCCCACTTTACTGCTGTTCGATCATATGTTTTAACAGCAGAAAAACGGATCCTCAATTTAACACTAGTACTTACCTCCATTTAACCACAACACTAGAGGATTGGTTGAAGAATCATAGGGTGACTCTACAAGTATACGTAGTAGAACAATGCTCTCCCAGCTTCAGGGTCCACAGTAACATATCCTGCATAGTGATTAAAATTTACTCCTTGAGGTTGTCCTGCCAAGGCTGTAATTTTATTAGCTTTGTTCAATCCATGCTGAGGTCCAGTTTAAACTGGAGAACACGAAGACTCATCTAAGCGAACTCACGATTCGGAACAGGGAGGATTCGCAGATCTTCGAGAATTAATTGAGTTTTTGAGGTTGTTAATTTGGTGTTTAGCATTGCATGATATGATAAAAAAGGCTTAACTTGGTGATTAGCATTGCATGATATGATCAAAAAGGCGAATTTGTAGCTGGAGAGGAGAAGCAAATTACATGCAAGTAGTGAAAGCTTCATCTTGACCAATGATCAGTTCAAGGATACCAAATTACCAATTGGAATTCACAATTTTTAATATTTATATTGTGGGTTGAGTTGAAACTTGACGAGTACATTTACTGATTGAAAGCATATGAGAATTTTGACGAGTAGATTTATTGCTAGATTATGAAGTATTAATGTATAAAATCTGTAGAATTTGTGAATAATTGACGAGTGCATTTATGCATGCAACGAACGTACATTTGGAGTGCTCGAATAAAAAGAGCCTAAATTATAATGCTAGACACATTAAATTTTTGCGCCAAATTGGTGCGCTACCAATCAAATTTGTACATTGATTCAAATTGGAATTTGATTAATAGTTATAATAAAAAAACACTATATATGAATTTGAAGTGCCATATCATTTAGTGCACAGATTTAGTACATAAATTTGATTTATGTAGCACCATCTTGTAAAAAAGAAATTTAACAAATGACAAAAACAATTTTGCATGCGTGCTAGTTTTATGTATTTTCTATAATTTTTCTGTACTTTTAAATGAGACAAATCTTCCTCTTATCTATAAGCTTGTAACAGAAAAATTGATAATATATGAAAACTTTTCATCCAACCAAAATTTCAAACAACAAAAAACCCAATAGATGATATTACACGATCACCTTGGTCATTGTTTTAATTATTAAATTAAACTAAAATATATATGGTTACAAATCATAATACTTTTTGAATTTTAGATTGTATATATCTGGATATTCAGATAATTAACGTAGGATTAATCAATAGCTGTAGTGCGGTTGGGAAATTGATATGATTAATTAGGAGGAAGGTGGAAGTTTGCCCTGAAGAAAAGATGAGATGAAGGTAAGTGATCGCTGCGGTTGATAGCTGGGAACCATATGACCTGCTCCTCTTATTGTGGTAAATGTCAACCCTTTGTACCCAGCCACATATCCTCCAACCTGCCAGCCAATTACACCATAATTAAGGAAAACGTGTCTTCCCATCTTGCATTGACATGTATAATTAATTTACGGGGTTACGCTTTTGTACCATATCTACATGTTACAACACATGTTTTATCTGTTAATACTAAATATATTCTAAAATATAAACATACTCATCATCTACCCATATTATACATGTGGACTAATTATTGACAGTGAATTTCACATTGATAAGAGGATGAATTTTACATGAGTTTATAAGTAATTAGGCTACTTTTTATATTGTCAATTGTTTTTATGGTGATACTCCAATTTTCTTCACGGTATCAGAGCAAGTTGTCATGCGTGTAAAGCCCAACGGCCCATGTGCTCCACATTACCCCGTTTGTGTTGTCCATGTGTTTGGCTTGAAAATTCCCCACACATGAGAGAGTGTGTTGAGAATAAATCTCACATTAATGGGAAGAGAGACTTTGCATAGGCTTAAAAATAAGTTGGACTACTCCCCACATATTATCATTTAGTTTTACCTTAAAACTTCAACTTTCTTCACTAATAACATCCACCTCCCATTTATTTATTTCCGAATGATTGTGGTAAAATGTATTCACAAGGATGTGGATGTTAAGTACCTGTCCATTTGAATACCAGGCTCGCCATGGAGTTTGTAGAGGCAATTTTAAAGTGTTTATGGCGTATCTAGAAGATGTGACTGGTACTCTCCCATCAGTATCTCCACTGCAGGTTGCATTTAACATGAAACCTCAGCTGCTATATATAGATTACTAAAATGTAATTGCAGTACGTATGCATATGTTTATATCTATGTAACATGCTGATATAATTAATTATCCTTAATCAATTATTTAATGAAAATGAATCTTCTGAAGAGGAAGGGGAACATTGGGATCACTACACTATCTTACATCAATTCAAGGGTTTCACCTGTATATCCATAAACCTATCCCGCTTGCTATAAGCTGCTTTATGGTGGGTAGAATGGTGGTTGGGCTGTCTGTCCATCCAACTCCACTAGAGGCAACGATAAAAAATGAGAGTTAGTTATATAAAACACGTTTCTCTTGTCAAACCGTCTAACAATATATTTAACCCCAAAAAAAAAAAAGTCTAACAATATAACATAATTTATTAGTGGCAAAGCAACTCAGGGCCGAGGTATTCCCTAGCCCCCAACCCCTACGTGCTCCCTTCATTTTTTGTTCATTACCAATTTATAAAGCATTTTAGCAAATTAAGCATCATCACTAAAGTCATCATGCACTCTTTTATGTACATATATGCAGAATGACATTTTTAGAGTGCCAATAACATCGAAAAATGACCCTTGTTATACTACATAATTCATGTACAATTAAGCAATAAAGAAAGTTTGTCCAAAAGTATATATACCCGCAAGCTGACCACTCTGTAGGTTTTACATGAAGAGCCGCTTGAACCTCCTTAAGATTTAGATAGGTTTCCACATAATTGTCCGAGCATGGATCAAAATCATCAATCTGTATCACGATATATAACATACCATCCCAATTAATCATCATTTGAAGGTTTAATTCATCAAATGCATATTATTCCTTTAATATTAAGCTCTAGCTACAGATAGACTTACAGATGATTTTGAAAGAGATTTAGTGGGTTCTGATGTTTTGCAAAGGGGAGCATAAATGTTGTAAATATCAACATTCCCAAGCTCCTCCCGTGCTTGACTTCGATATTTTTCACATGCGCTGGAGAAATTGCCCGAAGAAAAATCACAATATTTGTGTAGCCCTGCATTCGTCTCGTCGGAATTCATAGCATGTGTCCACACATAATCGTAAATCCCCAGTTCACCAGTACTATCATCGATCCAAGCATTTCCAATCTGTATGAATAATACGTGAAATTTTTTAGTGTGACGATCACATCAGCACATGGTATATTGATAATGATTTGTGTTATGACATGGAGCTAAACATATACACTTTTCATAACCTGAATGGATTGGCAACACAACATGGTGATTTGGCAGGCACACGAAACATTACTCAAAGAACAAGATATTATTATATAAACTCTACATAGAATTAATGAATAATTACTCACTGCAATTCCTTTGAGATTGATTTTTGTTTGATTTCTGACTTTGTTGTTTAAGAGAATGGTGGAGGCAAGTTGAGGCACGTAATGACCAGCGTAGCTCTCTCCGGTGATGAAGAAGTCTCTGATTTTATATTGGGGAAATCTCTCCAGCCAGTTTACAAGAAATTTGTAGGAGTCCTCTGCTGTTCTCTTGTCACCCACGTCTCCATAGTCGGATGTTGTGTTTGAATATGAGAACCCAACCCCTGCTGGTGACTCCAAGAAGATCACGTTTGCCACTGCCACACATTTTTTTGGTGCTTATTATTATAATGAGTCTAAAGTTGGAGTGTTGCTTCAATACTATGGGTGTTTTAATCGTTGTTTGATTTCTACAATTGTTAAATTTTCTATTTTCAATCTCAGCTTTTCATTTTCTGTACCAGTGTTACGTCCTATGAAAAAAAATTTGCTAAAGTTGATAGTATTTTTGTAACTATTTGGGGAGAGAATGGACATGTAGTGCTCATTATTGAGTTACTTGATTAATTAGTAATTACCGTTGTTCCAAGCATAGTCATTTCTGAATAGTGTCTTTCTATCATTGTTGACTCTGAAGGGTCCAAGTTCTTCCATGGCTCCATATCCAAAAGATGAGCATCCTGGTCCTGCATGTACACAACAGAAATCATGCACAAGAGTATTGGAGGTGCATGGCATCGGTGTAGCATGAAACTGTTGGCTGATATTAAATGACAAGTTAGCATTGAGGTCGTGCATCACAAAAGGAAATGTTCAATTTTAAGTAGATTGTCCCGTAATAAAATTTGAAGGTAAATAGAGGCTTCAATCAATATGTCAATCCTACGTGGATAAACATAATGTGTGTGTGACATATGAGAATTTGCCATGTCAGCATTGAGTTCCATATTTCTTTTTTTCTTTTTTTTTTTGAGAAAAAAGCATTGAGTTCTTAGAAAAGTTGTTAGAAGATGGTGTAGCTGGCTGCTGGTTATAGTGATTACTTGGAGCTAATGCAAGTTTGGTAGCTCTGATTTTTAAGCCATCTAAGAGCTGTGAACAGTTGGTGGTGGCAGTGTTGTAGCATGAAATTCGTTTTAGTATGACCTGCAAGGTTTCTTCTTTCCTCAGACTGGTTTTCATAGCATGTAGAATTTGCAGTGTCAAATAATGTATGATTGGAGCAACTTTTGGCTCTGCTAGCTTGTTATCATACCACGTACATAAAATTAATCAAGGAATAACGTAAACTTCACGTCACAATCCAAACAATTTCCAAATTTTGGGATTTGTGTCATGTAATGGGAGTTAACCACAAGTTCATGGTTAAACTGTTATTAGACTTCATAACTTCATACTAAATTAGCCCGTCCCAAGTAGCTGTGGCAAGAACAATGTGAATTGCCAAAAGTACTTTCGTGCGTGTCTTGCATGTGTTTTCCTTTCACGAAGAGAGGAAATGGTATGCCCACTACAAAGTGGGAATGAGAATATACAACATATTACATGGCTCAAAACCATTCAAACAACTTGGCAACAGTTATTTTAATACCTATAAAATCTTCTAGCATAGTGGCGTGGGCATTAAGTATCTTCATTTAGTGGTGGACCTTAACCCTTTTCAGTTTTCACGAGTAAACTGTTTAATAGTGCTCTAGAATATCGAATACATCAGATTTTTTAACTGTTAGATTTTAATTTTATACTTTTAATCAAAGATCTAAAGATTAATAAGTTCGAAATATCTGATACTCCGAGGTATCATGGAAAATATGATACCCTCATGATTTCCTCAAGAATTATACCACTCAATACGTGTTACATTTATATGTATTGGAAAACACACACATACTTACAGGGACAGTTGGTGTTCAAGAGCACAAGATTAGTGGAAATTCTTGCAAGCTAGTGTTGTCCACCTAGCTAGCTACTTGGCTGGCCAGGAAATACATGGGATGTAAACCCAATGCATATCATTCTTTTGTACTTTAAGCACTAGTTGTATATATCGTGGTTGCTTATCCTATTTTATGATGATATATAGCTAAACAACAAACCGATCGATATCGTCTTAAGTCCATTATTATGGTGGTTCTAGCTGTTTTCGAATGTTCTTTTCCCTTAAAATAAGACTGCTGTCACAAATGATGATGTTATCATGTTATCCATGGATTTGTTGTTTTCTTATTGAAATTAACTAAAACTTACTCCGAGTGGTTATACACTTTTCGACCAAAAAACAAAAAGAGTGGATCTATAGTTTGTTACGAATAAATGTTTAAATAAATTTTTTATGTATAGCCTAATAATATATTCGCTGAAGTTGGCATTATATATACCTATAGGAGATTTTCACCGTGATTTCAGATATGTGACATATGGTCGTTCCTAGTTTTTTTTACCGGAATGATGTCTTACAAGTTACAAGTGCCATAGAAACTGATACAATATGGTAATACATACATCTTTTATTAGACTTCAGCCGGATATGTTTAAGTTGTAGACTCATATCACTTTAAATTAAGAAGGTAAGAAACTTAATGATAACCTTTATAAGCCCAAGTACGATCCACCACCAACATCACTGATATATCTTAATTTAACCACCTATTACAAAGTTTTGAGTTTTATTACAAAAAGTGTCAGTGATATTAGAGGTGAAAACTCCCATATATTAATTATATATTAATTGTCTTACGACTGATGTGAAATCCTATTCTCTAACACTTTAAGGATAGAAAAACTTCTAAGCAATATTTACCTCCATTTAACCATAGCACCAAAGGTTTAGTTGATGAATCCTGGGGCGACTCTACAAAGTAGTAGAACAATGCTCTCCCGGCTTTCTGGTCCACAGTAACATACCCTGCATATTGGTCAAAGTTTACGCCCTGAGGTTGTCCTGGCAAAGAACCAATCTTATCAGCTTCCTTCAACCCATCTTGGAGTCCAACATAAACTGGTGAAAATTGGTCATCTGCAACGTTTGAGCCATCCCATAAGTCTGCCCGAGGAGGATTCGCAGATTTGCGAGACTTAATCAACTTGTTGAGGTTGTCGATTTGGTTGGCGTTGCATGATATGATGAGAAAGGTTAACTGGTAGCTGGAGAGGAGAAGCAAACATGTAAGCAGTGAAAGATTCATGATCTCCAGTATTTTTGTTGCTTGAATATGCTAGTGGACTAGTAGTATCAAACGCTAGCTTTTAGTTATTTATAGGAATAAACTCAAGAACTGAAAGTTTGGGATGAGAATCCTAAGGCCTTAGCTTTGGGACAACATACAGCATACCATGACCTGTGGCTAGCCTATCATTATCAAAAGATTCAAGAAAGCTTTTTCTTCGGACACACACACACACACACATAAGTTGAATATCAGAGTGCGCGACAAACAAGACTAATAAAATAAGAATATTATTGAACAAACGAAAATGTCGAAACAGCTACAAAACCCCAAGAGACTACATTGTGAATAACTTGTTCTCAAACTAAACTACAAGCTCTATTTATAGAGCAATAAATCTAAGAAACCCTAATGTGTAAATGCCAAAAATTCTGTCACATCCCGGCCCAGGGTCCACCACATCCCGGGCCCGACTTCCGTCGTAGCATGATATTGTTTGCTTTAGGCCCTGACCACGCCATCACGGTTTTGTTTTTGGGAACTCACACAAGAACTTCCCAGTAAGTCACCCATTATGGGATTGTTCTTGCGCACTACTCGCTTAACTTCGGAGTTCCAACAAACACCAAAGCCAGTGAGCTCCCAAAAGGCCTCGTGCTAGGTAGAGATTGGAATATACATATAAGGATCACTCCCCTGGACAATGTGGGATCTAACAATCCACTCCCCTTAGGGGCCCGAAGTCCTCGTCGGCACACCACAGCTAGGGTTTGGCTCTGATACCAAATCAATTGTCACATCCCGGCCTAGGTCCCCATCACAACCCTGACTCAACTCCATCGTAGCACGATATTGTCCGCTTTGGGCCCTAACCACGTCCTCACGATTTTGTTTCTGGGAACTCACAAGTAACTTCCCAGTGGGTCACCCATCACGGTTGTTCATTCATTTATTTCATATTAATAACCCACATATATAGATTCTAAGCTACGATTTTCGTGTCCAATTATTAAAATTTCCTAGAACAAAGGTACGTGTGCTTTGAATGCCGCAGATTCCAGTCCTTTGATTGGATAATTAGTTTAGCAAGTTTGGATATTTTTATTAATTAAAACTGATAATATAAGGATAAATTTTTAGTGTGACCGTTACATACACTACTAAATTAAATAGTTTGTGCGACGAGGGACATTTTGTCGTGTAAAGCATTCTTTGGTCGCACATAAACTCTGGCGACCAAAAAATCGTCACACAAAGATCGTGAAAAAAGATATTGCGCGATGAACATATTCAAATTCATTGCGCATCTAAACAATTGCGCGACGCTTACTGGTCGTCGCGCGAAATTTATACAAACAAAGGTTTTCATCGTACGATATAAACGGGTACAAGTGCATTTGTGGGTAATTTGTCTCAAAACTTTTGGCCCGACGAAAGTTATAGGATGCGCGACGAATAATAAAACGCGCTTAATTTTGCGCGACGACAACATGTTTTCGCACAAGTGTAATTTTTAATAAAATAAATAAATAGAATAAAAGGAAAAAAAAAAAAACAGATTTTATACTAATGACAAAAAAAGCAAATTAATGAATAAAACTTTTTTTTATTTATAATATAAATAAAAATGTACGTACAAATATAAAGTTGGGGGCAGGGTCGGAGGTCGATGGGCTTGATTGCTGTGCTTGCTCAGTGTGGAAGGGCTGTGAGGGCGATGGTGTAGAAAAACCGGGGAGATGTATTCCAGAGGAATTGAGGGCTTGTACAAGCATTGACATTTGAGACTTGTACGATGCCAGCTCACTCCTCAGCCCAGCGACTTCCTGCATCAAAGCTGTAACCTGGCTCTTTGACTGCAAGGATCACGAGGCTCTAGTCTCCCGCCGCCTGGCATTTTTTTATCCCCCGACAATATGTCCCTGGCCTTCGATCGAAAGTCTGGTCCAACGTCTCTGTGACGATGTGAAACCCTGCAACCTCAGGGAGATCGATAGACTCGATTGGCGTGTCTAGGGGAAGTTGGGAGGTGGACTCGTGAAGCACCACATGTCCCCTCTCCACCATAGTTGCCTGTGAAAAAAAAAACATGGATTATTAATAGAAAACAATTTGAAAGAATTAGTATAAATGTTTAATGAATAAGAAAGTACTTACATGAAGGGACTGGGTCAACTAATTCCTAGGTCGAACATAAACGTCAGCAAAGACGTCGATCTCCGAAAATTTTGAACCCTTCTAAAATCGAAAAAGATAAGGAAAACGTCAGTAAGAAAAAAAATATATTAGCGACATTTTAAAATTGGAAATGAAAGTTGTAATATATACCTTCCGTCGCGTCTCCATAATATAGGAGAAAGGCATCGAACCCGAATGGTGGAGAAGAGTCTTCTTCTCTCGATTGATCTTATTCGCCTTCTGTTATACAAAAAATAAATGTATTAGTTGTAATACTTAAAGAAAATTAAAAAAAATTAATAATAAACATTAGTAAAAATAAAAAAAAGTAAAATTTAAAAAGTCATAATTAAAAACACACCACATATGTCGGGTCCTTAAAATGACCGCAAAGCCAAACCCAACTATCTTGCTGGAAATATTGGTGCAGGTCACTCTTCCATTACTTGTAGCATTCGGAGAAGAGCCGATTGACATACGTGAACATGTCCCCGTCCATATCCTCCAAATTGTAGTTTGTCTACAATATAACAAATATTTTAAAAGTATTAGTAATAAAAGACAATAATAAATATAAATATATAAATTTTACATGAAAAACATTAAAAAGGCCATGCTACTTACAGACAATTGATTGCGCACCCTATTCTTCGTCTCCTCCGGCATTGCCTTCCAAGACTTCCATAGCATAGGGCAAAAGGTTTGCACGACATGCCCAATGTCGTGGGCCAATGCACTATGCTACTCCACCGTTGGTGCTGCCCGATGTCACTTATCATATCCGATTGGGAAACGACCGTTGGTCACCCGGGTGACCTTCGCCGCCTTCAATTGCCGACAAGGTCCCCGAGTGTTTCTCTTCGCTGCAAAGAGATGGAAAAAAAATCATTCACCCAAAACTAATAATAAATCTTACTAAAATTTCAACATAACCTCCCCTATAATTAAAACATTTCCTAAAACTTTGAAAATAACACAAACAATATG
The DNA here is from genome assembly GCA_963580275.1 of Crataegus laevigata. Taxonomy (NCBI): domain Eukaryota; kingdom Viridiplantae; phylum Streptophyta; class Magnoliopsida; order Rosales; family Rosaceae; genus Crataegus; species Crataegus laevigata. The sequence continues at coordinate 9,589,103 of OY756949.1, forward strand.
CATATCCAACATAATGATCACAACGGTTTAATAAAAGGTTCGGAACGATGACAAGTTTTTAATCCTTACATGACATAACAAATTGAACCTAAAATTTAAAAAGAACTTAGTTAACATGGGAATGAGGGAGTGAATTAGGATTGTATACCTAGCCGTGTACCAGAGGCATCGGTCGTGGATCCCGATGGCGACATCTGGTCCATAGTGCGGGGGCGTCGATGAGTTCGTTGGGCGCTAATAGGTAACGCCACCAAATAAGTCGACGATGCTTGCGCATGTGGGACTAGAGGACCAACTGAGTCAACCGGATTGATCGGCCTATGGTCTATCTCTGCCGGAGCAGTGGCGGCAGTAGTAAGTATAGTCGTCGGACTAGGTGTAGCCGTCGAACTAGGTGTAGAAGTCATCAGCCTCCGGGTTCTAATGAGGTGAGACATCTACAAAATTGGCAATCAATTTGTTTAGTACACAAAGATTTAACTTACCATAAGTGTATTGTATTATGATGCAATTGAACCAATACTACTAGTTATGCATGGGTCGAATGCAACACATGCACTATTTAGAAGAGATCAAGAAGCACCATCTGAATAATCATATATATATATGTGTGTGTGTGTGTGTGTGTGTGTGTGTGTGTGTGTGTGTGGTTGCACTTATACCGTGACTCCCTACTCCCCCGGACCTCCTCTCAATTGTTGACAGCTCACCACACCCTACTCACCTCCCTTACTTCTGTGTCTCCCTCTCTCCTTCACATAAATTTTAAAAATAATTTCACTCTCTCTCTTACTCTCTTAACTCTCTTTTAAAAACCCAGCAAGTTTATCTGGCTTTCTTTCTCAGCTCTGTGCACACTGCACAGAAGGCGCAACAACATCAAGCCAATATCACCATCGCCACTCCAATAAACTTCACAGAAAATGCTAGACCACACCAGACTACCATGTCTTATCTCTCTCTGTTTCTCTCTTGTTCTGCGTCTCCCTCCCTCATATCTTTGTAGACACTGAGATGATGCAACGGCAACATCACCATCACCGCTTAAACCTGCCACCTCAATGGAGTTCAACTGCATATCGTGCCAGAAACTAAGATCTTGAGCTGGGAACTCAAAACCAAAGCACGAAAATGTGCACATTGTTGTTGCACTGTTCACTGTGTTTCCTAGCAAATTTCATTTGTTCACGACCAAAATTTGGGTACAAATGTACAATAGTTTAGGAGTGGGATGGAGTTTCGAACGGAGATACATGGTAAAAACCCAACACCCTAGAAGTCGGCTTGCAATCTAAGTAAATCATGTGCAATGCAATCTCGTAATCCTAGAATTCTTCCATATCAAGTTTTATAAAAAAAAAAATCTTACAATCATCGATTATTATTCAGATAACGGAGGTAAGAAAAATTGACATATCATTTTACTATAATTTGAGCTTGTTCATAAGTTCGTGTTAGTAATTAAAATTGCATTACCTTCTCCCACATGAATTAGAAATCCTATTCAGCAATGGACCCTTTAACCGACAAATTACACACAAGAGGACACAACTTTAAGAAATTCCCAAACACTGTTTTATCAATATCGCAATTCTACAAAAACCCAAATTCCCAATTCGATTAAGTTCACTTATTACTAAGCAAAACACTTGCACAAAATCGATTACTTTGAGTAGAATCATGAAAATTGAAACTATAACAAAAATAATAAATTGATTACTTGATTGTATAATAACATAAAAGGGAAAATTAGGGGCCGACGAGTGAATGCTTGAAAAAATGACACAAAAATTAATCATGCCTCATTTACAAAGACTCTCACTTTACAAATTAATTAATCAGCCCCAAATTTTATGCACCTACTAACCTTAATTCCCAAAAACCCATAAACAAATTAAAATTACCCAAACAGAAGACAATGCAAGGACATTCAGTAAAGTACCAATCTTAGTAAGCAAAAAATAAAAGGAAGACAAAATTAATTACCTAATTTGGGGTGAGACTCGGACTCGGTATGGTGGTGAGAGAGATCGTGAGTTCTGTTCGTGAGAGAAACTCGCCCAAGAGAGAGAGAACACGAGAGAGAGCGGTGACTGTGTGGTGAAGGAAGGCTGGAGAGTCACAACGGCTGGAGAAAGGGACGGAGATACAGAAGAAGAAGAGAGAGGGTATCGCGCATGCAGGGAAAAAGGAAGAAGAGATAAGTGAGGGGAAGAAGGGGAGTCTGGGTTAAAATATAGAATATTGCACGATAAAGTCTTTCTCTCTCAAGGATAAAAACTCATCGCGCAAGTTTTTTAAAATTTCCGCGAAAAAAAGCGCCTTAATTGAAATTTCAGGCATTTGCTCGACAAACACTATATTTCGTCGCGCAAATACACTTTGTGTTTGCGCGACGAAATATAGTGTTCATCGCGCAATGTTCCCACCTAAATTTAAAATAACTGTTAAATTGTGATTTTTCATTTCTAATCGTCAAAAAGTTTTGTCCCGTTAAGAAATTGAATGGTATGTATATTTAAGCCGATCCAATGGTCACCAATTTTTTAAATTTAATTTAATATATATAATTATTATAGTTTTTAGGGGTATAAAATTGTTAAATATATATATATATATATATATATATATAATTATTATAGTATTTTTTTAGGGTTATAAAATTATTAAATTAATATTTTGCTTGTGCGACCAAAAATTGTTATGCGTAGCACAATTATGTTTTAAAATGGTTTTATAATTTTTTTTTATTTTGTTTACAATTTATTATAAAATACAAACAAAACAAATTTATTTACAAAGCAATTCACATATAAAATGGGAATCATTCATACCATTTTTTTCATCACTCTATATAATGCATTAACCATTTCATGTGCCTTACAAAAAAATGTTACAAATAAATTGCCTTAATCTTCATCCGAACTATAATAACTTTCACTTTCATCACTATCATCATTTTCAGTGTCCCATTCCTCATCATCGATAGGTACGTCACTGTCGCCGTTTGTGCACAATGGACCATCGTATCGTGGAATATTACCGAGGTCAATTGTGATCGACTGAATAGTTATTTCGATTGAAGATATCCTTCTATCTGAAATGGTTCTTAGATAAGATTAGTATCTTGGAGTGTTTCCGCACCACTTTCCATGAAAGATTCAAGACGTTGGTCAGCAACATTGTTGATGTCGTCATCAGTATGGTCTTGTTCTGGTATAACATACACATTCCTATGATCCATCTTCTGAACAAATTTCCAACCCCTCCCGACTTTAGGGTCATCTAGATACACAATTTGTTTTGCCATGGTTGCTAATATGTAAGGGTCGTCATCGTACCAAGTTTTGGCAGTGTTCACTGATAGTAATCCATGATCTGTTTCTGTTTTCACACTTCCATACCTATTTAGGTGTGTATCAAACCATCGACACTTAAATAGGATCATTTGGCACCAGTCTTTATAAAGCAATTGCACAACACTTGTTAGTTTGCCATAGAATTCAATGTATGTACTTTCACCTCATTTGGGGACATGAACACCCCTATTTTGTGTACACAACTTGTCATCTCGTGTACCCGCTAAGAACTTGATGCCGTTGACATGACAACCCGAGTACAATTCAACACGAATTGGTCCGAACGCCAAGTTATATAACTTTTCACTGTACACGGAGGAATTCAATGCTTTCAGTTGATTCACCTAATATTAGACAAACATTTAAATTTGTTAGTTTGAGCAACTTAATTGGTACATATGTCCAATACAAAACACATCAAACTTACATATTCGAGAAACCACTGCAGAAACAATTCACGGTGTTTCTTGGCATATAAATGTGAAGGATGTGCCTGCTTCATCATATTTTCATGCTCATCTAGGTGTGAAAGTGTCTCGTCACAATTGTTGAGTACGAACCAATGTGCTACATCCATGTCCTTCTTGAAAAACGACACACCACAAATCGGATCTCCGAATGGTCGAGCCATCTGGGCAAAAACTGAAAGTTTCTCCTTTCTCACACCTCTGTCATTATTGCAAAGGGGACGATTGAAATTTGTCTCAACATCCTTTAAATACATTCCACAAAATGTAAGTGCCTCATATGCCACCCAAGCTTGTATAATGGGTCTTTCGGGCTTTGCTTTGTTTTGTACACTTTTCTTCAAGTCTTTGAGAAGCTTGCCAAAAGAAAAACGATACGATACACATATTACTAATTGTAATATATTTAATATCAATTAATAAAAAAGAATAGGAATATATACCTTTCTATTGGATACATCCATCGAAAGTTGACTGGTCCAGCAAGCAATGCCTCATCTGGTAAGTGAACATCACGTGTATCATACTTTTGAAGAAAGCTGGAGGAAATATTATCTCAAACTTGCATAGAACTTGCATAATGTCATGGCGCAACTGATTAACGCCCGTTCTTCGTAAGGTTCTTGACGTCAATTGCGAAAAAAAAAACTGGACAACAACATGATTGGTTTCACTACATCGGCTGACAAGACATGTCGAATACCTACACGAAGTAGGCGTTGCAGAACCACATGGCAGTCATGACTTTTTAAGCCAGCTAATTTACCCCATTCAACGTTCACGCAACGCGCGATATTTGAAGCATACCCATCGGGAAACTTTACAGACGATAAAAAATTTAAAAATTCTTTCTTGTCATTCGATTTCATTGAAAAAAATGCAAGATTCCTTTTGGCTTTATCATTGTCCATATTCATCCTTAAACCCCGTCGTATTCCCATTCATTCCAAATCAAGACGAGTTTTGATCGTGTCCTTTGTCTTGCCTTCAATATCTAGAATTGTGCTGACCAATGTGTCAAATACATTTTTCTCAACATGCATAACATCGAGGCTGTGTCTCAATTTTAGTTTAGACCAATACGGGAGCTCAAAAAACATAGACTTGTGCGTCCAGTTCATATATGTAGAAGGTCTTGTCCTACTAACATTGGTCCCGAAATGAGCAAAATCCAAATGGTTAAGCTGTTCCAAAATCTAAGCATCGGATCATTCTCTGGGTCTGAGGCGATGCTCTTTCTCCCCGTCAAACTCTTTATCCTTTTCTCGCCACTCGTGGTCCCAAGGCAACCATTTTTTATGACCAAGGAAACAAACTTTTCCAGCATGCCAACTAGATGTTACATCTTCCTTGCATACAGGGCATGCCATATAACTCCTAGTGCTCCACCCAGGAACCATTGCATATGCGGGGAAATCGTTCATAGTCCACATCACTGCAGCCCACAAAGTGAACATCTTGCCAGTACATTTATCGTATGTGCACACACCGTGTGTCCATAAATCTTTTAGCTCATCCACCAATGGCCGTAAATATACATCAATTGACCTACCAGGATCCTCAGTTATCAATAGAGTCATCATCGTGTATTCTTTTTTCATACATTTCCATGGTGGCAAATTATATAGAAATACGAAAATCGGACAAGTATTGTGGTGTTGGTTTAAAACCCCAAACAGACTAAATCCGTTAGTGGCAAGTCCCAATCTAACGTTACGAGAATCAGCAGCAAACTTGAGGAACGTTCGATCGAACTTTTTCCATGCCTCCCCATCGGCAGTATGTGTCGACATATACAATCGCTGGAACCTAGGTTTCTGGGGTAGATAACGCATGACTTTTTGTGGGATCTTAGTCGTTCTATTCTGAGATGTCATTTTGAACCTCGACTCATTGCATACAAGGCATTTATCCAATGTTTTATACTCTTTGTAGAATAAAATACAATTGTTTTTGCAAGCGTAAATTTTTCATAACCCAATCCAAGATCTTTAGACACCTTTTGTGCGTCTCTATGGTCTTTCGGCAAAAAATTGTCCTTCGGAAGCATTCTCTTGAAAACCCCCAAAAAGTAATCGAAACACTGGTTTGACATACGATACTTTATTTTTCCATGCATTAGTTCCATAATGGCTATGAGAATGGAAAAGCTCTCGCACCCCGAGTGTAACAGTCTGTCCCTAAAAATTATGATTTTTATAAGTTTAATAAGTGAATTTACGAAAATGGCCTTCGAGGCACATACGTCGATTGGTGTTGACCACCTTGTTATGACACGTAAGGTTCGTTGTCATGGCATATCCTTATAGTTCTCGTCGCTATGAACGCGTGGACGTAAACGAAACGTGATTTGGAATTATAACGAAGAAGTTATTAACGTTTGAAGTTAAGGACGTTTTAGTAAATTAATTATTTCTGGAATACTCCAGATTTTTGGAGCCAAATTAGGTAGGCCACGTGTGTGGCCTAGATTTAATGGAAATAGAAAATGGTGGCTAGGATGGATTGGCAAAGGAGAGAAAAGGAGGGAAAGTGACTAATAGGGAGAAGAGAGAGGAGTAAGTGACCAATGAGAAAAGAAAGAAAGGAGGGAAAGAAGAGAAGAAAGAAGAAGGAAACAGGTCACGCCGACCCGTGTACCCGGCGGTGACCCAGTGTGATGCCGGCCGATTTCCACTATTTTCCAATTGAAATCCATCATTTTATCACCCAAAATCTATTCCTCATCCCCCTATTTATCATCTTAGTTAGCTCAAATTTGAGGGTCCTTGAGTTCAATTTCATGAAGAACCAAAGACATGGGGGTCATAGGTGCCGCGAGGGTTCTTGGTCGAAATCCACCAAACCTGAAACGATTTTCTTCAATTCCCACCACCACTAATCTTCATTTGAGCTCAAGAGCAAAGCCCAATCCTTGGTTAAAATGTCGGGGTTGAGTTGAAGTTGAATTGGAGAACACCTAAATTAATGGTTCCGTACGGGTTCGATGAAATTGGAGCACTTCTAGGCCAAATTGTCCTTGCTCACAGGTATGAAAGTTGTTCTATGCATTGAGATCTTCACTTCTGCAAATTTTGAGAATTTTTGGAGAAAGTTGAATTTTCTGGCGAGTCGGGGCGGCCGACCGCCACCCGCGGCGGCGCGTGGCCTGTGAGCCACCAAAGTTATTTTTAGGCGTTATTAAATGCCTTGAGTTCAGTCTTGAGGATAGATTGACGTAGATTGATCATTAGGACCCAAATTCACTGCGATACGGTAATAGGTCAATGTATGAACCGACGATCCGACCGTTGGATCGTCACTAAATTTTAATAGGTTGTTATTCATAATATTTGAGGAATGTAGGAATTTACGGACCGAGAATCCGTCATACGGATCTTCCCAAATCGGAATTGTAAGTTCATAAATAAAAAGGTTAACCACCACTTGGTTTTGGTAAATGACGGAGATCCAACCGTTGGATCGTAACAAAACTTTGGGGGTGCAAGACTTGATCAACTTGTTGAGGTTCTTCATTTGGTAATTGGTGGCAATGGCATTGCATGACATTATGAGAAATGCCAATTGGTAGCAAGAGAGAAACAACAAACATGTAAGCAATGAAAGCTTCACTTTCACGTATTTGCTGCTAGGAATAGACATAAGGGGGTTTGATTTAACAACATACCAAAAACTTCAATTTATAGATCTAATAAGCCATGCAGTATTGATACTTGGACGAGATTACTTAGGTGTTTACGTGTAATTAACTACGTAGTACGTACTAATCAATACAGCAGGTATATTGTTGACAAGTATATTGTTTGTCAACCCAAAAGATTGAAATTTGTAATAAAAAAAAAATGGTCTACCCTCAAGTTTCGTGGTTTTCAACATTTAGTATATGAAGTTTTTTTTGTCCCAGAGTCAATACCTAAAGTGTTAATTTTGAGATAGTTTCATACATCCGTCAGTCTGGCTGTTAAATCTCTCGTTAATTGATGATGTGGCGCCCATGTGAACAATGATTGAGCGACACGTGTCATTAAGAGTTTCCACGTGAAAATTAAAAAAAATAAAAATAAAAATGAAAGGATTAAAAATTTAGAAAAATTAAAACATTAAAAATAACAAAGTAAAAATCAACTATAGGGATTTGGGCTTTCCCTTTCCTCCACCCTCACGACCCCTCTTTCTTCCTCTTCTTTTTGAGAGCCACCAAAGCCAATTTCCCAATCCTCTTTTCCCAAATCGGCGCCACCATGGCACCACCGCCTGGGTTCTCTCTCTTTCTTCTCTGTTGACAACAATAATGAGGAAGCAAAATCGAACTCCTCCCTTTTTTTGGTCAACGCCAACAAGAAAAAGAGCAACGTCATCGTACATGGATGCCACTTATGTTGCCATATGCTTATATCCAGAAACCATCCACGCCAAAAACCGTGTGCTCAAATAGACCTTGCAACCCAGAAACCATCCACGCCCATTTATCATCTATGTTCAAATCCACCTCAAATCTTAGAACCCATCCGTCCTTATTCTGACCCCACTTCGAATCTGACGACTTGTCTGTTGGAATTTTGGATCGCCGGGTCCGCCCCACTCTAACGATATTGATACTGTCCCCAACTTAACCACCTGCCCAATCCGTCAGGTGTGGGGTTTTACCATAAAAGGCCTCGATATTAGTTAAAGTGGGTTAATCATATTTAAACCCCTTTGGTTTTCTTCACCCCACCGATGTGGGATAGTTTAACATTGTCACCATTGGAATACCTTCTGTTTCCCCAGCAGCTATCTAAAAATTGAAAAAGCTAGGGTTTGAAATTTTGGGGGGTTCTGGTGCGATGAATAAGCTGAACCCATAGCTGAAGAAGGAAGCAAGTCATCCAATCTAGTGCCGATCTTCCTACGAAGCCCCTGAAGGTCATCTAATGGGTTCAACTATTTGGGGAAGATCGTAATGGGTACATGGGACAGAGGGGGTGGAAGATGGTTTTGAGGACATGGAAGAATTGGTAGAATTGATCGGTGAAGAAGAAGGTTCCTAGATGTGGAAATGAATTTAGGTTTTTTTTTTTTTTTTTTCCTTTCATTTTTTCTTTTTTTTTTTTAATTTTTACTTTTCTTTTTTCTAAATTTTTAATCCTTTCATTTATTTAAAAAAAAAAATTATTTCCACATGGACCCTTTAATTACACGTGGCGCCCAGTCATTGTCCACATGGCCGCCACATCATCATTTAACGGGAGACTTAGCAGCCAGACTAACAAATGTATGAGACTGTCCCAAAATTAACACTTTAGGTATGACTCTGGGACAAAAAAACTTCATGTATCAAATGTTGAAAATACGAAACTTGAGGATAGTAAACTGAGATTTACCCTTAAAAAAATTTACATTGGAGAAACCAATCTACCCATGGCGTAGAATAGAGAAATTAATGGTTGTAACAATATGTCAAACACAAACCTTTATTTTTGGCCTAGGGAGAGTAAACTTGTCGAACAATTTCCCACAGAAAGAATACGAATAATCAAAAAAAATATGGTAAGGATAATGGGATAAAGTTCAGAAACAGAAAAAATTATGGGTCAACCAATGTACTTCACATATGCAACGAAACATTGTAAATATAGGCTAATCCTCTAGTCTCATATGTGTGTCCTAAATGTGTGTGAAACTAGAGAGAAGATTCATAAGTATGTTCTGTTGAAATACTTGTACTGGAGCTTCGAGGTTCAACAATAGATGTTTAGAGAGAGATTATGATACAGAATTTAGAGAGAGAGAGAAAGAGAGATCGAAGAGCTAGAGAAAGAGAATTATTTTCTAATATATATCTTCACATCTCACATAATGAATACATGGATCCCTATTTATAGTAGTTACATTCTTTATACACTAAGCAACTGATATTTAACAACCTTTAACAAACACTAACTAATTCTTAATAGCCTAACAACACTTATTAATTAATTTGTCGCCAAGTGTCATCTTCTTGATTGCTGATGGATTGATCTCGACCGTCTATATCTTTACATCCCCCTCAATCGCATGTTTGGTAAAACCAAGCATGAGATTGGAACAATGATGCTGAAACAACGAAATGGACAGTCCTTTGGTGAGAATATCATCAAATTGTTCTTTGGAAGACACATGTTGCATTGCCAAATTTCCTTGTATCACTCATTCCCGAACAAAATGATAATCAATTTCAGTGTGCTTAACCCTCGAATGAAACACTGGTTTAAAGGATAAAGCTATAGCAGATATGTTGTCACAATACAGCATCAGATGAGCATATAAAGGAACATGTAAGTCACACAGAAGCTGTCTTATCCATGCCAATTATGCAGTAGTTATAGCTAATGCCCTATATTCCACTTCAGTAGAGACAATGTGCTGTTTCTTGGAAGCCCATGATGTAGGACTAGAACCTAGGTAAATAATCTAACCCAAAGTGGACCTGCGATCATTGGGATCTCCTGCCCAATCAACATCATTATATGCTTATAAAGACATCTTTCTAGGTTGAAAATGTATCTCATTAGATATCGAAAAATGTGTTTGACTACAACTACATGTTTGTCCACAGGTGAATGCATGAACAGACAATACTGATTAACTGCAAAGGCGATATCGGGTCAAGTAAATGTCAAATACTGCAATTGTCACATCCCATCCCAGTCCGCAAAGTAAGATATTGTCCTCTTTGGGCCACACCCTCATGAATTTGTTCTTGGGCTTCCACCCAAAACTCATTTTACTAAGGGAAGTGGCCATGTACATATAAAGCACATCACCTCATCTCCCCCGGGCTATGTGAGATCTTACAGCAATACACTAACTATACTTCTGTACTGTTTTGGGGTGTGATAGGGTTTTCCTTCTTCCTTGAGTAACCTGTGAGATGGAAGGCAAGGAGTGGCACATGGTTTTGCATTCTGCATATCAGCTTTGGCCATTAGGTCCTTGATATACTTCGACTAAGAAACCAACAGTCCAAAAGACTGATATTGAATCTGTAACCCTAGAAAATAATGGAGTTGTCCCAAGTCCTTCATATCAAATTATTGAGTGAAGGCTGTGATTACTAGAGATATATTACTTGAAATACTTCCAGTTAAGATGATATCATCAACACACAATAACAACACCACAATGCCAATATAAGTGTGTTTAACAAATAGAGAATGATCTGCAAGTGACTATGTGAATCCCAATCTTGGTAAGAAGCTAGTAAACCTCTTATTCTAGGCTCGTAGAGCCTATTTTAAACCATATAAAGACTTATGTAGCTTGCAAACAAAATGAGAAGGATGAATGGGACTAAGAAAGCCCGAAGGTTAAGAAAGCCAGAGGTTGAACCATATATACTTCTTCATGAATTTCCCCATGCAAGAATGCCTTCTTGACATCTAACTGTCTCGAGCTTCAATTAAACTGAGCTGCAAATGCAAGAATTAACCTCACTGTGGTTGGTTTGACCACATGGCTAAAGGTTTCACTATAGCTAATCCCCTCTTCTTGACTAATCCTTTGGCAACTAATCGGGCCTTGTATCTGGAAGTTAAACCATCTGGATCCTTCTTGACTTTATATACCCACTTACATCTAACAAGATTCTTGCTACTTGGAAGAGGAACAAGATCCCAAGTTTGTTGAGTATGGAGAGCACTGATCTCATCTTGCATTGCTGCTTGCCATTCTGGTATCTTACTAGCAGCTTTATAAGTAGTTAGTTCAACAATAGAACTCTGAGAAGGAAGAACACTAGCTGAAAATGCTTTCTTCTTAATAATCCTACTCTTAGACTTAGTCTGCATTGGATGAAGACTAACTGGAGGTATTGGAAGTACAATTGTGAGATTTTCTAGTTGGAAATCAAGATCCACAAGGATATTGTACTGTGTAGCTATTGTAATGCTAGAGATGTAAACAATGACTCTGGAGCTGAAATGTGATCATTCAAAGACTCTGAAGCTCGAGAGGGTTCACTGAAAGATTTTGAGGCTTGAGGAGTTGATGAGTTGAGTGATGCAAATGATGATAAATCAAGTGTTTGTGATAGTGATAATGTTGGAGATGATTGAGGTTGTGAGATCACAGTGTTAACATTTGTGACTAAAGGAACAAGTAGAGTAGAGATGTGATGTGACACAGACTGTGACAATGCAGGTTTGGAAACTAAGTTGATGTAAGGAAAGGTATTTTCATCAAAGAGAACATGTCGAGATACTAACCTCTATGTGTGTGGTTGAAAATAAATATAGCATTTGTATTGACCTATATATCCCAAGAAAATACAATGTGCAGTTTTTTGTTGAAGTTTGTTTGTATTATATGGTTTTAATAAAGGATAACAACTACAACCAAAGGTCTTCAAGTGTGTTAAGGAAGGATTTGTGCCAAACAGACAAGTATAGGGAGATTTCATTGACAACGTATGACATGGCATTCTATTGATTAAGTAAACTGAAGTTGCACATGCATGCAACCAGAATTTCGAAGGGAGTTTGGAAATGTGCAAAAGGGTTAGGGTAGTTTCAACAATATGCCTATGCTTTCTCTCAGCAAGGCCATTTTTTCAGGTGTATAAGGGCAAGATTTATGATGTATGATAATCTTGTTAAGTAAAAATTGGGTGAATTTATTGCTACAATACTCACCACCACCATCACTTTGGAAAATATTAATTGCAGCTAAAAATTGAGTAAGTAAGAAAGCATGAAAGTACAGAAATGTTTGAAACAACTCACTTTTATTAATTAATGGAAATATCTAGGTAAACCTGGTACATTAATCTATGAAAGTAACATAGAATTTGTATCCTTCAATGGACAATGGAGGAGAATGTCCCCACATATCACTGTGAATGACTTCTAGGGGGTTTTACAGTTTTATTGGCAGGAAAAAGAAATGGTAGTTTTGTGATCTTTCCTTCTAAACAAGACACACATACTTGCCTAAATCGATCTACTGAGAAATGAACCTGAGATTGGTTCAACATTCTTGTAGTGGCAACATTAGAAGGATGGTCTAATATGTTGTGTCATAGAGATGAATTAACTTGATGACTAATAAGGCAGTGATGTTGTGCAGGCAATTAAGGTGCTTACATGCTTTCTTGACAGTGGATAGAGGTATGTGAAATGGAATGGGGTACAATCCAGCTCTACACAACCTTAGGAGAAGGATTATCCCTGTGATCCTGTCCTGAATCTAGAAACAAAACTCATCACATATAAACCTACAGTGATTGTCTTTACATAACTAATAGACTGATAACAAATGTTAAGATAGCTTGGGAACATGCAATATTTCTTTCAATTCTAAAGCACAAGTAAAAGCTTCTAAAATCGAAGAACCAGTATGAGAAATTGGCAAACCTGAACCAATAGTTGTGGTTATAGTGTCACTGCCTGTGAAAGGTGATGCCAAATTGAGATTAGCCAAGTCTGATTTCATATAAGAAGTTGCACCAGTATCAGTTACCCAAAACTATTCTTGTGAAGCAGAAGGTTGGTAATTGAAGTGCATAACAGAGAGAGTTGATGGAGGAAACTTGCCTTGGTATCAAAAATTGGCCCTGTGATAACATTGTATAGCCAAATGCCCAAATTTCCAACAAATTTGGCATTGCATGGAAGAGGAAGACATTGTAGTGGATAAGTGCCTCTAGAAGCAATCAGAAGCAACCCTCTCTTGTTGCAGATTTAACATGTTGGGACATCATTACCATGCTTAGAACATGTGGAGATATGAGGTTTGCAGATCTAAGAATACCAGGACTGGTATTGAAATGAGTGTTAAAAAACCTTGAACTGCCATAGTTGTTCTTGCCCCTATTTCTTCCTCGAAAATTAGAACCCTTATATCCCCTAGAGTTGTAATTATGACCTTCATTACTATAGCTTCTAGAAGTATATGATTGACCTCCATTATGATAATTGGCAGAAGTACCATTAGAATGTGATGAACTATCAATCCGGTACTAAGATGGTGAAGTATGAAAATCAGATAAATGGGATGAACTCTCTACAAGTAAAAGACCCTTGCCTTTGGAATTGTCACCTTGAGCTAGCATAGCAGGTATAAAAGGACCAGTCAACTGGGAATTGTCAAGAGTAGCTTTTTCTGCAAGTAACTGGGCTCGAAAATCTTTCAGAGAAATGACATTATCACTCCCTTGAATAACTGTTCTAAGGGTATAATACTCTGATGGCAATCCTTTAACAGCTATGATGACAATATCATCATCATCGAAAGACACCCCAACTACAGCTAAATGATCACGAGTATCCTTAACTCATTGCAAATATTGAGATATTGACTCTGACCCCTTTTTAATATTCTGAAGCTCATTTTTCAATTGATAAATATTGGCTTTTGTAATAGTTGAGAAACGATCCTTAAGATTCATCCACATTTCACGTGCATTAGTGCATCTATTGATGCAGGACATACCAGCAACAAAAAGGGTTGCAATGATAAGTTGCATGACAGCACGATCATGCATTTTTCAGTTTTGATATGCTTCAATTTCTATCCCCTCAACATCGTAATCATCAATAAATCGAGTTGGAAATTTGCGGGAACCATCCACAAAACCAAGAATTCCATGGCTTTCAAGAAGTAATTGCATTTGATAATGCCGAACTAAGTAATTCGTATCGTCTAATTTGACATTCACAGAAGTAGACACATTAGGAATTAAACTTGTAATTGGAGATTGCACAATTTGTAGATGTGCAGAAGTCACCATGTTGACTCAAATCTTGTAAGCAGAAACGAAGAACAGAGACAATTTCTTGCAGTAATTAGGGTTTTGAAGATCTTTCTTTAATTCTTGCCCTTGAAAAGAAGAATGAATGCAACTTTACAGAGAAAAATATCACTGAATAAGCAACACATATATTTCAACAAACATCTGATGTGCAAAGATGAAAAAGTCGAGATCGATCGAAAACTTCGTACAATTTGTGTTCTTATCTATAGAGATAACAAATCGCATACCACACTAGCAACAAAAGCAAACGTGGAAGCATAGACGATCAGGATCAGAGAGAGGAAACCGGTCCCAGCAATGATAGCATGTTGAAATACTTGTACTAGAGTTTCGAGGTTCAACAATGGAGGTTTAGAGAGAGATTATGATACATAATTTAGAGAGAGAGAAAGAGAGATCGAAGTCCTAGAGAAAGAGAGAATTCTTTTTTGATATATTTTTTCACTTCTCACTTAATGAATACATGGATCCTTTTTTATACTAGTTACATTCCTTACACACTAAGCAACTGATATTTAACAACCTTTAACAAACCCTAACTGATTCTTAATAGCCTAACAGCACCTATTAGCTAATCTGTTGCCAAGTGTCATCTTCTTGATTGTTGATGGACTGATCTTGACCATCTATATATTTACATGTTCTTCTTATGTAGGTATTATCTCCTAATATTCTCCAACACATAAATCATCTCAATTCTTTATCTGATACAAGTTTAGCAGCCTACATCTTTTTGATAAAACTTGGAACTCAAGAACTTTTGCTAAGGAGTCAAGTACATATGCTTGAGGGTGATTTTGTTGGTGTTTGAGAAGTTTAGAACTTGATAAGCTATAGGCTTGTTTGAGAAGCTTTTAGGGCTTTTTTGGGTAGAGACTGGCACAAAAAGTTTAAATGTCTTTTTTACTCCTTAGTAAAAATAAAAGGAGGTAAGGATACAATAACTTTTGGGTTGGGTGAACAATTAAAAGGTTTTTTTTTCTTTAATGAAAATTACTTAAAAGTGGATTTTCCTAAGCCACTTAATACTACGGTCTAGTAGTATTCATTTTCTTTTGCAACAAGTGAGATGTCTTAAGTTCGACTCTTGCCAAAGGTGAATCTAAATCACTTTATTGATAGCTAATTGTGAGGCGAAGAACATTCATCTTTCCTTTAGTGTAGATAATATCATTTGTTAAAAAAAATAAGTTTTCCTAACAAGACACTTAACATATATGTGTTTTCTAAAAAGAAATGAAAATGCAGCCCAAAATTTTGATATTTTTTTTTAACGAAACACCATAAAAGTTAAATTTAAAAAAAAAAACTTTTGTTGAAATCAATTTTTAGCCCTCATAAAAGTTGTTCCAAAGGGAAATGTGTGTGAAATGTATGTGCTACGTACTACTGTACACTCTTTTATCTTAGCATCAACACGTTCCATCCAAATTTGATTTTGGGGTTCAATTTCTTGCACAAAGCCGAAGTTAATCCTTCAACACAATCATGCTAACTTTGTGCCCCAATTCTACCCTCGATGTAATCAACAAGCCTGCCAAGAGTTTGGATCAGAAAGTTATCCATGCATGAGACTCAACTAGTTTTTTTTTTGGCGCACCTTACACCCAACAATTTCATCACTACACCCAAAACTCAAAAAGATCTTCGAAATATTAACAAACAAACAAACCAAAAAAATTGGAGGCTTGACTATACCCTCCATTGTGGAAAGCCATAAACAGTTCATCCGAATTAATTGCTCGAATGTGAAACCAGTTCTTTTTAATTTACTTGATGGAAAATGACCGCATTTCGAGTTGGAATTTGGATGGGAGAACAAAATAGTTGATGGAAATTGTTTGTTGAGGGAGAAGTAGATATATATATATAATTAGAGAAATAGTCAAATGAGCAGGGACCAGCACTCCCTGGTTCGAGCTGGCAAACCCTAAAAATACATAAGTAGAAAAGGACGTGTCGTTGAAACTTTGAACAGCCTCTCTAGCTATCTCGTTGTTTTACTTACAGCTTTGTCTCATTTTCCGTCTTCATCGCCCTGAGATATCTTGGACTCTTCCTTTCTACTAGAACCACCACCAATGTGCTAATTAATCTTTGGAAAGCAAAAAAAGCACCAACTAATTAATCTTTGGGTTTAAAGTTTTATTATCTCATCACAAAAGTATTCATTTTCGTTCATTATTAATTAATCAGCTTCTCATCACACACTCATGTGCATACAACTAATTTTTTATTTGTTTTACGAGAAATCTCAACCTCTTTCGTAACATGAAAAGAGGTGCAGAAATATGAAAAATGTCCCACGTTGAAAAGCTAAGAAACTTGGGAATCTATAAATCCATGCAACATGCAATGTACATCTCTTTTTAACAGAGATGGGGTTTCCTAATGTCTCCTAAACTATTAACAATACATGAACAAATGAAGAAATGATATCACCAACCTTCCATCATAATTAAATAATAAATACAGCGTATTTATAAATGTAGTGTGTATTTTTTAGTATGAAGTACACATTGAGATATGCTTTGTCTCGTTATTAGAAGACAAAGTTAAAGTGTAGAGTAAAGGATGCAAAAATGGTCCAGCTAGCTGGCAAACTTTTGTCCTTGTAAGAACTATGAATAAATCCTGGTGAATTGTTTTACCCTAGTGTAAAAAGCATACCAAATCTCTCCCTTTATTCTGGTTAAAAGCACAATTATACATCGATCTTGAGCTAACTTTTCTATTCAATAATTCAATGATGTGGATTTGTATTGGTGTCACTTCGGCTGCTCTAACATTGCCAAACTTCAATTGACCTTAATTAAAATACAAACTACACAGAGACCCAAGCCAAAGTATGCTACCTTTAATTCTTAGTCCATCTCCAACCAAAGGGTTCAGAGGGCCAGAGGGCCGAAAATTGCTCAAAAATCGTCTCCAACCGAAGGCTAGGCCAGAGGGCTCGTAGGCCCCACAGAATCTGAAAGGGCCAAAAGGCCAGAGGGCTAGCCCATTCTAGCCAGCCACGAATAGTATGAAATTTTTTTAATACAACGGCTAGTTGACGTCAGCTCACCCTTCCATACTATCTCACTTCATTCTATTTCAATTATTCACATTATATTTTCTTACTTCTTCAAATAATATTTCCTTCACTTTTTTCAATAATTTTCAAATGGCCTCATCTGCAATGAAAGGTAGGGCTTGGACCTAAAAAGAAGATGAAGCTCTTTGCAGGGCTTATAGATAGGTCCCGAAAGATAGTGTGAGGAGGATTTCTCAAACAAGAGAAGGTGTTTGGAGTCGTGTGTCCAAAAAATACTTAGAGTTCTACGAAGGCACCATTTCACCGAATACCCGAAACCACGAGAGTTGTTCTTCAAGATGGAAGAAACATCTTCATCCAAATTTGAATAAATGGCATCAAGCACTGTTAGCAGCCTCAAGTAGACATGAAAGCGACGCCAATTACTACAACGAAGTTAGTGTTTTCACAGTTTATTTTAAATGTTTAATTATATACATTTAATTTCATAAATTAATTTCTTTTAATTTTTGTAATTATATTTAATTATATTACATTTAATTTCATGAATTAATTTCCTTTAATTTTTGTAATTATATTTTCTAGGTACGCCAAGGGGAGGAATTGTATATGGAGGGCAGCTCAAAACCCTTTTAGTTTCACAATTGTTGGGAAATTTGTAAAGGGTGGGTGTTATTTGAAGATCCACCTCAACATAGAGTAGATCATATGCCAATGTTCGGAACTGCATCCCTAGTTGTAGTTATGGATGAAGATGGATCTCCTACCATTCAACAAACAAGGCCAAAAAATCCATCTACGGCCGAAGGTTCTTTACCTAGGGCTATGGGATGAAACAAAGCCCGAAGGTTGAAGGAAAAGGGCAAGGCAAATGATGATTACACTGCTCAACATGAAGTGGCGGCCTCATTGCGATTAATGGCGGAGCAAAATGCCCTTGAGGCGGAAGAAAGGAAGTGTAGGCATGAAGAACAGGCCAAACAAATACAAGAAGAGATGGATGATAAGAATATGGAAAGGAACACTTCGAATTACAATCCAATGAGTAAGGCCTATTTTGATAGGAAAAAAAAAATTATGACTTGTTGGCAGTTGTTTACTTCTAACTATACTCCTATAATGGCAGATGATGAATATGATGTTGATTATGGATATTAAATTTAAGTTGTTATAGTTTTTAAATTTAAGTTAATGTTGTTTTTAAATTTAATTTGTAGTTTTAAATTTAATTTGTAGTTTTTTAATTTAATTTATCATTTTTAAATTTAAGTTGTAGTTTTTAAATATAATTTGTAGTTTTTAAATTTTAAATTTAAATTGTTGTTTTTAAATTTAAGTTGTTGTAGTTTTTAAATTTAAATAATAAATTATGTTTTGCCCTATGACCCTTTGGTCCTCGATTGTAGATGGTTTTTTTGTGACAAGGCTAAATCGAGCCCTGTGGCCCTTTGGCCTTCGGTTGGAGATGGAGGCAAATATGACCATGTACTGTTTATTAAAATATTAATATCTTTGAGGGTCAAATGGCTAAAACGAACCATCTGGTCAGCTCTCGGTTAGAGATGGCCTTATATGATAGACCTAGAAAAAAAAGGAAAAATAGACTTTTAAACATGTGGCAAAAAAGAGGAAAAGTAGACTTTTAAACATGTAGCTTCTTTCTTTTCTTCTTTCCCCTTTATCAGAACTATTGGTACTGCCAAAATACGTTTCTCACTGCCTATTTTGGCCAAATGTGCACCTAAAAAGTCCCCAGAAACCCTAGAACAGATTCATCTCAGTAATTAAGCATGCAAGGATGGTAGGGCCAGCTACTCATCAAGCCCACAGCCAGCTCTGGACCAACATTTTATGTTCATTTGTATGCCATGTATTTCCTAATTTATCAACCATCATTTTCCAGAATGATTGTACTTTGCTCTGTTGGAAAGTATTAATATTTTTAGTTTATTTGAATGTTTGGTTTTCTGGGCTTATCCCGTTAGAATTAGGTTTTATTAGAGATTAGGGTTAGTTTATTATAAATAGGGTGCTTTGTTATTCATTTGAAATAAAAAGTCAGTCAAGATGTAATCTCTTCAGTTCATGTAGCCATTTCTGCATTCTCGTTTGTTCAATAAAATTCTTATTAGTTTGTTAGTCTTGTTCATGGCGCACTCTGATATTCAACTTGGTATCAGAGCAGGTTTGATCCTTTGGGATTTAATCTGCCCTTGATTGGTATCATTTTGTTTGTTGTCCAGTTTGTTGTCGGTTTAGTTTGAAGAAAAAAAAAAGGTTGTTCGTTTGTTTTTGTCCCGTACTCCGCTGCCTGATTTGCACCCACACAACCTATCTGATTAACCTGCACCTAGTCTGCATCCCGCACTTCACCATCTCCACTGCTACAACCACCCATTCACGGTACCTGCACCGACTCCTACCAGTTGGATCTGTCACTCCCCTTTTGCAGGTTTTGCAAGCCTTATTTTTCTGCAATTTTTTTTTCTCGAAGAAAGGCAGAGAGAAGGAAGGAAGAAAAAAAATGAAACAAAATGAAAAAAGAGATAAAAAAAAGAATAAAAAATTGGTTGATTGATTGAGGCTTAAGCCCACACAGGTAGGAAAGAAATTTGGTATGTTTGGTTGGATTTTTTGTTTGTTTGTTCGGAAGTTTGCATCGGCACTGGAATTTGAGTTTTTGCATCCACATCTGCTTGTTTGCAAACTCATGTCATATACCGCCATGAGTTTGACCGGGGGGGGGGGGGGGTGTTGGAAAGTATTAATATTTTTAGTTTATTTGAATGTTTGGTTTTCTGGGCTTAGCCCGTTAGAATTAGGTTTTGTTAGAGATTATGGTTAGTTTATTATAAATAGGGTGCTTTGTTATTCATTAGAAATAAAAAGTCAGTCAAGATGTAATCTCTTCAATTCATGTAGCCGTTTCGGCATTCTCGTTTGTTCAATAAAATTCTTATTAGTTTGTTAGTCTTGTTCATGGCGCACTCTGATATTCAACTCTTCATAATTAAATTATTGTTCCCAGTATTCCAGACAAAAAAAAATTATTGATTAGTTTCATAATTTTTTATCACGTATAAATTTTGGAGATATTTGACATACGTCTGTTTAGGAGGGAAGTTACAGCGTGATTGGAAGTGTGCTAACGAGCAAGTCAGGGCACCCCCTGGAGGTGGATTGTAACCCTAGTGTTGTGCTTTATATGTTTATAGACGACATCTTCGTAAGTATGACGGGTTTAATTGTGAATTTGAAGGCTAACGAAGCCATGTCGATATGACTCAGAACATACAATTAATACATATCTTTGTGAGGAACGAGCAATGACATGTTACAATTGGAGATTAACTGCAAATCCGATTTTGTTTGGTTGGCATTATGAAAGTGTGTTAGTTTGAGGTATTGGGGTTAGCCTAACGGTGAAAGTGGGTAAAGTGATGAGTAGGACTAGACTTCGAAACCTCCAATTAATAAAATATATATAATTAAAAAAAGTGTGTTAGTTTTATTACAGCTACATGGTAATTATGGAAACAAATAAGAGAGGAGAAAATGAAGTAGATAAAACCTCTGAGATCTGGACAGGCATCAATGATCAACTTTCAGTGCTCATCAAAGTCCCCACACTGAAAAGCTTAAAAAAGACCACAAAAAATGAGTACTTATAGAAAACATGGCTGAGTAGATGGCTTTGTGCAAGAAATGACTTGCCGGGTAGTCAGTCACGCTGAACCGGTGGGGTATATAAAAGGCTCTCGGTTGAAGAAAGGCCACCACTACCAATTAATCAAAGATTATGGACCATTTTGGAGCATGTTCTCCTATTATGGCAAATCCTTTTTCACACAGCATAGAAATTTGATATGTGTAGTTTTATAATAGTAGTAATTTTTCTGTTTTTAAAAATGACATTATATGTTATTAACTATAGCATTAGACTTTATAATGACATTATATGTTTATGCTCAATGTTTTTTTTTAACGTTGATAAACATTATAGGCACATCATGGTCCACCATTAACATCACTAATATTTTTTTAACTTAACCACCTATTATTAAGTGTTTGATTTTATCGCAAAATGCCTCAGTAATATTAGGAGTGAAAGCTCTAATAATTAATTGTATACTATTTTATCATAGGACTGTGGAATCTTATTCTCCAACAAATGTGATGTTGTAACACCACTAAATGTGAAGGTAGAGAGTCCAAAAGTAAATCATGATAATAGGTGATTTTATGATGTCTGCTAATATAATAGCTTACATCTATACCACAATAAGACGTTTATTGTGTAACAATCAACGTTGATAGTGTAATAAATATTTTATAACGTCATCGTTCTTATGTATCATTGGACAATAAACTTTAACGATTATAATATAAATTTATTAAAATAAAGGGTACCCGGACTTTTATAATTTCTAAACCGGCTTTAATACTAGTTACTTGACATTGGCATCACGTTGAACAGCTTGATTCAATTATTTAGATAGTAATGAATTTGATGGCAGTCGAAAATGACATTTATATAATATTTTCCACCTTACGTACGTACATTTCTTGAAAAGAACTGGTTCCAATTTCCTCAGGAAATCCAGAAAATTCAATCATCCATTTCTGTAAGACAAATAAATGATTATATAAAAGAAGCTAAAGGACACAATCTCCTTTTTTTTAAAGGAAAAATAATTTGCACGAAGGGTATCGCTGATCTGAGGTTTGTTTCGTTACGCTTCCGTTGGTCCTACAAGTAAAATGATGGAAGTTACTCTTCCAGGACAAGTTGCTTACTTGCTTAAGGTCATTTCACAATAATCGACTAAATTATGAGTTGATAAATTATGAGTTAATGAACAACTAAACTAATTAATAATTAAGGGTTGGTTCTAAAAACATTACTTAACTAAGTTATTAGTTGAAAATTACTTAATTACTCGACAAAATTATTCTTTTAAAAGTGTTTTTTTTAAATATTTTTAAATTCTAAAAATACTTGAAGTACCTCTTACAAAACTCACCAATTATGTGTTTTTTATATAAAGCATTTTAAGTATTTTTTTTTTTTAAATTCACTATATTTTTTTTTTGAAGATTGATTCTAAAAATATTTTTATTAAAAAAAATTTAGTAATTTATAATCACTTTAAACGAGCCTGATTCATACCGAAGTGTACTTGGTAGTCACTCTCACGTGGCTGTAATGCCGTGTCCATGTCTTATAGTTTTTATTTTTCTCGTTTGTTTTCTTTCAACTTTTGGACCATTTCCGGGGAATTTTCCTTTTCCTTTTCTAATTGGCCATCTGTTGGGATTGCTTTTGGAGTGAGGATGCATGATTTTACTGATGTACTCACATATTTGTAATTTCCACCGCCACCAACATCATGATTGCTTCCTTTCAGTTCACCAATTCCAATATTTCAAAAGTAAGGTTATTCGTACAATATTTTTGTACTACTTTAAGTGGTATTTGATATCAGAATTAATCAGATTTTTAAATTTAATTCATTATTTAATAAATTAATCATTAAGAAAAATTAGTTAATTAAATCATGATTGTGGTATATGAGGAGTCTTTCTCTTTCCTTTCCTTGGATTTTGTAAAATTTTCAAATGATGTGATTATCCACATCAGATGTTACTTAAAATAGTATAAAAATGTGATATAAAAACATAGTATAAATCACTAGCGGATGCATTAAGGGGCAGGGGGTCAACTGACTCCCCGAACTTCAGTTAACGTCCATAGACATCTTAGGTGCTGACCCTCCAAACTTCAGTGAATATCCATAGATGACTTGGGTGCTGCCCCTTTAAAGGTTGGAGTTGCCTTTTATATATGTCATTCAACTGCTTGATAAAATGCATTAGAGAGTTGTTGCCTTTTTACAGTGTAGTCCTAATATTATTTACCTTTGGCTTGTTTGTTGGTTGTGATTACAATTGTTGGCAAAAAAAAAAGAACCAATTAAAAAACTATCCAAAAATGCAAAGTAAATGAAATAGTGATCTCAGATAATAACAAAACATCATCATTCTTGGACAAACATATTAATAAGATGCAATGATATCAAACATTGTTAGTCTAGCCCTAATTGTGACGGACACTATCACTATAGTGTAATTCTATTATGATATATCCAAAGCCGTCCCGATACTAGTTGAGGCCTGAGACGAATAGATTTTATGATTTATTCACAACAATATAAATTTGCGGGACATCAAATTAGATTTTATGAGAATGAGAAATACTTTTTTCCTCTTCTTTCTAATCAAAAGTACGTAAGATGGATGATGAAACATTTAAGATATATAACAACAGGAATTGCTTAAGGGGAGGGATTCTCATTTTTTGAAAAAAATGGGGACACACTCCTCACTGTTAGATTTAATTTTAATGAAATTGTGTGGTTGAGATTATGTGGTCTGTGTTTTAATTTCAATCACACAATTTCATTAAAGCCAATCTAACGATGGGGAGCATGTCCCTATTTTTTCCCTCCCCTTAAGCTGCCTGTATAACAAGAGTATGAAAAAAGCATAAAGCCTAATTTAAAGTGAGAGCCAAGACGCATACCTTGTTCGCCTTGGTTTTGAAAGTCTCTAAGTGTGTCATCTTGTTGTAACGATATTTGTAAAAATCATATATATAGTTTCCAATAAAAAGAACATAAGTAAATCGGATCCAATCTATTAAATTTTGGAGGTCTGCACTTAAGAAATTAAATAACACAACATTAACCAAACATGAATAAAGAATAGGTGACATATGGTAATTAACAAGAAGAAGTCTGAACTCTGAATCAAATCTTGAATGGTCAAGCAATCCAGGAGTGCTCGTATATTAATTCTTTTTCCATGATTAAAACCCATTTAGCTAGTTGGCATAACATGTGTTTAGGGCAGATTTTTCCTTCAAATAAACACACCCCACAATCTTATTTAATGCATCGACACATCATACTTGTCACTTGACCTTCACATATAAATCCAATCTATCTTCAATCCCCAGTAGTCAATCACATCATCTTGTTAAAATTATGAACACAAAAATACAAACTTTTATAATTTTGGTAAATTTATGTCACCTTTCCCATTATGTTTTGATACTTATTGCACGAGTCAGGGGCATTCTCGGAACTAGAGAAATATAGAGGGGAAAGAGAAGATGATGTAATTAAAAAGGCAGAAGAGTCGGTGCTACGTTGCAGGAGCTTAAAAGAGAGGTGCACATTGGTTCGTGATGTCGCAAAGGGCTAGATCACCATTGTTCTAGTGCGCTTTGCTTCTAGTTTTTGTACGGTTCCACATTGCTCTTTGATGCTCTCTTCCCTTTAATATTTCTGCGTATCCAGAACATCCCCGCTCAAAAACCCAAGAATTTGTGACGTGGGTTTGGTTAGTTTTGCACTTTTAACTTCACCATGAACGAGGAAGGCAGTAAGGATTGAATTGGAGACTGATTACCGTTTGGTGGCATTGAAGTTTTTGTTTAAAGATAAGAACTTTTTCCTGTAAAAGGGTACGAATCTGGTCCCTATTTATAGCAATTCAACTCATTTTCTTCGAAAATTCTATGATACTCCAAAATAGCCTATACTCGAGAGTTTTAAGCAGTTACGTACTGGTCATTTTATCATTGACGAACAATCTAACAGTTACAAACCTCGGAGTATATGCTAGAAAATTCCCATTTTCTCAATTGAGTTTTGCTAACTTCAAAGTTTGTTTCTCTAATGATATTGGATTGGTTTGGTCACAATTTCTGCAGATACAAAAAGAAGCTGGAAGATGAACACCAGAATGAGGACAAGGCTGCAGTCTATGAAGCTACCAGAGAAGAATGAAAATGTAACTCATACTTTGAACTCTGAGCTAAGCTACGTTATGCACTTTTTCACATTTTTTAAATCATAATTTTCGAAAAAAAAAGGTTTTCTTTTCTTTCACTGTGGGAGGAGCCTATGAAACATTGCCATGGAGCGCAGATTATGGCCTCAAATTTTGGAGCCTCCCAATATTATTTAAATTTCTGGCATCTATGGATGGATTTCCGTGATGGTTCTTCCACTTGAATCTCAGCAGTTGTTTATCTCTCCTGGCTCACAAATTTTCTCAGGAAAATTATATCATTTTGTTTCCAATTCTCCGTTGACCCTTCTGATTCTGAGATTGGTTTTCAACACAAAAAAGTAAATTTAGCTTCTTTGATCCATTTCCAACATGGGTTTTATATTTTACAAGTTTTTTTTCTCTGCCCACTTCAGTTTTTTGTATTGGAAGCTAATTGCTGTATATTTAAAGGAAAAGGTAGAAATGCAAGGGAGTGAGATTAAGGAAACCAGAAAAGCAATCAGCAATGGAAGAGCTTCGAGCAAAGAGAGGAAATTGGCTTTGCAACAAGATGTATGAAATTCATATTTTTAGTACGTTTAATTTGTATGTTACGTGATTTTATAAGCTCTCTCTTTAATTAGTATTGATTATTGAGTTGAACATTGTAATTTGTTTAGGTTGATAAGTTGAAGAAGAAGCTTAGACATGAAGAGAATGTACACAGAGCTTTGCAGAGGGCATTTACAAGACCCTTGGGAGCTCTGCCCCGTCTGCCTCCTTATCTGCCTTCTTATGTGAGTATTCACTATTTTTGTAGAAGCGATATTCCAATCTAATCTAATTTACAGGGAATAGAGTTTGTTGTTCTAACCAACTGGACAAACCCACGTCTGCTTTTTTATTTTTTTAAGATAATGTAGTTGCTTAGCGGAATGTCTTGCACTAATGTGTTGTCCATAGTTCAAGAAAGTAATTAGGACTAATGAACGTAAATGAGTTTTAAAGTAATTTCAATTGTGATTTTTAATTTTATAGACGTTGGAGCTTCTAGCAGAAGTGGCTGTTTTGGAAGAGGAGGTGGTTCGGCTCGAAGAACAGGTAGTGCATTTTAGGAAGGACTTGTATCAGGAAGCTGTGTACATTTCAACCTCCAAGAGGAAAATGGAAACATCATCAGCTGATTCATCTGATTTGTACCCGATCAAGAATCCCAAATTTCAATCTCAAAGAGGAAACAATTCCACCAATGCTACTGAAAAGTATTGTCCATCCCCTGCTGGTAAGCCATATGTTCATCCTAATTGCTGAAAATCACATGCTAATTTCTAGGCCATGAGATTTTTAATGTTCTTAATTGCAGTTTCAGATGATAAGCAGGGAAAAGAGAACCAATCATATAATAATTCTACGAAGAGCAAAGACAGAGCCTTGATCCATAAAGCTCAGATTAGGACTCCAGCGAAGAGACCTCCAATCTATCACAGAGCAGCAGAAAAGCATTTAGAGCCTCAGAAACTTCAGGTACACATTAAAATTACCGAATTTCATTAAGTTACTGACACTCATTTGCAGTGCAATGAACATTGTTTTGCTCGTGTTGTACGTTCAGTTAGAAATTAAAAACGCGGACCAAGAAAGTGCACAAGCAAGACTTCCTAGTATCCCGGACAGGGAGCTGTCAGGAGATGACAGTCCTAACAAAATTTCAGAAAGTATTGTCAAGTGCTTATCAAGCATTCTCACGAGAATTAGTTCAGTTAAGAATTTGGGTCCTGCAGAAAATGAAAGAACAGAAAATTGGGATCCTTATGGTATTTGTTTGGAATTTGGACAAAGAGATATCGGTCCATATAAGCAATTACACGCAATTGAAGCTTGGAATATTAATCCAAACCGAAGAGCGAATGCTTTGTTCCTACTCCGCAGATTGAAGTAAGTTCTCTGATTTGTAATATGTTAGGTAGATTTGGTTTCCAACCTTCTTGCATGATATTGTGATTATTTTAGGACTACATATAGTCATATTTATTTGCTGAATTCGCAGACTACTGTTTCGGAAACTTGCTTCTGTAAATTTACAAAGCCTCAGTCATCAGGAGAAGCTTGCCTTCTGGATCAATATCTACAATTCCTGCATGATGAATGTATGTAAGAGCCATCAAAAGATATTCTTATTTAACACAGTTCAGAACAATCTTGTGGTGTTACGCCTAAGTAATCAAGTCTTCCTTTCCTTATTATTTTTTGTTTCCTGTCTTGTTTATGTTAAGAAATTGTTTCATCTGCTGCAATTGTTCAATACTGTAGGCTTTCCTCGAGCACGGCATACCTGAGAGTCCCGAGATAATTGTAGCCCTAATGCAGAAGGTACGAAATATGTCCTGTTTATGACAGCAAACCAGATTGTTAAATTACTTCTGCTTGTCAATAATTCATATATGGACCATATGGTTGTATTTCTTGTGACTCAGGCAACAATAATTGTTGGAGGACACATCCTGAATGCAATAACTATTGAACATTTCATCTTGAGACTGCCGCATCACTCAAAACATGTAAGTAGCCTCAACTTGTATGCACATAGAAGATTGAACACAGAAGATTTATAATTATTTTATCAACTTCTGAGCAGACCTTCTCCAAGGGTACAAAAACTGACGGGAAGACAGCAAGAAGTACTTTCGGATTGGAATTATCCGAACCATTTGTAACATTTGCACTATCATGTGGTAGCTGGTCTTCCCCTGCGGTAAGTTTTGGAAGAAATAAAATGATCTGTCTAATTACCATTTAATAATTGATGCCGTATGACATTACTAATATATGATCTCTGCCAAAATACAGGTGAAAGTGTACACTGCATCCCAAGTTGAGAATGAACTGGAAGTTGCAAAAATAGAGTACTTGCAAGCTGCAGTTGGAATTTCATCAAATAAGTTTGCAATTCCAAAGATTTTGGTTTGGTATTTATCTGATTTTGCGAAGGATTTGGAGTCTTTGCTTGATTGGATCTGCCTTCAGCTCCCAAGTGAAATGGGAAAAGAAGCACTCAAGCTTCTTGAAAGAGGGAAAAATGAGCCTCTTTCACAATTTGTCCAAGTTAAGCCATATGAGTTTAATTTTAGGTACCTTCTATACAAATGATCCAATTTTTGGTTCTGCAAATTATTGTTCATATCATCCGCGCACGTGGGGATGTTTATGATTTTGTACATAGCTATAGACATATAAGCAAATTACATGTATAATATCTGCTCTCTTTTAACTGTAAGTAATAATGAGATAAATGAGTCGAGTTTCAAAGCAGCGGCTTTTAGCTCAAGTGTGGTTTAGAACATCTATATCTGCACTCTGGTCATGTGTTCTACTCCTTATCCCTCGACACTAGGGTTTGTAGCTCAAGTGTTTTAGCCCATTTACGTATCTAGTCACGTTCTCTACTATCCATTCCCTAATATTAGAATTTGTATCTTTAGCAGTTAAGAGCATTTACTGTTGCACTCTAATCCTCTATTCAGTTTCGCCTTCTCCGATATTGCTTATATTAAAAAGTACTAGTTATGATTTGATCATCTGCATAGATGGAGAATCTAAAGATTGGTCCATGCTAAAGAAAATTTCATTGGAAACAAGTTGAATGAGTGGTCCTAAAATTTGTCATGTTCACGACATAGACCTATCCATCAGCCACATCGAAGCAACAAACAGACCACGCTTTTCAAGGTGGAGGGGTCACTACTTAGAGTCTAAACCTGAATGGGATGTTTAACCAAAGGGAGAAATCAGAAAAAGAAAACCCTACAATCTGGTGTTTCATACATTCCACCACGCTTTTGTACCTACATGATCGTCGGCGCACCTAGGATGAGTGAATCACTCATTTACTAATATCGATTGACTCGAAATCGGGCTCTGATACAAATTGTTAAGAGTTGATGGGTAAACGTCCATCAGCCACATCGAAGCAACGAACAGACCAGGCTTGTCAAGGTGGAGGGGTCACTACTTAGAGTCTAAACCTGAGTGGGACGTTTAACCAAAGGGAAAAATCAGAAAAAGAAAACCCTACAATCTGGTGTTTCACACATTGCACCACTTTTTTGTACCTACGTGATCGTCACTCATTTACTAATGTTCATATTGACTCGAAATCAGACTCTGATACAAATTGTTGAAGAGTTAATAGGTAAAACGTGCCCTACGAAACCGACTTAAAAATATCACACCATTCTTCCGTATATATATCCTTGGCGTCCCACCAGTGGCAACCATTTCCTTCTTTTCACACAGATTCACAATCCCCTAATTAAATATCAATTTCTAAGATCCCAGAAGTAGAACTTGCCCCTACAGCACCGACTTATAATCCCTTCCTCTAAAGCTCTTAAATCAGTGAAAAAATATGTTATTTTTCCAATGCGGGACGTTGAGTAATTTTCAACATAAATTACCACAATTATCACCCTGTACTAAAGAACATACAGAATTGTTAGATTTTCTGTACCTGTTGACTTCAGGCTGCGATATATTCTGTCTTCTTCTTCCTGGTGAGATTAAAAGTTTCTACGCCCGTGACAAATCTGGATCGCCCCACAGCATTTTGTTGGCGTCTAGGGTTTATACTCTAACAAATAGTACCGCTGGCTTGAGGCCCAAACTTAATTGTTGCAGTAGGCACCAATATCTTTTTGAAGGACATTTGGACTGTATCTTCCAACTGCTAGACAAGGCAACTGCGTTTAGGGTCCTTGTTTTTGTTTTTTTGTTTTTTGAGGTACATATTTATCATTTATGGGTCCTTCATTCACAGAGTGAACATGATCAGGAACAGCTGTTGTGACTTGGAAGAAATTTGGAGCTGAATGGTTTTATATTTCTTATTTATTCTTCTAGTCAATGAGTTACACTCATAAATCACGGTTTGATGTGTGTAAATTTTTTTATTTTTATGATACTTTTTTTTTATAAGAAACGATATAATGTATTTTGAAAAGAAAAAATTGGAATGCTAAAGCAATAAACTTTGAAGGAGCAAAAATGATTATTCAACCCAATTGCAAGAGACATCGCAACCAAGGGCAAAACAATTTTTGCCAATGCCAAATATGGGTAAACCTTCTCCAGTGACTAATCTTCTCAAGGTTCTAGGTGAGAACTAGAGTCATTTCCGTCAATTGCAACGTTTCATGGAATTTATCTTGAAAGTTTTAACTCATAATTTGGAGCAACATTTTCTCTTGGTTGCGATGTCTGTTGACACTTAAAACAATTAGCCTATAGTGAGACAACAGAACATTGTAAAATCATACTGAGTTTTATGAATTGTTATTAAGAAGAAAAGTCCTACTGTCCTAGCCCCACCCCAAGCCATCAAAAGTCCTACAGCGTTATTACATTGTAAAATCACCACCACATCCAAAACTAGCGCACCACAATGCCGCAAACAAATCAAATGGAAACTTGAAGTGTCGGCTTAGGAGAAAAGAACTAGATAGGGAAAAGAGAATTAAGGGGAAAGAGGTGGAAAGCGAGAGGGCTGCCGACTCAAAGCCAAGTCACGGGTAGCGGCAAGGGATTTCTTTTTATCTCTAGCTTTTCTTTCACTCTTACGCAACGCTAAACTTTGTTTTGCAACTTTTAATGAGTTATATATGCATATGTCTCAAATCATAATTTGCAAAGGAAAAATAAACCTACATATAATATATAAGAAGTCAAGCAATGTTCTTTATTAATGATACATGTTTAAATTGTAATTAATATTTCTCGACTGAACATATAACTTGTTTATAAAGCCAAATCACAATACTAAAAGTCGTACATGTAAGTTAACAATGGACTAGCAATAGGATGACAACAGCACCACCAACCGGTGATCACCAACTCAAGAGGATTGGAGAAGACAAAGTTTAGAACATGGGCTGGTTAAACCCTAGATTAGATTAATCCCAAATCCTAACCACAGTTTTTTAGGGTTGAAATTTTCATGATCGATATTAATGACAGGGAACTGAAAACGAAGACGAATCCAATGATATTCAGCACGTTTCACGCGCCAAAATGATCACCATGAAAAAAATCATGGGAGTTGCGAGAGAGGCTGTTGTTTAATATTAAAAATGCTTGCCAAATGGTTTTATATTATTTTAAAAAAGTCTTATCAACCTTCTCACTTATCTTTTCATTTCAATTTTCTCAGCATATTAGTATGGCACAAAATTTTCAGGCCTAATGGGAGAGCCCGCATGACCCAACGATCTTTTATATATTTTTCCAGTAGTAATTTTAGGTACTATTGCATGTAACGAAGCTAGCTTAGTGGTTCTACAACCATCAATGATGGGTGAAACTGCGGATCCATTTGCAATTCCTTTGGAAATAAGCCTGAATGGTATTTCTTTCCAGTATTTCAAATACTTCTTACAGTGCCAAATAAATTATTAGGTGTTTTTTTAATGGTTTCAATACCTACAGGCTTATTAACAATACCTTTTTTTGGAGAATATTAATAAATTCCCTCCATTTCGTCGTCTTGTAGCGACGACGGTCCTTTTGATTGGTATCACATTTATTTTTTTTGGCCGATGTGGAAGGCCTAAGGGGTAAAGGAGTAGGCTAAATCTCACAACAGTCTAGCCATAATAATTCATTTACAAGTAAAGAAAAATACCACTAGAATGTAGTACTAAGTGGTAGGAAAAAAATAGAGTTAAAATATTAATTTTAAGTGCAAGTGGAGAACACATGACATGAGAAGTAAGAAGGTTGAAATGACAAGGTAAGTAAGAAAAAAAAATTCAATGTGCTAAGAACATGACCTGTACACGAAGTGTCATAATACAAGTAATTGAATTTTTTTTAAATATCCAACTATTTATATTATGACACTTGTATATCAGACCATGTTCTAAGCACACTGAAAATTCCTTTTTAAGTGAGAAAATTACTAGCATTTCTCTCATTTGAAAAGGCAACTTGACCTAATCAATTAACTAATCATCTCTATTAGTTTATTTTATTTGTCTAATTTTGGGGATAATACTCTCTTATTGAAGAGAGAGGCACCGGCCTTGCTCCACAACAAGCCAAAAGTCATTGCATCCACAGTTATCGGACTGAATAAATCAGAAGTAAATAACATGCATAATTAGACAAGAGTGTATTATGATAGAAAAAGAGTGTGATTATTATCTTTCTTTCTTCAGTATATAACTAGCTTTGATTAAATCAAAGCCACTATTTGCAACAAGTGGTTAAGAGATAAGAGTGTTAATACGTGTACTCAAGGTCATACGTTAGAATATCTTATTTCTCAATATCGTGTGTATAAAAATAATATTATAAAAGAACAACCAAAGCCACGAGTTGTTAATGAGCAACCTGTAGACTACAAACACGAGCGTCATAGTTCTTGCTACATTTTTTATTTACTGTTTTGTTCGAAGTTAGCTAGCTTCTTGTACATATACGAAACTTGAAAGGCAGGGGCGTGTTTAATTTATGGGTTATGTGTCAATTTGTGCTTGTAATGAGTCGAGAATTTTGTTTTAATTTGCATACACACGTACGAATACGATGCCTTGTTTTGAATTAAATATTTAGGGTATAGATGTGCACTCGTGCGTGTCATGCACATTTTGACACTACTCTTATCAGCCAACGATTCAACCCCGTGAGCTGTCTTCACTTCTAGATGGTCTTTTTCTTCTTAATCCCATTTCACATTTGTTAATGAAACTAAGACGGAATGTTTCAAATGTATACGATACCTTTAGAAGTGAAGAAGATTCAATATTGTATAATCTTCTTTGCTACTCGCATGTTTCCATGAGCATGGAACTGTCCACGAAAAAATTCATATACTTAAACGGTTGAATCAATGTGAGATTATCAACAAATTTGAGATTGGTCATATAAATCATGTTGTTCATGTCACTTGTACCAAACAACTTTACTTACGAGTATATTAAGAAACACCGTACCATATTATAACTCCTCGATTGAGGGCAACGCTTGCGAATTTGAGCTTCGCAAATTGATAGCATAAAAATATACATCTGAAATATAATTGTAGCGAGAGAGCACTACTCTTTGAAAATTTGTGTACATATCTCTTTATCCCCAAACATCTACTTGCTTATATAATAAACAAATAGTGCAGAACATTAGTTTATACCATTCACAAATAAGCACAAAAATCCAACTAAATTAGGTATTAAAGTTGGGTGATGTTAGGGAAACTACATGTTTAAATCATATTTTATAACTATATAATGTGGTTGTTGATGATTAAATTATTAATTAAGTGTTGATTCGTGTGCTTTTTATTTTCTTTTTCTTTTTTTTTTTTGGTTGATAACACATTACATGATTTATAAATTTAGTCTAAAATAATTGGTCTACCCAACATTACTCATTAAAGTTTACACATGAGGAAACATTGGACGGCAAAGGCTTGTCAATATGTACCAAAATAATATATGTGATGGGCACAAAACGTGCATCCACAATTTGAAAGCATTAATCATGCAGCCTTAAGGCTAACTAGGCCGGCTGCATTGCCTAACCACTACTTTACATCTATTTCTAAGACCCTAACCCCGCCATGTGCTTTTGCATCTTTTGTTCCTCACCAAAGGCCACATGTATTTGTTGTACCAAGTAATAACGTGGATAGCATTGTGTGCAACCACCAGTGACACATGAATTGAAAAAAGAAATTGACATCTTTGTTTCGAGTGCAACGCATATTGCATAATACATTGTTACTATGTGAAAAACATTTATAAATATCATTGTATCATGAAATAAAATGTCACGATAGCGATAGATTAGTGCTATAAAAGTCTCTTCTTAATTTACGGGAAAAAAAAAGTTACTGAAGAAAATTATGGAGAGGAGCAAAAATTGTTTGAGGTGTGTAGGTGTAAAATTTGACAAGGTTTCCCTGCCAAATTTGTTTTTCTGCACAAAAAATCAACAAAAGGGGCTTATGTCACAGCTTGAGATTCGGCTAAATTCGTCAACTGTACAACATCTTGTCACCATAAGAAGTATCTGGATCCCAAAAGCAAGATATATAGCTGCACCCAACAACATCAGTCGTATTAGATGTCATCCTTACATGGCTCAAGAAAATTGAGGAGGCTTCAAATATTTCTAGAAGTGAGATTTAATCTAAGAGCGACTTTTGCCACGTTTATAAAGCCATCAAATAATATCTTGAACCAAATCAGATAATCTTTCGGTAGGTGGGGCGTCAAATCGAGAGAAAAAAACGTATATACTTTTCGACAAGACGATATTATATATGAATTGAAAAACTTCTGAACTTAAATACAAAAAAAATATTCTCTAATCAGCTTAATTGAATTTGCAAACAAAACATTAATTAGTTTAGAATGCATCCGCTACGTTGTGGTGACAATATCATGCAAATTAATCTGCATAGCTAGCTTTATTTTTCCTTAAATTTTACTTCTTCATCACCTTGAACGGGAAACCAATAGGATAAAATAAATTTTAAAAAAAAACAATATTACATGTTTTATTATAGAGATGAACTCTCTCAAAATTAGAATTTTCTATGGTGGGCTCTCTATCACCTCATATTTTTTATATAATATTTTATAATGTTAGTACGAAAATTGACATTAAAGTGTGAAGTGACAGAAAGCCTATGCAAAGAAAAATATTATACTAACCTGCATCATATTTTGTTCATATCATTCGGTTGGGCTTTATAAACACATGCCAAACTTATAGCTATAATTAGTTTCCAAAAAAAATTATAGCTATAATTAATCCCACATCTCAGGTGAAAGCATAGCAATCGACTACGTTGACTGCATGCATTGTGGTCAAATCAAATAAACTTGGAGGCAAAGAAACACAGATGAAACGTGAAATGGGTGATGCAGTTCATTGCGCCATGAGTTTTACTTTAATATAAATAAACCTCACCATCGTGTAAGGAAAATTTTATGAATATCGCAAATGCAAATCATTTGACGTATTGTATTACGTATTATATATAATAAAATGAACAACAGAGTTTAACATCCACATTTACTTTTAATTAACATGTTGTCATATTGACGTTGCTACGTCCATGCCTTCCATTAATTTCAAGGAAAATTCCTACTGTAATAAGAAAACAATAAACAGAAATGATGAGACTTTTGGCATGTGATGTTTAAGTGTTTTATAGCGCAAGTAATAATAGAAAATAAACCACGATTAGCCAGAAAGTATTAAAAGGCGGCTCCAGATAAATCATTAATCTAATCCTTGTCTTAGTGTGATGGTCATTGGTCAGCAAACTCTACCTTCTATTGTAATTTCCATGTTCCTTCCTCTACTTGTTCTCCATATATATGATTCACCTTTGTCTTTTCATTTTTCAGTCCCTCTCAAAAACCAAACTCTCCCAACACAAGAAGCAAGGCAAAATATAGATTGATCACTATCCATGGAGGTGATAATACCAAGTAGAGCAGCCATGGATTTCGACTTCAACAGCGCTCGATCCTCGCAGTCTGTGACTGAGCCTTCGACACCAAGGCGGTTTGGGGACTTCTATATGAGTGCACCAACAAGCCCAACTCGGATGTCCGAGTTTTATAGGGATTTTGAGGAGTTTTCCAACATGAGTAACTGGGAAGATGATGAGGCAGCATCTCAAGCAGCCACACCAAAATCGCCTAAATCGCCTAAACGTGAGGATGACTTTGGATTCGATGACTTTGCATTTGATGTTGGTGAAGAGGTACAAAGAACTTCTCTCTCAGCTGAAGAGCTTTTCGATGGCGGCGTCATTAGACCCTTCAATAAGCCTCCACCCACTCCATCATTTTTCCGTCAGGTTCTGTCACCTAGACGGAAAAGGGGTAAAGAATATCCGACGACCCAAATGGACAACACAACAAGAAGAAGCGAGAGAATAAGCGAACAACAACAACAACAACAAAGAGGTAGAGAGAGAACTCCAGCAGCCCTGTCATCCCCCCTTTCAGGCCGAAGAGCGACAAGATCGGTATCACCTTTGAGGGTCTCCGAGTACCAATGGGTAGAAGAAGAAAAACAAAACCAACAGCAGCAACAACAAGACAACAAGCAGTTAGCTCCCAAAGCTATGTTTACATCCTGCACAGATTCCAAGGCTTCGAGAAAATGGAAACTAAAGGATTTTTTGTTGTTTCGAAGCGCCTCGGAGGGAAGAGCCACAGATAAAGATCCATTCACGAAGTACTTAAATTTGTTTAGGAAAAATGAAGACGTGAAGAACTCCAGCTTCAGGTCAATAGACAGCCCGGCCTCAGTTTCGATCTCGAGAAGAAGAGGGCCGCCAGTTTCAGCTCACGAGTTGCATTACACTGCGAACAAAGCAGTGTCTAATGATATGAAGAAGAAGACCTTCTTGCCTTACAAGCAGGGCATTTTGGGCAGATTGGCCTTCAATCCCGCAGTCAGTGCCCTTGCCAATGGCTTTGGGTCTCTTTCAAGAAAATGAATATCGATCCCCAACTGATGATTTGATTTGTTCTTGAGAAACATTCTTCTTCTCCTTTTTGTTGTAAAGTTGGTTATTTGTTGCTAATATGCAGTGTAGAATTCATACATGAGAGAATTGATGGTTGTGTGCAGTGAAAAATCACAAAAAGAAAGAAACTGCGCATATACACAATTCTTAATTTCTTTGTTTGATCTCAAAGTTTGTAATTGGAAAAATACATACATATACTGGAAAAAGCATAGATTAACTATTCATACATGAGACCCTTCGCCGTCTTCTAAACTGGTATTATTAATTTGCACCATAACTAATGTTTCTGACCCCAGGTCAGCCTTAATCCATATTTGAAGATTATCAAGTTCGAATCATTCGAACTTGGATTATTGGATTAGAAGTCTCGTTAATTATATCGGATATAATCCAAACCTGAATCAAAATCCGATCTATTGTCAAATCTAACCACAGAAGTAGGATTAACTGCTCTTAACCATTTTAACTACAAATCTAGCTTAGTGAAATCGAATGTGAACATTTTAACTTTTAAGAAAGTATGATTTCAGAAAACCCAAGGGAGGCAACAAGCTAAGAGTTCATAAGCAGGCCGCACTTGACCCGAGTGAGTATTTACAATTCCATTTTAAAGAAGAACAAACATTTTT
This sequence comes from Crataegus laevigata, assembly GCA_963580275.1. NCBI lineage: Eukaryota > Viridiplantae > Streptophyta > Magnoliopsida > Rosales > Rosaceae > Crataegus > Crataegus laevigata. Next base: position 9,626,753 of record OY756949.1, read on the forward strand.
CTTTTGCCCACTTGAATATATAACTCCCTGCCATAATTCCAAGACCCTACACCTAACCATTTGACAAAAAAAAAAGAAAAAAAAAAGGAGAAAAATATCAGAATAATAGTCACAAAAGTATTTGGTGATGCCATGGAAAAACATTGTATCATACATACAAATCCAGTTTTTGTTGGATAGACTTCATAATTGATTATCCTAATTCAACAATCTAGAACAATCTAGTAACGGTCATGTTCTTGTATTTTTTAATGGACCCGGAAACCATTTTGAGGGCTTTTTAATAGTATTCCGGAATATCCGAGAGCATTTTAATCATTAAATCTTAATTTTTATATTTTTAACTTAAAATTTAAACAAGTTCAAAATATATAGGCCCTTAAAACTTTAAAATCCCCAAAAACTTGTAGCAAACTTATCCTTATAAGTTATAACCACCCAACTATTGGTGCATGATTTGCAAACTCTTCCACATGAAATTTGTCCTTAATTGTTAAAAAATAAAGTTAACAAATATTTATAGGTATTTAAACGTTTCTCAAGGCCTTCAGGATAATGTTCTATGATCTTTTAAATGCTTGAAATGGATGTTTAGAAAACATGGACGGACTTGTATTTTATTCCAGCTAGATAGAGACCAACGAACTACTAGACTAATCTATTGTCCTACGTGATTTTAAAATTGTCGATAACGGGCGGTAGGCAAAAGACATTGTCAACTTCTAGACGTGAGATTTCAATACTAAGATTGGATGTCAAAGCTTAAATAAATCGTATAGGTTTTCGCTCTACGGTTTTGGAACCGTATATACGTATAATTACTCCAAATGACAGTTTACCCTAATCCAAAGTTAGAAACCTTGATCGCATCCGCTTGATCAGATCCACCAAGCAGTTCCGAGCAAGGTTTTTGACAACGTAATGCAGACATAAATACTTCAATCCAACAAATAATACTATACTGCAATTCTATCGGTGATCCGAATAGATTAAAGCTCATTGAAATTAATCATCTGTAATGGATCCACGAGTTTTTTAAAAACTAGCAACTTTTTCTCGGCTAGATTGCACGGAAACCAAATAACGAAACAAAATCTGCAGACGTATTACCTCATACATAAAGGGAGCATAGGCACCTCTTTTGATAAATGCTTAATCGTAGTTATCAATTCTGATTGGGGTAATCTCATCTGCAACCTTGAAGTGTCCGACTAAACGTGTTGTTCCGACGTGAACTTAATGTTCTCCGCCTGCATACAATATCGGATCAACAGGGATATAAATTTTGTAAGTACATAACACAGAAATTACCTTGCGGATAATAAGGGTACCATTGTAAATGAATAAGTTGTTATAAGGCAGTTAAAACAGCCCTTACTATTAGCTAGTGTTTAGTTAGTTTGATTGTAATTAGTTCAATGGATGATGTAATTAGTTGTCAAGCACAAGTGGGTGTGCTACTGGTATATATACACCTAGGTTGTAATCTTATTCTTTTGTGAAATGAAAAGATAGCTTTTCTATCATAGTATCACCCGCCTGACGTCTCACAACCTATTTTTCGATCCATCTTTTCCCGCTTCTCTCCATTTTTCAATCCTCTTTTTCCCGCTTCTCTGCACCGCGTCAGATCTTCATCTTCTCCGATCACCGTCTCAGATCTTCATCTTCTCCTCTCAATCGATTGATCTCTTCACTGTTCTTGATCGCAGCTATGGCGACCTCTGCATCTCCTTCTTCCGAATCGGATTCTCTTGTTCATCCAATTCCTGCTGCAATGTCAAACCCTAATTCTGCGATTTCTGCCTCCATTACGATCCAGAACATTGGATCTATGGTTCCAATCAAGCTCACAACGACGAACTACTTGACCTGGAGTGCTTTGTTCGCTCCGATTTTTCGTCGGTATAATCTCACTGGAATCGTTGATGGCACTATGGTTGCTCCGCCAAAATTTCTTCTTGATTCCTCAGGAAATCGCACCACTACTTTGAATCCGCAGTATGTTGTGTGGTATGAGAATGATCAAAATATCTTGATCTGGATAAATTCTACGCTTTCTGATGCCCTCATCCCTTACACTGTTGGTGTTAATTCGGCCCGAGAGTTATGGTCTAAACTGGAATCACGTTTGGCTACTGCATCGCAATCACATATCCACGAGCTTCGTTCTCGTCTTCGCATCATCACGAAAGGTGAATCTACGGCTGTGATCTATCTTCAACAAATTGAAGAAATTGTTGATGCCCTAGCCAATGCTGGTGCTCCGATTGACGATTCTGAATTAATTTCTGTCATTCTACATGGTATGCCCTCTGAGTATGAGTCTTTCATTGATGCTGTTCAATTTAGACTTGGGTCTCCTACCATTGATAAACTCCATGGCCTTCTCTTAAGTAAGGAATTGCAACTCAATGCTCGCAAACAAGCCTCTCCGCCAGCACTGATTCAACCTTTTAATTCTTCTGCTGGTCTTTTTCCTACAGCTACTAGTGATCTTAGTTCTCAAGCTTTCTTTACTCAGAATGGTTCCAATTCTCTGCATCGTGGAAGTTTTTCTAATTCCAGAAATTTCAATAATCATGGTACTCCGAGAAATTATCAAGGTTCTCAGGGTCATCAAAGGTTCTATCGAGGAAACCAAGGCAATTACCGCTCAAATCGAGGCTCTCGTTCTCACTACAACAATTCTAACCAAAGGCTGTCTTGTCAAAATTGTCGTCAGATGGATCATGAAGCTGCAGACTGTCCCCAACGCCTGAATCCCCAATTTGGTACTAAGCTTTCTCAAAATGCATACAATGCCACTACTTCTCCTACCTGGTTGCTTGATTCTGGTGCTAGCTGGCACATGACCAATTCTTCCACTAATCTGCATAATCTTGTGCCCTACACTGGACCTGAACAAGTTTATGTTGGTGATGGCAAAGGTTTTCCTATCCTTACTTCTGGCTATTCTCATATTAACACTGATTCTCATTGTTTTGCACTCAAGAATGTTCTGCATGTTCCTCATCTTAAGCAAGATTTGATTTCTGCAAATCATTTCATACTTGATAATTGGTGCTCTATTCACTTGTTTCCTTTTCACTTCATTATGAAGGATCTTTCTTCGGAGAAAACGCTCTTTAAAGGTCCTGTACGAGCTGGGTTTTATCCTTTTCATGCTTCTCCATTTACTGGCAATCAACAGGCATTTGCAGCATCTACTAAAGCTTCACAGGATACTTGGCATCACAGATTGGGCCATCCTGCTTTCAAAATACTAAATAAGCTTGCATCTAAGTCTTGTATTTCTGTTTCCCCTTCCTTACAAAAATCTGTTTGTTCCAGTTGTGCTCTAGGTAAATGTTCCAAGTTACCATTTGCTACTGTATCTAGTACTTCAAGCAAGCCCCTTGAACTTCTGCACTCTGATGTATGGGGTCCTGCACCTCTTTTCTCTGTAACTAGATATCGGTACTACATCATATTTGTTTATAACTATACCAAATACACTTGGTTGTTTCCTCTTAAATCCAAGTCGGATGTATTTGATATTTTTGTCACTTTCAAGGCTTTAGTGGAAAAACTTCTTAATGCTCAAATTGTCACTTTACGATCTGATTCTGGTAGGGAATTTCTGAGTTCTAAATTGATCAGGTATTTGCAACAGCATGGCATCTCACATCAGCTCAGCTACCCGCACACACCAGAACAAAATGGTTGTGCTGAGCGCAAGCATAGGCACATTGTTGAAACTGCTCGTACACTTCTAACTGCCTCCAAAGTTCCTCAGTCTTATTGGGATTTTGCCTTTGTTACTGCTATCTATCTTATAAACAGAATGCCAACTGCATCCAAACCCTCTCCTTGGGAACTGTTATTTGGTAGAGGCCCAGATTACACTTATCTGAAAATCTTTGGTTGCAGGTGCTATCCATGGTTGAAGCCCTATACAAGTTCCAAGCTTGATCCCAAGAGCAAGACTTGCATCTTTTTAGGCTATAGCTTGAATCATAAAGGCTATCAGTGTCTTGATTCTCTCACTGGCCGTATCTATCTCTCGAGACATGTGATCTTTGATAAAGCTACCTTTCCTTTTGCTCAGCAGGATTTATCTACATCATCTCAGTCTCGTATATGTTCATCTACATTACAACCTCATAACCCCATACCTACTTCTTTAACTTTTTCCCTTATCCATCCTCAACCTATATTTTCACCTTCATCATCCATCTTATCCTCAACTTCTTCTCCTATTCAAATTTCTCCCATTCTTCCTCAGTCCTCACATTCTCCACACTCATCTTCCCCTTCTTTACTTGAACCTATTCCTCATATTCTTCCTCCACCTGAAGTGCCTCTCAATACTCATTCAATGCAAACCAGATCAAAATCTGGAATTTTCAAACCCAAAGCTCTTTTGGCAACCAAACATCCTCTCCCTCCTGATTCATCTCCGGATTACACACCTACAACTCATCTACAAGCTCTCAAGTTTCCTCATTGGCGGCAAGCTATGCAGGAGAAATTCAATGCCCTCATTCACACAGGAACCTGGTCTCTTGTTCCTGCTCAAGCCTCTTAGAACTTAGTTGGTGCTAAATGGGTTTTTCAAATCAAGCGCAAACCTGATGGTACTATTAAAAGGTACAAAGCCCAGCTTGTTGCCAAAGGCTTTCATCATCAACAAGGTCTTGACTACACTGAGACTTTTAGTCCCGTTGCTAAACCAGTCACTATCTGGATCATTCTCACTATGGCTGCTAAATTTGATTGGTTTATCAATCAGCTTGATGTTAGTAATGCATTTTTGCATGGTGACTTGTCTGAATCTGTTTTCATGATACAACCACCTAGGTTTGAAGATCCTACCAAACCTCATCATGTCTGTCATCTCCACAAATTGTTATATGGGTTGAAGCAAGCCCCCAAGGCCTGGTATGAGAAGTTGCATGCTGCTTTACAGTCTCTTGGTTTCACTGGTTCACAGAGTGATCACTCTCTGTTTGTCAAGCGCGATCCTGATTTGGTTTTTCTCTTAGTGTATGTTGATGACATTATTGTCACTGGCCCTAGTGCTAAACTTTGTCAAGATATCATTTCTCAGCTCAGTTGTCTATTTCCTGTCAAAGATCTTGGTCCACTTCATTATTTTCTTGGTATTGAAGTTCATCGATCCTTCTCTGGTATCTTTTTATCCCAGCACAAATACATATTAGATCTTCTTACAAAGGCTCATATAGAAGGTTCCAAGCCTTATGTTACACCTCTCAGTACCACTAAATTGGATCATGAGTCTCCCCTGTATGCTAATCCTACAGAATATAGATCCTTGGTTGGTGCACTTCAGTACTTAACTTTGACTCGGCCAGATTTATCATTTGCTGTGAATCTTGTCTGTCAATTCATGCAGCATCCATGCCAATCTCATTTTCAGGCTGTCAAGCGTATCCTTCGCTATCTCAAGGGTACAGTGTCTCTTGGCTTATGGTTTCCAAAGTGTTCTAAACCCCTTACTCTCACTACTTTCTCCGATGCTGATTGGGCAGTGTTGATCGTCGATCTACTGGTGGGTTTTGTATCTACCTTGGTGATTCTCTCATTAGTTGGACTGCTAAGAAGCAACCAACTGTTGCTCGGTCATCCACAGAAGCTGAATACCGATCCCTTGCTAACATTGCAGCTGAGTTGACATGGATATCCCAACTCTTGGTTGATGTTGGCCTTGTTCTCCCAACTTGGCCACAGCTTTGGTGCGATAATATTTCTGCTCTTTCATTAGCTAAGAATCCTGTTTTTCATGCACGAACTAAGCATGTTGCCATTGATTATCATTACATCTGTGAACAAGTACTTGCAAACCAGATCAAGGTCTTCTTTGTCTGCACGCAGGATCAAGTTGTTGATATCTGTACTAAGGCCTTGTCCAAGCCACGTTTCTTGTTTCTTCGGAGCAACCTTTCTCTTCGGTTACCCTCGCTCGGTTTTAGGGGGGATAATAAGGGTACTATTGTAAATGAATAAGTTGTTATAAGGCAGTTAAAACAACCCTTACTATTAACTAGTGTTTAGTTAGTTTGATTGTAATTAGTTCAATGGATGATGTAATTAGTTGTCAAGCACAAGTGGGTGTGCTACTGGTATATATACACCTAGGTTGTAATCTTATTCTTTTGTGAAATGAAAAGATAGCTTTTCTATCAGCGGAAACCATGTTGTTCTCCTTCATATTCCACAAGAGCAACAGGCAAACCCTTTTCCTTCAAAGCATGGTAAATCTTACGAGCTTGTGCTGGCGGTACAGACTACAAAAATAAAATTGTATTTTCCAAACTCGATTTTTACCATTTTATCTCATCTCCTCTATGTCAAAATTTTCATCCGTAGTTATTACACGGTGAAAAAGGGGATGTAAACGCACATGGCAGAGAGTATAAAATGGCACAATCTCCCTACCTTGTCTTCCAATCCTTGAAATAAGATTATGGGGCAAGAGAACCTATCAACGAAGTTGATTGGCAACCTATGAAAGTAATCTTTTTCACTACCTGCAACCAATTATATTTGTTTCAGTGGCCAAATGGCATCAGTAACATAAAAGCATCAAATGTGATCTTCTAACTTACCAACAAGATTATCGATATAGTGAGATTCAAACTTGTGAGTTTCTGCCCTCAATATTGCTAAGTCATCCATCTGTTCATCACCCGATGTGACAAAAGAAACTCTCAGCTTTCAAGTTCTTAGACCATACTGTGTTATAGTTAATGAGACAAAGAGGTGAAAAGTAAACTATAGAGTTCAAGAACTCACGCCATACAACGAAGCTCCTGCATGGAAAGTGTCTCTAAAAGCAAAAGTATCTAAGGCTGTATAACCACCTGCAGAGTCGCCAGTAATACATAGCTGTTCGCCATCTACCTTCCCAGAGTCCACCTAGATAACAAAACATATATAAATACCATGGCTTGATGGGTGTTCTACCAAATTCACCACCACCTTTACTAAGGGGAGGATGAATTAATACCAAATATCTAGCACAGCTGCAACAGTCATTTACATCCACAACTCCCCATTTTCCCATCAGCCTTTCGCGATATTTTCTTCCATAACCTTAAAACCCTTAGTATAAGATATAATGACATATATTTTGAAACGCAGTTTATTTTACTTGACAAACTAACGCATGTGATTAAAAAAATAAAGAAAATAAAGATTGAAATGTTTAGTGTCGCAAGAGGACTCATAAACTCAAAACCAATGAACTCTAGAACTATCAATGTGCAACAAAAAGATCCTATAGAAACCAAGTACAAATGTAAAACTATAATATACGGTTAAGAGCAAACCGGTGCTTCCACCATAGTTGACAGTAACAAATGCCCAACCACGACTAGTCCAGTACTGAATACTCATATTTAGAAACAGAGGCTCACCTTCATCCACTCGGATCAAAGTTTCTTTTCATTGCAACAAATAGATAATATTGTCCTCTAATTTAGAAACAGAGGCTCACCTTCATCCACTCGGGAACTTGCAGAACAACATTTGTAAAAGATATGACACAACATAGGGAATCTAGCTAGGAAAGTTTCAAACCACAGCATACCATGGGCTTGCAATACAAGTGGAGGCTTTTCGTCCCGAGTAGCTTTGTACTCCGGATTTGATGGTGGATAAAAGTACCCAAAGGCAAATTCGCCAGGAACTTCTGTTGAGAATTCTATGAATTTGGGTGAACTGAAGTAGGAATTGTATTTTAAACAATCAGGTGAAGACGACCAAATAATCTCGAATTTAACCGCTTCTGATTTGTGGTCGTCTAAGGTCACCTATACCAAAAGAGAAAGGTTTAGTGATACAAAACACAAGTGGTCTAATATACAACAAAAGCCCTTTTCCAGATATGGTGCAACAGAAAGATGGTTTTTTGGACGTCAAAGGTTGCAGAACACCTTTGCTACAGACAACGGAAGAACTTCTGATGCTCCTTCCACGAATGGGCAATTGATCCCTGCAGTCTGCGTAGACAAACATGCAAATTTCAAAAACATCTAAGCCGGTCAAATGTTTAACAGCTTTGGCACAGAAACTGAACGAGCATAAGATTTTTAAAGCGTACAATATTATCTATATCCGTGAAAGGAATATGAAGCACAGTTATTGAGCTCTCAACATCATCTAGAATTCCGAGATATGACCTCCCATTATGCATCCAAATTTTCTTTATAGACTGGCATTACCCATTACAAAATAAATTCATAAGAATTCATTCGAAAACTCCATAATGGTCTGGAGAACTCAGCAAGCCAGGGATAAAGGCAGATCACATCATTATTAGACTCAACCTGTTGTGAAATAAAAATTGAATTAGGAAAACATACATTGATGAATCCCAAATAACTGCTGTTCAACTAGAAAAAAAATGTTCAGGTATCGTCAAATTTGAGTATATTGTCCTTACACTATTTGCAATGGATCAACCGCAAACAAAAATGCTAAAAGTACGAAGTTTACCCATTTATGCAGATTCCAATACCCATTTTCCCGGTCAGATATAAAAAATAGTTCCCCTGCACATAAAGCATAACACAAAGCATCTGACGGTTCAATATATTTCTTACCGTAGATTAATATCAACTATTGAACATGTACAACGTGAATCCCACGATATAGAATCAACAGAAACAGAAACCTTGAGGAATTCCATTGTGAAGAATAACAATCAAGATTCTTGATCCCGGCTACTAGAACTTCTCAATCATAAAACCCAAAAAAACCATAAAACAGATGCAACGAAAATTTCTACTCGATCAAGTTCAGCCTAATATATTTACTGAGCACGATAAATAATTTAACAAACAACTTTGAGTTGAAATTTGTTTCTCGACCAAGTACATCAAAAAATCACCTTTAGGTGACCACTTGGGTTCAGTGAGAGACTCGATAATGTTAGGGTCACAGCCAGCGAATCTATTAAGGGACCTGGTGGTCCTGGGGGACCACCCGGAAACCTGAATAAGTAGCTGTGAGGACCTCCGAGGACCACCCAAGTCTGGGTATGTGGCGGAGGTAGAGCGGTCGCCGCTGCACTGTTCAGTCATCCTGCAAACCAAATGAAGAAGACAAACGAAACGGTGTGTTTTGGTTAAGTGAGAAGAACAAGAAGGCTACTTTTTCTTTTAAATGAAACGGTGTGCTGTGGCCATGTTGTTTAAATAAAAAGGTTGCTTTGATACACGGTTTTGAAACACATGTTCGACTTTCACATGTGTTTATGTTTGAGTAATTTAAATAAAGGCACACCTCGACATTTTTTATTAAATATATATAGTATCTAATGAAAAAATGACCGCACAATGTACGATGAACAAACACGATTACAAGATTCTTAAGAAAATGATCGGCAAGGATCCTTGTTCTTTTTCACCACCACAATTTAGTTCCCTTTTTTTCTAAATTTAAGGAACTTTTTTTTTATTTTTTTATTTGAACAAACCTTATTATCTAACTAAGGGAAAAAAGAGTTGGATTTAACCTCACAATGAGCGAACAATAATGTAATTTAAATTCGCTTTAGCGAGAATCAAACTTAAAATCTATCACTTACAAGTGAAGAATAATACTACTAGACTGTAGTATTTGTACCCAAGCTTTTTAATAAGTTAACTAGTTAAGTAAAAAAAAATTATTTTAATCTAAATAAACATATGAAATGTTAAATTCATTGAGTATAATTCGGCCCTACAATTTTTATTAATTTATTATGATTTTTTATATTGTTTGTTCTTTCATATTTTTTTTAGCTTCATCAACATATGTTTTTTATTTTGATTAATTGATATGCGTATAATTAGAAATACAGAACGATATTACATGCAAAAATCATTGTCAATTAATACAAAAACTGTAAAACAAAAGTTGTAGTTTATCGTTTAATTATTTAATGTTCGTCTTTTTTTTCTTAGTGTTTTTATATTAGGATTATCCAATATTAAAATTCTGAATCCGCCACTGCATATTAGGATGAAACCATTCAATCCATGCTATTCGTTCGCCTTTGGAGTCCAGACGCGGGAAGGCGTAGAAGTCACTTCCACTTACTAGTACTTTTGGTTCTGTATGTCTCATAGATGCCCACATTATGAGTTCGTTTTTAGTGTTTACACATTAATGTACTATGCAATTGAAGTGAAGCAAGGACTTGGGTGAATTAATAATTACCCATAATATCCATGCCGGAAAGCTCTACTGCTACAATCGTTGTGATCGGTTCGGTTGCACTTTGACGAGCATCTACAAAAAAGGAGAGATTGGATTGACACTGCACATTCCTAACACTAATAGAAAAAATAAAACAGAAGATGCTATGTGCTTGGCATGCCTTCCCGTAGAGTGACATAACGGTTGAATCGGGAATCAAAAACCCCGTCAGCATAGCTGACAACTGGTCCACCATAATCTGGAGTAAGTGGTACCGGTGCAGGAGAAGAATCTGCTAGTTAAAGCAAAAACAACAACAACAATAATACCTATTAGATAACCTAATTTCAATTAAACATTAAATATACAAGTTATTAAAATAAAATAAAAATTATATATATATGTGTGTGTGTGTGTGTGTGTAAGGAGCTAACCAGTTGTGGACTGTTTGTGGAGGGGCTGGTCGTTGTAATTGGAGAAAACGAGAGTATCTGTATCCCTTGAAACGCTGAAGGCACTGCCAGTTTCGTTGCCCTGAGCGGCTGAGCCATCGTATGCACGGCGTACTCCTTGGGCGTGCTGTACCGGTTCATCCCCCGCCCCCTCCGGTTCCCTCACAACAACCTTTCGTCTATATATGTACACATAGTATTTGTATACAGTAAACCAATCCAATGAATTAAGTATTTCTATGTGCATAGAATGAAAGACAGATAGATGGATGGTTAGATATAGATACCCTGAGTCGTCGGGGCGTGATTCGAGCCATAAGAGGCGGCCGAGGGAATCGACGGCCGTTCCACCGAGTAGCTTGGAGGCGCCGGGACAACGGCGGGGGTGATGGAGGATTTCCAAGACCCATAGGGAGCTGTGATTTTCTCCACTTTCATATTTTCGAAAGGATAAGTGGTCATAGTGTTGAAGTTCTACGTTTTAGATGGGACTGCTGATACGTTGAAGTTGAGAATTCAAGTGAGAAGAAAGTAGAAGGACCTACATGCAGAGATGAACGTATGCAGAGGATGAGGACGGCCGAGGAAGAAAACCATTTGACTCGTATGAGGAGGAACCGCCACCTCACCCCCTTTCTGACACTCGCCACCTCTCCTCTCAATGCCACGTTGTTCAGTCTTTCGTTGCTTTGCCAATAGGGTTACCACTTATACAGTACCGTTACATCGTCACGTACTAGAGACACGTGAACAATTCGTACATACATTTGTACAGTGGCATACCTGTGTCGTATAAGTTTTACTTCGAAAAGGAGAATTCAAACTCGTTACAAAAAATTGGTGAACAAAAGTTTATACATACATTTGATTTGTCACAATAACATCCCGTGTCATGTAATTAAGTTTTATTTTTGGAGAAGAATTTAAACTCAGCACAAAAAAACTGATCACATTGACTTAAATAACTAGTGTAATCAACACACTGTCCCATGACATGTAAAATTTATTGTTAAGGTCTTTGAAGATAGCAACTTTAGTCAATGAATTCTGGATTAAAAAGTTCAACTGCTAAAAATATATCGATGTATACAATATCGTGAAACATACTAAAAAATTCATTTATAGCCATATTTGTCCTTTCAAGACACATGCTGAAGCATGGGAACCTTAACTCCAGTGTCACCATCCTTAAATTATGTGATGCTTGCGTTAATGCTCACAATTCCTGCACAGCATCTTCTGATTCTCGAAATATTAATAATTCGAAGCGGATAGAAATCAGTAAATTAGAGATAGCACCTAATACGAGACAGTATGCCTTGTAACTGGTTGTATATCCCTCTTCGTGTCAATTGAGAGAAAATAAACACATTGATATACAGCCGAGGATACATAAGCGCATCAACACAAATTTCCCATAGGGTTTAAAATACCACATTATGCATGTAGCCAGTAGCCATCTCAAAGTTGTTATTTATCCACAGTTTTCCTTACTAAAACTAGCAAACTGTTTTCTACTCAGATGGCACAAAAGTCTTCCTCAGAAGAAGCAAACCTGTAAACCTATTCCTTCGTATGAAAACATAAGACTCAAAACTTCCAGCTTGAGGAGCCTCTTTCGGGTTAAATGTTTAGTCGAAGTTATCAATTTTGATCGGATTAATCTCGTCCGCAACCTTGAAGTGTCCAACTAAACGTGCAAAGAAAACCATTTGCTGTTCCAGCGTGAACTTAATGTTCTCAGCCTGCACACAAGTAGCACAAGATCAATTTACTCTTTCGGATCATTTGAATTTGTTAATGCAGCATACAACAGAAAATAGAATAGAAAATACCTTGCGGAAGCCGTGCTGTTCTCCTTCATACTCCACATGAGCAACAGGCAAACCCTTTTCCTTCAAAGCATGGTAAATTTTACGAGCTTGATCTGGGGGTACAACCTACATAATAAATCGTAGTTCTTAAAATCAAACTTGAAGATGATAACTAAAACCCAAATGCACCACATTTATCGATAAATTCATCGGTTCCCTTCTCATCAACATATTCTTGCTTTATTGTATGGTGACTGGTAAAGAACAGGCAACATCTGCTTACCTTGTCTTCCAACCCTTGGAATAAGATTATTGGGCAAGAAAACTTATCGACAAAGTTGATGGGTGACCTATCATAGTAATCCTTTTCACTGCCTGCAAATGGTTAAAATTGGTTCAGTTTCAAGACAATATCAACAAAAACAAAAGAGCAACGTAAAGCACCAAATGTCATCTTCTGACTTACCAACGAGATTATCAAGATAATGAGATTCAAATTTATGAGTTTCTGCCCTCAACATGTTTAAGTCAGCTACCTGTTCGGGGACCAATACAAAGAATAAGATATTCAGCTTTTAGTTCTTAGAGAATGTTGTGCAGTATGAAAAATATTTTGCGGTGACACGAGGAAGCGGGTGAAAAAAATAGGAAGAAACAAAACAAGAAGCCAAATCTGAAATAATCCAAAACAAGAAGTTTTACATATTGCAATAATATAACCCCTTCCTGTTTTCTAGTTTAAGAGAAAATGAGAAATTAGTTGAAAGGCGAGAAATTAACAATGAGTATAGAGTTAGGTACTCACACCATACAAGGAAGATCCTGCCTTGAAGGTGTCTCTAAAAGCAAGCGCAGCTAAGGTTGTGTAGCCACCTGCAGAGCCCCCAGTAATACAAAGTCGTTCCCCATCTACCTTTCCAGAATCCACCTAAATAACAAAGTTTATATTACCAGGCTTGACTGTGATCCATCAAAATCAACATCACTATTTAGGAGAGGGGAGATAAAATGGATACCAGATATCTAGCACAGCTGCAACAATCATTCACATCCACAATTCCCCATTTGTTCAAGAGCCGTTCCCGATATTCTCTGCCATATCCTTTAAACCCAATGTGTTAGATATAGTAGAATATAATTTGAAAGTCAATTCTTTTTACAGCCAAACTAACACCATAGATAGCCACACGTGTGAAAAATAGAAAGAAAACAAAATAAAGTAATAGAATTTGAAATATTGAGTGTAATCTGAGAGTTATAAACTCAGGAAGAAGTGTGAAAATATTCCCCAAAAGTTAAACAAGAAAAAGATACGGTTAAGAACAAACCAGTGCTTCCACCACAGTTAACATCAACATATGCCCAACCACGACTCGTCCAGTACTGAATACTCAGATTTAAGATTCCATGTGATTCAGAGGTAGGCCCTCCTGTAGTAAATCAAAGAGAAACAATAATTTAACAAAATTTATTTACTAGAACAGTTAACCTATACATTCAAGAGAATGAATATATTTGACAACAGAAGGCATCTAACTAAAAGGCATTGCATATGCGTACTTGTAATGCTACTAGTGCAGATGATGATGATGGTATCCTCTGCAATAAATTACTATATATTCCCTGGTCAAGTTAAACTTTTGATTTACGCCCACAATCATTTAAGAAAGTGCAGAACTATTTGCAAAAGAAAGGCCCAAATAAGGGCCACTTAGGAATTATAATTATGAAAATTTTAAACCACATAGGCACATACCATGGCTTTCCAATAACAGTGGAGGCTTTTCACCCTGAGGAGCTTGGTAATTGGGATTTGATGGTGGGTAAAAGTATGCAAAGGCAGTTTGACCTGGAACTTCTGTTGGGAATTCAATGAATTCAGGTAGGCTAAAGTAGGACTGGTATTTTAAGCAATCAGGTGAAGAAGACCAAGTAATCCGGAAGTCAACTGCTTTCTTTTTATGGTCGTCTAAAGTTACCTGCGAGAGAGAATAAAAATGTTTCAAGACACAAAACCCAAGTGGTTCAATTTCTAGAACAATGGCATTTGCCTAGCAAAAGAAAAAAGGTGGGACATATAAGACGGCAGACACCTTAGCAACAGCCGACGGATGAACTTCTGATGCTCATTCCACGTACAGGCAATTTATCCCCAAGGTCTGCATAGACAAATATGAAAATTTTACAATGAAAAAACTATGATCAGGTCAGGTACTTAAAAACTTCAGCACAAAAACTTAATGAAAACAAGGATTCTAGACTTACAATATTATCAATATCTGTAAAAGGAGTATCAAGCAGAGATAGTGATTCCTGCGCATCATCCAGGATGCCAAGATATGACCTCCCCTTCTGCCTGCATGCAAACATCCATTATTAAGCAAGAATAGATAACAATCATTGCAAATTACAAGTCCAAACAAGAAACTCACAACAACCAAAAATAATTCTTACCTATAGCTGCAAGCAATTATGTTTTTACTTTCATGGCTCTGAATAAATTCATAAGAATTCATGCCAAAAATCCATAATGGTTTGGAAAACTCAGCATCCAAGGAATAAACTGATATGACCTCATTACTAGACTCAACCTGTTGATACAGAAAAGGTGAATTACGAAAATATGCATCATATGAAAGCCAATTGATGCCAACTGACAAATAATTGTTGTTTGACTAGACAGCAGACTCCAGCAAACATAAAACTGAGCATACTCTTCTTTGACGCCAAAATACTGTTATCCAATTAAGCAGAAAATAAAAATCCATCTTCCAACTAGATGTTTCTTAACCATATTAGGAGTATACTGTTCTTATCATTTGCAATAAATAAGCTAGACAGAAATGCTAAAGCACAGAACTTACCCATTTATAAAGATTCCAGTACCCACTTTTTCTGTCAGTAATAAAAAATAGTTCCCCTGCATTCAAGTGTACCCAATTAAAGCATGCAAGGGCATGAAGCAACTGAAAGTTCAACAGTTTTTGGCCTAGATTAATAGGAATATTTGAACGTGTAATACAAAAATATCACTATGCGGAATAAACTCAAGGAGTGAAAGAAATCTATAGATTCTAAGAGAGTAGTCATAAAAATCTGATCCCTGTCAAAGCTACTTAAAATTTTTCCTCAACCGCATACAAAAAGGTACCTGTAGAGGACCACTTGGGTTCAACTGGGGACTCCTTCATGGAAGGATCAGAGCCAGTAACACAAATTCGTTTGTAGATTTCTCTGTGAGAAATAAACATAATTCCATATTGATCATATGTAATTATGGTAGCAATCCATAAATATATCTACATTATATGTAAATATAACTGAACTCAATCTGCATGAAGTGTGTGCCGACATATCATACTTTCCAAAGGTGATTAGTTCCTTCAGCGTGACCTAATTTATCTTGGAAAGATGATTTTTGAGAAGGGGATGATATAATGAGCAGCAATGGTATCATGAAAGGAGATTCGCTTACCCCTTTTCAGAGATATACCCAACCCAAAGTTGAGACTGATCCCATGGCATGTTAGGATGGCACCATTCAATCCATGCCAGCCGTTCACCTTTGGGATCCAAACGCGGGAAGGCATAAAAATCCATTCCACCCACTAGTACTTCTGGTTCTGTATGTCAAATGGAGTCCAAAGTAGTTAAACAATGTCAAAGATACCGCAATATCTTTAACAGTTAACAAATACTATGGCACTGTAAACTGAAGTAAGAGATGGGTTGTTGATAAACCCTTACCCCGAATGTCATTCCCATCAATCCCTACTGAAACAATTGTTGTTATTGAATTAATGCTGCTTTCACGACGATCTACAAAAAAAATGAGAAATTAGTTTGACACATAATCCCTCATATCTTATAAACAGAAAAGCAAATGAATATACTTATAAGAATGCATTACAACCACATACCTTCCTGTACAGTGACAAAACGGTTAAAACGTGCATCAAACACCCCGTCAGCATAACTAATAATCCGGAGTGAGTAGTGTAGGAGTAGAATCTAATCGACACCCATAAGACCACAACGCCAATATTAATACAAGTTATCATCTTTTCAAATTAAGCGTTAATTACCAACTTTTTAACAAGAATTTGCGAGTAACAACTAACAAGCGTATAAAAGCTATGATATTGATAACGTCACGTACCATTGTAACTTAGGGATTGCTTGTAGAGACGTTGATCCTTGTAATTGGAGAAAATGATTGTATCCCCTGAAACGCTGAATGCACCACCTCCGTACTCCTGCGCAACCGTCCGAACCGCATAGTCCTTCGGTGTGATATCAACCGGTTCGTCCTCCGGCCTCTCCGGTTCTCTCACCAGAACGGCCCGTCTATACATACACCATATAATTCCTCATCGGCTCATCATACATACACATTCACGAAGAATTGGAAATTACAGATAGATATAGAGAGATGGATACCCTGATTCGGAGGGGCGGAACTCGAGCCAGATGAATCGGCCAAGGGAATCGACGGCGGTGCCGCCGAGTCGCTTGGAGGCGCCGGAGACAACGTCGGCGGAGATTGGGGATTTCCAGGACCCGTACGGAGCTACGATTTTCTCCAATTGCTTGGCTTCCAAGGAAGAAGAAGTAGTCATTTGGTGGCGGCGGTGGCTGTTCCTCTGGAGCTGAATCGTTGACGGATTCGATTGAAGGAAGACGAAGATAAGCGAGTGAGAGTGATAGTAGCCATTTCTGAATCTCCCAATCCGCGTTTTTATATTTTAAAAAAAATAACATGTTATAAAATGTGGATGGCCTAATTGGCCACTAATCCATTTTAATTAGTTGGATGGAATGTTAGGTGACTCCACTTTGCCTTTCACTATGTTGCTTGTGATTTTACAAATATAAAGG
Source organism: Crataegus laevigata (assembly GCA_963580275.1). Lineage (NCBI taxonomy): Eukaryota > Viridiplantae > Streptophyta > Magnoliopsida > Rosales > Rosaceae > Crataegus > Crataegus laevigata. The sequence continues at coordinate 9,644,085 of OY756949.1, forward strand.
CAAGTCTCATGGAACAAGAGATAGAGTTTTTTTTCATAATTGATAGAAGTCATACGGGAGAGAGGGAAGAAAGGAAGAGGAAGAGAGAGAGGAAGAAGAGAGAAAAGAAAGGAAAGAGAAAGGAGAGATGATAGAATTATCTTTGTACTCCTATTATTCCAGATTACTAAATGAAAACACTACTGCTGTCCCGAGGATGTACTCCAGTCACACTGACTGTAGAGGAACCTCGTAAATGTTGTGTCTTGCTTATTTATTCCACTGCACACATCGTCGATTTTACAACACGTTATCAGCACGAGAAGCTCTCGTGTCAGTGGAAAGCACAACGCCACAAATCTTGTTCACCTATGTCGCCTGGAATCTCACAGATAAGAAAAAATTTTCATTTCATCTTAAAATATTTGTACTACTGATTTTCTTGAAGCAAATATGTATATGTTGTTGTATAACTGTATATCATCATTTGCAGAAGCAAAATGGTACGGACTCAAAATCCGTAGAAAATCTAATAGCCATGGAAACAGCCTCGGAACTCCAACTTGCAGACCTCGGATTGAAAAACTTTCTTCTTGAAAGTTGTCCATCCTCCCAGTATCTACAACATATTAAAATTTCAGAAAACGTTAACGGTGCGATCGTCACATATGTCTGAAATACCAAACCAGTTTCCAATTTCCGCAGAAAACTGGACAGCCATCTTATGAGTACCAAAACGCCATTTTCAGTTGCTCAGATTGAAACCGTTTCTTCACGAAAGTTGTTTGGTATCCTCTTATCCATATCATACTAAAATTTGAGCTAAATCTAACGGTTTGATCTTCTTATAAGTGGCAGACAAAGAAAAGGTTTTGGAATGGTGAGTTGCACCATTTGAAATGAAAAGAAAATTGATGGAAACTTAATCATCACCCTTTTCTATTATTGCTTTATTTATGTGAATGGTGTTGGTTTAAAATCCATTCACAAGTTTTATTTACTTTAAAGCAATTTATTTATCATGGACGGTTTTACCGCCTACTGTTTTAAGTTTTGATTTATGTGAATGGTGTTGGTTTAAAATCCATTCACAAGTTTTATTTACTTTAAAGCAATTTACTTACCATGGACGGTTTTACCGCCTACTGCTTTAAGTTTTGATTTATGTGAATGGTGCTGAATCAAAGCCCTTATCACAAGCTTTATTTACTTAAAAGCAATTTATTTACCATAGTTGGAATTACCGCTTATAGCTTTAATTTATTTATTGTACTTCTTTTGTTACGATGAGTATAACAAGGACCTGAAGTTCCTTGATCAGATTAGAACCTGCAGTTTCTTGATCCTCATCATATAAAAATGATTGGACCAGAAGTTCCATCATGCAAAAAGATTGGGCATGAAGACCCTTGATCCTCAGAGATCAGACATGAAGTTCCTTGATGAGTACTTTAAGTTTGAAGAGCCGAAGTGCCACAACTTAATTGTAATAAAAAGCCATGAGAGTACCAATCTATAGGCAATTAAATAAGGATTAGAAGTTCCTTGATGTATGTAAATGATAATATAATACATGTTTGCTGGAGAGCTTACATCTCGAAGTTTTGATGATTATTGCATGACATTGGGCATTGATGTTGAACACCATGTTCCTCATGTCCGTACTCAAAATGGTTGAGCAGAAGCATTTATTAAACGGATGTAATTGATTACCCGTACTCTGCTCATGAAAATGAAATTGCCAAGTTTTCTACATGGAGACATGCCATGTTACATGATACATTATTAGCTTGGTTGAGACATGTTGCCAACCACTAATACTTCTCAGTATAACTCGTGTTTGGGCACTAATTAAACATTACACGTTTACGAGTTTTTGGTTATGTTATCTATGTGCCTATTGCAATGCCACAAACGTATTAAAATGAGGCATCATTGCAAATTAAGAATTTATGTTGGATTTGATTTATCATCCATCATTCAATATTTTGAACCCTTGACTAGGGATATATTTACCGCATGATTTGCGAACTATGATTTTAATAATACAGTTTTCCCATCATTAGAGGGAGAAAATAACATCGTTGTAGAAGAATGATGAGAAAAGACCGTTCCAGAAGAACGAAGAGAATTTGTCTTATTTTGATTCACGAAGAAATCAATAAGAAAATGAAGTAAGAATAATTGAATGATGTAACAAAAGTGATGAAATCACATATACTTGCTGCAAATGTGCCTACAATAATTGATGTCCCTATTGGACAAAATAATGTGGCAGCAAATGATTTATCTGTTACACGCCTAAAGCGTGGCAGACCCTCAGACTCAAAAGGTTCAGTCCTTTGAAAGAAAAAGAATATGGCACTAAAGAATTATTGCATTCCCGGAGCATAACTGTTACATGCTGGAAGCATGACAGTCACCGCATGGATAAATGTTCCAGAAGGACAATCCGTGGACATGGGAATGTTGGTGTCTCATGCATGAAGCATGATAAACGTATAGGTTCCAATTACTCAACTCCCGGAAGTGGAGATTAAAATCCAAGCTCTATAACGCTCAAGAAGAGGTTATGATCCGCATTCTCTAAATTATGGCTATCCTGGAAGAGATAGTGTAATGCCCTTGAATAGGCAATGGATATCCAAAGAAATGAAAAGTTTTTTATGCATGCGCATGCACATGAGAATATGGGATCACGAATTGATGATAACCAATGGTAAATTTGGTTTTTATAAGTAGCTACTAAATTTCATCAATAAGTTGTGTTGATAATGAGTCACGTTCTTTTGTTCGTCGACGAAAGGAAAAATTATTGAAAAAAATGGAGAAAGGCAATTCCATTACAATCTTGTAAGAACGTGGAAAAATGGATCTATATATATTTGAATATAATACAAATAGCCAAAAGATGTTGAACCAAAGAGGTTACATATGGGCATTTGTAATACAGTGAATTACACTCACATGATATGACACAAGGTTACTAATTGAAACCTGAAATTATACTCCTGTAAACGAGTTCATATGAATGGAGAATTATATACGAAGGGTTGTGAGTCGCCCACATCATATCTCCATAAGTAAATCCCTCAAGTATACATGGGAGCAAATTGCTCTGTATAAATTCCAAAAGAAAATGTGTCATGAAGTGTAGAAAATCCCTGAAGGATTCAGATTGCTTGAAGTAAGTCCTAAAAGGATAAAGCATAAATTATGTACTCAGTACCAATGGATGGTATAAATTGCTTGAGTAAGTACTATCATAATGATATTGTTGCAACATACTAAAATCTCTTGCAAGAGTCGATGACATTAAATTAGAACTCCTGAAGAGTTGATGATACTAAATTGAAACTCCTGAAGAGTTGATGATATTAAATTGGGACTCCTGAAAAGTTAAGAAAGATTATAAAGTGTTTAGAGAAATATTGTCTTGAACTGCAGAATCGAACAATATGCCAACACGAATCTTATCCATGATGTTTATGATATTAAAGAATCATATGGATTGAAGATTATGAGTTGAATACTCAAATGATTTAGACACTAAGGATGATCATTTATATTCGAGAGGGTAAAGATAAATTGATATTTGGTCCAGAAGTACCACATCTTAGTGAAGAATATGCTTTATTGTATTTGGCACAATACACTGAATGAAATAAAGCTTATTTATTGATATCTCAAAAAATATATATATATACAAAGTGCAGATAAACATGAGGGAGCCTTCATTGCTCACGTGGACCCTCAGTACTCGGCGGAGCTGCAGAAAGACGAAGCACCAGAGGTTGATTATCCGGAGCCTCAACACTTGGTGAAGCCTCAGACGGCGAAGACAAAAGTTGCCTCTGTAATAAAGCCACAAACCTCTGATAGTCACTCTGAATTCGACTTTCAGACTCTTGCAGCTGGTCAAGCTTTCTTTTCATGCTCGTCGCGTAACTACTGGCAAGCATGTGTAACTCCCTATTTTCATGCTTGAGCCCTCGGATCTCTTGTCTAAGGCTCGCCACCTCAACCATCAGTGACTCAACTTGACGAGTCCGAGCAAGAAGACGTTGGCCCATATTTGATACAGAGCCTGCACACTGAATGCTGAAGGCTAAAGAATCCTGAACAGCCAACTCGTCAGACCGCTTGGAAAGAATCCTGCTATCCTTGGGGGTGAGAAGATTCTTCGCTACCACCGTAGCGGTTATGTCGTTCTTCATCACAGAATCCCCAATTGTAAGAGGACCGTTAGGGGATAAGAAGGATGGGTGCCATATGTTGTCTGGAGAAGACATGTCAGCGTCTTCCCTGACATTCAAATCAAGACGACGGTCAGATGGGCAAGCCATTTTCAGAAATGATGAAAAAGAAGGTTAGATAAAATCTCAGAAGTGCAAGAAGGGAAATTTCTACAGGCAGTAATTTTCTGAGTGTATCTGAACAAAATTAATATCTCAAGTGTGCTTTGGAAAACAATTAACGCCTTCATAAAAAGAAAAGGCAACAAGGCCTGTTGTTCAGAAATCAAAGAGTTTCTCGTTCAGAAATCGAAGAGGCACTATTTTTTTTTCAAAAGTCGGATTTTCTGGATCAAAATTGTCAGCACTGTTCACACGTGATCTCAGCTTTGCAGAAGTCACGGACGGGTCTAAAAACGCGTGAATCTTACTGTTCTAATCACTCAACAGTTGCTGACCAGAGTAAATGAACAGCATCACTACCGGCTATTGGGAAATTCCTATATATGTCAATCTTCATTCTCTATGGCAAGCCAGAATTGAAAAATAGCTAACTCTTCCTCTCTGAGAATGCATCTCCAACAAAGCATCTCAAAATACTCAGTTTTCTTTCTCTCAGAGAATACCTCTTCAAACAAGCCACACCAGAGCAAGAGTATCTCATATCATCAGGGTCGAAAGCAAAAGTATCTCATATCATGCAATCTCCCTGTTCTTTCCTTTGCCCTTGCTCTTACCTACTAAGACGAGGATAAAGAAAGTAATATGTCGGAACCTCCACCCAAAATTTCGCTGCCAAGCATGATGAGTCGCTGAGAAGTGATGTTCTAAAGGACCATCCAAATGCAAGGTTTGCATTCAACTCTTGCATCAGAGGGAAAATACTGCAAAAGAAGATGCCAAACCTGCATGGGGCAAAACTAGGGAAAATACCACTTCTGCAAGGGGAGCAAATAAGGCAAGTGAAAATGATACATTGAAGCATGTGGAGACAAACACGGCAAAACACATGCCAATTCATCATCGACAAGTCTGATTCAAGATCAAGTGTCCACCATTCTTGAATCAAATTCAGTTCCAGATTAAATGAGTAAATTCAGACCTTTGGAGGAAGTCTAGCAAAAGGCCCTCCAGCCCAGTTCAAGATTAAGCCTGTGGAAAGTTAACTACCAGTAAAGCACTTCTGTTGGCAACTCTTCTCGCTAAGAGGCTGAAACTGAGCGATCAATGATCAGCCTAAATGATTCGAAATCAGGGGGAGATACTCATCAGGGGGAGCATCCAAAAACAGATCAAGATTTTAACAAGTCAATCGAAGACTTGTGGCCATCCAAGGGGGAGTGTTATAAAATGTGGATGGCCTAATTGGCCACTAATCCATTTTAATTAGTTGGATGGAATGTTAGGTGACTCCACTTTGCCTTTCACTATGTTGCTTGTGATTTTACAAATATAAAGGCAAGTCTCATGGAACAAGAGATAGAGTTTTTTTTCATAATTGATAGAAGTCATACGGGAGAGAGGGAAGAAAGGAAGAGGAAGAGAGAGAGGAAGAAGAGAGAAAAGAAAGGAAAGAGAAAGGAGAGATGATAGAATTATCTTTGTACTCCTATTATTCCAGATTACTAAATGAAAGCACTACTGCTGTCCCGATGATGTACTCCAGTCACACTGACTGTAGAGGAACCTCGTAAATGTTGTGTCTTGCTTATTTATTCCACTGCACACATCGTCGATTTTACAACATAACACCCTTTTTTCAAACATTTACAGAAAAAATTAATAAAATAAAAACCTGTTGGGAGAGTTTTGGAATGGGCGGGAAAACGCGGGCTTTTTGGAGGCCGAGTGGGTCAGGGTGATTCCGAGGCCTTAGATGGGCCGTGTGATGGTCCAAGTTTTATGGCCTCATATATTGTTAGCTTTCTAAGCTAAATGTGGAGCCAATGTGGAGGCATTGGCTACTGCTGACCCTAATAACATATAAAATCCCCTTTTTGAAATTTTGTTTGACCCAATACTAACTAAGGCAAATAAGATAAGGAGACCTTTAATCAATATTTTTTAAATTGATACAAACCAAAATTGCGTCAAAAAAAAAAATTAGCATGATAATTCTCAAATAAGCTGAAGACATATCAAGCATGTAAACGCCTTCTCCACCCAGACTTCATATCTCCTAATTGAAAACTTATCTGTTGTTCAAGTTCGATCAGGCACCCTTTATCGCACTTGGTTGTATCACGAAATTTCATTCATGTTTGTATTTTTTTCATCTTGGGTTTATTGAAATTTTTAGGATTTTTGTATTGACTAATTGATTTTAATGAATTTTTTGGAAAAAGAAAAAATATTATAAATTGACAATTACAAGTAAAAAAGAATGAACAAATTTTCGAAGCTTCTATTTTATGATCTCATCGTTATAAATTTATGACTCCGCAACTGCTACTTAAGTGTGGTGAGCAAACTGAAGCAGTACAAATCATGAAAACAGGAACAAAAGAAATAGTTAGGATGTGAGCATCTAGCTGAAAGCTAATTGGCAAATGGATAGATCCAGTGTATTTTTAAACACTAGTGCAAGGATCTCATGTGTTTTAAACTAATTCAAGTGAACAACACGTACTTGGAAACGCAACAACAGTGTAGGGTTTTCGATATAGGCATATGTAGATAATATGCTCTGATATCATGTTGGTGTAGATATACAAATTTCGGTGAAAATAAATGTTTATCAACGCATTAAATTTTGACATGCAAGGGCTTACGTAGCATGTACCATGTGTCTCACAAATCATGAACCAAGACACAAATGAAGTCTTGGTTCTTTTGTAGGCAAAACTTGGAGAGTATATAAATACAAGGCTCCAAGACAAAGAAAGTGAGCCAGAAAATCATTCTCACACCCAGACGCTGAAGCACTCAAATCCCCAAATTCCCAACCACTCAAACGCTCCAGAAGATTCAAAATAGTCTCTACGTTCTTAGTCAAATCGGTGAAGAATCATCAAGCACCACTACATGTGCCAGTTCTTCCATCGCCACAAGCCAAAATCTTGAGGCGTTCGTTCATCCAAGATCAAGTTATCACGACTCTTGGATTAACAACACACACTTTACACCGTCGGAGATCGAATCAGAGGATGAAACCTTGTAAAGAGTTTGTCACTCTAAACTCATTAATACAAATATTATTTTCTACACATGTTCTTATTTGATTTGTCACAAAAATTTCGCGTTTACAATTGGATAGTAAGCATCCATCTCAAAACCAACTAACAACAAATGAAAAGGGTTAAGGTCTTTTTATACAAAAATCCAAGCCCTTTTAGTAAACAAGGGCCTAACTTAACAACTTGTAGATCAATGATTGAGTGATGAGAAGATTTTCACTTCCTTGTTTGGGCATGGATTGTCTTCCACAATGTCTAATCGCTAGCTAATATCCACATTAAGCAAAGCTTTTTCTTGACATCGTGTCACTTGAATTACCAAAAGAGCTGACGATCCCATCAAGCACAATAATAATTCTAGGGGTGTGATATTCACACACCTTATTTTACTTCTCACACACATTTTTAATTTTCGACCGTCGGATGAGATGAATTAAAGAAGATCAACGGATATAAATTATCAAGAAGTGTGTAAGAAGTAAAATGAAGTGTGTAGATAGCACACCTTTATGGCGCGTTTACGTAACGGTAATGAAGATAGGAGAAATTGAATTGAGGAGGAATTGGAATGAGGAGGAGTCAGAATCGGATTCCTGTTGAAGCTGTTTACTTAAATGTTCTGGAATCGGAATAGAATTCCATAAAACTGTTTACTAATTCAGCAGAATCGGAATATAAACCAGTATGATTACTAAAATGCCCTTGTTCCAAATCAAATATTTTATATACTTTAAGGGGTTTATAAAGGATATTCTTGGAAATAAAAAAATTAAGTAAGGGCATAAAGGGAACAAAACTATCATTCCAATTACCCAAACAAGGAGGAATTGGATTACCACCTATATCTAGGGAATCCAATTCCACCAATACAAGGAATTGAATTCCAATATTTGTGTGGGCCCCACTGCTTTTTTGATTCCTCCATGTTTAGTAAACACCGGAGTACTCCGTAATCGGAATTCAATTCCCCATTCTCATTCCGATTATGGATACGTAAACACGCTATTAGTGTCTTCAATAATTCAATTGGCTATGGTAAGTCTTCCACTACAAGAAAAATAGGCTAAGAACACAATTGACTTGTGCCCTTTGCATCGTCATTCAACACAAATATGTATTTGTGCTTTTTGAATTACATTGAACACTAAACCATCTCAAATGTGCCCTCTAACAAAAAGACACATTAATTGGTGTCCATAACAAAGTGTAATTGTGCCTATTAAAATTTGAGCACAAAATTCATGGCACTATTTTTAAGTATCAGTCATTATAATTTTTATTAATTTACAAAAACACGAAAAGTAATTTCGTGCAGTTTGATCTGACAACTTTTTCACAAATATATATATTTTATTATAAAAGAGAACACGAAGGATATATTTGTGCTCAATAACAAATGAAAGTACAAATTTGCTATAGCTAGACTTGTTCCCAAAGCTAGTCCAACAGGACTTGCATCCCACGTGTTTATCTCTTCTAAGTATTAATCTGTGCTGGGGTCAATAATTAACCCCAACTATAAATTTTTAAATTGCAATTAAAAATTATATTCTCTCTTTACTTCTGGCTCTCCTATACCTAATGAACTCAAAAATTTGAAAATGATCTTGTTGTATTTTTGTAGAGTTTGAGTGTGTGCCACTAAGGCCCACACCTCTCTCCCTTGTCCCCCGTTCCCTCATCTCTTCTCATTCTTACTCTTCTCAGTCAATTCCCTCATTTTTCTCCCATTTCTTTCTCCCTCGTCCTTCTCCTCTCTCTCTCTCTCTCTCTCTCTCTCAACTCACTTCTCCCCGAGCCACACAGCCACTACTTTATCCGACGACTTCAAACACTAAACCACCACCATCCTCGTCCCAACCTCGCACCAAACACGGGACTAGTACCTAGACCTTTGACTCGAACCTCAAATCGGAGAACCACAAGCTCCGTCTTGAATTCGAGAGAATTCCGGCCAGTTCATCACCATCCCAGCCGAGGTAAGGTCCGTAACTACCTCCGCTTAATACTTTTTGATGTTCTAAGTCGATTTCTAGCCTCGCATGTGAAAATTTCCACTACGTTTGCGAGATTGATCGGAGAACTAACGATCTCCACTATTCACGTGAGTTGCAGGTTTCCCGAGCGTTTTTCGGCCAAATCTCGTCGTCTTGGACGAGATTGACACCATAAACAAACTCCCCAGAGTCCCAAGGACCAGATTCGAGCTTTGCATGCTCGAATCTATCAAGGATTCGTAGAGACCTAAATTGGCCATGACTTTCAGGCCAATTTCCTGCCATCTCCAGCCGTCCCTTGGCTTTGATTTTAGTAAAACCAAACTCCTCTTAATCCCAGCTTCATTTTGACGTGTTGTGTGTTACAAATGGTTGAGATTTAATTTTTGTTTCGAATCCAAATAGGTATTGATTTTAATTTTTGTTTTCATTTGTGGAATTTAAGATGGATTGTGGAAGTGGTTTGAATATATGGTGTATTTTATTTTGGTGTATGATGACTAAAATGACTCTAGATTAACATTCTATCTACTGATCATGAATACAATTGTTAATATATTTTGATGGATGGTTTTGAGTATAATATTCTAGATGCTTGTGGTTGTGGGCTGTTTTGATTTTATGTTTTTACCCTCAGTATCAATTTGTAGGCTAGTTTGAGTTTTGAGTTATTATAATTTTTAATTTTTTTTTAATTTTTAACTTAGAGGGCACGATTACTAAAATTGTGCTAACATAGATTGGGAAAGTCATCTGACAAGGTTGTCAGAACAAGGCACAAAAAAACTCCTATTTGTGCTCAACTGTTTGGGCACAAAACATCGTATTGTGTGCTATTAGCAATGGTGACGCCCATAGAGGGCACAGATACAAACTTAGTTGCTGCATTGTTGCTATTGGTCTATGGGCACATATGTTGGTGCTCTTTGGCCTCAAAGGGCACATATAATTCATTGTGTGCAGTGCTCATATTTGTTGTAGTGTTCCTATTTGTCCTGAGCCACACTACTGAAAGGACAAGAAAACAAAGTTGATAATTTGGCAGACAATTAATATTTATTGATATTAGGGTAAAACCTTTTCCTAAAAAGTTAAGAGTGATGTGACAAAGTTTAGTGATGAAAATAGGAGGTGGTTGAATGTGATAAGATAAAGAGAGGTCGGACCACACAGATTGTAAAGGAAGGGCCAGGGCATGAAGAAAAATAAAACCAACATTGTTCGGCTCTTAGTATGTAACGAGTCATTTTTCTTCATTTGAAGCTCACACATTATGCATAATGAGTCAAATTTCTCTACGTGCAACAGTACATGCTATGTTAAAGGAGTCATTTATTCTTATATATCACTCGTTGCAAGTAATGACTCATTCTCTTTTGACAAATCACTCATTTCATGTGATAAGTCGTTTTTACTTACAAATCACTTGATCACAAAGAATGATTCCTTACAAGTAACGTAAGTAACAAAATATTTTGTGGAAAGAAACTCGAAATGAAATGTGGAAATGTTGGTTATGCATGTGGATCTCTGATCATCAAACAAGGCATCAATGTCACTAGCTTTATGCTTTTTCAAACCCCAATCCTAAATGCCTCAATATAATTATTGAGGTGCGGCTCATCTTCCCCCTCAAAATATTTTTCTCCTGTTTATCCATATTGGAATTAAACTTTGCTTTATTTCCGTTGTTTAGTCGCTATCTCTTTCCCTGTTCCTTTTTATTTCCTCCCTCTTGTATGTCAGATATGGTCTTGACTCTTAATCACAAACGCCATATTCGGCAGCAAAAGTTAGTGCTGCAAATAATTGGGTTCTATAAGCTCTACCAAGTGTTTTTCTAGTTTCTGTTTTGTGTTCAACTAGTCATCCGTGGCACATTTAGTAGCAAAACTTTCACACACCCGCAGTGTCTCAGTCACAGTATTTGAAACCAATCGCACAGAATTGTCACGTGAATCGTGGCTTAAGATAACGTCACCATGACATTTTCAGGTACAGTGCAAGAACCCTAAATTTTAGTAGTAACGAAATCATTAATTTGAACCCTAATTATAGTAGCAACAAAATCATTAATTTGAAGCTCCACTACATGGTTAACAAGAGGGTCAAAACATGAGAGAACTAGTGTCCATGCTGGGGCTCCATGCTTTACTATATTTAGCCTTTAATCAGTGCTTAGCCATAACTAGATTTGGTGTTATTGATTATATACAACTATGTGCCTATTCCTCTTATCAAATGCCTAATCACGTGATTTTATACAACTGTTAATGGAGCATAACTATGGGAGCATCAAATCACCTAACAACACATTTGCTGGATAGTTTGGTTTATTGGAAGCATTAACTAAAGCTGTGAAACCTAGTTAGAAACTTAGGTATTCAGTGCTCATATATCTCATTCAAAAGAATTGGGATTTAACTCCATGACCACGTCCATTTCGCTTTTGGGAAACGACCCACTAACTGAGCAATTATGTATCACAAGCATATGGTTGGATAGAAAGGCTGTGGTCAGTTTGGATGCAATGCAAGACCAAGTTACCCATGGACGGAGGGAGGTAAACCCCAGTGAGGGCACATGCCCCATCTCATCCTTTTTTTTTGCATTACAAATTATTTAATTAATCATTCCCATTTTTTTTGCTTTGCAGATTATTCAACTAATTATATTAAAATAGTGAAAATTATCTTTTAGTTTTTAAATGCGCCTCCATCTTGTATATTTTTCTCACGCACTAATGTCTAAACCTTGTTGAGTTGCATGTATTTAGTTAATTAGTACAAATGAGCATTAGATTGTCAACAATTAAAGACAAAATTAGACAATAGAGTAATAAAATTAGGCATTTTAAAATTAATTTTTTTCAAAATTTATAAAAGAACTAGCTTTATTTGTCCCAAAAAAAGTTCAAATTTTTTAAAATGCCCATCTTAATTAAATTTCTAACTTCGTCCTTGAAGTTACCTGCAGCAAAGGCATATGCATATGAATTTGCCAAAAGAGTTTTATTCATCGACGCAACATTAAGTTACAGCTAAACCATGATCTGACCACTTACGATAGTGGAGAAAACCAATAATATAAGATTGAATCGATTCGAGATTGGGACTTTAATAGTGTACTAGCGTAATTTTACACGGTAATAGTGTAACTTTTTTTTGTCATTCTTGGTGTGTCAGATTCTTGCTTAGATTTCAGATTAAACTCTTGAGTTTTGTAACAATGGTCTCTCAATTTTAATCTAATTGGAGCAATGATCTCTCAATTAAAATGTGGTCTCGCTTGTTAGTGATGGTTTAATGTGGTTTCACTTTTGTGGCGGTGACATACATGTGCTTCGATATAAGTCCATTGCACCTACCGTCTTTGTGAGAGATTTGTACAAGAATTCTTGCACTAGTGCGTGCACGCTTGTGGTAGCCAATTAGCAGTTTAACATCATTGCTTGTTTGTGCGAACTACCTCTTGATTAAATATTTGGTCACTAATGACTGTACTCATATAACCCTTGTAACTGATACTATTATCATTAGAAATGAAAATCGCTATCCTTTCTTTAAACCAAAAAAAGATCTTTAAGAATCTGCCTTTGTCAAAAGATGATGTCAAAAGTTTGAAGAATTTTTTTTATAAAATTTGGCGTCGTCTAAGACAAGTTACAAACTTACACTCTAAAAAATATCAAGCTGATTGAGACCAGACTAATAACGCATTCGCACGCAATCCATATAGATAAATGCTTGGATGAAAATATAATTATATATAACACATTTGATTTGATAATTGAACTTTTGGACGATTGACGATTGATATTTGAATATGATGTTTTTGGCATATAAAGCAAATTTAAAATAAATAAATTAATTAGAACGTTGTTTGAAAACTCCTCCACCTATCAATACCATCCGTTAGAATTAATAGCGTGTTTACGTATCCGTAATCGGAATGAGAATGAGAAATTGAATTCCGATTACGGAGTACTCTGGTGTTTATTAAACATGGAGGAATCAAAAAAGCAGTGGGGCCCACACAAATATTGGAATTCAATTCCTTGTATTGGTGGAATTGGATTCCCTAGATATAGGTGGTAATCCAATTCCTCCTTGTTTGGGTAATCGGAATGATAGTTTTGTTTCCTTTATGCCCTCACTTAATTTTTTTATTTCCAAGAATATCCTTTATAAACCCCTTAAAGTATATAAAATATTTGATTTGGAACAAGGGCATTTTAGTAATCATACTGGTTTATATTCCGATTCTGCTGAATTAGTAAACAGCTTTATGGAATTCTATTCCGATTCTAGAACATTTAAGTAAACAGCTTCAACAGGAATCCGATTCTGACTCCTCCTCATTCCAATTCCTCCTCAATTCAATTTCTCCTATCTTCGTTACCGTTACGTAAACGTGCCATAAAGTCTTTGTCTACTGGATTCTGGGTTTGTTGATTTTCATAAGCGATCAGATCGATGGAAACAAGTCCTTTCTTCTTCATGATCATCTGAATACTTCAACTGATGCAGTAAGTTCTTCTTCCAACTATATCTATATGGGAAAATCCATTATTTATTCATTAATTATTTCATCTTCTTCATCTTAATTGCAGCTATATATAGATGATTTCAGGTTCAACACTTTCTGCAGTTTTAAGCTCGAGAGATCAAGCTCGAAACAACTCCTTAATCTTAATTGCACTAAAGTTTTCAACTTCAACTGATCCTCGGAAGCAGTTGTCCTCGTGATCTGACGACTTCCATGTAAGTTCTTGCTATACATATGGTCCTATATCCATGTGAGTTTCTGTATAACTTGTCGCGTCCCAAATTAATATTGTATTTTAAAATGTGAAAATATATGATTTTTTTACATACCCGCATGAGCCCCCTGTGTACCCAAATGATTAGTTTCATCTGTTTAAATTGTGCAGCTGTGACTACTTGCGAGAGGCTTAACTTGTGACTACTCAACGGAAAAACTTCCCATTCAAGTTACTATGGGGGGAGAGGCTTTTCTTGCGGCTTTCCTCCAAGTGCTTGTTGAGAAGTTGGCGCATCGCGAGGTCTTAAAGTACTTCGGACTCGTGAAGGGAGTCGAACGAAAACTGAAGAAATGGAGTACCACCTTGTCTGCAATTGGGGCAGTGCTGAATGACGCGGAGGAAAGGCAACTGACGGCTGAGGGCAGCGCAATGAAGCTTTGGCTCGATGATCTCAGGGACTTGGCTTTTGATGTGGAAGACGTGTTAGACAAATATGCTACTACCATGTTGAAACGTCAGATACAACATGCTCGTTCTAGCACAACAAATAAAGTATGGAACTCAATTCCTAATGGTGTTTTCAACTTCAAAATGGACTCGGAAATACAGAGGATTACTGAGCGATTACAAGAGATATCTGAACGAAAAGACCAGCTTAGTTTGAAAATTGATACTGGGACGTTGACCACAAGGGCGTGCCAAAACATATCGCCTAGTTCCAGTCAACCGGATGGACCTGTGATTGGAAGGGATGAGGACAAAAGGCAGATTGCTGAGTTGCTGTTGAAACAAGAGCATCGTGCGGTCAATTATGATGTAGTTGCAATTGTTGGTATGGCTGGAGTCGGAAAGACAACACTTGCTGGACAAGTACTCAAAGATATGGTTGCAACCAAAATGTTTCAACCAGCCGTTTGGGTATGCGTATCTGACGACTTCAACCTTGAAAGAGTGACGAAGCAAATTCTTGAATCAATCACATGTCGGCAATGTATAACAGAAGACTACAATAAGGTTCAAGATTATCTGCATGAGGAGTTAGCAGAGAGGAAGTTTTTAATTGTTTTGGATGATGTTTGGAAAACGTGTAGCTACGGTGCATGGATGAAGCTGCAATCCCCTTTTCGTGATGGAGCACAAGGAAGCAAGATAATTGTGACAACACGTGATACAGATGTTTCAAAAATGATGGGAGCTACCACGCTGGTTCACAATTTGGAGCCTATGAAAAATGATGTTTGTTTGCAAGTATTTGAGCAGCATGCATTCTTCAATTCTAACAACGACAAACCACCAAATTACGAGTTACTTAAGGAGAAAATTTTTGCCAAGTGTAGGGGATTGCCTTTGGCTGCGAGGACCCTCGGTGGTGTTCTACTTCGTAAAGAAACAGACGAATGGGAAGAAATATTGAACAACAAACTGTGGAGTCTATCAAATGAGCATGACATACTTCCAGTATTGAGACTAAGTTACTTTTATCTTCCTTCGCATTTGAAAAGATGCTTTGCATATTGCTCAATACTTCCAAATGACTACGAATTCGGGGAGATGCAAATGATCCTTTTGTGGATGGCAGAGGGTTTGATTCATCCACGACCAGAAGCTAATAAGCAGATTGAAGATTTAGGTGCTGATTATTTTCGGGAGCTCGTATCTAGGTCATTGTTTCAAAAATCAAACAAAAGTATTTCAAAATATGTGATGCATGACCTCATTGGTGATTTAGCACGACGGGCAGCTGGAGAAATTTGTTTTAGATTGGAGGATAAGCAAAATGATGATGGTGTACAACTTAGATGTTTTCCGAGGGCACGCCATTCGTCTTACATCATGGGTCATTATGATGGGGTTAAAAGATTTGAGGCATTTTCTAAAGTGAAATGTTTGCGAACCTTCCTGCCACTAAGAAAGGGTTCTACTGGGAGTTATTTAAGTCGCCAGGTTGCTTTTGATTTATTGCCAAAATTGCGCTACTTGCGGGTGCTCTCTTTTAATGGCTATGGAATAACTGAGCTGCCAAACTCAATCGGTGATTTAAGGTATCTACAGTATCTCGACCTTTCATATACAGTTATAACTGGTTTGCCTAAATCAATAAGCACTCTTTACAACTTGCAAACATTGATATTGAAAGGCTGTTATAGATTGAAGTCATTGCCTGCAGATATGAGTAATCTAATTAATTTGCGCCATCTTAACAACTCAGATGTATCTTCGTTGGAAGGAATGCCTTTAGAACTAGGTAGATTGGTGAATCTCCAATCTTTGCCTAATTTTGTGGTGAGTGGTAGTCGTAATCAATCAGGGATAAAAGAGATAGAGTTCTTATTGCATCTCCGAGGGATGTTGTGCCTCTCAAGATTGGAGAATGTTGCTGATGTCGAGGATGCTCGGAGGGCCAACTTAAAATGCAAGGAGAGGCTTCATTCGTTGGTCCTAGAATGGTCTCGTTCAAGCTACACAAGAGAAACGGAATCTGCTGTGCTTGACTTGTTAGTACCTCATACAAAGTTGAAGGAGCTCACCATCAAGAGTTATGCCGGAAAGGAATTTTCAACATGGGTTGGAGTTCCTTTATTCTCTAATATGGTGCTTGTGTGCTTAGAGGAATGTAACAATTGTCTGTCTCTGCCACCTCTCGGACAATTGCCTCATCTCAAAGAACTTTATATTAGAGGAATGAATGCAATGGAAAGTGTTGGAGCTGAGTTTTATGGCGAGTGTACCTTGCCTTTTCCGCTATTAGAGACTCTTGAGTTTGTGGATATGCAGCATTGGAAGTAGACCTGTAAATGGGTCGGGTTTATTGGGTTTGGGTCGGGTTCAACCCGACCCGTTAAGTTAACGGGTCACTCAAACCCAACCCGTTAAGCTAACAGGTCACCCAAACCCAACCGTTAAGCCTAATAAGTCACCCGTTTCACCCGTTTCACCCATTTCACCTATTAACACCTATTAACACCCGTTTCACCTAATAAGCTTTCTTCTGAAAGCTTATCTTCAAGTTAGGCCAAGGAGTCTATACACAATCATATCTGTTAATCCTTGCCTCATTTTGCTCAACATATCCTGTAATTCAGTCTCATTTTCTTTGAACAACACTTGAATTGGCCAAAACCAACTCCCCATGACATTTTCTGATATCTCTGGGATGATTCTTTTGCGGAAGCTCACCGCTTGGAACAGCACCGTTGGCTTGATTGAACTCTCGGATTTGCACTGACGGGAAGCAGCTATAGAACATTTCAAAATGATAGCCAAAACAAGTTGTATTGTTGACGGGATGAAGGCTTGGACAACACGTCCAATTCTTTCCTTGAGACTGACTATCTTCGGGATATCGAATAAAAACCTTCTTGTGACTAAACTTTGAATTGGTATTTCCAAATTTACCTTGCTGGACGGCAAGGATAACTCTCTAGGCGGCAATAAAGACCCTCCAGTAAACTCCGGTGTCCCCATTTGCAGTTCGAGGACTCCATCACGATTTATCGCTGCCCATTTGCAGTTCGATGAAGGAGGAGAGAACGGCAGCTACTAGCTGCTCGGGTTCGAACGTGAGAGAACAGAGAGAGCTAGGTTTCTATTTCCAACCATGAAATTACACAAAAGCCCTTCTTAATGGGTCTTAATGGGTTTCGTGGGTTGACCTGAAATGATCCATTACTTAACGGGTGACTAACGGGTTGACCCGTTAACAACCCAACCCGTTAAGCACCCACCCAAATAGTAGTTTTAACGGGTTGGGTTGGGTTGGGTTAACGGGTCGGGTTCAAAATGCCAGCTCTAATTGGAAGGAATGGCTTCCTTTCCAACTGGATCACAAAAGTTGTGTTTTCCCTTGCCTGAAAGCACTCTTAGTAAAAAAATGTCCTAAACTGGAGGGTAAGCTGCCAGAGAACCTCAATTCTTTAGCAAAGCTTGAAATTGTTAAATGTGAGGAATTGGTGGTTTCGATTGCCAACTACAAACAACTTCATCAAATAAACATTGACGGTTGTAAAGTGTTGGTGCATACAGCTGCCAAGGTTGAGTTTGAGTTATTAGAGTCCTTTTTCCTTTCAAACATTTTGGAGTTGAAGTCTCTCCAAACCGGGGAATTGTTCAAGGAGGGATTAACCAAGGTTAGAGATTTGAAGATTAATGGATGTAAGCAGCTGACGTCTTCATTGAAGAATGAGGCTAGATTATTGCAGCAGTTGACTTCTCTTGGCCGTTTGGAAATTGAAGACAACTCTCCCTTAGTTGAAGAACTGGGAAAAGAAGCAGAGGAGTTACTGCAATTGCAAATATTAGAGTGCAAGCTTGAATGTCTGGAGTTAAACAAGTGCAAAAATCTTTTGAAGCTACCAAAGGGGTTAAATCAGCTATCATCTCTTCAAGATCTTCGCATACATGAATGTTCGCATCTAGTTTCTTTTCCAGAAGTTGATTTGCCACCTTCTCTTAAAGACATTGAGATTACAGAGTGCCATTCGTTGATATATATTGCAAAATTCCAGATTCCTCAAAATCTCAGAAGAATAGTGATAAAAGAGTGCAAAAGTTTGAAATCACTAATAGATGAGGACGCTGTTGGTTCTTCGTCGTCTTCTTCTTCTCACAGTTGTCTTGAGTACTTGAATATCAAGAGATGTCGATCTTTGACGTCGTTATCATTAAGAGGCCAGATTGTCAAGACACTTAAACACCTTTACATATACGGTTGTGAACAACTGGAGTTAATCACACAGGATGAGTTCTTCCACGACAACACTAATTATTGTCTTGAATTTATTCAGATATGGCATTGCCAAAATCTGAAATCCTTACCCGGTGGCTTATGCCACCTTATCAAGCTTCATACGTTGGCTATTGATTCATGTGGAAGTCTTGTTTCCATCCCGAGATTGACTGGGGGGAGAAGAGCCTCCGACCTGAAAGAGATCAAGATCACCCATTGCTACAAATTGGAGGCGTTGCCTGAAGACATGCATAATCTCAACTCTGTTGATAAATTGATCGTCAACTACTGTGAAGGTTTGAGTTGCTTCTTTCCACCCAACCTAACATCACTTTATATTGAGAATGTCAAGAGTTGTAAGTCATTGTGGGAGTTGGAGTGGGGTTTGCACAGTCTCACCTCTCTTAGATACTTGTGGATCAGAGGTGAAGACCCTGATATGGTGTCATTTCCACCCGACATGGTCGGGATGGAGATGCTCCTCCCCAAATCTCTCACTGAACTCACAATTTGGCACTTTCCGAATCTGAAGAAACTGAGCAGCAAGGGCTTTCAATTCCTCACCTCCCTTGAATATCTGGGACTCTTGAATTGTCCAAAGCTAGCATCCATTCCAAAGGAAGGTCTGCCTCCTTCACTTACGCAACTATGTATCTATGGGTGTCCTGTGCTCAAAGATAGATGCCAACCAGGAAAAGGACGCTACTGGCACAAAATATCCCACATCCCTTACATAAAGATAGATGAGAAGATAATTTGAGGCTGATGGTCAATTCGATCACATTCTCCAGGTCCAGGTATCATTTGTCAAGGAATACTTTAATAATATTATTATGATTATTGTTACCATCTTTATTCTCGTATGTCAAGTAATCCACAATATTTCTTAGGGTAATGCTAGGGAGTCTAAATTTACAAACTAAATGATGTGTCATCAATAGGAATCAGCACTTGTATCAACCCTTAAGTAATAAACCAACCATCAATTTTCATGTCTTTTACTTTATAAATTTAGTCTCCCTAACATTATCTTATTTCTTAAGCCGTTAAAATGTTTTAAGTTTCTTACTTATGTCCTCAAGATTTTGTGGGTTTAGGAGTGGCTGCTGGAGGCCTTCATTTTGTTGACATAGTAGGGCTGGTTCTGTCTTTGAGAGCGATTCTTTGACGACAACCATGGCTATTTCTAGGCCAAGCTTTCTTCTCCCGCGTTCCTCACAACTTCAGTGTATTTGCTCTCCGGATTGCTGTGTTTCCTTTCTCCCTTTTCACTAATTTGTACATTTGTAATATAACTGTGCTACTCTTTTTCCTAAGTTTGGAGTTCGCTTTTTCCTAAGTTTGGAGTTTCCTAATTTGTACATTTGCTATGTTTCCTCGCCTTTCTATTTCCTCTTTGTCCTATTTTGGAGTCTTCTCACTGGGTTTTCTCCGAGCAAGATTTTAACGAGGCCACTTAAACCTAAACTTTTGTAATTCCTCCCTTTGATGGAATGATTATGGGATCGCCGTTTTCCTATCCCCTTTTTTTTTTTTTTTTTTTTTTTATTTTAGCAATTTGTGACTTGTGAGCTACTATTTAATATGTCGAGAAGAAGGCAATCAACAAGGAAATAGAAGGGCGAGGGGCTCGTTGCTAAGAGCGTTTAACGTATATTATCTCAGCAGTTTGGATACATCTTAAAGAAACAGTTAAACGAGCTGCATAGGATTGTAGAACCAGAAGATAAACTTACAGGAATAGGAACTGTAGCCTCTTTCAACAAGAGTTTATAATCTGGTGGGGTCTTGTAGCTTGGATTTAACTTTAATATCTCACCTGAATATCGTCAAGAAAACAATAATCATGCACTGCATGGTATAACATACATGAAGGTATAATCTAAGAAAGCTGTCAAACACACCTATGGCTTCCTGCTTTTCAAGTTCCAATATTACTATCAGTGCTTAAGAATTGCAACATCATTCAATGTTGAAACGAGAGTAGTCAAGAGTAAATGAAAAATAATAATAATAAGAGACAACTCTAACGGAACATGAAATAGAATTTACCTCTCTGTCAATTTGATGACTAAATAGAATTTTTGGTGGAGACCTTGAGGTGCTGATAGTAATTCTTCATCATTCTCAGACTCTAACATTCCAGATTTCAGCTGTTGTGTAATTTGATCCAGCCGAGTCTGCTCAAAATTTGTACTGCCAAACAGGCAGTAATATCACTTGGTGGCAACTGGAATGGGAGGTTTCCCTGTGAACCATTCACACAGACGACACAACCAGCATTTTAATACCCAATGTAAAAGGGAAACCATGAACTTCCACTAGCTTTGAAATATTTGTTCCTCCCACAAGTGGGGCTACGAATGCCTACAAACCATAATTTGAAATTCTTAACTATGTGGGGTTGGGAACATGCAATCAGAGAGGTTTGACATTACGCAAACATAAAAACGGGTAAAGTGGGAAAAAGATACGTAAACCAAGAACAAATTTTGATCTTTGAACTAATAAGGATAAAACTGTTAGAAGCTAAGTTGGTTAGAGTTTGTTATATGGTGGTTATGGCAGGTTGTAATTAGTGACTGATTGGTTGGGTAAAATTGTAATTAGATAGTTGGCCAAGACTATTGACCTACTAGTGTGTATATATATATATATATATATATATATATATATATGTATATCATTGTGTAATTTTATAAGTGATGAAATAAAGAGAGCATTTTCAATATGGTATCAACCGCCAAAACATCTCAGGACTATTTTTTTTATCCCCAATTTTTTTCCCGCTTCTCTGCACTGCCTTAGCACCGCCTTCGCACCACCTCCTCTACTTCTTCTTCTCCGATAAATCGATCGCTTCAACGCTCTTGATCGTGATTTCTGCTAGCTATGGCGACCTCTGCATCTTAATCTTCCGGCTCGGATTCTCTTATTCATCCAATTTCTGCTCCCATCTCTAACCCTAGTTCTGCTTCCATTACGATCCAGAACATCGAATCTATGGTTCTGATCAAGCTTACAACGATGAACTACCTCACCTGGAGTGCCTTATTCACTCTGATTTTTCGCCAGTACAATCTCACAGGTTTCATAGACGGCACAATGGTTGCTCCGTCGAAGTTTCTTCTTGATGCATCTGGAAATCGCACTACTACTCTGAATCCACAGTATGTTGCGTGGCATGAAAATGATCAGAACATCTTGATCTAGATCAACTCTACACTCTCGGATGCTCTCATTTCTTACACCGTTGGTGTTAATTCATCCCGGGAGCTATGGTCAAAACTGGAAACGCGTTGGCCACTGCATCGCAGTCGCACATTCATGAGCTTCGCACTCGTCTTCGTAACATTACAAAGGGCGATTCTACGGCTGCAATCTATCTTCAAAAGATTGAAAAAATTGTTGATGCTCTAGCCAATGATAGTTCTCCAATTGAAGATTCTGAGTTGATTTCGGTAACTCTTCATGGTTTACCCCCTGAGTATTCAATTTCACCTTGGTTCCACTACTGTTGATGAACTCCATGGTCTTTTCTTGAATAAGGAATTACAGTTAAATGCTCGCAAGCAAGTCTCTCCATCAGCGCCGATTCAAGCATTCAATTCCTCTACTGGTCTTCTTCCCACACCACCTGGTGGTCTTGGCTCTCAGGCATTCTTTACTCAGAATGGTTCTAATTTCCATTCCACCGGTTCTCAGCATCGTGGTAATTTCTCTAATTCTCGAAATTTCAACAATCGTAGTACTTAGCGAAATTATCAAGGATCTCAGGGTAATCAACAGTTCAATCGTGGTAATCAAGGCAATCACCGATACAATCATGGTTCTCGTTCTTACTATAATACCTCTAATAGGAAGATCTCTTGCCAAATTTGCCGTCAAACAGATCATGAAGCTGCAGAGTGTCATTTTGGTACTAAGACTTCCCAAACTGCATACATTGCCACTAATTCTCCCACATGGTTGCTTGATTCTGGTGCTAGCTCACACATGATGAATTCTTACACCAATCTACAGAATCCTAAGCCTTACACTGGACCTGAACAAGTTTATGTTGGTGATGGCAAAGGTTTGCCCATCCTTAACTCTGGCTCTTTTAAAATTGCCAATGCCTCACATTGTTTTGATCTCAAGAATGTTCTGCGTGTTCCTCATCTTAAGCAAGATTTAATTTCTACAAATCAATTCATCCTTGACAATTGGTGTTCCATTCATTTGTATCATTTTCACTTCATTGTGAAGGATCTTTCTTCAGAGAAAACGCTCTTTAAAGGTCCTGTGAGAGATGGATTTTATCCTTTTCATGCATCTTCCATTGCTGGCAATCAACAAGTTTTTGCAGCACATGCTAAAGCTTCATCAAATACATGGCATCAAAGATTGGGTCACCCTAGCTTCAAGATACTCAATAAGTTAGCATCTAAGTCTTGTATTTCACTTTCCAGTGCCTTAAATAAAACTGTTTGTTCTAGTTGTGCTCTAAGCAAGTCTTCAAAGTTGCCATTTGCTTCTGTTTCCTGTACTTCTAGTAAACCTTTGGAACTGTTGCACACTGATGTATGGGGTCCAACACCTCTTCTTTCTATCAATAGATATCGCTATTACATCATATTTGTTGATGATTACACCAAATATACTTTGTTGTTTCCTCTTCCTTCTAAGTATGTTGTCTTTGATATCTTTGTCAAATTTAAATCGTTGGTGAAAAATTTGCTCAGTTCTAAAATAGTTACTCTAAGGTCTGATTCTGGTGGAGAGTTTTTTAGTCTCAAGTTCATCAGTTATCTGCAATCGCATGGTATTTCCCATCAATTGAGTTGTCCTCACACGCCTGAACAGAATGGTTGTGCTGAGCGTAAGCATCGGCATATAGTTGAAACTGCTCGAACTCTTCTAGCAACTTCTCAGGTTCCTAAGTTCTATTGGGATGATGCATTTGCCACAGCAATCTATTTGATAAACAGAATGCCCACAACTACAAGACCTTCTCCTTGGGAATTACTATTTCACAGATCTCTAGATTACACATCTCTGAAAGTATTTGGTTGCAGATGTTTTCCATGGTTGAAGCCTTACACATCCTCCAAACTTGATCCCAAAAGCAAAGAATGTGTCTTCTTGGGTTACAGTTTGAATCACAAGGGTTACAAGTATTTAGATCCTCATACTGGCCGCATATACATTTCAAGACATGTCATTTTTTATGAAGTCACTTTTCCCTTTACTCAACAAGTTTTCTCTAAGTCTTTCAAATCCAGTTCCAATTCTCCATTCCTGGAACAACATAACACCATTCCCACCACCTTAACTTTTCTCACCGTACCTCCACCCTCTATATTGACTTCTCCTATACTACAAACACCCCCATCATCTTCCTCCTTACTACCACCAACTACATCTTCTTCCTCACCCTTTATCTCTGATCCTAACCTTGTCCCTAATACACTTGCAGCACCTTCAAATACTCATCCAATGCAAACACGATCAAAATTCGGTATTGTCAAACCAAAGGCCCTTTTGGCAACCAAACATCTCATTCCTTCTGAGATATCTCTAGATTATATACCATCAACTTATCTTAAATACCCTCACTGGAGGCAAGTCATGTAGGAAGAATTTAATGCTCTTCTTCAAACTGGAACTTAGTCTTTGGTTCCATCTCATTCTTCTCATAATCTGGTTGGTGCCAAATGGGTGTTCAGAATCAAACGTAAACCTGATGGTACCATTGACAGGTACAAAGCACGACTGTTGCTAAAGGATTTCATTAGCAACATGGTTTGGACTATATTGAGACATTTAGTCCAGTTGCAAAGCCAGTTACTATTAGGCTTATTCTCACTTTAGCTGCCAAGTTTGATTAGTTCCTAAATCAGCTTGATATTAGCAATGCCTTTTTGCATGGAAACCTCACTGAATCTATGTTTATGATACAGCCACAAGGATTTGAAGATCCTACCAAGCCAACTCATGTGTGTCATTTGCATAAGTCTTTATATGGTTTGAAGCAAGCCTCTAGGGTTTGGTATGAGAAATTAACAACTACCTTAAAGTCTCTGGGTTTCTCCAATTCTCAGAATGACTATTCTTT
This sequence comes from Crataegus laevigata, assembly GCA_963580275.1. Lineage (NCBI taxonomy): Eukaryota > Viridiplantae > Streptophyta > Magnoliopsida > Rosales > Rosaceae > Crataegus > Crataegus laevigata. Next base: position 9,669,060 of record OY756949.1, read on the forward strand.
GTTTGTCAAACGGGATCCAGCTCTGGTTTTCATTTTGATTTATGTTGATAACATTATTGTCAATGGCCCAAATTCTCAACTTTGTCAAGAGATCATTTCCCAACTCAGTGCATTATTCCCAATCAAAGATCTTGGTCCACTTCACTACTTTCTGGGTATTGAGGTCAAAAGATCATCCTCTGGTATATTGCTTTCTCATAACAAATACATTCTAGATCTTCTCACAAAAGCTCGTATGGAGGGTTCCAAGTCTTGTGTTACACCATTTAGCACCACCAAACTGGATCATGACTCTCTTCTGCTTGATAACCCTGCAGAATATCGATCTTTGGTTGGTGGCTTGCAGTACTTAACCTGGACAAGGCCAGACTTATCTTATGCAGTGAACTTGGTTTGTCAATTCATGCACAGACCTCGGCAAGCACATTTCCAATCTGTCAAGCATATTCTTCGATATCTCAAGGGAACCTTATCTCTTGGTCTATGGTTTCCTAAGTGTTCAAAGTCTCTCAACCTTACTGCCTTCTCGGATGCAAATTGGGCAGGTTGTAGCATTGACAAACGATCTACTAGTGGATTTGTAATCTTTTTGGGAGACTCTCTTATCAGCTAGAGTGCAAAGAAATAGCCTACTGTGGCTAGGTCCTCCACTAAGGTTGAATATCGGTCTCTTGTAAACACTGCAACCGAACTCACTTGGATTTGCAAGTTGTTGGCTGATTTTGGTCTTACTCTTTCTTCTTCCCCGCAGCTTTGGTGTGATAATATTTCTGCAATTTCTTTGGCTAAAAATCCCATCTTTCATAAAAGAACCAAACATGTGGAGATTGATTATCACTATATTCGGGAAAAAGTGCTTGCAAATTAAGTGAAAGTTCTCTTTGTCTGCACTGAGGATCAGATTGCAGATCTCTGCACTAAAGCTTTGTCCAAGTCCCGATTCATTCTTCTTCGAAACAAACTCTCCCTTCGGTTCCCTCAGTTAGGTTTGGGGGGGATAATAAGGATAAAACTGTTAAAAGCTAAGTTAGTTAGAGTTTGTTATAAGGTGGTTATGGCAAGTTGTAATTAGTGACTGATTGGTTGGGTAAAACTGTAATTAGATTGTTGGCCAAGACTAGTGAACTACTAGTATATATATGTATATCATTGTGTAATTTTATAAGTGATGAAATAAAGAGAGCTTTTTCAATATGAACTACGAAAATAACATGGTATCAAACAAAATATGTGACCAGAAGAGGACTTGCAAACAATCCAAACAATACCGATAAGCTCGAGCTCTTCCCTTTTTTCATAGAAGCTTCTTGGGTCAGATCAGTGCTCTTTTTTGTTTTCCTCTGAATTTGTTTGTTACTTTCTCCACTAACTGCATCACAGGTTCCTAGGTTTTTATTTCCACGTAAAATAGGCACGAGTGAACCTGACAGCTTGTTTTTTCGGTATAACAAATCCAGCCTTAGCAACAAACATGGACACCTTTTGTGCACCAGCTGATGATGCAGGTGTAATCGTTGGCGCAGATATCTCAACAGTGCGAGGTTAGACAGCAGATGCAGCGCCAACCTTTGCAGTTTTCCAAACCAATGGGACAGATGCCCAAAACGTGAGTGATCAACAAAAGCTGATAATTTTATTTTGGAGATATTCACTTCAAATGACCAAACACTTCTAAATTTCAGTAGTTCACTAATCTGCCAAAACAACGAACACAAAATTAGGTAGACAAGAGACAATTACAATTGGGATTTAATTTCCCAAGTACGTGATTTCAATGGAACTGCAAATGACTGACATAATCCAAAGAACTCATTGAACTCTACAGTAATTAAAAGAGTGATGATCAGAACGAGTATAGGAAATACAGAGAGAGAGAGAAAGAAAACCAGTTCAAGGATTGCGGAGAGAGATGATCAGAACGCTGCATTTGGGGAGTGTAGAATCGCAAGCTGCAACCCAATTGCTCTACTCTTCTGATGAGTGTAAAGTTTCAGAGAAATGAAAAGCGTGTAGAAACTCTTTGATTCCGCGGAGGTTTTAACACACCAAACGAATATAACGTTAAATCAAACAACGTGAAAAGTCCAAAACATCCAATTTTGGAACATGGCTGCAACAAATAATCTTTTAACACGTGAATTACAATTTCTTATATCACTTCTTTTAACTAAATGACACCTCCTTCTTGTAACTTTCTCACACCTAAAATAACACAGGTTCCGTCCTCCGTCAGGTTTGCATCATGCGTACTACTACTTAATTTTCAAGTCAACTGTGCGAAGTCCCTCATCTTCACAAACGACTAAGTTAACGTTCAATCATGGTAGATTTGTATTTGGAGATATTTGTAATTTGCGTAATGGATGCAAAGTCTTTTTAAATCTTAATATGAAACATCAACGCTGCTCTGACTCTAGTTTTAAATTCAAGTCTTTCCTCTCGTCCAATCTAGACTTAGAAACTCTATAGAACTACTCTTTTTGTAGAATTTAGTGGTGTGGATGTGAGCACAAGGTCTCACTGTTAGAATGTGAGTATGATTCTTACGAATTGAGATAATCCTTATGTATTTCTAATTGCTATAAGGAAGTCTCAATGTGTCTATAAGAGTTAATCCACTTTTGGTTTTGGATTGAAACTCTATTATTGGCTCAAGAGGAGTATTCCTGCTTGTACAAGGATTGAGTCTTGTATTCCTTATAGGATTGTTATAGGGCAATCCGGGCCTTGCAGTATAAAACCACATGCCACTGCTCTCAGAAATATCATGCTCTTATTTGTTCCAATAACCTATATTTTGGAGAGCATTGAGATTTGCAGAGAGGAGAAGGTTTTGTGTGTCAACTGGTATTGCTTCTTCTTCCACCAGCATGTCTGCAGGTATGTTTTTCCTTGCTCAGTTTAGTTTGACAATGTTCTTTCTTGTGCTTGGTTGTGAGGTTGTTATTTAATTGTTTGATCTTTGTAGTTATGAATTAAAGGTATTAAAACATCATCTAACACTCACATGCCATGATAAATAAACTCACGACTGAATGAATCAATAACATATTAGACCTGTACAAAGAAGAATGAGACCAATTGAAAAATTCCATTAGGGTTCGCAACTTTTTTGGTCCGGAACAAAAAGAACAATGGAAAAGAAATGAACAATTAAAGATCTTTGCGGCTGTACTAATCCATTGAAAATATTTTAACAGAAAAAAATTGTAATCTTGAATGCACGCTTTGGACAAATAAAAAGTAAAACTTTTGATGAACATAAGAAATGGATTATAATTGGAGGCACTTAAACTATTGAACTTATGAAAGAAGATGGATCGGGTGGAGCAGAGACTTCGACTGTTCCTTCGAGCATCAATGTGACTTTCTTCGTGGTAGGTCTAAGCGATGGATCCTTCTGAATGCACCATATTGCAATCATCACATACTTCTCCACCTCCTTCATGTCGTGCATTGCCTCATTGTCATTCTTGAATAGCTGGTGCAGCTTATTCTGCTTATAGCAGTCGTACGCCCAACCAACTAGTATTATTTGATCTTCATCCTCTGCTGTTGCCTCGAAATGCTTCCTGCAGAAAATAATCTCTAACAACAAAATTTCGTATCTGTAAATATCAACCTTGGCTGTGATAGGCAACCTTTTCAACCATTCGGCCACGTAACATTTCGTTCCCCTGATTCCGGTCATGGTTAGAGTCTGGTCGATTCTCAAAAGCTTTGCTAAGCTGAAGTCAGAAATTCTTGTAGTGAGAGAGTCATCAAGAAGAATGTTTTGAGGCTTGATGTCACTGTAAAGAATCCAATAATTGTGTATGAATTCATTTATTTCTAATGAAACAATACAGAGGTTTTATACACTACAATGATCAATCAAGATCCTACAATTATGCATATACAGATTGTCCCTTAATTTACACATCCACATGGAAGGAAGAAAATCAGTCTAGGTGATTGATATCATATCACGTTAAATAAGCCTTAACAGGCTTTGCTTTCCTCAACACTCCTCCTCAAGTTGGAATATAGATTGATGATTCCCAACTTGCCAAGTAAAGCCGTGAACTGGGGAAGACTCAATGACTTAGTGAAGATATCAGCTGGCTGCTGTGATGTGCGTATGTGAGCTGTATCAATCATTCCACCTTGAATCTTTTCTCGTATCAGGTGGCAGTCAATCTCTATGTGTTTAGTTCACTCGTGGAACACTGGGTTTGAAGCAATGTGGAGTGCTACTTGATTGTTTCAAAACAACTTACTAGGTTTTGAATGTTGAATGCCCAAGTCTCCCAAAATGCATTTCAAACAAGTGATCTTCCAACACGTTGTGGCCATAGACTGGTATTCAACTTCAGCGCTTGATTGCGACACAGTGGTCTGTTTCTTGGTTTTCCAAGATACTAGTGACTCTCCCATGAAAATACAATATCCAGTGGTGAAGCGACGAGTATCACACCATCGAGCCCAACCGCATCACAAAATGCATTTAATTGAATTGAGCCGTATACAGGAAGAAAAATACCTTGCCCTGGTGTGTGTTTGACATAACGTAATACTCAATAAGCTGCATCTAAATGCAGAGTTTGTGGTTTATCCATAAATTGACTTAAAATGTGAACAGCATAAACCAAGTCTGGTCGTGTGATGGTCAAGTAGATTAACCTACCAGCAACCCTTCGATAAGAAGAAGGATCATTGATGTAGTCACCGTCATCCTTGCTTAAGGATAGATTTTTCTTCATGGGAGAAGATGCTGGTTGCACCCCAAGATAACCAGCATCTTCAAGTATTTCAAGAGCATACTTTCGTTGTGAAAGTGTGATGCCTTTGGTGGAACGAGCAATCTCTATGCCAAGAAAGTACTTCAATTGACCAAGGTCATTTAACTTGAATTTTTTTGTAAGAAATGACTTTGTATCTTCAATGTCTTGTAGATTTTTTGCTACCAAAATGATGTCATCTACATAAACAAGAAAAGCAGTGAATTTTCTAGCTTGGTTTCAGACGAACAATGAATAATCTGCCTTGGATTGGCTATACCCAGCTTGTTTGAGGGCCAACAAGAGTTTAAGAAACCATTGACGATAATCTTGTTTGAGTGTCTCCCCCTTTCGTCCGAAACCAAGGGGTAAGGACATGTAAATATCTTCATGAAGATCCCTATGAAGGAAAACATTATTAACATCAAGTTGATGGAGATGCCAATTTTTGATAGAAGCAACAGCAAGGAGAAGACGGACAGTAACATGTTTTGCGACCGGGGCAAAAGTCTCTCGGTAATCTAAGCCCTCAACCTGACTGTATCCTTTGGCAACCAACCGTGCTTTATACCGCTCAATGGAGCCATCAGAGTTTAACTTAATTTTGTAGACCCACTTACAGCCAACCAGTTTCTTGCCAAGAAGTAAAAGTTGAAGGGACTAAGTTCCATTGGCTTCGAGGGCAGCCAATTCTTGCTCCATGGCAAGACGCCATTTGGGGTCAGAAGCTGCTTATGCAAAGGAGCGAGGTTCGATTGCAACTGAAAAAGAAGTGGTAAAAGCACGATGCGTGGACGACAAACGGTCATATGTAAGAACATCATATAAGGGATAAGAAGTACCTCAAGGTTCAGTCAACGTGGAGTTAGATGATGGGAGAGACCGAGAAAGAAGTGGGACATTAACATAATACTGCTGGAGATAGCTAGAAGCATGTGTTGCTCGTGTGAGCCGTGGATGAAGAATTGGTGTGAGAGAATATGGAGGAGTGGAAGTAGGAGAATTGGGTGCAGAGGTCGCAGGCATGGAACCTGGTGCATGGGTTGCATACATGGAGTCGGGTGCATAAGGCGCAGGCATGGAATCTGGCGCATCAGGCACATGCATGGAATCAGTGGATGAGATAGACGGGGGATCATCAAAGACGGGTTCATGAGCTAGTGGTAGCACAAAAGAAGAGTCTGCAACGGAAAATGGAAAAGGAAACACTGTTTCATGAAACAAAACATCACGGGAGAGGAAAGTTTTACCCGTAGTGAGATCATACAATCGATAACCCTTTGTGCCATATGGATAGCCGAGAAAAATACAGCGTGTAGCCCGTGCATCAAATTTGGTGAGACGATGATGGTGTGAAGAGGCAAAACATAAGCACCCAAAAACCCTTAGGTGATCATAAGTGGGTTGTTTTTGAAAAAGCATTTCATATGGTGTTTTTCCCTTGAGAACTAAAGTGGGAGTGCGATTGATAAGGTAAGTGACTGTTAAAATGGCATCACCCTAGAATTTTTTGGGAAGGTTGGCTTGAAACAATAAGGTTCATGCGACATTGAAGAGATAACGGTGTTTGAGCTCGGCGATGCCATTTTGTTGGGGGGTAGAAACACAACTAGTTTGATGAAAAATCCCTTTTTCTGAGTAAAATTGTGTCATCATGAATTCTGGTCCATTGTCACTGCGAATGGTTTTAACCCTAGAAGAAAAATGTGTTTCAACAAGATTGATGAAGGAAGTAAGATATTGACGAGTATTGGACTTATGGTGCATAAGATAGATCCATGTGCAACGTGAATAATCATCAACGATTGTTAAAAAATATTGTGCCCTAGTAATGGTAGGAATATGATAGCCTCCCCAAATGTCAACATTAATCAATTCAAAATGAGCATGTGTATTAATGGAACTTAGAGAAGATGGCATTCGAGTCTGTATAGCTAAGGGACAAATTGCACAATCATTAATATCACAAAATTGCATGGTTTTAATAGAAAAAGATAGAGCACGGAGGCTTTTATTTGAAATGTGGCCAAGGCGTTGATGCCAAAGCTAATAAGAGGTAGTGGTCACAGCTAAAACAGAACGGCAGCCAAGCATCTTCGCAGTATCAAGATAATAAAGCCCTTCTCGTTCAGTTCCCGTCCCAATCATCTTCCCCGATCGTTGGTCCTGAAGTATATAAAGCACATCAGTGAATATGGCAAAGCAAGAAGAAGTTTTAGCAAGTTTGCTGACAGATATCAAATTTAGTCTGAATGATGGAACATAAAGCACGTTATGTAAAACAAGATCATTTGAGAAGCGAATGGTTCCAATATGAGTCACATCAGTAAGGGCATGATTGGGAAAATGCACTTGTCGGTTCGTGACTGGGATTCTAGTGATTTTCAAATGGGGCAAGCAAACAATGTGGTCTGTGGCCCCAATGTCGAAGATCCAACTTGTTTCTTCACTAAAAATGGAAGCACATAAATCTTTACCTGAGAGATCATTCATGCTTGACACAGAACTGACATAATTCACCATGTGGTTTGACTTGTTCTTGTCAAGGAGAGCAAGAATGTGATGATATTGGTCTACGGTGAGACTATAAGATGGAGGAGGCACTATTGAACTCGTTGGGTTGGAGTCAACATGGTTCGTCTTCGAAACAAAACCATTTCGGTCTTAGTGATCAGCCTTATCATTGGAGGAATTTGCCTTCTTGAGCTTGCGACAGTAATCAATAATATGATCTTTCAACCCACAATAGTCACACTTGAGATGTGCTCGACATGTCTCGGAGGTGTGCCCTATGGTGTTGCAGCGGTCACAATGGAGGTGAGGATTCTTAGGAGTGAAGTTCTTACTAGAATTCTTCGAATTGGTTCGCACTGCAAAGGCTACGGCATCAGTGATGGAGGCTTTGCCAAATGTGTGATTTGAAACTGTTCTTTGCTTCTCATCTTGAATGATAAGTGAGTAGGCTTTGTTAACAGTAGGAAGGGGATCCATAAGCAAGATTTGTCCCCTAACGGCTGCGTAGGCATCATTAAGATCCATCAGGAATTTCATGGTCTTCTGACTTTGATGGAACTACAACACTTCTTTGATAGTTCCACATGTACAGTTTGGTATAGAGCACAATGCATCGCGCTCATCTCAGAGACCTTTCAATTTGGTATAGTAAGCACCAATATTCATATTGCCCTGAATGCAACCATGTATTTCTTGTTCAATATGGAAGAGATGTACGCTATTCACATGTGAAAAACGTTCCTTCAAATCATCCCAGATATCATGAGTAATATTATTGTAGATCACATTTGCCCTGATATCTTGGGAAATCGAGTTAAGAAGCCATGATTTGACAAGATTATTGCAGCGAGTCCACCGTTGAAGTTCTGCGGCGGAAGCACCTGCTGGTCTTTTGATGGTCCCGTCAATGAAACCTTCCTTATTTTTAGCACTGAGCGCCATGGACATTGCACGACTCCAGGTTGAATAATTTTCTTCATTGAGTTGTTAAGTAACTAAGATAGCTCCAGGCTGCTTGGAATGATGGAGATAAAGCGGATCACAAGGATCGTCATACTTGTTCATCTCAAACTTGGCTGAGGATTTGGGTACGACGGCATCTTTGAGCGCCATGGATGTCGGCGAGAAGAAGTACGGTTGGTAGGGTTTCTTGCTGTGTTGGGAACAGCAAAGAAAAAGGTTTGGTTATCAGAGGCCCAGTTGCTCTAGTACCATGTAAAGAATCCAATAATTGTGTATGAATTCATTTATTTCTAATGAAACAATACAGAGGTCTTTATACACTACAATGATCAATCAAGATCCTACAATTATGCATATACAGATTGTCCCTTAATTTACACATCCATATGGAAGGAAGAAAATCAGTCTAGGTGATTGATATCATATCACGTTAAATAAGCCTTAACAGGCTTTGCTTTCCTCAACAGTCACAATGACACGCCCAACCCTGATATTCCCTGAACACCAGGGTAAGCACGAGCTGGCCGACACCCGAAGGTGACGAAGCCATACTAACATGCATGCAAAGTAATGAATATAAATAAGAGTTATAAGATTAACTATAATTAATATGCAAATGAGGAACGTGTTCAGAACATACAACTAATCTAGAACACTAAAAGGAAATAATATAAAATTGAATGAACAAAGGAATGGGTCATACATCAAGATGACTCGAAGATGCCAATGCAAAAGTGCCTTGACGCTGAGATTGTATGCCTCAATTCTAAGTTCCTGGAGGGGGTGCAAAACAAACATGAGTGAACCAAGTTGATATATATATATATATATATATATATATATATATATATATATATATAACAAAATAGTTATCAACATATTAACCCCCAAGTTTTATGAAACATTAATAGCATAATATGTAATAGGTTTTTTCGAAAACCCTAGCATGCCATAAAACATCTCATAAAATGAATCTCGTATAGTGTGCCAACTAGTGGTATCACAATCGACCAGTCCCTACATCTCCCAACCCGTAGGCCAAGATATAAATCTTCAATCGACCCTTAGGCCCCTACCCGTAGGCCAATAAGTATCATCGCCTGTAGGCAAGACAGTGATCACTAGATGAGCACAAAACATTAAACAGTCTTTCCAAACATAGGTACATATATATGAAAAAACATCTTCATAATATAAAGTCATCCATCATCTATACTATAAAGAAGTGTTCAAAAATATGTCCTTATACTATTTGCAATGGATCAACCGCAAACAAAAATGTTAAAGTACAAAATTTACCCATTTATGCAGGGAGGCAAATTCTCTGCTCTCATTTTCCCATACACTTCCCATCTTCTCCTATTTGTGCGGTCACAGTTAAGCCACATCTTTTTGTCTTACTATCTCTATAAAAAAAATCAATATAATTCCAATACCCATGTTCCCGATCAGATATAAAAAATTAAATAAATAAAATTAAATAAAAAAAGTTCCCCTGCACAATTAAAGCATAACACAAAGCATCTAATGGTTCCCCCAAAGCCACCATAAAACAGATGTAACAGAAATTACTACTCAATCAAGTGTAGAATTTTTGGTTGAGTTCCCCAAGGATACAAGATGTCGTAACCCTAGAAACTGTATCTTCCGCTGCTGTTGCCTTCGGTTGACTTGTTTCTGCACTGATTGTTGCAGAAATTGGTCAGGCAGTCTATCCTGGGATTACAACACGATGTCTTGCTGCTGCTATGTGTGTCGTGTGTCTCCTTATTGCAACATAGTCTGGTGCTGTGTATGTGTTGTGTGTTTCTTTATTGCAGCGCAGTTTCTTGCTGCTACCGTGAGGTGTTTATTGCACAACTGTGTTTGCTGTATTTTCTCTTCTTCTTTGTAAGTCGAGATAGCGAATATAGAGGACGACTCAACCTTGAAATTGGAAGGTGGCTCCCGCACACTAACCAACAATCCGGTATTGAGTCCTGTTGTTATTCAGAACGATGCGTCTGCCGTACCGAATACCGTGAAGCTGAATGGATCAAATTATCCTCTTTGGTTCAAGGTATTGGAGATGCACATTGATGGACGTGGTAGAAAGGGCTTCGTGTCAGGGAGTACCAAGGAACCCGTTGAGGATAGTGTCGAATATGAGACATAAGAGATAGGGAATGCAACAGTGAAATGGTGGATGATCAATTCCATGGAACCTACTATCATGGAATTTTTTATTCACCTGCGTACGGCTAAAGAAGTTTAGGAAGAGGTGGCTCGGTCCTATTATGATGGTTCGGACATTTCTCAAATTTATGAATTGAAGGTCAAGTCATTCAGACTTCGTCAAAAGAGCCGGCCGGTTGGTGTGTATTACGCTGACCTCAAGTTCGTGTGGCAAGAGTTAGAACAACGAAGACCAATCAAGATAGAATGTGCTACAGACCTCAAGACACTTCAAGATGAGATTCAAATTGATCGCATGTATGCTTTTTTGGCGGGTTTGGATGACATCTTTGATAAAGTGTGTAGTGACATTTTACGTACCCAACTCTTACCATCTGTAAAAGAGGTATTTTCTGTTGTTAGGCGTGAAGCACAATGACATGCCACTATGATGGGTGAGAGGAATAACCAAGGAGGGCTGTCGTCCGTGGCCATGGCCTCTCCATCACCTCCACCCCCTCCCCCCCCCCCCCCCGGTCCTAATAATTCTTCTAATCAATCTTTAAATTCTCGTCCTTTTACTCGAGAAAATAAAGATGATTTGAAGTGTACTTTATGTGGTCAAACCTGACATACTGAAGATACATGTTTTGCCAAGCATGGAATGCATGAGTGGTTTCCAGAATTTAAGAAACGGTTGCGTGCCAAGAAATGTGGAATAGTAGAAACCGGTGGAGGCCATGCCTCCCTTGCCACTGCCACACCGCCAGCCAAGGGGCCCGAGCCTAGTTTTAGTGATCCTAGTCAAACATTGTTGACTCATACTGCTCAGGGTGACTAGTCATCCAACACAGGTACTACGGGATATGTTCTTTTAGCCTCCGAAACTGAGCAACATACAGGTTGGATTCTGGATTCTGGTGCAACGGATCATATGACATATGATAAAAAAATATGTTTGAATATATGACAACATCTCACAGAAAAAGCATGGCAACTACCAATGGTACCCTTACACCCATGTGTGGCGCGGGCACCGTGCAACTCACCCCATCTCTCCCTTTACATCATTGCTTGCTTCTTCCTTCTTTATCCTATCATTTATTATCAATACCACAAGTTACTGAACAATTGGATTGTGTTGTTCTAATGTATCTGTCCTTTTCTCTACTTTAGAATATTCAGACCAATGAGATAATTGGGCGTCGTACTAAGAGAGAGGGGTTATACTATGTGGATGATATCATTCCTAGTAAAGCCAATGCGGTTTGAGCATCTCGTTCTAGTAATTTATAAAAAGTATGGTTATTGCATTGTCGGTTAGGGCATGCATGTTTTGGATATTTACGGCATATGTTGCCTAGTCTATTTAGTGGAATAAATGAATCAGACTTACATTGTGAAGTATGTATTCTTTCCAAAAGTCATCGTGCTTTGTTTCGTCCTTGTATGAATAAAAGATCTTTGCCGTTTAAACTTGTGTATTCTGATGTTTGGGGGCCTTATCCAGTTGTTACTTCTTTTGGAATTAAATGATTTGTTACGTTTGTTGATGATCGCACTTGTATGACCTGGCTATATATGTGTTGAAAAATAATAGTGATGTTGGTATGGTATTTAGATCTTTCTCTCAGATGATTTAGACACAATATTCATCTGTGATTAAAGTTCTACGTTCAGATAATGGTGGTGAGTATATTAATTTTGCATTGTCGGAATTTCTTCGTGATCGAGGTATTCTCCATGAAACAAACTGTCGCCATACCCCGCAACAAAATGGGGTTGCTAAGAGGAAAAATCGCCATATCTTAGAAACGACACATGCTCTACTCCTTGGAACCTCTATTCCTAAGATGTTTTGGCCTGAAACTATCACTTATGCAGTATATGTGATTAACCATATGCCGTTTCGGGTGGTTAACTTTCAAACACCTCTTCAAGTCCTCACTCAACATGCTCTAGTGGTGTCTACTAACACTCTCACTTCAAGAGTATTTGGGTGTGTGGCTTATGTGCATATTCAGAAAATTCATCGCACTAAGTTGGATCCATGTGCCCTCCGGTGCGTGTTTGTGGGTTTTTCGTCTCTCTAAAAAGGATATAAATGCTATCACCCTGAAACCTGGCATATGTATGTTACCATGGATTTAACATTTTCTAAGTCGGAGTATTTTTACACTCTGCTACACTCGTCTTCAGATCACCAAGAGGAAAGCATTATTGGTGATCTGGAGTGGTTGGACCTAGGGGAGACACCATTACCAAGAAGAACTTGGAACTTTACCTAGCTTCGGTTCAGCCAGTCTCTACCGAGCAGCATGAGGGCTTTCAGTTTGTCTTTGCCGAAGATAATAGGGCTCAGGAGCCTGAGCCTGCCGAAGTAGCATCTGAACAATCACGGCAGATACTTGCTGAACCTCTTGCTAATATCACCCCCTCTCTAGTTCCCCAGTGCCGCCCAATACGTCTTTTCTGAATATACCTGAGGTAAGTATTGTGGATGATTATGTAACTAATCCAAATAAATGTAAATGCATATAAGTTGCCACCGAGACAAAATCGAGGTGTGCCACCTGACAGGTTTTCTCCAGAAAGGAAAGTGAAGTATCCAATAGCCAACTATGTCTCATGCAATGGTCTTGCACCAGAGTGCCGAACTTTGGTGGATAATACGGAGTCAATTCGAGTACCAACCCGTGTGGATGAAGCTCTAAATGATCCAAAGTGGGCAAATGCAATGGACGAGGAAATGTTGGCACTGCAGAAAAATAATACATGGGAGGTGACCGTTTTACCCAAAGGCAAAAAGACAATTGGATGCCGGTGGGTGTTTACAGTTAAATACAAAGTTGATGGATCGATAGACAGGTACAAAGCAAGGTTGGTAGCTAAAGGATACACCCAGACATATGGTGTAGATTACCAGGAAACGTTCTCTCCAGTTGCCAAGATAAATACGGTACGTGTTTTGATTTCTTTGCTGCAAATATGGACTGGCCATTAAAACAGTTCGATATGAAGAATGCTTTTCTCCATAATAATTTGAAGGAAGAAGTATAAATGGATTTTCCTCCCGAGTATAGTACAGGTGGGAATACCAGAGTATGTCATTTGCGTAAGTCACTCTATGGACTTAAGCAATCGCATCCTGCGTGGTTTGATAAGTTTACTAGTTATGAAAAAGAATGGATATCGTCAGAGTCATTCTGATCACACGTTGTTTGTGAGACGGAGACAAAATAAAGTGACAGCCTTAATCATCTATGTAGATGACATAATTATAACCGGAGATGATTTCGATGAGATTTCAAAGTTGCAAGAAAATCTTGCAGCCAAATTCGAAATGAAGAACCTAGGGGATTTGAAGTACTTTCTTGGGTTTGAAGTTTCTCGCTCTTCTAAAGATATATGTCTCAACGTAAGTATGTCTTGTATTTATTAAAAGAACCCGGTATGTTAAGGTGTAACCCGGTAGACACTCTAATTGTTGAAAAGCATCATCTATGTTTGGATCCGAATCAGAAATCTATTGATAAGGGTAGATACCAAATACTTGTAGGAAGACTAATTTATTTGGCTCATACACGTCCGAATATCGCCTATGTTGTGAGTGTAGTGAGTCAGTTTATGCATTCACCGAGCATAGATCACATGGCTGCAGTTATGCGTATCCTAGCATATTTGAAGTCTACACCAGACAAAGAAGTTTTGTATAAGAAGCACGGGCATTTGAAGATTGAGGGATTTACAGATGTTGATTGGGCAGGTAATGTAAGGGGTAGGCGGTCCACTTCTGGGTATTTTACTTTTGTAGAAGGAAATCTGGTTACATGGCGAAGTAAGAAACAAAAGGTAGTATAGCGATCCTCAGCTCAGGCCAAGTATAAGGGCATGGCTCACGGCATTTGTGAGATTCTTTGGCTTCGAAAACTTCTTTGGGGTCTTGGGTTTAAGCCAAAGGAGACCATAAAGTTGTATTGTGATAACAAGCTCATGAGGGATATAGCTGATAATCTGGTGCAGCATGATAGGACGAAACATGTGGAGATCGATCGACATTTTATTAAAGAGAAGCTCGAGAAAAAGATTGTGTCAATATCGTTTGGGAACTCAAAGGAGCAACTTGCAGTTATTCTTACTCATGTTGTGTGTAGCCAAAGGTTTGATGACTCACTTGTCAAGTTTGCATGTGTGATATCTATACACCAACTTGAGAGGGAGTGTAAAACGTGAGTCGGTATTTAGGGTAAAAAAAAGGAAAGTAAAATATTGTAAATATTAAGAGTCCTCTTTAGGTAGGATATTGTTTGTATCCTTTATTTTCTATTTCCTTATGGAACAAGGATTCTGTATGTATATATTTCAAGGAAGTAATACAATGAAAATTACGCCATAAAATTTTATTTCAAGTTCAGCCTAATATATTTACTGAGCACGATAAATAATTTAGCAAACAACTTTGAGTTTAAATTTGTTTCTCTACCAAGTAAATCAAAAAATAACCTTTAGGTGACCACTAGGGTTCAGTGAGAGGCTCGATAATTTTGGGGTCACAGCCAGCAACACAGACACGTTTATAGACTTCTCTGCACCAAGAAACCAAGAAGCTTAACCTGACTAACAAAAGGAACATAGCATAAATTAGAAGAGCAATGGCATCCGGAAGAAAGATTAGCTGCATACCCTTTCTCAGAAATATAGCCAACCCAAAGTTGAGCTCTATCCCATGGCATGTTAGGATGAGACCATTCAATCCATGGCATTCGTTCGCCTTTGGAGTCCAGACACGGGAAGGGATAGAAGTCACTTCCACTTACTAGTACTTTTGGTTCTGTATTTCACATAGATGCCCACATTATGAGTTCGTTTGTAGTGTTTACACAATGTACTATGCAATTGAAGTGAAGGAAGGACTTGGGTTTAGTTTTTGGCAAACTCTGAATTAATAATTACCCATAATATCCATGCCGGAAAGCTCTACTGCTACAATCGTTGTGATCGGTTCGGTTGCACTTTGACGAGCATCTACAAAAAAGGAGAGATTGGATTGACACTGCACATTCCTAACACTAATAGAAAAAATAAAACAGAAGATGCTATGTGCTAGGCATGCCTTCCCGTAGAGTGACATAACGGTTGAATCGGGAATCAAAAACCCCGTCAGCATAGCTGACAACTGGTCCACCATAATCTGGAGTAAGTGGTACCGGTGCAGGAGAAGAATCTGCTAGTTAAAGCAAAAACAACAACAACAATAATACTATTAGATAACCTAATTTCAATTAAACATTAAATATACAAGTTATTAAAATATATATATATATATATGTGTGTGTGTGTGTGTGTGTGTGTGTGTAAGGAGCTAACCAGTTGTGGACTGTTTGTAGAGGCGCTGGTCATTGTAATTGGAGAAAACGAGGGTATCCGTATCCCTTGAAACGCTGAAGGCACCGCCAGTTTCGGAGCCCTGAGCGGCTGAGCCATCGTATGCACGGCGTACTCCTTGGGCGTGAACCGGTTCATCCCCCGCCCCCTCCGGTTCCCTCACAACAACCTTTCGTCTATATATGTACACATAGTATTTGTATACAGTAAACCAATCCAATGAATTAAGTATTTCTATGTGCATAGAATGAAAGACAGATAGATAGATGGATGGTTAGATATAGATACCCTGAGTCGTCGGGGCGTGATTCGAGCCATAAGAGGCGGCCGACGGAATCGACGGCGGTTCCACCGAGTAGCTTGGAGGCGCCGGAGACAACGGCGGGGGTGATGGGGGATTTCCAAGACCCATAGGGAGCTGTGATTTTCTCCACTTTCATATTTTCGAAGGGATAAGTGGTCATAGTGTTGAAGTTCTACGTTTTAGATGGGACTGCTGATACGTTGAAGTTGAGAATTCAAGCGAGAAGAAAGTAGAAGGACCTACATGCAGAGATGAACGTATGCAGAGGATGAGGACGGCCGAGGAAGAAAACCATTTGACTCGTATGAGGAGGAACCGCCACCTCACCCCCTTTCTGACACTCGCCACCTCTCCTCTCAATGCCACGTTGTTCAGTCTTTCGTTGCTTTGCCAATAGGGTTACCACTTATACAGTACCGTTACATCGTCACGTACTAGAGACACGTGAACAAAAGTTCGTACATACATTTGTACAGTGGCATCCTGTGTCGTATAAGTTTTACTTCGAAAAGAAAAATTCAAACTCGTTACAAAAAATTGGTGAACAAAAGTTTATACATACATTTAATTTGTCACAATAACATCCCATATCATGTAAAATTTATTGTTAAGGTCTTTGAAGATAGCAACTTTAGTCAATGAATTCTGGATTAAAAAGTTCAACTGCTAAAAATATATCGATGTATACAATATCGTCAAACATACTAAAAATTTCATATATAGCCATATTTGTCCTTTCAAGACACATGCTGAAGCATGGGAACCTTAACTCCAGTGTCACCATCCTTAAATTATGCGATGCTTGCGTTAATGCTCACAATTCCTGCACAGCATCTTCTGATTCTCGAAATATTAATAATTCGAAGCGGATAGAAATCAGTAAATTAGAGATAGCACCCAATACGAGACAGTATGCCTTGTAACCGATTGTATATCCCTCTTCGTGTCAATTGAGAGAAAATAAACACATTGATATACAACCGAGGATACATAAGCGCATCAACACAAATTTCCCATAGGGTTTAAAATACCACATTATGCATGTAGCCAGTAGCCATCTCAAAGTTGTTATTTATCCACAGTTTTCCTTACTAAAACTAGCAAACTGTTTTCTACTCAGATGGCACAAAAGTCTTCCTCAAAAGAAGCAAACCTGTAAACCTATTCCTTCGTATGAAAACATAAGACTCAAAGCTTCCAGCTTGAGGAGCCTCATTCGGGTTTAATGTTTAGTCGAAGTTATCAATTTTGATCGGATTAATCTCGTCCGCAACCTCGAAGTGTCCAACTAAACGTGCAAAGAAAACCATTTGCTGTTCCAGCGTGAACTTAATGTTCTCGGCCTGCACACAGGTAGCACAAGATCAATTTACTCTTTCGGATCATTTGAATTTGTTAATGCAGCATACAACAGAAAATAGAATAGAAAATACCTTGCGGAAGCCGTGCTGTTCTCCTTCATACTCCACATGAGCAACAGGCAAACCCTTTTCCTTCAAAGCATGGTAAATTTTACGAGCTTGATCTGGGGGTACAACCTACAAAATAAATCGTAGTTCTTAAAATCAAACTTGAAGATGATAACTAAAACCCAAATGTACCACATTTATCGATAAATTCATCGGTTCCCTTCTCATCAACATATTCTTGCTTTATTGTATGGTGACTGGTAAAGAACAGGCAACATCTGCTTACCTTGTCTTCCAACCCTTGGAATAAGATTATTGGGCAAGAAAACTTATCGACAAAGTTGATGG
Organism: Crataegus laevigata; assembly: GCA_963580275.1. Classification (NCBI taxonomy): domain Eukaryota; kingdom Viridiplantae; phylum Streptophyta; class Magnoliopsida; order Rosales; family Rosaceae; genus Crataegus; species Crataegus laevigata. The sequence continues at coordinate 9,686,897 of OY756949.1, forward strand.
GTGACCTATCATAGTAATCCTTTTCACTGCCTGCAACCGGTTAAAATTGGTTCAGTTTCAAGACAATATCAACAAAAACAAAAGAGCAACGTAAAGCACCAAATGTCATCTTCTGACTTACCAACGAGATTATCAAGATAATGAGATTCAAATTTATGAGTTTCTGCCCTCAACATGTTTAAGTCAGCTACCTGTTCGGGGACCAATACAAAGAATAAGATATTCAGCTTTTAGTTCTTAGAGAATGTTGTGCAGTATGAAAAATATTTTGCAGTGACACGAGGAAGCGGGTGAAAAAAATAGGAAGAAACAAAACAAGAAGCCAAATCTGAAATAATCCGAAACAAGAAGTTTTACATATTGCAATAATATAACCCCTTCCTGTTCTCTAGTTTAAGAGAAAATGAGAAATTAGTTGAAAGGCGAGAAATTAACAATGAGTATAGAGTTAGGTACTCACACCATACAAGGAAGATCCTGCCTTGAAGGTGTCTCTAAAAGCAAGCGCAGCTAAGGTTGTGTAGCCACCTGCAGAGCCCCCAGTAATACAAAGTCGTTCCCCATCTACCTTTCCAGAATCCACCTAAATAACAAAGTTTATATTACCAGGCTTGACTGTGATCCATCAAAATCAACATCACTATTTAGGAGAGGGGAGATAAAATGGATACCAGATATCTAGCACAGCTGCAACAATCATTCACATCCACAATTCCCCATTTGTTCAAGAGCCGTTCCCGATATTCTCTGCCATATCCTTTAAACCCAATGTGTTAGATATAGTAGAATATAATTTGAAAGTCAATTCTTTTTACAGCCAAACTAACACCATAGGTAGCCACACGTGTGAAAAATAGAAAGAAAACAAAATAAAGTAATAGAATTTGAAATATTGAGTGTAATCTGAGAGTTATAAACTCAGGAAGAAGTGTGAAAAGATTCCCCTAAAGTGAAACAAGAAAAAGATAAGGTTAAGAACAAACCAGTGCTTCCACCATAGTTAACATCAACATATGCCCAACCACGACTCGTCCAGTACTGAATACTCAGATTTAAGATTCCATGTGATTCAGAGGTAGGCCCTCCTGTAGTAAATCAAAGAGAAACAATAATGTAACAAATTTTCCAGTAAAAAAAGATAATGTAACAATTTTTATTTACTAGAACAGTTAACCTATACATTCAAGAGAATGAATATATTTGACAACAAAAGGCATTGCATATGCATACTTGTAATGCTACTAGTGTAGATGATGGTATCCTCTGCAATAAATTACTATATATTCCCTGGTCAAGTTAAACTTTTGATTTACGCCCACAATCATTTAAGAAAGTGCAGAGCTATTTGCAAAAGAAATGCCCAAATAAGGGCCACTTAGGAATTATAATTATGAAAATTTTAAACCACATAGGCACATACCATGGCTTTTCAATAACAGTGGAGGCTTTTCACCCTGAGGAGCTTGGTAACTGGGATTTGATGGTGGGTAAAAGTATGCAAAGGCAGTTTGACCTGGAACTTCCGTTGGGAATTCAATGAATTCAGGTAGGCTAAAGTAGGACTGGTATTTTAAGCAATCAGGTGAAGAAGACCAAATAATCCTGAAGTCAACTGCTTTCTTTTTATGGTCATCTAAAGTTACCTGCAAGAGAGAATAAAAATGTTTCAAGACACAAAACCCAAGTGGTTCAATTTCTAAAACAATGGCATTTGCCTAGCAAAAGAAAAAAGGTAGGACATATAAGATGGCAGACACCTTAGCAACAGCCGACGGATGAACTTCTGATGCTCCTTCCACGTACAGGCAATTGATCCCCAAGGTCTGCATAGACAAATATGAAAATTTTACAATGAAAAAACTATGATCAGGTCAGGTACTTAAAAACTTCAGCACAAAAACTTAATGAAAACAAGGTTTCTAGACGTACAATATTATCAATATCTGTAAAAGGAGTATCAAGCAGAGATAGTGATTCCTGCGCATCATCCAGGATTCCAAGATATGACCTCCCCTTCTGCCTGCATGCAAACATCCATTATTAAGCAAGAACAGATAACAATCATTGCAAATTACATGTCCAAACAAGAAACTCAAAACAACCAAAAATAATTCTTACCTATAGCTGCAAGCAATTATGTTTTTACTTTCATGGATCTGAATAAATTCATAAGAATTCATGCCAAAAACCCATAATGGTTTGGAAAACTCAGCATCCAAGGAATAAACTGATATGACCTCATTACTAGACTCAACCTGTTGATACAGAAAAGGTCAATTACGAAAATATGCATCATATGAAAGCCAATTGATGCCAACTGACAAATAATTGTTGTTCGACTAGATAGCAGACTCCAGCAAACATAAAACTGAGCATACTCTTCTTTGACGCCAAAATACTGTTATCCAATTAAGCAGAAAATAAATATCCATCTTCCAACTAGATGTTACTTAACCATATTAGGAGTATACTGTTCTTATCATTTGCAATAAATAAGCTAGACAGAAATGCTAAAGTACAGAACTTACCCATTTATAAAGATTCCAGTACCCACTTTTTCTGTCAGTAATAAAAAATAGTTCCCCTGCATTCAAGTGTACCCAATTAAAGCATGCAAGGGCATGAAGCAACTGAAAGTTCAACAGTTTTTGGCCTAGGTTAATAGAAATATTTGAACGTGTAATACAAAAATATCACTATGCGGAATAAACTCAAGGAGTGAAAGAAATCAATAGATTCTAAGAGAGTAGTCATAAAAATCTGATCCCTGTCAAAGCTACTTAAAATTTTTCCTCAACCACTTAAAAAAAGGTACCTGTAGAGGACCACTTGGGTTCAATTGGGGACTCCTTCATGGAAGGATCAGAGCCAGCAACACAAATTCGTTTGTAGATTTCTCTGCAAGAAATAAACATAATTCCATATTGATCATATGTAATTATGGTAGCAATCCATAAATATATCTACATTATATGTAAATATAACTGAACTCAATCTGCATGAAGTGTGTGCCGACATATCATACTTTCCAAAGGTGATTAGTTCCTTCAGCATGACCTAATTTTTCTTGGAAAGATAATTTTTGGGAAGGGGATGATAATGAGCAGCAATGTTATCATGAAAGGAGATTCGCTTACCCCTTTTCAGAGATATACCCAACCCAAAGTTGAGACTGATCCCATGGCATGTTAGGATGGCACCATTCAATCCATGCCAACCGTTCACCTTTGGGATCCAAACGCGGGAAGGCATAAAAATCCGTTCCACCCACTAGTACTTCTGGTTCTGTATGTCAAATGGAGTCCAAAGTAGTTAAACAATGTCAAAGATACCACAATATCTTTAACAGTTAACAAATACTATGGCACTGTAAACTGAAGCAAGACATGGGTTGTTGATAAACCCTTACCCCGAATGTCCTTCCCATCAATCCCTACTGAAACAATTGTTGTTATTGAATTAATGCTGCTTTCACGACGATCTACAAAAAAAATGAGAAATTAGTTTGACACATAATCCCTCATATCTTATAAACAGAAAAGCAAATGAATATACTTATAAGAATGCACTACAACCACATACCTTCCTGTACAGTGACAAAACGGTTAAAACGTGCATCAAACACCCCGTCAGCATAACTAATAACCGGCCCGCCATAATCTGGAGTAAGTGGTGTAGGAGTAGAATCTAATCGACACCCATAAGACCACAACGCCAATATTAATACAAGTTATCATCTTTTCAAATTAAGCGTTAACTACCAACTTTTTAACAAGAATTTGCGAGTAACAACTAACAAGCGTATAAAAGCTATGATATTGATAACGTCACATACCATTGGAACTTAGGGATTGCTTGTAGAGACGTTGATCCTTGTAATTGGAGAAAATGATTGTATCCCCTGAAACGCTGAATGCACCACCTCCGTACTCCTGCGCAACCGTCCGAACCGCATAGTCCTTCGGTGTGATATCAACCGGTTCGTCCTCCAGCCTCTCCGGCTCTCTCACCAGAACGGCCCGTCTATACATACACCATATAATTCCCCATCGGCTCATCATACATACACATTCACGAAGAATTGGAAATTACAGATAGATATAGAGAGATGGATACCCTGATTCGGAGGGGCGGGACTCGAGCCAGATGAGTCGGCCAAGGGAATCGACGGCGGTGCCGCCGAGTTCTTTGGAGGCGCCGGAGACGACGTCGGCGGAGATTGGGGATTTCCAGGACCCGTACGGAGCTACGATTTTCTCCAATTGCTTGGCTTCCAAGGAAGAAGTAGTCATTTGGTGGCGGCGGTGGCTGTTCGTCTGGACTCTGGAGCTGAATCGTTGACGGATTCGACTGAAGGATTGACGAAGATAAGCGAGTGCGAGTGATCGTAGCCATTTCTGAATCTCCCAATCCGCGTTTTTATATTTTAAAAAAAATAACACCCTTTTTTCAAACATTTACAGAAAATAATAATAAAATAAAAACCTGTTGCGAGAGTTTTGAATGGGCGGGAAAACGCGGGCTTTTTGGAGGCCGAGTGGGCCAGGGTGATTCTGAGGCCTTATATGGGCCGTGTGATGGTCCAAGTTTAATGGCCTCATATATTGTTAGCTTTCTAAGCCCAATATAGACTCTCCTAGTTTCTATACACATGACCTCTTCTTCTTCTTTTCTTTTTCTTTTGCTTTTTTTTTCACCACTCTCAAGTCTTGGCAATGTTTAACACCATATTATTACTTTTGAATAAGTTTAAATTTTAATATTTGTTTCTATCCACTACACATTTCAAAATTTAAACTCATGTAATGATGATAAATAGAGTGATGAGCATCATTATCAATAGCAGAACTAATGTGGAGGTATTGGCTGCTGCTGACCCTAATAACATATAAAATCCCCCTTTTGAAATTTGGTTTGAATCGATATTTTTTAAATTGACACAAACCAAAATTGCGTCATTTTTGTTCTGTTTCACTTAGAAAAATAAATAAATAAATAAGTTTAGCATAATAATTCTCAAACAAGCTGAAGGCTTATCAAGCATGCAAACGCCTTCTCCACCCAGACTTCATATCTCCTAATTCAAAGCTTATATGTTGTTCAAGTTTGGTCAGGCACCCTTTATTGCACTTGGTTGTATCACGAAATTCCAATCATGTCTGTATTTTTCTCATCATGAGTTTATTGAAAATTTTATGATTTTTGTATCGTCTGTATTTTTCTCCAGAAGATTCAAAAAAGTCTCTACGTTCTTCGTCAAATCGGTGAAGAATCATTAAGCACCACTACATGTGCCAGTTCTTTTATCGCCACAAGCCAAAATCTTGAGGCATTTGTTCATCCGAGATCAAGTTATCACGACTCTTGGATTAACAACACACACTTTACGTCTTTGGAGATTGAATCAGAGGATCAAACCTTGTAAAGAGTTTGCAACTCTAAACTCATTAATATAAATATTATTTTCTATACGTGTTCTTGTTTGATTTGTCACAAAAATTTCACATTTACAATTGAAAAGTAAGCATCCAACTCAAAACTAACTTACAACAATGAAAAGGGTTAAGGTCTTTTTATACCAAAATCCAAGCCTTTTTAGTAAACAAGGGCCTAACTTAACAACTTGTAGATCAATGATTGAGTGAAGAGAGATTTTCACTTCCTTGTTTGGGCATGGATTGTCTTCCACGTTGTCTAATCTCTAGCTAATATCCACATTAAGCAAAGCTTTTCTTGACATCGTGTCACTTGAATTACCAAAAGAGCTGACGATCCCATCATTAGCACAATAATAATTCTAACGGATGGTATTGATAGGTGGAGCTTTCAGACAACGTACTAATTAATCTATTTTAAATTTGCCTTATATGCCAAAAACATCATATTCAAATATCAATCGTCCAAAAGTTCAGTTATCAAATCAAATGTGTTATATATAATTATATTTTCATCCAGGCATTTATCTATATGAATTGCGTGTTAATGCATCATTAGTCTGGTCTTAACTAGCCTGACATTTTTTAGAGTGTAAGTTGTAACTTGTCTCACACGACGCCAAATTTTATAAAAAAAATTCTTCAAACTTTTGACATCATCTTTGACAAAGGCAGATTCTTAGAGATCTTTTTTTGTTTAAAGAAAGGATAGTGATTTTCATTACTAATAATAACAGTATCAGTTACAAGGGTTATATTAGTACAATCTTTAGTGACTAGATATTTGATCTAGAGGTAGTTCGCACAAAAAAGCAATGATGATAAATACCTAATTGGCTACCACAAGTGTGCACACACTAGTACAAGAATTTCTGTACAAATCTCCCACAAAGACGGTAGGTGCAACGGACTTATATCGGAGCACATGTATGTCACCGCCACACAAATGAAACTACATCAAACCATTGCTAACAAGCAAGACTACATCAAAACCACCGCTCACACGCGAAGCCACATCAATCACTAGGCGAGACATTATCCGCTAGATGCGATGCAAACAAACCTATGTTGACCTACACTAATCTGAGAAACTAAATCTTTCGGTTGGCTTGTCTCTAACGATTAGCTTATCTCAACCTGCAACTTTACCACTTCTAGTGAGATTCGCCATAAACGTGAGCCAAGCAAGGGAAAGCCTCCACACATCTTGTCAAGGAAGGCATGCCGCCATGGATCAGTCAAGGAAAGCCACAAAAACCCTTTAAAAAAATCATAAAATGAGGATCTGACCCACCAACAACCAATACCCTACCAAACTCACAGATCTTGCCTAAATCAAGGGGATAGGCCATGTGAGGCAGTAAATCTCGAATTTTGCGAGGAGAGGGGAGTGCATCAAAGCAGTAAAAATTGGTTGCCCACAAAAGGATGGTGAAGAAGAGGTGCTATGTAACATAAAAAACTAGAGAGGTAGGGGGAAAATGGAGGGTTGTGGAGGAATTGTTGGGGGAAATGAGGGGATGATAGAAGGGGAGTGGAGAGGCTAGGGAGGTGGGGAGGTTAGGAGGAGAGGGAGAGGCTGACGTTGGCCCCAAGCCAAGGCAAGGGACGGACGGGTGGCTAAGACTTACAGTACTAAGGTTTCTGTTTGGAGAGGGACAGAAAGGAAGCTGCGGTAAGAGCAACTCCACCGTTGCAAAGGCCCCCCGGGCTATTCACTATTTAATCCACCTAGTGAACAGTAACTGCCGTTAATGAACATTAACTGTCTTTTGCATCTCCACCCCTACACTAAATAGCCCTGGCAATAGGTAATAAAATATTTTATTATTTACTTTGTATAAATTAATATTATATTATTAATTTATCTTTTCTAACATAAGTGCTTATACCTAACCTAAGCAGACCCAAACCAATCTGAAATTAACAAAAAGAAAATGCTTGAGGTCGTCGGTGTACTTCGCCAGACGCACCGCCACTTCTTCCTCTGTCTGAGACTTCTCCACCTTCTTCTCACATTGGCCCGCCATCTTTGCTTATACCGATGATGCAGAAATTGGGTTCTTGAAATTCAAGCGAACAGGTTTAATCGAGGGGATAGAGATCTTGGTGCCGATCGGATTAAGATTATTCTCGGTGCTCGAGATGTATGCAATGAGGACAGAGTTGTGCGGAGTGAGAGTGAGAGGGAAAGCCGAGTCTGCGGGAATATATGGAGGCCAGAAATGCAGAGGAGATGATGGCCCAAAAATGCAGATGAGATTATGGCTGACATCGCCCAGACGTCAGCCTTGCGTCACGTGGCCTTAGGGCTCTTGAGCTAGCAACTCCTGCCGGGCCTCTCCCTCGGGCAGACTCGAGCTCCATTGCCAACACACGCTGGACCTCCCCACTTGGGCTCTCTAGCCCTGTTTTAGAGCCAATCCATCGGGCAATAGCCCACGGTGGAACTGCTCTAAAGGGATTTTTTTACAGTCTAGTTGGTTGTTGATTGATCCTTTAAGATCCTTAATAACCCTACAAGCTTGGATTTTAAATTTTCACTCTCGAGCTTAGTTAAAAGAGTAAATTGTAGAAATAGTCTCTCAACTTTAATCAAATTAGAGTAATGGTCTCTCAACTGAAAATCCATTATCATTGGTTTCTCAACTCATCAAAACGTGTAGCTATGTTCCTTTTCGTCAACTCTGTCAAAATTCTGTCAAAATGAGTAATGTTGGAAGAACCATTGCTACAATTGAGTTAAAGTTGAGGAATCATTGCTCCAATTGAGTTAAAGTTGAGGAACTATTTCTCCAGTTGAATTAAAGTTGAGGGACTATTAATACAATTTTTCTTACTTGATTTTCCATATTTGCCTCTTGATTTAGCCTCACGTGCATGTCACGTGACTCATTTTGATGAAAGTTCTAACGGAGTTAACCAAAAAGACCATAGTTGCACGTTTTGATGAGTTGAGGGACAAATGGTGATGGACTTTTAGTTGAGGGATCATTACTCTAATTAAGTTAAAATTGTGAGACCATTTTTACAATTTACTATAGCTAAAAACTCAAGAGTGTAATCTGAAATCTAAGCAAGAATGACAAAAAAATATTATTACACTATTACCGTGTAAAATTACACTAGTACACTATTAAAGTCCCAATCTCTAATCGATTCAATCTTATATTATTGGTTTTCTGCACTATCATAAGTGGTCAGATCATGGTTTAGTTGCTACTTTATGTTGCATCAATCAATAAAACTCTTTTGGTAAATGCATATGCATATGGAACCCACCTTTGCTGCAGGTAACTTGGTCTTGCATTGCATCCAAACTCCAAATTATATGCTTTAAACTGACCACAGCTTTTCTATCCAACCATATGCTTGTGGTACATGATTGCTCAGTTAGTGGGTCGTTTCCCAAAAGCGAAATGGACATGGTCATGGAGTTAAATCCCAATTATTTTGAATGAGATATATGAGCACTCAATACCTAAGTTTCTAACTAGGTTTCACAGCTTTAGTTAATGCTCCCAATAAACCAAACTATCCAGCAGATGTGTTGTTAGGTTATTTGATGCTCCCATAGTTATGCTCTATTAACAGTTGTATAAAATCACGTGATTAGGCATTTGATAAGACGAATAGGCACATAATTGTATATAATCAATAACACAAAATCTCGTATATTTTACTAGTTATGGCTAAGCATTGATTAAAGACTAAACATGGTAAAGCATGGAGCCCCAGCATGGACACTAATTCTCTCATGTTTTGACCCTCTTGTTAGCCATGTAGTGGAGCTTCAAATTAATGATTTTGTTGCTACTAAAATTTAGGGTTCTTGCACTATACCTGAAAATGTCATGGTGGCGTTATCTTAAGCCACGATTCACGTGACAAGTTTGCACGATTGGTTTCAAATATTGTGACTAAGACACTGCGGGTGTGTGAAAGTTTTGCTACTAAATGTGCCACGGATGCCTAGTTGAACACAAAACAGAAACTAGAAAAACACTTGGTAGAGCTTATAGAACCCAATTATTTTGCAGCACTAACTTTTGCAGCCTAACATGGCGTTAGTGATATAAGACCATATCTGACATACAAGAGGGAGGAAACAAAAGGGCACAGTGAAAGAGATAGCGACTAAACAATGGAAATAAAGCAAAGTTTAATTCCAATGTGGATAAACAGGAGAAAAATATTTTGAGGGGGAAGATGAGATGCACCTCAATAATTATATTGAGGCATTTAGGATTGGGGGTTTGGAAAAGCATAAAGCTAGTGACATTGATGCCTTGTTTGATGATCAGAGATCCACATGCATAACCAACATTTCCACATTTCGTTTCGAGTTCTTTCCACAAAATACTTTGTTACTTACGTTACTTGTAAGGAATCATTCTTTGTAATCAAGTGATTTGCAAGTAAAAGCGACTTATCACATGTAATGAGTGATCTGCCAAAAAAGAATGAGTCATTACTTGCGACGAGTGATGTATAAAAATAAATGACTCCTTTCACATGGCAAGTAGTGTTGTATGTAGAGAAATTTGACTCATTACACATAATGAATGATCTTCAAATAAAGAAAAATGACTCGTTACATGCTAAAAGACGAACAATGTTGGTTTTATTTTTCTTCATGCCCTGGTCCTTCCTCTACAATCTGTGTGGTCCGACCTCTCTTTATCTTATCACATTCAACCCCCTCCCCTTTTCATCACTAAACTGTGTCACATCACTCTTTATTATTTAGTCCCATTAAGTTCCCCCTCCCTTAACCAACTAGAAAAATAAAATAAAATAAAAATAAAAATTTGAAGGGGTCTCACTTCCCTTCCCAAACTTCAAAGATTCTAATCACACACACTTAAACTAACCCCGAAACGACGCCGTCCAACGGAAAGTGTCCAAACACAAACATAACCAAACTAAATTTTGAAGTCCTATTTTCTCCAACCTTCCACTCTCTATATATATTTCCAATTAGCGTACATTTTCAAACACTCATATCTAATATACCCCTTCTTGTATTTGGTTGAATTGATTTCTGAATCACAAACCCTAGCCACAATGCCTTCTGTGCACTCTAGCCCCTTCTACCACTTAGAGAACTCAACCATATTTAACCTAATCCGGCACGGTCATACGCCGGGCCAAAAACGTTCGTCGAAATCTTCATCCGGAGGCCTTCTCAAGATGTTCAAGCTCTTCCCCATGTTGACATCAGGCTGCAAAATGGTTGCCTTGCTAGGCAGACCCCGAAAGCCGTTACTAAAGGATCATGCCACAACAGGTACAATTTTTGGGTATCGAAAGGGGAGGGTGAGCCTAGCAATACAAGAAGACCCTCATTGCATGCCACTCTTTGTGCTCGAGCTGCCAATGCACAGTAGTGTGTTTCACAAGGAAATGGCGTCGGATATAGTCCGAATCGCACTGGAGAGCGAGACGAAGACGCACAAGAAGAAGCTGACGGAGGAGTTTGTGTGGGCTGTGTATTGCAATGGAAGAAAGGTAGGGTATTCTATTAGGAGGAAGCAAATGTCGGAGGACGAGCTTCATGTTATGCAAACTTTGAGGGGTGTTTCGATGGGGGCAGGGGTTCTTCCATGCCCTTCTGATCAGAAGGAGTATGCAGGAGATGGGGAATTGACTTACATAAGGGCAAGGTTTGAGAGAGTGGTTGGATCAAATGACTCTGAAGCCTTGTACATGATTAATCCCGATGGTGCTGCAGGGCCAGAATTAAGTATTTTCTTTGTAAGAGCTCATTAGCTTAGCAAAAAATTATGTTAATTAATATAGGTTATTTAATATAACTTTGTGTCTATGTAAACTAAAGTTCTCAAATTCATGAATTGGTTGTTTTTTTTTTAAGTACATCGATATTTGTACACTGAGGGGAGGGGAAGTTCGGCAAAGCCACACAATAAGCAGCCTAATTTGGTATCCAATTCACCATCTATAAGATTCAAACCTAAGACCTCTCGCTTTCAAGTGAAGAGGAATACCACCAGACTGAGTGGCATAAATTGATTATTTTTAACTTCAATGCTTGTAGTCAGTCATGCTCTTCTAAGGTCCTCAAATTTTGAGGAACTGGGCGAACCAAATCCATATTAACCGTAAAAATGTATTAGCTTAGATCTAAAAGCCTAAAATCTTTGACAAATTAAGCAAAATCAACTTAAAATCCATGAACCATTAGAAAACTCATTTTTTTGTTTTTCTTTATTAAGCTGTCAAATATTTTAAGCCTTTTGATCTAAACTAATATAATTTTGTGGCTATTATGCATTTTGTCATCACAGATCATCAAAATGAGGACCTTAGGAGAGCATGAGTCGTAGAGTAGTTGAGTTTCAAAAGTTTTTTTTTCTTCGTTTTTTTACAATGTAATATTGTAAAACTTCTGATTGACGAAAAAGGTATTCAAACTCAAATACAATAAAACCGACACACAACGTTAACCAGTTGGCAGAACTATCTGTAGTTCCAAAAATATCATTAGTTGCCTTCAAGTTATTGCCTTGATCGTGATGATACATAGGAAAGAATCATTAACGGGCTGGAAATTGTTTGGACCACATTCAACTTTTAGGCCGTGTCTGCGCTTGTATCAGTGAAATTAATGTTTTCAGACCCAACCCCCCTTTCCGAAGTAAAATAATGACCCACAAGGTTTCGGTTTTCACATATTACACTACCCGGTCTTTTAAAATATATTAATTTAACCATTTTGTCAAATTTACCGTCTAATTAGGCGTTAAGTAATGAGGTAACATAGACTAGAGCGGATTTGAAGCACATGTTGACCGTCAATTTCACAGTTGAGTACTTTACACTTTTACTCTTTTAGTCCTTGTATGAAATCGATAGTCAACGTGTACCTCAAATGCAGGCCTAGTCTATGCCATGTCAATACCTAACGTCTAATTAAATAGTAAAATTGGCGGAATTGTTAAATTGGTATGCGTAAATTGAAATTTCATACTTATTTTGTAAATAAGCCCAAACCTTGTTGTGTAAAATGCAGTTAACCCTAAAATTAAAAAAAATTAGAAGATAATGAAATTGAAAATGAAAATGAAATTTTAATCATGTATATAATAACGTTGATATCCAAATATTACAACAATATCTGATAGATATTGTTGTTAATATTTGGTATCAATCGTCAATATAACACTATTAAAATAACATTAATATTTGGAATCAATACATCGATATAACGTTGTTAAAATGACATTGATATTTGATTGCTTTATCATCGTCTAGGTAGTTCAGGCCGGTCAACCAGGCCATGCGCAGCCCATGCACACGATCCACATGCGCAGGGAAGAAAACCACAGTATAACCTGAGGCCCTATAAACCCAAAAGTGAGCTGTACTCGATTCAATCAGTGCTCCAGTGTAGCAAAAGTAGTGGACAACAACAATGGGCTTCTGGCATTGTACACAGCCGCCCGGCTTCATTTTGTCAAGAAAAATGCTAGGATGCATGCGCGCGGATTGACTATAGTTGGTTATTCATGCTTGTGCAGGATTACCGACGCTTAGGATCAATTATTGTATTCGACAGACGGATTAAACGGTCTATCCGACCTATGCATAAAAGAGCAGAAAGCACTAATTTGTTGATGAGAAACTAATCCAATTCAAAGTTGTTGATGTATATACCAATCGATCATAGAAGAAAACTTTTAATTCATTTCCTTCTGATTAATCTTCCTTCCTATCAAATCTGGAAGTTCTTCACTAGCACTGGGGTTTGTATCTGCACGAGACTAAGTAATACCTAAATGCAAAGGACCCTAATTTTTTATGAGTAAGTCAGACAATCCACCTAGTACCCAACTGCCAGACAGAAGAATTTTCAACGTGATAGACAACCAGACATATATAGAAAAAGATAAATCTAGAGCTTACATTTAGGTTCTCGTAAATGTATTAAATTAAAGATTGTCAAAGATAGTTATCCAGAAAAACCTGACCCAAATGAATTTACGTAGATTCCAAGCTACATCCCCATATTGGATAGGGGTTGGGGTAGGTTGGTAAGAAGAATATAGTTAATTAGATCTTCCCCATAGACTAGAGTGAGAAGTCTTGTGATGTATTTTAAAAATTGAATCCACCTGTCAACAGCTTGCATATTCAACAAATGTCCATTTCAGTTTCTCTGTGTAAAAGCGACTTGTTACTGGTAGTATTGTAGATAATTGCTAGAAATGTACAAATTTTGATCTTTTGGAAGCCTACAAATGATTTTGTACGAAGTACTTTCTATTTATGAGTCAATGTAGGTTATCTCCCATTTTAGTTATTTGTATGTGTTTTACGCGTATCTTTGTGTGTCTAGAATAATGATCGAATGTCGTAGACAATGCGAATGCATACTTGCTGCCAGAGTTATGTTCGTACATTTGTACACACGTATGTAAAGCATCAAGATCCCATTTACTAATTTTCAGTATTGACAAGTTTTTATTTTTTATTTTTTATTAAAGAATCAAGACATACAAAACGAATGAGTGCCAAATCATACAAAACCAATTAGTACAAAACAAGAAGTAATAAAGGTATGGTGCATCAATATGCGTAGGCACTGGCGGATCCATATAGAGATCCGGGGTGTTTCGAAACCACTGGGAAGTCCGAAGAAACACTTGTGATCAACCTTCGGGACCCTCCAACAATTTGGGCTGGTGTAGTGCAGAGGCTTGTTGCCTTTATAGATGTGCTGGCAACAGTGCTTATAACAAAGAAGAAGAAGAAGTTTTTAATTTTTGTTTTAAAAGACCTAGCCAAAACGACAACATTTTTGAGCCAGATCACTATAAAAAAATTAAAAACTAAAATATCTCTGTTTTCTCTACAAGGCCCGAGAATCCCAATCTTTTCCAATATCCCCAAATTATATGTAAGAACTCACAGCCCCAATCGTCGCAACCTTCCAACTTTAAACCCAAGTTACCCTATTCCCCACCACCATTTGCCGTTCCACCGCCTTTAGTTGCCTAATTTTATTTCTTCCAAATTCACATAAGTTTTTTTAATCCTAGATTCTAGTTCCAACTACCAATTAATATAATATATATATATATATATATATATATATATATATGTTACATTAACAAATTTTATCTTTCTAGAGTCACTAAGGGCGTGTTTGTTTGACGGGATTAGGAAGGACTGGACTAGATTAGATTATAGTCCTTTGTTTGGTTTGGAAAGGGATTAGGTTTAATGGGCTTAGGTGGGACTCGCTTGGATTACATACCTCACAAACCCTCACAAACCGTTCTTACCCTAGATCCCCAAATTCGGCCAGACTCCTTAAGGCCTTCAGAAAACCCAGCATCGCTCGCCCTTGCTCCCGCGTCGCTCGCCTTGCTCCCTGCGTCGAGGATCTCTGCGTCGTCATCCCGAACAACCCAGCGTCGTCCCGAGGTAGCTGCGTCGTCCCGAGGATCTGAGCTTCATCTCTGCGTGGCTCTCCCTGCTCCCTCAGCGCCGTCGTCGTGACCTCCCTCCCTCAGCGCCGTCGTCCTGACCTCCCTCTCTCAACGCCGTCGCCCCTCCCTCCCTCAACGCCGTGTGGTAAACTTCAAACCTATGATTTTTTTGGTCGATTTCTTTTGCAGATTGTGATATAATTGAGGTTGATTTGATTGTGTTTGGGTTTGACGAATTTGGGTTTGGGTTTGGCGAATTTGGGGTTTTCAATCTGTGCACTTCAATCTGTTGGTTTGGGTTTGGGTTTGACGAATTTGGGGTTTTCCCAATTGATTTCTGTTAAGTAACATTGCATATTGTGATATAATTGAGGTTGATTTTATTGTGTTGGTTTGGGTTTGACAAATTTTATTGGCATAGACCAGTGCACTTCAATCTGTTATGTTATATGTTACTAATTTGGGGTTTGGGTTTGGCGAATTTGGCATAGACCAGTGCAGTGCACTTCAATCTGTTGGTTTCTGTTTGGGTTTGACGAATTTGGGGTTTTCCCAATTGATTTGTGTTAAGTAACACGAGCATGTCCGACTCAACACGAGCATGATGAGGAATATGAGGAAGAGGACCGAGTCTTGTGAAATTACATAATTAATTTAAGCATTCGTGAAAAAGTAGCATGCATCCAAAAAGTTGATTAATTAGTGGCCATATATATACCAGAAGAAGAGATGTCAAAAACGTGTAAAATTGATCAGATAGTTCTTAGTTGCAGTAGTGGACATGATAATACACCACATATCATCCCACTCACCAATTATGATACATTTGTTGAGTCCTAATAAAACTCCTAGCTTGTTGAAAAAGGGCTACAAGCCTACAAAAACCATGCACATTCCGTTTTGTTTAGGACCACTGTTTTATCTTTTGACTCAGTGGAGGTTCCATTTCGATAAGGTGCATGTGGCTAAAATAGATACATCCTACTCATGGCTCAAAGCGGAGAAAACAAATCCATCCAGAAACAAGCAACCAACTGTTTACACAGAAACGACAGGGGATGCAATAGAGGACCGAGTCTGCCCCTTTCCAAGTCAAGCCTTTAGCTACTAGCCAAACCTTTTCCTTCTTTCTTCCAATGGATGTTACTTTGGATGTATATTAAGTAATCATACACTGTTTATATAAATAAGTTATAACACATAATAATGCGTTATTGACTTGAAATATTATTACCGTGATAGTGACTATCATGGGCAAGATGGATAAGTACAGTTGATTAGATGCTAAATGAAACATGTTTAAGGGCTACAAAATAATTGAGTAGAACAGAACTAGATCATCCAATTCAAAATTAATTGGATGATCTAGAGAGCAATTTCCATTAATTATGTGGTGTATTACTAGTATCCGTGGCTATGTCGGGTATTAGATTTTGCATCTTAGAGTGTAGTCTAGTCTCATCCCCAAGAAAAAAAAAGGACATGTACGAAAAGTGTTGTTATCATTTTCCTATTTATAAGCATAGTACAAAAACTAATCGGAAGCGTCGTTTCTATTATGATTAGTAAATGTGACATAAGTAATGTTATTTTTGTTTTAATTGGGATGTGGATGTATGATAAAAAAAAAAAAACTCTGCATATCATTTTATTGAAGACTAATGGACAAACTAAGAAAATTTATTATCAAATTAATATTACAATGTTTCTCTTAGTTAAATACAAAACAATTTCGGCGCCCAACCCAATTCCTCTAATTCAATCAAAATCTCAAATCCCCGATGAATGTAGCGACAAGAACTTGTCAAAATTGAGATTATAAGTTTGTTCATCATATTGAGATTAGCATATGTTAGCATATGTTAGCATAATTGCTTGCAGGAAGATTTTTTATTGCTCCTCATATATAATGTCCTCATTTTTTTTCCTTTTTTTTTTTTTTTTGGGTGCGGATAGATATGGATCGGAGGAAGCTTTTATTGATCTTATTGTTAGAGATGTGTCATTTAGAGACAATTTGCATTTGTACGGTTCTTCTGTTGCTTGTGCTAAGGGCCAAACAGAGACATGTTGAACGACGCACTTTGACCAACCATTCACTTGTTAGACGAGGTATTAGTTTGTGTTATCTGAATGGTATAATAGGAAATACTGATATTGAATGTGTGAATGAATTGAGAATGGATAGAAGGACTTTTGGCATATTATGTGACTTACTTCGTCAAGATGGGAAGGTAAAAACAGATGGTTTGGTGTCTCTAGAGGAGCAGGTGTGTATGACTATACAAATACTAGCACATCATTATAAGAATCGTAGTGTTGGTGGTAGATTTTATAGGTCGGGAGAGACTATAAGTAGGTATTTCAATAGTGTATTGCAAGGAATTTTGGGATTACAAGGTATCCTACTAAAAGTCCCTCAGCCTGTGCCTATTGATTCTACAGATCCTAGGTGGCGATGTTTTAAGGTATGTTGATAAATTGGTTCATTTTCCCTAAGCTTTAACTACAAATTCCCTTTGTATAAATTAACAAAAGCTTATTTTTTGTTTAGAATTGCTTGGGAGCATTAGATGGAACACACATTGATGTGCATGTAGCTGAAATTGACAAACCAAGATACCGAACAAGAAAGGGTCGAGTCGCAACTAATGTGTTAGGTGTGTGTTCAGGAGATATGCAGTTCATATATGTGTTTCCAGGGTGGGAGGGTTCCCCATCAGATTCTAGAGTGCTACATGATGCAATTACTAGGCCTAATGGTTTCAAGATACCAGCAGGTAAGACTATTAGTTAGTCTCAACTCTCTAAGTTAGGAATGTATTTTTGTTTGTGAACTACAAAATACTAATATAAGGTTTTTTTTGTTTGTTTTTTTTATTAGGTTATTATTACCTTGTAGATGGTGATTATACAAATGGTGAAAGATTCCTTGCACCCTATAGAGGAATACCTTATCATTTATCAGAATGGGAGGGACGAACACCTTCCAATAAGGAAGAATATTTTAACATGAAGCATTCTAAGGCAAGGAATGTAATTGAACGTTGTTTTGGGTTGCTAAAAGGAAGGTGGGGGATACTAAGGAGTCCATCTTTCTATCTGATTAGGACACAAGGTCGAATAATTACCGCTTGTTGCCTCCTACACAATCTTATTAGGCAAGAGATGTCTGTAGATCCAATGGAGAATTCGCCAATAATAGAAGATGTACAAAATACAGAAGAAGGTGAATATGTTGGTAGTGTTGGAACCTCTGACCAGTGGACTGCAAAGAGGAATGCCATGGCTGAAGAAATGTATAATGAGTGGAGAGCAATTAGGAACCAGCAACGAAATTAGCTATATGTGTTAATGATAACATTTTATTTTAGTTTTCCTTTTTATCATGCATGTGTTGGATATTAGCAAAATGATTAGATTGATTATCATTTAATGTAATTCGATTTCTTGATTGGCTAGTATGCAAATTAATTGGATATTATGCAAATTCATTGGATATTATGCAAATTGATTCTTGGTATTGGTACTTTAGTAAATTGAAATAATTTTTTTTTAGGTATGGATAACGACAATAATTTGAATGCTGCTCAAGAGCCGAAAGGAAGAAGGCGTAAATGGGAAGCATTTGAGGAAGAAGTATTACTATCCGTTCTTGAGGATTTTGTTGCTCAGAAGCAACGATGTGACACAGGTGCATTCAAACAAGGTACTTTGATTGAAATAGCGAAAGCTGTCAATGTTTTATGTCCTAATTCAAATATAAAGGCAAATCCACACATTGAGTCAAAGTTGAAGAAATGGAAAAAAACATATAGCTTGCTCCTTGACATGATAAACACAAGTGGATTTGCATGGAATGATGTCAAAAAGTGCGTTGAAGTTGACAGTGATGACGCATGGCAAACTTATGTGCAGGTTCATATCCTATTTTATTTATACATTAGTTACATTCTTGCGTCTATATTTGTTACGCATGCTAAATTTTAGTTTTGCTATGTTGATATAATCTTAGAAAAATAAAGAAGCCGATGTATGGAGAAGCAAACCTTTTCCACTATATGATAGATTTGCATATGTATTTGGAAAGGATCGGGCTACGGGTAATGTAGCCGAAACCCCTGCTGAAATGATGGAGGAACAAAGTCATCATCGGGTTGGTGCAAGTGATATTGGAGATGAAAATGTTTTTTCTCCAATGACCCAACAAAGCCAACAAAGCACCCCATCTGAAAATAGCCAAAGAAAGAGGAAAAGAGGTGTGGGAAGTTCAAGTGATGGAACCGAGGCACTTATCAGTGGACTGAAAGAATTTTGTGTTGAAAGTGGGAAAAGGATGCAACTAGTAACTGAAGCTATAGCTCAAAGTACTGCAAATCATAGTGACATAGCTAACGAACTGGAAGCAATGGGTCTTTCTCCTATGGAACAAATTGATGCATTAACTCTTATTTTGGAAAAACCACAAAATGTGGGAGTGTTCAGGGCTCTCAACTCGGAACTCAAGAAAGTGTTCGTCCAAAGGCTGTTAAGCGACAAAGCAAGCGGATGAGTATATTATGTGGTGCTTTTTCAGATGGATGTATTTTATTAATCGTACAATCTTAGGTTATGGATTCTAACTTAGCTTTGCACTATGAAGTATTTTGGCTAATGTTAACTAGGATTTTGTAAATTATGGATATGTACTTCGGAATGTTGTACTATGGTTAACTAGCATTTTGTAAAATATCATGGATGAAAGTTTGTGAATGATGTTTTAAAATATCATGTGGCAACAACTAGAGACGCCAACATTTGTATGAGATGCTGAATTGTAGGAGCATGCTAAGCTTGGAATCTACGTAGCAAATATTCTCAAGGAACCCTTATATATGCACATTACTTGGCTTCATATTATGTGTTACATGTTAATTGGTGGAATTGTATGGCTACTTGATAACATGATTCAAATGCTTATGAGTTTGGCTTTCGTTAATATTTCTTCAAGAATATTATTCGTTTGAAGTGTCATTTGTTGGCTTTCGTTAATAGAATGAAGAGGAAACATTACATTCACGTATTATCAGCCGTATATTTGTTGGCTCGGGCTCGGATTAATAAAAACTTTTTTTTTTCAACATCAGCCGTATATTTGTTGTTGGCTCGGGCTCGGATTAAAAAAACCGTATATTTGTTGTTGGCTCGGGCTCGGATTAAGAAAAACTT
This sequence comes from Crataegus laevigata, assembly GCA_963580275.1. Lineage (NCBI taxonomy): Eukaryota > Viridiplantae > Streptophyta > Magnoliopsida > Rosales > Rosaceae > Crataegus > Crataegus laevigata. The sequence continues at coordinate 9,706,995 of OY756949.1, forward strand.
TTTTTTTTCAACATCAGCCGTATATTTGTTGTTGGCTCGGGCTCGGATTAAGAAAAACTTTTTTTTTTCAACATCAGCCGTATATTTCTTGGCTCGGGCTCGGATTAATAAAAAAAAAAAATTTCAACATCAGCCGTATATTTGTTGTTGGCTCGGCCTCGGATTAAGAAAAACTTTTTTTTTTCAACATCAGCCGTATATTTGTTGTTGGCTCGGGCTCGGATTAAGAAAAACTTTTTTTTTTTCAACAGCAGCTGTATATTTGTTGTTGGCTCGGGCTCGGATTAAGAAAAACTTTTTTTTTTCAACATCAGCCGTATATTTGTTGGCTCGGGCTCGGATTAATAAAAACTTTTTTTTTTCAGCCGTATATTTGTTGGCTCGGGCTCGGATTAATAAAAACTTTTTTTTTTGAACATCAGCCGTATATTTGTTGTTGGCTCGGGCTCGGATTAATAAAAACTTTTTTTTTTCAACATCAGCCGTATATTTGTTGTTGGCTCAGGCTCGGATTAAGAAAACCTTTTTTTTTTCAACATCAGCCGTATATTTGTTGGCTCGGGCTCAGAATCAGAAAAACCTTCTTTTTTTTTCAACATCAGCCGTATATTTGTTGGCTCGGGCTCGGATTAAGAATTTTTTTTTTCAACATCAGCCGTATATTTGTAGCATTATTCTATTACACAATGGCAAAAATTAGTCCTAATCTAAGCAAACACAAATTTGGTGAACAGTATTGTTTTTATTATCCTGCGTTTTAGTCCGACACTGCACCAAACGCTTCACTAAGTTAGTCCAGCTTAGTCTAGTCTAAGCCAGTCCAACTTAGTCCCTGCAGCTAGTCCAGTCCGAGACAGTCCGGCGCAACAAACGCACCCTAATTGTATTACAATGCTGATGATAATTTGTTGGTTTTATTACCTTTGAGATTAATCTTGATTTATATAATACCAAATTTAATAGAAAATAGTGATATGTAACTAAATTAGTCTTTTTTTTAACTTTTATGTTGGGACCCTCCGATCTTGAAATCTTGAATCCGTCACTATATGTGGGTCTCATCCCTATTAAAAAAAATTGTACAAATATGTAAATAAATTAAAACAAAATTTTAAAAAAAAACAAAACAAAGGGTAAATTACACCATACCCCCTCAAGTTTGAGGTCTATTACCTCATACAACATCTTTAAAACTCACTTTCATACCTCAAGTACTATTTTATTTCAATTTCATGCATCCATTACATTTTCCATCCATTGATCCGTTAAGTGCTGACGTGACTACCAACTGTGTGCCACGTGGCAAAAAAATTAATTTTTTTTTAAACCTGAATTTTTACACCCCAAAAAAAAAAAGGCCAATGACCAGATTTGGAAGAAGAAGGAAGAAAGAAAAAAAAATGAAACTATCACTTCCCCCTCCTCAGCGACCAGATCTGGAAGAAAAAGAAGAAGAAACCCCCCTCCCAGTGACCAGATCTGGAAGAAGAAGAAGAAAGAAAAAGAAAAAAAACCTCCCCCCCCCCCAACGATTGCAAGAAGAAGAAAAAAAAAGACTAAAGAAAAAAAAATTGAAATCCCCCCAAGCGACTGCAAGAAGAAGAAGAAAGTTAAAAAATTCAATTTTTTTTTAGTGTAAAAATTCAGGTTTTAAAAAAATTATAATTTTTTTTTTTTGCCACAGGACAGCCACGTTGACAGTCACGTCAGCACTTAACGGATCAATGGATGGAAAATGTAATAGATGTATGAAATTGAAATAAAATAGTACTTGAAGTATGAAAGTTAAATGTTTTTAAAATGTTGTATGAGATTGTAATAGATTTCAAACATGAGACGGTATGATGTAATTTATCTAAAAACAAAAAACAAAAAACAAAAAAAAACTGGTGGGAATAAGAAAAACGATGAGAATACCAAACAACCGTGGTTAACCAAATTGTTGACCGGTACGAGAAGGACAAGGCAACAGTTCTCACGCGGTATTGGCCGTATTGGCTACCACCCTAGCTGTAGGACCTACCCAACCACTGAGAAATTTTTCATTGTAATTAAACTACGGGAAATACACCATATATTTTTATTTAAGTAGTGAAAAATTTTATTTTTAGGTTACTAATTTTTTAATATATATATTTCATCATTTATATAATAACATATAATATATCACTTCGTACACTGATCGCATTAAAAAAAAAATTTCAACCGACAATTGGGTTGGAAGGGGTCATCGCGGGAACCACTGATAGTTACCAGACCAGGTGTCCCGAATCTCCTCCCATCAGTGAAAATATCTGCCAACGAAAATACAAGTCCAAATTTGGGGCCCACCTCCAGCCTGCAATCGACCGTATACAATCACCACTTTCTGTTTTATTCTCTTCAAATATATTAACCCTAATTATGGAATTTATGGATGAGTAATGAATATGGATTATCAAACTTTATCATTGGATTTTATTCACCAAATGATTGAAGTATTTTAATTTCTTTTAAGTTTGGGCTTACATTTACGATGTTTAAGGGGTTTTTGTACAATTTTTTTTTTAACGAATGATATTATTTACACTAAAATGAGAGGGTGGACTTAGCTTTACAATAAGTTATCAATAATGTGATTCAAACTCATTTTTGGCGAGAATTAAATCTAAAACCTCTCATTTACAAGTGAAGAAGAATACTACTAGATCGTAGTACTAAGTGGCATGCATTTGTGTTCAATTGATTAATAGTATTCATCTCAGCATTTGAAATCTGAATTTAATTCTCTCGTCTTACAATCATTTGAATAACAAAAGTTTGAATACGCAGAGTAAAAAATTCTCACATAGGTGAAAGAAAAAAACTTTGCAAGAATTTATAAGAGGTTAGACTACTCCGCACCTTAACTTCTTCATGATATTAGAGCAAGGTTGATCCACGTGAGAAGTCCAATGGCTAGACGTACTCCTCGTCACCTAATTCGTGGTATCAATGTGTTTGGCTTAAAAATTCTTCACGTGTGAAGAGCATATGAGGAAGTAAAGGTAAAAGAGGTTAGACAACTCTCTAAATTACCAATTAATTTTATGACAGAACCTCAACTTATTTATTATACATCTCTCTTACTTGTCTCTTGATCGTTCCTACACTCATCAGTGCTCGATCACATAATTAATTATAGTACATTTTTCGTGTGTCAAACGCAACTGATTTTAACGCACCTCCAATTTGAAACTAAAGAACACAGTAAGGCTAGTGCCCTACAGCCTTTGGGCTTTTTATCCACTACAGGACATTGGTACACAATTTTGTTGTATTGTATGTAAAATTCGAAACAAGTCGGTGACTCTGACTAGGGATTTGGTGCCAGCTGTGGTATCAACTTCCCAACTGCTGCTTGCCAAAAGTTTCACCCAAGGCCAAATTCCATGAACAATGCCACGTGGGCGGCTAGGATGCAATCATCACAACGATTGTGTTCAGACTGTGGGAGCTCCCCTACTGAGCTTGTCCGCGCGTGCTTCTCAGGTCTCTCGCCACAAAATTCGAAAACTACTAATAAAACTGATACTTGTACGGCGGTGGGGTGGCGTACGTACGTAGCAGTTTGCTTGTCACGTAAATGAATGCATGCACATTTCCGTTGATTGCGTTCTTACAAAACAATTACAAGATATTATTATCTACTTGTGAGAGGCATTATTGTCCTCATGATCACTTAGCTTACCCTTTCATCATTCCCTTGTTGCAACTTCGCATCTCTATCGTGTTTGAGATGCATCTTCTCATAGAAATTTGAACTCTCACTAATGTGCCAACTTGCAAGGCGTCCGTTCAATTAGCTTTTTCCTTTAGGCAAAAAAAGACTTAATTTAAAGAGAAGTCTCGGTAACACTCAAGACCTCTAGAGTGATACAAAAGAGTGTTCCCAGCTTGCTGAGGAATACAGCTCATCCCAAATACACAAACTATTGCAATTGTGTCCAAAAGAAGTAATATAATCAACAACAAAGTTTGCTTCTCTGTGGACGCGGTTCCACTCCACCGAGTCAATGGACAAAGCCAGTCATGATTCTCCAACGTACTGCTTCCCAGAGACTACATCAATGACAATGTTCAAGTGTCCCTCAGCTATGATCTTCCTAATTCAGCGTTGTTCGGTTAAATTCAATTTCTATAGTTTTTATCGGCTATTATTTGATTGAAAACTTTTATCATCGTATCATAGATTGAATTATTAAATCTAATTATAAACGCTAAACTAATTCGTCATTTAAAAGATTTGAACATTTTTGTATCGTGAGATTATAAATCGATCGATCGATAGATAGTCACGCACGTTCCACGTTTTGCACTAGAAAACAAAACAATCGAAAATGTTTTGGGGTGTAAAGTGAGGGCGACGCTCGTCGAAGATGAATAGGGGAAAGTGAGCTTTACTGGATGAGAGGCTCAAAAGTCAAAGACGGGATTCAACTGGAATCACGTGAGATTCTTACAGCCTGGGAGTGGGGCCTTCCTACGTGGAAGACGTTGAAGTCATCCTTAATCTTAATTTTTTGTAATTTACAAGTAGGCCCTTCCCTTATATCGGGGTTTGCTTTTTAGGACAGGTTCGATCAGAAGCCGTTGATTTCAGTGACTCTATAGGCTCTAGGGGTTGACTGACGGGGACCTTTATCTACAGCTGTTAAATTGGCGGTAGGCTTTAAAAAAAATAAAATAAAATAAAATAAAATAAAAAATCAGTGGCTAAAAAGCGGTCAAAAAAGTTCGTTGGGCCCCAGTCGCCGTCTTAAAACGTTTGAGTCGTGTTTAACAGCTTTGCGTTTCCTGTCATGTGTTAAACGCTCCCTAATTTATTAGTACTCACGCTTCTTGTCCCATGTGAGAATGATTTTATTACTTTTTATTTTTATTTTCGTTTTATTTTCTCATTCTTACCCCTCCCTAATTACAATGGTTCAATTTCTCATTACCTGGCACGATAGTAATTCTAAGGCCAGTCGTTAAATCGGCTCATGCGCGTATATACGACTAATGTTTTCAAACGTTAATATAAAAACTTGTTGCAATCAATCACGTAACAGGTCAGACATAATCGACTAATGTAAGGATAAACAACCTTTTCCAACTCTACTTGCACAATCTCACATTTCAACCACATGCGGTAACGAGTATTTACCTAACAATACTTATTTATTTATTAAAGGAGATTTAAGTTAAATCTCTTAAATTAGTGGTTGGGTCAAAATTTTATAACAATGGAATCACATTTTGACATAAAAAAAAAACTTCATTGGATCATTTTGTTGAGCTTCTGATCGATACATGCTGAATTATGTCGCATTCTATAGATTTTTGCCGAGGACTATCGAGTGACCTTTTTATCGAATACTTGTTGCACTATACGATCGCACACAAGAAATAAGAGAAGAAAGACAAAGGAAAGAAACAAAGGAAAGAAAGAAGACAATTTACAAGTGACTAAACATGGGGTTGCAAAAAAGTAGTAGTAGTTTATAATTAAGTATTTTTGAATCATTCTTTTAATTTATATCAATTGTGTATATTATACAAATACAAAGATACATATACATTAGGGTTATGAAGATATTGATACGTACTCTTGAGTTAAAGTAATAAAATATTGATACGTACCATTAGAAATTATTTATAGGAAAACTAATGAAAATTGCTTGAAAACTTTGAATTTTAACGATAAGGACAAAATAAAGGATAAAATGAATAGTATCATGATTAACTTTTTAATATAAAAATGTGGTTTTTCGTTAAAGTGAACAGTACCAAGCATTTTTCGTTAAAGTTTCCATTATTTATAAGTATCTAAGCCATATTCTAAAAAAATGAGGGTACGTTCGAGGTAACCTTCATGATTCATTACGAAGAGAATACTACAAAAATAAGTCAAACATTTCACAATCACCTATCCCAATCAGACGTGGTTTATATTAAATTATTGATTCAGTTTTAGTTACATTTCTAAGTTTTTTTTAGTTTAAAGTATATTCATACAGGATATATATATCAGAAATTTAGAACACGGACGCCTCTAAATCTAGATAATAACATGCGTAAAACGCAAGTTAGTGTTAATTCTGGACACATATCATATAATAATGCTAAACGGTTTGAATAATCTAACTAAAATATGATATAATAATGCCTCGCTGCCTAATTTACACAAAATTCACGTGTTGTATAAACTTAGATTGATAATATTACGTCCACCAAGACACATAATTTGAGTATTCAAAATTTGATTTAACGGTTAAATTTATTATAATTTTTAAAATTAATTTATTTTTATAACCGTTAAATTAAATTTCAAAGACTAAAATTATGTGTCTTGGTAGACTTGGTGGAAAGATAATCCTTTCCCGAAACATGACAGCTCACATTGTCTATCGGGGGAAGCCCAAAATGGTAAATGAACAAAACCAGAGGCTCGAAGAGAAGGGAAAAAAAAATCCGGAAAAATAAATATGTGATGACATAAAACAAGGGGTGCGCATCTACGCACTCGGTTCAAGTTTGCAGCCCTGCCCACTTTACAAAAGCCAGTTTCGTGGAAGTACCCTTCTCCTCCCCTCTCTATCTTCCATTAAAAGTGCTCACAGGTTCATGCACCTCGCCCCCTAAATATAACACCCAAAACACAACCTTTCTCTCATTCACTCCTCCTCCTCCTCCTCCTCTCTCTCTCTCTCTCTCGTGCACTCACTCCTCACTCAGCTCGAACAAACACCATCACTATTTCCATGGAAGCGATGAATATGTGCTCGTCATCTACTTCGTCTTCCGGTACTTCCTCGTCTGAGTCTTCCCGCCCGAGAAATCCCAACAAGCCCGAACGAATCAAGGGCCCGTGGAGCGCTGAGGAGGACCGTGTCCTGACCCAGCTCGTCGACCGCTACGGGCCCAGAAACTGGTCATTGATAAGCCGGTACATAAAGGGTCGGTCCGGAAAGTCGTGCAGGCTCAGGTGGTGCAACCAGTTGAGCCCCAGCGTCCAGCACCGACCCTTTTCTCAGGCCGAGGACGAGACCATCTTGGCCGCGCACGCCCGGTTCGGAAACAGGTGGGCCACCATTGCCCGCTTGCTTCCGGGTCGAACCGACAACGCGGTGAAAAATCACTGGAACTCGACGTTGAAGCGGAGGGTCAGGGGAGATCAGCTAACGGAGGGTGGTAGTTTTGGGGGCGGCGGCGGCGGCAATGTGGGTAGTAATGAGGGGATGAGCACGAGTTCGGTTTCCGGATCTTTGGCCAATGGGTCGATGGAGTTTGACCCGTTGACGGAGTTGACTTTGGCACCGCCGGGGATTGGTAGCGGAAGCGGCGGGGCGATGGTGGGGGAGCAGCAGAGGAATAATGAGAGTGTGCCGTCGGGGTTTTGGGACGCGATGAGGGATGTGATCGCTAGGGAGGTTAGAGATTACGTGGCGACAACATTTTCAGAGCCTTCGGAGCTTCATAGATTAAATTAGTCATGTTTTTAATTTTCTGATTATGTTTTTGTTAATATGCTGGCGTCGATTAATTCTCAGAAGCAAAAAATGTGAGATTTTCGAATGAATATAATTTTAAAAAATATTTGAAATTATGAAATTGTAGTTCTGTTGGAAGTGGTGTTTCCAGCCTGTCACCAACGAACAAGTGGAAACTGAATGGAAAAGACAAGAAAGTGGAGGATGTTAATATAAAAATTCTGTTCACTGACATATGAAATTGTTGAGATGATATAAAATACTCGCAAGTAGGTTTTAGAATATTTCGTTTCGATCATATTTATTGTAAATTAATTTTGTGGCGAATGTGTTTGCTTGTGCGGATCATTCTTCTTGTCTATGAAGGTTTGGTGGAATCTTCCTATTGAGGCGAGATCAACTTGGTTTTGAGATTTTCATAATTTTAGATGCCCGATGGACTTTTTGTTGTAATTCAAATCGTTCAGACAATTTTGCATGTTGTACATGTTCGTATGACAATTTTTTGGAAATTTGAGATTGTTTGTCACAGGAACACGTACTGACATAAAAAATATTGTGTGAGTGGTGAAGTAATCATGTAATATATGTTCGTATGCCAGTTTTTCCGTAACCAATTTGGTATGAGTGGGAATTTAGGTATAAATATGGAATAGACGTTAGCATAATATATTAACAGTTTTGGTAGCTAATGAAATTCCAGCTGCTGAGAGAATATAATTAGTTTATAGTATGTTGTGTTCATCCATTGAAATGACACACGGAAGAAAAGTTAGGATAAGAATGTATTATCATGCAATACCAGCGTACGGCCAATCACCACAGAGTGGTTTAATGGTTGGAAATGAATTTTAGGTTCATATTCTATACAATACGTCATGGGTTCGATTACTGCTGCCGGAGAATCACACGATGGTGGCCAGGAGAGGCTAAAATGTCTATGTAAGTTTTCCCTGCCCCGAAAGGGTAGAATGTCGTGGCGAAGCCACCAGTTGATCTTTTATTTAAAGGAAAGAAAAAAAAACGCTAACAACTTATTTATTATTATTATTATTTCACATAACAATATTATCTACATTAAAAGTTTAAGCCTTACAATGAGCTAGTAATAATATGGTTCAAATTCGCCTTTGGCGAGAATTGAACTTAAAACCTCTCACTTACCAATGAAGAAGAATACTATTAGAACGTAGTACTAAGTGTGACCAACTTACTACCTGAATATTGATGGAAAAATGAGCATATTATTTGTTACATCTTAATTAACAAATATCAATTATTTATCTTCAATCGAGTGGAGAAAATTGGTTGAAAATATCAATTATGTAATTTGGCATTTCTAATTAGCAAGAAAGTAATATGGAAACTAGGTTTGTTCTAGATAACGAGAATAAAGTCTCGCTTCCTACTCCGAATACACTTCTGAAAAAACTCTCTAGTTGGTGTGCACCTGAATTAAAAACGCGCAATTCTGGTTGCCCGGATCGGTTCCACAACTCGTGCAACCATTAAATCAATACAAATGACTTGAGAACTGAGGATTTTTTTTTTCTTCATGAGTTGAGATTTGTACTATTCAGAATCAAACTGCAATATGTTTCATGTTTCCGAATAAAAACAAATTCAAACCCTTTGAAAAACGATTTAACACCCACCACCACTGACTTCTAATATATTTGAAAACTAAGTACGAAAGGACTTTTTCACCATCTTTTCTTCCACTGGAGGAAAAGCTAACAAAGCATACGTACGATCGAATAGCGGCACCTTGTTTTGGAGCGGTTTGATTGGAAAGCAAACTGTCACTCGCATTGAAAAGTCGTGTCCCCCACATCTGCTTCTACAAAAGCACTTTTGGATTTGCATAAACGATTCATGCATGCATGGTCTGCATGTTTTAAATGTGTATGCCAAACCTCCATCGTAGAAAAGGCTTTCTTGAATGTGATGTGTGTCATGTGACTAAAAGAAACTGTTACACAAGTTTCTGGACTGTTAAAAAGGCCCATAATGACTACAGTACGAGGTAGCCCTTCACAAAGCATACGAGGCAACGATGCAGGAGGCCCACCCATTATGAGAGAGAGTGTCGGATGCGATTAGGTTTGTAAATCGATTAGAAACAATTCGAGTTCGTATTTGAATCGTCGAAGCTTAACGCATCGTAGAAACAAACCAAGTCTGGTTTGACTGGAGAGAGAGTGCCGGATACAAACAGTTCAACTCCTACTTAGAAATCTCATGCTGAGTAATGCTCGGAGGACCAGATATATTAAATATGAACTAATCATTTAGACCAGAGTTAATGTGATCAATGATTCAGATTCATAGTCTGACAACATAAACATTTAAAAGAGTCAAAAAGTCTAGCCAACAAGAGAATATTTTCCATGAAAATCAAATCATCTTTATCGCGTACATGAAAATCAACAAACAAACACAAATTAATCAAACAAATTTCCACCTACAAGTATCATTGGGGAAATTATTATTATTTTTTTTTACTCAAAACCCTCCAGAATTATTGAACTACATAGTATCAATCTGGTGTATGTATGTGTACAATGTCTTTGGTATGCCGTCTCTTCTTCCCGGACCTTTTATTTGTGTGTTTTCAAACTCTGCGTTTAATTATTCCAACGTGGTAGTGGGACGGCAAAGAACTTCATCAGCCCATCCTTGCAGTTCTTGCCATCTTTTTCACCACTGGCAAAGTAATATGGCCTCCACTGAGTCAGCTCGACCTTGAAGCCGTCGCCACCTCCCTGCATCTGACTCGCCAGCAGCTTGGCTTTGCTGAAGTCGCAAGTGATGTAGCTCCACAGGTTCGGCAGTTGGTATACGCTGTAGCCGGAGTTCGCATCACTCGGTGGATCGTACTTGAACACTGCAAAAGTTAAACCAAGAGCATACACATAAGCATAAATAGTTGACGTACGTATGCATGCATGAAATAATATCGGGCTATGGAATGGACATCTGTATGTCCACCTAACTGTTGGTATTATCATTGATAATGTGTCGATATTATTGTCACAAACCAAACAAACTGCCATGTTAATATGTTATTGTGCAATATAAATATAAGCATGTTTATTGAAATTCAAGAAAGGATGTCATGCACAGAGAATTTTGATGTTAAAGGATACTAACCTAGTTGGTCATTTATGTAAAAGGGGCTGTTTTGGAGAGCCCAGTCAGTGTAGTTGTAGCCGAAACGCCAGCCTTCAGACCCTCCAACGACGACGGTTCTGGCCTCAGTCACTGCCAACAGAGAGGCAGCAGCTAGGAGGAGGATGAACCCTTGTGCATTAGAACTCAAAGCCATTGTTGCTCCTCTAGTAATGACCTTGTAAAAAATCTATACGCTTGAATGTGTGAGAAGGTGATGAGAAAACATGAGAGGGTTATGGGGTTTATATAGGAAATCAATGGTGATCAGATTTTCCTGTTTCTCTTTGGTTGGTAAAAATTTGAGGCTTTTGATTCAATTAATTCAACATTTTCAGATTTTCCAGAAGCTGAATTTCGAAACTCTTTTCTCATTCGGTAATTACTGAATTGCCAACCTTCATATTACAGCATAACTTTACTCATTAGTTGATTGTGTGACAACAGAACCAGTAAACTGGAGGGGTAAAAGAGTAAAACTGATTGGTTGACAAGTGATTTGGTCGTCGTAAATTTGGTAATTATCCATTAAGAGCAAGAATTTCATGTAATTGCAATGATTAGTGGCGCATTAACAGTTTAGAGGTCAGCTACGGCAACGGAGAGTAGGTGTGGGACCGTGGGTTGGTTTAGAGACGAGGGTTCAAGGGTCAACATTTTAACTGTAAATATAGACGGATTCTCTTATCCAATGAGATCTTAATTTCAATGGTTTTATTGTCAAATAATCGCTTGTCATGTATTTAGAAATTTCATTACATCTCCAATGGACGATTTTCACATGTTAAGTTGGTGATATGAGAGAAGATTTTGTCCAATTGACGAATCAAAATCGTGCATTGTTTTTTAATCATCATCTAAGCTAGACATAAATCATAAATTTGTTTGTTAGTCATCCATATACATCAAATAAATGAAATAGTTCATCTTGATGATATTACTCGTTACCAAAAGATCGATTTGTGTTATATAAAAATCACTAAATAATCTTCAATTTAATTTAAATTGTGCAGATGTGATATCTTATTAATAATAAAAGAAAATAAAGATATGACTTTTGTACCAACAAAATATATTAATCATAACTAGGTCAACAATAGCTGCACCCATGACAAACATGAGTAGACAGAAGTACCATCCATATTCCACATTCCAAACTTCTCCCTTTCGGACCCTAGCATAAGTTTAATTCATCAGGTGCAAGTATCAGTGGGTCGAGTGGTAAATAAGTATTGTCCACAATTTTAAAATCTCTAAGTATCCATAAATTCTTCCTGCAAACCCTAATGATGACCATTAAGTGTAAGTGTGAGTGACTGGTCAACTAGTTGTATTGCTCTTGTAAACCCGCCCACTCACGCCAACACACCTGATGCGCACCATTGGGGTTTGCAGATGAGACGTATCTTGTAAACGAATGCTACATTTTCAAAAGTGGTCAATGTGTCCTACTGATCACAATAAATTCAGCAGCTAGCAGAGCAACTGGCAAAAATTGTTGACGGAATTGGTGGGAAATGGCTAGAAATTCAAAAAGATCACATGCTTTAACAAGCTTAACGGGCCCAGAACCCATCGTTTTCAACCCTGGAAAGGAATGATTTTGTTGCTTATGCAAGCATAGAATTCATCCAAGTCACATTCAAGAATACTTAGGGTCCACACTTGCTTTAATTCTCATAGCTGGTGGTAGTTTACAACTTCCAGATGAGTAATGTTAAATCTCCAGAGTTTCAAGTGGTGGTAAATTTGTTTCTTTGCTTTCAGTTTAGTTGCAGACAAAAGTACAACCAGTTCTACAGGATTTGCCACTTCAAAAAAAATTACTAATCTAAACTGCGAGGAACGAGATTGAAGTAATGCGCGTAGGATGGAGCAAATCCACCCTACAATTACTTTTTCTGTTAAATGATTTGATTTGGTCAAAAGAAAAAAAAGGGCAATTGCTTAAGGGAAAAACTTGAATCGTTATTTTAAATGCAAATTATAATTTGACATGTTCTAGTGATCATCGCAAAAATGCCTGATTGGTAATGTATGCAGCTCAGCTGAACTGAACTCCTTTTCCTTTTCAACTAAACAAAGTTAGAGAGGCAATTCAAATTTTCAAAAGGAAGTCTCCCAAATTCATTTCCATCCTCCCAGAATCAATGACACCAAAATCACAAAATGTACGTCTTCCCTGCTCTAACAATGTACCCAACAACATAGAACAGAAGAACATCAAAAAAAATAAAAATAAACAAGTAATAGGAAAGTTTTTACTAAAACCAAATCCAAAATCCAATAGCCAGAAATCAAACATTTGCAGTTTGTGGGGGTTGAAGCTCAGATTCTTGCTGAGTTTGTGCTGGGTTTGCAGTTGGAGTGGAAGTGGCAGACACAATAGGCCTTGGAATCTGAGTGTTGATTCTTCCATCAATGCAGGATGAACATTTCGCTTCTGCCCAGCTCTCCAAGTCGTAATGTCCGTACCCCAAAATACTCATCCCAGAGCAGAGCCTTCCAATCACAGCAGCAACCAGACCCAAAAGTGCAACCACCACAAGAACAGCAACAACTGCTCCAATGGAGCCATGGGGTGTGTGGGAACTGTGGGTGTTTTGCGGCAGCACAAAGTCTGGTGGAGATTGCTGGGTCTGATCAAATGGCCTTGACATTTTTCAGGCTGACCCAGATGAGGGAAATGCTGGGTTTTCTTCTCCTTTGTGCCTTGAAACGCTCCCCAAATGCTGCAAAAGTTTGAAGCTTTTTTGTGAGTTGCTCAAGAAATCAGAATAGGTTTAGGGTTTTGTGGCCTATGGTGGGCAATGCATGGTTTCCTTTTTGGAATTTGGTTCTTGGGAGGGTGGATTTATTCACTTGTTTGGAAAGAAAAGGCCAGAAGTAGAGTTTATTCTTTATCAGAGAGACTGTGGACTCACTGAAGAGAGAGAGATTGTAAACTTGTAAGATTCTGTTGAAGCATTTAGATATCGTGAACATTCTCATCAATTGATTTTTTATTTTACCCCTTTTAAGAGAAGAAATGTTTGGTAATGTTGTCTAATTAGAACAATTTTCGTATCTAGTGAAATCAACGCAGCGTTAAGTAGCACTAAAATGTTGAGGATCTTGTGTTTGTGAGAGTTTCTTATGGGTGACGTGGTCCAAATTCTTTATGCAAATTCTCTAGTAGAGATAAGAGAAATTTCGATAACAATTGCCTTATAGAGAGAGAGATGTGGTGGATCACACTCTTATTTTTTTATACAGCGATATTACACTAAGGAGATGGAAGAATATATTAGTTGCGAAATCGTCATTTTCGATGTTTGAACTTAAGATTTCTTATTTAGGCCATCTTTAGTCATGGAAGGCCAAACCTGGCCCTTGGCTATGTTTTATTCTCCTTCATATTTTGTTACTTTTGAGCCAAATTTAGTGTGCTCTGAGACTACTACCTGCGTTGAGGCCAAACTTAGCTTGATTCTTAACTCCTGCTTCCATCATGTCTTTTAAATTAATATTCCAATATATTCTTGTCATTTCTTTTATACCGATTCTTTTTAGTCCGTTGATTAGAAATTGAATTTGTCAAATTTAGAGCTAAATGTGGCCTATAATTTTTAATTAAAGATAACTTTAAAAGTGAATAAAAATACGATTAAACTGTTGTACAATAGTGTTAACTAAGCAGCGCAACTATTGCAGGCAACAGAAGAGTTCACACAAATCCCTCAAAAATTCGAACCCCAAGCAGCCGTAAGAGACTGCAACCCTTTTTCCATGGATTTTGATAGTACTGGGATCTTCGGTTTTTGATATATTGTATATAATCGTGAACGTCCAAAGAAATCAGGTGTTTAAGAATAAAAATTAGGGGCACAAAGAATCGGCCATTTTTCAATTAGAGGAACCGAAGGAGGAGAAAAAGGACAAAAGTAAAGTAAAAAGTAACCGGAAAAGTTGGAATCTTGGAAGCGTAAAACACTTTCCAAGAGAAGCCCTTTCCGGAAAAACGTCAATGTGCTTTTTCAGCTCCTTTACTGTCACCGTACGAAGAAAGGAGTATGATTATTTTTCTTCTTTTTTCTCTCATTTTTTTTTCTTTCTATTTGAATGATCATAGTTAAATTACATTAATATTTTATATTAATTTTTTTTATAAAAAATGAGAAAGACAAAAATAAAGGATGTGAGAGGAAGAGATGGAAGGGGATGAAAGGAGGAGGAGAGAGAATCCTAATTCATGAAGAAATCATGCTAACAATCTTATAATTTTTAAAGTTGAAAACCCTCTCAACATAGAGATTATTCATTTATAAACACACACACACACATATGTATATTGGGTCCATATGACATTGTAATGTAAAGAAATGTTTTAAAGTGATGCTTACTAACACGTGATTATATAAGAACTCGTTTGAAAGTATTTTTAAAATATTGAAACCGTTTTTTTTTAAATTGATTTTGAATTCTACAAGTACTTTAAGTACTTCATGGACAAAGCACTTATCTAATGCTTCTTACAGGAAGCACTTAAAGTGTTTTTCCATGATCCACTTGGATATTTACTAATGATTGGTTTTGAAAAACACTTTTATTACAAATGTTTTCAGTCATTTTAAAATCACTTTTAAACAAATCCTAATTATTCCATAATATGTTAAATAATAACTTACTTATAACGAGTTCCGATACCTATTTTATGTCACTTAAAGAAAAATCCTCAAGGAAAAGGAGGTAAAAACTCTAAAATTTGGACTATGATTCTCTCATCTCCTCTTTTCATTATTTTCCATCCCCTCCTCTCACATTATTTATTCTTTTTCTGTAAAAAATTAATATAAAATGTTAACATAAATTAACCGTGATCGTTTAAATAAGAAGGAATGAAATAATAAGAAAAAAAAGATATATAATTTTACCCCCTAAAATTTAGACCAACCTGCATTTTCAAATCAATATACTCAAAGCCTCAGATTCTCAGTCACGCATGAACATCTATATTATGGGATGGTGACTGATACTGACAAATCCCAGAGCCAATTCTCAATCGCCATTGATCGTTTGAAGTCACAAGATCAACGGCCCATGATGCTCCTTGCGATATGAAATTCTGTCAGTTGATGTAATTCCAACATGACTCTCGACTCCCATGAAATAAGACCATCTCCAACCGAAAGGTGCAGAGGGCTAGAGGGCCAAAAATAGTCCAAAAACGATATCCAACCGAGGGCTAGACCAGAGAGCTGTGGAATCTGGGAGGGCCCCATGGAATCGGAGAGGGCTGGAGGGCTAGAGGGCTGGCCACTTCCAGCCAGCGAGCCAGCCCCGGGCTGGCTATTTTTTTTTAAACTGTCAGAATTCCTGCCGACAGGAATAATTTAAAGGCAGCAATAGTGTCGGTTATAACTGACACTAATAGTGTTTAAAACTAGCCGTTAGTTTCAAATGTTTTTATTAATTACTATTAGTGTTAGTTATAACCGACACTAATAATTTGAAATTGAATTCAAAGCAACTAGCCGTTGCATTATTATTTTTTTAATTTAAAGCAATGATCCGTTGCTTTAACTAGCTGTTGGATTTTTTTTTTTAAATTTAAACTTTTTTTTTTCTTCTATAAATATGATGAATCTCTTTCAATTCTTCACTTCATCTACAATATTTCCTTCATTTTCAATATTTCCTTCATATGCAATATTTCCTTCAATATTTTTTCAATATTTCCTTCATATGCAATATTTCTTCAAATTTTTCAATAATTTCCTTCAATATTTTTTCAATATTTTCCTTCAATTTTTTCAATAAAAATGGCCTCATCTGCAATGAAAGGTAGGGCTTGGACCCGAAAAGAAGATGAAGCTCTTTGCAGGGCTTATAGATGAGTCTCGGAAGATAGTGTGAGGGGGATTTCTCAAACAAGTGAAGGTGTTTGGACTCGTGTGTCCAAAAAATACTTAGAGTTCTACGAAGGCACCATTCCATCGAATACCCGAAACCATGAGAGTTGTTCTTCAAGATGGAAGAAACATCTTCATCCAAGTTTGAATAAATGGCATCAAGCACTATTAGTAGCCGCAAGTAGACATGAAAGCGGCGCCAATTACTACGACGAAGTTAGTGTTTTCATAATTTATTTTAAATGTTTAATTATATTACATTCAATTTCATGAATTAATTTCCTTTAATTTTTGTAATTATATTTTCTAGGTACGCCAAGCGGAGGAATTGTATATGGAGGGCAACTCAAAACCCTTTCAATTTCATGGTTGTTGGGAAATTTGTAAAGGGTATGTGTTATTTGAAGATCCACCTCAACGTAGAGTAGATCCTATGCATGTGTTCGAAACTACGTCCCCAATTGTAGATATGGATGAATATGAATCTCCTACCATTCAACAAAGAAGGGTAGAAATTTTTCTCCGGCCGAAGGTTCTTTACCTAGGCCTATGGGACGAAACAAGGCCCGAAGGTTGAAGGAAAAGGGCAAGGCAAATGATAATTACGCTGTTCAACTTGAAGTGGCGGCCTCATTGCGATTAATGGCGGAGCAAAATGCCCGTGAGGCGGAAGAAAGGAAGTGTAGGCATGAACAACAGGCCAAACAAATACAAGAAGAGATGGATGATAAGAATATGGAAGGGAACACTTCGAATTACACTCCAATGAGTAAGGCCTATTTTGATATGAAAAAAAAGGAAATTATGGCTCGGCGACAGTTGTTTACCTCTGACTATACTCCTACAATGGTGGATGATGAAGATAATGTTGATTATCCATATTAAATTTAAGTTGTTGTAGTTTTTAAATTAAGTTAATGTTGTTTTTAAATTTAATTTGTAGTTTTTAAATTTAAGTTGTTGTTTTTAAATTTAAGTTGTTGTAGTTTTTAAATTTAAATAATAAATTATGTTTGGCCCTATGGTCCTTTGGCCCTCGGTTGGAGACGATTTTTTGTGACAGGGCTAAAACAAGCCCTCTGGCCCTCTGTTGGAGACGGAGGCAAATATGGCTTTGTACTGTTCATTAAAATATTAATATCTTGGAGAATCTTAGAGGGCCAGAGGGCTAAAACGAGCCCTCTGGCCAACCATCGGTTGGAGATGCCCTAAGAATAACGCAGATGATATCATGGCTGCTGTTCATGACATAATTTGGGAACGAAAGGTGGAATCGCACATGACTCTTAAATTTGAAAAGTCCTCAAAATTTTTTGATATCGTATATTTATATGTAATAATGTTATATATTAAAAATATACTTTTATTAGGACTTTGAAATCTTAAGGTGTGCTTTTTATAAGTGTAAATTTTTTTCTTTCTAAATATAAATATTTAGAGTGCACAATGAGATAGTAGGAGTGCCAATAAAAACACCTTAAAAAATATTTTTTTTTTCAATTTTATTATATAATAATCCTATATATTCAGGTGAAACTTTAAAGTTAGAGTTTTTGAAGCTTTTTTTTTCTTTATTTAGTTGCTTAAGATTGAAATGTTTTTTATTATTTAGTGAAGGTTATGTTTGTAACTCTTTTTACTTACTTAATGACATTTGTAAACTTACAACAGTGAGTCCTAAAGGTTGTTGATTTAAGTTATTATTTTCTAGTACCAATATATTGTCCTACTTTTTTAAAATAAAAACTATCTTACAAAGGGCCCTTTTATAAATTCCGCACAAGGCTCCCGAAATCTTAGAGATGACCCTGGGTGCTATCATAACTATTTTTACCTTTCACATACTCTTTGTTAATTTATGTCGTTTAATATTCTTTAATTTATTCGATCCGATAATTCAAAATTTAAGAGGAATCTTTGAGAAGTAAAAATTGTTGGAGAACAATTCAGAAAATAAATAAAAATAGCAGAAATACTGATTCTTTATTAATAAAAAATACTTGCAATATAGAATGAAATAAAGAAAATAATTATAGGAATTAAAATGATACTAACTTGATTGAATCACAGATAGAGGCTAGCGCAAAAGCTATGTACTTCGAATAATATTTCCGTCCCACTCTTGTGCTTGTGGTTCTACAACGTTTGTTCAATTCGGATACAACTATCTAATTCTACAACCCTCATTGGATTATAAACATTAATGAACATTTTTTAATTAACATATTAACATTAATGAACTCTAATTACCAAGGCCCAAGGCTCTTGTTTTGATTAATTAATATTAATTATATTACACAAGTCAACTCCATACAACCATAAAGCCCAAGCCTTCAATCCATTACCAAACGGTTCAAATCCTAACTATTAGTGTAAAAATATCGATGTATTAAAAAAAGAAGATAAAACATATATAAATGCCCTTGGAAAACCTATGTTCTCCAATGTGGGACATGGAGTTTCAAAATTCCAGGTGTGTGGATAACATCATATTTTCCTAAAACCCGACAATTGTGAGTGAGGAGTGGTTATGTTGATTGCCCAAATGATCGATTTAAATCAACTCGGTTTATTAAGATTTTCAGTTTAAACTGATCGGATTCATAATTTCGTAGACAAACGGGTCGCTTTTACTTGCCCAAGCTTATTTGTTTTTGTTGTGAGTTTGGTTTCTTTGGGCCTTAGATTCGCTTAGCTTCGTGCACAAGTCGTACGTAGATAAGAAGTACTAGGCCTATTGAGTTCCTGTGTGCAGGATCATGGCATCATGCTACAGTTTTAAGCCATCTCTATGATTTAACGAATCACATCACCGTGTCCGAATCAGTTTTAAGCCATCTCTAGAGGAGTTGTTATCAAGAAGATTGTGGCCGACTTCGTTCAAAGTTTCTGACTAACTGATTTATATTCTCATCACGTTAAAGCCCAACTAGTTATGTGAAATATCCCCAAGAAATCTCTCATTGGGTGGTGGAATTGTAGTTAGGCTTGGAACTTGTATGGATCTATTTGCAAAATCATATTTGGTGATGATCCTTGTCAATTTCAGTAGTGTTCATGATCATGACTTGTTTGATATGGGAATTCTTGCAATTGGATTTTGTTTTTGGTAATTCAATTCGCAATGATAATTTTCTTGATTGTATTCAATTTTTTTTGTGAGTTTAGATTAGTTTGGTTTTCCGTTTTTTTTTTGGTCAAAGTATAGGGCGTCAAATTTTGCATTTGTTTTAAAACTAGGATGAGAAAGTTTCCTTCACCGTAGTTAGATATTGTTGATTCGTTGATTACAATGTATCGGTGGTGTGATTTCCAAAAAAAATGAGATTTACATAAATGAGTTGAGTCGAGATGAATACCTAGGTGTTGAAACTTGGCTCTAATACGGATCGTATAGTTTACTCAATTTTGACTCTTGAATAATACAAATTGCAAACAAGCTTTATGAGCCGAACATACCAAAAACTAAACCCTGAGATAATACCTAGCAAGCCTAAAAATAAAAACAGAGGTATTTAAGAATACCTCATTTGGAGCATAATTTGCTTGTTGTTTAGGGTTGTTTGTTGTTTAGGTTTAGCAAGCAGAGCACCAACCGTCGAACCCAAGACCATGATGTTTCATGCAT
This sequence comes from Crataegus laevigata, assembly GCA_963580275.1. Lineage (NCBI taxonomy): Eukaryota > Viridiplantae > Streptophyta > Magnoliopsida > Rosales > Rosaceae > Crataegus > Crataegus laevigata. Next base: position 9,727,178 of record OY756949.1, read on the forward strand.
GCGCACTCAACCATCAGGCCGGGGAGAGGGTCGGTAGCAAGTCTTGTGTTCCTTTTATTTAAAAGTGTAAAGATAGAAGAAAAAAAGGGGTTTAAATGGGCCGTTAATTGGACCCGGACTAATTTGGCGTGCCCATCTAAGTGTAAGAAGAAATTCTTCTTCTTATCCGGTATGTTGCACGATAATTCAAAACATTTTATTTTTCTTTAAAGACCACTTATGCAAAAATCAACTAAATTTGAATTCTTTTATTCATCAAAACAATTATTCAATAAAGGGTAATGTTAAGGGGCTAAATATGTAGACTAAATTTTATAGAGAATTATTATTAGCACTCCAAAAATCTCATTCTACGCTCCTCGCAAGTGTATTTTTTTTTCTAATAATAAAAAGTTTGGAATACTAAGGGAAATTTTTAGAGTGCTAATAACAATTCTCATTTTATAAACTAAATAATATAAAAGTTGATGAATAAAATAGAAAATATATGACTCCGATCTTAACATTGCAAAATGGAAGGAAGTCCAAGAAAATCCAGCTGAAAATCATACAAAAAAAGTTGGCCGCAACATTCATTCAAGAAGCTGGAGAGGCATGATGAAGTAGCCACCATTTGTCATCATCCCTGTCAACCCAACCGTTGCACAACGGAATTCATTCCCGGCAACAAAATTCTAACATCTGAAAAGCAAAAGAAGAAAAAGCAAAAGCCACTTTTTTCCTCACTTCCCACAAATTAAAGAAAATTTTCATTTTGACAAGAATATGGGATACATTAAGTATTTTTATATAAGTGGTAACATTTTTTATTTTTAAGTTATTAACTTTTTAATATATATATTCTACTATTTGTATAGTGACATGTGGTGTACCACCCCGTATTTTGGTTACGTTGAAAAATCTCTCCACAAATTAATTAAAATACTACCACCAGTACATAGATGTGTAACCATTATGTTCCTACATTAATTCAAAATCCAGGAAATGGGTTCCTGCTTTAGCAAATGCTCACCCAAAAAACACTTTCTACAAGAACTTAACAATGTCCAAGACAAATTGGCGATTTCACAACCTCCTCCTAGGATCATCATCCCTCCAATTTCTGCTTCCGGCAAAATCTCACCTTGTCCTCAATCCCCTTGCAACTCCAGTTCCTCTGCCTCCTCTATCACTTGCACCACAAGCACATCCAACTCAAGCGCTTCATCTTTGAGCTCAGCCTTGTCAAGTGCTTCTACGGTCTCCAGCTCGAAAATCGACCGGTCTTTCTCCAAGGAGTTCTTGTGGTCGTGTTACAAGGAAAACCTGCATGTCATTCAGATTAACTCGATCAAAGACGCAAGCTTTTCGAGGTTTTCCTCATCGGCATTGCCACAAAAGCCGGTTTTGGCCACACGGGTGAACAAGAAGCAGCCGCCGAGCCCAAAAAGGGGAAATGTGTCAGTTACACCACAGAAGAGAGTGAGATCAAGCTCACCAACTTCTCCAGGAAGGCAAAAGAGCTTCCGACAAGAGCCAGAGAAGCCAATGATCTCCGCATATTCACATGCAAGTAGAACTTTGAGGTCACCCGCTCCAAGTCGAATGTTCAACATGCCAATCCCACCAAAAGAATTAAGCCATTTGAAGCCTAGTAATGCATTGAATGTTAGGCCTGCAGGTTCAAATTGTTGCGCAACTAAATCCACACCCAAAGCTTGTATCGAACCACACAACCCCAACACAAATTACAACAATTCGAGCCGGCTACTTCAGCCTTGCTTGAAGAGCAGAGAAACGGAGATGAGGATTCTCAGGATCACCTCTAAAATTGATGAGGTTGCAGCTGGAGAAGCACTAGCTGACTATATGGACTCCCTTCCTGCTGAGGACATTGATAACCCTTTAATATCTCTTGATTGTTTTATTTTCGTGTAGATTAGTATTGTGTGTGTGTGTGGTCTTGTGAATTCAATCGTTTTCTGGTTTGGCAATGTGGCAATGATCAACTGGATCATCAAACTAATCATTTCTTCTGCTGTATATTTATTTATTTGGTTTGTTTTTATACAATTTACTTATAGCTTTCAAACTTTTTTGTATCCTCATTTAAATTTTTAAGTAATTTATAGCTAAATACCCTTAAATTTTAGTCAGTTAATTTTTGGTGCTTGTTTAAGAGTAATCCTGTGTTACATAAAATTTTGATTTTGATCATTCGTTTATAAGTTAAGTCCGCATAGCCGTTTGCTATTACGGTCTAGTGGTATTAAGTTTGATTATCGCAAAATACGTATTTGAACAACATTATTGTTAGCTTATTATAAGACTAAGTTCACCTCCCTAGTGTATATAAATATTGTTCGTTAAAAAAAATGTGCATCACGAAACAATGAATGTAGTTTGAGAAGGGGAAAAAAAAAACTCCATGTGATACAATCATTAAGAGCAACTTTTTTCCATTCACTACAAAATTACATTTACTCCAAATTAACTAAACAAGGTAATTAAAGAAATTAAATGATAGACATAAGTACTCCATGGAATATTAGGCAAAAACAGCACAATACTTGTTCACTGGCACGATCATCTCCCATCACTAACTGGTAATACGTGGTTTCTCATATTATGAAACCCCGAACTTGATTCGCCACCTCCTTCATAACTAATAGTTTCCATTGATATTTCTCCAAGCAAGCATTCAGTTTCTTCTAAATTGGAATTAGCTTTAACCCATGGATGCATGACCATCCTTCTCAAGCCCTCCAGTTCCATTGCAACTTCCTTCATTGTTGGTCTTTCTTCACCTTTTACGCTCAAGCACCTCTTTGCAAGGTTAGAAACTACCTTAAGCTGCTCAACGTTTGCCTCAGTCACAATACAATCATCAAGAACTTGCAGCAAGCGGTCGTCTTTCAGTGCTGAAAGAAAATAGATTGCCAAATTTCTCTCTTCCTCCGGCTTGTCAAAGGAAAGTGCCTTCTTTCTTGTTAGTAGCTCTACGAGGACAACTCCGAAACTATAGACATCGCTTTTCTCTGTCAATTGGCTTGTCTGCAAGTATTCCGGGTCTAAATACCCGAGAGTTCCTTGCACCATTGTAGATAACTGAGCTTCGTCCAATGGAACCAATCTTGAGGCTCCAAAGTCAGACACCTTGGCTGTGAGATTCTCATCTAAGAGTATATTTGTAGACTTGATATCTCTGTGAATTATAGGAACAGAAGCTGCAGAGTGCAAGTATGACAGCACTCCAGCAGTTTCTGTAGCTATCCGTAGACGAATTTCCCAAGGCGCGTTGAATTTGGATGATTTGGTTGTGTTATGGATGTATTCAAACAGGGTTCCATGGGAGACAAATTCGTAAACTAGTAGGGGGACTTCGGTTTCCAAACAACAACCTAAAAGCTTGACCACATTCCTGTGGTTGATTTGGGACAGTACGACCACTTCATTTATGAATTGGTCTGTCTGGCTTTGATCTACCAGTTTGGCCTTCTTGATTGCAACTACACGGCCGTCTGCTAAAATGCCTTTGTAGACTGTACCGAACCCTCCCTTGCCAATGATTCTAGTCTCATGATAATTTTTGGTGGCCTTCTCAAGTTCTCCTGTTATGAAGATTTTTGCCGTTTCATGAGAGGATCCTTGCCGTTCTGAAAGTTGCTGATGTAGCATGATCCCTCCATTTCGCTTGAAAAATTTCTCCTTTAGCTTCATGAGCTTCCATCTTTTGTATCCCAAATACAACCAAGAGCTGCCCATTAATAGGGACACGAGGCCTACGCCAATTCCTACATATCCAACAAATTAATTGTAAACCCTGGTACGTAGTTATAACCAAATGAAATGAGTATGTATTGCTATCTAGACCTTACGTACCGACCATCTCTTTTATCACATCTCTAACGAAGTTGGGATTCTTTAAAAACATGTGGAAAAGCATTGAATCACTTGTTCTTATATATGTGCCTGCTTACCAACGACAATTTGGATAACAAAGGTCCGATCAGGGTTGCAACCTTCTCCGTCTTTTCTACCATCACCATGGTACCCCTTGTGGCAAGAACAAGTATAGTTTCCCTCTGTATTTATACATTTTTGCTTGCATGTATTGCGCTCTGGAACCTCGCATTCATCAATGTCTGCAAAACAACATAACCCATGCTCAGAAATTAAGCATATTATTTTAATTAGTAGTACTAATAAAGTGAAATAGAAATACCATAGCAATCATTTAGGTATGGATTCCCTTGGTAACCGTCCTTGCACTTGCAGCGATACCCGGTTCCATTCTTGAAATCATAACACGTGGTGTTGCCCTGGCATGTGTAATGTTTCTTCTTAACGTTGGTGCATGTCTCATTTCCAACTGACCAATCGAGTACCACCGGAAGTTTTGCACTTGTCAAATAATCCGACGACAACATAGTGCTGTTGAAGTTGAACTTGCCCTCTTCGACAACGAAGGCAAAGCTGCAAGGATTAAAGGAGGAAACACCCGTATGATTATCATAACTCCTTGCACGTACATCGAAAGAAGTCATTCCTTGAGTAATGGGTGTTTTACAACAGCCGATACCAGTGCAGGAACCATTGACAACGTTGTCAATGCTGTCACATACTGTAGTGCACCCACCAGTGTACCTGTAGTTTCCATTTTTGTAGCCGTAAATGTACGAATATGTGTCACAGCCAACTGCAACAAACACGTTGTCGGTGTTTGATACGAAGAATTTGGAAAGATCGAGAGAATTGGTGTAGCCGTCAATCGGCTGGCCTGATCTTTCGTAACATTGTGCGGCTGTGTATAGGGTAATGTAAAGCTTCCCATCCACGGATATGTCTGTGACTTCAATATCACTCGTTCTAAGAAATGGTTTTGGGGGGTCATAATGTGCGCTATTACAAGTAATGAGGAAATCCTCATTTAAGTAACAGCCCTCTTTTGTACCAAATGGATATGGGATGCTAACATTCCCACATTTGTTTTCACAACCCGGCTTGACTTCTACTTGACCAGGAGGAGGAGGAGAAGGAAGAGGTGGAGAGGTTACTTGTGTTTGGGCTGAAGTGGCTGCTGCTAATAGTACCTCTAGTATTATTAGGAGGATGATAAGTTGCAGAAGCACTTTTTGTTTGCTCATGGTCATGGCTTCTAAGTTTTTGTTGTTGAAAAAAATGAGATGTTTTCGTCCTTTTATTGGCAGGGAGGAGGAAGACTTGGATAGGAAGACTTGGAGAGGAGACTTGTGAATTGATTGAGCTAACCTTGGAGAGGATACCTGCCATAACTTAGTTATGACGTGTTACTAATTCTTTAGTGGACGTGGTTCATTTTCAAAATCAGACAAAATAAAATAAATATCATCAAACAATATAAGTCTGAGGAGAAAACATTACCTAGTATACCTACACTACACTAACTATATCTACGTATATGCTAACCATTACAACTCGGGACTGTAATTATCACGTCCTCGATCTCTACGGAACTTGGGACTTACTCAATGTACGTATCTTCCAGATGGATCTGTAACTATACATGTTAATGAAGCAAAACAAAACGTAGTTCTACAAGTCATTACTGGGAATCAAGGTGCTTGAAAGAGTCCACCATGACTTTAAACGTAGTCATTAAGGTGAAAGAGTCCACCATGACTTTAAACGTAGTCTACAAGTCATTCATTAAGGTGGTTGAAAGAGTCCACCATGACTTATGGCTTGGTGAAGAAGCACAACCAGTGACTATTCAAAACTAGATGTATGAGTCTTAGGAAAAGAGATCCTCTCCGGATCCTTTCCACCAAATTCTCTCCATCAAGTAATCCAAATTCTTGAAATTTGATCTAACGAACAGAATGATGTACGATTAGTTCATCCTTATACCTTTATATATGCTTCTATTATATGCTTCATCTTCAAGTAATGCTTATCGATACATCCCCACCTCCTTAATGTAAATAATATTATTAGTTCAAAAAAGTAATGGTTATCGATTAACTACTTCTCTAATTATGATATATGTGATTAATGACTTGCTAATAAATTAGAGATTTACTATGTATCTGATCCAACACTGCAAATTTCGACGCATGAGGAAATCAAGATGATGATGAGTTCGCTGCCTTGTGACTAACTCATTGTGACGGCATAACTCTGATGAGGGCGGATTATCCCGTTACGATACAGCTTAGACTGCTTTACAAATATAGTTTTCCACCTTTTCGTTTCTCTTGTCTGATCAGCTCTTCTTTTTCTGTGAAGCAATTGGTCATAGTAAAAATTGCCAACGTAACTCCAAACGTTTTAACTACCTGCTGCAACCACGTACAGTAGCGTCTTCATCCTGCAACCAGGAACGAAGCGGAAGCTATGTTATAACTCATGAGTTTTTAGGAAACTTGTTAGCTTTCGTTGAGAGACCGTACTCTTTCAGAGAATGCTTCCATCTCTCTTTGATCGAACCAACCTGTAAATCAACCCGTGGAGCTACTAACAGGAAAGGAGGCGCTTTTGTTTGACAGGCCAGAAAAAAAGAGAGAAATTTGGCTACGTATTTTCTTTCTGCATCAAGACAGGATCGCTCGGTACTTCTCAATGATTGTATTGTAAATGAGGCAAATGTTAAGCAGGTGAAGGAGTTTCTAGGCTTGCAAAGAGGTGTTTGATAGTAAAAGGAGAAGAGAGGCCAACCGTGAAGGAAGTGGCAATGGAACATTGGTACCAGAGGGACTGAGAATAGTGCAGGTAATGCATCCGTGGGTTCATGATGGTTCTAATCTACAAGAGACCGAGTATTTTCTAGATGGAATATCGTCGGAAAATGTTAACTACGGAGGAGGAGGAGGTGAACATACGAGTTGAATATCAAAATGCGGAACAAACAAGACTACAAAATAATAAGACTATTATTAAACAAACTAGATTGCCAGAACAGCTACAAAACCCTAAGAGACTACATCGTGAATGATTTGTTATTCATGCTAAACTATAAGCTATATTTATAGAAAACAAAACCTAAAAACCCTAATTTGAATGAACTAGGCCCATATACTAACTAACAAGCAAACTCAAATAATTAAAATATAATAATATTTTCCAACACAATATACCATTACCACCAGGAAGTGGTGGGAGATGACCGGCTACATGTGGTGACAACCCATTCTATTTTGGGAGGTTTAATAAAACACCCCCGGTACTGTTTACTTTTAACGAAAAACCATTTTTTTACCTTTAACTATCACTATTCACTATACCTTTAAAAGTGGCTTTTCGTTAAACTCAAAGTTTTCAAACTATTTTCATTAGTTTTCCTTTCTATTTTATGTATACAGGGATTCAATGCTTTTCCTAGCTAGGGTTACTGCATCTCTTCTACGAGGAACCCTATTTCTTTTCTTTTTGGTTTGCTTTGGTTTTCTTTTTGATATGCATGAGACGATTTAATAAGATGCAGAGGCCCTTCCTAACATAGTTAGCAAATTCCTGTACATAGGTATAATATACTATACGTACTAGCATATTTAAAATAAATTAAAAAAAACACTTCAAATTTTCACACACATTTCAATCATTTGTAAAATTACACGTTTTTTTAAACTCCAACGTATAATATACGTACTTTTAACGTTTTTCTTTTGGACCAAAAAAATTTATTTTAACACAATTTGTCAATAGTACACATAAAATTAATGTACTCTAAAAAAATAAAAAGTTATTTTAACACATTTGCCAATAGTACACAAAATAAAATCCATGTATTCTAAACACATTTTAAACATTTTTTAAGAAACAAAAATAATAATTAAAATAAATATTAAAATATAAAAAATGCTCGAGTCTTCAGATTAATTTTTAGCAAAGTTATCGAATAAGAGTTGAGATGTGACATCCCGTTCCGAGTTTATATATTCTCGGCGTGAAATGACGATTTTGCCCTTGACTATGCATGAACGGGTACGTTTTGGGCTTGGTTTGGGCTATGGGTGTCTTGAGTAATTAGGCCCAAAAGGTTGGGCCGGTGGTGGTTCAATTATATAACCTACACACACACTCACCATGCACACACGTGCACAGCTTCTGTTTTCTTTCTTCTCTCCCTCTCTCGAACACTCTCGTCCTCCCCTCACTATTCCCGTGTACGGACACACACATACTTCACACTCTCGACTCGGATGGAGCCTCAGGTAAGTCCAAACGTGACCTGTGACTTGTGCTGAGTATCTATATGCTAGTTTTAGGTTCGAAAACCTTCAAAATCGTACCAAACCCGTGGCTTAAATTCTAAGGTACTGTTCATGTACTTTCATTTCATGAGGTTTTAGGTGAAAAAAAGATCATCAATCATCTTAGAATTGTCCCACGAGCATCGGAGTACATCGTTTGCAAGATTTGGACGTCGGAGTTAGTGGTTTCGAAGGTGGCCGAGTTTGGAGGAAATTCCCTGTGGAATTTCTAGTTGTTTTTCGAAGGAGTTGAAGGTATAAATGTGTTCTACACTAAATTTGGAGCATTTTGGTACAAATTTCATGAATTTTGGGTGAAAAATGAGCTAGAACGGAGACTTAGAAAAATTACCCAGTTTCCGGCGCCGGCGACGGTCGCCGGAGCTGGAGGTTAGGGGTGACGGAATATTCCGTCAAAGTTGACGGAATATTCCCCACGCCGTCAGTTAACTCTAACGGAAACCGTTAGAAGATAACGGAATATTCCAAGAGAATATTCCTGACGCCGTTAAGTCTCTGTCACGCGTGCGCAGCACGTGACGCGCGTGGGGGCGCGTCTGTCCGTGTGTTCTTTGGCGTATGGGGACGCGTGCCACAGCAAAAAAATTATTTTAAAATTATCACGACGATCGTGACGTCGTGAAGGTCGCGTTGGTATATTTATATACCAAAATTGACCTTCGTATGAAAAGTTATTTACGTAGTTCGGTTATGTGCTATTAATGACGGTTTTGCAGTTGTTTCACATATAGGTGAGATGTACCCAGAGGCGAGCGCATTCATTCTACGCTCGGGGGATACGACCCGTCGACATACCAGTGAGTGGGCTTTTGTTTTCAGTATATATATATATATATATATATATATATATATATATATATATATATATATATAATTGACGTTTTTCCCAGAAACGTAGTTCAATTGATTTACGAATTGAATGGATTTTATAATTGAATCGCCATGTCGTATGCCAATTACATTTTATAAATATGATTATGTTTGCACTTGTTACACTCCGAGCCGAGGACGGCCAGGTAAGTCAGGTAAGTATGATAGATAGTGTATGAGATGATGATAGATTGTGATTAGCTCATCACCTGCACCTCGGGTGTTTGTGCTCCGCCAGAGTAGGACCTAGCCTTCACGTGATCGTTCACCTCACGCACCGTACGCTTACCTTGGATCCAAGGCAGGTGCCTAGCCTGTCGTACAGACCACTATAGATGGTTCCGACTCGTAGGTGACCCGCAATTCGTCGCACAGACTTCACGTGATCGTAGCACTGAGCGTAATATTATACACCTAGCCTGTCGTACAGACCACTATAGGTGGTTCCGACTCGTGTGCAGGATAATGATTGATAGTGACTGAGTATGATGGATGAGCTATAGATTCAGCCGTACAGGTCACTAGAGGTGACTCCGGCTGACATGACATTAGAGACACCTTGATTTACATTACCTGCATGATGATGATGATGATTTTCTGAGTTGGTATATCAACATGGCCTATTCTTGAGTTTGATAACGAGTTGGCTTTCCGAACGATGTTTTCGTACATATATATATATTTGTATTATTTTTTGGGAAAATTATACTGATTTACAGCGAGGGGTTATATATGGATTTTATAAAAGGGTTTTGGAAAGTATTTGTTTTTGCCCACTCACGTTTTCTGTTTTGCGCCCCTCCAGGTTCTAGGTAGCGACGACGTGGACGGCTATCGAGGTACCGAGGCAGTTCTGACAGACCACCACTTATGTAGGATTTCTTCTGTAGTCGTATCATTTTGTTTTAAGTGACTGCACCTAGGATTGGCTCTGTGACTCTCGTCTATTTCACTTTCGTCCCATATCACTTTTTATCATATGTATATTATCAACTTGATTTTCACTGCTGCATTTCATGCATAATTACCTTCCGCTGACGTTTTTGGCTACGTCACCCGCACGTGACGGCCAGCACGCTTCGACCCCTGGGTCGGGGTGTGTCATGAGATCCTCTCCGGATCAAAACAACCGGAGCCCAAAGATCGATGATCATTTCTTTCGAAATTTGATCTAATGGCTAAAAGAAAAGAAGTGTTTAAAAAGCACAATAGTTTCTAACCGTTGAATCAAATTTCTAAGACTCGAATCAATTGATTCTTGGACTCCGGTTGTTTGGATCCGGAGATGATCTCTGGGCATCAAATAATACACGTCCACATATTATATTTGTTCCATATTTTACTAATTATGCTTCCTACTATATATATAGATGATTTGTCGAACCTAATTGGACAAGCAGCAGCATTTCACTGCGAAGAGAAATTTTAGAAGGATAATTATTGTGGATCAAATGATAGACAAAGGAAAAAAGTGAGTAGAATCATATGTTAGCCAATGATTAGTTCGATCCATTAGATTCTTCTATTTATTCAGAAAATAAACGAGAGACAAGAAAACATCTTTCATTACGATTAAAAGGAGCATCCTCAAATGGACCAAGATAAAATTTCGGGTCAATTTTTTGGTGAACATGATATGCCATAACCTTTTCGATCCCTTCATTTAAGTGCCATAATAAAGAGAGATTAAATTAACTATCCAATGAATTAAATTCTTTCTATTTATAATTCTCGACTAAATATTCTACAGACATTCTCGACTCCGATAATCTATTAACTAATTTCATTCAGCATATAAGACCACACATTTTTACTCAGATAAACATAAAGGAAGAGATCTAGTATGTGCACCTACGCGTTAACACCGGCACGCACCTTCCGCTCCGGCGCCCGCCAATCTAACTAAAGGAGGGAGCTAGCTGAGGTACCAGTACAGTATCCTTCGTATCGTAACTTGAGGTTTTTGAAGTAGTTCCAATTTACCACGGTCTTATGGAAGCTGGAACAGATTGGACATCCTGCTGTGAAGAAATTGGTCGAAGAAAGAAAGGCTCCGGTTATACAACTCCAAATGGTTTTAATCCCTGCTGCTACCACCTCATCTAGCGTCTTCTTCCTGCAACCAGAGACGAAGGGAAAGCTGTGTTATAACCCAGGAGTTCTTTGGAAACTTGTTAGCTTTTGTTCAGAAATTTATGACCGTACTTTCAGATAATGTCAAAGGACGCTCCTCCTCTGCCGTCTCTCTTTGATCAGACCAACCTGTGAACCCACTCTCAGTTTTTGAGTTTCGCCCACTAGATTCTTCATGTAAGCTTTCATCGTGAATTCCTCCGTACAAGTGTTTCAATATGAAAAGGGCAGTATCATAATCCCTCCAATAGTTTCTGCACACCAAGACTCACCCATTAAATGAGGAACAGATACGTTTTTAAATGAATACGAGGAACATGAGTAAAAGATTAGCAAGGAAATAAACAAATATGGCTTGGGGATGCGCGAAAACATGCGTCAACAGTATCCAGTAGTTCACTTTGATTTAAAAAAAAAAAGAGAGAGATTAATAACAATCCCAATTGCATGTACGAGGAAACATTCGAAGTGAATACGTACGTATGGGCTCCAATTGCAGCAAGATACGGATGTTGAAATGTCTTATCCTGCATGATCACCAAAGACTCATTGAGGAATCAAAGAAATGAGCTGGTACTGATGACATAAGGGAAGTAACTGTTACGCACTTGAAGCACATGATCAATCCGGCCGTCTTCCCTTCCTGTTACTCTTTCCATCATAAGAGAACCGTATGATCTCTCTTCCTTTTCTTGGGTTGTTTCTGATTCTTCTGCTATATAACCAAAACAAAAAATCGAGATCACTACAGAGGGCCACTTTTATTAAAAATTTATTCTTTGATGTCAATATTATTAAAAAGAGGAAGATTGTTGATGTGTAACCCTTGAGCTGGTATTTTGGAGCCAAAGCTACAAGTGTGTATTTTCATTTCCTTTATAGTGTTTGAATTTCCTGTTACAAGTGTAAACACCTCATAGGATGATAGAACCTAAGGCTAGGATTGGTCCACTGTGTAAAATCTGTTAGAGAAGCATCTTGCTTCTCTCTCCTCTAACGGTTACATTTGTTAGTGGAATGTGAAATGAAACAGAGAGAGAATTCATCATTTTCGCAGCACCATAGCAGCTGCATTTTCTCTCTGAGCTTCCTCCTCTTCCCAAACACACAAAATACTCATAACAAAACACCTAAAACTATGAATTCTAACATGGCCTCAGAGCAAGGTTCGGTTGCCTAAACTGGGCGTGAATCTGTGAAAGCTGGAATCGATTCGAGCTGTGATCGAGTTCATTCGACGATCGAGGTGGTGTAATCTCCTGAATCCAATGTCTAATATGGCAGGATCGGGCACTGCTGAGCTTCGCACACCAGTTTTCAATGGAGAAAACTATGAGTTCTGGTGCATCCGGATGAAAACAATTCTGAAATCTCATGGGTTATGGGATTTCGTTGAAAATGGTTTCGATGCTTCAGATCCAAAGAATGAGAAGAAGAAGATAGAAGAGATCGAGGTCACTGAAGCAGAGAAGCCAACGATGGCCGAAGTCCTGATGAAGGATGCTCGCGCACTTGGGTTGATCCAAAGTGCTGTCTCAGATCAAATCTTCCCCAGAATCGTGAACGAGGAGACCTCAAAGGGTGCTTGGGACATTTTGAAGCAAGAATTCCGAGGAGATAAGCAAGTGAGGAGCGTAAAATTACAAGGTTTGCGCCGAGAATTTGAATACACTCGTATGAAAGATAGTGAATCATTATCTGTGTATCTTACTAGACTGTTTGATATAATGAATCAAATGAAGAGTTATGGTGAGGATCTATCCAGAGAAAGAGTTGTGCAAAAATTATTGATTAGTCTACCTAGATCATATGACCCCATTTGCTCTGTGATCGAACACTCTAAGGATCTTGAAACCCTTGAAATTCAAGAGGTAGTCGCCTCATTGAAAAGTTTTGAGCTCAGATTGGATAGACACACTGAAAACTCTACAGAGAGGGCATTTGCTAGTCTAAATGTTGGAAGCAGAAATCATAAGGGTGTAGGTTATTCTGGAAATCAAAAGTTTCAGAACAACTGGAAATCTAGAGGGAAGAAATGGGATAATAAGCCAAATTTTCCTTCCAAATCAAATGTCTCTAATGATGGAAACAAAACAGCTTGCAAACACTGTGATAAACTGCATTATGGAAAATGTTGGTTTGAAGGGAAGCCTAAATGCACAGGTTGTGGAAAGTTTGGACATGTGCTCAGAGACTGTAATGGAAACAAAACCATACAGAAGGTGAACTATGCAAACCAGATTGAAGAAACTGGTACTTTGTTCTATGCATGTAATGCTGTGACAAATGTGAAGGTGAATCACTCATGGTACATTGACAGTGGTTGTAGTAACCACATGACAGGTGATGAAGGGTTATTAGTCAATGTTCAAAGGAATATGACCTCCAAAGTGAAGATGGGAACTGGAGAAATTGTTCAAGTTGCAGGAATGGGAACTCTTGTGATAGAGACCAAATTGGGAAGAAAGCACATTCAAGAAGTGATGCTTGTTCCTGGACTTGAAGAAAATTTGCTCAGTGTTGGACAAATGATAGAGCACGGATACTATCTACTATTTGGAGGAGGTGTAGTGAATATCTTCGATGGTTGGTCACTGGACAATCTGGTTGTCAGAGTTCAGATGACAAGCAACAGATGCTTTCCCCTCACAATGATGCCTGCAAATCAGTATGCTCTGAGAGCAAGTGTGACACATTGTCTGCAAACATGGCACAAGAGACTGGGGCATCTAAATGACAGAAGTATCAAACTGCTTGAAGTTCAAGAAATGGTTCATGGGTTACCTCATTTGGAGAAAACTTCTGTTGTGTGTGAAGGCTGCATGCTAGGAAAGCAACACAGAGATTCTTTTCCATCAGATTCTACTTGGAGAGCCAAATTTCCTTTGGAATTGGTCCACACAGATATCTGTGGACCAATGCAAACTGAATCTATCTCTGGAAATAGATACTTTCTGTTGTTCACTGATGATTGTACTAGGATGTCATGGGTATACTTTCTCAGAAACAAGTCCAATGCATTTGAATGCTTCAAGAAGTTCAAAGCTATGACTGAGTTGCAAAGTGGATACAAGGTGAAATGCTTAAGAAGTGATAGGGGTGGAGAGTTTCTGTCAAATGAATTCTACAAGTACTGCAATGAACTTGGAATTCAGAGACAACTCACCATGGCATATTCCCCTCAACAGAATGGAGTGGCTGAGAGGAAGAATAGGACTGTGGTGGAGATGGCAAAGTCCATGATGCATGAAAAGGGCCTTCCTTATGCATTTTGGGCTGAGGCTGTGAACACTGCAGTCTACATACTTAATAGATGTCCTTCAAAGTCTCTCAAGAAGATAACACCATTTGAAGCATACACTGGTAGAAAACCAGGTATTGCACATTTGAAGATCTTTGGATCACTGTGCTATGCACACATCCCTTCACAGCAAAGGCATAAGCTCGAAGAAAACAGTCATAAATGTATCTTTGTGGGTTATGGACTCTGTGAAAAAGGATACAGGGTGTTTGATCCAATTGCAAGGAAGATCATCTTGTCCAGAGATGTGATCTTTGATGAGAATGCTTCATGGAAGTGGGAGAACCTTGGTGAAGATGAGATGGTAGTTCCCATGATTGCTGAGAATCAAGTAGCAGATTGCAATGAAAAACAGAAACAAGTTGAAGGCTGTGAACCAAGTCAAAACTTGGATACACCAATTCCAGTGGATGGAACAGTCACAACACAGGTTGATGATGTTCTTGAAAGCACTCAAGCAATAGATCATACACCACAGAAATGGAGAAGTATTAATGAGATTATGGCTAAATGTAACATGTGTATTGTAGAACCTGAGAACTATGAAGAAGCTGCTCTAGATGAATCATGGACAGATGCAATGAAGTCTGAGCTTGAAAT
This sequence comes from Crataegus laevigata, assembly GCA_963580275.1. NCBI lineage: Eukaryota > Viridiplantae > Streptophyta > Magnoliopsida > Rosales > Rosaceae > Crataegus > Crataegus laevigata. The sequence continues at coordinate 9,742,313 of OY756949.1, forward strand.
GATTGAGAAAAACAACACATGGAAGCTAGTTGACAGACCATTTGACAAGCCAATCATTGGTGTTAAGTGGGTCTATAAAACTAAGTTGAACCTTGATGGATCTGTGCAGAAGAACAAGGCCAGATTGGTGGCAAAAGGTTACTCTCAAAAGCCTGGCATAGATTACAATGAAACGTTTGCTCCAGTTGCAAGGTTGGACACTATTAGGACTCTAATAGCTCTTGCTGCACAGAAGGAATGGAATCTATATCAGCTAGATGTAAAGTCTGCTTTTCTGAATGGAGTTTTAAAGGAAGAAGTCTATGTTGAACAGCCACAGGGATTTGTAAAGGAGAGTGAAGAAACTAAAGTATACAAGTTGAACAAGGCTTTGTATGGGCTGAAGCAAGCTCCAAGAGCCTGGTATGATGAGATTGACTCCTACTTTAGCAAGGCAGGTTTTAAGAAAAGCTCAAGTGAAGCAACACTTTATGTCAAAACTAGTGCAGTCTCAGGTATCATTATTGTTTCACTCTATGTGGATGATATTGTATACACTGGGAGCTGTCCAAAACTACTTGAAGAGTTCAAAAATGACATGATGCAGCATTATGAGATGACTGATCTGGGCTTACTCCATCATTTCCTTGGCATGGGAGTAGTGCAAACAGACAGACATATTTTCATTCACCAAAGAAAATATGCAATGAAACTCATTGAGAAATTTGGGATGAAGGATTGCAAATCTGTGGCAACACCACTAGCTGTGAATGAAAAGTTGTGCAAGGAAGATGGCAGTGAAGCAGCAGATGAGAGTGAATACAGGCAGATTGTAGGTAGCCTTCTATATTTGACTGCCACTAGGCCGGATATAATGTTTGCATCTAGCTTACTTGCTAGATTCATGCATAATCCTACAAGGAAGCATATGGGAACAGGCAAGAGAGTACTGAGATACATTCAGGGTACTCTTGACTTTGGAGTTGAATTTGCTAAAGGGAAAACAGTAACTCTAATAGGATATTGTGACAGTGACTGGGCAGGAAGTGAGGATGATATGAGAAGCACCTCAGGATTTGCATTTACACTCAGATCAGGCATGTTTTCATGGGCATCAATCAAACAAAACACAGTGGCACTGTCTACTGCTGAAGCAGAATATGTCAGTGCTGCAGAAGCAACATCACAGGCTAAGTGGCTAAGATTTGTGCTTGAAGACTTTGGAGAGGAGCAAGTGGAAGCCACACCAATTCTGTGTGATAACACCTCTGCCATAGCAATGGCAAAGAATCCAGTCCTTCATCAAAGAACTAGGCATATCAGTCGAAAGTTTCACTTCATTAGAGAAGCTATTCAAGCAAAATAGATTGAACTTATCTACTGCAAGACAGAAGATCAGATTGCAGACATATTAACCAAAGCTCTGCCAAAGGATCGATTTGCTTACCTAAGAGAACTACTCGGTGTGAAATCAGCTAAAGGGTTAGAAGGGAGTGTTGATGTGTAACCCTTGAGCTGGTATTTTGGAGCCAAAGCTACAAGTGTGTATTTTCATTTCCTTTATAGTGTTTGAATTTCCTGTTACAAGTGTAAACACCTCATAGGGTGATAGAACCTAAGGCTAGGATTGGTCCACTGTGTAAAATCTGTTAGAGAAGCATCTTGCTTCTCTCTCCTCTAACGGTTACATTTGTTAGTGGAATGTGAAATGAAACAGAGAGAGAATTCATCATTTTCGCAGCACCATAGCAGCTGCATTTTCTCTCTGAGCTTCCTCCTCTTCCCAAACACACAAAATACTCATAACAAAACACCTAAAACTATGAATTCTAACAAAGATACAGATTGAAGAAGCAAATAAAAAATAAATAAATCGGCTACCTTCTAGGCTGTCCGAGTTTCTTGACTGGCAAACTGTCAGCACTTTAACCTGTGTTCAAACATAACAGAACTTGATTTTATAACAACTTCTAACATAGTATAGGAACCAAATCATAGCTGTAAATCGAATAACACAATTTTGTTATAAAAAAAAAAAGAAAAAGGACTGATTAAACCCTAAGTCCCAATATGTTTTACTTGCAGAATCTCATATAAAGAAATCCTTATATTTTGGTCGCATGATTAATCTATTAAGAACCAATGCAAGGATGAATAGTTTTAGACTGGTGCTGGCACCTATATGTTGGCAGTTGGCACGCAACCTTGAAACTTAGTTTGTGTAAACTTATAAGTTAGCCATACTATATTGTGTAAACTAATTTGTACACACAGAGAGAGAGAGAGAGAGGATTCACATATTCAGAGTCCAAAACCCTAGTTTACTGAGACTATCATAACATATATACAATTACTATACATACGGCTAATGTATGACCATAACAGATTAGAAGTTATATCAACCTCTAGAAGTCTAACCACGCCTACCTTTATGAAGTTTAGACGATCCATTATTGTTTGAGAATGAGCAGCTAAATCTTCAGTAAATGCCTACATCACAAAGCAGTGTGCGAGAGAGAGAGAGAGAGAGAGAGAGAGAGAGAGAGAGAGAGAACACGTGGGGAAGGGGGAAGTTAAGGTGGGTGATCCACAATCATGTATATGTTAAAAATTATATACCTGAAATCCAATTTGCAACCGCATTCCACCTTTGTGATAGGGTATGATAACAGGTCGCTTGCCAATGTATTCTTTACATACAAGTGGTTCTATTCTGCATTTCAATATGGGAAAAGTTCTATCATGTGCTCCTAGATCAACATGTACAATTAAACAAGAGAACCCAAAATAATAAAATAAATAAGTGATAAACATAGAGTTGTTTTATGTGTATACAAGAACTTCCTGATGATATCATCAGACTTTTTGCACTGTCAGCAAACTAAGTGGAATCTATTCAATAAAAAGTTCATGTCATGCACTGCAAACCATGTCCCTAAGAGAAACGACATCTGGTACTCGCTCCACTCAAATTGGATTTCATATTAATAAATATAAACATCATGAGAGCTGGATTGTAACAGACCTATATGCAACAGGATCAAAGGGGTGAAATATATTGAATATTTGCCGACAATCTGGCATCTCCTCACTTATATTTTCCTCTTCCCAATATTCTTTCCCCTTTCCTGAAATGAAATGTTACAGTATATTAAATCTCATATTCAGGTCTCAAATCAAAAGCAGACAAGCATCGGAAGTCATATCTCCTGGCAGATCTTCAATTTATTAAGTAAAGATATACAAGGGGAATAAGCCAATGCACAAAGCAACAAAACAACCTTAAACACGGGTTACCACCATCCCACCATTATACATCATGAAAATAGCATGCACCATTTCAATCACAGAAAAAACCCCACTCAGTAGAAGCAAAACAGACGTCACCAAATATCTGAATTTCTACCGTTGAGAAGTTAAAGTTGTTTGTACCATACTTGACCAATCCCGAAACTACTAAGTACCAGTCAACTTCATACCTTCAAGGATCCACTGAGGGGTTCATGCTGAGGCACCCTTGCCGAAGCACAAGAGTTTCCCTCCAACTAGGAGGCCAATCACAACACGACACATGTCAACATCAGAATAAAGCTCATAGAGTCCCACGTCTACCACGGACAGAAGCTGGAGACTCTCCTCAACTACAAACGAAGACCATTCTCCTACAATGAATCCCTAATGTCATTATTGTACTTAAACTAGTCATTCTCACTAATGATGATTATGCTTGAACCTATGTATTTTTGTAAACCCTTCACTATTAATGAGAACTCCTCTACTCTGTGGAGGTAGCCAAACTTAGGGTGAACCACGTACATCTTGTGTTTGCTTCCTTATCTCTATCTCTTTACATATTTATCCTCACTAGTGACCAGAGCAACCGAGCGAAGGTCATAAACTTGACAGTTTACGTAGTTCCAAAGTCTTCACTGATTTTGTGCATCAACAAAAGCACCAATAGGCACGGAAACAAAAATAAAATATTCTTGAAAGAAGCCCAATATAACTAGACACAACACACATGTAACGCATACAAGAGCATCAAAACATCCTTCACAAACAGAAATCAAGAATTTGGGTAAGCAAAGCACCAACATGTAAAGCATATTAAGACATAATCATCGACCATTACCAATCCCAATACTAATATTAAGAAGGGCAAGAAAAACCCCAAGGGGTGATCCAACTGCAAAGAATGTATCAACTTGAAATATGAAGAGTTACAGTTAATGAGTGGTGAAATATGAAGAGTTACAGTTAATGAGTGGTGAAATTCAGAAATGTCCATATGAGCATTCGGTTTATATGAAGAAAGGTGAGAAAGGAGAGTTTTTAATCATCTGTCTCTATGTAGATGATTTATTGTTTACAGGAAGCAATGAGGCAATGTTCCATGAGTTCAAGCAGTCCATGTTCAGTGAGTTCGAAATGACTGACAATGGACTAATGTCATACTTCCTTGGGATAGAAGTAAAGCAAGAAAGTGAAGGGATCTACATCTCTCAGCAAAGGTACATGAGAGACATATTGAAGAAGTTCAATATGGACAAGTGAAACACTATCAACACTCTAGTTGCAACTGGATTGAAGCTGACCAAAGGAGGAGAGGGTGAGTTTGTAAACTCAACAGTGTACAAGAGCCTCGTTGGAAGCCTAAGGTACCTCACAATCACAAGACCAGATATAGTGTATGGTGTTGGACTTGTTAGTCGATACATGGAAACACCAAGGGAGTCTCACTGGCTTGCTGTCAAGAGGATTCTGAGGTACATAAAAGGTACACTAAACTTTGGTTTATTTTATAATTCTGGTGAAGATGCAAAATTATATGGCTATTCGGATAGTGATTGGGGAGGTGATCAAGATGAAAGGAAAAGCACAACTGGATATGTGTTTTTTCTAGGATCAACAGCCTTCTCGTGGTCTTCGAAGAAGCAGTCAATTGTTGCCTTGTCTTCATGTGAAGCCGAGTATGTAGCTGTAGCCTCAACCGTGTGTGAGGCAATATGGTTAAGGAATCTGTTGAAATCAGTGTGTCATTCACAGAAGGAATCAACCTTGATTCATGTGGATAATATATCTGCAATCAAACTTGCAAAGAATCCAGTTCAACATGGAAGGAGCAAGCACATTGATACTAGGTTCCATTTTCTAAGGGATCATGTGAAACAAAAGACAATTGAGCTTGTCTATTGTCACACAAAGGTACAGGCAGCTGACATCTTCACTAAGGCACTGCCAATTGAATCATTCCGAGTGATGCGTGAAATGCTAGGAATGAAGGTGTTTTGATTTGAAGGGGAGTGTTGGATATTCAAATAAAAACATTCTCACATGCTGCCAGCCTGTACTTCACTCAAGTAATTCCCACACTTGTCATCTGAAAATGTTCATTCCTTGTGTCAGCCGAAAGTAGACTACATGACAGCAATCTGCAGCCATGTGATAGTTCATCTCAATTGTGTATTACAAGCTGGAAAGTTGCAGTGTGTGTGTATCCATAACTGGTCATGAGTGAAGGGCAGCAAAGCTTATCGGAAGCATGGGCGAAAGGGGGATAGCAGCTAATGTTCCATACCTGTGTTGTTTCATTGTTTATCATTTACTGTTTTGTATTAATAGATGTTCCTGCTAGGGTTTAATGTGTGCTCCAATTCTTGATTGTATTCTCTAAGTTTTTTAGAAGCTTGAAAGCTTCGGTTGTCCATTAGTTTGTAAACTACTTTCATTTCATATATAAAGCAAAGAGTGTTGTGTGTAAACTTGTCATTTTTTATCCTTCCTTCACTTGTTTGTCCAAGTATATTGAGAGTGCAAAAGATAGAGGTGTGATAAGTTTGTAAACTTATCACCGAAAGATTGGTATTGTTAGCAAACCCTAACCTAAGATTACCAACAATATTGTCATATCATGGTACTAAAGAGTGATAGCCAAATTCAAATTCATGATTCTAAAATCTCCAAGATGTTTTAAAATATACTTTCCAGGGGTGTGAGGAGACTAACAAGCTTCAATGTCAGAAGATTTTACATTATTTTATTTTTATTTTTTACGAAACAATTTTTATAAACAACAGAAGGATTTACAAAAAGTGGATAAGGAATCCAACAACTAAGAACAAACCTAAAGTACTGGACCAGACCTCATAGAACTCATTTATATAGACCAGACCGTTTATGCAAGGAGATGATTAATAAGTCATATTTAAGGAGAAGAATAATGACCATCAAATGTTCTTACTTTGGGAAACGAATATTCACTCATTTTTAAGGAGAAGAATGATGATCAACATTATGATAGACAACCACATACAACACCATGGGTGCTCTCTTACATCCCTGTTTATATATACTATAAAAACACAACTACTTTATCACTGAAGTGGTGATTCACTTTATTTCATATAGTACGAAACAGGAGTTTTGTGATAATTAAAAAAAATTTAAGTAGAAAGAAAATGGGCTGAATAGCATGCAAAATAGATTGCTTACCTGACATGGGATAAAAAGAACCCTTTGGGAGTCACGCTGGTGTGAAGTAAGGTGTGTTTCAGCAAGACTTGCTGTTATACGGTGAAAACTAGCTACATCATCAACTAAATTGGAATTCTCCAATCTTTGACCAATTCCATGAACCATGAAAACAAGGTGTCGAACAGGAACCTAATAAAATACGCAACATCAACCTTATTACTTTCAAAAAAAAAAAACCAAGAAAACTTAAATGAAATGAAAGCTTACTGCTGCAAACAGCTGGTCATTGAAAAACAAAAATTATTGAATAAGAAACAAAAACCGCCAACAGACTTAATGAAGGAGCACCTTTCTTTTTAGTTTAGCAACCAACCTTCACTTTCCTAGCAAAATTATTATCACACACTTGTCACCTTGAAACCAAGCATCAACCATCAAAGAGGGTATGGTTTAACCTTAAAAATGTTGGGGCTCAAAAAGGACTTCACTACTTTGGAGATGTTTATCTCACAAAGAAGATTGTGACGCAACGGAATTTGATAGGCAAGAGAAAGAAAGAACACTCAAAGTATTACACAAAATTTTTTATTCACTCACAAACTTAATACAAGAGGAAACACTCAAACACTCTTAGAAGCTTTGTTGCTTCTTCTCACTTCTCACTACTTGCTCTCTTGTTTTTGTTCTTGCTCACAACACACACACATACCTATATTTATAGGCATGCTTTGCCATCACTAGAATTTTCTAGTGTATGATCATGCACACACACTACACAAGTTTACAATCAACTAGACCTTTCTAGCATACACACCAACAATCTTTTGCTAGAAATTTCTAGCACACTTCATGAGTTTTCTATGGGCTTGGATCAATTCCTTTTGGGCCAAGACAAGATTATAATTCAACATCCCCCCTTAATCTTGTCTTGTGACGCCGATTGAGTTCTTCAGTCTGATAAAGTCTTCTTGTTTGAGTGGCTTGGTGAATATGTCGGTGACTTGGTCTTGAGACTTCACGTATTCCACTTGCACATCCTTTCTTGCAATTCACTCTCTTATGTAGTGATAGCGGGTATCTATGTGTTTGCTCCTGTCGTGGAACACCGGATTCTTTGCTAGAGCTATTGCAGACTTGTTGTCGACATAGATCTCTGTTGGCTCTTCTTGTGGCATGCTTAATTCTTTCAGCAAGTTTCTCAGCCAAATTGCATGGCAGACACATGAGGTAGCAGCTACGTATTCAGCTTCGCAGGTAGAGAGAGTGACAATCGGTTGCTTCTTCGACATCCATGTGAATGCAGTGTCTCCCATGAAGAAAACAAATCCAGTAGTGCTTTTTCTATCATCAGAATCTCCTGCCCAATCACTGTCGCTGTATCCAACGAGTTTGTAGTTATCAGAACTTGAATAGAACAAGCCAAAGTTTACAGTACCTTTAAGGTATCGAAGAATTCTTTTGGCCGTCTTCAAATGTGTAGTTGTGGGATTCTCCATGTAGCGACTGACTAATCCAACGACATAGAGAATGTCTGGTCTTGTGCATGTCAAGTAGCGCAAGCTTCCAACTAGACTCTTGAAAAATGTTGGATCTACACTTTCTCCTTTGTCATGCTTGGTTAGCTTGACTCCACACTCCATTGGCGTGCTTATGGGCTTGCAGTCGTCCATTTTGAACTTTTTCAGTATCTCCTTTGTGTAGCTTTCTTGGGAGATGAAAATGCCTTCTTCATTCTGCTTGACTTCGATGCCTAGGTAGTATGCCATCAACCCAATGTCGGTCATCTCGAATTCTTTAGTCATCACTCTCTTGAACTCTTCAAACATGCTTGGATTGCTTCCGGTGAAGATTAGATCATCCACATATAAGCACACAATCAAAATATCTCCATCTTTAACTTTGACGTAGAGAGCATGTTCATGAGGGCACTTCATAAAGTTGTTCTCCTGAAAGTACTTGTCGATGCGACTATTCCATGCTCTTGGCGCTTGTTTTAACCCATAGAGGGCTTTCTTCAGCTTCAGAACCTTGTCTTCATGCCCTTTGATTTCATAGCCTGATGGTTGCTGAATGTAGACTTCTTCTTCAAGGACTCCATTTAGGAAGGCGGACTTCACATCCATTTGTTGAATCTTCCATTTGTTTTGAGCTGCCAAAGAAATTAGTAATCGTATAGTTTCCAAACGAGCAACGGGTGCAAATACCTCATCATAGTCGATTCCGGCTCTTTGACTATAGCCTTTCGCCACTAGCCTTGCCTTGTATCTTTCGACCTCTCCTTTTGCATTTTTCTTTGTCTTGTACACCCACTTGACTCCAATGGCTTTGCGTCATTCCGGAAGAGTAGCGAGATCCCATGTGTCATTTTTTTGAATTGCTTCGATTTCTTCATCCATTGCTTTCCTCCACTTAGTATCTTGTACTGCTTTTTGGAAGTCGACTGGTTCACAATCAGCAAAGAGACAGAAAAGTGTAGGATTATCAAGTCTTTCAGCTACCTCATAGAGTTCACGTAAACTCCTTCTGCGTGGAACATCTCTCTCATTTGAACTCCCACTTGATGATGTTGATGCTGGTGAATTACCATGATTAGTTGATGTTGGTGAAGCAGGTGGAGTAGTGGATTGTTGTTGAACATCTTTTGCTTCCTCCATTATTGTTTGTTCATTATCTTCTTCAAACTGAGGAAAGAAGTGAAGATCACCTGCATGCGGGCCAAAATCCTATTCTCCTTCTTCATCGAACGTCACATCTCGACTGATCACCATCTTCCCATTTTTCGGATTATATAGCTTATAGCCTTTTGAATTTGTGTCATAGCCGATGAAGATGAACTTTTCACTTTTGTCATCAAGTTTGGTTCTCCTCTCATCTGGTACATGTACATGGGCTATGCTTCCAAAAACTCTTAGATGGGAGATACCTGGCTTTCTTCCACTCCATGCTTCTTGCGGAGTTTTTCCCCACACACTTCTTGTTGGAGACCGATTGGATAGGTAGACGGCACATGCTACAGCTTCTGCCCACAACTCCTTAGGCAGTTTCTTGCTTTTGAGCATGCTTCGAGCCATGTCAAGGATAGTTCGATTTTTTCTTTCTGCCACACCATTTTGTTGAGGGGATCTTGGAGCTGTCAAAGGTCGATGAATTCCATTGGCTTCACAAAATTCTTGAAATTCCTTTGAAGTGAATTCTCCTCCTTGATCAGATCTCATGGCTTTGATTTTGCAACCACTCTCCTTTTCTACAGCGGCTTTGAACTTCTTGAATGCTCCAAAGACTTCTGATTTCTGCTTCAAGAAATATACCCAGGTTTTCCTTGAAAAATCATCAATAAAGAAAAGGAAATAATTATTTTTACCCAAAGAGCTTGGCTTTATTGGACCGCACACATCGGTATGAATGAGCTCGAGTGGCTTGTGGGCTCTTGTGGTAGACTCCTTTGGAAAGCTTTTCCTGAACTGTTTCCCAAGTAAACATCCTTCGCAAACTTGATCAGGATGACTGATGCACGGTAGGCCTCTCACCATTTCCTTCTTGGATAATAACTCCAGTCCTCCAAAGTTAAGATGCCCAAAACGAAGATGCCAAAGCCAGGATGTGTCTTTGTAAGATATCTTGAGACACTTTGCAACATCGTTTTGAATATTCATAGGAAACATCCTATTCTTTGACATTTTCGCCTTAGCAATTAATCTTCCTTTGTCATCTCTAAGAAAAAGGATATAATTTTTCGTATGAAAATCATAACCTTTTTCTAAGAGTTAACCCAAACTCAAAATGTTGCTTTTCATATTAGGCACGTAGTAGACACTTGAAATTAATTGGTGGCCGCCATTTTTCAGGGGAATAAGGATGTTACCTTTTCCTTTTACGGGTATTTTGGATTCGTCTCCAAAAGAAACGTTGCCACTCACCGATTCATTGAGCTCTACAAACATGTTTCTTCTTCTGCACATGTGGTTGCTGGCGCCGGTGTCAAGGTACCATGTATAGTCTTGGTCTCCATCATTATTTTTGCATGCCAGTAGCACAACACCATTCTCTTCTTTCTCTTCTTTCACATAATTGACCTTCTCATCAGGTCTGTTGCTTGGAGCTCTACATTCCCAAGCATAATGCCCATACTTTTGACAATTGTAGCATTGAACTTGAGATTTTTCATACCTCGAGTTTGAGCGCCCTCCTCCACGACCTTTAGTTGAGCTTTCTCCTCTTTCGTAGTTGCTATGGTTGTTGAAGTTCCAACCACGTCCACGTCCATGTCCACGCCCACGTCCGCGACCTCGGCCACGACCTCTTTCGTATTGGCTTCCCTCGTTGTTGAAGCTTTCTTCTTTCTTCTTTGGCTGAACATGCGTCTTGAGGAGATGCTCATCATTCCCTTGCCTTTTCTTATGTTTCTCTTCATATGCTTGCAGTGAACCCATTAATTGCTCTATGCTAATTTCTTCCAAGTTTTTAGTTTCTTCAATCGTTACGACAATATGCTCGAATTTGGGATCTAACGAGTGTAATATCTTCTCCATAATTCTAACATCTTCCAACTTTTCACCGTGTCTTTTTAATTGATTAGAAACGGCTAAGACTCTTGAGAAATAATCAGAGATTGATTCAGACCCTTTCATTTGTAGAGATTCGAACTCACCTCTTAATACTTGAAGACGAACCTTTTTCACTTGTTCGGCTCCTTTGTAAGAGGTTTGAAGCTTATCCCATGCTTGCTTGGCGGAGGTTGCACTCGAGACCTTCTCAAAACCATTGTCATCTAATGCTTGGTAGATGAGGTAGAGAGCCTTCTTGTCTCTCTTTCTTGAATCTTTCAAACTTTCCTTCTGGGGTTGGGACAAAGTAGCTTCATCTTCTGGCTCAATGTAGCCTTTCTCCACGACTTCCCAGACATCATGTGCTCCCAAAAGGGCCTTCATTTTGATACTCCAATTATCGAAGTTGTTGTTGTTGAGCATTGGAACTTGGAAGGATGCCATTGCGTTGCTAGCCATGGCTCTGGTACCACTTTGTTGGGGCTCAAAAAGGACTTCACTACTTTGGAGATGTTTATCTCACAAAGAAGATTGTGACGCAGCGGAATTTGATAGGCAAGAGAAAGAAAGAACACTCAAAGTATTACACAAAATTTTTTATTCACTCATAAACTTAATACAAGAGGAAACACTCAAACACTCTTAGAAGCTTTGTTGCTTCTTCTCACTTCTCACTACTTGCTCTCTTGTTTTTGTTCTTGCTCACAACACACACACATACCTATATTTATAGGCATGCTTTGCCATCACTAGAATTTTCTAGTGTATGATCATGCACACACACTACACAAGTTTACAATCAACTAGACCTTTCTAGCTAGCATACACACCAACAATCTTTTGCTAGAAATTTCTAGCACACTTCATGAGTTTTCTATGGGCTTGGATCAATTCCTTTTGGGCCAAGACAAGATTATAATTCAACAAAAATATATATATAATAGGCAAAAGGTAGGATTCAATACCACAACCTAGTCAAATTGTTCAGGGACATTATAAAGAACTTGTTACCAACTAGTCAACTAAACTATTTCCCAGCCTGAAAATTTCCTTGGACAAGGATTTTGGTAGATAGCTTCAATACCACAACCTACCCACGATTTCACAATAAACACAAGAACAAAAAAACCTCGAATCCATAACATAAATCCAAGTCAGGCAGGCAAGGTATCCATTCTCCCAACTTCGTAACTATAGATCCCTTTCCTCCTCCTTCTGCTGGCGCAATTCATCCTATAATGGGAAGTATTTGTGAGAAAAATGATAAGTTTTTTTTATTTTTAAAGCACAAAGAAGATTTTCTGATGCTGGAAATGGTTGAAATTCTCATGTCAAAAATCAGAACCGAATAAGATAAATAAGACAACGCTGGGGTGAAGCAAACATACAGTTAAGAAACAATGGCAATTGTTCATGTGCTACCACTAGAGATTTGAATGTAACTGCCTGACCAAACCCTTACCATCAGGACATGCAATGACACATAAAACCCATTATCATGGTAGCAACTAATTTTTCCTGTTGTTTTGTATTGTCTTTTCCTTTTCCTCTTGTTACCATTATTACAATTTACACCTAAAATATATAGAAAGGCTTTGGAACACTGACTTTTTTTTTATAAAAGCTAAAGATGACTGCTTCGTTCTTGGAGCAAAAATACTATGATAAAATGTAGGAGCAAATAGCACCAGCTACTGAATAGAATGCCAGACTTCCAATAATACGATGATAAAATCTGAAAAGCAATCTTCATTTTCTGTTTAAAAGTTTTAAGGATTATCTGAAATTTTACAAATACACCAGCTATTGAATAGAATGCCAGACTTCCAACAAAATTCAGATCATACATTTCCAACTTCAAACGTCCATTAGAATCCAAAGCATAGACACCATCAGATTAAGATGATATCACAGAAAAGTTCACACAGCAATAAGTGTAATTACACAAGTACCAAAAAGAAACAACAAATCTGGCATCAATTACAAAATTGCTCAAATAAATTCAAGAATTTGACTCATATAAATATCCCAAAAAGATAAAACATTGAAAAAAAAATATTGAAGGCAGTGTCAGAACTTATCCTATCAAAGAATTTATCAGGGCAAAATAGACACCTGGGTGGGTTTAGGAGAGTCAGATGCCGAATATCCACGCCTTAACTTCATTCCATTTCCACCTAAAGAAATGAAACTAGAAAAAACTTCACTAATGTCTAGACAATTTTACAAGATTCTAGGTCTTTCTACAAAAGACCTTAGATATTTTATGCATGCATTCAACCTACATGCTTTTGCTAGAACCTTCTAGCATTTGCATGAATAATTCATTATGCTTGTGTTGCCTTTTCAACATACGCTGCGCCCGGCCAAAGACAAGATTACAATTCAACATACAACAGTAAAATAATAAAATGTCTTTTCCAAATAGTAATACACAGGTGTAGAGCCTTGCAATTCAACTCGAGCTGCAAAAAGTCCAGAGGGCTAAAACGTTCTCCGGTGCCAAATCTGGAGATGACAAGCTCCAATTTATACCGCGTATACCAAATGAGATTCAGAACATGAGTCTAAAAATGGAAGAGCACATTGTACAAGGGGCAGACTGAAACAGTCTTAAAATCATTCCATAATTTTTGTATGTTTTGAACTTAAAATAATATCCTGAATCAAATTAAATTAAGGGAGTTATCACACTTTCTGACACATAGAATCTGGATAAAAGTTACCAAATAGACAATGAGAAGAACATGTCATTGTTTAAATTCACCCAATTAATACTGCGGCTAACCTGACTACGATATACAACCTCTAATTGTTCAGAAACATCTTCACGCAATGGGAGCCAATCAGACCCTTTACGAGCAAACCAGTGACATCTTAAGACACGCCGGTTTTCTCCATCCCATTAAACGGGGAAAGAACATCGCTTCACTAAATCTACCTGCAGCAATTACATGACTATGTAAACTCATTCAATCACACCTTCATCCAGAATATAGTTGGAGTCAGTTCATTATACTCAATACACTTCAGACTAAGAAACCAATACGTATATAATCATGCAAACAACATCATGAGAGTTTTGCTGAAAATCTACAAGTCATTACTGGGAATTAAGGTGGTTGAAAGAGTCCACCATTACTTATGGCTTCGTGAAGAAGCACAACCAGTAACTATTCAAAACTAGATGTATGAGTCTTAAGAGGCCTACTGATAAAAGTTTCTTTCTGTTTTGTCCAGGTCGATCACTAAAATCACCGTTAAAGACATGACTAGTCACTACTTAGTACTACTGTTTAGTGATATTTCTTTTCACTTGTATGTGAGTAGTCTTAGGTTCGTTTCTCACCAAAGGTAAATTTGGACTACATTATTATGACAAGCTTATTATAAGGCTTATCCCACTTCTCTACCCCCTTAGTGTAGATATTATAGTTTGTTAAAAAAGAAAAAAGACATAACTTGATGTAGAACAAATGGCAAAATGGATTGAGGAGGAGATTGACCGTTGGAAGACAAAGGGGCGCAATTATAAAAGAGGTGTTAATTTCCCATAAAAGTGGCTTGAGCCACTTTTCGCAGAAACTCGTTAAAATAATTCTCCCACAAAAGTGGCTTGACCATCTTTTGCAGAAAGTCATCAAAACAGCAGCCTACTAATGAATAAAGTCTTTTGGGGTTTCAAGGGTTTTATTATATGATAGTTATTTCCATTTTAAATTCCTAAGTCTTTTAAGTTTTCAGGTTGTAAAAGGCTTATTTAAGCCATGTCTTTGTAATCATTTTTAACATCTTTCAATCAATTAATCAAATTATCCTTTGGGATTTCTATCAAACTGGTGGACTCCAGTAACTTGATTCTATAAGGGATTACGCTGGTAACCCTTTCAATGCTTCGTGCTGCGTCAATTGGTACTAGAGCGGGTTTCTCCCATCTTGGCATCGTTTATTATCATATCTATCCATGGGTGATCATGATCGTGAACCTGCCCCTATCACTCGAGTACACTTGGATGCTCAAGCTGAACAGATTACAAATCTGACTACGCAAATTGGAGAACTTCATGAGATGTTGGTCCAAGCCATCGATCCAAATAATGATAGAGCTATTGGAGTCAATAATCTAAGAGTTTATAGGTTTCGTGTTCAAGACAGTGAATCGGAGTCTGAAGAAGAAGATGTGGAACCACACCTGGCTAATAATCCAAATCATCAAAACCGCAATAACTTTGATGACTTTTGGATTAAGGCCGACATTCCAACTTTTGCAGGAAACCTTAAAATCGAAGACTTCTTGGATTGGCTAGTTGAAGTAGAAAGATTTTTTGATGTCATGGAGGTTCCTGAGACAAAGATGGTGAAGATGGTTGCCTTCCGTCTCAAAGCAACTGTCGCTGTTTGGTGGGATCAATTACAAAATACCCGGTAGAGGCAATGAGAGAATCGAATCCGCACTTGGAGAAAAATAAAGCAACTCTTGATGGATCGTTTCTTACCTGCAGATTATGAACAGCTTTTGTACCATATGTACATTAGTTGCGTCCAAGGGAACAGTAATGTGACTGACTATATGGATGATTTCATGAGACTTGCGAAGTGAAACAATCTGTCGGAGACTGAAAATCAAAGGGTAGTGAGGTTCGTGAATGGATTGAAACCCTCAATTCAAGAAAAGATTGGGCTGCAAAATCTGTGGAGTTTGCAAGAGACCATTAACATGGCCTTGAAGGCGGAGATGATAGAGAAAGAAAGGCGACAAACCTCTTTCCGAAGAAATGTGACGGAGCATTTTGAAAACCCTGTTGTCTCATCCACCGACAAAGGGAAATCTGTGCCACAAAGTTCGGGAGGGTTGAAACCTTCAAATTTTCCTTCTCGAGCATCAAATAAAGGGAGTAGCAGAACTTTCAACAAGGGGCAGAATAGAAACCAACCTCCAAGGGAGAATCCGTATACTAAACATATGGGAGACATTTGTTATCGTTGCAACAAAATTGGGCATCGATCTAACGTTTGTCCCGAACGAAGACAAGCCAACTTGCTGGAGGCTGAAGGGAACCAAGAAGAAGAAGCTAGTGATGATGACTATGAAGGCGTTGAATTTGCAATTGAAGAAGGAATGGATCGCCTCACTTTGGTGTTGGAGCGAGTTCTTTTAGTACCAAAAGAGGATGGGCAACGACACTGCATTTTTTGTTCTCTTTGCTCATCAACAACAAAGTTTGCGAAGTAATAGTAAACAATGGAAGTTGTGAAAATTTCATGGCCAAGAAAGTGGTGGAGCGTTTATAGCTACCAACAGAGCATCATGTCACCCCATACTCACTTGGATGAGTAAAGAAAGGACCTTCCGCCAGTGTCACAGAAACTTGCCGAGTCTCACTTTCCATTGGTAAGCATTACCGTGATGAAGTACTTTGTGATGTTATTGATATGGATGCTTGTCATATACTGTTAGGGAAACCGTGCCAGTTTGATGTGGATTCGACATTGAAAGGTTGAGATAATGCGGTGTTATTTACTTGGAATAATCGAAAGATTACAATGGCTCATATTTCACCCTCTGAAGTACCAAAAGCAAAGAATACTAGTTTTCTCACTCTAACTAGTGATAAGTAGAAGATTGAAGGGGGCATAAAAGAAGCAAATTTTTTCTTTCCAATCGTGATGAAGGACTGTTAACATAAAACAAAGAAGAGGAACAAATCTCTTCAGAAGTGCAGCAATTATTGGATGAATTTCATGAACTCATTTCTGATGAGTTGCCTAACGAGCTTCCTCCCATAGGGAACATCCAGCATCAAATTGATTTGGTACCTGGAGCTAGCCTACCAAATCTTCCCCATTATCGAATGAGCCCTGCAGAAAATGAGATTTTAAGGGAGCAAATTAAAGACTTGTTGCGAAAGAGGTTTATCCGAGAAAGTATGAGACCTTGTGCAGTACCTATCTTATTAGTTCCAAAGAAAGACAAAGAAAAGAAAAAGGCATGGCGTATGTGTGTAGACAGTCGGACTATTAACCGAATCACCGTCAAATACAGATTTCCAATACCTCGGTTAGATGACATGCTAGATGTGCTTGAAGGTTCGAAATTATTTTAAAAAATTGACCTTCGTAGTGGCTACCATCAAATTCGAATCAGGCTTGGAGATTAGTGGAAAACGGCGTTCAAGAGCAAGGATGGATTGTTCGAGTGGCTGGTGATGCCATTTAGATTGTCTAATGCGCCGAGTACCTTCATGAGGCTTATGAATCAAGTTCTTCATCCCTTTATTGGTCTCTTTGTTGTGGTTTACTTTGATAACATCTTAATCTATAGCAAGACCAGAGAAGAACACATGATGCATTTGAGACACGTTTTGGGTGTTTTGAAAGAAAATAAATTGTATATGAATCTCAAGAAATGCATATTTTGTACTAATAAATTGCTATTTCTAGGATTTGTGGTTGGTGGAAATTGTATTCAGGTGGATGATGAGAAGACCAAGGCCATCCAAGATTGGCCAACTCCGAAGTCCGTCTTCGACATGAGAAGTTTCCATGGCTTAGCTACTTTTTATCGGAGATTTGTGCGGCATTTCAGTACCATCATCGCACCCATTTCAGAATGTTTGAAGAATGGCAAGTTCTGTTGGGGAGATGAACAAGAACGAAGCTTTGTTTTGATCAAAGAGAAGCTTTGTACTGCTCCGGTGTTAGATTTTCCAAATTTTGAGAAAGCATTCGAAGTCGAATGTGATGCAAGTGGAGTGGGAGTGGGTGCCGTCCTTTCCCAAGAGAAGAGACCTATAGCTTTTTTCTCTGAAAAGCTAAGTGAAGCCCGTTAAAAATGGAGCACTTATGATCATGAGTTTTATGCGGTGATTCAAGCTTTAAAACAATGGGAACACTATCGCATTCAGAAAAATTTTGTGCTATTCACGAATCATCAAGCCTTGAAGTTAATTAACAATCAGAAGCATGTTAATAAAATGCATATCAGATGGGTAACGTTCTTGCAAAAATTTCCATTTGTTATCAAGCACAAATCTGGAGCTCAAAACCGTGTTGATGATGCCTTGAGTAAATGAGCATCGTTGCTAATCACTCTTTCCCAAGAAGTTGTGGATTTCAAGTGCTTAAAGGAGTTGTATGCAAACGATGATGATTTTCAGGAAATATGGAGGAAATGCATTAATCATTAACCTATGACAGATTACTCTATCAATGAAGGTTTTCTGTTCAAAGGTAACCAATGATTTGTTCTTGTCTCTTCCTTGCGGGAAAAGCTTATTCGAGATTTACATGGAGGAGGATTAAGCGGTCATCTTGGTCGTGATAAGACTATAGCAAGTTTGGAAGAGAGGTACTTTTGGCCATAATTGAAACAGGATGTTGGAGCCATTGTAACGAAGTGTTACACTTGTCAGGTTTCAAGGGGCAAGTCCAAAATACGTGTCTTTACATGCCTTTGCCCGTTCCTAAAGATATTTGGGAAGACATTGCTATGGATTTTGTGCTCGGACTACCCCGAATGCAAAGAAGAGTGGATTCAGTTTTCGTGGTGGTTGACAGGTTCTCCAAGATGGCTCATTTCAATTCTTGCAAAAAGACCGCTGATGCATCAAACATAGCCAAACTATTTTTCAAAGAAGTTGTTCGGTTGCATGGGGTACCTAAGTCCATCACTTCTGATCGAGACACAAAGTTCTTGAGTCATTTTTAGATTACATTGTGGAGAATGTTTGGGACTACTTTGAATCGAAGTACTGCTGCACATCCCCAAACTGATGGACAAACAGAGGTCACAAATAGGACTCTTGGTAATATGGTTCGAAGCATTTGCGGAGAAAAACCAAAACAATGGGACTATGCTCTACCTCAGATGGAGTTTGCATATAATAGCGCCATGCGTTGTGCTACGGGTAAGTCACTATTTTCCATTGTTTACACTGCCACTCCTCATTATGTGGTGGATTTGGTGAAACTAACTAAGGGACATGGACTTAGCATTGTTGTAGAGAATATGGCTGAGAATGTGGTGGCAATTCGTGATGAGGTCAAGCAACGGCTTAAACAAACCAATGTTAAGTAAAATGAAGCAGTGGACAAACATTGGTGGGTTAAAGTGTTCAAGGAATGAGATTCTGTCATGATGTTCTTGAGAAAAGAACGATTCCTTGTTGGAACTTACAGCAAGTTAAAGCCACGAAAGTATGGTCCATTCAAAGTTATCAAGCGAATTAATGACAATGCTTATGTTAATGATTTGCCGGAGTCTATGGGAATTTCCAATACTTTCAATGTTGTTGATTTGTATCCCTTCAATGATGATGAAGTTCTTTATCCTAATCATAACTCGGGGTCGAGTTCTTCTGAAGTGGAGGGGACTGATGTAGAACAAATGGCAGAATGGATTGAGGAGGAGATGGACCATCGGAAGACAAAGGGGCGCAATTATAAAAAAGTGTTAATTTTCCATAAAAGTGGCTTGAGCCACTTTTCGCAGAAACTCGTTAAAATAATTCTCCCACAAAAGTGGCTTGAGCCATCTTTTGTAGAAAGTCATCAAAACAATAGCCTACTAATGAATAGAGTCTTTTGGGGTTTCAAGGGTTTTATTATATGATAGTTATTTCCATTTTAAATTCCTATGTCTTTTAAGTTTTCCAAAAGGTTGTAAAAGGCTTATTTAAGCCATGTCTTTGTAATCATTTTTAACATCTTTCAATCAATTAATCAAATTATCCTTTGGGATTTCTATCAAACTGGTGGACTTCAATAACTTGGTTTTATAAGGGATTACGTTGGTAACCCTTTCATTGCTTCGTGCTGCGCCATAACTAGTCAACTCTATTTAGTCCGTTATACCTGCCAAAGCTGTTGCAATCATTACTAATGTTAGGGTTTCGTTTGGTGTATCGGATTGGAATACTCACAAGACTGGAAGCATGTTGAATGAAGAACTGAATGTAAACTTCTAAATTGTCTATGTTGAAGGTACAGGATGAATTAGTCACAAAGTTCGAATAAGAGATTGGAAATCAATCATGCTAGTTGATATGTACTAGCTGATCAACCAAAGTACTTAATTTTCTGCTGGGCCAATGTAAATTGTGATAGGTTTTGTCATCGTCTTTCATTCGTTTTGAAGAATTCAAAAGAAGTCACTTTTTTTTTATGTGTGCATCAATATTTTTACATTATGAGGAGGAGAAGTTCGGCAAAGCTACACAATGGGTAACTTAATTTAGTATCAAATTCACCATTCATGAGATTCGAACATACGACCTCTCACTTCCAAGTGAAGAAGAATATCACCAAACCGTGGTATTGAGTAGCAAAAGAAGTCACTTTTAATTAGTCTTTAGTCTAGTACTTGTTTTCACTTGTTTGAAGGATCTCCATGTTTGAACCTAGCTAATTGGACTTAACTAATTATGATAAGTTTAAATATATTGTTAAATTAAGAATTAATTAGAGTTAATATAAAAATCAAACACTACCCTTAAAAAGAAGGACATGTTATGGCTAGTTTGGCATTGCTAAAATTATTTTAAAAGCCCTTTTTTTTTTAACTTGTGTTTGGTAAATGAAAACAAAAAGTATTTTTTTTGTCAAAATCATGGGTTCAAAGCAACAGAAAGCAGAAGCAGCTTTACCCCTGCTTTTGAAAACAACGTTTTATTTCACAGCACAGCAACCCCAAGCTAGCCCTTAGGGTGGTGGATGAATGAGGATCCTCTATGGATCCTCTTTGTGTGAATGCAGGGATCCATGAGTCGTGTCCGTTCATCGTACATTGTGTGGTCAGAAATCATTTTAAAAAATTTATTTAAAATTAAACACAAACAATACCTAACGAAAACTGACGTACGATGTACAATGAACGGACATGATTCACAGATCTCCGGAATCCCCACTAAGAGGATCCAAAGAGATTCCAGATTTGTTCTAAAGTGGGATATTACGGTTACTAGCTGATGCTCTTAATAGGTCGAAATCAGTTAGGGTTTAAATCGAGGCAAAGAAGATCCTCACTTCGTACACAAGGCTATATATCTATATATATAAAGGGAGAAGCCCAAATAAGGGAAGCATTTCAAAATGCAAAAATACCCCTTTATTTCTTTCACAATCAAAACCCAAAAAAAAAAAAAGTGAGGACAAACTGGTAAAAAAACCATAACTGAAAAAGAGATAAGCATCACAACTGTGAGTTTTGCCGATTTATCTATACTAGCATTTCTGCAAGCACATTGCACGTGCGAAAGACCTTTTCTACATCACAATGTGCTACGCGCAGCATAGCGAGTTTCATTAATTACAGGCGTTGCGCGCTCCTAAACATCTTTTAAATGTATGACATTTATTTTGTAATCTTGCTATAAGGCAAAAACGGTGAAACATTCAAAAATTGCAAAACTATCCTCACTTCCTAAACAAAGCTAAATGATAATTGCCCAAAAGAATAAGGTAAAAATTGTAATAATGTAGAATTCCACCTCAACAATGATTTCGACCATTGGATGAAAATACCCACACTTTAAATTAATTTTCACCCTTTAGATTAAGCATCCTGCAATTACTGCTCTAGATAAATATATATATATATATATATACACATATATATATACATATATATATATATATATATATATATTAAAAAAAAGAGAATCGATCCACAACTACTCTAAAGAGGATTTAGATCCACTCGGGACCTTAGTGTTTTGAGCCTCCAAGTCCATAAATCTGGACCGCTAATTATTGTACAAGTCAAATTAAGGCCGCTGGTTGTGTGTGGTGGGCCAAGAAAATGAATTAATGGACTTAGAGGCTGCAGACACTAACGTCCACAGGGGATCCAAATCCCTCAAATAGAATCGAAGCACTCCAAATTAGCAGTTGCATAGACCAGAGATGGAACCGCCATCTATCATACGTTCTCGATCCCCACAGTGCATACAAAAGAGTAAATTGCATAATTTTCTCGAACAAATTATCCTTATCTTGGCCAGATTTTTGAAATGAGTTTTTGCTAGAAATTTTCGTTTTCTGCTTCAATACAGGCACTCTATGCTTAATTGAATTGTTCATCATAACCTTATTTTTCATATATACTAAATTGGAGTATTTTACTTGATTGTCATTTGAACTATTTGAAATTATTTATATTTACCAGATTTTTTAACTGGGTTTTGGACCAATTTGTAGAAAGCTCTATGTCTTGTGTATTGGTTATTCAATTTCTGGCTTTTAATTTTTGCCTTTGTGGAATGCCAGAGACATTTAAGGAGTTACTGAATTACCAGTTGTTATTTCTGTTTTACTAATGCTTTGGGAAAGTGTGTGAATTGAATTATGTTGTTTAAACTAGAGTAAAAGACATTTTACTACCCTTATGTTTGGTGGTTTTCA
Organism: Crataegus laevigata; assembly: GCA_963580275.1. NCBI lineage: Eukaryota > Viridiplantae > Streptophyta > Magnoliopsida > Rosales > Rosaceae > Crataegus > Crataegus laevigata. Next base: position 9,764,710 of record OY756949.1, read on the forward strand.
ACATTTAGTACATCAATTTTTTTTCATCTCAGAGTCATACCTAAAGTGTAAATTTTGGGACAGTTTCATACATCCGTTAGTCAAACTGTTAGTTCTTCCGTTAAGTGATGACGTGGCGTCTTGATTGGGCGCCACGTGTCATTAAAAATATTAAAATAATTATTTAAATAAAAATAATATTTAAAAAAAACAAACAAACAAAACAAAAAACAAAATCTGGGATTTGGGTTCGGGTGGGGCGGGGGGGGGGGGGGGGAGGAAGAAGGAGAAGGAGGAGGAAGAAGAAGGAAGAAGAAGGAGGAGGAAGAAGAAAATAAGAAACAAAATCTGGGATTTGGGTTCGGGTGGGGCGCGCCGGGGGAGGGGGGAGGAAGAAGGAGAAGGAGGAGGAAGAAGAAGGAAGAAGAAGGAGGAGGAAAAAGAAAAAAAGAAAAAAAAATCTGGGATTTGGGTTTGGGTGGGGCGCGCGCGGGGGCGGGGGCGGGGGGGGAGGAAGAAGGAGAAGGAAGAGGAAGAAGAAGGAAGAAGAAGGAGAAGGAGGAGGAGGAAGAAAAAAAAAAGGAAGAGAGAAACCGAACCAGAAGAAGAAGAAAAAGAAGAAGAAGGAGAAGAAGGAGGAGAGAGGAAGAAAAAATATATATTTTATTATATTTAAATATTATTTAAATATTTTTTAATGACACGTGGCGCCCAATCAGGGTGCCACGTCATCACTAACGGGAGAACTAACAGTTTGACTAACGGATGTATGAAACTGTCCCAAAATTTACACTTTAGGTATGACTCTGGGATGAAAAAAAATTGATGTACTAAATGTTGAAAACCACTAAACATTAGAGTAGGAAATTGTCTTTTACCCTTTAAACTAATATGTGTTACTCACTTTCGTGTTCCATACAAACCCCCTCATCCGCGCTTCCGTATGATTTCTTCATCTGAAACTTGCAAACCAAAAAATAAACATTAGGATTTACACAAATCAGTGAGTATTTCCCCCAACTCTTTATTCAATTTATGTGTTTTTTATTCCATTTTATGCACACTGTTTTTTCTAACTTTACTTCTCTGTCCTTAGGTGCCTTCCATTACTCTCTCTCTCTCTCTCTCTCTTTCTCTCAGATATTGCAATGAGGAAGAACACGCACTCACTCTTTTACATCTGACAAAACAAAAACCCCTGAAATTGCTAACCTTGAGGAACCATTTGGTAAGCATTTTCCCCGCTTCTATCTGTCAGATTTTCCGTGTTTTTCTTGGTTTTTTGGGGTTTGTTCAAGTTCTTGGGGACCTGACGTTTCTGTTAAATGACTCTCTGGTTTCCATCTTTGACGCCATTTGGTTATGACTGTTTTGTTTTCTTCTTCTTTCCTGTGTTGTTCTGATTTGTGTATTCAGATAGTCTAATAAATATTTTTTGTTAACTTTGAACTTTTTTATATTTTGAGTTGAGCCCTGGTTTTTCGATGATTTATTGGATTAAAGTTTTCCGTAAGTGGTTTTACAGCGATTCCATGGTGGTTAATTTCTTGGTTTCGGATTAAAAGTTTTCTGAAGGTGATTTCTTGGCGGGTTACTGTAATGAATTGTGGGTGATTATGTTAGTGGCGTTTGTATTTGAGCTTGGGATTGATGGGGTTTGTTCGTGATGATTGGTTGTTGGTTATGAACTTAGAATCTTGGATTTTGTTTTTTGATTTGGTTAATTAAATGGGATTTTGTGTAATGTACTATTACGATTAGTACTTTGTTTTTGGGTGGTGAGAAAATATGAGGAAAATCAATAGACAATTGTTGTGTTCTTTGTTGAATTTATAAGATTTGGAATCTTTATGGAAGAACAAGGAAAAAAATCTGCAAAAAAAAAAAAAGATTAGTCAAATTCTCCCGCCGTTTCATTTTAAAGACGTTTACAGCTTTAGGAACCTACTGCTTTCATTCTGTGCCAAGCTCTTAAATGGGTGTCTTTTTGGAGCTAATGAAATGGACTTGGTCAATTTTATTGATTACTGTCTAAGAAATGGATTGTCAACTGTAGACTCTAAAGCTAAGAAATGTGGCTTCTTTCCAAAATTCATGCATGTCCACCATAACTAAATCAAGTAATCCGTTGTGTCCCATATCTTTTTCAATCGGATCATAAATGTCTCAGAATACAGTTGGTAGATGCCCAAAACGTGTGCTCTTTTCATATTTATCTTGGTTGTGTGAAAAGTTATTGATTTTACATTGTAAATGGGGTGCAATTGTAGTATACTACGGCTGCTTTCAATCACCAGAGTCTTTTCATTCTTTCCCTTTTTTCAATGGATCAGACAATTTGGTTCTAAGATTAGTACGTAGTTATGTTTTTTTCATCTTGCAGATTTATGAACAAGGATTGGTTATTTCTCTTTGGTGATTGTGTGGGTGAAGTCGGTTTCCTTTCTCCACTTTATACTGATTTCATTTAAGTTCATCTATGCCATATAATTGTTTTGGGAGTTTACTGGAATTTAATTTAATTCCTCTGTATTTCATATTGTTGTTCGTCTCTCTTTGCACACTTCCCACTTACAATTGAGATCAAATTGGTATGGTCAGATTTTTCGGGGAAAACCTTTTTTGTTTGTCCATGCTCTATATTTTAATGTTTTAATTGTCTCTTTTTTTTTTTTAATGTTTCAGATAGAAATTATGGGTACTCTATATGGAAAGAAAGTTATCCAGATAAACATAGAAAACGGAAGTGACTACTTGATTTCTATGGCAACTGGAAGCGGGAAGTCCTATATTTGCTATGTATGACATTTTATTTTTTGTTTGATGTGTATAATTTAAGGAAATGCTTGCGAAAAACAATTATGTTGCTTGCTTGGTAGACTTTTTCTACTAATAAAATGTTTGACAAGAAAATTTCTGAGCAAAAGATGTCTGTAATTGAGAAATCCTTCTCTTTCCATTCTTTTTTATGGAGAACTTCTTTGCATGGTTGGCTTCTGTTTCAAACTCTTCTGGTTAGATGAGTCGTACTTGCTTTACTCTTTGTAGATATAACATGAAATTTAGACATACACTTTATGCATGTATAGGTAAAAACTAAAAGAGAGAAATTATCGTTTTTATAGCTTAATCCTAATGTGGCCATTCCTACTTTTAGGTTCCTTTGTGGTTCTGATGCATTAAAGTTTTAGAACAAACACCAGCAGAAAAATTGTTATATAGCTTTTTACCTTTTAATTGGTGCTTTGGTTGAACCTGGTGCAGGATTTCTTGCATCTGTCATGACCAGAACCTCACCTTCAATCGAGTATGCCTACATGCCCTTTGATTTGAGTGAAAATTTATGCTCCAAAATAATAAAAGAGTAGCATGGCGTACTATGGTTCATTGACTTTAGGTAGAACTTGCACCCAAAGTCTCATGTTGATTGACCATTACATGAATAACATGTAAGTCATTACTTCATGCACAGTAAACATGAATAACATATATGTCATTACTTTATGCAAAGTAAAAGCAAAAAACATAAGAAAATTTTAGGATGTGCATGATATAAACTATCTCCCTTGCACAATGCATTAAAAAGGGTAATGCTAGAGATACCAAATTTTTATATCAAATTGTGTAACTAAATGATGTGGTTGTTGATGATTGGATTATTAATTAAGTGTTGATTAACGTGCTTATTCTCATGAAAGCTTCTCTTACTAATTTGTCCAGATAGTCAATAAGAAAAACCCCACGAACCCATATGGGTGAATAAAATTCGTACAAGAAATTAGGAATTACAGAACATGACAACATTGAATAGTATAAGAACTGCAAGAATGGACAGGCAGAAGAGAAAAGGGGGAAATTACACAGTGGAATAATGCCAACATTGAATAGTATAACCTTGGAATCGTGGACGAAAGACAAAAGAGGGAATATGCAACCCAAAAGCTGAGGACTGAACCGTGAGGGTGGGGCGGGAAGACTCGGATCGATGTGATACCAAGAAAGAGGTACGCCGTGCATAAGTTTGTGAAGAATAATGTAGTTGATCTTTAGCATTCCTTATTGATCTACTAATTAACGAAAAATAAGTCCAAAACAGAAATATATGGCTAATTAGTAATTTTTTATTAATTTATAGCTGATGCTATAAAATCTGGGGACTTAGTTCGGTCCGAGGCTAGCTTAGGAACATGGTGATTCTATAACTTTGACACAGTTTTGTTTGGGGTGGTTTCGTTGAGAGTATAAATTGTTGGAGTTTGAATGAAATTTCAACTCAAATGTGGGGTATTGTTGGAAATTTTAAGTTTGAGTTGAAATTTCTTTGTCCCACATTGACTATTCACAAAAGTTCTCCTCACTTTATAAGGCTTTGTCCCTTATAGAAAGTGAATGGAAAATAGGCCTTGGAGAAGGAAAATTGGGCTCACCCTTGGGGTTGGGCTTTGGGGTGTGCTAATTAAAAATAATTAATATATTTTTTAATTAATTAATTAAATTCGAATTTAAATTTTAAACTTAACAGAAGTCTTCATCTGCAAAGGTTTCTGAAACAGATGAAGCAGCACATCCTTTGAGTGAACAGTCACCTCTCCAAAACATGTCTGTTGCGAACAGACATGTGCACATTATAAATATAGGCATCTGCATATCATTATAAACACATAGAAAATCACAAATCATCTTCTACATTCCATAACATTCATACTGAGAGAACCACAAAGATTTTCGCCAGAAGTTAAAGTTTTCCGGTGCTGGAATCTTAAACTTGATCGTTGAATCCTGGTGAAACAGTCGTCCGTAGAACTACAAGCACAGAGTAGGGACGAAATTTCTGTTTCAAGGACATTGCGGTATGCAAGCCTTGATCTTACTGTTTCTGTATAATTTTATTTTGTTGTTAGAACACTGTACGTTCATTTATACGCATTTATTATTTATTAGCTGTAGACAGTGAAATTTCGATAAATAAAATGTTGACCGATGGTCAAAATGTTAAACGCTCATGTATTACATAAATTGTACACATAGTGTGTGATTCGACGAAAATTCGAAAAGAGTCCGAAAAGCTGTCAAACAAGACACGTGTCAACACCTGGCAGAGACGGCTTATTTCATCTGGGATATTATATTCAAAATTAGGGCTTGGAAAATTCTATAAATAGAAGCCAATTTCATTCATTTCAATTGACCAATTCACAAATACATTTCTCTACTCCCAAATTGGAAGAGAATTCTCTGAAGTTCGTTTTTCGTTCTTCGTTCTTCGTTCATCGTTCATCGTTCTTCAAGATCAAGCCCCAACGGCCCTTGAAGAAACGCTCATCCATCCTAAGATCAAGCCCCAACGGCCCCTTGGATTAGCGCAATTGTTCTTTAAGATCAAGTCCAGAAGCCCTTGAAGATCCATCCACCATTCATCATTCATCCGTTCATCCGTTCTTCAAGAACCAAGCCCAAAAGCCCCTTGAAGTTCATCCATCGTTCATCGTTCATCGTTCTTCGAGATCAAGCTCCAACGGCCCTTGAAGAAACGTTCATCCATCTTCGAGATCAAGCCCCAACGGCCCTTGAAGAAACTTCGCCAAAACCTTTGAAGAATCAACAAGCACCTTGGTCACGTGCCGATTCTTAATCCAAGATCAAGCCCCGACGGCCCTTGGATCCACACATCCATTCTTCAAGAATCAAGCCCAAAAGCCTCTTGAAGTTCATCGTTCTTCGTTCATCGTTCATCGTTCATCCATCTTCTTCAAGATCAAGCCCCGACGGCCCTTGAAGCAACATTCATCCGCCCTCCAAGATCAAGCCCCGACGGCCCTTGGAATCAATACATTCATCCTTCAAGAATCAAGCTCAAAGCCCCTTGAAGCTCATTCATCGTTCATCGTTCATCGTTCTACATTCATCATCAAACATCTGAAGATCATCACTGTTCATCCCAAGAATCAAAGCGCCAAACAGCCCATTCGGATCAACACAAACAAATCCACATCACTGTTCATCCAAAGATCAAGCCCAACGGCCCTTTGGATCAACAGCCCATCAAATCCACAAGTCAATATCTCACGGAGATCGAATCAGAGGACCAAATCAAATAGAGATTGTAACCCAAACAAATTCATTAATACAAATATATTTTGTACACGTGTTCTTGTTCCTTTCAAGAAATTTCCGTGTTTACAAATTTGGCACGCCCAGTGGGACAATCTCTACCTCTCATCTCTTTCTCCGTTCAAGAAATCTAAAGCACACTTCAAGCGCAATGGCTTCAGGCAAGGAACAAATCATCGGCGCCACCTCCATCGAAGAACAGCTGATTCAGATGAAGGAGATGTTTGCAATGATGACGAAAACCCTTGAAGAAAAAGATTTGAAGATTGCTATGCTCGTGAACAAATTGGGGGCAAGGCATGATGAAGGATCCGACTCTGGCCCCAAGAAAGGTGGCGACGAAGAATAAGAGCCTCCGTTGGAGAAAGTTGAAGAAAACCCAAAGCCAGACCAAGCAGCGGCATTCATGGGATCTCTCTCCATCAAGCAGTTGCAGGAGATGATCACCAACACCGTCAAGGCACAGTACCAAGGGAGCTCAAATACCTCCGAGTTGTACTCCAAGCCTTACTCTAAAAAGATTGATGCCCTGAAGATGCCAAGGGGATATCAACCACCCAAATTCATGCAGTTCGATGGAAGGGGGAACCCGAAACAGCACATCGCCCACTTCGTTGAAACTTGCAACAATGCGGGCACTGAAGGGGACTACCTTGCCAAGCAGTTCGTGCGCTCACTGAAAAGTAATGCCTTCGATTGGTACACCGATCTTGAGCCCGAATCTATTGACAGCTGGGAACAGTTGGAGCGAGAATTCCTCAACCGCTTCTACAGCACCCGCCGCACAGTCAGCATGCTGGAGCTGACAAGCACAAAGCAGTGGAAGGATGAGCCAGTTGTTGACTACATCAACCGATGGCGCACTCTTAGCCTCGACTGCAAAGATAGACTATTGGAGCGCTCTTCGATCGAGATGTGCATCCAAGGCATGCAATGGGGATTGCACTACATCCTCCAAGGCATCAAACCGCGGACCTTCGAAGAGCTAGCAACCCGCGCCCATGACATGGAGTTAAGCATCGCCAACCATGGAAGAAGGGAGCCAACCATCAACTTCAAAGAGAAAATGTTTACTCCGAAGGTGGACGAGACTGGGAAGAAGCCCGCTAAGGAAGCTTTTACCATTAACACCGCCCCTGTCAAAATCCCGTCCAAGTATAAAACAAGGGAGATAAAGAAAGGAGAGCCTTCTAGCACCCAAGACAAATACAAAAACACCTTGAGGGAACTAGAGCAGAAGATATATCCCTTTCCGGACTCCGACGTGGCCGCAATGCTGGATGACTTATTGGAGAAGAAGGTGATCGATTTACCCGAATGCCGATGGCCAGAAGAAATAAATCGCACCGACAACCCAAGGTACTGTAAGTACCACCGCTTCGTCAGTCATCCGACGGGAAAATGCTTTGTGCTAAAAGATCTCATCGTAAGACTGGCCCAGCAAGGGATCATCGAGTTGGATCTCGACGATGTGGTAAAGACAAATTATACCACCATCACTTCTGGCACATTCGATTCGAAGTCTTCATTGCCACCGCTGGGGGCATGCCCCGAATCAAGCAAAGCAGAAGGATGGATTCATGTTGCTCCAAAGAAAAGGAACATGAAGCCTACGCCTCCACCACAAGTCTGCCAACCGGAAAGGGGGCAAAGCAGCTTTTGCCAATCTCCAAAGCAACGGGAAATTGTTGAAGATGATGGAAATTCAACACAAAGATCGCCCATCCCCATCACGATGCGCGACTTCCTCCCGGAAGATTTCTTCAAACACCCGTTCAAAGCTCCTTGCTACAAAAATTGCGAGGAACGCTTCTCCAAAATGGCTTGACAAATCTGTGTGTTGCTCCTTGTCTGCATGAGCCTAAACTGCAAGACACCATGCTCCTTGTTCGTACGAGCTTAAACTGCATGAAAACTGCATGAACGAAGGCTCCTTGCCGGCACAAGCCCAAACTGCATGGCACAAGGCTCCTAGTCTGCACGAGCATAAAAGGCAACACCAAGGCTCCTGGTCTGCACGAGCATAAAAGGCGACACCAATGCTCCTGATCCGTACGAGCATAAAAGGCGACACCAACGCTCCTGGTCTGCACGAGCATAAAAGGCAACATCAAGGCTCCTGGCTTGCACGAGCATAAAAGGCAACATCAAGGCTCCTGGCTTGCACGAGCATAAAAGGCAACATCAACACTCCTTGCCTGTACGAGTTAAAACTGCAAATGACACCAAAAGAAAAAAACCAAAAAAAAAAAAATGCATGTATTTGAACTACGTTTTGACTTGATCTCTTCCTTTAGAAGGGTACGTAGGCAGCTCGAATGTTCAAATATTCAAGTTCAGTCACATCAAAATAAAAAAATAAATGTTTTATTGAAGAAGATCAATTTTATTACAAAAAAAAAAAGGAAAAAAAAAAGAAAAAAATAAAAAATACATATGTTTTATGTATTTACAAAAAAAATACATAAAACTTTATGTATTATTATTATAAAAAAAAGGGTGTGTATATGTCTCGACCCAAACAGCAACAAAGAAGCAGTAAAGGCCCAAATCCAAGCACAAGTCAACTCTTCATCCATCCAGGCCCGAGTCGTCGCAATCGATGGGGCCCATTCTCGATATTCCAGCTAATAAGTCTGAGGACTGGTTCTTGAACGCGCTCAATGGCGAGTCCGGTATGCTCAATCGGGGCTTCTCCGACTCCGCCTCCGTCAATTGCTTGCTGGGTCTCGATGAGGATTCAATTTCAGGCGGGGCTACCAATAATTTGGACTCCGGTTTGAGAGACGTCGAGGCTTCAGTTCCTGCGAATTACAAGATTGCCAAACAGGGCGGAGGTGGGAACGGGCAAGACGTTCACTCCGTCCCCGATTCGCCGATGTTTGAGAAATCCTCTTCGTTTGGGTCCACGTCATCGTCGCCATCGCTTGCCAACTTGCCGCCGATTCGGATCCACGTGGAAGATGGCGGCGACGGAGGTGGAGATCGGATAAGAGTGCAGGATCAGAAGATGGGGATTGAAGAGCAGTTCGCTCAGATGACTGTTGGTGGTGGTGTTGTGCAGAAGCAAAACGACAGTGGCTTCGCGGTCCTTTCAGCGCTTCTTTCGATTCCCACCACCATCGTGGCATCCGCCGCGCCGCTGAGCACGGCCACCGATTACTTGAATCGCGTAGTTTCGGACGATGAGCGATCCGATCACGGGGCCCCAGTCGGGTATCGGAAACCGACGCCTCCTCAACCTCAGCTTCAGCAAGAGACTCTACCTCCTCAGTCTCAGCAGCCCAAATCCAGTGGCGTTCTTGATTTGCCCTCCCCAGATTCTGTTTCAAGGGACAATAGTTTATCAAATGCCATGTCTCGCCCAAAACTTGACCCACTTCCAGATCCGATGTCAGCAAGTCTGACGTTCCCTCCAGCTCGGGCGGAGCTTCTGAAACTCTCTGATGCAGCTCCTAGTTGATGCTCCCAAGTGTGCTCATCACAACAATCACTATGATGGATCTATAAATTTCATGCACAGAGAGGAGAAGTTTGACTACTTCCCATCAAACAAACCGGAGAGAAATACGAATCTCGGCGCTACCCTTCTCTGGCAGCTCATCAGAACCCACGATTACCTTGACGGGACCCGAGACCGGTGGTGGTGGATTTCGAAGCCTCACGTCCCAAGCCCAAAACAGATCCTTGAAGCCCAACCCTATACCAAAAAAAGAAAGTAAGAAGTGGATGGGGTTATCTCTATGCGTATAACTTGCAGTGGAACACCAGCACATCGTAAAAGAGGATCAGTATCATGGTTCTTGTCGACTCGAAATGGGTACACATTATATGAATCTGTCCCTAAGCTTTGAGTCCGTGATATCTGATAAACATCACCTTTTAAATTGTTTACATTCCACGAGCAATGATTCCCAAACTGTTCACTCAAACATCAAGGAAAATCTACCTTTCCTTCATTACCTATAAACCTGCTTTAAAGGTTAAGATCTATGGGCTTCGAATTTTGTACAAGCAAGATTTACAAAGATTTGTCCAGACAATCATACAGTGTATATTAGGCAGTTCAGACACCTCCGCCTTGTACGGAGCCCGACTCCACCATCTCCACAATCTCAACGGGATCTTCCGTCTGCACAACTCCTCTGTCCTCCGTCGAGTAGCATTATTTTATAAAACCTCCAATCATTGCCCACGCCTTGAACTCAGAATAGATCTATGCTGCTGCCTAAATCATAAGCACTGGAAATTTGGAAGCAAAAGAGCAAAACCAGAAGCTGCACTCGTCAAACCTTCATCTTCGTCTATGCTCTCTCTCTCTCTGCAGCGCACACCCATGGTTCGATCGCATCCGGTCCCGTCACCTCCCGCCTCCACCATCTCCACCACAGCAGCAGCTCCGCGCCTGGCCTCCTGCGTGCACCATGAGCTCTCCACCTCCTGGAATGGCATGTGCGAATCTAGAACCACCACAGCGGCTGCGCGATCACCAGGCTGTGCTCGGCCTTCTCTCCGCCCACTACATCTCTGACTACTCCAAGCTCGAGAGGCAGATCTCATCGGTCCTGAAGCACGAAGACTGTCAGTGACCTCTTGGTTTTGTTGTCACCTGCAACGGCGAGAGGATGTTATATCCTGAGAGCTCTGCTCAGCTCTCCTCCACCTTCATCTTCTCTCGGACTCAACTTGGGCTTCCACCCACAAAAAACAAGCAGTGCAGAGCACTATAAAAAATTAGAGAGAATGGTGGGATGATGCGTATGGCACCACAAGTAAAGAAAGAAATAGTGGAATGATGAAAATGAGAAGAAAATATAATTAAAAAAAAAAAAGAAGTGGTGGTGGCTGCCACCGAAAGCAAGAAAGAAAAAAATAATAAAAAAATAAAAAAATAAATAAATATATATATATATATATATATATATATATATATAAAGAGGGAATTAGTGGTGCCTCAAGCTGTTAAGCACGTTAAAAGGAAAACAAAATGATGGAGGTCATGGTGCAGCACCACGTGAAAAGGAAGGAGGTGCATCTGTCACCTCATAAAAAAAAAAAAAAAAAAAAAGATGTATCAGCTCCATGTGCAAAGGTGCTAGCACCACGAAAAAAAAAAAAAAAAAAAAAGAGAAGAAAAGAAGAATAAATATGTGGCATCAAAAAAGCACCACATTAAAAAAAAAATTAAAAAAAAAAAAAGAGAGCATTGAGAGAAATAAAAGTCCATTTTATTTATTTTTCTTAAAAAATTACACAAATTGGCACTCTACATGCCACAAAAAAAAAAAAAAAGATTACAAGAAATATGCAAACAAGGAAAAAACTCTTCAAGGACGGTCAGGTGGTGCCTCAGAAGTCGACGGAGCTCCGGGAAGACGAAGCGCCAAAGTTGGAATCTCCGGAGCCGGAACGCTTGGTGCAGCTCCAGAGGACGAAGGCAACATAAACCTCGGGAGTAACGCCATGAACCTTTCATGGTCACTCTGGATCCGACCGTCCGACTCCTGCAGCTGGTCCAGCTTCCTCTTCATGCTGGTCGAGTAACTAGTTGAAAGCAGGTGCAACTCCTTGTTCTCGTGCCTGAGACTTCTGACTTCTTGCCGGAGACTAGCCACCTCAGCCATCAGCGACTCCACCTGACGAGACCGGGCAAGAAGGCGCTGGCCCATGTTTGAAACTGAGCCTGCACTTTGGACGCTGAGGGCTAGAGATTCCTGAACAGCCAACTCGTCTGAGCGCCTGGATAGCATCCTATTGTCCCTTGGAGTGAGCAGATTTCTGGCTATCACCGTAGCGGTTATTTCATTCCTCATCATTGTGTCCCCAATTGTAAGAGGACCATTGGGGGATATGAAGGACGGACGCCAAATGTTGTCTGGAGAAGACAAGTCATCATCTTCTCCGACGTTCAAGTTAAGGCGACGGTCAGAAGGGCAAGACATTTTCAGAAGATGTTGAGAAAGAAGAGATCGGAAAGATTAAGATTGAAGGAGTAAGATTGCAGAAGTGCAGGAAGAGAGTGATTACAAAAGAGAGTTCAAGTGTGAGGTGAAACAAAAATTCGCGCCTCTATAAAAAGAAGAAAATGAAGAAGCGCTCCTCAGAGATCGAAGAAGCGCTCCTCTCGCAAATCAAAGAGTGACGCTCCTTTCTCGAAGGCCGGAGTCCTGTCTCAAAAGAGCCGTTCCTCTATCAAAAGCTGGGCTTGACTCAGAAATCACGTGGCATCAGCTTTTCCAGTTTGTCATCACTCGTCACATGCGTCACATGCAGCTTGGAGCGTTGCGAAAACCACGAGCCGAACCCGGATTTGAACCCCGGTTTTCAAAAGATCATCATTCCAGACGTGTCGTCACTCGTCGCATGCACCGTCAGCTTTCCGGAAATTACGGGCAGTTTGTCAGAAAGCGCGTAACTGGTACTATTCATCCATCCACCGGCTGCCGACAAATAGTGCGAGAATAGTTCCGGTTGAGAAGAAAAAAAAAATTCTATAAGTTCTACCTTCGCCTTCCACAGCAAAGGCACACCCTCTCAAACTCTCTTCATCTCCGATAATGTCTTCCCAAAGAAACCTTTCGAGTCACTCAGTGTTCTTCATCCCTTGGAACACCCCAGAAAACAAATCATCCAGAGCGAAAGTATTTCATATTAAAAGGGTTAAAAGCAAAAGTATCTCATATTACGCTTTCTCCTCACCTTCATCTGAGGAACGTGGAGAAAGTGAGATCCTGATTGCTTACCTAGTCTTGCTCTCGAGTACTCATCTCAGACCCCTCCCAGCCCACTTCAAAAATAAACCTGTGTTGAGGTGCTTCTTCAAAAGCGAAAGTACCTCACAGACGAAACATGAGGAGTCTGAGTTGCTTCGAAAAGCAGATGAGTCTGGGTTGATCCAAGAGTTCAAGAAGATGCCACACCTGCATGGAGACCGGACTACTTGAAGCATGTGGAGACAATGTGCTGATTCATCCTCAACTAAGCTGAGGATCGCTTGCAAGTAAAAAGGCTCCCAAACCCAGTTCAAAAATCAACTTGTACTTCTTCAAAAGCCAAAGTATCTCATATCAGCAGGGTCGAAGGCAAAGATATCTCATGGCATGCTTTTCCTTTACCCTTGCTCTTGCCTACGGGACAAAGAGAAAGAGAGCGATCAGCTGCCACTTGGAGTCAAGCTTCCGATCTGGGACTGATTGTCTGGAACCCTTCCCTGATTGCTTACCTAGCATTGCTCTCGAGCAGTCATCTTCAACTAATGTTGGAAGCTGGAAAACATGATGAGTCGCTGAGAAGTGATGTTCTGATGCTTTCATGGGAATTTTTGCAGCATAGCTAATCTCCACATTGAATGTTTTGGAGCGGCATCTCCAATTGCTTTCATGGGAATTTTTGCATTAAAAAAAATACTGCAAAAAAAGATGCCAGACCTGCATGAAGATCCGATTACTTGAAACATGTGGAGACAACGTGCTGAATCAACCTTCAAGATCAAGCCTCAACGGCCCTTGGAGAAATTACAAACCCGATTCAAGATCAAGTGTCCAACACCCCTGAATCAAAACCAGTTCAAGATAAAAGCTGTGGAAAAATCACAAACCCGATTCAAGATCAAGTGTCCAACACCCTTGAATCAACCTTCAAGATCAAGCCACCAACGGCCCTTGGAGAAAATCAAGACCCGATTCAAGATCAGGTGTTCATCACCTCTGAATCAAAACCTGTTCAAGATGAAGTCTGTGGAAAGTCACCAAGCACAACAAAAACACGTGCCGATTCGTCCTAGCAAAATTGAATATAGTCTCAGCCCAATTCAAGATCAAGCCTCAACGGCACTTGAAGAAGACCCCAGCCCAATCCAAGATCAAGCCTCGACGGCCCTTGGATCAACGTCTGCAGTAAGGAAACTTCAAAACGCACCCTCTACACGTGACAAGCACATGTATGTAGCGCGCCTTGAAGTGGGGGCATTTGTAGACAGTGAAATTTCGATAAATAAAATGTTGACCGATGGTCAAAATGTTAAACGCTCATGTATTACATAAATTGTACACATAGTGTGTGATTCGACGAAAATTCGAAAAGAGTCCGAAAAGCTGTCAAACAAGACACGTGTCAACACCTGGCAGAGACGGCTTATTTCATCTGGGATATTATATTCAAAATTAGGGCTTGGAAAATTCTATAAATAGAAGCCAATTTCATTCATTTCAATTGACCAATTCACAAATACATTTCTCTACTCCCAAATTGGAAGAGAATTCTCTGAAGTTCGTTCTTCGTTCTTCGTTCATCGTTCATCGTTCTTCAAGATCAAGCCCCAACGGCCCTTGAAGAAACGCTCATCCATCCTAAGATCAAGCCCCAACGGCCCCTTGGATTAGCGCAATTGTTCTTCAAGATCAAGTCCAGAAGCCCTTGAAGATCCATCCACCATTCATCATTCATCCGTTCATCCGTTCTTCAAGAACCAAGCCCAAAAGCCCCTTGAAGTTCATCCATCGTTCATCGTTCATCGTTCTTCGAGATCAAGCTCCAACGGCCCTTGAAGAAACGTTCATCCATCTTCGAGATCAAGCCCCAACGGCCCTTGAAGAAACTTCGCCAAAACCTTTGAAGAATCAACAAGCACCTTGGTCACGTGCCGATTCTTAATCCAAGATCAAGCCCCGACGGCCCTTGGATCCACACATCCATTCTTCAAGAATCAAGCCCAAAAGCCTCTTGAAGTTCATCGTTCTTCGTTCATCGTTCATCGTTCATCCATCTTCTTCAAGATCAAGCCCCGACGGCCCTTGAAGCAACATTCATCCGCCCTCCAAGATCAAGCCCCGACGGCCCTTGGAATCAATACATTCATCCTTCAAGAATCAAGCTCAAAGCCCCTTGAAGCTCATTCATCGTTCATCGTTCATCGTTCTACATTCATCATCAAACATCTGAAGATCATCACTGTTCATCCCAAGAATCAAAGCGCCAAACAGCCCCTTCGGATCAACACAAACAAATCCACATCACTGTTCATCCAAAGATCAAGCCCAACGGCCCTTTGGATCAACAGCCCATCAAATCCACAAGTCAATATCTCACGGAGATCGAATCAGAGGACCAAATCAAATAGAGATTGTAACCCAAACAAATTCATTAATACAAATATATTTTGTACACGTGTTCTTGTTCCTTTCAAGAAATTTCCGTGTTTACATTAGCATAATCAGATTTATCATTGATTGTTGATTTATCTCCAACATAAATCTCATGTCGGGGAATTGAAATCCTTGCACCACTCTATCTAAGATGTTGAGACTCTTCCCCTATTCCTTTTAACAATATCAAGATCAACAACGTGCAACACGTCTTTAGCTTTGAACAAAGGTCATTTCACATATTGCCATAACAAGCCACATTAAGAAACAAAGTTTTTGCTTTAGCTCTAATGGACTTGTAGTTCAGTTGGTTAAGATCATTCAATTCCTGCACTTGAGGTCCCAAGTTCAATTCCGCCTCCCCATTCGCTTGAATGAAGAAAGAAGAAAACCAGAGTTTAATTTGAGCTTATTATTTTTATTTTTTGCTTATATAACAAAAGCAGGCCAGGTAGAGGATTGGTTAAAGGACAAGTAATTGTTGAGTATGACTTATAGAATCAATTAGCCAATTGACTGTTGATCTGCCAAGATTAGTTTTCTGTTTCCGTTCATATGTGTGGGAAAAAAAATCACCAGTTGATCAGCCAGACATCACCGATATGTGGCCTAAGGATCCGAAGGTTCAAACTGCAGTCTCATATTTAAAGTGGAACATTCATTACAATATTTAAAATTTAGAAATATAGGATTATTGTTCACCGTGACTTGAAAGGTAAGAGTGGGATTTCATGCATTTGTGATGAAGCAGCACCACCATCCACTGCAGGCCCTGTATCAGTTGAGCTTGAAATAACATCCCATGGCTCAACTGATTCAGTCCTCGCATATTCAACCTCTTCGTAATTCTTTCCACCATGAGAAGTAGCCTTTCCGGCCATTTGAACCCCCTCCAGCTCTGCCGTGACCTCTCTCATTGTAGGGCGTTTTCGTCCACTTAAATTCAAGCACCTCCTTGCAAGGTTAGCAACTATTGTGATATCTTCTTTAGACCCTCCCTTCACAACTTGAGCATCAAGAATGTCAAACAGACGATCTTCCTGCATCGAAATAATGAAGTATGTAGCAAGACTTCTGCCTTGTTCTTGTGACCGGCTAAAAGAAATTGGTTTTTGTCCCGTTAATAGCTCAACAAGGACCACTCCAAAGCTATACACATCACTTTTATCCGTAAATCGGCTTGACTGGAAGTATTCCGGGTCCAAGTAACCAAATGTGCCATGTACAAGTGTGGTAAGGTGAGTTTGGTCAATGGCAACCGATCTTGAAGTTCCAAAATCGGCAACTTTCGCTCTGTATTTTGCATCCAAGAGTATGTTGGTAGACTTGATGTCCCTGTGATAAATGGGAAGGGCAGCTGAGGCGTGTAAATAGAAAAGGGCTCCTGCAATTTCTGTGGCAATTCGTAAGCGAATTTCCCATGTAAGTGGAAACTCCTCTTTCTGCTCGTGGATATACTGGGAAAGTGTTCCATTCGGAATAAATTCATAAACCAAAAGCGGAACTTCAGTCTCCAAGCAGCAACCCAATAGTTGAACAACATGTCTCTGGTTGATTTGTGAAAGAATTACAACCTCGTTGATGAAATCTGAAAGTTGGCTTTCATCAATAATTGTGGACTTTTTTACGGCAACAATTTTACCATCAGCCAACATGCCCTTGTACACAGTACCTTGGCCTCCATGCCCAAGAATTCTATCGACGTTGAAATTGTCGGTAGACTTCTCCAACTCCTTCGACTTGAACAACTTGATTTTCTCCACATTACTTTCACCTGAAGATAATTGTTGCTCTAATAATAAACCACCATTTCGTTTGAAGAAAATTTGCTTGCGTTTTATGTTCTTCCTTTTCTTCAGGACTTTATGTATCCACCATGCGCTGATAAGCAGTAACAATAGTCCCACGCCCGCACCAAGACCTGCGTAACGTTAAATTGAAGTTTTATAGATTACTCTACAATAACTCACTTCCGCATCGGTACTTTAGAGTTCTCTCGGTGTATGACTCATTCTTTTATTCATTTAATTTTATATTATTTTTTTACTGTTCTAGATTAGATGTGTGTTTTGAACACATTCCTTAAATGCATATTCATTATATTTTAAATTTATAAGTCTTATCTATTCCTTGTAACTAAACGATAAAAGAGATAATAAAAAATAAAAATAAAAAAGAAGAGCGGACGATTATCTGATGACTGGTGGAAAAAGGGAGGAAAAAGGGATCAATCTGGGGGAAATGGGAGTGCAAATGGAAGAAGAGGAATTAAAATAAAAAAAAGAATAAGGGGGAAAAAGGAGAGAGAACAGGGAAGAAATTGCGGGACGAATTTGGTATACATTTATGGTTTAGGTTTTTTAGTAGTAGACTTCTACCATGCCCATACCTGGCCATTATCACTGGAGTAAACCAAGAACACCATGAATAAAGTAGTAGACCAAGTCACGTGAATAAAGCAATAGAGACCATTTGATTTGGTATTGTCAAATTATATATCTATTTCTATGTTCATTCTGTTACAATGTTGTAGTAGTTTAATCAGATACAATATAAGTTTGCACTTTTTATCAGTGCTGTGTCGGTGATACTTAAAATAAAACAAACTAGAAACTATTTCATGTGTTTATCCAGGATTTTAATCTTTGGTTTACAATTTGAAACTTGTGCTTTTCTAGTTTTTGGCTCAAAAAATTATGCCTAAATGAAATCGGTATTGTTCTATAGTGTATTCGGTATTCATTTCTTCTTAATCATAAATTTAATTAGCTGAATATTAATTACTTAACACTTTCCTACGTGTTAACTATCAATTTACAAACTTTACAACCCTTCACAAACTCACATTTTAACCAACGTTTTTTTACACCCTAGAGGACAACTTTAACCTTTGAATTACAACTACATTGATTCTTACAATTACTACATTACCAGGTCAAAAATGAACCATCTGTTATCCCTATATGTTTTTGCCTTGCTGTAAATATGATGGATACATATACATGTCTGTAAAACTTTTTACAACTTTTATACATACACTTTTAAAACCCGCAACAATGCGCGGGCACAATTACTAGTTACATCTATGTGCAAGGCGTCCATTCTTTATTAAGAAAACTATAAATATCCTGAAACTTTAAATATATGAATATGTGAAAAGAATCAATAATTTATATTAATTTATTTGAGTTAGCTTCCATGTTTTGTATCCCAAATACAACCAAGAGATGCACGTTAACAGGGATACGAGGCCTACGCTGATCCCTACATATCCAACAAATTAATTGTAAACCCTGGTAGTTATAACAATCTTTTTCTATCACATCTAACAGGGATACGAGGCTACGCTGATCCCTACATATCCAACAAATTAATTGTAAACCCTGGTAGTTATGACCATCTTTTTTTTATCACATCCCTAACGAAGTTTGGATTCTTTAAAAACATGTAGAAAAGCATTGAATCACTTGTTAGTATATATTTGTATGCTTACCAACGACCATTGGGATAACCAAGGTCCGATCAGGGGTGCAACCTTCTCCGTCTTTTCTACCATCACCATGGTACCCCTTGTGGCAAGAACAAGTATAGTTTCCCTCTGTATTTATACATTTTTGCTTGCATGTATTGAGCTCTGGAACCTCACATTCATCAATGTCTGCAACAACATATTTAATTCATGCTCTGAAATTAAGCATGTTATTTTAATTAGTAGTACTAATAAAGTGAAATAGAACTACCATAGCAGTCATTTAGGTATGGATTCCCTTGGTAACCGTCCTTGCACTTGCAGCGATACCCGGATCCGTTCTCGACATCATAACACATGGTGTTACCCTGACATGCGTAATTCATCACTTGTTTCTTCTCAACAACGTTAGAGCATGTCTCATTTCCAACTGACCAATCAAGTACCACCGGAAGTTGTTTAGTTTTCAAATAATCCGACAACAATATATTGGAGAAGAAGTTGAACATGCCCTCTTGGACAACGAAGGCAAAGCTGCAAGGATTATAGGAGTAAACATCCGTATGATTATTAAAACTGCGTGCAGTTACCACGAAAGAAGTCATTCCTTGAGCAATGGGTGTTTGACAACAGCCGATACCAGTGCAGGAACCATTGGTAACGTAGTCAATGCTGCCACACTGTGTAGTGCACCCACCAGTGTATCCGTAGTTTCCATCTTTGTATCCCATAATGTACCCATAGGTGTCACAACCAACTGTGACAAACACGTTGTCGGTGTTTGATATGAAGAATTTGGAAAGAGTGACAGAATTGGTGAAGTTGTCAATCGGCTGACCTGATTTTTCAAAACATTGTACGGCTGGGTATAGGGTAATGTCAAGCTTCCCATCCACGGATATGTTTGTGACATCAATCGAATCACCCTTTCCAAGAAATGGTATCGGGGGATTATAATGTGTGCTATTACAAGTAATGAGGAAATCCTCATTTAAGTAACAGCCCTCTGTTGTACCAAATGGATATGGGATGCTAACATTCCCACATTTGTCTTGACAACCCGGCTTGACTTCTACTTGACCGGGAGGAGGAGGAGAAGGAAGAGGTGGAGAGGTTAATTGTGTTTGGGCTGAAGTGGCTGCCGGTAATAGTACCTCTATTACTATTATGAGGAAGATAAGTTGCAGAAGCACTTTTTGTTTGCTCATGGTCATGGCTTCTAATAAGTTTTTGTTGTTGAAAAAAGAGATGTTTTAGTCCTTTAATAGGTGGGAGGAGGAAGACTTTGAGAGGAAGACTGGGAGAGGAGACTTGTGATTTTGACATAACTTAGATATGATGTGTTATTAATTTTTGCGTGGATGGGGTTCATTTTTCACAATCAAACAAAATAAAATAAATATCATTAAACAAAGTAAGTATGACGAAAAAACATTATCTAATACTTAACCTATACTAACTATATCATTACAACTTGGGATTGTAATTATCACGTTCTCTATCCCTATGGAACTTGGGGATTACTGAACGTACGCATCTTCTAAATGGATCTCTAACTATACATGTTAATGAAACTAAGCAAATCGTAGTTCTTCAAGGCATTACTGGGAATTAAGGTGGTTGAAAGAGTCAACCATGACTTTAACTTATGGCTTGGGGGAGCAATCACAAAGTCTAAGTCTTCGGAGTTAAAAAGGGCTGACTCTGGAATTGGTTGGTGTCTCGTACAACCAGTTTGGCCAGGTCAAACTATTAAAAAAAACATAACTAAAATCTCTGTACATGCGTAAATACACTGCTCATCGAGGAGTGGCTACACCTGCCAAAGCTGTTGCAATGATTACTAGTCTTATGGTTTTGTTTGGTGTATCGGATTTTGGAATACTCACTAAATTAGAGTATGTTGAATGAAGAAACAAATGCAAACTTCTAAACTTGTTTGAATTGATGGTAAAAGATGAATTAGTCACACAATTCAAATAAGAGATTGGAAATCAATTATGCTAGTTGACATGTAGTAGCCGATAAACCAAAGTAATTATCTGTTAAGCAAATGTGAATTGTGATGGATTTTATTACCGTGTTTGAAGGATCTCCAAGTTTGATTGTAATTGGACTTAACTAATTATGATAAGACGAAGAAAAAGTTGATAAATCTCACTTTTTTATACAAGAGATAATTCGGAAGGATAATCAAACATTGGACTGTAATTAATATTTTTAATTGCTTGAACTATAAATTTTTTATCTAAATTAATAAAATATATTGGATTCCATCTTATAATGTTAGTTTTTATGGGAACAAATAGAACTCTCAAACATTTTGCAGGTGAAAACTTGGATGCAACCTAAAACTTGGACCCGAGGAATCTTCGCAATTTAATCATATACAATAAGAAAGCTTAAAGTAGAAGGCACAAATGATGACGAGCTCCCATACGTTTGCCTCACCAACTTCATTAATTAATTAATTATATAGATAAGAATGAATCAAATTGCAGATTAATCAGTTGAAGCATGAATCAAATTGCAGATTAATTAGTTGAATATACTTATCAAAGATGGAAGATAATCCAATTGATAGCATAACCCACAGAGAGACATGAAAAAAGCAAGGCCATGAGATACACTCCATTTGTCATCTTCCTCAGCTATCGTTTTGTTTAGTTGTTTTCCTGTCACATGTCACCATTCCATGCATTCAAGCTTCACCATTTTTGTTCTGTTTTTGGTGCCGCCAACAGCCTCATATACTTCATACCATAGGTATGTCTTGAGTTAAATGGTAACAATGTTTTCTCAATTTTAATCAAATTAGAGTAATGATCTCTCAACTAAAAATTCATTGTCATTGGTCCCTCTACTTATCAAAACGTGTAACTATGGTTCTTTTTGTCAACACCGTCAAAATTTTACCGATGGATCATTGATACAATTTTTTTTATTTGATTTTCTATATTTGCCCCTTGATTTAGCCTCACGTGCATGACAAGTGACTCATTTTGACGAAAGTTCTAATAGAATTGACAAAAATGATCATAGCGCGTGTAACTATGGTCCTTTCCGTCAACACCGTCAGAATTCTGCTGAGGGATCATTGATACAATTTTTCTTATTTGATTTTCTATATTTGCCCCTTGATTTAGTCTCACGTGCATGGTAAGTGACTCATTTTGATGGAAGTTCTAACAGAATTGACAAAAAGGATCATAGTTGAATGTTTTGATAAGTTGAGGGACCAGTCGTAATGAATTTTTAGTTGAAAAATCATTGCTTCAATTGAGTTAAAGTTGAGGGACCATGACTACAATTTACTCGTATATCTTTATATGGGTGTGTTTGGACCCAAAATGATGGAGTTGGGCAGAGTAAGATTATTATGGATTCGGCCCATAGTAAAACAAAATTGAATCCCAGGTTTGTTTGGCAAAAGGCCCAGCCCAAAGTGGGTTAGCCGAGTTTGAATTATATTTATTTGGTTCGGGAATTGACGAGTTGCGTAATATATTGTATTGCACATACAACTTTGAGAGGACTATTTAGCAATGGCAACCATTTTTTCGTTTCTTTTAGGGTTGTTTTGATCTTATATTACATCACAGAAGAGGGATGGTTTGAATCTTGTTTCGGTTTTAAATGCATATATTTACAAGTCATGAGATGCTAAACTCGCTAATTTAGTTTTTGCAGGTCAACTTATAATATGACCATTAGGTAAACATTTTACTTAAAATCATTTTATCCAAATATTCTCGTCAGATATCAAACAAATATTGATAAGATTAATGAGAACTGCTCTCTTATGGTTCTCATTTTGCGACATGTGAGGACCTCTTTTATTTAAGGCCATGGATTAATCTACTGATTATGAATCTTTTGTTGTCACAACCAATGCTCACGAACTTGTTGTAAATGTATGATATGGTGAACATTTTAGGCATAGTGAGGGAAGACTTTTTTTTTAATGTTATCTATGATCGCAACCGATTTGTTATAGCACTTACAAGCAATATATTGGGTAATATACAGCTTTCCATCCACGCATATGTTTGTAGCCTTAATATTAGTGTGCAAGAAATGGTTTTTGAGTGTCATAATCTATGTCGTTACAAGTGATGAGGAATTTAGTTTATGTTTTATTTAGAAAATTAGTTTTAAAGTTTTTCCTTACATTTTTCTTCATCTATATATATATATATAAAGTCAGAAGATAAAAACAATGAAACATTCACAAAATCCCAAAATTGTCCTCATTTCGTACACAAGTCTATATATCTATAAATACAAGGGGAGAAGCACAAATAGGTGAAGCATTTCAAAATGCCAAAAATACCCCTTTATTTCTTTCACAATCAAAACCCAATAAAAAATTAAAAAAGTGAGGACAAACTGGTAAAAAACCATAACTGAAAAAGAGATGAGCATCACAACCGTGAGTTTTGCAGATTTATCTATACTAGCCTTTTTGCAAGCACATTGCGCTTGTGAAAGACCTTTTCTACATTACGGTGTGCTACGCGGCATAGTGAGTTTCAGTAATTATGAGTGTTGGGCACTCCTAAAAATCTTTTAAATGTATGACATTTATTTTGTAATCTTGCTCTAAGGCAAAAACGGTAAAATATTCGAAAATTCCAAAATTGTCCTCACTTCCTAAACAAGGCTAAATGATAACTGCCCAAAAAAGGGTCAAAAACGTAATAATGTAGAATTCCACCTAAACAATGATTCCGACCATGGGATGAAAACACCCACACTTTAAATTAATTTTCACCCTTTAGATTAAGCATCCTGCAATTACTGCTCTAGATAAAATATATATATATATATATATATATATATATATTTATAATAAAAAAGAATCGATCCACAACTACTCTAGAGAGGATTTGGATCCGCTAAGGACCTTAGTATCCGAAGCCTCCAAGTCCATAAATCTGGACCGCTGATTACTGTACAAGTCAAATTAAGGTCGTTGGTTGTGTGTGGTTGGCCAAGAAAATGAATTAATGGAGACCGTTGAATTCAATTTGTGCGACCTAGATTTGTGGACTTAGAGGCTGCAAACATAACGTCCAGAGGGGATCCAAATCCCTTAAATAAAATCAAAGCACTCCAAAATAGCAACTGTGACATCCCACATCGCCCAGGGGAGTGATCCTTAAATGTATATTTTCATCCCTACCTAGCACGAGGCCTTTTGGGAGCTCGCTGGCTTCGGGTTCCGTAGGAACTCCGAAGTTAAGCGAGAAGGGGGCTAAAGCACTCCCACGATGGGTGACCCACTGAGAAGTTGCTCGTGAGTTCCCAGAAACAAAACCGTGAGGGTGTGGTCGAGGCCCAAAGCGGACAATATCGTGCTACGGTGGTGGAGAGGGCTTGGGAAGTGGTCCGTCCTGGGCCGGGATATGACAATTGGTATCAGAGCCTATCCCTGGCCGGAAGTGTGCCGACGAGGACGTCGGGCCCCTAAGGGGGGTGGATTGTGACATCCCACATCGCCTAGAGGAGTGATCCTTAAATGTATATTCTTATCCCTACCTAGCACGAGGCCTTTTGGGAGCTCACTGGCTTCGGGTTCCGTAGGAACTCCCATGATGGGTGACCCACTGGGAAGCTACTCGTGAGTTCTCAGAAATAAAACCGTGAGGGTGAAGTCGGGGCCCAAAACGGACAATATCGTGCTACGGTGGTGGAGCGGGCTCGGGAAGTGGTCCGCCCCGGGCCGGGATGTGACAATTGGTAATAGAGCCTATCCCTGGCCGAAAGTGTGCTGACGAGGACGTTGGGCCCCTAAGGGGGGTGGATTGTGACATTCCACATCGCCTAGGGGAGTGATCCTTAAATGTATATTCTCATCCCTACCTAGCACGAGGCCTTTTAGGAGCTCACTGGCTTCGGGTTTCGTAGGAACTCTGAAGTTAAGCAAGAAAGGGGCTAGAGCACTCCCATGATGGGTGACCCACTGGGAAGTTGCTCGTGAGTTCCCAGAAACAAAGCCGTGAGGGTGTGGTCGGGGCCCAAAGTTGACAATATCGTGCTACGATGGTGGAGCGGGCTCGGGAAGTGGTCCGCCCCGGGCCGGGATGTGACAATTGGTATCAGAGCCTATCCCTGGCCAGAAGTGTGTTGACGAAAATGTCGGGCCCCTAAGTGGGGTGGATTGTGACATCCCACATCGCCCAGGGGAGTGATCCTTAAATGTATATTCCCATCCCTACTTAGCACGAGGCCTTTTGGGAGTTCACTGGCTTCGAGTTCCGTAGGAACTCCGAAGTTAAGCGAGAAGGGGGCTAGAGCACTCCCATGATGGGTGACCCACTGGGAAGTTGCTCGTGAGTTCCCAAAAACAAAATCATGAAGGTGTGGTCGGGGCCCAAAGTGGACAATATCGTGCTATGGTGGTGGAGCGGGCTCGGGAAGTGGTCTACCCTGGGCCGGGATGTGACAGCAGTTGCACAGACCGGAGATGGAATCGCCATCTATCACACGTTCTCGATCCCCATAGTACATGCAAAAGAGTAAATTGCATAATTTTATCGAACAATATTATCCTTATCTTGGCCAGATTTTTGAAATGAGTGTTCACTAGAAATTTTTATTTATAGCTTCAATACAGGCACTCTATGCTTAATTGAATTGTTCATCATGACCTTGTTTTTCATATATACTAAATTGGAGTATTTTACTTGATTGTCATTTGAACTATTCAAAATTATTTATATTTACCAGATTTTTTAAATGGATTTTCGACCAATTTGTAGAAAGCTCTCTGTTTTGTGTATTGGTTATTCAGTTTTTGGCTTTTAATTTTTGCCTTTGTGGAATGCCAGAGACATTTAAGGAGTTACTGAATTACCAGTTGTTATTTCTATTTTACTAATGCTTTGGGGAAATGTGTGAATTGAATTATGTTGTTTAAACAAATACGCGTTAATCACTTTCGTGTTCCGTACAGACCTCCTCCTCCGCACTTCCATATGATTTCTTCATCTGAAACTTGCAATCCAAAAAATAAACGTGAGGATTTACACAAATCGGTGAGTAAATTCCCAACTCTTTATTCAATTTATGTGTTTTTTATTCCATTTTCTACACACTGTTTTTTTCTATCTTTAGTTCTCTATCTTTAGGTAGCTTCCATCACTCTCTCTATCTCTCTGAGATATTGCAATGAGGAAGAACACGCACTCACTCTTTTACATCTGAAAAGACAAAATCTTCTAAAATCGCTAACCTTGAGGAACCATTTGGTAAGCATTTTCCCCACTTCTCTCTGTCAGATTTTCTGTGTTTTTCTTGGTTTTTGGGGGGTTTGTTCAACTTTTTGAGGGATCTGAAGTTTCTGTTAAATGACTCTCTGGTTTCCATCTTTGACGCCATTTGGTTCCGATTGTTTTGTTTTCTTCCTCTTTCCCGTTTGGTCTTATTTGTGTTTTCGGATAGTCTAATAAATATTTTGTGGTTAATTTTGAAGTTTTTTATATTTTGAGCCAAGCCCTAATTTCAGATGATTTATCAGATTAAAGTTTTCCATAAGTGGTTTTACAGCGATTCCTTGGTGGTTAATTTATTGGTTTCGGATTAAAAGTTTTCTGCAATTGGTTTCTGTTGGTATATGGTCCAACAGATGATGAATGTTCTAGATTATTCTAATAAGCAAGTGAGGTGGCTAGAGCATGCTAGACAATTCTAGCAAGTTATTAAGTTGGTGGAAGAAGCTAGAAAGTACTAGTTTCCTTGGTTGCAAATGGAAATATCTTGAAGCTACAATTTTGTGGCTAGTTTAGAACTATCTAAGCTAGAGGTTTGTAGAATATACTAGAAACTAGATTCTAGTTCTAGTTTATAGAAGGAAATAGAAACTAGTAGAACGCCAAGCCTTCACCTATAAATATGGGTGTGATGTTGTAGTGAAGTAACCAAGAGAAAAGCAAAAGGTCAAGTCCAAAGCTAGAGTTCCACTCCAAGAGTGAGAGTGAGAGTGTTCCACTACATAATGTGCGAGTGAAGTTTAGTGTGAGAGAAAGTGTTGTTATACTTTCTGGTATCCATCAAGCCTTGTCTTTAGCTTGGTGAGACTACTCTTGTTGTACTCATCATTTTCATACAGTGAAGATTGATTGTTGTTTCGTAAATGTAGGCATAAATAGCCGAACCACGTAAATTCTTTGTGTCCATTTTCTACTTTACTTTGTGCATTCTCAATCTTGTAGTACCGACATTCTTAACAATTTCAGATTATAAGTTTTCTGAAGGTAATTTCTTGGCGGGTTTTGTGTTTACTGTAATGAATTATGGGTGATTATGTTAGTAGCGTTTGTATTTGAGTTTGGACTTGATGGGGTTTGTTCGTGATGATTGGTTATTGGTTATGAACTGTTATGAACTTAGGATTTAGTAATTGGCTTAATCACTATTAGGAGTTTAATATTGGATTTGTTAGGCTTATTCCGGTTATTTAGGAGTAATGATATTCTTACCACAATTTTATGTTGGAAGAATTAGGGTCTAATTGTTATAATAAATCACATAGAAAATCAAGAAATAATATATGAAATTATATATCACAATAATGCATTTGTGGATTGGAGTGCTACTTCCGCAAAGTCAAAGATCGTTGTATCCCGGGAGACATTTACCAACGCAAACCTTCATGCACCACTGAGGGGCAATCTTGTCTTAAGGCTATAGAATCAAATTCTAGCATCGATCACTTAAGGTTCTTCTATTCCTTGTTCTTCTTGCATTTATAGAGATTTTATTGTGTATTATTTAATAATTTATAATAAAATATATAGCAGTTTTTTTCACAATATTTCCAACATTTTATACCACATTTTTTTATCATCTTTAGGTGGCAGATGAATTGGACAAGCTACATCATTTAATTTCAATCTTTTTATTAATTAAAACACTTAAATAATCTTAGGTGGAAGAATGAGACTCCTTGTATACCACAATCATCATTTAAAAAGATTGAAATTAAATGATGTAGCTTGTCCAACTCATCTGCGACCCAAGATGGTAAAGAAATATGGTATAAAATTATAGTAAGAATAGCATTACTTGTTATTTAGTGAATTCTGTTAAAAATGCCAGCTGGCACTGAAGGTAAGTCTATAAAAGAAGCTGAGCTCCCTGAATTGTAACAAATTAAAATTTAAACAAAAAGAAATATAAACAAAAACAATTCAAGAGCTCTGCTCTCTCTCTCTTCCTCCCCTCTCCCTCTCTATTCTTTGTGTTACTTGCAGATTTTTTAAGGGCCTAGAGATTTGGATCTGTCATGAACTTAGAATTTTGGATTTTGTTTTTTGATTTGGTTAACTAAACGAGATTTTGTGTAATGTACTACTACGATTAGTACTTTGTTTTTGGGTGGTGAGAAAGTATGGGGAAAATCAATAAACAATTGTTGTGTTCTTTGTTGAATTTATAAGATTTGGAATCTTTATGGAAGAACAAGGAAAAAAATCTAGAAAAAAAAAAAAGATTAGTCAAATTCTCCCACCGTTTCATTTTAAAGATGTTTACAGCTTTAGGAACCTACTACTTTCATTCTGTGCCAAGCTCTTAAATGGGTGTCTAAGAAATGGATTGTCAAATGTAGACTCTAAAGCTAAGAAATGTGGCTTTTTCCAAAATACATGCATGTCCACCATAACTAAATCAAGTAATCCATTGTGTCCATATATTTTTCAATCAGACCATAAATGTCTCGGAAAACAGTTGGTAGATGCCCAAAACGTGTGCATTTTTCATATTTATCTTGGTTGTGTGAAAAGTTATTGATTTTACATTGTAAATGGGGTGCAATTGTAGTATACTATGGCTGCAATCACCACACTCTTTTCATTCTTTCCCTTTTTTCAATGGGATCAGACGATTTGGTTCTAAGGTTAATTAGTACGTAATTATTATTTTTTTCTCTTGCAGATTTATGAACAAGGAGTGGTTATTTCTCTATGGTGATTGTGTGGGTGAAGTCGGTTTCCTTTCTCTACTTTATACTGATTTCATTTAAGTTCATCTATGCCATATAATTGTTTTGGGAGTTTACTGAAATTTAATTCAATTCCTCTGTGTCTCATATTTTTGTTCGTCTCTCTTTGCACACTTCCCACTTACAATTGAGATCAAATTGGTATGGTTAGATTTTTTGGGAAAAACCTTTTCTCTTCTTCATATTTTCATGTTTTAATTGTCTCTTTTCGTTTTTATGTTTCAGATAGAAATTATGGGTACTCTATATGGAAAGAAAGTTATCCAGTTAAACATAGAAAACGGAAGTGCCTACTTGATTTCTATGGCAACTGGAAGCTGTAAGTCCTATATTTGCTTTGTATGATATTTTATTTTTTGTTTGATGTGTATAATGAAATGCCTAAGAAAACTGATTATGTTGCTTGCTTGGTAGACTTTTTCTACTAAATAAAATGTTTGACAAGAAAAATTCTGAGCAAAAGATGTCTGTCATTGAGAAATCCTTCTCTTTGCATTCTTTTTTATGGAGAACTTCTTTGCCTGGTTGGCTGCCATTTCAAACTCTTCTGGTTAGATGAGTTGTACTTGCTTTACTCTTTGTAGATATAACATGAAATTTAGACATACACTTTATGCATGTATAGGTAAAAACTAAAAGAGAGAAACTATTGTTTTTATAGCTTAATCCTAATGTGGTCGTTCCTACTTTTAGGTTCCTTTGTGGTTCTGATGCATTAAAGTTTTAGAACAAACACCAGCGGAAAACTTGTTATATAGCTTTTTGCCTTTTAATTGGTGCTTTGGTTGAAACTGGTGCAGGATTTCTTGCATCTGTCATGACCAGAACCTCACCTTCAATTGAGTATGCCCACATGCCATTTGATTTGAGTGAAAATTTATGCTCCAAAATAATAAAAGAGTAGCACGGCATTTCCTTTTTCTTAGGGACAACACTTCTGTTGTTATTGAAGCGTTTAATATGAGCATATTATGCAGATAGAGGACAAGTTGCTTCTAATAGAGAAGGTATTACCGGCTATGGAGATACCAAGAAGATGTGATTGAACAAAAATAAAGTTTTCAGCACAAGAGTGTGTTTCCAATATTGACAAATTTGACTCTCAAAATGGAATCATATAAGAGGACGTGCTAATACATGTTTTTTAATAGGAGTAAAAAATTTTTATTCGTTTTGTTCTTGGCTTGTGTTAAATGTAATAGAACTTTAACATACACCATAGTATACTACTATTGCACCCCATTTACAATGTATTCAGCATAAATATTTGTAGAAGGCAAGATAACCTGAATGCGACAGATGTGAGTCGCGCGTTGTGCACATGATTAAGAAAGGCCTCTTGCTACCAATATTTTATATATTTGCACTGATGTCATCTTGCTACCAACTCTTAATTTTTCCATCTACTCTTTTTTTATTATTTACATTTAGGTACTATGGTTCATGGACTTTACGTAGGAACTTGCACCAAAATCTCATGTTGATTGACAATTACATGAGTAACATGTAAGTTATTACTTCATGCAAAGTAAACATGAATAACATATAAGTCATTACTTTATGCAAAGTAAACACAAAAAACATAAGAAATTTTTAGGATGTGCATGATATAAAGTATCTCTCTTGCACAATGCATTGAAAAGGGTAATGCTAGAGAGACCAATTTTTTAAACCAAATGATATGGTTGTTGATGATTGTATTATTAATTAAGTGTCGATTAACGCGCTTATTTTTTATTGGTGACACATCATTTAGTTTGCATATTTGGTTTAAAAATTTAGTATCCCTATCACTATTCCATTAAAAGCATATCTTGACAATCACAATGAAAACAACTAATGCAAGACATTTAGGAGCGCGTAGCGCCCGTGATTGAAAAAGGCCTCTCGCACGCATGTGAGTGTGTGCGGAGAGGCTAGTACTCCTCTAATCCAATTAGGTCTGCTTATTTCGTCTCTTTATGCAATCAAAATTTAAAGTCTCGACTTATTAAATCATAAATTACAGTTCCTTTCATACCACTGAGGTTTCTTTGGATAAGAAAAAATCACTAAATCCTAGTCCATGCATAAACACTTGACTCTTAATCAGCGCCAGAAGCATTTTTCGTATGTTCATCACTCTCAATTGAGGCTTCTTCTTCAAATTTTAGTTCGTTGTCCAGATGTTCAAACTTGAAATGAGAAATTTGGTCCGTTTATTGATGGATAGAAGACTTGTGAATTGATTGAGCAGCATGATTATCATATTCGTAAGTCATTAAGTATCACGAAATAAGAATCAAGAATTATTAGCATAGCGTTGCAGTTTCTATTTTATTAAAATCAAATTAGGCACTTTTTTGGTTCACATCAGAGTCCATCTGTTATTCCCATGAAAGCTTCTCTTACTAATTTGTCCAGATAGTCAATAAGAAAAACCCCACGAAACCATATGGGTGAATAAAATTCGTACAAGAAATTAGGAATTACAGAATATGACAACATTGAATAGCATAAGAACTGCAAGAGTGGACAGGCAGAAGAGAAAGGGGGAAATTACACATTGGAATATATGCCAACATTGAATAGTATAACTTTGGAATCGTGGACGAAAGACAAAAGAGGGAATATGCAAACATTAAATAGTATAAACTTTCTCTCATACCGCCAAAGTTTCTTAAAAGAAAAACAAATTGCAACCCAAGAGCTGAGGACTGAACCGTGAGGGTGGGGCGGGAAGACTCGGATCGATGTGATACCAAGAAAGAGGTACGCCGTGCATAAGTTTGTGAAGAATAATATAGTTGATCTTTAGCATTCCTTATTGATCTACTAATTAATGAAAAATAAGTCCAAAACAGAAATATATGGCTAATTAGTAATTTTTTATATTAATTTATAGCCAAATAACCTTGAATTTTAGTCAGTTAATTATTGGTGCTCGTTTAAGAGTAATCCTGGTGTTACATAAAATTTAGATTTTGATCATTCGTTTATAAGTTTAGTGCGCATTACCGCTTAATACTACGGTATAGTGGTATTTCTCTTTACTTATAAGTAAGAGGTCTTAAGTTTGATTATCGCCAAAAACGTATTTGAAACACATTATTGTTAGCCCATTGTTAGGCTAAAGCCACCCTTAGTGTATATAAATATCGTTTGTTCAGAAGAAGAAAAAAAAGTGTGCATTACGAAACAATGAATGTAGTTTGAGAAGGGGGAAAAAAGAATGCCATGGGATACAATCATTAAGAGCAAATTTTTTCCATTCACTACAAAATTACATTTACTCCAAATTAACTAAACAAGGTAATTAAAGAAATTAAATGATAGACATAAGTATTCCATGGCACATTAGGCAAAAAAAGCACAATAACAGAGACTTGATCACTGGCACAATCATCTCCCATCACTAACTGGCAATACAATGTGGTTCCACATATTATGAAACCCCGAACTAGAATCACCACTTCCTTCATAACTAATAGTTTCCATTGATATTCCTCCAAGCAAGCACTCAGCTTCTTCTAAATTGGAATTCTCATTAACCCATGGATGCATGACCATCCTTCTCAGCCCCTCCAGTTCCATTGCAACTTCCTTCATTGTTGGTCTTTCTTCTCCTTTTACTCTCAAGCACCTCTTTGCAAGGGTAGAAACTTCCTTGAGCTGCTCAATGTTTGCCTCAGTCACAATACAATCATCAAGAACTTGCAGCAAGCGGTCATCTTTCAGTGCTGAAAGAAAATTCTGTGCCAAATTTCTCTCTTCCTCCGGCTTGTCAAAGGAAAGTGCCTTCTTTCTTGTTAGTAGCTCTACAAGGACAACTCCGAAACTATAGACATCGCTTTTCTCAGTCAATTGGCTTGTCTGCAAGTATTCCGGGTCTAAATACCCGAGAGTTCCTTGCACCATTGTAGATAACTGAGCTTCATCCAAAGGAACCAATCTTGAGGCTCCAAAGTCAGACACCTTGGCTGTGAGATTCTCATCTAAGAGTATGTTTGTAGACTTGACATCTCTGTGAATGATAGGAACAGAAGCGGCAGAGTGCAAGTATGATAGCACTCCAGCAGTTTCTGTAGCTATCCGTAGACGAATTTCCCAAGGCGCGTTGAATTTAGATGATTTGGTTGTGTTATGGATGTATTCAAATAGGGTTCCATGGGTGACAAATTCATAAACTAGTAGGGGCACTTCGGTTTCGAAACAACAACCTAAAAGCTTAACCACATTCCTATGGTTGATTTGGGACAGTACGACCACTTTGTTGAAGTGTAAATGTATACACTGATTTACATTTAGAACAGATGTCATTTTGTTATTAGTCACAGGATTAGAAAGGCTCATAAGCCTTAGATATGCCAGGTGTCTATAGCTCATAGGCTGATAGAATTGAGGGCTGAGATCTAATCTCTGGAACGGTTAGTTTTGCAGGTGTGTGTGAGCTCATATGCTCAGTATGAGGAATATAGAAGTTTTATGCTCAGAGTCATATTCTCTGGAGCTGTGATTCATCATTTTCTGGCCTGCTCCCTATAATCCAAAATAACTCTTAGATTTCATTCTCCTTCTGTACTAATTCATTGTGGTTTGAATCTATTCAACGAAGTAATTCTAACATGGCCTCAGAGCCAGGTTCCATCTGAAAATCTGGGCATCGAGTTTTATGAGTGGAGTGAGTTGAATCGTCACTTTGATTCACTGAATTTGATTGCGAGTAACTGAGATATGGGTCTCATATGGCAGGATCTAATGGAGGGGAGCTACGAGCTCCAATATTCAACGGAGAAAACTTTAATTTCTGGCAGATCAAGATGAAAACCATTTTTCGGTCTCATGAGCTCTGGAATCTGGTAGAGAAGGGGATTGATGTTTCGGCGAAGAAGGAGGAAGATCTTACGGAGGCTGAAAGGAAGTCATCTAGTGAAAATCTGGTCAAGGATGCACGAGCTCTAGGAATCATTCAAGGAGCTGTGTCCGATCAAATATTTCCTAGAATCGCAAATCAGGAGAGTGCTAAAGCAGTCTGGGACATCTTGAAGCAGGAATTTGTTAGAGATAAGCAAGTGAGGTTAGTAAAACTTCAAGGTCTGAGGCGTGATTTTGAGTATACTTGTATGGGAGAAGATGAATCATTGTCTGGGTACTTAGTTAAACTGTTTGATTTGATAAATCAGATGAAAAGTAATGGGGAAGAATTAAGTAATCAACGAATTGTTCAAAAACTGTTGATTAGCTTACCTAAGTCCTATGATAGCATTGCATCTGTGATCGAAAATACTAAGGACCTAGAGACAATTGATGCTCAGGATGTTGTTGCTATTTTAAAAGGGTATGAACAAAGACTGTGCATGCATAATGAGAATGGAACAGAGAGGGCATTTGCTAGTCTGGAAATTTCAAAGTTAGCAAACAAATTTGGAGGACAATCTAGCAATGCTAAGTTTCAAAATGGCTCAAAGTTCAGAGGAAAACAGTGGTCTAAGAGCAACTCCAGTGTAGGAGCCCTCCCCCAAGCAATACACTATTTAGTCCACCTAGTGAACAGTAATTGCCTTAATGAACAGTGTATTCCCCTGGCAATAGCCTTTTTGCATCTTCACCCCTGCACTTAAATAGCCCTGTCAATTGGTAATAAAATATTAGTATTTTTTTATTTATAAAATAATACATAATAATTTTATTTGTAATTTCAAATAATATTTTTAATCGTTCTCGTTGCGCAACGTGTCATTATCCGAAAAGCCAATAGTAATAAAATATTTGGATTTCTTTATTTATAAAAAAAAATCAAAATAATTTTATTTGTAATTTTGGATTTCCGATAAAATTTGTAACCAATCACGTCGTTCCACGTGTCACAATCCGATTACAATCTTTGAGGATAGATTTCCACCAGATTTTTAACGAATGACGGCATGCCACGTGTCATTATCTGAAAGGACAATTATTGGTGAGGGATTTCCGATAAGATTTGTAACCAATCACGTCGTGCCACGTGTCACAATCCGATTACAATCTTTGAGGATAGATTTCCACCAGATTTTTAACGAATGACAACATGCCACGTGTCATTATCTAAAAGGACAATTATTGGTGAGGATTTCCGATAAGATTTGTAACCAATCACGTCGTGCCACGTGTCACAATCCGATTACAATCTTTGAGGATAGATTTCCACCAGATTTTTAACGAATGGCGGCATGCCACGTGTCATTATCTACAACCTAATCCTTGCCCAAATCCTCCATATAATGAAACCCTCCATCCTCAGAAATCTCACACTAATTTTCTCAAGCTCTCTATCATTATTCATAGTTTCTGCTTCCTTCTTCACCAAAATCCCTTTCATTATTCATAGTTTCTGCTTCCTTCTTCACCAATGTCTTCTTCTTCTTCAAAGATGATGTGGGAAATCGATCAAGAAGAGGAAGAATTGTTTAACCAATCAGAAGGAATGTTCAATGCCGGGGATTGGGCCCAAAATGAGATGGAAGAGGATGATGAGTATAGACGGAGAGATGACGAATCAAGAATGGCACGAGCCTCACATTCCCGTCGAGTCGTCCAAGGTGTGGCTCAGATCTGCAGGCCCAACCGTGCTGGAAACATAGATAGAAACAGGCAACGACGAAGTCAGGAGCTCTTGGACGATTATTTTGTCTAGAACAGTGCATTCCCTGATACGTACTTCCGACGTCGTTTTAGAATCGAACGACATTTGTTCAACAGAATCATGGGCGCTGTTTGCAACCATGATTCTTACTTTGTGCAAAAGCTGGATGCATTTGGTGCTATAGGTCTCCTGCCTGAGCAAAAAATTACTGCTGCTTTGCGGATGCTTGCATATGGAGCAGCTGCAGACCAAGTGGACGAGATAACGAGGATGGGAAAATCAACCATTCTTGAGTCCCCGATGAGGTTTTGCTCGACAATCGAATCTATCTACACCAATGAGTACCTCCGGAGGCCTACTCATATGGACTTGGAAAAGCTTTTGAAGAATGGCGAGATGCGAGGTTTTCCAGGGATGATTGGAAGCATTGATTGTATGCACTGAACTTGGAAAAACTGTCCAAGTGCATGGCAAGGCGCTTATGGGGATAGAAAAGGATCGAAAAGTATCATTTTGGAGGCGGTGGAATCTTTTGATACTTGGATTTGGCACGCCTTTTTCGGGGTTCCAGGAACTCAAAATGATCTTAATGTCCTTGCCCAATCCCCAGTGTTCGATGAAGTCCTGCAAGGAAAGGCACCAAAAGTCACATACTGGGTGGGAATGTTTTGTCAAAACAGTGCCACGTCCACAAAGTGCAAAGGAAAAATACTTTGCAAGCTATCAAGAAGGATGCAGGAAGGATGTGGAGCGTTGTTTTGGTATACTCCAAGCTCGCTGGGCTATTGTTAAAGGTGCTGCCAGAATGTTTGATGTGGAGTCGCTTCGATCTATCATGATGACGTGCATCATTCTTCACAACATGATTGTGGAAGATGAGTACGATTATGATGCTGTTGATGAATATGAGCCAGACACGATGAACAATTCCAAAACACGAATATATTGTGCTCATGACGCCACCAAAGAACCCGTGCAACACGACCCAATACTGCGGGATGGACGTTTCAATGATAGAGTCATTCAACGATATACTGCAATGCAAAGGCCATATATGCACAATGCTCGCCAAATTGACTTGATAGAACACCAGTGGAAATTGAGGGGTGTTGAAGATACTTAAGTTCATTAGTGTTTGTTTTTATTTGGGGTGTTTTATTTTATTTCATGTCGTGTGTTTATTTAGTTCATTTAGCGTGCTTTTTATTTGGTGTGTGATGTAATTTTATTTGGTATGTTGATGTTATTTTATTTGGTGTGTTTAAATGTGTTATGAATAAAGTACTAAATTCAATAAATTGGAAATAACATAAAGTACTAAATTCGGTGTGTTTAAATGTGTTATGAATAAAGTACTAAATTCAATAAATTGGAAATAACATAAAGTACTAAATTCGATAAATTGGAAATAACATAAAGTACTAAATTCGATAAATTGGAAATAACATAAAGTACTAAATTCAATAAATTGGAAATAACATAAAGTACTAAATTCGATAAATTAGAAACAACATAAAGTACTAAATTCAATCAATAAGAAATTACAACCTAAATTCAATAATCATCACTTAACCAATTTGTGGTGCTAGGATGATTTTCTCTTGTCGTGCTTAACCAATTTGTGGTGCTTGGATGATTTTCTCTTGTCGTGCTAGGGCCATCTCCTCTTGCTCTCGCTTCTCTTGCACGCCTCATTCGCACTACGTCTTCTTTCTTCGACTTCCAAAAATATTTAGAATTTGGAGACTTCCCTTCTAAAGGCTCTTTCATAATGTTACGATCTTGTTCAGCCATTCTTTCTTCTCTTCTACGTTCCCTTTCTTGCCGAAGTAGTTCTCTTTCTCTCTCATCAGCTTCAAATTTTTTCTGAAAAGCTGCAGCTTTTGCATCCTCTCTAGCCTTATCGGCCTCATATTTAGCCATTTCTCGGGCCAAAGTCAATTCACCTTGGCGGGCAAGGTCTTCCATAAACTTTCCATAATCTTTCTTTGAAGTATTCCCTTTTCTCTTTGCAGCCTTCTTACCTTGAGGCCTAATTGGAAAACGGGTCGACCCCGACGCTTGTTCAACGGGGGGCGTTTCAGGCACTTCTTCTGCATCATCTTCATCATGATCATGCGAGGCATGATCGGGTGTAGAGTGTAGATGGGTGCTGTTCATGAAAACTTCTGAACCGACAAGCACAACTCTGAATTTAGGACAATCTTTGACCACATTCCAACATTCAAACCAGGTGAATGTTTTGTTTTTGCTTTTGGTTTTGGCACCATACCAAGCTTGTGCTTGCAGTGCCTATACAATGCGGGAGATTAAATAATTATGATGAAAATAGGTAACAAATAAATAATACAAAGAAATAATTATAATGAAAAGAGCTAACAAATAATTAATACAAACAAATAAATAATATGAAAATAGCTAACAAATAATTATAATGAAAATAGATAACAAATAATTATAATGAAACTAGCTAACAAATAATGAATACAACATAATAATTATAATGAAAATATGTAACAATAATTAATACAAACAAATAAATAATATGAAAATAGATAACAAATAATTATAATGAAACTAGCTAACAAATAATGAATACAACATAATAATTATAATGAAAATAGGTAACAATAATTAATACAAACAAATAAATAATATGAAAATAGATAACAAATAATTATAATGAAACTAGCTAACAAATAATGAATACAACATAATAATTATAATGAAAATATGTAACAATAATTAATACAAACAAATAAATAATATGAAAATAGATAACAAATAATTATAATGAAACTAGCTAACAAATAAGGAATACAACATAATAATTATAATGAAAATAGGTAACAATAATTAATACAAACAAATAAATAATATGAAAATAGATAACAAATAATTATAATGAAACTAGCTAACAAATAATGAATACAACATAATAATTATAATGAAAATATGTAACAATAATTAATACAAACAAATAAATAATATGAAAATAGATAACAAATAATTATAATGAAACTAGCTAACAAATAATGAATACAACATAATAATTATAATGAAAATATGTAACAATAATTAATACAAACAAATAAATAATATGAAAATAGATAACAAATAATTATAATGAAACTAGCTAACAAATAATTATAATGAAAGTAGCTAACAATTAAATAATACAAACAAATAAGTAATATATTGTTACCTGATCCGCTAAACTTTCCCCACTTCGAAGATTAGAACTAGCTTGTGTCAATGCGTCTCTCCACAAACTAAACGATATATTAAGTAATTTCCAACGACTGGACAGTGAATCTTTGGTTCTTTGCCCACCCATTTTCTCAATATAATTGATATGAATAAGACTCCACATTTCTCGCAACTGCATCTCATTACCCGAAAGTGAATCATGAGTAATTTTAACCCAGCTAGCACACAACGCAACGTCTTCAAGAAGCGTCCAATTCGTACCTGCACCAGTACTCATTTTGTTTGAAAAAAAAATTGGCTTCAAACTTTGAGAGAAGGGCTTTTGAATGTGAGGAGAAATAGTTGAGAAAATATGGAATTGTGGTGTAAGGTAGATGTTAATGACAAGGTATTTTTAGAAAAGTAAATAAAATAAAAAAAATTTACAGATTTTTTACAGATTTTTTACAATTTTTTTACCGATTTTTTACAATTTTTTACGATTTTTTTTCAATTTTTTACAGAATAATATCAACCGTTGATATGAGATCCAACGGTTGATATTAATATTAAATAAGACTTTTTTATTTTTATTACCGTTGAAAATCGGACAGTCAAAATTAAAGAGCCGTTGGGATCGAACGGACTGTGGGAAGCCACATGGCTTCCCAACGGTAACAATTTTTTCTGAAAAGATTCTGTTTTTTCTAAAAAAGTTGCTGTTTTTTCTGAAAACTTGTCGGGCGACGCGCCCCCACGCGCGAGTGAGGTGCACGCGCCTGACAGAAAAAAAATTTAAAATTCCCAAACGCCAGCCTGACGTCATGCTTTGTCACCTCCACCCAGTGGGTCGGGCAGTCAATTTTTGACAGGCCTCTTGCTCAGGCCTCCACTTTCACACGGGGCCTTTCACGCTGGAGCAATTTCACAGGGCCTCGGGCCCTTGTTTCTCACCAGTCCCCCGAGCAAACTCCCCCAATGGAGTTGTTCTAATAGGGCTGCTGTGGGAATGAAACAATGGCAATGTAACATTGGAGCCAAATCTAGTGGTGCTTGTAAATTTTGTGACAAGCTACACTATGGAGAGTGCTGGAACAAGGATAAGCCTAAATGTCATAGGTGTGGCAAGCCTGGTCATTTTGCAAGGAGCTGTAATCTCAACAAGGACAAGCTCTTGCGGCAAGCAAACTTTGTTACTCAGAAGGAAGAAATAGGGAATTTATTTTATGCTAGTCATCAAAATGTCGAAAGGGAAGTTAATGATGTATGGTACATAGATAGTGGTTGTAGTAACCACATGACCTCCAGAGAAGATTTACTTGTAAACATTGATAGGGATGTGAAATCTAAAGTACAAATGGGTACAGGAATTTTGGTAAATGTTACAGGGAAGGGAACACTTGTAATTAATACATTAAAGGGAAAAAGATACATTAGGGAGGTGATGTTGGTTCCTGGTCTTGCAGAAAATCTTCTAAGTGTTGGGCAAATGACTGAGCATGGATTTTACTTGCTGTTTGGTGATTATAAGGTTGACATTTTTTATGATAGGTCCCTGAGTAACTTGGTTGTAAGTGTTAGACAAAGAGGGAATCGATGTTTTCCCTTGATATTCAAAATTGGAGATGAGATTGCACTAAGTGCAAATGTGATGCAGCCTGTTTCTATATGGCACATGAGGCTAGGCCATCTTAACTACACAAGTCTCAAGCAGTTGCAAGACAAGGAGATGGTGCTAGGGATGCCTAAACTGCAAAGTGCAGATGAAGTATGCCAAAGCTGCGTAGTTGGGAAGCATCATAGGGACACAATCTCTAAAGAGCAAGCTTGGAGGACAAGAGAACCACTCGAGTTGGTGCATTCGGATGTGTGTGGACCAATGCACACACCAAGTATGAGTGGAAATAGATATTTCCTCACATTCATTGATGACTATTCAAGGATGTGTTGGATATATCTATTAAGAAGTATGTGTTCTTCGTGTTTAAAAAATTCAAGGCTATGGTTGAATTGCAAAGTGGTTATTCACTAAAGAGGTTAAGAACAGATAGAGGTGGGGAGTTCACTTCTAATAAATTCAATGAGTTTTGCAGCTCTTTGGGTATGGAAAGACAACTTACAGTGGCTTATACTCCACAGCAGAATGGAGTAGCCGAGAGGAAAAACAGAGCAGTGATAGAAATGGCTAGATGTATGCTTCATGAGAAGGGTCTTCCTTACTCACTATGGGGTGAAGCTGTGAATTGTGCAGTGTACTTGTTAAACAGGTGTCCAACAAGAGCCTTGAGTAATGTAACTCCATTTGAAATGTATAGTGGGAGAAAGCCTGGAGTTAAACATCTGAGAGTCTTTGGATCCGTGTGTTATCCTCACATGCCAAGCAACTTAAGACACAAATTGGAGGAAACCAGCGCCAAGGGAATCTTCATTGGTTACGGTACATGTGAAAAGGGGTACAGAATTTATAATCCAATCACACGGAAGGTGACAATTTCCAGAGATGTAATCTTTGATGAGAATGGAAGATGGGATTGGGAAAAGAATCAAGTGAAAGAAGTTTGTGTGCCACTTCTCCCCAACAGTTACGAAGAAATGAGTGAAAAAGAAGAAATTCATACTGAGCAAGTGGAGACAATTTTCTCAACACCTGAAACACCTCAAGTACAGATGAATGCAGATTTTTCTTCTCGGGAAAACACAACTTGTGAACAAACTAATGTCCTTAGTGATGAAGCACATGATCATACACCTCTGAAATTGAGGAGTTTGAGAGAAATATATGAGCACTATAATCTGTGCATAATTGAACCAAACAGTTATGCCGATGCTGCATTAGATGATTCTTGGAAGAAGGTAATGGAGGATGAACTGATGATGATTGAAAAAAACCATACCTGGGAGTTAGTGAATAGACCATCAAGTAAGCCAGTGATAGGGGTTAAATGGGTATACAAAACTAAGTTAAACCTTGATGGCTCTGTGCAAAAGAACAAAGCTAGGCTTGTAGCTAAGGGCTATGCACAGAAGCCTGGGATTGACTACAATGAGACTTTTGCCCCGGTTGCTAGGCTAGACACTGTTAGGACACTTATAGCTCTTGCTGCACAAAAGGGATGGAAACTGTTCCAGCTTGATGTAAAGTCTGCCTTCTTGAATGGAAAGCTAGAAGAAGAAGTATTTGTAGATCAGCCTGAAGTATTTGCATAAGGCCTTATATGGTCTAAAACAGGCCCTAAGGGCCTGGTATGAGGAAATAGACTCCTATTTCAATAAATGTGGTTTCAAGAGAAGCACTAGTGAGGCAACACTGTATACCAAAGTCAAGGGGAGTGAAGGGATACTTATAGTGTCCATATACGTGGATGATATAGTGTACACATGGAGCAACCAG
Source organism: Crataegus laevigata (assembly GCA_963580275.1). Lineage (NCBI taxonomy): Eukaryota > Viridiplantae > Streptophyta > Magnoliopsida > Rosales > Rosaceae > Crataegus > Crataegus laevigata. The sequence continues at coordinate 9,806,599 of OY756949.1, forward strand.
CAGCTAATTGAAGATTTCAAATTGGATATGATGAACAGGTATGAGATGACAGACCTTGGCCTCTTGCATCACTTTCTTGGGATGGGGGTTATGCAAACTGAAACCAGCATATTCATTCATCAGAAAAAATATGTTTCCTCTCTACTTGAGAAATTTGGCTTACAAGATCGCAAACCAGTGAGCATACCCCTAGTTCCAAATGATAAGTTGAGAAGAGAAGATGATAGTGGACTTGCTAATGAAAATCTGTATAGGAAAATTATGGGTAGCCTTCTTTATCTCACTGCAACCAGACCGGATATAATGTTTGCCGCAAGTTTATTGGCCAGATTCATGCATGCTCCCTCTAATAAACATTTTGGAATTGCAAAACGGGTGTTAAGATACATCCAGGGAACCTTAGATTTCGGTCTGGAATATGTGAAAGGGAAGCAATCAATTCTAATTTGCTATTGTGACAGTGATTGGAGTGGATGTGATGATGATATGAGAAGTACGAGTGAATATGCTTTCACATTTGGAAATGGTGTTTTTTCTTGGGCATCGGTGAAGCAAAGTTGTGTAGCTCTATCAACAGCGGAGGCAGAGTATATAAGCGCATCAGAGGCTACAACTCAAGCAACTTGGCTTCGATTTGTTCTTGAGGATTTTGGTGAAATACAATGTCAAGCCACCCCGTTGCACTGTGATAATACCTCTGCCATCTCCATCACCAAAAATCCCATATTTCATCAAAAGACCAAGCATATCAATCAGAGATATCACTTTATTAAGGAGGCATTGCAAGAGAATGTAAATTGACCTTGTGTATTGCCCTACAAAGAAGCAGCTAGCAGATATCTTCACCAAAGCTTTGGCCAAGGATCAATTCTGTTACTTAAGCTTGGAGTCAAATCTGTGTATAATTTAATGGGGAGTGTTGAAATGTAAATGTATACACTGATTTACATTTAAAACAGATGTCGTTTTGTTATTAGTCACAGGATTAGAAAGACTCATAAGCCTTAGATATGCCAGGTGTCTATAGCTCATAGGCTGATAGAATTGAGGGCTGAGATCTAATCTCTGTAACGGTTAGTTTTGTAGGTGTGTGTGAGCTCATATGCTCAGTATGAGGAATATAGAAGTTTTATGCTCAGAGTCATATTCTCTGGAGTTGTGATTCATCATTTTCTGGCCTACTCCCTATAATCCAAAATAACTCTCAGATTTCATTCTCCTTCTGTACTAATTCATTGTGGTTTGAATCTATTCAACGAAATAATTGTAACACACTTCATTTATGAATTGCTCTATCTAGCCTTGATCTACCACTTTGGCCATCTGCTAAAATTCCTTTGTAGATTGTACCGAACCCTCCTTTACCAATGATTCTAGTCTCATGAAAATTTTTGGTGGCCTTCTCAAGTTCTCCTGTTGTAAAAATTTTTGCCGTTTCATGAGAGGATCTTTGCCGTTCTGAAAGTTGCCGTTGTAGCAAGATCCCTCCATTTTGCCTTAAGAAGTTCTCCTTCAGCTTCATGAGCTTCCATCTTTTGTATCCCAAATACAACCAAGAGATGCCCGTTAACAGGGATACTGTTAGTGTTACTTGGTTTTGTGGGTTATGATCTAGAGGAAGCTGAATAGAAAACAAAGATGGAAGAACTGAAATGAAATGGTTTCTTTCTTTTCTCTCTTGCAAAAGTTTTGCAGAGGAATAATTCTCTTGTATTTGAAAAATGAGCACTAACTCTGCTTTTACATTAACTTGTGGCCTTAGCTTTTGGACCACACAAAACACTACATTTCATCTTAGTCACTCATCTATCTAATTACATGGATCAACCAACACATGGCACTCATAGCCTTACATCTTTTGATTTTACACTTGGCAGATATGCTCAAGTGAATACACAAATTAAACTCATCTTATTTTCACTAATACTAATCAGCTATAGACTTATAATTCAACACTCCCCTTTAAGTCTTGAGTTGATTTCACTCCAAGCATATTCCTGAGATAGTTGAACCGTTCCTTAGTGATGGGTTGTAAAACCACACACAAATTTAACCCTCTTTTTGACAGTTGTAGTATAGATGTAAGTAGGGTATCGTTCTAGGCCGGGGATTAGGAGGGATTGCTAATCTACTCTAAATTAATTTAAAAATATTAAATAAGACTCAAAGACACAAAACTAGGCTAAAAACTCTAATAACTCGAAACACACTTAGAATGACTCAAAATAATGAAAACAATCAAATTAGACACTAGGAACCGAAATGGACGGAAATTGAATTAAAAGACTCAAAACAATGAAATGTAATTAAATAATACAATTTAACAATGGGGGGGGGGGTTTGGTTTTAACGAGAAGTAAATTAAACTTAAATAAATTATAGATTTGACAAAAACATGAAATTTAGGTGAATGGATGGGCGACGGACTAGCTAGAGGGTTCTTCTCCACACATGACACATATGCAACATAAATTAATTTTCAGTTGTTCTTTCAATAAATTGTAATTCTCAACACTCCAGATTAACCGTGAACAACACTTTTTTAATCTTCAAGTTTTCCTTAAATTATTGAATTGGACGGAAATACGCATACAACAATTCAAAACATTCTTCAAAAGTCCCCTACGTGAAAAGCACAATAGAGATACAATCAAAGATCATTAAACTTTGTGAAAACTATAAGCATTGACGAGGCATTCGTAACTATGAAAAGCATGATACTCTTGCCAAGAATTCACTTAACACGATTGTGGATAGCAACCTTCACTACTCATGAATATAAGTTCATAACTATTAGGTGAAATTCACTTATATTCTAGCATCAAATTCATGCATATAAATTAAGTATGCATTCTTAATCGATATACACAAATAAGTTATCAATCAAGCAGTTAAGCAAATTAAATTCACAACTCAGAAATCACAACTGAAGGTAATCAATTCATATTACAAATATAATCATGGCTTTGAATTATCCTCTAGCTAAAACAAATTTAGTTACACATTATTTATAAATTAAACAAAAGTAAAATAAAAGTTTTAGAGATAAAACCAAATGAGGAATTTCTTCCTCTCCACCGTGCTCTCTGTGCACCCCGCTCTGTTGGCAGCTTCTGTCCGTGTAGAGCTGAGACTGGGTGCCTGTGCGCGTTGCTGTGTGCTGCCTTGAAAGGCACACTCTCCGTCTCTGGCGCTGCCCCTTGTTTCTGTGCTTCGTGCCCCGTGCTCTCCCTCCTGTCCTTTTCTTTCCACGCTGCTTGGCAGCTATTCTTTGCACAGCAGCTGCCTCGTGGCTGCTAAGGCAGCCTCTCTATATTATATTTTTTTTTTGTTTCTTTTTCTGTTTTCCTCTTTCTCAGAGCTGCTGCTACTGGCAGCTCTCCCCCCTTAAGCCTTGCTGCTTTTTATATCTCACGCTGCCAAATGGCAGCCCCCGGTTTTCTTTCTTTCTGCTCTCTGCCTTGAGGGCAGCTTCCCCTCAATTCTTTTTTCCCTCGAGACTGCCCTCTTTTCTGTTTGATTTTTTTCGCTGCCAAGAGCAGCTCTCGTCCTTTTTCAGAGGGCGCTGCCCTCCTTATTCCTTTCTTCTAGTGCTCTCCACCGAGCTGTATTGCATGCCTCGCTGTGCTCTCTTTATTTTCCTTTCTGAGCTGCCAAAGGCAGCTTTTGTTTAGTTTTTATTTCTTTTCTGCTAATGGGCGCCCCCCGCATGATTAGTCTTGTTGGCAGCCTCTTGGTTGCTTTTTATTTTTTTCTTTTTCACCGTCACTTGCTATTATTTTCACACAAAACAAACCAAACCAATTTCAATCACTCAAACCGAATCGAAAACATAAACAAAGAAAATAAGTGAGTAAGATAGTTTTGACGAATTTGACACTTAAAATTTCACTTATTCAATTTTTATTTTCTTTGCTTAACAAATTCTATAAAACACAAAAACAAAGTAAAAAGCCCAAAAATATAAGGAACTAACTAAGAAAAGATAAGTGAATTTGATGTAAAAATATATATAAATATGATCCGATCACTTAGCCAAAGGTTTTGTGAAAATATCTATTATCTGTTCTTCAGTGGGACAATAAACCAAATTAATGATTCCTTCTTGCAGTGCATCTTTAATGAAGTGATACCTTCTATCTATGTGTTTGGTCTTTTGATGAAAGACAGAATTCTTAGTGATTGCTATTGCAGAGGTGTTATCACACTGCAATGGAGTTGCTTCAGTTTGAAGTTCCCCAAAATCTTCCAAGACAAATCTAAGCCAGATTGCTTGTGCAGTGGCATTTGATGCACTTATGTACTCTGCTTCTACAGTGGATAATGCCACGCAACTTTGTTTAACTGAAGCCCAAGAAAAAACTCCACTTCCAAAAGAAAATGCATATCCATATGTACTTTTGCTATCATCTGGTGATCCACCCCAGTCACTGTCGCAATAGCCAATCAACATTGCCTTCTTGCCTTTTGTATACTCCAAACCATAGTCTAGAGTCCCTTTGATGTATCTGAGCACACGTTTGGCAGTTCCAAAGTGCTTGCTAGTAGGACAATGCATAAATCTGGCAAGTAAACTAGATGCATACATAATGTCCGGCCTAGTAGCTGTGAGATATAGAAGACTTCCCACAATGCTTCTGTATAGCTCTTCACTTACTGCTCCACTTCCATCATCTTTAGTTAATTTCTCAGTTGCCACAAGTGGTGTGATCACAGATTTGCACTCATTCAGACTGAACTTGCTTAGTAAAGAACTTGCATATTTCTTCTGATGAATGAAAATGCTAGAATTGGTCTGAATTATCCCCATTCCAAGAAAATGATGGAGAAGACCCAAATCTGTCATTTCATATTTTCTTTTCATGTCTTCTTTGAATTCTTCAAGCATCAGTCTATCACTACCAGTATAGACTATGTCATCCACGTAGATAGAAACAATCAGAATGTCTTGCTCCCTTGCTTTGGTGTACAGTGTTGGTTCACTCAAACTTTTCTCAAAACCACACTGAGAGAAGTATGTATCAATTTCTCCATACCAAGCCCTTGGAGCCTGCTTTAACCCGTACAAGGCTTTATGCAGTCGGTAGACTTTATCTTCCTTTCCCTTGACTACATATCCTTCAGGCTGATCTACATAAACTTCTTCTTCCAATACACCATTCAAAAAAGCTGATTTTACATCAAGCTGATATAATTTCCAGCTCTTATGTGCTGCCAAAGCTACAAGAGTCCTGATAGTATCCAATCTTGCCACCGGAGCATAAGTTTCATTGTAATCTAGTCCTGGCTTTTGAGCATAACCCTTTGCAACTAGTCTAGCTTTATTTTTTAAAACTGACCCATCAAGATTCAACTTGGTTTTATAGACCCATTTAACTCCAATAACAGGTTTTTCAGTTGGTCTATCCACAAGCTTCCAGGTGTCATTCTTCTCAATCATAGCTAATTCATCTTCCATTGCCTTTAACCATGATTTATCTTGAGCTGCATCTGCATATCTTTCCGGTTCCAGAATGCATGAGTTGCATTGGGCAAGAACATCATTCAAATTCCTCCATTTTAGAGGTGAGTGATCATAAGTCTCTGAAATCTTTGCAGACTCAGGGATACAGATTTCTTGTTCTTGTGCATAAGAGGGAGAACTAGAACTGAGGGAGCTTTCTTCAGCTTCGCTCAACTCATATGAATTCACACCAATTACATTTTCAGGTTGATCCTGAATGTAGGTTGCAGCAACTGAATTTTGTGAATTTTCTTTCCAATTCCAGGTCTTGGATTCATCAAAAACTACATCTCTTGACAAGTTAGGTTCTTAGTGCGTGGATCAAATATTTTGTATCCTTTCTCACATGTAGCATATCCCACAAACACACCTTTGACACTCTTAGCATCTAGCTTCTGTCTTGTCTCAGTAGGCACATATACATAGTACAATGAACCAAAAATCTTGAGATGTGCTATACCTGGTTTTCTACCACTATAAGCCTAAAAAAGAGTTGTATTTCCAAGTGCCTTTGTAGGACACCTATTTAGAATATATACAGCTCTGTGCACAGCTTCAGCCCAAAGAAAATATGGCATATCTCTATCATGAAGCATAGCTTTTGCCATTTCAATCACAGTTCAGTTTTTCCTTTCCACTACTCCATTCTGTTGAGGAGTATAAGCCATTGTAAGTTGTCTTTGTATGCCTTCAGTATCACAGAACTTAGAGAACTCAGATGATAAGAATTATCCACCTCTGTCACTCCTTAGGCATTTAAGTTTGAAACCACTATGCAGCTCCACCATTGACTAAAACCTTTTGAAATAATTGAATGCATCAGATTTGTATCTGAGGAAATACACCCAAATCATCCTTGTACAGTCATCGATGAATAACATGAAATATTTGTTTCCAGCCAAGGATGCATTCTGCATAGGACCACAGAGATCAACATGTATAAGTTCCAGAGGACAGTTTGCTCTCCAGGCTTGATCTTTTGGAAACCAATCTCTATGTTGTTTTCCAAATTGACATCCTTGACATACATCTTTGATTGCTTCTAGGTATGGAAAACCATGCACCATATTCTTCTCACTGGGTTGCAGAAGCCCTCTGAAATTCAAGTGACCTAGTCTTCTGTGCCAAATCTGAGTAGAGTGCTCCATGCTAGCCTTCAGAACCAACTGATTATTTTTCACCAGAGAAAGAGGGTAGCATCGATTTTCCTTCTTATTAACCTTGATGATAAGATTTTCAAGTGAAGGTCTATCAAATATACTACACAAGCCTCCTCCAAACACTAGATAATATCCATGCTCATCCATTTGTCCAACACTCAATAAGTTCTCTTTTAACCCTGGCAGATGCATGATTTCCCTGATATACCTTTTACCTCTATTAGTGTATATCTGCAATGAACGCATTCCAGCAACATTCACTAACACACCAGTAGGCATTTGCACTTTTCCAGCGACATTTGTTTTTATGTCAACAAGGAGATCAGCATTCCCTGTCATGTGGTTACTACAACCACTGTCAACATACCAATTTCCATTGACATTTGTTTCTGAGATTGCACTATTAGCATAAAACAAATTTCCTGACACTTCTACCTGATTTGCAGAGTTTACCTTTTGCACAATCTTCCCTACATTGCATTCTCTAGCCCAATGACCAAATTTATCACAATTATAGCACTTAGGCTTCCCCTTATATCGACATTCACCAAAATGATACTTAGAACACACCTTGCACTGTGGCTTTGCAACCTCTTGACCTATTGACTGAGATGCATTTGCATTCTGATAATTGTTTAGAGAAGATTTCTGCTGAAATTTGGGTTTTGATTCCCATTTCTTGCCTTTAGAATTCCAATTTTTCTGAAACCTAGATGAACCAGAATGACCACCACTCTTGTTCTGCTCCTTTGAATTCACAGAGAATGAAGAGAATGCTCTCTCAGTTGCATCAACCGTATGCAAATCAAACCGTTGTTCTTGACTCTTTAAGATTGCAACTACTTCCTGCAATTCTACAGTCTCTAGACACTTTGTATTTTCTATAACCAAACAAATAGAGTCATAAGGTTTACTAAGACTAATCAGAACCTTCTGCACAAGTCTCTCATTCGACAGAGATTCACCAAATGTTCTCATCTGGTTAATTAGATCATTCAGCCTTGTGAGATAATTAGATAGTGACTCATCATCTCGCATTCTAGCATACTCAAATTCTCGCCTAAGATTCTGAAGTTTTACGGATCTAACCTGATCACCACCATGGTATTCTCCATACAGTAGATCCCATGCCATCTTAGCTGAGTCGGCGTTGGCAATCCTAGGAAAGATCTGATCAGAAACCGCATTTTGTATAATACCTAGAGCTTTTGCATCCCTCATGAGCACAGCAATCATTTCTTCATCACCGTCGTCTTCCGATGACTCTTCAGTTTCCTTCTTCTTTTTCTTCGAATCAGGTGTTGGCAATCCCTTCTCCACTAGATTCCACAACCCATGTGATTTGAAGATTGTCACCATCTTGATTCTCCAGAACTCGTAGTTCTCACCGGAGAAAATTGGAGTCCTCACTTCCGAGCCTCCAGATCCAGACATGATTTTGATCTGAATCGACAACCTTCACGGAGCTTCAAGAGAGCTTCGATTGAGCTCGATAACTTCACAGATTTACGCCCATATTGTTAAATCCAACTAGGCTCTGAGGTCATGTTAGTGTTACTTGGTTTTGTGGGTTATGATCTGGAGGAAGCTGAACAAAAAACAAAGATGGAAGAACTGAAATGAAATGGTTTCTTTCTTTTCTCTCTTGCAAAAGTTTTGCAGAGGAATAATTCTCTTGTATTTGAAAAATGAGCACTAACTCTGCTTTTACATTAACTTGTGGCCTTAGCTTTTGGACCACACAAAACACTACATTTCATCTTAGTCACTCATCTATCTAATTACATGGATCAACCAACACATGGCACTCATGGCCTTACATCTTTTGATTTTACACTTGGCAGATATGCTCAAGTGAATACACAAATTAAACTCATCTTATTTTCACTAATACTAATCAGCTATAGACTTATAATTCAACAGATTCGAGGCCTACGCTGATTCCTACATATCCAACAAATTATAGTTATAACCAAAAGAAATGATTATGTATTGCTATCTAGACCTTAAACCATCTTTTTTATCACATCTCTAACGAAGTTTGGATTCTTTAAAAACATCTGGAAAAGCATTGAATCACTTGTTAGTATATATGTGCATGCTTACCAAAGACAATTTGGATAACAAAGGTCCGATCAGGGTTGCAACCTTCTCCGTCTTTTCTACCATCACCATGGTACCCCTTGTGGCAAGAATAAAGTATGGTTTCCCTCTGTATTTATACATTTTTGCTTGCATGTACTGAGCTTCGGAACCTTACATTCATCAATGTCTGCAAAACAACATATATAATCCATGCTCAGAAATTAAGCATGTTATTTTAATTAGTAGTACTAATAAAGTGAAGTAGAACTACCATAGCAGTCATTTATGTATGGATTCCCTTGGTAACCGTCCTTGCACTTGCAGCGATACCCGGATCCATTCTCGACATCAAAACACATAGTGTTGCCCTAACATGTGTAATTCATCGCTTGTTTCCTCTCAACAACGTTAGAGCATGTCTCATTTCCAACTGATCAATCAAGTACCACCGGAAGTTGTGTATTTTTCAAATAATCCGACCACAACATATTGGAGAAGAAGTTTTTTTTTTTTTTTTTCCAAGGTAAACTTTTACTTCAATTAAATACGAATACGAATGTTAACATCTTTGGCCAGAGCATTAAACAAAAACTCCGGGCCAAAAGCATCCCAACAGAAAGAACCTCGCCTCGAGGTACCATATGAAGCAACAGTATGAGCAGCGACATTTCCTTGTCGTTTGACAAATACAAACCTCACTCTTCCTACTTGAGACGCTAGGAAAACAATGTCATGAATAAAGCATTCCAAAGTTGCATCCGTGTCAATCTCCCTATTTAGCATTTTAATTAGTGACATAGAGTCTGACTCGATTTCCACATTTTCAAAACCCGCCCCCTGCAGGCAACAAGGGCAGCACGCATAATAGCAGCCTCCGCCATGGCAGCGCTGTTGAAATGTCTGTTCCCTTCACCTCCAGCCGCCAGAAGAAGACCTGCAAAATCTCTCGCAACCCAGCCATAGCCACCACGTGAGGTCTTCCCACACCAGGCTCCATCGCAATTAAACTTTATTACCCCGTAGATGGGTCTTCTCCACCAAACCGGTGTGCCCGCAAAAGTGGCCCCATTTCCCTCATTGCCGGCTGGGTTAGCAAACCTGGGGGTTTCCTGGGCAGCTTGGAACTCCAGGATATGCTGTCGCACCAATCGAGTACCCTCCCTGGGATCAGCAGCCTCACCCTTGAACAGTGATGCGTTTCGGCATTTCCATGTTCTCCACAGTATGAAGGCACATTCCTGCATAATCAAATCATACCTCTCCTTATTTCTGAAGCGGTTACATAGTTCATTCCAATTTTCATCAAAATCCATCCCCGAAAAACGATCCATGCATAGCTGCAAGGATGAGCAGTACCACATAACCCTGCTAAACTCACACTCAAAGAATAAGTGTTGTTCTGTCTCACTAGGACAGCCACACAACGCGCATGACCCTTCCACCCTCATTCTTCTCCGAATAAGATTCGCGCGGACAGCCAATGACGAGTTGCAACACCTCCAAATGAAGAATTTCATTTTATTTGGCACCGTTAACCTCAACACGTCCTGCCATCTCCGATCAGTCAAGTCCGTTCGGCTACATCCCCCCGTCCCTTTCTGTCCCAATTCCCCATTTTCCTGTAATTCCATTGCCACACCATAGCTCATTCGAACCGAGTTTTCCCCGTTGTTAGTGTGATGCCAAATCACCTTGTCCTTACAGCCTGCCAAACTAGTGGGTAGCCCAAGGATGATATTGCATTCCTCCTCAATAAAGCACCGCTTTAGCAGCTCCGTCCTTCATGCTCCCGTTTCTGGGTCAATAAGATCCTGTACCATCCTTGGCATTTCAGCATGCTTAGATCTTACACGGAAGGTGTGGGGGCATGGGAGCCACGGGTCGTGGCAGATCCGGATACAGGATCCATCCCCAACCCGCCACCTTCTTCCTCGTTCCAGAATCTTTCTTCCTTGCATAATACCTTTACATCCCCATGATGACCTTCGACCAACCTTGGCATCCATGAAGGGTCGGTCGGGAAAGTATTTCTCTTTAAGGATTCTACCAAATAGACTGAGGGGGTTGTGAAGAAGCCTCCAACCAATCTTGGCAAGATAAGCCAGATTAAAGGATAAGAGATCACGAAACCCCAAACCACCCGACTTCTTTCTTCGTTTCATCTTTTCCCAGCTAATCCAGTGCATTCCATTCTTATTTTTATTTCCCCGCCACCAGAAGTTAGCAATGGCAGATTCCATTTCCTTGCAGAGGCTTACCGGAAGTTTGAAACATGACATCGCAAAGTTTGGCAAAGCCATAGCCACAGCTTTGACCAAGACTTCCTTACTGGCGAGGGAAAGGAATTGTTCAGCCCAACCATTAATTCTCCCGTCTAAAGTCTCTCTGACTCTTTCAAAGACTGCTCTCTTCGAGGCACCAAAGTCAGCACTCAGCCCCAAATATTTGCCAAAATTGTCATTTCCTACAAAGTTGGTACATGCCGCAAGTGCCCTTCTCTGTTTGCGTGGGCAGTGAGCACCAAAATACATGGAGCTTTTTTCTCTGTTGATAACTTGACCAGATGCCTCAGCATAGCATTTTAGGACATCCAGAATCTCCTTAACCTCCCGATCCGTAGCCTTGCAGAAAATAACTGCATCATCAGCAAAAAAGAGGTGGGAAATTTGCGTCACCCCTGGGACCACCCGAATTCCATGTAGGGACCCAATTTCCTCCCGTCTTCGCAGCAGAGCCGAGAACCCCTCGGCACAAATTAAAAAGAGAAAATGCGACATCGGGTCCCCTTGTCTGAGCCCTCTTTTTGGCTGAATAAACTCAGTAGAGGAACCATTAATGAGTACACTATACGTCACCGTGGTAATGCATGCCTCGATTCTTCTGCAGAATGCAGTAGGGAACCCCAGGGCTTTCATCATTTCCAGTAGATACCTCCATTCAACCCTGCCGTAGGCTTTTGCCATGTCCAGCTTCATCGCCACACAGTTCTCCTCCCCTTCATTTTGCTGATTTAGCGAGTGGAGAATTTCGTGCACCACCAGGATGTTATCCTGGATTTGTCGACCTGCCAAAAAAGCGGACTGATTTGCACTGATCAGATTAGGGAGCACTGTCTTCATCCGGTTTGTGAGTAGCTTGGCAATCACTTTATACACCACGTTGCATAAGGAGATCGGGCGTAGTTGGGACATTTTCCTTGGGCTCGGCACCTTTGGGATCAGAACCAGATGGGTGTGGTTTAACTTCCTCAGCATGTTCCCCGAAACCCAGAAGGCCTTAACCATATCCACAATGTCACTTCCGACGACATCCCAGAATTTGTGATAGAAACTCCCCATAAACCCATCCGGCCCCGGAGATTTGTCCGCAGGAATTTGGAACATGGTACTGCGAACCTCATCATCCGTAATCGGACACATCAGATTTTGTGCTCTTTCTGCAGAAATTTGGGTCTCCACACAATCAATGATTTCATTAATCCTTCTCGGTCCTTCAGATCGGAAGATGTTTTGGAAATAGCTAATGGCAATCTCATCCACCTTGCTTAGCTCGGTACACCACGATCCCAGATCATCTTCCAGGCCCAAAATTTTGTTGCACCGGCGCCGTTTTGCAGTCTGTGCATGAAAATTTTTTGTATTTTTGTCCCCCGCTTGGATCCAGTGATTCCTTGATTTGAGCTTCCAATATTGTTCCTCCTCTTGAATAAGGGCCTTCAGCTCCCTTTCCTTTGAGCGCACCTCCTCACTAGCGAACATAGGCGACTTGTATTGGTTCCGAAGATCATTTTTTAAGGCCTCAATTGGAACTTTTGAATTTCTCCCATTAGATTTCCTCCACGTGAGTAGCCCCTTCCGGACCCATTTCAATTTCTCGACAACTCGAAAGGCACGGGAGCCCACAAAACCATGCCCCAATTTCGTTTTCACAATGTTCTGGCAATCCATGTCCTTGTTCCACCGAGGGTCATAAATGAATCTTTTTTTCCGCTTTGGAGTAGCTACTTCGGAGTCCAAAATGAGCATAGCGTGGTCCGAGCCTTCTAGTACCTCATGTAAGATGTGAGCATCCGGGTAAGCCGAGACTCATCCCTCCGAAGACAGGCCCCTATCCAGCCTTTGTTGGATCGGCCCTTCGTCCCGTCGATTCCTCCAAGTGAAAGGGTAGCCCGTGAACCCCAAGTCGAGAAGCTCGTTGCCTGTGACAAACTGGCAGAAATCTCTCCGGCTTGCCACAGATCTATAGTTTCCACCTTCCTTCTCCGAGTCATCGAGGATGTCATTGAAGTCTCCAATGATCAAGCATTTCTCACCCGCGACCCTTAACCGTTGGGATAGGATTCGCCATTGCTCTCTTCTTTTCTTGTCGTCAGTACTCGCATATACCGCAAACAGACGCCAATTCACGTTCTTCCTTCTATCCGAAATACCCACCTCAATGGAGAAATCCGAGTATTTGATCAGCGTCACTTGATCATAGTCTCTCCAAAGTATACATAGACCACCAGCAATTCCCTTAGGTTCTACAGCGTGCATAAATTCCATCCCCAGCCGTTTCTTGATATAAACATAGCGACTACTCCGATTTTTGGTCTCGAGTAGGATCACTATGTCGGGGGTGTAGAGCATATTCTGCTCCATCAGGTCGCCAACCGTCTGGTCACCCCCGATACCCTGACAGTTCCAACAGATTATCTTCATGGGGTTTTGGGAGACCCCTCACGGCTGGTCTCCTCCGCCACAGAGAACGATGTTGTTTTTGGTCGACAGTTTCTTTGTCCGCGTCTGTCTTTATGTGTCGCAAACCCTTCCTCTTGATATCGTCGTTTTTTCCCCTTTTGTTCCTTCATTACAGCTTCTATAATTGGTGCCAACTCAAAGGGGTCATCCTCCGTAGTCCCTGTTCCGGTGGTCCCAATTACCCCATCTCCCTGTGGGTTCTGCCTCCCCAACCTAACCTCATCCCTTTCCTCGGGGCCATAAGGAATAATCAGCTCAATATTGAGGTCGATGCTTGTACATGTTTATTGAGATACACAGACCTCAGGAATTTCTTTCAGGACAATGTGCCTTGCCTCCTCAGCCACTACGCCCCTAGGTCCAATTAAGCCCGCATCGTAGGCAGCCTCCCTAACCTTCCTTGCTTCCTCTTTTGCAACCCTCTGATTGCGGATTTCCCTCGCTAGGGTATAATCCCCATTTCCCCTTAGATACGGGGTACCTTGTAGTTTGCTTGGGGACGAGGCCGTATCTACCACTTCGTCCTCAGCCTTTGCTGCACTTTCCTCCCCACTGAGGAAACTCCGTTCACCAGGATGCGCCATATCCCATGTTCCGGAGTCTAAAGATGATCGAGCACTTCTTCGGGTCCCTTCTCGGTCACCACTACACTCGTCTCTCCATCTCCCTGCACTCCTTCTTCCACCATTAGAGCCCACAGAGCCTTTTCTTCGTGAGCTCGAACCTAGGGGTTTCCCGCGAAGATCCACTTCCGCTTCTAGGCCCCGAAAGGCTTGGATATCCTCCGTCTCTCACACGCTCTCTCCCTCAGCTTTTCCAGTAGATTGCAGGTCCTTACAGGCGCGGGTTGGGTGTCCCAGCATCCCACAGATGAAACAATATTTTGGTAAGTATTCATATTTAAAATCCACCCATACCTTACCATCATCTGGAAACCTCACGAACGTCCCCCGCATGAGAGGCTCACGCACATTGAAACGAACTTTGACACGGACGAATCTCCCAATACAGTCCCTGCTTCCAGAGGTATCAACCTTTCGAACAGTACCCATGGGCCCGTCTATTGTTTCCGCCACTGCCGCCGTCATGCTCAGCGGTGGTACATTGTGAATCTGGACCTAGAAGACCCCCAAGGAAAGAGGAGCCCATCGATTCCGTCCATTCCCGGTACGATCTGCCACCAACACTAGGTCGTTTTTAAACGTCCATGGCTGATCCCTATCCACCACTCGTTGTAGGTCGCGCTGCCCCACAAAGCGCGCCAAGAAACGCCGTTCACCAATGTCTCTAATAGTGACTCCCTCTTAACCTCGCCAGAGCGATGTGAAGCAATCGATAAACGCCTCTCCACACACATCTTTGGGGGTCAGGACTTCTGCAATCAGGGTGTATTGAAAGCCCAACAACACTCCTTCAACAGCTTTTCTGTCGATGTTAATCCCTCATCGCTCCTTCTCAGACAATCTTAGCTTAGATCCGAATTTCGAACCCAGCTCCTCAAGGTCCCTCTGTTCGTCATCCTGAGCCATCGCCAGATCTACTCTTCTGTATCCCGTAATCCCTCACCTTCCTCACTGTGCTGTCCTAGCTTAACCCTGAAGCTCTTGGAAAAAAACCCTTTCCCGACCCGAATAGTCCCAGATCCACACTCACCTTTTGACGGATCGGACGGCCGGGGCATACAACCCCTCCTCCAGTCCTATCGCCAGACGTCACACACGCCCTCTGGAAGGAAACACTAACCTGAGGTCGTCCGATTCACCTCTGGTACCACAAAAAAACTTTGCTTAGGAATCTCGCAAGATCCACCAAGAAACCTCGATTCGACCATCACGCTTCGTTCTTTGAGTTAATTGGAACCCAGATCGCAGCCGCTAGGATCCCCGTCCTTTCCCACACCCGGCGACGCCCTAAGTCCCTGGAAAGATGAGGTTAGAGCAGAAGATCTCCGGCTGCCAGAGATACACGAGCCGACGGAACCCCCTCCTTGCGAGGTACTTTTTTCGCCGCGCGTGAGGCGCGTACGACACTTCACTTCCACTTAAAGGGGTGCCTTTTAACCTTTTATTGGAGAAAAAGTTGAACTTGCCCTCTTAGACAACGAAGGCAAAGCTGCAAGGATTCAAGGAATACACATCCGTATGATTATCATAACTCATTGCCCTTACCTTGAAAGAAGTCATTCCTTGAGCAATGGGTGTTTGACAACAGCCGATACCAGTGCAGGAACCATTGGCAACGTAGTCAATGCTGCCACAAACTGTAGTGCACCCACCAGTGTATTCATAGTTTCCATTTTTGTCTCCCGAAATGTACCCATAGGCGTCACAACCAACTGCTACAAACACGTTGTCGGTGTTTGATATGACGAATCTGGAAAGAGTGACAGAATTGGTGAAGCGGTGAATCGGCTGGCCTGATTTTTTGTAACATTGTACGGCTGTGTATAGGGTAATGTAAAGCTTCCCATCTACGGATATGTTTGTGACTTCAATCGAATAACTCTTTCTAAGAAATGGTTTTGGGGGGTCATAATGTGTGTCATTACAGGTAATGAGGAAATCTTTATTAAAGTAACAGCCCTCTTTTGTACCAAATGGATATGGGATGCCAACATTCCCACATTTGTCTTGACAACCCGGCCTGACTTCTATTTGACCGGGAGGAGGAGGAGAATGAAGAGGTGGAGTGGTTAATTGTAGTGTTTGGGCTGAAGTGGTTGCTGCTATTAGTACCTCTACTATTATTATGAGGATGATAAGTTGCAGAAGCACTTTTTGTTTGCTCATGGTCATGGCTTCTAAGTTTTTGTTGTTGAAAAAAGAGATGTTTTTGTCCCACTACAACAAAAATGTGCTATGAACACAATTCATTTGTGCCCTTTTTATTATCATTGAGCACAAATACATATTTGTTCTTTTTAAATGTCAATGAGCACCCAAACCATCCCAAATGTGCCCTCTGAACAAAGGACACATTAGTTTGTGCCGAAAAAGAAAAATAGAAAAGTTTATTTGTGCCTACAAAAATTTGAGCACCAAACTATTGTGCCTAGTTTGTGTATGTCCTTTTCATGTCAGAAATTAGATTTTTTTTATTAATATACAAGAGCACAATAAAAGTTCTCGTGCCCTCTAATTTAATATATTTAAATAAAAAAATCTTTTCATGCCCTCCCCCCTCTTGCTCTCTCTATTAGTTTTAAAAAAAAATTTTTTTGCACGTAAAATAAAAGCAGCTGAACAAAAATGAAAAGTGAAGGGACAAAAACCACCTAGTTTCGAACTCATGACCTGGAAGCAGTGAAAGGCATAGGGCGTGCACGTATAAGTGATTTGTAGCTCCATTTGGTAATTTCTCAGCCCTAGCAGCTGCTCCACCTCTTCTCTCTCTGATCACCCTAGCAACACCACTTCAAACCCAAACGCCTCTACCCTAATTTCTCTCTCGAATACTCGAGAGTTCTCTGCTTTTAAACACCTCAAGGCCTTCATTCCAATTTCCTTTTTGTGACACAAATTTTATAAATTGTGTCTAGTAAATAGTATTAAATAATAAATCATTTTACTTCCCATACAGCAAAAGAATATATTGGCACAATTATATATTTGTGCATTTGAATTGTTTTAATTTTGTTTATGTTTGAATGATGTGTCGTGGGACCCATCCACGTGTGAGTCCTTCTTCCTCGTGCAAGCCCCCTCATTTTCCCCTCACTCTCTCTGCCATCCTCATTCCCCACACTCAAACTCTGCATCTCTCATATTGACACAATTATGAATTTGTGCATTTGAATTATTTTAATATTCTTTATGTTTAAGTGTTGTGCCGTGGGACCTACCACGTGTGAGTCTCTCTTCCTCGTGCAAACCCTTCATTTTTCCCTCACTTCTTTTTGCCATCCCCACACCTGTCCCTCTTCTCCCTCGGTTCCTCTTCTCTCTTATCCCTACGTCCCACATCCTTCTCTTCTCCCTCTTGGCTCGCTTCTCCCCGAGCAACACAGCCACCAAGTTCTCTGGCGACTTCGAACACCAAATCACCACCATCCTCGTCCCAACCTCACACCAAACACGGAACTAGAACCCAAAGTCCCAGAACTAAGACTTGAACCTCAAATCGGAGAACCAGAGCTCCGTCTCGAATCCGAGAGAGTTCTGGCGAGTTCATCGCTTTCCCTACCGAGGTAAGGTCTGTAACTACCTACGTTTAATTCATTTCGATGTTCTAAGTTGTTTTCTATACTTGCATGTGAAATTTGACACAGCCTCCCTTCTCAATTCATAATCAGATGGAGCCTCTCTTGAAACCCTAGGCTCTCTCTCTCTATACTTTTTTTTTCCCAAATTTTTCTAGTTCCTTGTCTCTCTCTATTCTTCTTTGGCTCCTTCTGAGGAGGTATCTCGCCTCATCTCACCTCATGGTCATAGATCTCGACTTTCCTTCTCTAATAGTGGATGGATCTTCCTTCGTCGTCTCGGCGACGCTTCCATCAATAGCTTCACCTCCGCTTGCTCGTAGTCGATTCAAGATCTACTCGCGTGTTCTTGCTTGACCTGAGATTTTGTTGTGGTCACTCCGAGAGCGATGGGTTGGTTTTTTCCAATTTGTTAATGGGTAATTTTTAGTTTAATTTGGTTTTTGAATTTTGAATTTTCGATTTAATTATTTGCCTCCTATTACCTTACTCTTGGTAAGTGTGTTGATATCAGATCTCTTCAATTGTTTCTTAATATAAGTTTTATTTTGAATGGGTTAAACAAGGTCTGAGTTTGAATTATTTGCCTCCTATTACCTTACTCTTACTTATTTGGCATGTTTGTGGTGTTATAGGAAACAGGGTTTGAGAAATTTTTAGTAATTTTGAAAGGAAGATAGGTTAAGTGTTTATGAATTTTACAATTCCGATTTCAAATTTTTTTTATTCTATTTCTGAATATGTAGTTTAATTTGTTTGAGGTCGTTGATTCTTTGGGTACAATGCATGTTAATTCTAAGAAGAGGAGATTTGAATCTGTAAAGTGCATGTCTCTAATTGCTCCGCTCTCAGTGTAAGTACATCTCTGCATATCTTTATCTCCTCAATTATACTTGACTTTGGAGTTGCCAAATTAAAGATATTGCACTACCTTTTTGATACTACACTAAATCTGGAACATGCGAAACATTTTTTGAGTTTTTATTATCGGACAGGGCTGCATCTTAAATTTGTAAACATCCACAATAATGGTTTGGGGCTTGATAGTTGTACCAATTCTCCATTTTTGTTTTTTAATTCCCATGTGCATCTCCATGTGTAGACCTTTTTGTAGCTTTCTAAAGTTCGAGTTTTTCTTGATGTGTGCTTACTGGTGCTTACATGGTTTGGGATTACTTTACCTTGTAGGCCCGGGTATTATAAAAAGCTTTGTGCTTTCAGATTAAGATAAGGTTTGATTATGTCTTACAGTTAATTCTGATGCCCATGGCAAGGTGTATATTTTTTTTACGTTACACTTGTGTTCTATTTTGAGATATTCTGCATCTTTTTCTTTAGTTCTTTTCATTTGAAAGAGTGATAATCACATTAGTTGGACTCTGGACTAAATTCGTGTTTGTTAAACGTTGTAGGAAGTGGCCTATTTTGAGATATTATGCATCTGTCTATTTAGTTCTTTACATTTGAAAGAGAGAATCAGTTGGGCTCTAAACTAATTTTTCATGTGCTAATGTGTGTGATGATTGCTTGACATGCATATAAGAATGTTGCTAATGTGGCAGGCAAATTGGTTGACATGCATATAAGAATGTTACTAATGTGGCAGGCAAAAGTCTTCATGTTTCAATCACAAATGAGTGCATATATACATAGCAAAATTACACCAATTAATCTGTGGGAGGAAGGATATAGAACAACTCATCAGGTAAAGAAAAAGAATCATGATTTGAAAGTTCGGAAGCCATTACATACTCATTTCTTGCTGCTCTCTACAAAAGATGTTTTCAAGAGCTTCTTGGTAATCTAAATTTATAGTTCCATTTTTTTCAACAATATCCAATATGATTATGTGTTTTACTACTCGATATATTTCCTACTCATGATCAGTTTTTAGAGGCTATCAATATTAGGTTATCTGCGGTTGTTGAGGGTTGTTTGGCTTGCGACGAACTCAAATACAATAGTATTAGGAATTATTGGTTTAAATCTCTGTATGAATTGGTTGTTTGTAGAACTAAATCATAAATGCTTGTTTTAGCTCTAGCCATAGTTTAATTGGTATTTTGGATGTGCACGTAAAACCAAGCTGAATAATTTCTTACCAATGGTATTACTATTTGATTTCATTTGATTTTGTAATATTGGAATTTATGTTTTTTTTTAATATTTAACCTATTGGGCACAATAATAAAAGTTGTGTTAATATGGATGGGAAAGTAAATCTGACAACGTGTCAAAACGGAGGCACAAAAGCCCTTTATTTGTGCTCACATCATTGAGCACCAAAAACTGTATTGTGCCCTCTAATCAATGGTAACGTCCACAGAGGGCACATATAGAAACATGGTTGCTACATTGTATGAGCACATATGTTGGTGCCCTTTGAACATTAAAGGGCACATATAATTTACTGTGTGCAGTGTCCAATTTCTTGTAGTGTCCTTTTATAGGTGAGAGGAGGAAGACTTTGAGAGGAAGACTGTTAGAGGAGACTTGTGATTTTGACATAACTTAGATATGATGTGTTATTAATTTTTGCATAGATGGGGTTCATTTTTCACAATCAGACAAAATAAAATAAATATCATTAAACAATGTAAGTACGACGAAAAAACATTACCTAATACTTAAACTATACTAACTATATCATTACAACTTGGGATTGTAATTATCACGTTCTCTATCTCTATGGAACTTGGGGATTACTGAACGTACGCATCTTCTAGATGGATCTCTAACTATACATGTTAATGAAACTAAGCAAACCGTAGTTCTTCAAGGCATTACTGGGAATTAAGGTGGTTGAAACAGTCGACCATGACTTTAACTTACGGCTTGGGGGAGCAATCACAAAGTCTTAAGTCTTCGGAGTTAAAAAGGGCTGACTTTGGAATTGGTTGGTGAGACGTACAACCAGTTTGTCTAGGTCAAACTATAAAAAAAATTCACTAAAATCACTGTCCATGATTAAAGGCACTACTCATCGAGGAGTCGACCTACACCTGCCAAAGCTGTTGCAGTGATTACTAGTCTTAGGGTTTTGTTTGGTGTATCTCGGATTTTGGAATACTCGCTATATTAGAAGTATGTTGAATGAAGAAACGAATGCAAACTTCTAAACTTGTTTAAATTGATGGTGAAAGATGAATTAGTCACTTATGCAGTTGACATGTAGTAGCCGATCAACCAAAGTAATTATCTGTTAAGCAAATGTGAATTGTGATGGGTTTTATTACGTGTTTGAAGGATCTCCATTTTTTAATCTAATTGGACTTATACGTTTGCCTCACCGACTTCATTAATTAATTAATTAATTATATAGATAAGAATGAATCCAATTGCAGATTAATTAGTTGAAGCATGAATCAAATTGCAGATTAATTAGTTGAATATACTTATCATAGATGGAAGATAATCCAACTGATAGCATAGCACACAGAGAGACATGAAGAGTGCAAGGCCATGAGATACACTCCATTTGTCGTCTTCCTCAGCTTTCGTTTTGTTTAGTTGTCACATTTCACCATTCCATGCATTCAAGCTTCACCATTTTTGTTCTGTTTTTGGTGCCGCCAACAGCCTCATTTACTTCATCACCATAGGTATATCTTGAGTTAAATTGTAGAAATGTTTCCTCAACTTTAATCAAATTGGAGTAATGGTCCATCAACTAAAAATTCATTGTCATTGGTCCCTCAACTCATCAAAACGTGTAGCTATGATCCTTTTCGTCAACTCCGTCAGAATTCTGTCAAAATGAGTTATGTTGAAAGGACCATTGCTATAATTGGGTTAAAGTTGATGGACCATTGCTCCAATTGGGTAAAGTTGATGGATCATTTTTCCAATTGGATTAAAGTTGATGGACCATTGATACAATTTTTCTTATTTGATTTTCTATATTTGCCCCTTGATTGAGTCTCATGTGAATGACAAATGATTCATTTTGACGGAAGTTCTAACGAAATTGACGAAAATGATCATAGCTGAAAATTTTATGAGTTGAGGGATCATTCGTAATGGATTTATAATTGAAAAACCATTGCTCTAATTGGGTTAAAGTTGAGGGACCATGGCTAAAAAAAACAGAAATATATGGCTAATTAGTAATTTTTTTATTAGAAAACTTCATTTTAGTCCTTGGCAAAGATTACTTTTTGATTAAAACCATGAGTAAGATCAAAATCTAATTTTAGTCCCTTGATACATTAATAACCTCATTTATTAATTATATTTTGATTTTTTAATTATTTATCTTTTTCTTTTCTAATTTTTAATGTATTAATTTTATTTCATTATAATTTTTATTTTCATTTCATTCCTTGTAATATTTTTTTGTTGTGAACATTTAGATAAACTAATTTTTGTTATACAATATATTTCGATGTACTGTAACTTCTTCATTTAGGTATATTAAATTCATTATAATACATTTCGGTGCATACATTTAGGTATACACATTTTGGTACTAACATTTCGGTGCATACATTTTGGTACACACATTTCGGTGCATACATTTCGGTACACACATTTAGGTACATTAATTTAATATTAATATATTTCAGTGCATATATTTAGGTACATACATTTCGGTGCATATATTTAGATACATACATTTCGGTGTATATATTAGGTGCATATATTTAGGTATATACATTTCGGTGCATATTTTTAGGTACATACATTTTGGTGCATATATTTAGGTATATACATTTCGGTGCATATATTTAGGTACATACATTTTGGTGCATACATTTCGGTATCCACATTTAGGTACATTAATTTAATATTAATACATTTCGGTACTAACATTTAAATATATTAGTTCAATATAATATATTTCAGTACACACATTTCGGTACTAACATTTAGGTACAATAATTGAGTCTTTCAAGTTTGAAGAATGTTAAATAAAATTAATAAATTAAAAAACTCTTTTTTGGTCAAAAAATAAATTAAAATTTGTGTATTAATAAATTTAAATATTTAATGGGAGATATTAAATAAAATACACATTAATTATTTTGAATTAAGGACACATTAGGGACTAAAAATCAATATTCAATCTAACACCAGGTTTTTTTTTTAATTTTAATCTTTTTGAAGGATTAAAGTTCAAAAACCCCTTTTTTTTATTAATATTTAGCTAAATAACCTTGAATTTTAGTCAGTTAATTATTGGTGCTCGTTTAAGAGTAATCCTGGTGTTACATAAAATTTTGATTTTTATCATTCGTTTATGAGTTAAGTGTGCATTACCGTTTAATACTACAGTCTATTGGTATTCTCTTTACTTGTTAGTAAGAGGTCTTAGGTTCGATTATCGTCAAATGCATATTTAAAACACATTATTGTTAGCCCATTATTAGGCTAAAACCACCTCCTAATGTATATAAATATTGTTTGTTCAGAAGGAAAAAAAATGTGCATTATGAAACAATGAATGTAGTTTGAGAAGGGGAAAAAAGAACTCTATGGGATACAGTCATTAAGAGCAAATTTTTTTCCCTTCACTACAAAATTACACTTACTCCAAATTAACTAAACAAGATAATTAAAGAAATTAAATGATAGACATAAGTATTCCATGGCACATTGGGCAAAAAAAGCGTTCACTGGCACAATCATCTCCCATCACTAACTGGCAATACAACGTGGTTCCTCGTATTATGAAACCCCGAACTTGAATCACCACCTCCTTCATAACTAATAGTTTCCATTGATATTCCTCCAAGCAAGCACTCAGCTTCTTCTAAATTGGAATTCTCATTAACCCATGGATGCATGACCATCCTTCTCAGCCCCTCCAGTTCCATTGCAACTTCCTTCATTGTTGGTCTTTCTTCTCCTTTTACTCTCAAGCACCTCTTTGCAAGGTTAGAAACTTCCTTAAGCTGCTCAATGTTTGCCTCAGTCACAATACAATCATCAAGAACTTGCAGCAAGCGGTCGTCTTTCAGTGCTGAAAGAAAATACTGTGCCAAATTTCTCTCTTCCTCCGGCTTGTCAAAGGAAAGAGCCTTCTTTCTTGTTAGTAGCTCTACAAGAACAACTCCGAAACTATAGACATCGCTTTTCTCAGTCAATTGGCTTGTCTGCAAGTATTCCGGGTCTAAATACCCGAGAGTTCCTTGCACCATTGTAGATAACTGAGCTTCATCCAAAGGAACCAATCTTGAGGCTCCGAAGTCAGACACCTTGGCTGTGAGATTCTCATCTAAGAGTATGTTTGTAGACTTGACATCTCTGTGAATGATAGGAACAGAAGCTGCGGAGTGCAAGTATGATAGCACTCCAGCAGTTTCTGTAGCTATCCGTAGACGAATTTCCCAAGGCGCGTTGAATTTGGATGATTTGGTTGTGTTATGGATGTATTCAAATAGGGTTCCATGGGTGACAAATTCATAAACTAGTAGGGGAACTTCGGTTTCGAAACAACAACCTAAAAGCTTGACCACATTCCTGTGGTTGATTTGGGACAGTACGACCACTTCATTTATGAATTGCTCTATCTGGCCTTGATCTACCACTTTGGACTTCTTGATTGCAACTACTCGGCCATCTGCTAATATTCCTTTGTAGACTGTACCGAACCCTCCTTTACCAATGATTCTAGTCTCATGAAAATTTTTGGTGGCCTTCTCAAGTTCTCCTGTTGTAAAAATTTTTGCCGTTTCATGAGAGGATCCTTGCCGTTCTGAAAGTTGCTGTTGTAGCAAGATCCCTCCATTTTGCCTGAAGAACTTCTCCTTCAGCTTCATGAGCTTCCATCTTTTGTATCCCAAATACAACCAAGAGATGCCTGTTAACAGCGATACGAGGCCTACGCTGATTCCTACATATCCAACAAATTAATTGTAAACCCTGGTAGTTATAACCAAAAGAAATGATTATGTATTGCTATCTAGACCTTATGTCCCGACCATCTTTTTTATCACATCTCTAACGAAGTTTGGATTCTTTAAAAACATGTGGAAAAGCATTGAATCACTTGTTAGTATATATTGCATGCTTACCAACGACAATTTGGATAACAAATGTCTTATCAGGGTTGCAACCTTCTCCGTCTTTTCTACCATCACCATGGTACCCCTTGTGGCAAGAACAAGTATAGTTTCCCTCTGTATTTATACATTTTTGCTTGCATGTATTGAGCTCTGGAACCTCACATTCGTCAATGTCTGCAAAACAACATAACCCATGCTCAAATTAAGCATATTATTTTAATCCGTAGTACTAATAAAGTGAAATAGAAATACCATAGCAGTCATTTAGGTATGGATTCCCTTGGTAACCGTCCTTGCACTTGCAGCGATACCCGGATCCATTCTCGACATCATAACACATGGTGTTGCCCTGACATGTGTAATTCATCTTTTGTTTCTTCTCAACAACGTTAGAGCATGTCTCATTTCCAACTGACCAATCGAGTACCACCGGAAGTTGTGTATTTTTCAAATAATCCGACCACAACATATTGGAGAAGAAGTTGAACTTGCCCTCTTGGACAACGAAGGAAAAACTGCAAGGATTAAAGGAGTACACATCCGTATGATTGTTAAAACTCCGTACACTTAAATTGAAAGAAGCCAGTCCTTGAGCAATGGGTGTTTGACAACAGCCGATACCAGTGCAGGAACCATTGGCAACGTAGTCAATGCTGCCACACACTGTAGTGCACCCACCAGTGTATCCGTAGTTTCCATCTTTGTATCCCGTAATGTACCCATAGGTGTCACAACCAACTGCGACAAACACGTTGTCGGTGTTTGATATGAAGAAATTGGAAAGAGTGACAGACCAGGTGATGCCGTCAATCAGCTGCCCTGATTTGTTGTAACATTTTACGGCTGGGTTTAGGGTAATGTAAAGCTTCCCATCTACGGATATGTTTGTGACTTCAATGGAATCACTCTTTCTAAGAAATGGTTTTGGGGGGTCATAATGTGTATCATTACAAGTAATGAGGAAATCTGCATTTAAGTAACAGCCCTCTTTTGTACCAAATGGATATGGGATGCTAACATTCCCACATTTGTCTTGACAACCCGGCTTGACTTCTACTTGACCGGGAGGAGGAGAAGGAAGAGGTGGAGTGGTTAATTGTGTTTGGGCTGAAGTGGATGATGCTAATAGTACCTCTGTTACTATTAGGAGGATGATAAGTTGCAGAAGCACTTTTTGTTTGCTCATGGTCATGGCTTCTAAGTTTTTGTTGTTGAAAAAAAATGAGATGTTTTCGTCCTTTTATTAGTAGGGAGGAGGAAGACTTGGAGAGGTGACTTGTGATTTCGTCCTTTCAAGTGAACTTGGTTCTTTTTCACAATCAGACAAAATAAAATAAATATCATTAAATAATGTAGGTCTAACGAAAAAACATTACCTAATATTTAAACTATACTAACTATATCATTACAACTTGGGACTGTAATTATCATTTCCTCGATCTCTATGGAACTTGGGGATTACACACGTCTTCTGGGAGTTAAGGTGGTTGAAAGAGTCGACCATGACTTTAACTTATGGCTTGGGGGAGCAATCACAAAGTCTAAGTCTTCGGCGTTAGAAAGGGCGGACTCTGGAATTGGTTGGTGAGACGTACAACCAGTTTGTCCAGGTCAAACTATAAAAAAAAATTCACTAAAATCACTGTCCATGCTTAAAGACACTACTCGTCGAGGAGTTGGCTACACCTGCCAAAGCTGTTAAAATGATTATTGGTCTTATGGTTTTGTGGTGTATTGGATTTTGGAATACTCGCTAGATTAGAAGTATGTTGAATGGAGAAACAAATGCAAACTTCTAAACTTGTTTGAATTGATGGTAAAAGATGAATTAGTCACAAAGTTCGAATAAGAGATTGGAAATCAATTATGCTAGTTGACTTGTAGTAGCCGATCAACCAAAGTAATTATCTGTTAAGCAAATGTGAATTGTGATGGGTTTTATTACGGTGTTTGAAGGATCTCCATGTTTGAACGTAATTGGACTTAACTAATTATGATAAGACAAAGAAAAAGTTTATAAATCTCACTTTTTATATAGGAGATCATTCGGAAGTATAATCAAACATTTGGCTATAATTAATATTTTTAATCGCTTGAACTATAAATTTTTTATCTAAATTAATAAAATAGATTGGATTCCATCGTATAATATTAGTTTTTATGGGAACAAATAGAACTCTCAACATTTTGCCGGTGAAAACTTGGACGCAACCTAAAACTTGGACCTGAGGAATCTTCGCAATTTAATCATATACAATGAGAAAGCTTAAAGTAGAAGGCACAAATGATGACGAGCTCCCATACGTTTGCCTCACCAACTTCATTAATTAATTAATTATATAGATAAGAATGAATCAAATTGCAGATTAATTAGTTGAAGCATGAATCAAATTGCAGATTAATTAGTTGAAGCATGAATCAAATTGCACATTAATTAGTTGAATATACTTATCAAAGATGGAAGATAATCCAATTGATAGCATAGCACACACAGAGACATGGAGAGAGCAAGGCCATGAGGTACACTCCATTTGTCGTCTTCCTCAGCTTTCGTTTTGTTTAGTTGTTTTCCTGTCACATATCACCATTCCATGCATTCAAGCTTCACCATTTTTGTTCTGTTTTTGGTGCCGCCAACATCCTCATATACTTCATACCATAGGTATGTCTTGAGTTAAATGGTAACAATGTTTCCTCAATTTTAATCAAATTAGAGTAATAGTCCATCAACTAAAAATTCATTGTCATTCGTCCTCAACTCATCAAAACCTGTAACTATGGTCATTTTCGTTAACACCGTCAGAATTCTGCCAAAATGAGTTATGTTGGAAGAACCATTACCACAATTGGGTTAAAGTTGAGGGACCATTGTTCTAATTGGGTAAAGTTGATGGACCATTTTTCCAGTTGGATTAAAGTTGAGGGACTATTGATAGAATTTTTCTTATTTGATTTTTCATATTTGCTCCTTAATTCAGCCTCACTTGCATGACACGTGACTCATTTTGACGGAAGCTCTAACGAAGTTGACGAAAAGGACTACATGTTTTGATGAGTTGATGGACCATTCGTAATGTATTTTTAGTTGAATTATTATTGCTCCAAATTAAGTTAAAGCTGAGAAACTATGACTACAATTTACTCGTATATCTTTATATGAGTGTGTTTGGGCCGAAAATGATGGAGTTGGGCCGAGTATGATTATTATGGGTTCGGCCTATAGTAAAACAGAATTGAATCCCATGTCTGTTTGGCAAAAGGCCCACAGCTCAAAGTGGGTTAGCGACTCCTGGCATAGAAATAGAAAACAAAACTAAATTTGATAACAACTTGCGGAGTTCCCAATTGTTTATTCGCAACGGTTCCGAGTTTGAATTATATTTATTTATTTGGTTCGGGAATTGAACGAATTGCGTAATACATTGTATTGCACATACAACTTTGAGAGGACTGTTTAGCAATGGCAACCATTTTTTCGTTTCTTTTAGGGTTGTTTTGATCTTCTATTTTGAATAAAGAAATAAACATCACAGAAGAGGGATGGTTTGAATCTTGTTTCGGTTTTAAATGCATATATTTACAAGTCATGAGATGCTAAACTCGCTAATTTAGTTTTTGTGGGCCAACTTATAATATGACCATTAGGTTAAACATTTTATTTAGAATCATTTTATCCAAATGATCAAACAAATACTGATAAGATTAACGAGAACTGCTCTCCTATGGTTCTTATTTTGCGACATGTGAGGACCTCTTTTATTTGAGCCCTTGGATTATTCTACTGATTATGAATCCTTTGTTGTCACAACCAACGCTCACGAACTTCTTGTCAATGTATGATATGGCGAACATTTTAGGCATAGGGAGGGAAGACTCTTTTTTAATGTTATCTATGATCGCAACCGATTTGTTATAGCACTCAATATATTGGGTAATATACAGCTTCCCATCCATGGATATGTTTGTAGCCTTAATATTAGTTTCTGTAAGAAATGGTTTTTGAGGGTGATAATCCATGTCGTTACAAGTGATGAGGAATTTAGTTTATGTTTTACTTAGAAAATTAGTTTCAAAGTTTTTCCTTGCATATTCTCTTCATCTATATATATATATATATATATATATATATATATATATATATATATATATATATATATATATATATAGTCAGAAGGCCAAAATGATGAAACTTTCAAAAATCTCAAAACTGTACTCACTTCGTACACAAGGCTATATATATAAAGTCAGAAGGCAAAAACGGTGAAACATTCAAAAATTCAAAAACTGTCCTCACTTCCTAAATAAGGTTAAATGATAGCTGCCCATAAAAATAAGGTCATAAACGTAATAATGTAGAATTCCACCTCAACGGTGACTCCGACCATTGGATGAAAAACCCACACTTTAAATTAATTTTCACCCTTTAGATTAAGCATCCTGCAATTACTGCTCTAGATAATATATATTTTAACAAAAAAAAAGAATCAATCCACAACTACTCTGGAGCCTCCAGGTCCATAAATTTGGACCGCTGATTGTTTTGCAAGTCAAATTAAGGCCGTTAGTTATGTAAGATGGGCTAAGAAAATGAATTAATGGAGATCGTTAGATTCAATTTGTGCGGCCCAGATTTGTGGACTTAGAGTGACACGCCCCGATCTCGATGTCCACGGGGCATCGAGATGGTCACGTCCTGGCCGACACCTAAGGGGGACACAAGCCATTTATAAATGCAAATGCATAGAACATGTGAAACATGCATATAAATTTCGTTCGAACTATAAAACATAAAGTAATACTAAAATAATATTCAACTGTCAACAGTAAAAACATAATGATAATGCATGACATGTTCAGAGCATACATCGAATTCAAAATACAAGCGGAATGTGCTATTACAATAGATGTCAAAGCAGAGAAGACGAAGTGATATCACTGGTAGAGGAATGCCTCATTGCGCGAATCGTATGCCTCGTTCCAATGTCCTAAAGGGGGCACAAAACAAACATAAGTGGACCAAGTTGATATATATATATATATGTAATACTAAAACACCCAAACTTTATATTAATTTTCACCCTTTAGATTAAGCACCATGCAATTACTGCTTTAGATAAAAAAACTTTTTATTAATTTTCACCCTTTAGATTAAGCACCCTGCAATTACTGCTTTAGATAAAAAGTATATATATATATATATATATATATATATATATATATATATATATATATATATATATATATAATAATAATAAAAGAATCAATCCACAACTACTTTAGATAGGATTTGGATTCGCTCTGAACCTTAGTGTCCAGAGCCTCCAAGTCCATAAATCTGGACCGCTGATTGCTATGCAAGTCAAATCAATGTCGTTAGTTGTGTGTGATGGGCTAAGAAAATGAATTAATGGAGATCGTTAGATTCAATTTGTGCAGCCCAGATTTGTGGACTTAAGAGTGACACGCCTCGATCTCGACGTGCTGGTCGACACCCGAGGGTGACACAAGCCATTTATAAATGCAAATGCTAAGAACATGTGAAACATGCATATAAATTTCATTCGAACTATAAAACATAAAGTATTACTAAAATAACATTCAAATGCCAACAGGGAAAACATAATGATAATGCATGACATGTTCATAGCATACATCTAATTTAGAATACAAGCGGAATGTGCTATTACAATAGATGTCAAAGCAAAGAAGACAAAGTGATATCACTAGTAGGGGAATACCTCGTAGCTCGAATCGTATGCCTTGTTCCTATGTCCTGAAGGGGGAACAAAACAAACATGAGTGGACCAAGTTGATATATATATATATATATATATATATATATATATATATAATTAAAAAAACAGTTATCAACATACTAACTCCCAGGTTTTATGAAAACTCACAAGCATAGTAATAAAATAATAGGTTTTCTGAAAATCCTAGCATGCCATAAAACCTGTCAAAACAATATCTCGTATATAGTGTGCTAACTAGTGGTATCAGTATTTCATGGTCGAAGCCTCCAACCTACACCTGGCCGAAGCCAATATAAGTATCTCTCGGTCGAAGCCTCCAACTTACAACAGGCTGAAGCCAATATAAATATCTCCCGGCCGAAGCCTCCAACCCACACCCGGCCGAAGCCTATATGCACAAAAGCATTGCATATAGCCGTTCCAAAAATATATCTCAAAAACATCTTCATAGTATAAAGTCATCCATCATCTATACTATAAACAAGTGTGTTAAAACATGTTCTAAATATTATATCATCATCCATCAGATACCCTAGAAAGAACATGGGTTATAGAAAAATAGGATAATTCAAACTAGCCTTAGTAAGCATGTTATCTCATAAAACGTTCCACAAAACGTAAGTATTAAATAATGCTTCTCATGTATGCAATTCTACCATTAAAACATGCATTTTAGAAGGAGTCCACTCACAAATACTCTGTTGTAATAGAGTCGTACAAAGCAGGAATATCATAATCGTCTCTAGAAATTGCACTTAAGCACATAAAGGGTACAATTAACAAAACTATATGTAAACAGTTAAATTTCACGAAATATACGTCATAAACAGATTCGGGACATCAAAAAACATAAAGAGGAACCTCGGGTACGCCTACTTGCTTAGGCCTTAGGTGCAATGGCCCGAAGGCTTGTTTTTGACAAGGAGGTTGTCGGAGCTTCCTCAACTCTGGTCGACAGCGACCTCACACTCTAGACTCCAATCTAGGTGTTAAAACAAAGGTAGAAGTGAGAGGAAGAGAATGTTACATGAGATTCGATGTGGAACAGCCGAAGGTGGCCGGGTTTTGCTCAACACTTACTGGGCTCGCCGAAGTCTGGGTTTTTGGGTGCCTTGGGTGTCTCAGAGCTTGCAGAGACAAGAGGGAAATGAGAGAGGGAGTCCACGAAGATGGTGGTAGTGGTGCGTCGACATCGAGATGTGTAAGGGTCTCGAGTGTGTGTGGGTGTGTAGAAAGAGAGGGAGAGTTATGAATGAGTGAGAGAGAAGAGTGAGGGACTCGGGAAATAAGAGATGAGGGTGTTCAGTGCTTGCTACATGGCAAGTTGTGAGAGAATGAAAGGTTTGAGGGAATCCAAATAGTGGATCTGGATTGGGTGAGAGATAAGTGACCAAATTGATAATTCCATAAAACTTTAGGGGCACAATTGCAAATACAAACATTTAGGGGTGGGGTTTACATAGAGGCTCTGGACACTAAGGTCCGAAGCGGATCCAAATCCCTCCAGATACACTCCAAATTAGCAATTGCATAGACCGGAGATGGAATCGCCATCTATTGCACATTCTCGATCCCCACAATGCATACAAAAGAGTAAATTGCATAATTTTCTCGAATAATATTATCCCTATCTTGGCCAGATTTTTGAAATAGGTTTTTCATTTTCTACTTCAATCCAAGAACTCTATACTTAATTGAATTGTTCATCACGACCTTATTTTTCATATATACTAATTTAGAGCATTTTACTTGATTGTCATTTGAACTATTCGAAATTATTTATATTTACCAGATTTTTTAAATGGGTTTTGGACCAATTTGTAGATTATTTATATTTATCAGTTTCTAGTTTTTAATTTTTGCCTTTGTGGAATGCAAGAGACATTTAAGGAGTTACTGAATTACCAGTTGTTATTTCTATTTTACTAATGCTTTTGGGGTAACGTATGAATTTATTTCTTTTGTTTAAACTAATATGTGTTAATCACTTTCGTGTTCCGTACAGTCCCTCTCCTCTGCGCTTCCGTATGATTTCTTCATCTGAAACCTGCAACCCAAAAAATAAACGTGACGATTTACACAAAGGGATAAGTATTTCCCCCACTCTTTATTCAATTTATGTTTTTTTATTCCATTTTCTGCACACTTTTTTCAATCTTTACTTCTCTGTCCTTGGTAGGAATGGGCAAATACCCATTGGTTATGGGTAACCGCGGTTACTCGCTCATTTAAATTAAACGGTTACGGTTATGGGTAACCGTTTAGATAACCGTTTAGATAAATAAACGGTTATGAGTATAACTGTTTATCCGCAAAATTTAAATGGGCGGTTATGGGTATTAATCACAATTATAAACGGTTAACCGTTTACCCATTTATTTTATATATGTAAAATTAACACAAACCATGTTCCCTATTGGACAAAACTTAGATCAATCCTATTGACTATAGTACATAATTTTTGTAGCATAAAACCTATATGATGTGCTCAATAACTTATATTTCTATTACTCCACTTTTTAATACAAGCCTACATACCAAGCACAAAACCTTTTCCGCAAGCCAAACACTGTTTGGCACTAGCCAACATACATTGTTTTATTTTTTACACTATGCTAATTACAAGTGCATATTGATTATGTCGGTAACATATATATGCTTATGCGCCAAGACACAGCCATCATGGTTTTACATGATATATTTATATGTACAAATTATTAGTCATATAATTTTATTTTGAAGCATACAACTAGGATAGAAAAAATACCCACGGTTATAGATAACAGTGGTTACCCATTTATTCAAACTTCATGGTTACGGTTATGGGTAACCGTTTAGAAAAATACGCGGTTATGGGTATTAACCGCGATTATAAACGGGTAACTGTTTACCCATTTATTTTATATATGTAAAATTAATACAAATCATGTTCTCTATCTGACAAAACTTAGATCAATGCTATTGACTATAATGCATGGTTTATATAGCTAATTATAATATAATGCAGTTCTTTATATATATTATGTTAATACTTTACATTATGGGTTAAATAACCTAAGAATATTGTCTTCTAAACAGTTTTCGTAACACAAGAATACTTAGCAAATATTATATTACCTTCATTGATAACAGTTAGAACTATCGTCCGTAAACTATTATTTCAACTATTGGAATGGTATTAGTGACACACCCGCCCCTTTAATTATTTAAATAAATCAAAAATTGGCCCTGGAAGTTTTCAAAAAGTTCAATTGGGTCCCTAGACCCTGGGCTGCCACGTGGCAGCACCCCGTCCCCATTTTCTTTTTCTGGTTTCTGTCCCCCACTCCCCGAAGCTCTCTCTCTCTCTTACTTTCCCTTTCTGTCCCTCTCTCACTCTCTCAAAACCCTCTCGAGCTCTCTCCCTCTTCCCCGTGACTCTCTCGCTCTCACTCTCCCTCTGTACCCTCGCACTCCCTCACGATCGCACGCACGACCCCGCACCCATCTCCGTTCCCTCTCTCTCTCGTCGTCTCGCCTCTCTTGGTGACCTCGCAACGACCGTTGCGGACCCAGAACTCCCGGCGAGTTCCTCTGTCCTTCCCGGTGAGGTAAGCCCTAAATCCTTACTCCCTTCGACTCGATTTGTGAATGGTTGAGTTTATAACGAGATTTACCTCGTTAATTCAAGGGTTTTGGGACGAA
Source organism: Crataegus laevigata (assembly GCA_963580275.1). Lineage (NCBI taxonomy): Eukaryota > Viridiplantae > Streptophyta > Magnoliopsida > Rosales > Rosaceae > Crataegus > Crataegus laevigata. The sequence goes on from OY756949.1 coordinate 9,840,731, forward strand.
ATCATCACGGGGTGCCTACACCCATTTTCTCCGGCGAATCCGCGAGTCCCGAGGCATTTTCCGAGCAGCTCCGGCGGTTTTCCGTCGATCTGAAGGTACCTCTCCACTCCTCTCTCTTCGCTCTTCGATTTTATGGGTAGATCGGAGCTTAGGGTCTCCGTTGGTGGTCGGCCGGAGCTGTCAAAGCTCCGGCGTTCGCCTCTGTGTACTCCGGTGCCAAACCCAGGCCCTTTGGGCCATAACCCGAAACCCAAAACCCATCGGGCCTTAGGCCCGTAGCCAGCCCAGCCCAATCCCTTTAATTATTTAGTTATTTTAATTTCTGTTATTAATTAGGAATTAGGGCCTTCGGGCCTTCGGGCCGTTGTGACTGGGCACTAGGCCCAATTCCACCGGACCCAGTACCCTAGCCCGTACCCTTTTTTATTTAAGGTACCCAAAATCATTTAAGGCCTTGGGCCTCAGAAAAACTAGGGCCTTTGGCCCGTGCGACCCAAACCCATAACCCTTTCTGGGTTCTTTAAACCTGGGCCCTTGGGCCGGTTTTATCTAGGGCTTTAAGCCCAGATCCGTTTAGCCCAGATGCCCTTTTGGGCTGATCCAAACCCGAACCCAAGACCCTGGCGGGTCAGACCCAAACCCTAACCCAGGTCCGAATCCGACCCAAACCCGGGTTGACCCGACCCGTGGGTTGACCCGTTGACCCGACCCGTGGGTTGACCCGTTGACCCGTTGACCCGGTCAACGGTCAACGTTGACCTTGACCGTTGACCGTTGACCCGGTCAACGGTCAACGTTGACCTTGACCGTTGACCGTTGACTTTGACTTTGACCAGTCAACGGTCACCGTTGACTTTTAAGGTTGACTTTTTCGGGTTCCGTCCGGGACCCCTCCTAGGCTAATTTCGACGTCCTGGACCCGTTTTTGAGGTCTGTTTTCCCAAATTAAATCGTTAAAATAGAATTTGACTAAGTTGGGCCCTTTATGTGCTTAGGGGCAACTAGCGTGGCTTCCTATTTTCGTTAGCAGCGCAACATTGGATGGCTCAGTACTGTGAGTGGACCCCTTCTAAAATACTTACTTTATTTTGAGAAACTATATGAATGAAATGCTTGAGTATAGAATAGTGGGATATGATGTTGAGTATTGAATACCGTGTTATGGTGTTGAGATTAAATAAATATATGTGGCATTGATTTGATATTACCTAGTGGTCCACTTCCGCTACGGGATGTAGGGATAGGGTTCCGGTCCATCCCGGGCGACGGTTATGGTGCTGGCATAGGGCCTGGAGTGTGTTACCTCTGACTTTCGAGTACACGGACGGGAAGCTGGCATTGGGCCTGAAGTGTGGTTTCCTCTGACTGTATGCTCAGGGACGGGGAGCTGGCATGGGGCCTGAAGTGTTATATTGGACATTCACTAGCGATTATTCCTCTATGATTATGAGTATAATATATGAATTATGAGTTTGAGATATGCTGGTGTTTATGAGTTGTGATTGAGACACTGTGCTGTATGGTAGGTGTAGGAAAACTTACCTATATATCATGTTTTGGTTTTCTAACTTGGGGGTTAGTATCTTGATAACTATTTTCTTATATGTATATTAAATTGGTCCACTCACCCTTGTTTTGCGCCCCCTTCAGGAGATAGGAACGAGGATTATGATTTGAGGGATTACGACCTGAGTTTTGAGGCATTTCCCTACCAGTGACCCAGCGCTATCCCTGATTCTCCGGCACTTTGTGTAATAGCACTTTCCCATTCTAATTTCCGTGTAATCTAGCTTAGACTTATGCTCTGGACACGATTCTGTAGTGTGTGTGCTATCAGTGTTGGCAGTTGAATATTATTTGATGTACCATGTTCCTGCTGCTTAGTGTGTAATTTGAATATTTCATATAATTACCTTATGTGGGTTGTGAACATATTTAGGATATTTTGGATCATTAATGGTTTTAAATGGCTTACGTCACCCCTCGGGTGTCGGCCAGCACGTGTTCGTGTTGATGTCTACAGGACATCGGGACCGGGGCGTGTCAGATTGGTATCAGAGCGTTTGTTCAGAGCATATCTAGGATTTCATTCCACCAATTGGTAATCATAACTCTTATGGCATCTACCATTTTATTGTCTTTCTAAAATCTGTCCTATCTCTTCTCAGAATTATGGATCCCCCTGGTGGGCATATTCCACGTCGAGCTCGTACTGGTTTGGGAGCCTTGGGAGGAGGAGTGGCACAGCTAGCTAATGCTATTAAGGATGCCATTACCGGCAGTAGTAGTAGATCGAACCGCACCTACATTGAGATTGCTCGCAGCTTGGGCGTTCCAGAACTGAGGGTAGTTGGAGCATGTCCAGAGGCCGAAGAGTGGCTGGAGACAGTTGAAGACACCTTGGAGAGTATGAACTGCCCTGTAGGTCATTGGACAGAGACCGCTGCTCACTTCTTAAAGGGAGACTGTAAAGTCTGGTGGAAAGGAGTCAAACAATCTATTCCGCCTGGTGGCCGAATGACCTGGACTACTTTTCGGAAACGATTTTCTTCACACTTTTTGAGTCCTGGTTATAAGTTAAGGATGAGACAGCAGTTCCTCGAGTTCCGGCAGGGTGATCTTAGCATTACGGAGCTCGACACCACTTTCCGACGCTTGTCAAGACACCACATTAAGACTTATGAAAATCCAGAAGAGAAGATGACCCAGTTAATGGTTTGCTTAAATGCTGATTACCGTGAGGCGATTTCGGCCTTCCTACACAACAGTTATGAAGAAATGATAGAAACCTGTTTGAGGATCGAACAGGGTCGGTGGGAGACTGCAGTTCAGGCAGAGCAGGCTCGAACGCAGATGCAGGCCCAGAATCAGCCCCAAAACCAAAATCGACCGCAGAACCAGAATCAGGGAGGTCGTAACTTTCGGTCTCGTAGCACACGGGAAGCTGGTGGTTCATCTGGTTCGTTTGCCCCGAGGCACTCCTTTTCTTTTAAACGCCAAGGGCAGGGATCGGGTTCGTCTAGTGAGGGCTCAGGCAGCGAGCCGGCTAGACGGTCTTTCAGTCACTTCAGGACAGGCACGTGCCACCGGTGTGGAGGTACCGGGCATTATGCTAGGGAGTGTCCTTCAGCTCCGGGGGCCGCGGGTTATGCTCCTAGACCAAGTTCCGGTGGTTGGGCTAATCCGAACTCGAGTTTTGGTGTTGGATATTCTCGGGGATCGGGCAGTAGTTCGTCTCAAGGACAGGGTGGAGGTTATTCTCAAGGTTACGGAGGTAGCTCTTCTCAGGGTTACGGTGGCGGTTCCTCCCAGAATTACGGTGCCGGTCCTTATCAGAATTATGGTGGAGGGGGTGGTCAGGGTACACAGTTTCCCCCTCAGAGACAGCCACCTCAGCAGGGTGTAACATCCGGTAACCAGAATCAGGGTAACAGAGGCGGTCGGAACAATCAGGGTTTCCGAGCTAGGGGTGGCCGAGACGGCGGCTCAGGACGGCAGGGTGGTACAGGACGTCAGGTACATGGACGTATGAACGCCATCACCCAACAGGAGGCCGAGCAGGACCCACAAGTCATTATGGGTAGGTTACTTATCTGTGGTAATTGGGCTAGTGTTTTGATCGATCCAGGTGCTACATTTTCTTTTGTGTCTTCATCATATGCACGAGGATTCGAGTCATGTCCTACTTCACTTGGTTATGATATGTTGATACAAATGCCGCACGGAGAACTTTTCTGTGCACAGTGGGAGTATAGAAACTGCCCTGTTTTTGTAGAGGGAGAAAACTTGGAGGCTAATCTAATTCCGTTCAACCTGGTGGAGTTTGATGTGATCTTAGGGATGGATTGGCTTTCTCGCCATAACGCCATCATCGGTTGCAGGGAGAAATTAGTGACTTTTGATCGTCCTGGACAGTCAGCGATTACATTTCAAGGTGAACGACGAATCCTACCTAGTTGTATTATTTCTTCTATCCAGGCGACTAAGTTGCTGCATAAGGGGTGTGTGGGATTCTTAGCCCACGTTGTGGTGAAGGAAAAATCTCCGCTGAGACCCGAAGACGTACCAGTGGTAAAGAGATTTACTGACGTCTTCCCAGAAGACTTACCAGGATTACCCCCTGCGAGGGAGATCGATTTCACGATCGATTTACTTCCGGGTACGAACTCCATCTCGTTACCACCATATCGTATGGCGCCTGCAGAACTACGAGAGTTAAAGATACAATTACAGGAGTTGGTGGATAAGGGTTATATCCAACCCAGCATGTCCCCCTGGGGTGCTCCTGTCCTGTTCGTAAAGAAGAAAGATGGATCCCTGAGGTTGTGTATCGACTATCGTCAGTTGAACCAGGTGAAGGTGAAGAACCGTTACCCTTTACCTCGGATCGATGACCTCTTTGATCAGTTAAAAGGTGCGCAGGTATTCTCAAAAATCGATCTTCGCTCGGGTTATCACCAGTTGTTGATTCGGGAGGAAGATATTCCGAAGACTGCATTTCGGACTAGGTATGGGCATTATGAGTTTCGTGTCATGCCTTTCGGGTTGACGAACGCGCCTGCAGCGTTCATGGACCTGATGAACCGGATTTTCAAGCCATACCTCGATCAGTTCGTAATAGTCTTCATTGATGATATCCTAATTTATTCTAAGAGTACCGCTGAACACCGAATACACCTGAGGACGGTGCTGGAGACCTTGAGAAACGAGCGGTTATATGCCAAGTTCGATAAATGCCAGTTCTGGCTGGATCAGATCAGCTTCCTCGGTCATATAGTATCTGCGGATGGGATTAGTGTGGATCCCCAGAAGATCGCAGCAGTGGCGGATTGGGAACAACCGAGGAATGTCACCGAAGTAAGAAGCTTTTTGGGGCTGGCTAGCTATTATCGGCGATTTGTTCGCGGATTTTCTTCGATTGCCCTACCTCTGACCAAGCTAACTCGGAAAGAGGTAAAATTCGAGTGGGATGACGAATGTGAAAAGAGCTTCCAGGAATTGAAACGGTGTCTTACTGAAGCTCCCGTTCTCGCTCTTCCAGACGAGAGTGGCGAGTTTGAAGTCTACACCGATGCATCTCTTTCGGGATTAGGTTGTGTATTAATGCAGCATGGGAAGGTTATTGCCTATGCTTCTAGACAACTCAAGACCCATGAGAGGAATTACCCCACTCATGACTTGGAGCTTGGAGCGGTGGTTTTTGCTTTAAAGATATGGAGGCACTATTTATACGGTGAGAAGTGTCGTATCTTCACCGATCACCAGAGTTTGAAGTACATTTTCACGCAGTCAGAGCTGAACCTAAGGCAGAGAAGATGGATGGAACTCATTTCTGACTATGACTGCACGATCGAGTACCATCCAGGACATGCAAACGTAGTGGCGGACGCTTTGAGCAGAAAATACCATGGGCAGCTTGCTTCTCTTCGAGCTATTCATGTGCCACTATTGTTTTCGCTTCGAGAAACCGGTGTTTCAGTGGAACCAGGCAGGCGGGGAGCTTGGTTAGCCAACTTTCAAGTGAGACCGGTTCTGGTGAATATGGTCTTGGAGGCTCAAGAACTAGATGAAGAATGTGTGGCATTGAGGCGACAGGTGGAAGACGGGGAGAGAAATGATTATACTGTTCGCGAGGATGGAGCGCTGATGTTACAGGATAGACTGGTTGTGCCGACAGTTAATGAAGCTGTAAAAAGGGAAATTCTGGATGAAGCACACCTCTCCGCTTATGCCATGCACCCAGGAAGCACCAAGCTATACCGTACCATCCGCCCCTTCTACTACTGGGTTGGGATGAAACGGGACATAGCTGAGTATGTGAGTAGGTGTATTATTTGTCAGCAAGTAAAGGCCGAAAGGCAGAGACCTGGGGGACTCCAACAGAATCTTCCGACACCCGTGTGGAAATGGGAAGATATCACCATGGATTTCGTGTATGGTCTACCGAGAACACGAACGAGACTGGATGGCGTCTGGGTAATAGTGGATCGACTCACTAAGTCCGCTCATTTCCTACCTGTCCGACAGACTTACTCACTAGAAAAGCTGGCACGATTATTTATTGACAATATTGTCAGACTTCATGGTGTACCCGTCTCTATTGTATCAGACAGAGACCCCAGATTTACCTCGAGGTTTTGGAGAGCTTTCCACGCCGCGATGAACACTCAGCTGTTATATAGCACCGCTTACCACCCGCAAACCGATGGCCAGTCTGAGCGAACAATTCAGACCCTGGAAGACATGTTAAGGGTGTCTGTCCTCCAGTGGGAGGGTAACTGGGACAGCTACCTGCCCTTAGCAGAATTTGCTTATAACAACAGCTATCATTCCAGCATAGGTATGGCACCTTTCGAGGCATTGTATGGAAAGATGTGCCGGACACCTTTATGTTGGTCAGAAGTCGGCGAACGGGTGTTAGTAGGACCTGAAATTGTGGACACTACAAATGCTAACATCCGGATGATCAAACAGAACCTAAAGGCAGCACAAGACCGACAGAAGAGCATTGCAGACAGACATTCCAAAGACCGCGAGTATGAGGTGGGCGACTTAGTGTTCTTGAAGTTATCCCCCTGGAAGGGTGTGGTTCGCTTCGGCAAGAGAGGGAAGTTAAGCCCTCGATACATCGGTCCTTATTCGGTCACAGAAAGAATTGGTGCTGTTGCTTACAGACTAGAGCTACCGCCTGAATTATCGATGATCCACAACGTATTCCACGTCTCCATGTTTCGGAAATATGTACCAGATCCTTCCCATGTTATCCAGGTGGAACCACTGGAAGTGAATCAGGACGCCAGTTATATTGAGGAACCAGTGGCTATTATTGATCGGCGGGATAAGATTTTGAGGAACAAGGTTATCCAATTGGTGAAAGTACTCTGGAGAAACCATGCTGTCGAGGAAGCAACCTGGGAGACGGAAGAATTAATGTTGAATCAGTATCCGTTTCTATTTTATTGAGTTGAAATTTCGGGGTCGAAATTTTTTTTGTAAGGAGGGTAGAATTGACACACCCGCCCCTTTAATTATTTAAATAAATCAAAAATTGGCCCTGGAAGTTTTCAAAAAGTTCAATTGGGTCCCTAGACCCTGGGCTGCCACGTGGCAGCACCCCGTCCCCATTTTCTTTTTCTGGTTTCTGTCCCCCACTCCCCGAAGCTCTCTCTCTCTTACTTTCCCTTTCTGTCTCTCTCTCACTCTCTCAAAACCCTCTCGAGCTCTCTCCCTCTTCCCCGTGACTCTCTCGCTCTCACTCTCCCTCTGTACCCTCGCACTCCCTCACGATCGCACGCACGACCCCGCACCCATCTCCGTTCCCTCTCTCTCTCGTCGTCTCGCCTCTCTTGGTGACCTCGCAACGACCGTTGCGGACCCAGAACTCCCGGCGAGTTCCTCTGTCCTTCCCGGTGAGGTAAGCCCTAAATCCTTACTCCCTTCGACTCGATTTGTGAATGGTTGAGTTTATAACGAGATTTACCTCGTTAATTCAAGGGTTTTGGGACGAAATCATCACGGGGTGCCTACACCCATTTTCTCCGGCGAATCCGCGAGTCCCGAGGCATTTTCCGAGCAGCTCCGGCGGTTTTCCGTCGATCTGAAGGTACCACTCCACTCCTCTCTCTTCGCTATTCGATTTTATGGGTAGATCGGAGCTTAGGGTCTCCGTTGGTGGTCGGCCGGAGCTGTCAAAGCTTCGGCGTTCGCCTCTGTGTACTCCGGTGCCAAACCCAGGCCCTTTGGGCCATAACCCGAAACCCAAAACCCATCGGGCCTTAGGCCCGTAGCCAGCCCAGCCCAATCTCTTTAATTATTTAGTTATTTTAATTTCTGTTATTAATTAGGAATTAGGGCCTTCGGGCCGTTGTGACTGGGCACTAGGCCCAATTCCACCGGACCCAGTACCCTAGCCCGTACCCTTTTTTATTTAAGGTACCCAAAATCATTTAAGGCCTTGGGCCTCAGAAAAACTAGGGCCTTTGGCCCGTGCTACCCAAACCCATAACCCTTTCTGGGTTCTTTAAACCTGGGCCCTTGGGCCGGTTTTATCTAGGGCTTTAAGCCCAGATCCGTTTAGCCCAGATGCCCTTTTGGGCTGATCCAAACCCGAACCCAAGACCCTGGCGGGTCAGACCCAAACCCTAACCCAGGTCCGAATCCGACCCAAACCCGGGTTGACCCGACCCGTGGGTTGACCCGTTGACCCGACCCGTGGGTTGACCCGTTGACCCGGTCAACGGTCAACGTTGACCTTGACCGTTGACTTTGACTTTGACCAGTCAACGGTCAACGTTGACTTTTAAGGTTGACTTTTTCGGGTTCCGTCCGGGACCCCTCCTAGGCTAATTTCGACGTCCTGGACCCGTTTTTGAGGTCCGTTTTCCCAAATTAAATCGTTAAAATAGAATTTGACTAAGTTGGGCCCTTTATGTGCTTAGGGGCAACTAGCGTGGCTTCCTATTTTCGTTAGCAGCGCAGCATTGGATGGCTCAGTACTGTGAGTGGACCCCTTCTAAAATACTTACTTTATTTTGAGAAACTATATGAATGAAATGCTTGAGTATAGAATAGTGGGATATGATGTTGAGTATTGAATACCGTGTTATGGTGTTGAGATTAAATAAATATATGTGGCATTGATTTGATATTACCTAATGGTCCACTTCCGCTACGGGATGTAGGGATAGGGTTCCGGTCCATCCCGGGCGACGGTTATGGTGCTGGCATAGGGCCTGGAGTGTGTTACCTCTGACTTTCGAGTACAGGGACGGGAAGCTGGCATTGGGCCTGAAGTGTGGTTTCCTCTGACTGTATGCTCAGGGACGGGGAGCTGGCATGGTGCCTGAAGTGTTATATTGGACATTCACTAGCGATTATTCCTCTATGATTATGAGTATAATATATGAATTATGAGTTTGAGATATGCTGGTGTTTATGAGTTGTGATTGAGACACTGTGTTGTATGGTAGGTGTAGGAAAACTTACCTATATATCATGTTTTGGTTTTCTAACTTGGGGGTTAGTATCTTGATAACTATTTTCTTATATGTATATTAAATTGGTCCACTCACCCTTGTTTTGCGCCCCCTTCAGGAGATAGGAACGAGGATTATGATTTGAGGGATTACGACCTGAGTTTTGAGGCATTTCCCTACCAGTGACCCAGCGCTATCCCTGATTCTCCGGCACTTTGTGTAATAGCACTTTCCCATTCTAATTTCCGTGTAATCTAGCTTAGACTTATGCTCTGGACACGATTCTGTAGTGTGTGTGCTATCAGTGTTGGCAGTTGAATATTATTTGATGTACCATGTTCCTGCTGCTTAGTGTGTAATTTGAATATTTCATATAATTACCTTATGTGGGTTGTGAACATATTTAGGATATTTTGGATCATTAATGGTTTTAAATGGCTTACGTCACCCCTCGGGTGTCGGCCAGCACGTGTTCGTCCCGATGTCTACAGGACATCGGGACCGGAGCGTGTCAATTAGGACTTCAAAAATTAAAATACGGAAATGTATGATGAATGTACCTATAACGGTGTTTAATTGTAAAAAATAAAAAATTATTGTTAAAAAACATGTAGACAGGTGAAAAAGGGGAAATGGTAAAAAAGAAAAGAAAAAGAAAAGATAAACGGGTTAAAAAGGTTAAATGGGTAAACGGGTATTAAACGGTTACGGTTAAATGGGTATGCGGTTATGGGTATGGTTAACCATTTATAAATGGTTATGGGTATATATATAACCGTTTAGGCAATTACCCAATGGGTAAACAGTTATGCGAGTATAAGTATAAACAGTTATGGGTAAATAACCATGATTACCCGCCCGCCATAACCGTTGCCCATCCTTAGTCCTTAGTACCTTCCATCACTCTCTCTCCCTCTCTCAAATATTGCAACGAGGAAGAACACGCACTCACTCTTTTACTTCTGAAAAAGACAAAAACTCCTGAAATCGCTAACCTTGAGGCACCATTTGATGAGCATTTTCCCCGCTTCTCTCTGTCAGATTTTGTGTTTTTCTTGGTTTTTGGGGGTTTGTTCAAGTTCTTGAGGGACCTGAAGTTTCTGTTAAATGACTCTCTGATTTCCATCTTTGACACTGTTTGGTTCCGACTGTTTTGTTTTCTTCTTCTTTCCTATGTTGGTCTGATTTGTGTTTTCGAATAGTCTAATAAATAATTTTTGGTTAATTTTGAAGGTTTTTATATTTTGAGCCGAGCCCTGGTTTCAGATTATTTATTGGATTAAAGTTTTTTGTCAGTGGTTTTACAGCGATTCCTTGGTGGTTAATTTCTTGGTTTCGGATTAAAAGTTTTCTGCAAGTAGTTTTAGATTAAAAGTTTTCTGAAGGTAATTTCTTGACGGGTTTTTTGTTTACTGTAAAGAATTGTGGGTGATTATGTTAGTGGCGTTTGTATTTGAGCTTGGGCTTAAGGGGTTTATCTGTGATGATTGGTTGTTGGTTATGAACTTAGAATCTTGGATTTTGTTTTTTAATTTGGTTAATTAAATGAGATTTTGTGTAATGTACTACTACGATTAGTACTTTGTTTTTGGGTGGTGAGAAAATATGAGGAAAATCAGTAAACAATTGTTGTGTTCTTTGTTGAATTTATAAGATTTGGAATCTTTATGGAAGAACAAGGAAAAAAATCTGCAAAAAACAAGATTAGTCAAATTCTCCCACCGTTTCATTTTAAATATGTTTACAGCTTTAGGAATCTACTACATTCATTCATTCTGTGGCAAGCTCTTAAATGGGTGTCTTTTGGGAGCTAATGAAATGGACTTGGTCAATTTTATCTCCATTTCATTGATTACTGTCTAAAAATGGATTGTCAACTGCAGACTCCAAAGCTAAGAAATGTGGCTTTTTCCAAAATCCATGCATGTCCACCATAACTAAATCAAGTAATCTGATGTGTCCATATCTTTTTCAATCGGACCATAAATGTCTCGGAATACAGTTGGTAGGTGCCCAAAACTTGTGCATTTTTCATATTTATCTTGGTTGTGTGAAAAGTTATTGATTTTACATTAAAATGGGGTGCAACTGTAGTATACTATGGCTGCTTTCAATCACCACACTCTTTTCATTCTTTCCATTTTTTCAATGGAATCAGACAATTTGATTCTAAGATTAATTAGTACGTAGTTACGTTTTTTTTTTATTTTTTATCTTGCAGATTTATGAACAAGGAGTGGTTATTTCACTATGGTGATTGTGTGGGTGATGTTAGTTTCCTTTCTCTACTTTATACTGATTTCATTTAAGTTCGTCTATGCCATATAATTGTTTTAGAAGTTTATTGGAATTTAATTCAGTTCCTCTGTGTTTCATATTTTTGTTCGTCTCTCTTTGCACACTTCCACTTACAATTGAGATCAAATTGGTATGGTTAGATTTTTCGTGGAAAACCTTTTCTCTTCGTCCCTGCTCTATATTTTCATGTTTTAATTGTCTCTTTTCTTTTTTATGTTTCAGATAGAAATTATGGGTACTCTATAAGGAAAGAAAGTTATCCAGATAAACATAGAAAAAGGAAGTGACTACTTGATTTCTTTGGCAACTGGAAGCGGTAAGTCCTATATTTGGTTTGAATGACATTTTATTTTTTGTTTGATGTGTATTATTTAATGAAATGCCTAACAAAAGCGATTATGTTGCTTGCTTGGTAGACTTTTTCTACTAAATAAAATGTTTGACAAGAAACATTCTGAGCAAAAGATGTCTGTCATTGAGAAATCCTTCTCTTTGCATTCTTTTTTATGGAGAACTTCTTTGCATGGTTGGCTTCTGTTTCAAACTCTTCTGGTTAGATGAGTTGTACTTGCTTTACTCTTTGTAGATATAACATGAAATTTAGACATACGCTTTATGCATGTATAGGTAAAAACTAAAAGCGAGAAATTATCGTTTTTATAGCTTAATCCTAATGTGGTCATTCCTACTTTTAGGTTCCTTTGTGGTTCTGATTAGGGGTGGGTTCAAAAAACCGAAAACCGAAAAAAATCGAAAACCAAACCGAACCAAAACCGAAAAAAACCGAACCGAATGAAAAAACCGAACCGAACCGAATTCTTTTGGTTCGGTTCGGTTTCGATGGTCTAGAAACCGAACCGAACCGAATTAATTAAATTAATATTTTTTAATTTTATTTATTTAATTATTTGTTTTGGGTATTATTTTTTAAACCCAATTTGTAATATTTTTAAACCCAATTTTTTTTGTTTAATCATTTGTTTTGGGTACTATTTTTTAAACCCAATTTGTAAGCCTAATGTGTTGCCAAAAACTTACTACCCTTTTCTCATTTTTCTCACACTCCAATTTTACTTCTAATTTTTTTATGGTTTGTTTGTTTCATCACTAAACCAATTGTTTTCCATTTGTCTCTTGATCAATTATGTTCTTTTTTGTTTGTGTTTTTATTGTTTGAATTGAAATTTTGAGTGATTTGGAGTAATAATCACATAGTAATCAAACAAGGATTAACCCTTGATATTTTCTCAAGAACCAAACAAGGATTAACCATGTGTATACTTTGTTTGTTTGCTTGATGTGAAAAAAAAAATACCAAGAAAAAAAGAATTTAAAATATCTTTATTTTTTAAACCCAATTTCTCAAGAACCAAATAAGGATTGACCTTGTGTATACTTTGTGTTTTTTTTTTAAACCCAACCGTGATGTGAAAAGAAAAAAACCGAAACCGAACCGAAACCGAACCGGAAAAAACCGAACCGAAAAAAAACCGAACCGAAAAAAAAATGAACCGAACAGAAATTTCGGTTCGGTTTCGGTTTTGGCAAAAAACCGAACCGAATTAAACCGAACCCACCCCTAGTTCTGATGCATTAAAGTTTTAAAACAAACACAAGTGAAAAAATTGTTATATAGCTTTTTGCCTTTAATTGGTGCTTTGGTTGAACCTGATGTAGGATTTCTTGCATATGTCATGACTAGAACCTCACCTTCAATTGAGTATGCCTACATGTCATTTGATTTGAGTGAAAATTTATGCTCCAAAATAATAAAAGAGTAGCATGGCGTTTTCTTTTTCTTAGGGACAACACTCCTGTTGTTATTGAAGCGTTTAATATGACCATATTATGCAGTAGAGGACAAGTTGCTTCTAATAAAGAAGGTATTACAGGCTATGGAGATACCAACTCTTGCTACCAATACTTTATATATTTGCATTGATGTCATCTTGCTACCAAATCTTAATGTTTCCATCTACTCTTTTGTTATTTACATTTACGTACTATGGTTCATGAACTTTAGGTAGGAACTTGCATCCAAAATCATAAATTGATTGATGATTACATGAATAACATGTAAGTCATTACTTCATGCAAAGTTACTTTATGCAAAGTAAAAACAAAAAACATAAGAAATTTTAGGATGTGCATGATATAAAGTATCTCCCTTGCACAATGCATTAAAAAAGGTAATACTAGAGATACTAAATTTTTAAATCAAATTGTGTAAACCAAATGATATGGATGTTGATGATTGGATTATTAATTAAGTGTCGATTAATGTGTTTATTTCCTATTAGTGACAGCATTTAGTTTGTAAATTTGGTTTAAAAATTTAGTATCTCTAGCACTATCCCATTAAAAACATATCTTGACAATCACAATGAAAACAATTAATGCAGGACATTTAGGGGCGCGTAGTGCCCATGATTGAAAAATGCATCTCGCACGCACGTAAGGCTAGTACTCTACTAATCCAATTAGGTCTGCTTATTTCGTCTCTTTATGCAATCAAATTTTAAAAGATCATAAATTACAGTTCCTTTCATACCGTTGAAATTTGTTTTGATAAGAAAAAATCACTAAATCCCAGTCCATGCATAAACATTTGACTCTTAATCAGCGTCAAAAGTATTTTTCGTATGCTTATCATACTCTCAATTGAGGCTTCTTCAAATTTTAGTTCGTTGTCCAGATGTTCAAACTTGAAATGAGAAATTTAGTCTGTTTATTGATGGATATAAGACTTGTGAATTGATTGAGCGGCTTGATTATCATATTCATAAGTCATTAAGTATCACGAAATAATAATCAAGAAATTAGGAAATACAGAATATGACAACATTGAATAGTATAAGAACTGTAATAGTGGACAGGCAGAAGAGAAAAGGGGGGAAATTACACATGGGAATATTTGCCAACATTGAATAGTATAACCTTGGAATCATGGACAAAAGACAAAAGAGAGAATATGCAAACATTGAGTAGTATAAACTTTCTCTCATACCGCTGAAGTTTTGTTAAAAGAAAAACTAATTGCAACCCAAGAGATGAGGACTGAACCATGAGGGTGGGGCGAGAAGACTCGGATCGATGTCCATGCATAAGTTTGTGAAGGATAATATAGTTGATCTTTTAGCATTCCTTATTAATCTACGTCTAATTAATAAAAAAATTAAGTCCAAAAAACAGATTTGTGGACTTAGAGGCTGCAGGCACTAACGTCCAGAGGGGATCCAATTCCCTCCAATAGAATTGAAGCACTCCAAATTAGTAGTTGTGCAGACCAGAGATGGAACCGCCATCTATCACATGTTCTCGATCCCCACAGTCCATACAAAAGAGTAAATTGCATAATTTTCTAGAACATATTATCCTTATCTTGGCCAAATTTTTGAAATGTGTTTTCACTAGAAACTTTTGTTTTCTGCTTCAATACAGGCACTCTATGCTTAATTGAATTGTTCGTCACGGCCTTATTTTTCATATATACTAAATTGGAGTATTTTACTTGATTGTCATTTGAACTATTCGAAATTATTTATATTTACCATATTTTTTGAAAGGAAAACTAATAAAAAAAAGCCTTGAAAACTTTGAGTTTTAACAATAAGAACAAAATAAAGGGTAAAGTGAATAGTACCATGAATGACTTTTAGTGTAAAAATATGGTTTTTCGTTAAAGTGAATAGTATCATGAACTTTTCGTTAAAATTCCCGTTTTTAAATGGGTTTTGGACCAATTTGTAGAAAGCTCTCTGTTTTGTGTATTGGTTATTCAATTTCTGGCTTTCAATTTTTGCCTTTGTGGAATGCCAAAGACATTTAAAGAGTTATTGAATTACCAATTGTTATTTTTGTTTTACTAATGCTTTGGGGTAATGTGTGAATTGAATTCTGTTGTTTAAACTAATACGTGCTAATCAATTTCGTGTTCTGTACAGACCTCATCCTCCGCGCTTCCGTATGATTTCTTCATTTGAAACCTGCAATCCAAAAAATAAACGTGAGGATTTACACAAATTTCCCCAACTCTTTATTCAATTTATGTTTTTTTTTATTCTATTTTTTGCACGTTGTTTTTTTCTGTCTTTACTTCTCCGTCCTTAGATACATCACACACACACACACACACACACTCTATCTATCTCTCTCTCTCTCTCTCTCTCTCTCTCTCTCTCACAGATATTGCAATGAGGAAGAACAGGCACTCATTCTTTTACATCTATCTTATTTTCTGTGTTTTTCTTGGTTTTTGGGGGTTTGTTCAAGTTCTTGAGGGACTTTAAGTTTCTGTTAAATGGCTCTCTGGTTTCCATCTTTGACGCGTTTGGTTTCGACTGTTTTGTTTTCTTCTTCTTTCATGTGTTGGTCTGATTTGTGTTTTCGGATAGTCTAATAAATAATTTGTGGTTAATTTTGAAGTTTTTTATATTTTGAGCCGAGCCCTGGTTTCAGATGAATTTATCGGATTCAAAATTTTTCTGTAAGTGGTTTTACAGCGATTCCTTGGTGGTTAATTTCTTGGTTTCGGATTAAAAGTTTTCTGCAAGTGGTTTTGGATTAAAATTTTTCTGAAGGTGATTTCTTGGCGGGTTTTTTGTTTACTGTAATGAATTGTGGGTGATTATGTTAGTGGCGTTTGTATTTGAGCTTGTGCTCGATGGGGTTTGTTCGTGATGATTGGTTGTTGGTTATGAACTTAGAATCTTGGATTTTGTTTTATGATTTGGTTAATTAAATGGGATTTTGTGTAATGTACTACTATGATTAGTACTTTGTTTTTGGGTGGTGAGAAAATATGAGGAAAATCAATAAACAATTGTTGTGTTCTTTGTTGAATTTATAAGATTTGGAGTCTTTATGGAAGAATAACATATAAGTCATTAAGCAAAGTAAAAACATAAAACATAAGAAATTTTTAGGTTGTGCATGATATAAAGTATCTCCCTTGCACAATGCATTAAAATGGTAATGCTAGAGATACCAAATTTTTAAATCAAATGATATGGTTGTTGATAATTGGATTATTAATTAAGTGTCGATTAACGTGCTTATATTATATTGGTGACATCATTTAGTTTGCAAATTTGGTTTAAAAATTTAGTATCCCTAGCACTATACCATTAAAACATATCTTGACAATCACAATGAAAACAACTAATGCAAGACATTTAGGGGCGCGTAGAGCCCGTGATTGAAATCTAACTCTCGCATGAACGTGAGTGTGTGCAGAGAGGCTAGTACTCCTCTAATCCAATTAGGTTTGCTTATTTCATCTCTTTATGCAATCAAAATTTAAAAGTATCGACTTATTAAATCATAAATTACAGTTCCTTTCATACCGTTGAGGTTTCTTTGAATAAGAAAAAATCACTAAATCCCAGTCCATGCATAACAAAAATTAAAATAAAAAAGTCACTAAATCTGCACACACACACAAAAAACAAAAAGAAAAAAGAAAAAAGATTAGTTAAATTCTCCCACCATTTCATTTTAAAGATGTATACAGCTTTAGGAACCTACTACTTTTATTCTATGCCAAGCTCTTAAATGTGTGTCTTTTGAGAGCTAATGAAATGGACTTGGTCAATTTTATTGATTAATGTCTAAGAAATGGATTGTCAAATGTAGACTCTAAAGCTAAGAAATGTGGCTTTTTTTTCCAAAATTCATGCATGTCCACCATAACTAAATCAAGTAATCCGTTGTGTCCATATCTTTTTCAATCGGACCATAAATGTCTCGGAATACAGTTGGTAGATGCCCAAAACATGTGCATTTTTCATATTTATCTTGGTTGTGTGAAAAGTTATTGATTTTACATTGTAAATGAGGTGCAATTGTATTATACTACAGCTGCTTTTAATCACCACACTCTTTTCATTCTTTCCCTTTTTTCAATGGATTAGACAATTTAGTTCTAAGATTAGTACATAGTTATGTTTTTTTTTTTCAATCTTGCAGACTTATGAACAAGGATTGGTTATTTCTCAATGGTGATTGGTTATTTTTCAGGGAAAACCTTTTCTCTTCGTACCTGCTCTATATTTTCATGTTTTAATTCTCTTTTCTTTTTTATGTTTCAGATAAAAATTATATTCTATACGGAAAGAAAGTTATCCAGATAAACATAGAAAAGGAAGTGACTACTTGATTTCTATGGCAACTGGAAGCGGTAAGTCCTATATTTGGTTTGTATGACATTTTATTTTTTGTTTGATGTGTATAATTTAATGAAATGCCTGAGAAAAACGATTATGTTGCTTGCTTGGTAGACTTTTTCTACTAAATAAAATGTTTGACAAGAAAAATTATGAGCAAAAGATATCTGTAATTGAGAAATCCTTCTCTTTTTTTATGGAGAACTTCTTTGCATGGTTGGCTGCCGTTTCAAACTCTTTTGATTAGATGAGTTGTACTTGCTTTACTCTTTGTAGATATAACATGAAATTTAGACATACTGATCGGATCATATTTATATATATTTTTATATCAAATTCACTCGTCTTTTCTTAGTTAGTTCGTTATATTTTGAGCTATTTACTTTGTTTTTGTGTTTTATAGATTTATCTAGCTAAGAAAATAAAAATAGAATAAGTGAAATTTTTATGTAATGAATTCGTCAAAACTGTCTTTGTAGATCAGCTTTTAAATTAAATTAAAAAATATATATATAATAATGATAAGTCATATCATCATGATGGTTTTGTTTTGTAGAAGAAAGAAAGGAACGGATGGGAGATAATAAAAGAAACAAAAGAAAATTTTAAAATGACAAAGTGAGGATGAATGTGGAAGCACCGAAAGTGTTTTGGGGTGTGGAGGACAGCTGCCTTTGGCAGCTCAGAAAAGAACGTGAATTCAAAACAGAAAAATAAAAAATGAAGGGACAGCTGCACAAGGCAGCTATCATGACTAGCAATGATAGTCGGAGGGAGAAAAAGTAGAAAAAAATAATAAGAGGTCTTCGGTGGGAAGGCAGCGAAGGGAAGGAAAGAAACGGAATAAAGAGAGTGCTAAGGCCTCGGGCAGAGGGGAGGAAGAGAGCTGCTCTTGGCAGCGGTAGCAAATAGTGAAGGCAGCCTTGAGGGGGCTGCGGTCAAGGCAGCCAGAAGAAAGAAAATAAAAAAATAAAAAATAAAAAAGCAAGAAGGCAGCAGCGGGAAGAACCAAAGGGCAGCGCGCAGACCAGGGATTCACGGTGCAAAGCCTCGGGAGCACTGAGGCACGAAATCAGAAGGAGGAAGTGGCTGCCTGGGTTTTGAGGGCAGCGAGAAGAACCAGAGGCGCCAGCCTCGGGCAGCTGGAGAGTGCGCAGAAAACCAGGTGGCAGGAAGGGAGTGCAAGGCAGCAGGAAGAGCCAGCTGGATAGAAACGGACAGAGGAGAGTGCAGCAGAAGCTGCCAATCACAAGGGTCAGCCAACCAGAAAACGGGAGGCCAATCAGGAAGGCTGCAGTCGGTGCAAGCGCCAATCAGCGTGCAGCATCAGGGATTCAGTAGAAAGGCACGGAGCACAGTGCACAAGCACAGTGCACACACAGATCCTTGCACATCCCCGTTTCGGTTTAATCTCTCCAAACTTAATTTTTATTTCTGTTTTTAATTTATAAATAATGTGTAATTAATTTTGTTTTGGCTAGAGGATAATTCAAAACCATGATTATATTTGTAATTTGAATTGATACATTCAGTTGTGATTTCTGAGTTGTGATTTAATTTGCTTAACTGTTTGATTAATAACTTATTTATGTTTGTCGATTAAGAATGCAAACTTAATTTACATGCATGAATTTGATGCTAGAATATAAGTGAATTTCACCTAATCGTTATGAACTTATATTCATGAGTAGTGAAGGTTGCTAGTCACAATCGCGTTAAGTAAATTCCTGGCAAACGTATCATGCTATTCATAGTTACGAATGCCTTGTCAACACTTATGATTTTCATAGAACATAATGATCTTTAATCGTATCTCTATTGTGCTTTTCACGTAGGGAACTTTTGGGGAATAATTTGAGTTGTTGTATGCTGTTCATCCAATTCAATAACTTAAGGAAAATCTGAAGGTTAATTTAAGCGTACCTAATTAATTTGGGGTGTTGAGATTTACAACTTATTGAAAGAACAACTGAAGGTCAATTTAGATTGCATATGTGTCTTGTGTGGAGAAAAACCCTCTAGCCAATCCGTCGCCTATCCGTTCACTTTTTATTTTATGTTTTTGTCAATTTGTAATTTATTTAAGTTTAATTTACTTCGTCAAAACCAAACCAATCCCCCCCATTATTAAAATATTATTATTTAGTTAATTTTTATTATTTTTAATCTTTTAATTTAAATTCCGTCTAATTACTTTTCTAGTTTTTATTTTAAATTGTTTTTATTATTTTGAGTCATTTTTAGTGTGTTTCGAGTTTTTAGCTTAGTTTGTGTTTTCTAGAGTCTTGAGTTGTTTTGAGTCTTTTGATTTGTTTTAGTTTATTTGTTAGTTTTATTTTGAGTTATTCTAGTTAAGTGTTTTTATTTTAGTTTAGTGTTTTAAATTTTGTTTTTACGTTTTTAAATTAATTTTAGAGTGATTAGCAATCCCTCCTAATCCCCGGCCTAGAACGATACCCTACTTACACCTATACTACAACTGTCAAAAAGAGGGTTAAATTTGTGCGGTTTTAAAATCCCGTCACATACACTCTATGCATGTATAGGTAAAAACTAAAAGAGAGAAATTATCGTTTTTATAGCTTAATCCTAATGTGGTAGTTCCTACTTTTAGGTTCCTTTGTGGTTCTGATGCATTAAAGTTTTAGAACAAACACCCATGAAAAAATTGTTATATAGCTTTTTGTCTTTTAATTGGTGCTTTGGTTGATCCTGATGCAGGATTTCTTGCATCTATCATGACTAGAACCTCACCTTCAATTGAGTATGCCTACATGCCATTTGATTTGAGTGAAAATTTATGCTCCAAAATAATAAAAGAGTAGCATGGCGTTTCCTTTTTCTTAGGGACAACACTCCTGTTGTTATTGAAGCGTTTAATATGAGCATATTATGCAGATGGAGGACAAGTTGCTTCTAATAGTGAAGGTATTACCGGCTATGGAGATACCAACTCTTGCTACCAATACTTTATATATTTGCATTGATGTCATCTAGCTACCAAATCTTAATGTTTCCATGTACTCTTTTGTTATTTACATACTATGGTTCATGAACTTTAGGTAGGAACTTGCACCCAAAATCTTAAACTGATTGACGATTACATGAATAACATGTAAGTCATTACTTCATGCAAAGTTACTTTATGCAAAGTAAAAACAAAAAACATAAGAAATTTTAGGATGTGCATGATATAAAGTATCTCCCTTGCACAATGCATTAGAAAAGGTAATCCTAGAGATACTAAATTTTTAAATCAAATTGTTTAAACCAAATGATGTGGTTGTTAATGATTGGATTATTAATTAAGAGTCAATTAACGTACTTATTTCCTATTGGTGACACATCATTTAGTTTGTAAATTTGGTTTTAAAATTTAGTATCTCTAGCACTATCCCATTAAAAACATATATTGACAATCACAATGGAAACAACTAATGCAAGACATTTAGGGTCGCGTAGCGCCCGTGATTGAAAAATACATCTCGCACACACATGAGGCTAGTACTCGTCTAATCCAATTAGGTCTGCTTATTTCGTCTCTTTATGCAATCAAAATTTAAAAGTATCGACTTATTAAATCATAAATTATAGTTCCTTTCATACTGTTGAAGTTTGTTTTGATGAGAAAAAATCACTAAATCCCAATCCATGCATAAACACTTGACTCTTAATCAGTGTCTGAAGCATTTTTCATATGCTCATCACACTCTCAATTGAGGCTACTTCTTGAAATTTTAGTTCGTTGTCCAGATTTCAAACTTGAAATGAGAAATTTAGTCCGTTTATTGATGGATAGAAGATTTGTGAATTGATTGAGCGGCTTGATTATCATATCCGTAAGTCATTAAGTATCACGAAATAATAATCAAGAAATTAGGAAATACAAAATATGACAGCATTGAATAGTATAAGAACTAAAAGAGTGGACAGGCAGAAGAGAAAAGGGGGGAAATTACACATGGAAATATATGCCAACATTGAATAGTATAACCTTGGAATCGTGGACGAAAGACAAAAGAGAGAATATGCAAACAATGAATAGTATAAACTTTCTCTCATACCGCCAAAGTTTCTTAAAAGAAAAACTAATTGCAACCCAAGAGATGAGCACTGAACCGTGAGGGTGGGGCGAGAAGACTCGGATTGATGTCCGTGCATAAGTTTGTGAAGAATAATATAGTTGATCTTTAGCATTCCTTATTGATCTACGTCTAATTAATAAAATAATTAAGTCCAAAAAGCATAAATATATGGCTAATTAGTAATTTTTTTATTAATATTTAGGTAAATAACCCTGAATTTTAGTCAGTTAATTATTGGTGCTCTTTTAAGAGTAATCTTGGTATTACATAAAATTTTGATTTTGATCATTCGTTTATGAGTTAAGTGTTCATTACTGCTTAATACTACAGTCTAGTGGTATTCTCTATGAGTTAAGTGTGCATTACCGCTTAATACTACAGTCTAGTGGTATTCTCTTTACTTATAAGTAAGAGGTCTTAGGTTCGATTATCGTCAAAGACATATTTGAAACACATTATTGTTAGCCCATTATTAGGCTAAAACCACCCCTTAATGTATATAAATATTGTTTGTTCAGAAGAAAAAAAATATGTGCATTACGAAACAAAGAATGTAGTTTGAGAAGGGGAAAAAGAACTCTATGGGATACAATCATTAAGAGCAATTTTTTTTCCCTTCACTACAAAATTACATTTACTCCAAATTAACTAAACAAGATAATTAAAGAAATTAAATGATAGACATAAGTAATCCATGGCACATTAGGCAAAAAAAAAGCGCAATAAAACAGACTTGTTCACTGGCACAATCATCTCCCATCACTAACTGGCAATACAACGTGGTTCCTCATATTATGAAACCCCGAACTTGAATCACCGCCTCCTTCATAACTAATAGTTTCCATTGATATTCCTCCAAGCAAGCACTCAGCTTCTTCTAAATTGGAATTCTCATTAACCCAAGGATGCATGACCATCCTTCTCAGCCCCTCCAGTTCCATTGCAACTTCCTTCATTGTTGGTCTTTCTTCTCCTTTTACTCTCAAGCACCTCTTTGCAAGGGTAGAAACTTCCTTAAGCTGCTCAATGTTTGCCTCAGTCACAATACAATCATCAAGAACTTGCAGCAAGCGGTCGTCTTTCATTGCTGAAAGAAAATACTGTGCCAAATTTCTCTCTTCCTCCGGCTTGTTAAAGGAAAGAGCCTTCTTTCTTGTTAGTAGCTCTACAAGAACAACTCCGAAACTATAGACATCGCTTTTCTCAGTCAATTGGCTTGTCTGTAAGTATTCCGGGTCTAAATACCCGAGAGTTCCTTGCACCATTGTAGATAACTGAGCTTCATCCAAAGGAACCAATCTTGAGGCTCCGAAGTCAGACACCTTGGCTGTGAGATTCTCATCTAAGAGTATGTTTGTAGACTTGACATCTCTGTGAATGATAGGAACAGAAGCTGCAGAGTGCAAGTATGATAGCACTGCAGCAGTTTCTGTAGCTATCCGTAGACGAATTTCCCAAGGCGCGTTGAATTTGGATGATTTGGTTGTGTTATGGATGTATTCAAATAGGGTTCCATGGGTGACAAATTCATAAACTAGTAGGGGCACTTCGGTTTCGAAACAACAACCTAAAAGCTTGACCACATTCCTGTGGTTTATTTGGGACAGTACGACCACTTCATTTATGAATTGCTCTATCTGGCCTTGATCTACCACTTTGGACTTCTTGATTGCAACTACTCGGGCATCTGCTAATATTCCTTTGTAGACTGTACCGAACCCTCCTTTACCAATGATTCTAGTCTCATGATAATTTTTGGTGGCCTTCTCAAGTTCTCCTGTTGTAAAAATTTTTGCCGTTTCATGAGAGGATCCTTGCCGTTCTGAAAGTTGCTGTTGTAGCAAGATCCCTCCATTTTGCCTGAAGAACTTCTCCTTCAGCTTCATGAGCTTCCATCTTTTGTATCCCAAATACAACCAAGAGATGCCCGTTAACAGGGATACCAGGCCTACGCTGATTCCTACATATCCAACAAATTAATTGTAAACCCTGGTAGTTATAACCAAAAGAAATGATTATGTATTGCTATCTAGACCTTATGTACCGACCATCTTTTTTATCACATCTCTAACGAAGTTTGGATTCTTTAAAAACATGTGGAAAAGCATTGAATCACTTGTTAGTATATATTGCATGCTTACCAACGACAATTTGGATAACAAATGTCCGATCAGGGTTGCAACCTTCTCCGTCTTTTCTACCATCACCATGGTACCCCTTGTGGCAAGAACAAGTATGGTTTCCCTCTGTATTTATACATTTTTGCTTGCATGTATTGAGCTCTGGAACCTCACATTCGTCAATGTCTGCAAAACAACATATATAATCCATGCTCAGAAATTAAGCATGTTATTTTAATTAGGAGTAATAAAGTGAAATAGAACTACCATAGCAGTCATTTAGGTATGGATTCCCTTGGTAACCATCCTTGCACTTGCAGCGATACCCAGATCCATTCTCGACATCATAACACATGGTGTTGCCCTGACATGTGTAATTCATCTTTTGTTTCTTCTCAACAACGTTAGAGCATGTCTCATTTCCAACTGACCAATCGAGTACCACCGGAAGTTGTGTATTTTTCAAATAATCCGACCACAACATATTGGAGAAGAAGTTGAACTTGCCCTCTTGGACAACGAAGGAAAAACTGCAAGGATTAAAGGAGTACACATCCGTATGATTATCATAACTCATTGCGCTTACCTCGAAAGAAGTCATTCCTTGAGCAATGGGTGTTTGACAACAGCCGATACCAGTGCAGGAACCATTGGCAACGTAGTCAATGTTGCCACACACTGTAGTGCACCCACCAGTGTATCCGTAGTTTCCATCTTTGTATCCCCTAATGTGCCCATAGGTGTCACAACCAACTGCGACAAACACGTTGTCGGTGTTTGATATGAAGAAATCGGAAAGAGTGACAGACCAGGTGATGTCGTCAATCGGCTGCCTTAATTTGTTGTAACATTGTACGGATGGGTTTAGGGTAATGTAAAGCTTCCCATCTACGGATATGTTTGTGACTTCAATCGAATCACTCTTTCTAAGAAATGCTTTTGGGGGGTCATAATGCGTGCTATTACAAGTAATGAGGAAATCCTCATTAAAGTAACAGCCCTCTTTTGTACCAAATGGATATGGGATGCTAACATTCCCACATTTGTCTTGACAACCCGGCTTGACTTCTACTTGACCGGGAGGAGGAGAAAGAAGAGGTGGAGTGGTTAATTGTGTTTGGGCTGAAGTGGCTGCTGGTAATAGTACCTCTGTTACTATTAGGAGGATGATAAGTTGCAGAAGCACTTTTTGTTTGCTCATGGTCATGGCTTCTAAGTTTTTGTTGTTGAAAAAAATGAGATGTTTTCGTCCTTTTATTGGTAGGGAGGAGGAAGACTTGGAGAGGAAGACTTGGAGAGGAAACTTGGAGAGGAGACTTGTGAATTGATTGAGCAAACCTTGGAGAGGATACCTGCCATAACATAGTTATGACGTGTTACTAGTTCTTTCGTGGACGTGGTTCATCTTCACAATTAGACAAAATAAAATAAATATCATCAAAACAATGTAAGTCTGAAGAGAACATTACCCCGTATACCTATACTACGCTAACTATATCTACTTATATGTTAACTATTACAACTCGGGACTGTAATTATCACGTCCTCAATCTCTACGGAACTCGGGACTTAGGGCTAGTTTGGTATTGCTGTGCTTTGAAAAAAAGCTGTTGTGAGAATAAGCGGCTGTGCTGTGAGAATAAGCGGCTGTAAAATAAATCAGCTGAGTGTTTGGTAAACATTTTTGTAAAAGTGCTTTTGGAAAAAAAAAACAGTCTGACAGTGGGTCTTTTCATTAAAGGAGCACTGTAGCTTCGTGGTTTGAAAAAAAGCCAGTTTTCCAAAGCTACAAATAGGTGCTTCAGCTTTTTCCTTTGATTTCAGCTTATTCTCACAGCAGCTTCCAAAATAAGCCCTTTTTTTTTAGTTTACCAAACACTTAAAACTCTTACAGCTTTTTTTCATGGGTGCTTTTTTTTTAAGCACCTCACTCCCAAACTAGGGCTTACTCAATGTACGTATCTTCCAGATGGATCTGTAACTATACATGTTAATGAAGCAAAACAAAACGTAGTTCTACAAGTCATTATTGGGAATCAAGGTGGTTGAAAGAGTCCACGAATTAAGGTGGTTGAAAGAGTCCACCATGACTTATGGCTTGGTGAAGAAGGACAACCAGTGACTTTTCAAAACTAGATGTACGAGTCTTAGAGGGCCTACTGATAAAAGTTTCTTTCTGTTTTGTCCAGGTCAATCACTAAAATCACCGTCCATGCTTAAAGACATGACTAGTCGTCACTTAATACTACATTCTAATTGTATTCATTTTTACTTGTAAGTGAAAGGTCTTAGGTTTATTATCGCCAAAGACGAATTTGAACCACATTATTATAGCAAGCCTATTATATAGCTTATCTCACTCCCTTAGTGTAGATATATCGTTTGTTCAAAAAAATACATGACTAGTCGAGTCTATTTGGTCAGCTATACCTGCCAAAGCTGTTGCAATCATTACTAATGTTAGGGTTTTGTTTGGTGTATCGGATTGGAATACTCATTAAACTGGAAGTATGTTGAATGAAGAACTGAATGTAAACTTCTAAACTGTATATGTTGAAGGTAAAAAATGAATTAGTCACAAACTTCAAATAATTGATTGGAAATCAATTATGCTAGTTGATATGTACTAGCCGATCGACCAAAGTACTTAGGGCCTGTTTGGTAATGTACATGAATTCAACTTTTTAAACTCAAAAACAGTTTTTAAGTTTTAGGTTTTAAAAACTTGTTTGGTATGACTATTTTTAAAAACTGAACTCAAGACTAACTCAAAAATATAGTCTATTCCTTAAAAACATAAAAAGTGAGTTTTTAGAGTTTTTAAACTTAAACTCGTTCATTTCTTTTCTCTCCCTCATCCATTCTCACTCCAAATATATCTCTCTCTTTTCTTCTTTCTTTCTCTTTTTTTTTTTTTACTTTTTTCATCTCTACTACAATTCAATCAAGTTTAAGTCGTAAGATTTAAAATTTTTAAATTGCAAACCAATCAAGGTTTTTAGTCTTAAAGAAAATTGTTTTCAAGAAATGTTTTTAAGAAATGTTTTGAGAAATGATAAAAAATTTCAAATAAGATACCAAACAGACGCTTAATTTTCTGCTGGGCCAATGTAAATTGCGATGGGTTTTATCATTGTGTTTCATTCGTTTTGAAGAATTCAAACGAAGTCACTTTTAATTAGTCTTTAGCAAGGTATAAAATATCGATGATATCGGAAATATCGGTAGTCCAGAAACACAGAAATATCGACGGAAATATCGAGATAATATCGATATCGATAAAAATAATATGGAAACCACGGAAATTGTAAGAAAAAGTTGGAAATTTTTATTGAAACTTTGCAGGATGTTTATTTAGTCAATTATCTATTAGTTTATCACAAAAAATTGGAAGGAAATGCATTGCATGATGGATTTAACCGATTTAAGTTGATTATATAGCAAGCTGGATTTAACAGAACAATGAAAAAATAAAAGTGATTAGTAGAGTGCATAATTACATTTCACCAGAATAAGTGCCATATGACAGTAAGTCAGTAACTACGCTGCCCACTAAAAAAGCAACCAAGTGAACCATCAGATGTGATCTTGACCATTGGTTTGGTTGCAACTAAGGACAAATCCGACGGTAGGGAATTAAAGTCAAGTCTGATTTCAAAACCAAAAAACCAAGTACAATTTCCAAGACAAGCATGCACCCAGAAAAATAATTAAACAAAAATAGTGAGTAATCCTCTCTCTATGAACCAAAGTCATTTTTTCTTCTGTTGGGTACTGAGAATTACAGCAACCAAAGAGAATGGTTTTCTACAAAATGTTCTTCTTTTCAATATTCATCATACAAAAATCAACTCTTTATTTTCTGATGGTGATGCCTTGTCGGTTTGGGAGAAAAGCAGATGGCACATAGAGCGAAGCCCTCCTCAGGCAGCATCTCTGACGGAGCCGGCAAAATCGGATCGTCGGACCCGCCAAACCCTCCATCAAAGCCCTGGCCGTTCGATTCGGCATAAATCGACGGAGGAGGAAGGCCTCCAACGCCGGCTGAGTGGCGAAAGCGTCGTTTACGGCGGTGGTGGAGGAGCAAACGAATGGGTTGTCGCTGGTTTCCTCGTAGAAGATTCCACTGTACTCATCATCGCTACCCACCTGGGGTTGGTTCTTTGGTCCTCGCCATCGGTGCTGTCATCCTCGGAGATATTTGAGTTCTTCTGAACCAGCTCTCGGAATATTGACGATTGAAGGAGGAGACCAAGTTCAGTGGGAGAAGATGACTTGCTGTCGTGTTAAGTCTTGCTTTCGTGGAAAGTTGAGACAGTCAGAGGCAAAAGGGTTCGTCCATGGCTACTTTCGTGTTTTCTCTGCAATTCGGCGAACGCAGGAACTCCGGCGTTCTTCTCCGGCGAGCACATTTCCACAGTATCGCGATATTGATAATATCGCAATATTATCGATAATATCGCGATATTTTGACGAAAACACATTGGATATTGATTAAAATATCGGTATGTAGAAAAACCGATATTATCGGCGAAATATCGCCGATAATATTGGCATTTGAGACTGTGGTCTTTAGTAGTTGTTTTCACTTGATTGAAGGATCTCCGTGTTTGAACCTAGCTAATTGGACTTAACTAATTATGGAAAGTTTAAATATATTGTTAAATTAAGAATTAATCAGAGTAAATATTTGAATCAAACACTACCCTTAAAAAGGAGGATGTTAAGGCTGGTTTGGCATTGTTAAAATTATCATCTTCCTTGCAATGATTCGGGGATCCATGAATCGGACACAAATAGTACTTGATGAAAATTGACCGCACGATGTACGCTGAACGAACATAATTCATAGATCTCCGGAATCCCCACAAAGAGGATCCAGATTCGTGGTGGATAACCCACTTTGGAGTGTAAACTGGGATATTACGGTTACCAGCTGATGCCTTTAATAGGTGGAAATCAATTAGGGTTTAAATCAAGGTAAAGAAGGTCCCTGCTCACAAGAAATATTTATGTTCTTTACAGAAAAGCCATATTACCACTCACCAGTAACAGTAAAAGGTTCTCATGTAGGCCTGGCAAAAGAGTCGTGTCTGTCGTGTTCGTGTACCCCTGTTATCTTAACGGGTCGTGTTGTGTCACACCCATTATCTTAACGGGTCCTTAACAGGTCGGGTCACTTTACCCAATATGACTCGATATGAACCGTTAAGAAAAAATATATTTTTCTTGAATTTGCACATACCACACATTGCCACATAAATATTACTTCAAAATATTAAAACACATTTGTCGTTTAAGTACTACATCTACAATAGAAAATAAGAGCCTAATAAACAAACATTCATACACTACTAGTCTATTACAAAATATTAAATGTGCAAGGATATGCAAAATGAAAGATTTTTTGTTTTCAAGGTTGTGAAGCCTTTCTCAAAAGTTTAAACCTTGCCAATGGAACTCAGAGCTTGCATGTTATTTCTTTTACAAAATCCTCAATTTTCATCGATCATCATGACATAAGATTTGTGGTATCCACTTGTGTAAATATTTTAAATTGACGATCAAATTAGTTCATTGTATTCGTATAGGATCAAGGAGTGTAGCTATAAAAAAATCATCAAAATCGAAGTTAAAATAACCGTTAAATCGTGATTTTTCATTAATAACCGTCGAAAAGTTTTGTCCCATTACTTGATCTTTGAATGTTTATTTTTTGCAATTTTTGGCATATGCGATCTCGAAGTATATACAAACTTGTTTGATGGTTGGATTGTTGAAACTAGTTTCGTAGAATGCATACCTATCAAAACAATAGATTCACTAACACTTAAGAGTTTATTCATACTTTCATTAAGTATAACATAAGATTTTGTGGTATCCACTAGTATAAATATTTTAAATTGAAGATCGAGTCCATTCATTGTATTCATATAGGGTCAAGGAGTGTAATTGTTAAAAATCATCAAAATCGGAGTTAAAATAGCCGTTAAATTGTGATTTTTCGTTGATAACCGTCGAAACGTTTTGTCCCATTACTTGATCTATGAATGTTTGTTTTTTACGATATTTGGCGTATGCGATCTCGAAGCATATACAAAAAAGTTTGACAGTTGGATCGTTAAAATTAGTTTCGTAGAATGCATATCCCATCAAAACGATAGATTCTCTAACACTTAAGAGTTATTTATACTTTCATTAAGTATAACATAAGATTTTGTGGTATCCACTGGTGTAAATATTTTAAATTGAAGATCGAATTCATTCATTGTATTCATATAAGGTCAATGAGTGTAGCTGTAAAAAAATCATCAAAATCGGAGTTAAAATACCGTTAAATCGTGATTTTTCATTTTATAATCATAAAAAAGTTTTGTCCCGTTACTTGATATCTGAATGTTTGTTTTTTGCAATTTTTGGCGTATGCAATCTTGAAGTATATACAAACATGTTTGATTGTTGGATTGTTAAAACTAGTTTCATAAAATGCATATCTCATCAAAACAATAGATTCACTAACACTTAAAAGTTTATTCATACTTTTATTAAGTATAACATAAGATTTTGTGGTATCTGTTAGTGTAAATATTTTAAATTGAAGATCGAGTTCATTCATTGTATTTATATAGGGTCAAGGAGTATAGCTGTAAAAAAATCATCAAAATCAGAGTTAAAATAACTGTTAAATCATGATTTTTCGTTGATAGCCGTCGAAAAGTTTTGTCCCATTACTTGATCTCTGAATGTTTAGTTTTTACGATTTTTTACGTATGAGATCTCGAAGCATATACAAACAAATTTGATGGTTAGATCGTTAAAATTAGTTTTGTAGAATGCGTATCCCATTAAAATGATAGAATCACTAACACTTAAGAGTTTATTTATACTTTCATTAAGTATAACATAAGATTTTGTGATATCCACTAGTGTAGCTATTTTAAATTGAAGATCGAATTCATTCATTGTATTCATATAGGATCAAGGAGTGTAGCTATAAAAAATAATCAAAATCGGAGTTAAAATAACCGTTAAATCGTGATTTTTCGTTTTATAACCGTCGAAAAGTTGTGTCCCGTTACTTGATCTATGAATGTTTGTTTTTTGCGATTTTTGGTGTAAGCGATCTCGAAGCATATAAAAACAAGTTTGACGGTTGGATCGTTGAAATTAGTTTCGTAGAATGCGTATCCCATCAAAATAATATATTCACTAACACTTAAAGTTTATTTGTTCTTTCATTAAGTATAACATAAGATTTTGTGGTATCCACTGGTGTAAATATTTTAAATTGAAGATCGAATTCATTCATTGCATTCATATAAGGTCAAGGAGTTTAGTTGTAAAAAAATCATCAAAATCAAAATCAAAATAACCGTTAAATTGTGATTTTTCGTTTATAACCATCGAAAATTTTTGTCTTGTTACTTGATCTATGAATGTTTGTTTTTTGCGATTTTTGGTGTGTGCGATCTCGAATCATATACAAACAAGTTTGACAATTGGATCGTTGAAATTAGTTTCGTAAAATGCGTAACCTATCAAAATGATAGATTCGCTAACACTTAAAAGTTTATTTAGACTTTCATTTAGTATAATATAAGATTTTGTGGTATCCACTAGTGTAAATATTTTAAATTGAAGATCGAATTCATTCATAGTATTCATATAGGATCAAGAAATGTAATCAAAATCGGAGTTAAAATAACTGTTAAATCGTGATTTTTTGTTTATAACTGTCGAAAAGTTTTGTCCCGTTACTTGATATCTGAATGTTCTTTTTTTTTTTTTTGCGATTTTTGGCGTATGTGATTTCGAAGTATATACAAACAAATTTGACGGCTGGATCATTGAAATTAGTTTTGTACGATGCGTATCCTTAGGCCTGGCAAACGGGTCGTGTCTGTCGTGTTCGTGTAACACCTATTATCTTAACTGGTCGTGTCGTGTCACACCCATTATCTTAACGGGTCCTTAACAGGGGTAAAGTGACCCGACCCGTTATGACCAGTTAAGCTTTTTTTTTCTTTTTTTTTAATTTGCACATACCACACATTGTCACATAAAGTGACCCGACCCGTTATGACCTGTTATGATCCGTTAAGCTTTTTTATTTTATTTTATTTTATTTTAAATTTGCACATACCACATATTGTCACATAACTATCACTTCAAAACATTAAAATATTTGTCGTTTAAGTACTATATCTACCCTATCAACCATCTCATATTTTCGCTGCTCCCAGTACCAGTCCTACGTCACTTCCCTTAGAACCCTACTTGCCATCTTTTGATCCGTCCCCTATTCTCCTTCCTTCACTTACCATCGAACAATCTCCTGAAGTAGACTCTGCACTTGTCACCATTCTACCCCTCCACCCGTTGCAACCCCTTCACCTTCCTTACCTTCTCCATCACCATCACCTCCGCCTTCCCCCTCTGCTCAATCTCCTGTTGCCCCACCGCCACCCCATCGTGGCACACGCCCTACAAAACCCTCATCTTTCTTGCAGGATTTCCACGTCGAGACCTATTTCCTGTCCCGACCTGCTCCTTCCTCGAATCTGGTTCAGTCCTCAAGTACTTCTCACCCTCTGTCTCATTACATATCTTACAATCGCCTTTCCCCCATTCATAAGACCTTTGTCACTCACATCACCACCATCCGAAAGCCTACCACTTTTTTTGCAGGCTGTCCAAAATCCACAATGGCGTGCTGCCATGCAACACGAAATTGTTGCTCTTCAGGCCAACAATACTTGGTCTCTCATTCCACTTCCCCATCACAAAAAGCCGACTGGCTACAAATGGGTGTACAAGGTCAAGCTTAAACCTGGTGGGACCATCGAGCGTTACAAAGCCCGGTTGGTTGCCAAGGGCTATAGCCAAATATAAGGGATTGACTATCGTGAAACCTTTGCTCCGGTTGCCAAGTTAACCACTGTTCATGTGCTCCTTAGTGTTGCTGTTATGCGTCAATGGCATTTGCACCAACTTGATGTCAACAACGCCTTCTTGCATGGTGATCTTGACGAGGAAGTGTACATGCAATTACCTCCTGACTTCGGACGAAAGGAGGAGACTCGTGTATGCAAACTACACAAATCCTTATATGGTTTAAAGCAAGCCTCAAGACAATGGTTCATTAAACTTTCCACCGCTCTCAAGGCTGCTGGATTTCATCAATCATGGTCTAATTACTCCTTGTTCGTCCGAAGTCAACAAGGTAACTTCCTTGCTTTGTTGGTATACGTTGATGATGTAATTTTAGCAGGAAATAATCTGCAAGAAATTGAAGCAACGAAGCAGTTTCTCTCGCAACAGTTTAAATTAAAAGACTTAGGTCAACTTAAATATTTCTTGGGGATAGAGGTTGCACGGTCCAAAAATGGCATCACCTTGTGCCAACGAAAATATGCATTGGATATATTAGATGATGCGGGATTTTTGGGTGCCAAGCCTTCACGATTCCCTGTGGAGCAAAATGTTTCTCTTACATAGGCAGAAGGAGAACTTCTGGTTGATGCTTCATCGTATAGGAGGCTTGTGGGTAGGCTGATCTATCTGACCATAACAAGGCCGGACTTAGCCTATGTTGTGCACATGTTAAGTCAGTTTATGGAAAAGCCTAGACAACCACACCTTGAGGTGGCACACAGTTCTCAAATACATTAAGAGTGCACCAGGACAAGGCATATTTTTGCCATCCAAGGGATCCTTGCAGTTAAGGGCATTTTGTGACACTAATTGGGCTAGAAGCAAAGAGACAAGAAGATCGATAACAGGTTACTGTATCCAACTTGGTCAAGCATCGATATCCTGAAAAACAAAGAAGCAAACTACTGTCTCTCGTTCTAGTGCAGAAGTCGAGTATCGTTCCATGGCAGCCACATGTTGTGAGATCACATGGTTAAAGAACATTTTAAGAGATTTAAAGGTGAGTCATTCACAACCAGTCGCGTTGTTCTGGGATAACCAAGCAACCATATACATTGCTTCGAACCCAGTATTTCATGAAAGAACAAAGCATATAGAGATTGATTGTCATTTGGTGAGAGAGAAGATTCAAGGAGGACTGATTTGTACGGCATACATACGAACAACTGACCAACCAGCAGACATCTTCACCAAACCGTTGAGTTCTACACAGTTTGAAATATTGCTAAGCAAGTTGGGTGTCATTAACATACACTCCAACTCGATGGGGAGTGTTAAAGAAGATATCTCAGATTAATTATAGTAAATATTGTAAATCTGTAATTAGTTATTTGCTTACCTGTTATGGTTTGGTTTCCTTGATTGTAGGCTTTAGTTTAGGATCAAGAATGTATTTGTTTCCTATATATCTTGTAACCCGAGCTTTTGGTAAATACAAGAAAAACAATTCTGCTATACTACGTTTCTTAGAGATCCATTAGATTCTTCGATTTGTTCAGAAAATAAACGAGAGACAAGAAAATATCTTTCATTACGATTAAAAGGAACAACCTCAAATGGACCAAGATAAAATTTCAGGTCTATTTCTTGGTGAACATGATATGCCATAATATGTTCGATCCCTTCATTTAAGCGCCACAATAAAGAGAGATTAAATTAACTATCCAATGAATTAAATTCATTCTATTTATAATTCTCGACTAAATATTCTACAGACATTCTCGACTCCGATAATCTATTAACTAATTTCATTCAGCATATAAGACCACACATTTTTCCTCAGATAAACATAAAGGAAGAGATCTAGTATGTGCACCTACGCGTTAACACCGGCACGCACCTTCTGCTCCGGCTCCGGCGCCCGCCAATCTAACTAAAGGAGGGAGCTAGCTAAGGTACCAGTACAGTATCCTTCGTATCGTAACTTGAGGTTTTTGAAGTAGTTCCAATTTACCACGGTCTTATGGAAGCTGGAACAGATTGGACATCCTGCTGTGAAGAAATTGGTCGAAGAAAGAAAGGCTCCGGTTATATAACTCCAAATGGTTTTAATCCCTGCTGCTACCACCTCATCTAGCGTCTTCTTCCTGCAACCAGAGACGAAGGGAAAGCTGTGTTATAACCCAGGAGTTCTTTGGAAACTTGTTAGCTTTTGTTCAGAAATTTATGGCCGTACTTTCAGATAATGTCAAGGGACGCTCCTCCTCTGCCGTCTCTCTTTGATCAGACCAACCTGTGAACCCACTCTCAGTTTTTGAGTTTCGCCCACTAGATTCTTCATGTAAGCTTTCATCGTGAATTCCTCCGTACAAGTGTTTCAATATGAAAAGGGCAGTATCATAATCCCTCCAATAGTTTCTGCACACCAAGACTCACCCATTAAATGAGGAACAGATACGTTTTTAAATGAATACGAGGAACATGAGTAAAAGATTAGCAAGGAAATAAACAAATATGGCTTGGGGATGCGCGAAAACATGCGTCAACAGTATCCAGTAGTTCACTTTGATTTAAAAAAAAAAAGAGAGAGATTAATAACAATCCCAATTGCATGTACGAGGAAACATTCGAAGTGAATACGTACGTATGGGCTCCAATTGCAGCAAGATACGGATGTTGAAATGTCTTATCCTGCATGATCACCAAAGACTCATTGAGGAATCAAAGAAATGAGCTGGTACTGATGACATAAGGGAAGTAACTGTTACGCACTTGAAGCACATGATCAATCCGGCCGTCTTCCCTTCCTGTTACTCTTTCCATCATAAGAGAACCGTATGATCTCTCTTCCTTTTCTTGGGTTGTTTCTGATTCTTCTGCTATATAACCAAAACAAAAAATCGAGATCACTACAGAGGGCCACTTTTATTAAAAATTTATTCTTTGATGTCAATATCATTAAAAAGAGGAAGATACAGATTGAAGAAGCAAATAAAAAATAAATAAATCGGCTACCTTCTAGGCTGTCCGAGTTTCTTGACTGGCAAACTGTCAGCACTTTAACCTGTGTTCAAACATAACAGAACCTTGATTTTATAACAACTTCTAACATAGTATAGGAACCAAATCATAGCTGTAAATCGAATAACACAATTTTGTTATAAAAAAAAAAAAAAAAAAGGACTGATTAAACCCTAAGTCCCAATATGTTTTACTTGCAGAATCTCATATAAAGAAATCCTTATATTTTGGTCGCATGATTAATCTATTAAGAACCAATGCAAGGATGAATAGTTTTAGACTGGTGCTGGCACCTATATGTTGGCAGTTGGCACGCAACCTTGAAACTTAGTTTGTGTAAACTTATAAGTTAGCCATACTATATTGTGTAAACTAATTTGTACACAGAGAGAGAGAGAGAGAGAGAGAGAGAGAGAGAGAGAGAGAGAGGATTCACATATTCAGAGTCCAAAACCCTAGTTTACTGAGATTATCATAACATATATACAATTACTATACATACGGCTAATGTATGACCATAACAGATTAGAAGTTATATCAACTTCTAGAAGTCTAACCACGCCTACCTTTATGAAGTTTAGACGATCCATTATTGTTTGAGAATGAGCAGCTAAATCTTCAGTAAATGCCTACATCACAAAGCAGTGTGCGAGTGAGAGAGAGAGAGAGAGAGAGAGAGAGAGAGAGAGAACACGTGGGGAAGGGGGAAGTTAAGGTGGGTGGTCCACAATCATGTATATGTTAAAAATTATATACCTGAAATCCAATATGCAACCGCATTCCACCTTTGTGATAGGGTATGATAACAGGTCGCTTGCCGATGTATTCTTTACATACAAGTGGTTCTATTCTGCATTTCAATATGGGAAAAGTTCTATCATGTGCTCCTAGATCAACATGTACAATTAAACAAGAGAACCCAAAATAATAAAATAAATAAGTGATAAACATAGAGTTGTTTTATGTGTATACAAGAACTTCCTGATGATATCATCAGACTTTTTGCACTGTCAGCAAACTAAGTGGAATCTATTCAATAAAAAGTTCATGTCATGCACTGCAAACCATGTCCCTAAGAGAAACAACATCTGGTACTCGCTCCACTTAAATTGTATTTCATATTAATAAATATAAACATCATGAGAGCTGGATTGTAACAGACCTATATGCAACAGGATCAAAGGGGTGAAATATATTGAATATTTGCCGACAATCTGGCATCTCCTCACTTATATTTTCCTCTTCCCAATATTCTTTCCCCTTTCCTGAAATGAAATGTTACAGTATATTAAATCTCATATTCAGGTCTCAAATCAAAAGCAGACAAGCATATCCGAAGTCATATCTCCTGGCAGATCTTCAATTTATTAAGTAAAGATATACAAGGGGAATAAGCCAATGCACAAAGCAACAAAACAACCTTAAACACGGGTTACCACCATCCCACCATTATACATCATGAAAATAGCATGCACCATTTCAATCACAGAAAAAACCCCACTCAGTAGAAGCAAAACAGATGTCACCAAATATCTGAATTTCTACCGTTGAGAAGTTAAAGTTGTTTGTACCATACTTGACCAATCCCGAAACTACTAAGTACCAGTCAACTTCATACCTTCAAGGATCCACTGAGGGGTTCATGCTAAGGCACTCTTGCCGAAGCACAAGAGTTTCCCTCCAACTAGGAGGCCAATCACAACACGACACATGTCAACATCAGAATAAAGCTCATAGAGTCCCACGTCTGCCACGGACAGAAGCTGGAGACTCTCCTCAACTACAAACGAAGACCATTCTCCTACAATGAATCCCTAATGTCATTATTGTACTTAAACTAGTCATTCTCACTAATGATGATTATGCTTGAACCTATGTATTTTTGTAAACCCTTCACTATTAATGAGAACTCCTCTACTCTGTGGAGGTAGCCAAACTTAGGGTGAACCACGTACATCTTGTGTTTGCTTCCTTATCTCTATCTCTTTACATATTTATCCTCACTAGTGACCAGAGCAACCGAGCGAAGGTCATAAACTTGACAGTTTACGTAGTTCCAAAGTCTTCACTAATTTTGTGCATCAACAAAAGCACCAATAGGCACGGAAACAAAAATAAAATATTCTTGAAAGAAGCCCAGTATAACTAGACACAACACACATGTAACGCATACAAGAGCATCAAAACATCCTTCACAAACAGAAATCAAGAATTTGGGTAAGCAAAGCACCAACATGTAAAGCATATTAAGACATAATCATCGACCATTACCAATCCCAATACGAATATTACGAAGGGCAAGAAAAACCCCAAGGGGTGATCCAACTGCAAAGAATGTATCAACCTGAAATATGAAGAGTTACAGTTAATGAGTGGTGAAATTCAAAATTTAAATTTTGCACATGCTACTATCAAAATGGAAGAGAAATATACAATAAATGGACATTTTTCTTGCACCTTGAATTCAAGTTTTGTATATGTGATGTAAGGGGTATGATTCTTGGGTGAGCCATCTGGCACAACAGGCAATTCCTCAGAAATGGGTTGCTTTGCCACAGTTGCAAGAACCTCTTCATTTTCTGTTCAGATTATGTATATGAATGCTAAGAGCTCCTTTCATACACTAGAAGCAAAAATTAAATGAAAAATGAACAATAAGTAATCCAAATATCATAGAGCACCTTGATGCAACCCTGGACTATGACCTCTATCACCGCATTTGGCTTCCAATTCTGCTATTTTGGATTTGAGTGCATCAATCTGGAAAATAGAGAATTCATTGAATATATGCATTGTATATAAATGGTGCCCACAAAAGGCTAGGCAGAATAACCTATCCAATTATATAATCTCACCTCTTCCCTCAGCAATTTGACTACTTTCTCTTTATTGTTTGTTTCTTTGCATACTTCAACCACATCCTCAGGACCAACAACTGGGACTCCACAGTTTATGCTTTTGGTTTCATCCAACCCATCCCATTTAAGCATGTCGCTTGATTGGCAAACTGATTCATTGACAAATGTATCACCATGTGGTTGTTTTGAGTCCACAGACCGTGCAACGACCTCCTTAGAATCTGATGTGTTGCAACCAACAACAGTCGAGGCATTTTCAGCATTTCCATCCTCATGTATCAATAGAGGTGGCTGTGCATTCATACTTCCATCATCAATTGAACCCATAATGTCATCAGTTTGATTATTTACAAAAGTGATTGCATCTCCCAAATTACTCGGAGTTCTGTACGTAGATTGATTGTCGATATCCGGAGAAGGTTCTCTGTCTCTAGCATGTTCTTTGAACATCCAATCCATTGGAAACAGGGAGGAAAAATTCTCCTGATGACAAAGGATATCATAGGAGAGGACACTTCCCAAAGAATGACCAAATATGGAAACCTGTACGGATGTGAGACGAAAGCACTTAATTTAAATCCAAACTTATATAGTCAAATCATGATTAAAGAATATAGTGATATGTTTTTTAACCGCATACCTTTCCATCATAACCTGGATTTCTCCGAAGAAATTTCAAATATAACCGATTTAATTGGTTGGATACCTAGTGGGAAAAAAGTGTGCAATTAAGATGCCATTCACATCCAAAAATTCAGGCAAAAGTATTAGAAAAGTGGAACATGATATCATCCCAACAATATCAAACCACTGAAATTAAACAATCAAGTATGCACTACCGCATCGATGATGTCCTGACAATAGATGGGACTCATGTAGTATAACACATCATGAACAGTTGCACTCAGCATGACACGCAAACCCTTAACACCATCTAAAGTACATTTTTCGACTGCAGTTTCACCACTTAGCTTCAAACCTTTTCTCCACTGAAATCAAAAGATCAATCAGTTAAGAGTATTGAAAAAAACAATGAAACAAAAAAACTGGAAACTAAAGTGAGGATAGAATTGCATATAAAGGGCACAAACGAGAAATAAGGAATAAAAATGAGAAAATGAAGAAGAAACTAAACCAGATTAGAAGTTTGAAAAGGTACCATATAAATCCAAAATGACATTAAACAGAGGCATGCAAAATATCAGAACAGGTTGCAGCATATACCACAACAAATCAGCCACCTTAAATAATTTTCATCTTCGAGTATAGAAATATTGTCATATCATGGTACTAAAGAGTGATAGCCAAATTCAAATTCATGATTCTAAAATCTCCAAGATGTTTTAAAATATACTTTCCAGGGGTGTGAGGAGACTAACAAGCTTCAATCTCAGAAGATTTTACATTATTTTATTTTTATTTTTTACGAAACAATTTTTATAAACAACAGGAGGATTTACAAAAAGTGGATAAGGAATCCAACAACTAAGAACAAACCTAAGTACTGGACCAGACCTCTTAAATAGAACTCATTTATATAGACCAGATCGTTTATGCAGGGAGATGATTAATAAGTCATATTTAAGGAGAAGAATAATGACCATCAAATGTTCTTACTTTGGGAAACGAATATTCACTCATTTTTAAGGAGAAGAATGATGATCAACATTATGATGGACAACCACATACAACACCATGGGTGCTCTCTTACCTCCATGTTTATATATACTATAAAAACACAACTAGTTTATCACTGAAGTGGTAATTCACTTTATTTCATATAGTACGAAACAGGAGTTTTGTGATAATTAAAAAGAATTTAAGTAGAAAGAAAATAGGCTGAATAGCATACAAAATAGATTGCTTACCTGACATGGGATAAAAAGAACCCTTTGGGAGTCACGTTGGTGTGAAGTAAGGTGTGTTTCAGCAAGACTTGCTGTTATACGGTGAAAACTAGCTACATCATCAACTAAATTGGAATTCTCCAATCTTTGACCAATTCCATGAACCATGAAAACAAGGTGTCGAACAGGAACCTAATAAAATATGCAACATCAACCTTATTACTTTCAAAAAAACCAAGAAAACTTAAATGAAATGAAAGCTTACTGCTGC
This sequence comes from Crataegus laevigata, assembly GCA_963580275.1. Classification (NCBI taxonomy): domain Eukaryota; kingdom Viridiplantae; phylum Streptophyta; class Magnoliopsida; order Rosales; family Rosaceae; genus Crataegus; species Crataegus laevigata. The sequence continues at coordinate 9,881,244 of OY756949.1, forward strand.
GAGCAGCTGGTTGTTGAAAAACAAAAATTATTGAATAAGAAACAAAGACCGCAACAAACTCAATGAAGGAGCACCTTTCTTTTTAGGCGAATTAAATTTAAAGTTCTAGTTATGCCAGTTATATATCAGAGCAACCAACCTTCACTTTCCTAGCAAAATTATTATCACACACTTGAAACCAAGCATCTGTTGATGTGTAACCCTTGAGCTGGTATTTTGGAGCCAAAGCTATAAGTTTGTATTTTCATTTCCTTTATAGTGTTTTGAATTACTTGTTACAAGTGTAAACACCTCATAGGGTGATAGAACCAAAGGCTAGGATTTGTCCACTGTGTAAATCTGTTAGAGAAGCATCTTGCTTCTCTCTCCTCTAACGGTTACATTTGTTAGTGGAATGGAAAATGAAACAGTGCGAGATTTCATTATTTTTGCAGCATCATAGCAGCTGCATCTTCTCTCTGAATTTTCCTCTCTTCCCAAACACACAAAATACTCATAACAAAACACCTAAAACTATGGATTCTAACATGGCCTCAGAGCAAGGTTCGGTTGCCTAAACTGGGCGTGAATCTGTGAAAGCTGGAATCGATTCGAGCTGCGATCGAGTTCATTCGACGATCGAGGTGGTGTAATCTCCTGAATCCAATGTCTAATATGGCAGGATCGGGCACTGCTGAGCTTCGCACACCAGTTTTCAATGGAGAAAACTATGAGTTCTGGTGCATCCGGATGAAAACAATTTTGAAATCTCATGGGTTATGGGATTTCGTTGAAAATGGTTTCGATGCTTCAGATCCAAAGAAGGAGAAGAAGAAGATAGAAGAGATCGAGGTCACTGAAGCAGAGAAGCCAACGATGGCTGAAGTCCTGATGAAGGATGCTCGCGCACTTGGGTTGATCCAAAGTGCTGTCTCAGATCAAATCTTCCCCAGAATCGTGAACGAGGAGACCTCAAAGGGTGCTTGGGACATTTTGAAGCAAGAATTCCGAGGAGATAAGCAAGTGAGGAGCGTAAAATTACAAGGTTTGCGCCGAGAATTTGAATACACTCGTATGAAAGATAGTGAATCCTTATCTGTGTATCTTACTAGACTGTTTGATATAATGAATCAAATGAAGAGTTATGGTGAGGATCTGTCCAGAGAAAGAGTTGTGCAAAAATTATTGATTAGTCTACCTAGATCATATGACCCCATTTGCTCTGTGATCGAACACTCTAAGGATCTTGAAACCCTTGAAATTCAAGAGGTAGTCGCCTCACTGAAAAGTTTTGAGCTCAGATTGGATAGACACACTGAAAACTCTACGGAGAGGGCATTTGCTAGTCTAAATGTTGGAAGCAGAAATCATAAGGGTGTAGGCTATTCTGGAAATCAAAAGTTTCAGAACAACTGGAAATCTAGAGGGAAGAAATGGATAATAAGCCAAATTTCCCTCCCAAATCAAATGTCTCTAATGATGGAAACAAAACAGCTTCCAAACACTGTGATAAACTGCATTATGGAAAATGTTAGTTTGAAGGGAAGCCTAAATGCACAGGTTGTGGAAAGTTTGGACATGTGCTCAGAGACTGTAATGGAAACAAAACCATACAGAAGGTGAACTATGCAAACCAGATTGAAGAAACTGGTACTTTGTTCTATGCATGTAATGCTGTGACAAATGTGAAGGTGAATCACTCATGGTATATTGACAGTGGTTGTAGTAACCACATGACAGGTGATGAAGGGTTATTAGTCAATGTTCAAAGGAATATGACCTCCAAAGTGAAGATGGGAACTGGAGAAATTGTTCAAGTTGCAGGAATGGGAACTCTTGTGATAGAGACCAAATTGGGAAGAAAGCACATTCAAGAAGTGATGCTTGTCCCTGGACTTGAAGAAAATTTGCTCAGTGTTGGACAAATGATAGAGCACGGAAACAATCTACTATTTGGAGGAGGTGTAGTGAATATCTTCGATGATTGGTCACTGGACAATCTGGTTGTCAGAGTTCAGATGACAAGCAACAGATGCTTTCCCCTCACAATGATGCCTGCAAATCAGTATGCTCTGAGAGCAAGTGTGACACATTGTCTGCAAACATGGCACAAGAGACTGGGGCATCTAAATGACAGAAGTATCAAACTGCTTGAAGTTCAAGAAATGGTTCATGGGTTACCTCATTTGGAGAAAACTTCTGTTGTGTGTGAAGGCTGCATGCTAGGAAAGCAACACAGAGATTCTTTTCCATCAGATTCTACTTGGAGAGCCAAATTTCCTTTGGAATTAGTCCACACAGATATCTGTGGACCAATGCAAACTGAATCTATCTCTGGAAATAGATACTTTCTGTTGTTCACTGATGATTGTACTAGGATGTCATGGGTATACTTTCTCAGAAACAAGTCCAATGCATTTGAATGCTTCAAGAAGTTCAAAGCTATGACTGAGCTGCAAAGTGGATACAAGGTGAAATGCTTAAGAAGTGATAGGGGTGGAGAGTTCTTGTCAAATGAATTCTACAAGTACTGCAATGAACTTGGAATTCAGAGACAACTCACCATGGCATACTCCCCTCAACAGAATGGAGTGGCTGAAAGGAAGAATAGGACTGTGGTGGAGATGGCAAAGTCCATGACGCATGAAAAGGGCCTTCCTTATGCATTTTGGGCTGAGGCTGTGAACACTGCAGTCTACATACTTAACAGATGTCCTTCAAAGTCTCTCAAGAAGATAACACCATTTGAAGCATACACTGGTAGAAAACCAGGTATTGCACATTTGAAGATCTTTGGATCACTGTGCTATGCACACATCCCTTCACAGCAAAGGCATAAGCTCGAAGAAAACAGTCATAAATGTATCTTTGTGGGTTATGGACTCTGTGAAAAAGGATACAGGGTGTTTGATCCAATTGCAAGGAAGATCATCTTGTCCAGAGATGTGATCTTTGATGAGAATGCTTCATGGAAGTGGGAGAACCCTGGTGAAAATGAGATGGTAGTTCCCATGACTGCTGAGAATCAAGTAGCAGATTACAATGAAAAACAGAAACAAGTTGAAGGCTGTGAACCAAGTCAAAACTTGGATACACCAATTCCAGTGGATGGAACAGTCACAACACAGGTTGATGATGTTCTTGAAAGCACTCAAGCAATAGATCATACACCACAGAAATGGAGAAGTATTAATGAGATTATGGCTAAATGTAACATGTGTATTGTAGAACCTGAGAACTATGAAGAAGCTGCTCTAGATGAATCATGGGCAGATGCAATGAAGTCTGAGCTTGAAATGATTGAGAAAAACAACACATGGAAGCTAGTTGACAGACCATTTGACAAGCCCATCATTGGTGTTAAGTGGGTCTATAAAACTAAGTTGAACCTTGATGGATCTGTGCAGAAGAACAAGGCCAGATTAGTGGCAAAAGGTTACTCTCAAAAGCCTGGCATAGATTACAATGAAACGTTTGCTCCAGTTGCAAGGTTGGACACTATTAGGACTCTAATAGCTCTTGCTGCACAGAAGGAATGGAATCTATATCAGCTAGATGTAAAGTCTGCTTTTCTGAATGGAGTTTTAAAGGAAGAAGTCTATGTTGAACAGCCACAGGGATTTGTAAAGGAGAGTGAAGAAACTAAAGTATACAAGTTGAACAAGGCTTTGTATGGGCTGAAGCAAGCTCCAAGAGCCTGGTATGATGAGATTGACTCCTACTTTAGCAAGGCAGGTTTTAAGAAAAGCTCAAGTGAAGCAACACTTTATGTCAAAACTAGTGCAGTCTCAGGTATCATTATTGTTTCACTCTATGTGGATGATATTGTATACACTGGGAGCTGTCCAAAACTACTTGAAGAGTTCAAAAATGACATGATGCAGCATTATGAGATGACTGATCTGGGCTTACTCCATCATTTCCTTGGCATGGGAGTAGTGCAAACAGACAGACATATTTTCATTCACCAAAGAAAATATGCAATGAAACTCATTGAGAAATTTGGGATGAAGGATTGCAAATCTGTGGCAACACCACTAGCTGTGAATGAAAAGTTGTGCAAGGAAGATGGCAGTGAAGCAGCAAATGAGAGTGAATACAGGCAGATTGTAGGTAGCCTTCTATATTTGACTGCCACTAGGCCGGATATAATGTTTGCATCTAGCTTACTTGCTAGATTCATGCATAATCCTACAAGGAAGCATATGGGAACAACCAAGAGAGTACTGAGATACATTCAGGGTACTCTTGACTTTGGAGTTGAATTTGTTAAAGGGAAAACAGCTACTCTAATAGGATACTGTGACAGTGACTGGGCAGGTAGTGAGGATGATATGAGAAGCACCTCAGGATTTGCATTTACACTCGGATCAGGCATGTTTTCATGGGCATCAATCAAACAAAACACAGTGGCACTGTCCACTGCTGAAGCAGAATATGTCAGTGCTGCAGAAGCAACATCACAGGCTAAGTGGCTAAGATTTGTGCTTGAAGATTTTGGAGAGGAGCAAGTGGAAGCCACACAAATTCTGTGTGATAACACCTCTGCCATAGCAATGGCAAAGAATCCAGTCCTTCATCAAAGAACTAGGCATATCAGTCGAAAGTTTCACTTCATTAGAGAAGCTATTCAAGCAAAAGAAATTGAACTTATCTACTGCAAGACAGAAGACCAGATTACAGACATATTAACCAAAGCTCTGCCAAAGGATCGATTTGCTTACCTAAGAGAACTACTCGGTGTGAAATCAGCTAAAGGGTTAGAAGGGAGTGTTGATGTGTAACCCTTGAGCTGGTATTTTGGAGCCAAAGCTAAGTTTGTATTTTCATTTCCTTTATAGTGTTTTGAATTACTTGTTACAAGTGTAAACACCTCATAGGGTGATAGAACCAAAGGCTAGGATTTGTCCACTGTGTAAATCTGTTAGAGAAGCATCTTGCTTCTCTCTCCTCTAACGGTTACATTTGTTAGTGGAATGGAAAATGAAACAGTGCGAGATTTCATTATTTTTGCAGCATCATAGCAGCTACATCTTCTCTCTGAATTTTCCTCTCTTCCCAAACACACAAAATACTCATAACAAAACACCTAAAACTATGGATTCTAACAGCATCAACCATCAAAGAGGGTATGGTTTAACCTTAAAAAAAATATAGGGTAAATGACAAAAAACTACCTCAACTATTGGTGTCACGACACTTTCATACCTCATCTTTTAAAATTGACAATGGCATACCTCGTCTTACCAATTTGTGCCAATGTTATACTTCCATTAGCTTGGCGTGAATTTTTCAGTTAAATGCTGACGTGGCTTGATCCGGAACCCACTTTTTATTAAAAAATTATTAAAAACTAAAAAAAAATCATTTAATATTTTTTAAATATTAAAATAATAAAGAAAAGTAAAAAAAAAATCCCAAGTTCGTCCCCTTCCCCAGTTCCCCCCCCCCTCTTCTCCCCCATCTTCATCTTCTTCCCCTTCCTGTGACCCAGAAAAAAGAAGGAAAAAAAACAAATTTGTCTTCCCCCTCACCCACCCTCAGTTTGTTTTCCCCCTCCCCACCCACCCACCCCCCACCCCCTCTGCCCTGCCCAACTTGCAAAAGAAGAAGAAGAGGAAAGAAGGAAAAAAAAAAAACAAGGGTTCGTCCGTCCGTCCGTCCCCCCCGCGAAGAAGAGAGAAGGAAAAAAAAAAAACCCGACCCAACCTGCAGAAGAAAAAGAAGAGAGAGAAGAAAAGGAGGAACCCATTCCCCCCATTTTCTTCGCACCCAGATCTGGGTTTTTTTTTTTTTGGGTTGCAAGTAGTGGGTGCGAGGTTGGGTGCGGAGGGTGGGTGCGAATGTGGGGAGGGGGTTTTTTTTTTTCCTTCTTTTTTCTGGGTTGCAAGAAGGGGGAAGAAGATGAAGATGGGGGAGAAGAGAGAGAAGGAGGGAAAGGGACGAACTGAGTGTTGTTGTGTGTTTTTTTTTTTTTTTAACTTTACTTTATTATTTTTATATTTTAAAAAATATTAATGATTTTTTTTGTTTTTAATAATTTTTTAATAAAAAGTAGGTCCCGGATCAAGCCACGTCAGCATTTAACAGAGAAATTCACGCCAAGCTAACGGAAGGTATAACATTGACACAAATTCGTAAAATAAGGTATGACATTGTCAATTTTAAAAGATGAGGTATGAAAGTGTCGTAACACTAATAGATGAGGTAGTTTTTTGTAATTTACCCAAAAATATAATAGGCAAAAGGCAGGATTCATCCTAAAAGCATGGGCCACATGATCTTCTAGTTCGTGAATGGCTCAAATTGTTCAGGGACATTATAAAGAACTTGTTACCAACTAGTCTACTAAACTATTTCCCGGCCTGACAATTTCCTTGGACAGGGATTTTGGTAGATAGCTTCAATACCACAACCTACCCAGGATTTCACAGTAAACACAAGAACAAAAAACCCTCGAATCCATAACAAGAATCCAAGTCAGGCAGGCAAGGTATCCATTCTCCCAGCTGTGTTCGTAACTATAGATCACTAAGAACTGTATGAAGACATTGGTCAGGGAAGAACACACATATATTATTGGTACAAGTTGTATGGAAGATAAGAATATATGAAAAGAATAAGAACAAACCTAACAACAACATTATTATTTGATATGTGAAAATGCATACCTGTGAGCAATAATCATCCCTTTCCTCCTCCTTCTGCTGGCGCAATTCATCCTATAATGGAAAGTATTTGTGAGAAAAATGATAAGTTTTTATTTTATTTTTTTATTTTTAAAGCACAAAGAAGATTTTCTTACGCTGGAAATGGTTGAAATTCTCATGTCAAAAATCAGAACCGAACAAGATAAATAAGACAACACTGGGGTGAAGCAAACATACAGTTAAGAAACAATGGCAATTGTTCATGTGCTACCACTAGAGATTTGAACGTAACTGCCTGACTTTTACCATCAGGACATGCAATGACACATAAAACCTATTATCATGGTAGCAACTAATTTTTCCTGTTGTTTTGTTGTCTTTTCCTTTTCCTCTTGTTACCATTATTACAATTTACACCTAAAATATATAGAAAGGCTTTGGAACACTGACTTTTTTTTTTTAATAAAAGCTGAAGATCACTGCTTCATTCTTGGAGCAAAAATACTACGATAAAATGTAGGAGCAGATAGCACCAGCTACTGAATAGAATGCCAGACTTCCAATAATACTTTGATAAAATCTGAGAAGCAATTTTCATTTTCTGTTTAAAAGTTTTAAGGATTATCTGAAATTTTACAAATACACCAGCTACTGAATAGAATGCCAGACTTCCAACAAAATTCAGATCATACTTTACCAACTTCAAACGTCCATTAGAATCCAAAGCATAGACACCATCAGATTAAGATGATATCACAGAAAAGTTCACACAGCAATAAGTGTAATTACACAAGTACCAAAAAGAAACAACAAATCTGGCATCAATTACAAAATTGCTCAAATAAATGCAAGAATTTGACTCATATAAATATCCCAAAAAGATTAAACATTGAAAAAAAAATATTGAAGTCAGTGTCAGAACTTATCCTATCAAAGAATTTATCAGGTGCAAAATAGACACCTGGGTGGGTTTCGGAGAGTGAGATGCTGAATATCCACGCCTTAACTTCATTCCATTTCCACCTAAAGAAATGACACTAGAAAAACCAGAAGCGTCTATATTTAGCCAAGCCTCCCAAGTGTTATCTTCTCCTGTGAAAAGCGCATGCAGTCCCTAAAAGTACATCCCCAGGATGTGTTTAAGAATACAACAATCAAATAATAAAATGTCTTTTCCAAATAGCAATACACATACAGGTGTGGAGCCTTGCAATTCAACTCGAGCTGCAAAAAGTCCAGAGGGCTGAAACGTTCTCCGGTGCCAAATCTGGAAATGAAAAGTTCCAATTTATACCGCGTATACCAAATAAGATTCAGAACATGAGCCTACAAATGGAAGAGCACATTGTACAAGGGGCAGACTGAAAGAGGCCTAAAATCATTCCACAATTTTTGTATGTTTTGAACTTAAAATAATACCCTGAATCAAATTAAATTAAGGGAGTTATCACACTTTCTGACACAGAATCTAGATAAAAGTTACCAAATAGACAATGAGAAGAACATGTCATTGTTTAAATTTACCCAAATTAATACTGCGGCTAACCTGACTACGATAGACAACCTCTAATTGTTCAGAAACATCTTCACGCAATGGGAGCCAATCAGCCCCTTTACGAGCAAACCAGTGACCTCTTAAGACACGCCGGTTTTCTCCATCCCAGTAAACTGGGAAAGAACATCGCTTCACTAAATCTACCTGCAGCAATTACATGACTATGTAAACTCAATCAATCACACCTTCATCCAGAATATAGTTGGAGTCAGTTCATTTCACTCAATACACTTCAGACTAAGAAACCAATACGTATATACTCATGCAAACAACATCATGAGAGTTTTGCTGAAAATCATACAAAACTTTCCTCGCATCAACTTAACTGGATTCATCAACAACTACTACTTAAGAGAACACCACGAAAGACTTCCCAGAACATGCAAATGAGTTGATTGGTACTGGATAGCTACATTTTCAGGTCCACAGGCATTTCTCTACTCTTTACACTGACACAGAAAACCTTGGAAATAGAAGGCTGACCTCATAAAGCCCTCCCTTAACAGGAACACCAACTCTCTCTTCTTCCACTTGATTTAACTCAACTGACCGACCTCTTTCTAAAAAAAATGTACTCTGCCGCTGAGCCACCTTCTTACTTGAACTAGGCCGCTCTTTCGGGCCTTCGCTACATTCTGCATACTCCTTCCACCAACAAGAAAGCAACTCTTCCTCCCTCTACATACATGCAAATCCAACCCTCAAGTAATTAGACTAATTCAAACACAAAAACATCACAAAAACGCAAATTTATACATAACAAACCAAATGCACCTGCAAAAACGCTGCCTCGATTGCCAGAGAGTCCCTCATACCGAACCGAAAATATTCGCCTTTCCCCACCATCTCACTCTTTGGGACTGAAGCAGCCATATCTGCACAATCCCAGAAGCAGAATATTACCAATTGTGAGTCAAATGTGAATTGAGAAGTAGAAACACACACTAGAACTTGGCATTTGAATTTAGTGAGATTCGAATTACCATTCTCCGCCAATGGAACTTTGCAAAAGTACCACCGGACATCGCTGCCGTCGGACGGGCTTCTAGTCTGAGCTAAGTACTTCTGGTGGCCCTTACACTTCCCAATCTCATCTTCCAATCTCGCGATATTACTCGGCGAGTTCTTCAGCAAATCCGGAAACATTTCTTCCGATTCCGCCACACGCTTTGCCTCCGAATCCGCCATGCCCATACTCCAGTTCCTTGCCCCCCCTTTTCAAATCCCCAACTCAAAAGCTCCTCCTTTTCAATTCATCCCAAAACACTAATCGCCGGCGCCGGAAACACTATCAGAAACAGTGGAATTGGGCCGGGATTTTATAGTGGAACTGGAAATTTGAGAATTTGTGAGAGGAGCGCGAGGAAGTGGAATGCAAAACCCAAATGGTTGCGGCAATTGCAGGGAGGGAATCTGGAAAAATCATGACCGAGAAGGAAGAGATGCGGAGGAAAGGCGAGGGACTTCTTGTTCGGAAGAAGAATGACAGCTCGGTCGGTGTTGAATGGCAGGTGGATAGCAACGTCGGCATCGCACTTACCGTTGCAATTGGCCGTTGCGTGCCCTTCCTTTTTCTTTCTCGTACATTTTTCATTTTTTAAATAGTTTCCTCTCGGCGCTTTCACGTTGGTGTGGTATCCAACTTTATTGGTAGATAATTTAACAAAATTTATCGTTTAATAAAAAAATTATTTTCTTTTGCGACAACAAAGCCCAAGTAAAACAGAACAAACGGCCCGTGGATAAGTATCGAACTAGGCCCAATAGACGCTAACCTATAAAATAGAATCACACTAAAACTGTAATACCAAGTGGCAATGTTTAGTTTGATTTTAGTCCCAGTTACAGTTGCAAGCCTTCTCTATTTCTCTCAAATTTTCCATCAACAAAAAGATAAGGAAAGCGTTATTCACACCAATTTTTATCTCTCACATATCTTTATTAATTTTTCTTCATTGATTTTCTTCAATTCATTTAATTTGGCGGCCGAATATTTAAAAATAAAAATGGTTTGAGAATTAAGTATAGATGCTTAGGTAGCATTATCCTATTATCTGGTACCAATTTTAGTTTGAGTGAAGCGAGCCAAACTGGACCGTACTCGCAGCCCACAATCCCATTAAAAAAAATCAAAATGGCCCGTTGGCCCAATACAGGCTAACCCTAGAAATTGATTTGGGTGGGTCACATTAAATTAACTAAGGGCCCCACTCTATATAAAGCCTTAAACCCTCACAGATCACACACGCAGAGTCGTATCCGTTCTGATCAACTCCCTCCATATCTCCCACCCACTCAAAACTCCAACTCTCACATTCATCCAAACCCTAGATTCGCCAAGGCCCACCGGCCTAAATAAGTGCTCAATGGCGGAGGAGGAGGTTGTGCTGGCCGCGGAAAGCCCTGGACAGTCGGATCACAAGCGGAAGCTCGAGGATTTGGAGCCTAAAGCAGCACCGGAAATAGTTGAGCTCGACTCTGACGGGCCGGATGATGCGAATGCGGAGCCTGGTTGTGCTGAAGAAGTTGATGTGCCGCCTTTGGATGAATTGGAGGCGAAGAGGCCCCGCCTTGATGACAAGCCCCACGGAATAGGTGATTTTGCTTGAATTCTAGGGTTTTTTTGTGTGTGAACTAGTTGCAGGTTCTCTAGTTTTTAGCTGCCGTGAGTAGTTTTTTTTCAGTTTTATTTAATAACTAGGTTTTATATGCTAAAATCTTGTAAATGTTTTTGAAGTGATTTCCTGTAATTGTTTGAATTGATTAGCATTATGAAGTAATTCTTGATTAGGAGTACTTAAATTTGTTATAAAAGAAACATTTTTTGTGCCCTTTTTGTAAAGGATTAGGTAATTTACTAGTTCTTAAAAACTGGTTTGCATGAAAAAAAAAATAAGGGGGGATTTTTGTTTTTTTTTTTTTTAATTTTAATGTGGCATCTTCTTTGATGGTAACAGCTAGTGAGAATGGCCACCAAGAGGAGGAGGTAGATGAGCCCGAAAAAGAGAATGAGGATCAACCAAATGTTGATAGCAGTGATCCAGAGGTCCCCCAGCCTACATCTGTGGAAGTTACTGAAGCAGTGACTGACGAGCAAAAGTCTGAAGTTAACGAACAACATAATGAGATGAATGGTGAGCCGAGTGACACCCAAAAGCCTGCTGGGAATTCTGTGGCGGAAATAGCTGAGGAACCCCCTCAAGGGGAGTCTCAACCGCACTACGCAGAGGAACCTCATCAAGGTGGAGCTTACTTTGTGCAACAAGAGCAGCCTTCTGCAAATGAGATTTTGACACACAAAATGGAGGTTCCTAATAATAAGGTCTGCTGCTTACATTCATATTATTTAACTGGGAGCTCTTAGCTCCAATTGGTTCAAATTCCACCTATAACTTGTTCGAATTCGTTTGTAAATATTAGCTGGAAAGAAAAAAAAGTGGCCTAAAGTATAAATATATGTGCAGGTTGGGGTTTTAATTGGCAAGTCGGGGGATACTATACGGTACTTGCAATACAATTCTGGAGCAAAGATTCAAATCACAAGGGATTCAGATGCAGACCCATATTCTGCAACCAGACCTGTGGAAATAATAGGAACTTTGGATAGTATAAGCAAGGCAGAGAAACTGATTAATGCCGTTATTGCAGAGGTGATGCTCTCTCTGACTCTGTATTGTTCTGCTTTCCAAGAATCTTGTTCGTCTTATATGTTTTCACAATTGGAGATCTGTAGTTTTTTCATGCTGAATATGGTGTACACTTTTTTTCAGGCTGATGCAGGGGGTTCTCCTTCTTTGGTTGCTAGAGGTGTTGCTACTGCACAGGCTGTTGCAGCTGCAGAACAAATTCAGATTCAAGTTCCGAATGAAAAGGTGATTGATTTTCTTCCATGTGTACATGATCTATGCCTTTACATTCCATAATACTTTATAAAAGTCTAAAATTTTCTTCTGCTAGGTCGGTTTGATAATTGGCAGAGGTGGGGAGACCATTAAAGGTCTGCAGACCACATCAGGGGCACGCATCCAGGTAGTTGATATTGTATGCCTTGCCTTTATGCATGGGAATAGAATGTTGCTCTTTTTTCTTACTGCAACGTGTCCTTACTACCCTAACCTTTTTCCTGTCACTTAGTTAATACCCCAACATCTTCCTGAGGGGGATGAATCTAAAGAAAGGACTGTCCGAGTTACTGGTGATAAGAAGCAGATTGAAGTTGCTAAAGAATTGATAAAGGAGGTTATGAATCAGGTTACTATTTGAGCTACTCCTTGAAATATATATATATATATTATTTTTTTTGGATTTTTAATTTGTGACTGCCTATACAGAGGTTGTTACATTTGTGGTGTTTTATTTTCTGTGAGCGGTATTGTGGTTGCTACTTTGGTTTCTTCTGCATTGAACCATTGTCACTGTATGGTGGTTGATTTCTTTTGTTTCTTGTACCTATTTCTGATCTCATACACCTGCTAGGCATGTTCTACACTACAAATGGTTGGATACTATGTAAAAGCATGAGCTTTATGTGTAGCATTGTGCTTTTCAATTTTAATTCTATTTGAAGTGTGCCTGCATAATGGCTTTCGTGCTTAGTTGAAATGTGGTCAACCATATCCTATGCTCATCAAGATTTAAGATAGAGATAGTCAAGTGTTGTTATTTAGATATTGAGTAAAAATGAACTGAGGTATTTGGATGTTTTGATTCTTGTCAATTGTTTTTGGAGACACCGATAAACAAGTACACTTACATAGTATGGTATGATTGGATGTCCAAGAACTGTATTTGCATGCTTGTGACAACTTTTGGTCCATTTGAGGAAAGAATTGTTACCATATTTTGCCATGGGAATGAGAACATGACCTTTTGCCCCTAAGAGTTTGCAATATTGATGAATGCACCATGCCAACGTCGCTTAATTGCTGTTAGGAAGATATGTATTCAATCAAAGATGCCGGTTGCCATGATTTATTTGTGTTGAAGGTGCCAATTTCGAATTGGTTGGCTTTAAAAATGCAGATTTGGCTATTGCATTTTGCATGGGGTCAGCATTGCCTAGACAACCACTATTCACTCTCATCCACCGAAGAAAGGTATCAGTCATTTAATCTCGCGATTGCAGGATGTTAATAGTTGGTAAGATTGCTTTGAGACCTGAAGTTGAAAATCCTAATTTAGTAAGACTATATTTCATTAGCCTTAGTGCTCATAAGCACTTCCAGTATTCTATGCATGACACGTCCATGGAAAAAATTGATATTCCTGGTGACTTGATGATTCAAAAGAATTTGTATGAAACCATTAGTCCAAGTGTTTGTGTATGATGATATGCTGATGTTCTCAAACTGTGTGTACATGTCTTCTGATATGTATCAATGAAGGTACCGGCATTTCTTTGGCTAGGGTCAATTCTAGAATATAACAGTATCTTACGTCTATTACTTGTTACCCATTTGAATCGACTTGAAGTCTTGAACTAATGCTGAAGCATGCCCCACACATACGTCAAGTAGAATTATCATAGTCGTTGAAATCAACATGTGATGTTTCTTGCTTGATACTTTGAAATCCTGATGTGCCTGTAATTCAATGTTGTGGCTTTGCTAGAAATTCTTCGTAACATTTGAGATGATGCCTGTCAAAGTTGGAGTCATTAACATCGACTAATTTTCTTTACTGCATGTTGACCTGAGAGAACGAAAAAAAGAAAGGGCAAGTATCACTCATGTAGTAGTGATAGAATTTTAGCAGCACCTGGCTATCTCTGCTATTTGAGTTTGGACGGATCTTTATACGGTAAACTCAAGCATGTAAAACCAGATCTGTGACTGTTGCATTAGAAATCAACTCTGCATTGTATCTTAGTAGTTTACTTTTTGACTGTGAAATGATACATGGATGACTTTGCTGAAGGGTTATAGTGGGTTTGAACTTATTAGACATTTACAGAGGCACCTGTCAACATATTCATTTTTTTGTTTGTTTGATAAGACGGGGACTGTGATAGCCAGACAATATAGAACCCCCCTGAGTATATGTTTTGTTGAACATACTTCTACTATGAATTGTTTGATGGTTACTATTTGTTTTAGCAACCCTTTAAACTAGTTTGTTTCTATTTAGTGAACAGTTGTCTGCTAGTGCTATGTGTAGTCTCAGACATTATTTTCTTGTATGGTTTGTTGATTGCAATTTCACATTGTATCTTTTGCTATAGTAACTCTTGTTCCTTGTATCCATTCATCACATTCAGTCAAGATAATGCACAGGAGCCCTCACGTTTTAAGAACGCAAGATGTGGCTAGAACAGCAACTTCTGTATTTAGTTTCTCATTTATTTATGGATTTGTTGTTTATATGTACTAATTATTTCATTTGTGATTTTCTTTGAATAGACTGTAAGGCCATCACCTCTCTCCAGTGGTTTTAATCATCAGAGTTATCGTCCCCATGGACCAGGTGGTCCTCAATGGGGTCCGCGAGGACCTCATCTACCTCAGCCATATTCGTATGATTATCCACAACGAGGACCTTATCCATCCCATAATCCTCAGTACCCTCCTGCGTATGGGGGTTATCCTCAACATATGGGTCCAAGAAGTGGTTATGGTTCTGGTTGGGGGCAAAGGCCACCTTCCAGCATGCCACATGGTGGTGGTTATGATTACTATGGTGGACAAGGAGCAGATGCCCCAGTATCTGCCCAACCTTCTGCTCCCGTTCCTTCTCATGCTCCTGGCCCATCTCCTAACCCTGCAATGGGTGCACCCTCCCAAGCAAATTACAATTATGGTCACCCGGCTACTTATTCCCAGGCTGTACCTCCGCAGCATAACTATGGGCATGGATACGAAGAACCAAAATATGATAATCATGCTCCAATGCAGTATCCCTACGGAGGACAAGCACCTTCTCAGCAATATCCACAAACTGGAGCTCATCCAGGTTATGGTCCACAGCAGACTTACAGCAAGCCACCACCATATGGCATGCCATCACAAGCTCCAAATCCTCAGTCTTATGGCCCTCCTAGGGCTAGTCAACCCGGAGACGCGGTTTATCAGGGTTCTGCACCACCTCATTCATACGGTCCAAATGTCCCGGCTCAACAGCCATATCCATATGCATCCAGTGGACCTGCTCAGCAGACCTATCCTGCGTATGGTTCTGCACCAGCTGCTGATGGGTACAGTCAGCCACCACCCACTTCTGGCTCGGGTTATCCACAACAAGGAGGACAACCTGTTAGTTATGGCCAGCCTGGTGCACAGCAGGCACCTGGCTATGGACAGGCAGCTCCTACTGCAGGGTACGCACAATACCCATCTTCTCAGCAAGGTTACACTGAGCAGGCTGCTCCAAACGCAGCAAGTTATGGGTACCAGGGGTCTCAAGACCCTGGATATGGAGGAGCCTCTGCAGCAGCATATGGTGCACCGGCAGCTGCGCAGCCAGGTTATGCACAACCAGCAGCTCAACAAACTTATGATCAGTCGATCCCCCAGTCTGCTGGTTATGGAGCTGCACCACCAGCTGCATCAGCTGGTTATGGAAAGACGGTGTCCCCGCAGCCTGGTTATCCCCAGTATGACTCGAGCCAAATGTATGCTGCGGCACCTCGCTGAATATTAGACTAATCTAGTTTCGTTTTTCAGAGTTTCATGTTGTTTGATGCCAGATTCATTTTCCTACTAGTTGTTAGGCCCAATCTGAGTGGTTCGCCGAACATCCGCACTTATTGTGTTTTTATATCCATGTAATGCAAGCCCTACTGCTGTATTAAACTGTGAACCTTAACCAGGAACGATATAAAATTTCTGATATATGTGATTTCTTTTGTCATTATATTTTCGGTCCTATGATTTCTCCAGCAGAGGCAGAGGGGATGATATGTAGGCCTTGTTTGAGATTGCACTTGTTGAAGGCGCTAGTTCATAAGCCATTTTGATAGAAGCCCGGAAACGCTTTCTACGTGCTTCTTGACGACGCATCTTGTAGGTGTATTTTCAGAAAACGTTACACGATCAAAAGATTTGTAAGTGGTCGAGAATTAATTTTAGTTATTCCAGAAGCAATTTCAAACAAGATGAATGCTTTTGACGTCTCCTAAATACTGATATTTATTTTATGATTGGCAGACTAATTAATCAGGATCTTGTGAATGTTTTGAGGGTTTCAGGCTTTTGCAGCGGATCGAAATCGACAGTCGACGCAACATGCACCGAGCCATGAAGTCTTGTGGATTACATAATCACCCTAAATATTTAGAGAGCGCCTTTCATAGTACGGATGCACCATTACTGCAGCTTTTCTTTCTCAATGGTGTGACATCGTGTGCATAACAATATATTTTATTAGTGCGGGATATTACAGTAGCAGCGTACTTAATTAATTTTAGAAAAAATGTATATAATGATATAGTAAGAGAAATAATAAGAACACTCACGTACAATGAGACCCTTCTATTTTATATTTTTAACACAATATTTTATAATATTTAACGTAAAAATTATATCAAAAATATTAAATGACGGATAGTTCATAAAAAAATCCGACTTTTCAAAAGTTTTAACATTTCTCACAAAGTAAATTTGAGATCGTGCGGCGGTGGTGGGGAGAAAAGAAAATTGGAAAAGGGACGTAGGTAGGGTTTAAATGTTTATCGATTCGAGGTGGGGTGGGTGGGCGGGCGGGTGGACTGTGTGACTCTGTCTCTAACAAATGGCAGAGGCATTCAGCCTTCACCTCTCTCTCTCTCTCTCTCTCTCTCTCCAAACTGTATTATGTGACTCTGTCTCAAACAAATGGCAGAGGCAAGCCTTCGGCTCTCTCTCTCTCTCTCTCCAAACTGTATTATGTGACTGTCTCTAACAATTAACAAATGGCAGAGGCCCTCAGCCTTCAGCCTTCAGCCTTCAGCTCTCTCTCTCTCTGTCTCTCCAAACTGTCTCTCTCTCTCTCTAAACTGTAATCTGCAATGCAAGCAAGAGAAATTAGCAAAAGGGGCAAAGAAAAAGAGAGAGAGTATCTTGTAGGATACGCAACAGAAGTAGCAGAAGCGGCCTGAATCCTGAGAGCAGACTGACACCTCGCCATCTTCTTCTAACTCTTGTATTATCTTACTCCATGTCGTCACTTTACACCCTCCATTTCCATTTCCAATTTCACATTCCTTCCTTCCTCCCTTCCCTCCCTACCAATTTCCCACCCAAGCAAACATGCAATAGCAATACTACCCCAAACCAAAAAATTAAATAAAAGCGTATATATAAATTCATTATTTTTATTTATTTTCTATATCACTTACTAAGAAAAAAGAAGATATTCTTCCAAATACTTGTGAAAAATTTAACCTTAAGTATATTTTTAATACTTCATTATATATTAAAACAACACTTTTTAAACATTACAAGGAGATATAAAAATTAACACATATGAAAGATGACATCATTGTCTTTTTTTCTCTCTTTGACATGTTTAAAAACAACTGAAGTTTTTTGAAATATAGTGAAAGTTTTTGTCTCTGTATATAAAACTCTGTTTTAGTATAATTGTTATTTCAGTCTTGTTTCTATCAAATTTATTTTGTTATTTATAGTCTCACCATTCGCAGAGTTTTAAGCTAAATTATGATTTGCGTTCATGTGTAGTTTGAGGGAATTGGAATTCTCTAGTTTTTTTTTTAATATTTTAGTCGTGTAGTTTATTAATTGTTGCAGTTCAATGACAACATCTTAATTTGGTAAAGTATTTTACAATAAAATTAACATGTGAATCATAAATTTAAATGTTAGAGTGAATTAAAAATACTTTACATGTGCCCAAACGTGTTTATCGTCGTAATACTCTTTCTATCAATTTTCTTCCTATTTTATGTTTATGGTGTTATGAAGTATTTATGTTGTTCAAGAGTATCTTATGCTTTGAGGCTTATATTCGTTATATTTTGCTTATTATTGTATGTTTATAGTGTTGTGAAGTATTCATGTTCGAGAGTATCTTATGTTTTGAGGTTTATATTTTTTAGATTTGGTTTATTATAACTTCAATAAGACTTTGAATCACATTATTGCTAAATTCATTGTGAAGTTAAACTCATCTCTTCTCTTTTAGTGTAAATAATATCGTTTGTTCAAATAACTTTAATAAGATACTCTAGGGCATTAAGAAAAATTATCCTAACTATATTAAGGGAACTGTTATTAGCACTCTAAAAATCTCATTCTACACTCTTCATATATGTATTTTTCTTTTTAATTATAAAAATTTAGAGTGTCAAATGAGATTTTAAAAGTACTAATAACAATTCTCTTATATTAATTAATAATACTAATGACAATAAAGATGAAGTCAGAGGGTATTTAGTTGTTACATCACTCCCTTTTAAAATATATATTTTTCTTTAGATTCATAAATGTCAGGCAAGAATAAGAGATTTTTTAGTATGTCGAAAACACAATTAAATATATTAAGTGTTATAATCCAAATAATTAAATAATTAAAAAAAATTAATCATCTACATTATGTACTTGATGTACCAAACGTGTTCAAGTCACATTGAAAATTACTCTGCATAAAGGGCAAAAATAAACAACTGTTACAGCTGCACAGACCACATTCATACCAAAAATACCAAAATACAATAAAATTTTAAATTTTAAAAAAAAACATTGAGAACGATAGTGTACAAATAAGAGTTTTTTTTTCATTTTTTTTTAATTATTATTAGTATTCTAAAAATTTCATTCTACACCTTTTATAAGTGTATGTTTTTTAATTATAAAAAACTTAAAACACTAAATAATAGAAAAATTGAATCGCCAAAAATCTCATTCTACGTCTTTTTTTAATTAATATTTACAAAATACTGGGAAAATTGATCAAAATATTCAAGGATTGAAGAGCAAATTCCCACACTTGCATTTCCAGCTCATTGGCTTATAATTCGTAATGTCATCTCCTCTGGAGTAAGCTACATTCTTGGGAGAAGAAGAGATGTTGTCGCCATGGCTTCTCATTTTATTATTGCCTTGAGGAGCAACTGGAACCTGAACCGCCACGCAACGCCCGCAAGCGCTGCAAATCCGCTCGCACCTCGGCGGCGCTGATCCTATTTGACGTGCGTTGACCGCCACTCCTGCTCTATTTTCCTCTAGAACTCTCGCCGGAGCAGCCTCAGTTTGCTTGCCTGAAATTGTTCTACCACCTGAAAAATCAAAACCCATAAATTAATTAAAAAAACAAACAGAACCCATGTGAACTTTTCTTTGGAAGAAAGAAGTGTTTTTGCTTCTTCTTTTTTCAATAAATTTAAAAAAGAGTAGAATTTACTGACCTTCAGCCATGAATATCAGATGGGTCGAGCTCGAAACCAAGAACAGGAGGATGGAAACGCAAAGAATTCTATTTCTGTGGCCAAAGATGAAATTTTGAGAGCTGCCCATTTCTCAGAAGAGGATTGGAAAATGATTATATGAACAAGTTGAAAAAAAAAAAACAAGATCAGATTTTTGCAGAGAGTGAAAGTTTCAGAATGTGAATAGTAAAAACCTTGCTGGGAGGAGACAAGTGGGATGCAATTAAAAATTGAAAGTTCAGAGAGAGAGACAGAGGTGTTTCAGGATAGATATATATATATATATCTGTGTGTGTGTGTGGTGGACGTGGAGGACAGAGGAGACAGAGGAGGCAGAGGAGGAAAATGGTGAGATCAAAGCGAGAAGGGAAGGACCTCAGCCTCGTTTGATGGGCCTCCAAAATACCAGGTAATTACTAATTCGTACAATTTATGAATTATGATTCTAAAGCAAAACAGAAACATTTATGAGTTTTGCATGCAGACAAGAAAAACATGGACGGCTTGGATAGGGACTAGGCAGCCCGCTATCTGTATATGAATTACGATTCTCCCCTTTTCTCTTTTTATTTTCTCTCCTTACATTCTCTATTTTATTTTTTTATTTTTCTATAAAAAAATTAATATAAGAGATTAACGTGGCTTAACCGTTAACCGTGACCGTTCAAATAAGAGATGAGGAAAAAAAATAAGAAAAACTAATGAAAAGGACTTGAAAACTTTGAGTTTTAACGATAAGGACAAAATAAAGGGTAAAGTGAATAGTGTCAAGATTGACTTTTTAGGGTAAAAATGTGGTTTTTCGTTAAAGTGAACAGTACCGGGAGCTTTTCGTTAAAGTTCCCAAAAAAATAAGGGGGAGAATTCTACTCCCTGTATATAATGGTTCATGTAGTTTATTTGAGTTTTCAATTTCGTCCATGTAAAGATTACCTTTCATTTTCACTCTTACACTATGTTTGGATGAGGGAAATAAACTTGGAATTTGAATAAAAGTCAGAATTTGTAAAATAACATACACCAATTCTCTTGTTTGGATTCATAAACATATGAATTTAGAATTTCTGCATGGTAAAAAAACTTGGAATTTGAGACCCCCAATTCCCAAGTTTAAATTCCATGTAAATAGGTGTCATTTCCCAATTTCTATGATTGAGAGCTTAAAAATAACAAATTCCATATTCAATTCCATTGTTCTTTTAGGTTAACCAAACAAGAAAATTCACAAATTCTAGAAAATAAAATTCCGTCAATTCAATTTCCATCATTTTAAAATTCCTTAGTAATCTTAAATTTCTTCATCCAAACATAGTGTTAGAGTTTCGTACGTGTTCTAATATTTTAGTGAATATGGTGTTGAATTTTACTCGTGTATTCTTAGTTTGAAACTCACTCGTCTCCTAAATTATCTTTGCAAATAGTGTATTGAGTTACCTCATCAGTCCAGCTCAAAGACAAAATGGTGAAGGAATTTAAACCAATTAGGACCTAAAATAGCCAAGTTTGGTTTGTCCCTATCCTATTCAGTTTTGGTGTTATGTGTCCTTTTCAAATTGCACTAATAATCCATGTAGTTTATTGAGTTTTCATTTTCCTACCTGTAGTTTTTTTTTTTGGCATTTTCGTCCTTATTGTCTCATTTTGTTTTGTTCAACTAATGTAATCTTTTAATCCATTTTAGTGCACATCTTCCCATGATCTCATTTGATCATGAAAAACTGTAAACGAAATCTAAGCTCCTCAGCAGTTTGGTCAGGTTTTGCTCAAAGCAAAACTAGTCCTGGAAGCCAAACCAATCAACTTTGGTTAGGCTGGTCCTATTCGGTTTTGGACCTTAACCATTTTAAGGCAAAAATTATGAATCAAATTGGTTCAGACCGCTTCAATTCAATTTTTGAACCAAAATTAACTTTTGTTCTAACACATTTTTTTTAGTCTGGTCTATCTATTCAACAGTCTTAGACCCGTCCCTCCACCCCTTTTGGAAAACTCAACTTGGAATGGAATGAACTTGCCTCATTGGTGGAATTTGACCAAATAGTGAAAACAAGATGAAATTACAAGGATAAAAATGCAAGGAAAGAAACTAAGAAACACGAAATCGAAATCCAAGTAACCTATGAGGACTATAACCTTATTTAGTTGTTTTTGGATTGTGAGGATCTGGGGTGCTCCATCTCAACACGCTAGAGTGCTCTGTTTGTTTCTTTATTTCTCGAAAAGAGTACCATGGACATGGACGTTGGATTCCATAGATTTCCCCAGAAAGATACTATTTCTGGGTGCGCATAGAGGAAACTGGATTTTGGGGACACCCAAAAATTGCTTAGACAAGTTTCTTTCTTCCCATCATATTCTGACGACACTTGTCCTTGATCGAATCTGAACCGTCGGATTGGAATTGGATTTGTACCCCGTGCGCAATGACAACGAGATTGGTTATTCATCAAGTTCCCAAGCAACCGTGTATGGAAAAGAAGGCTGCGTCATCAAATCAGACGGTTGCGTGTTTTTAGCCAAAAATCAAAGGGACAGAGTTGGAGTTGGAAAACTCTGGTCCGGATCGAACCCTTCAAAAGCTGTCATCTTTCAAGACAATCAATCAATGCATTTCCAAGTTTTCGCCACATGTTTGCTACGACATTGCTTAGTTCGCATCATGCATCGCATGGAATCAACTCACACGAAGCTCCACTCCATACCAAAACTAATTTTCGTCATCGGTTCAGGATTACAAAGCAGGCTAAAAAATAAAAGGTGAAGATTGATTTTAAGAAATCGAACGGTTATAATTGTTTAAAAGATATCTCATGGCATGCTTTTCCTTTACCCTTGCTCTTGCCTACGGGACAAAGAGAAAGAGAGCGATCAGCCGCCACTTGGAGTCAAGCTTCCGATCTGGGACTGATTGTCTGGAACCCTTCCCTGATTGCTTACCTAGCATTGCTCACAAGCAGTCATCTTCAACTAATGTTGGAAGCTGGAAAACATGATGAGTCGCTAAGAAGTGATGTTCTGATGCTTTCATGGGAATTTTTGCAGCATAGCTAATCTCCACATTGAATGTTTTGGAGCGGCATTTCCAATTGCTTTCATGGGAATTTTTGCATTAGAGAAAAATATTGCAAAAGAAGATGCCAGACCTGCATGAAGATCCGATTACTTGAAACATGTGGAGACAACGTGTTGAATCAACCTTCAAGATCAAGCCGCAACGGCCCTTGGAGAAATCAAGACCCGATTCAAGATCAAGTGTCCAACACCCCTGAATCAACCTTCAAGATCAAGCCGCAACGGCCCTTGGAGAAATTACAAACCCGATTCAAGATCAAGTGTCCAACACCCCTGAATCAAAACCAGTTCAAGATGAAAGCTGTGGAAAAATCACAAAGCCTGATTCAAGATCAAGTGTCCAACACCCTTGAATCAACCTTCAAGATCAAGCCGCAACGGCCCTTGGAGAAATCAAGACCCGATTCAAGATCAAGTGTCCAACACCCCTGAATCAACCTTCAAGATCAAGCCTCAACGGCCCTTGGAGAAATTGCAATCCTGATTCAAGATCAAGTGTCCAACACCCTTGAATCAAAACCAGTTCAAGATGAAGCCTGTGGAAAGTCAACAAGCACAACAAATACACGTACCGATTCACCCCAGTAAAGTTGAATATAGTCTCAAACCAATTCAAGATCAAGCCTCGACGGCACTTGAAAGAGATCCCAGCCCAATCCAAGATCAAGCCTCGACAGCCCTTGGATCGACGTCTACAGTAAGGAAACTTCAAAACGCACACTCTACACGTGACAAGCACATGTATACAGCGCGCCTTGAAGTGGGGGCATTTGTAGACAGTGAAATTTCGATAAATAAAATGTTGACCGATGGTCAAAATGTTAAACGCTCATGTATTACATAAATTGTACACATAGTGTGTGATTCGACGAAAATTCGAAAAGAGTCCGAAAAGCTGTCAAACAGGACACGTGTCAACACCTGGCAGAGACGGCTTATTTCATCTGGGATATTATATTCAAAATTAGGCCTTGGAAAATTCTATAAATAGAAGCCAATTTCATTCATTTCAATTCACCAATTCACAAATACATTTCTCTACTCCCAAATTGGAAGAGAATTCTCTGGAAGTTCGTTCTTCGTTCTTCGTTCTTCGTTCTTCGTTCATCGTTCATCGTTCTTCGAGATCAAGCCCCAACGGCCCTTGAAAGAACTTCGCCAAAACCTTTGAAGAATCAACAAGCACCTTGGTCACGTGCCGATTCTTAATCCAAGATCAAGCCCCGACGGCCCTTGGATCCACACAACTGTTCTTCAAGATCAAAAGCCCCTTGAAGATCCATTCATCGTTCATCCATTCATCCACCTTCAAGATCAAGCCCCGACGGCCCTTGAAGCAACATTCATCCACCTTCCAAGATCAAGCCCCGACGACCCTTGGATCCACACATCCATTCTTCAAGAACCAAGCCCAAAAGCCCCTTGAAGTTCATCCATCGTTCGTCGTTCGTCGTTCTTCATTCATCATTCATCCACCTTCTTCAAGATCAAGCCCCGACGGCCCTTGAAGCAACATCCATCCACCCTCCAGGATCAAGCCCCGACGGCCCCTGGAATCCATACATCCATTCTTCGAAGAATCAAACCCGAAAGCCCCTTGAACTTAGTTCATCGTTCATCATTCATCATCAAACCTCTGAAGAACATCACTATTCATCCAAGGATCAAGCTCCAAAACAGCCCCTTCGGATAAACACATCGTCAACAAATCCGCATCACTGTTCATCCAAGGATCAAGCCCAACGGCCCTTTGGATCGACAGCCCATCAACAAAATCCATATCTTACGAAGATAGAATCAGAGGAACAAATAGAGATTGTAACCCAAACAAATTCATTAATACAAATATATTTTGTACACGTGTTCTTGTTCCAATCAGGAAATTTTCGTGTTTACAAATTTGGCACGCCCAGTGGGACAATCTCTACCTCTCATCTCTTTCCCCGTTCAAGAAATCCAAAGCACACTTCAAGCACAATGGCTTCAGGCAAGGAACAAGTCATCGGCGCCACCTCCATCGAAGAACAGCTGATTCAGATGAAGGAGATGTTTGCGATGATGACGAAAACCCTAGAAGAAAAAGACTTGAAGATTGCTATGCTCGTGAGCAAATTGGGGGCAAGGCAGGATGAAGGATCCGGCTCTGGCCCTAAGAAAGGTGGTGACGAAGAAGAAGAGCCTTCGGTGGAGAAGTTTGAAGAAAAGCCAGGACCAGACCAAGCAGCGCCGCTCATGGGATCTCTCTCAATCAAGCAGTTGCAAGAGATGATCGCCAACACAGTCAAGGCACAGTACCAAGGGAGCTCAAATACCTCCGAGTTGTACTCCAAGCCTTACTCTAAAAAGATTGATGCCCTGAAGATGCCAAGGGGATATCAACCACCCAAATTCATGCAGTTCGATGGAAGGGGGAACCCGAAACAGCACATCGCCCACTTCGTTGAAACTTGCAACAATGCGGGCACTGAAGGGGACTACCTTGCCAAGCAGTTCGTGCGCTCGCTGAAAAGTAACGCCTTCGATTGGTACACCGATCTTGAGCCCGAATCCATTAACAGCTGGGAACAGTTGGAGCGAGAATTCCTCAACCGCTTCTACAGCACCCGCCGCACAGTCAGCATGCTGGAGCTGACAAGCACAAAGCAGTGGAAAGATGAGCCAGTTGTGGACTACATCAACCGATGGCGCACCCTTAGCCTCGACTGCAAAGATAGACTCTTAGAGCGATCTTCGATCGAGATGTGCATCCAAGGCATGCAATGGGGATTG
Organism: Crataegus laevigata; assembly: GCA_963580275.1. NCBI lineage: Eukaryota > Viridiplantae > Streptophyta > Magnoliopsida > Rosales > Rosaceae > Crataegus > Crataegus laevigata. The sequence goes on from OY756949.1 coordinate 9,906,628, forward strand.
CACTACATCCTCCAAGGCATCAAACCGCGGACCTTCGAAGAGCTAGCAACCCGCGCCCATGACATGGAGTTAAGCATCGCCAACCATGGGAGAAGGGAGCCAACCACCAACTTCAAAGAGAAAGTGTTTGCTCCGAAGGTGGACGAGATTGGGAAGAAGCCCGCTAAAGAAGCTTTTACCATTAACACCGCCCCCGCCAAAATCTCATCGGCGCCCGTCAAAATCCCATCCAAGTATAAAACAAGGGAGATAAAGAAAGGAGAGCCTTCTAGCACCCAAGACAAGTACAAAAGCACCTTGAGGGAACTAGAGCAGAAGATATATCCTTTTCCGGACTCCGACGTGGCCGCAATGCTGGATGACCTATTGGAGAAGAAGGTGATCGATTTACCCGAATGCCGATGGCCGGAAGAAATAAATCGCACCGACAACCCAAGGTACTGTAAGTACCACCGCTTCGTCAGTCATCCGACGGGAAAATGCTTCGTGCTAAAAGATCTCATCGTAAGACTGGCTCAGCAAGGAACCATTGAGCTGGATCTCGACGACGTGGTAAAGACAAATTATACCACCATCACTTCCGGCACATTTGATTTGAAGTCTTCAACGCCACCGCTGGGGGCATGCTCCGAATCAAGCAAAGCTGAAGGATGGATTCATGTTGCTCCAAAGAAATGGCACATGAAGCCTACGCCTCCACCACAAGTCCGCCAACCGGAAAGGGGGCAAAGCAGCTTTTGCCAATCTCCAAAGCAACGGGAAATTGTTGAAGATGATGGAAATTCAACACAAAGATCACCTATCCCCATCACGATGCGTGATTTCCTCCCGGAAGATTTCTTCAAACACCCGGTCAAAGCTCCTTGCTACAAAGATTGCGAGGAACGCTTCTCCAAAATGGCTTGACAAATCCGTGTGCTGCTCCTTGTCTGCAAGAGCCTAAACTGCAAGACACCATGCTCCTTGTTCGCACGAGCCTAAACTGCATGAACAGAAGCTCCTTGTTCGCACGAGTTAAAAACTGCAAACGGCACCAAAAGAAAATACCAAAAAAAAAAATATGCATGTATTTTGAACTACGTTTTGACTTGATCTCTTTCTTTGGAAAGGTACGTAGGCAACTTGAATATTCAATTTCGAGTTCAGTCACTTCAAAAAAAAAAATGCTTCATTAGAAAAAGAAAAAAAAAATATACATGTGTTTCATGTATTTTTTAAAAAAAAAAATGAATACATATTATGTATTTACAAAAAAATTTACATGTCTTATGTTAAAAAAAAAAAAGAAAAAAAAAAGAAAAAAAAAAAGGGAATACGTAGGTTATTATGTATTTACAAAGATGGTGAAATATATGTATGTGTGTCTCGGGGGCAGCCCAAAACTTTTTCCAAAAAAAAAAAATCAGCAAGCCCATCTTTTAAAGTCTAAAGCCCAGCAGAGGGCTCAAGCCACAAGCTACGGGCCCAATCCAAACAGTTGCAGCTCACAGGCCCGGTCCTCCCTTGCTCCATTAAAAGCCTTCTACAGAGGGAAGCCCGAGCCCAATGTTGGGTCTAGTCCAAATCCGTCCAGGCCCACTAGTGCTCTTCTTCCATAGATACCAGTGCTCTCGGAGATCGGCGACAAGACCTTCTTCGCCGCTGCGATCCTTGCGATACGCCATCCTAAAAGACTTGTTTTTGCAGGTTGCCTTGGAGCTCTGATTGTGATGACTTTTCTTTCTGTTCTCGTCAGGCTCAACTGTCGGGATTTCAATGGGTACTCGAGGAGGCGGGTGTTAAGCTGTGCGTTTAAGCCAACGAGACCCTTTCGAGTCATCACTTGTTGGGAGGATTTCTTGGTGAATTTCTACGAATGATCGTCGTTCAAATATAAGCTATCTCTCAGGGAAGCGCAGAGATTCATAGCATCTAGAGGTGGAGCTTCAGCTCGTCGTTCGATTCCCCCTGATTTTCCATGATTGGTACTCCGCCACTGCTGCTCGAGCCCTCTTCAAATTACTCATCCACAATCGCCAAGGACCACTCTCTGCCGCACCCCAACGCCTAAGAATGACTCCAAGAAAAGGCCCACCGTCCAGTCAATGGAAGACCAACTCAAACCCTGCTCCTTCCCCAACATTCCGATCAGCCATTGTTTTTGCATCAACAGCAACGACACCAACAACACCAGCAGCAGCTTATGACCCGTCGCAGAGCTTGCAGATCTAGCTATGGCAGCGCACCAGAAGGTCGCTGTGATTCTCGAGAATCCTCCATCTTCCTCCATATCCCGAACAGAACCGTCACTCTCCTCGTCGAAGCCACGATGAGGATTCAGAGGCAATCAGCAAATTCAAAACCAAAATCCCAGAACAAAAACCACGGGTTCGGGCTGTTCGGGTCGCTTTTTAAGAGGTTAACGAATCGGAATCGGGTCGCTGTTCGGGAAATCAACTTCGGCGATGGGGTTCAGGTCTCGCTAAAAAATATCCTCCGGGGGGATTCGTCAGTCGGGCGGAAAAAATGTTATTTTCGATGCAGATGATGGAGCTCCGACTGGAGAAGGGAAGGATAAGGAAGGACAGATAGAGCAGACTCGTCCTCGTCGTCTGTATATATGCTCCGAGGAACCCAGCAGCTTCCCATCAAAATCTCCACTCTCTCTTCCAAATCTCTCTCTCTGTTCGCAGTTATTGGAGCTGAGGAATGCAACAATGGCGACGGGGTTGATACGGAGGGCCGTTGCTTCTGCGGCATCATCGGGATCGATGGCGGCGGCATCGTTTCATTACATGTGCGTCCGGGCTGCGGAGTCAGAGGTCCAGACCCAGCAGATGACCCTGGCACCGAGCTACTCCATTTTTCTTCATCTGCTCGGAACACAAAAGATGAAAATTTTTCTCGGAGTCCAAACAAATCTACGAGAAAGTAACCTGAAGAAGCACCTTCAGCCCTCAAGTTTTGAAGATTTGATCGCCACGGGTGCACTGAGCTCTGCCACGAAGACCTCACCAAGCGCCGCTCCTTCGAAACTGCCTTTCCCGACGTCAACTCTATCTCCGGAAGTGTTGCAGTGCATCGCCGCCATTAACATCTCCAGCACCTCCTGCGTGCACCACAAAAGCCACCTCAGTGCCTCTCCTCTCTCTGACTTGCTGTTGTGCCGTGGAACTTTGATTGCGTCCTTCTCTCTGTCCATGTTCTTCCTCCGTGAATGCATCACGTGCCAGCATCTGGACCTCGACGACATCATTGAGTGGGACTGCTTCGCCATCATCTTCTCATCCGCCATGGCAGCAGCTCCGTCTCCGTCTTCACCTCCATCAAAGCCTCCATGCTCCACCACTGCAGCTCCTCACCACCTTCATGATGGGCAGCCATGGATTCAGGGCTTCAAAGCGGACCTCCTTCGTCTCAGCCACCAACTTCAACAGCAACGGCAACTTCGTGGTGCAGGTGGTGGTGCTGCAGTGCATCGCTCTTGCCAAAAAATTGGAGAAGAACTTCGTGACCGCCGTCAAACGACTAAGCCAGTCATGAAGCTCGACGCTTCGCTCCGCCTCAAGCTCATCCGTCGTCTTCATCCTTCCTGCAAATTTTTCACTCCATCACTGAAGGTTTATATAGAAAAAAAATAATAATAAAAAAAAGAGGAAGGTGGACGACAAAGAATAAAAAAGAAGGAAAAGAAAATATAAAATAAAAGAAAGTTTTGGAATGGTAGGTTCGTCCACGTGAACAATGGGGCAAAAGATGGCTGGCACCATGTGCAGGAAAGCATAAAAAAAAATATATATATATATATATATATATATATAAAAGGAAAGCAAAAATTATTGATGGTGGGTGTCAGCGGCACCGAAAGCAGAATGGAAAGAAAGAAGAAAAAAAATATAAAATAAAAGAAGTGCTGATGGTCAGCCACTCAAAGAAAGAGAAGAAAAGAAAAAAAGAAGTTATGAGAATACATGTGTATGCATATAATATATGTACATATTTATGTATATTGTACGTACGTAAAAAAAAAATGCGTATGTATGCCTATAATATACATACATAGTATATATATAATATATATATATAGCAAAAAAAGAGAAGAGCGATAAAGTCTATTTTTATTTACTTCTCTGAAAGAATACACAAATTGGCACTCTACATGCCACAAAAAAAAAAATAAAAAAAAAATAAAAAAAAGAGTCAAATCAAAGTTACAAACAGAAAATATTCAAGGACGATCAGGTAGTGCCTCAGAAGTCGACGGAGCTCCGGGAAGACGAAGAGCCAGAGTTGGAATCTCCGGAGCCGGAACGCTTGGTGCAACTCCAGAGGACGAGGGCAACATAAACCTCGGGAGTAACGCCATGAACCTTTCATGATCACTCTGGATCCGACCGTCCGACTCCTGCAGCTGGTCCAGCTTCCTCTTCATGCTGGACGAGTAACTAGTTGCAAGCATGTGCAACTCCTTGTTCTCGTGCCTGAGTCCTCTGACCTCTTGCCGAAGACTTGCCACCTCCGCCATCAGTGACTCCACCTGACGAGATCTTGCAAGCAGGCGCTGGCCCATATTTGAAACTGAGCCTGCACTTTGGACGCTGAGAGCTAGAGATTCCTGAACAGCCAGCTCGTCCGACCATCTGGATAGCATCATGTTGTCCCTTGGAGTGAGCAGATTTCTTGCAACCACCGTTGCGGTTATTTCGTTCCTCATCATTGTGTCCCCGACTGTAAGAGGACCATTGGGGGATATGAAGGACGGACGCCAAATGTTGTCTGGAGAAGAAAAGTCATCATCTTCTCCGACGTTCAAGTTAAGGCGACGGTCAGAAGGGCAAGACATTTTCAGAAGATGTTGAGAAAGAAGAGATCGGAAAGATTAAAGATTGAAGGAGTAAGATTGCAGAAGTGCAGGAAGGGAGTGATTACAAAAGAGAGTTCAAGTGTAAGGAGAAACAAAAATTCGCGCCTCTATAAAAAGAAGAAAATGAAGAAGCACTCCTCAGAGATCGAAGAAGCGCTCCTCTCGCAAATCAAAGAGTGACGCTCCTTTCTTGAAGACCGGAGTCCTGTCTCAAAAGAGCCGTTCATCTATCAAAAGCTGGGCTTGACTCAGAAATCACGTGGCGCTCAGCTTTTCCAGTTTGTCGTCACCTGCGTCACATGCAGCTTGGAGCGTTGCGAAAACCACGAGCCGAACCCGGATTTGAACCCCGGTTTTCAAAAACATCATCATTCTAGACGTGTCGTCACTCGTCACATGCGCAGTCAGCTTCGCGGAAATTACGGACGGCTGTGTCAGAAAGCACGTAACTGGTACTGTTCATCCATCACCGGCTACCGACAAATAGTGAAGGAATAGTACCGGTTGTGAAAAAAAAAAATTTCTATAAGTCCAACCTTCGCCTTCCACAGCCAAAGCACACCCTCTCTTCATCTCTTCATCTCCGAGAATGTATTCTCAAAGAAACCTTTCGAGTCACTCAGTGTTCTTCATCCCTTGGAGCACCCCAGAAAACAAATCATCCAAAGCAAAAATATTTCATATCAAAAAGGTTAAAAGCAAAAATATCTCATATCACGCTTTCTCCTCACCTTCATCTGAGGAACGTGGAGAAAGTGAGATCCTGATTGCTTACCTAGTCTTGCTCTCGAGTACTCATCTCAGACCTCTCCCAGCCCACTTCAAAAATAAACCTGGGTAGAGGTGCTTCTTCAAAAGCAAAAGTACCTCACAGACGAAGCAGGAAGAGTCTGAGTTGCTTCGAAAAGCAGATGAGTCTGGGTTGATCCAAGAGTTCAAGAAGATGCCACACCTGCATGGAGACCGGACTACTTGAAGCATGTGGAGACAACGTGCTGATTCATCCTCAACTAAGCTGAGGATCGCTTGCAAGTAAAAAGGCTCCCAAACCCAGTTCAAAAATCAACTTGTACTTCTTCAAAAGCCAAAGTATCTCATATCAGCAGGGTCGAAGGCAAAGATATCTCATGGCATGCTTTTCCTTTACCCTTGCTCTTGCCTACGGGACAAAGAGAAAGAGAGCGATCAGCCGCCACTTGGAGTCAAGCTTCCGATCTGGGACTGATTGTCTGGAACCCTTCCCTGATTGCTTACCTAGCATTGCTCACAAGCAGTCATCTTCAACTAATGTTGGAAGCTGGAAAACATGATGAGTCGCTAAGAAGTGATGTTCTGATGCTTTCATGGGAATTTTTGCAGCATAGCTAATCTCCACATTGAATGTTTTGGAGCGGCATTTCCAATTGCTTTCATGGGAATTTTTGCATTAGAGAAAAATATTGCAAAAGAAGATGCCAGACCTGCATGAAGATCCGATTACTTGAAACATGTGGAGACAACGTGTTGAATCAACCTTCAAGATCAAGCCGCAACGGCCCTTGGAGAAATCAAGACCCGATTCAAGATCAAGTGTCCAACACCCCTGAATCAACCTTCAAGATCAAGCCGCAACGGCCCTTGGAGAAATTACAAACCCGATTCAAGATCAAGTGTCCAACACCCCTGAATCAAAACCAGTTCAAGATGAAAGCTGTGGAAAAATCACAAAGCCTGATTCAAGATCAAGTGTCCAACACCCTTGAATCAACCTTCAAGATCAAGCCGCAACGGCCCTTGGAGAAATCAAGACCCGATTCAAGATCAAGTGTCCAACACCCCTGAATCAACCTTCAAGATCAAGCCTCAACGGCCCTTGGAGAAATTGCAATCCTGATTCAAGATCAAGTGTCCAACACCCTTGAATCAAAACCAGTTCAAGATGAAGCCTGTGGAAAGTCAACAAGCACAACAAATACACGTACCGATTCACCCCAGTAAAGTTGAATATAGTCTCAAACCAATTCAAGATCAAGCCTCGACGGCACTTGAAAGAGATCCCAGCCCAATCCAAGATCAAGCCTCGACAGCCCTTGGATCGACGTCTACAGTAAGGAAACTTCAAAACGCACACTCTACACGTGACAAGCACATGTATACAGCGCGCCTTGAAGTGGGGGCATTTGTAGACAGTGAAATTTCGATAAATAAAATGTTGACCGATGGTCAAAATGTTAAACGCTCATGTATTACATAAATTGTACACATAGTGTGTGATTCGACGAAAATTCGAAAAGAGTCCGAAAAGCTGTCAAACAGGACACGTGTCAACACCTGGCAGAGACGGCTTATTTCATCTGGGATATTATATTCAAAATTAGGCCTTGGAAAATTCTATAAATAGAAGCCAATTTCATTCATTTCAATTCACCAATTCACAAATACATTTCTCTACTCCCAAATTGGAAGAGAATTCTCTGGAAGTTCGTTCTTCGTTCTTCGTTCTTCGTTCTTCGTTCATCGTTCATCGTTCTTCGAGATCAAGCCCCAACGGCCCTTGAAAGAACTTCGCCAAAACCTTTGAAGAATCAACAAGCACCTTGGTCACGTGCCGATTCTTAATCCAAGATCAAGCCCCGACGGCCCTTGGATCCACACAACTGTTCTTCAAGATCAAAAGCCCCTTGAAGATCCATTCATCGTTCATCCATTCATCCACCTTCAAGATCAAGCCCCGACGGCCCTTGAAGCAACATTCATCCACCTTCCAAGATCAAGCCCCGACGACCCTTGGATCCACACATCCATTCTTCAAGAACCAAGCCCAAAAGCCCCTTGAAGTTCATCCATCGTTCGTCGTTCATCGTTCTTCGTTCATCATTCATCCACCTTCTTCAAGATCAAGCCCCGACGGCCCTTGAAGCAACATCCATCCACCCTCCAGGATCAAGCCCCGACGGCCCCTGGAATCCATACATCCATTCTTCGAAGAATCAAACCCGAAAGCCCCTTGAACTTAGTTCATCGTTCATCATTCATCATCAAACCTCTGAAGAACATCACTATTCATCCAAGGATCAAGCTCCAAAACAGCCCCTTCGGATAAACACATCGTCAACAAATCCGCATCACTGTTCATCCAAGGATCAAGCCCAACGGCCCTTTGGATCGACAGCCCATCAACAAAATCCATATCTTACGAAGATAGAATCAGAGGAACAAATAGAGATTGTAACCCAAACAAATTCATTAATACAAATATATTTTGTACACGTGTTCTTGTTCCAATCAGGAAATTTTCGTGTTTACACCAACAATTCCCGTATCTCATCTCAAGCTCCCAACCACAGCCATAGCCACTAGTAGACCTCCTCCACCGTCACTAACCATCACCCCAATTTGATAGCACATGTATCTCAACCTATATAATGCAGAAAAATCACATATGTACAAGAATAACTTAAAGAGTTAAAAACAATGGGTGAAATGCAGTATATATATGCATTCAGACGAAAAGGCATTGTAGAATTAAAGACAATGGGTGAAAGGCATTGCAAAAAATTGAATCTTCAAGTCCACCCTCCGCATATAAACTTCAAGAGCGTAAGAAAGTTAAAGAATTAAAATTCAAAGAAGATTAAGAAAAAAAATCAAAAGGTTGTGTACTGGCCGATTAGGGTCTGCATAAAACCACATTACCAATTAAAGACAAAACTGAAAGGCATTTATGCATTCAAACCGGTACAAATTGATACAAGAATGAAAATTCAAGTAAGACTAAGACTCTAACTCATGATCAAAGACGTGTTGGCATTGGAAAAAAAACAATGGTATATTAGAAGTATTTTTCCAAACAAAATTAAATCATACCTAAGAAATAAGGGGGCGACTTCACATTCACCTCTTCTCCTAGACATGGTTTTAGAGTGGGTAGAAAATGAAAAAGTACTTGCAGAAATTTCTTGTCACATCCCGGTCCGGGTAGGACCACTTTTCGGGCTCGACTCTACCGTAGCACAATATTATCCGCTTTGGGACCCGATCACATCCTCACGGTTTTGTTTATGGGATTGCTCTAACTCAAACTCGCTTAACTTCGGAATTCATACGGAACCCGAAGCCAGTGAGCTCCCAAAAGACCTCGTGCTAGGTAGAGATGAAAATATACATATAAGACTTACAAGATTCTCTCCCATGGGCGATGTGGAATGTCACATTTCTTCCCTTACAACTCATCAATTTAACCGTGCATGGTATTATTTTTCAAAGCATAACTTGCATACACGTACTTCCCGTTCACCTGGTTTCACAACCCTTTCATATACATGATTAAAAATCTTAACGTAATCGAGAATCTTATTAACTGGACACGGTAAACACAGAACGTGTACAAATAAAAAGGACTCGTATAATGTATATCTGAAACAATGATGCCTCATCTAGGGTTTATGTTGGTACCTAGCCGGTTCAGAAAATTAATATGTTAGAGCCCTTTCAAACACGCAATAATACATGAAAGAATACACTGAATAGTAACAAACTTAGTCACAGGTGAAGAAGTCTGAAGGAAATTGTGGTAAAAGTGCTAAACAAACTGTAACCCCGTGAAAACTGGCAGCTTCCAAAATCCAAAAGCATCTGAGAATCGAGAGGAGTTTCTGCGCGTTGAGTGGTGACCACTTTCATTCACCTCACACATAATTTGTATATCATCAGTACGACGCAAACTGATGGTGACGACGATGAAACCCATTTTATATAAGTCCATCTCCATTCTTTGTCTGCACAAGAAGTATTACTCACCTTCTCTCATCTCATGGATACTTCGAATTATGAATATATACATATATACATATATATATATATATATGAGACCTCTCTCATCTGAATAACAATGTTGTAACTTAAGTAAAGCTCTGGCTATTTGCTGATAGATATGGAATGATAAAGATGGCAGCATTTTCAGGAATGAAAAGCCTTTGCATAGTAGATCTTTTCTTCGAGCTATGGCTACGGTTAATGATTACTTCAAGGATAATTTTGCTATTCTAGAGAGTGCAAAAGTGCCAGTTGAAAATAACTTGATCGGGTGAAAATGTCCAATGTCTCCTTACGTTAAAAAAAAAATTTCAACGGGCTAGTGTCAAACTCTTTGGCTGCCAGAGGCTTCGTTATTAAGAACTGGAATAGCAAACCTATCCTCGCCGATGCTATAAACTTGGGGTCTACCACCATTAACGTTGCTAAGGCTCTAGCGTTACGTGAGGCTCTGATCTTGGCTAGGAGGAGGAGCTTGACGCACGTGATAGTGGAGGGTGATTCTAAGCTTATCATTGATGTTGTTCGTGGTGCCTATGAAGTGCCGTGGAATTTGAGATCTATTATCGAAGACATCTGTGGTGTGCCTCGTCCTTCCAAAATATAAAGTGGGGTCATGTGTTCAGGAAAGCAAATTTTGTTACAAATGATGTGACGTCAGTTGGGCTTAAGATAGATAACCTTTGTATTTCAAATGTTTGTCTTCCAGTGGAAGCAAACTTGGCCTTCTTTTTTTATTGTATCGGCTCCGGCTATGTGAGGGGTTTCTTTCTTTAATACATTTTCTTACCTATCAAAAAAAAATTATACACACGCGCACACACATATATATATATGATGGCAGCCTAGCTAGTTCCAGTTCCAAACTTCAAACAAATCTCATATCTCTGAATTACATCACGTTGATCGCATGGATACCATTAATTTGTCCAATGACATTACAAGAAATTTAATCTTATACCTTCCGTTGATCACAGTAGGATTATAAATCACAGCCAGTTGGGAGTGTTTAATCTATTACCAAAAGAAAAGAAAAAAATAACTTTTAAAACTTGTGCTTAATTCTGTTACAACCATTTATTTCAGTGAAAAACACTTCAAAGATCAAACTATAAAAAATTAGGGTAAATTATAAAAAAAACTACTTCAACTATTGAGTCGCTAACAGTTTCATATTTTATCTTTAAAAAGTTTCAATGTCATACATTTACGTACGAATTTGTTGCAATGTCATACCTCTCGTCAGTTAACTATTAGTTCCTCAGTTAAATACTGACGTAGCACACTTTTTATTAAAAAAACTTAATAAAATATTATTAAAAATATTAATTAAATATTAACTAAATATTTTTTTTAAGTTTTTTTTTCTTTTTTTTTTCCTCTTCTTCTTAGGCGCTACCCCCCCCCCCCCCCTTCCCCTCTCCTCTCTTCTTCTTCTTCTTCTTCTTCTTCTGGTTTGCAGGAGCTATCCCTTTTTTTTTAATATTTAGTTAATATTTTTTAAAAAATTAATTTTTTATTAATTTTTTATTAATTTTTTTAATTAAAAGTGTGCCGCGTCAGCATTTAACTGAGGAACTGACAGTCAACTGACGGGGAAGTAAGACATTGCAACAAATTCGTAAACAAAAGTATGACATTAAAACTTTTTAAAAATAAGGTATGAAACTATTAGCGACCCAATAATTGAGGTAGTTTTTTATAATTTACCTCAAATGTTAGAAGCAACCAAACAAAAGGGCAATCACAAAATTTACTAAAATTGATGAAGGTGGAGTCTTTTTTTATACCTCTTTGAGTGGTGCATCTGGGGTTGTATTCCAGAGCTGTACAAATCTAAGCCAGTTTGGTTTTTTCTTATCATCTCTGGTTCTTATCATCTTCTCATTGTCCTTAGCCTCCTGAGACTCTTGAACTTCATCCTCATCACTATCTGAAGATGAAATCCGTTTTAATGGAATGAATTTCTCAAAAACATGCCCCTCACTTGAAGTCTGCTAAGAACAATCGGATTGTCCATGCAGGTGATCTGCGGTTGTATCTGAAATCTATTGCTTGCACCTCTCAATAGCTACAAAAAAAAAAAAAACCTCAATTCAGAAAACAAAAACCAGAACAATTCAAGCAAAAGAAACGAACTTTCCGACTTAGAACACAAAAATTAAGCTGAAATTCGAAATGGGTATGTGCTCTCCGTAGTACCTTGGGTGACAACTGACAAGCTCCAAGCAGAGAGGGAGCTCCCTCTGAAAAGCTTGAATCTTATGCCTCTCCTCTATGCGCAAAACCCGACCGGGAAATATCCCGCCCAAAATTGTCACGCGAGATACGTATTTAAAAAAAGTAAAAACACCAACTTGTCGTTTACAACCGACAGGAAGTTTTAAAATATTTAAAAATAATTATTTGTGTCGCCTAGAACCGATACAATGCTCTTTTTAACTGACACTAACTTTATGTCGGTTGAAAGCAACATGATTTTTTTTTTACGCTACCACCATTTAAAAGATTAAAAACTATGTCGGTTATAAGCGACATAGACAGTTTATGTCGCTTATAACCAATAGTAATTCCGACACCATGTAAAAAGGGTGTTAGAAATGTCTTATCCGTTAATATGTTATATAAAACTGACACCAACCACGGACACGATAAGCCACTTTTGTAGTAGTGCAAACAACACCCCTCTAAGATCGCCAAAGATTCAGCCAAAGTTGCGCCACCAAACCAACCCAAGCCACACTCGCACCGATCTACCAAATTCATCTAGTCTGGAATCCGGACAGTTGAAATTTGATCTAACGATCACAGTTATTATAACATTTAAAATGGCCCTTGCTAGGTGGATTTGGTGGAAAAGGTATTTACCATTCTTTCTTGAACACTTTCGGTTCGGGACCACTGGCTATGGCTTCCAACGGTAATTCTTCTCGAGGACTTGGACTTTTAATTGTCTCCACATTTACAATATGTCGATATTTGTCATCTCTGGATAAATTTTTAAGCTGATAGAAAAGTTCTTGTTAGATTAAGTCCAGACACTAATAAAGCACCCACGAGTGGCTTCAGAAGTACCTTTGGCAGCTCCTTCTTACGCCTTAGAGATGATGTACTCCATCCCACAAGGTCTACAAGAGTTGTTAAGTGCTTCACATAAATGAAGGACACAGTAACAAACAGATTTGTCTGTTCAAATTGAAAGTTCAACTCACTTAAACTTTTACCTACATTTAAAGACCAGAACACCAAATTATCTCCCAACATGTAACCTTCAACAACTCCAAATAATAGAAAATAAAAAGAAACACAAACACACAAATAAATGAAAGGGATACGATCAAATCGAACATTTGCATAGGCAACACGGCGTTTGAAGGACTGCAGTGCAGACCTGTAGAGACAAGAAGATATGACGGCAAGTTCTAGAATTATCAACGACAATAGCCAATCATGTATTACGAAAAAGAAGAAGCTGTAATTATCGATGCGGACTCACATGAATTTGAGATCTTCAGTGTCATGGACCATCTGAAGAAGAAGGGGAGGTTTTCCATCATTCCTATCAGTTAAAACCAGATGTCTTCCACTTCTACCTAGACACCATGAAGTACGAGCCGCTACTTTTTCAAGGGGTTTTACGCCACAAAACACTGGAACCTAATATTAAACCAACACATAATCAAGAACTATAGAAATTCTGTACCAATTCACTTGAACCAATTCTCTCCTCATTAAAGAAATTCTGAAGCTTCAAGTTTAAATGTATTGTTTAGATTAAGGCAATTCATATAATTCCAATGTATTAAAAGCGTGAGGCGTGAGCGAGTCGTCCGAGGGGAAGCCCAGCCTAGGCGTAAGGCGTGAGGCGTGAGGCAAAGCCTCACGGGACCTAAATTTTTTAATATATACAATGAGCATACACATATATTATATTAAAAAGAGAAAGATTATTAATCAATAATCACTTGAGCACACACATATATTATAAATATATATATATACACACATATATACATATATTATATTATATATGTATAAAATAGAGGATGAAAAGCATAATGAGCACACATATAACAATGCACGTAGACAGCACACACATCAATTATATAAAATCCAGCCCAAAATTTGGGTTTGGGAGTAAAAAAAAAAAAAAAAAAAACCCACTGGGCAGCGCCTAGGCGGCTAAGGCGGCTCCGGCGAAGCCTTTCGCCCACTCCAGCAAAACTGAGGCGTTTGTCATGGCGCCCAGCCTCAAGGGCGCCCTAGGCGCGCCCCGAGGCGAGTTCTTTAAAACACGTATAATTCTGCCCTTGCGAAAGTCTTGGAAGTCCAGAAAAATGTCACGAATTGGGGGAGAAAATCCAATTACTATTCATCATCTTTCAAGATGTTGGTAGATATGTGAATAAATACCTAATTCTTCATTCATCTAAAACAATATCTCATTGTTCTACCATAAAATGACACCAAAAAAGTAAACTTTAATTTCTAAACAAAAATACTGATGATGTTAACATAGAATAAGCATAATATCATAAGTTCATAATCAAATTGGTTCACCTGATTATTCCCCCAGGAACCGAGGTGCGGAGTTGCGGTCGTTATAAAACCCATCGTTCAAATTCAAATGAAAAATGATAAACAAGTACGTTCAAACTGAACAAATCCAAAAAAAAACAAGAAAAAACCCACCTCTTCTGCTAATCTATCGCCCATCACATCAACACCATCAAATGTTAACATTGAAGAATTGCATTCACTGCCTGCAATGCAAAATTGCAAATTAATTAGCAAACTCACTTCATTGCTTGGAAATGCCATTCGTATTTCGTACAGTCTAATTTCATGGGTTTATCAAGTACAGTAATTTATTAAAAACTAAATATATATATATATATATATATTGCCAAAGCAAGCAACTTTGATAAGAAAAGGACTCGCAGTGAGCAACAACATCTTCTGGGTATCTCTTCAGAAACTCCTTTGCTGCATGTTTCCAATTCTCAGCACTACACCATAAAATTGTACAAAATCAACTCAACCCTCAAGTAACTCACATTCATTTTTTATCTTTCTTTCGATGCAAGCAATATTCTAAACTAATCTAATATACCGAGAGCGGGATTTGAACTTGGGTGCAAGGCCGAGGGCCCACCACCCTCGCCACTGGCCTAATACTCTTGTATAACTTTGGACATGGATCACGATGCTTTGGCTTGTACCCGGGATAATATTCTGTCTTGAAACAAATGCAGGGCCTTGGTGACTTTCTGGTCTATTGGATATTTATCACGTACTTAAAAATTACTCTTAGTATTCAATACATATTTATCATGTGATATCAATGAAGAATCTTTCTTTTAAGATAATTCTTATGTATATTCAACTGTAATGTGAGATTCTTTCCAAAGTGAGATCAATAATGAGGTTGGGTGATGTTAATTTTATTTGTGTGATTGCACAAATACGGGGTTCATTGGTCGTACATCAGATAATAAGATGGTGTTATTTACACGCTCATTTTTACTTTCAACTCACTCATTTTTATTTCTCACACTCCTTGTTAATTTTTTATCATTAATTTTCTTCAATTCATTCAATCTGATGGTCATAAACTCAGGTTCATGAGTTCATTTTTTGTCACATCCACATCTTACCACTGCCTCAGGAAGTTCACATTGCCTCTCTCTTCCACGTACGTACGGTACCTGGTTGTCTCTCTCAATGTCCATTTCAGATCCCGACGCCTAAGCTCACCTGAGGCTTGAAATCTTCCGACCAACGTTCTAAAAGACGTTAGGGGCTAGTCAAGCGACGAGCTGAAACCTAGTGCCTAGACGAAGTCTAAGTGGGCGCCTAGACAGACTTGACGGATTTAACCAAATTCATTATATTTCATATAAATAAGTGTATGTTTATACTTAAAATATATATAATTTTATCATAAACTACAAAATAGAATTACATATATATTATGAAATATTAGAATATAATGAAAACATGGGAAACAAGCATATAATGTGTGCTCATTTAAGTATTCAACAAGCCTCTTACAATTTATTGAAAAAAATAAAATGCAAAATGAAAATTATCTATTTTTTGCCTAAGTGAGTCGCAACCTAGGCAGGTCTGGACGGGTTAGGCGGGTGCCTAAGTGGTCTAGGCAGGGCCTAGGTGGTCTAGACGGCGCCTAGGCGGTCTAGAAGGGGGCCTAGGTGGTCTAGGTAAGCGCCTCAGCAGGTCTAGGTGCTCTTTCTTAATTTTCAAATGTCTAGGCATTAATCAGGACGGTGCCTAGCCGCCTAGCACCAAGGCGAGGCCTAGGCAACGCTAGGCAGAGATTTTTAGAACAGTTCCAACACACCTTCCAAGCACGACCCAGAGCCTCAATCCTTCGCTTCTCTTTCCGAAGCCAATGTTGTTGTAGGGCATGCAATTCCGCTGGCTTTGAGTTTGGGTTGACAACAAATTGGCACATTTCACACAAGAAAATGGTCAACCATGTGTAGGATCACATCAGCCCCATCAGAGTGTAGACAAGTGTTTTTCACCTGCAACACAATAAAAACCGCGACGCATGTCAAACTCGGCCTGCTTCTCTAATTATGTAGCTTTCAGGATGGAACAGCTTGCATTGTGAAACGAAGAAGAAAAATAACGGCAATGGTGAATTTCTGAAGCCTTTTGACTAATCTTTCCAACTAAATTACAAGATTTTTTTATTAAACGCAATGAATTTCAAGGAAAAGAAGGGATCGACTTGCCTGAATGGTACTGTGTGCAAGGTATCTTTGTTTACTTCCACTGAAGTTCACATCCACCCGTTCCCAGCTCATTTTGGTCAAGTTTCTGATCATTTCCTCTGCAATCGTGTTGCGAAATTAGTGAATAAAATGTCAAGGAACTAAGCCGTACAACCTCATAATAAGGCAATCATGGATGCCTCTCGCAACCATCTACATTGGATAGAAATACCAACTAGTTTTATTCAAAACAAAACCATCTACATTGGATGCCTCTCGCAACATAAACTTATTCTCCCTCCAAATTTATGATTACTACAATTATCAGCAGTTTAGTCCCATAGAACTACTAATCGGCCAACACATATTTAAAAATAATCTGCTAAGGAACTCAGAATTTCCAACGCTTTTCTTTCAATTTGTCTACAACTAGTGCATGTCCTATAACTGTATAATCCAGTGGGAACATGGAACCCTATGAGTAAAAATTCCTTCATGCTAAAGCTCGAATAAGCTTCAGAGAGCAATGAACCACTGGGAATAAGTTTTTAGTCAAACAAGATAAACAAATAGAATACCTTCAAAGTCAATTTTCTTGCGCCCACTGGCTATGGCTTCCAATGGTAATTCTTCTCGAGGACTTGGACTTTTAATTGTCTCCACATTTACAATATGTCGATATTTGTCATCTCTGGATAAATTTTTAAGCTGATAGAAAAGTTCTTGTTAGAATAACTCCAGACACTAATAAAGCACCCGTGAGGTAGCTTCAGAAATACCTTTGGCAGCTCCTTCTTACGCCGTAGAGATGATGTACTCCATCCCACAAGGTCTATAAGAGTTGTTAAGTACTTCAAATAAATGACGGACAAAGTAATAAACAGACTTGTCAGTTCAAATTGAAAGTTCAACTCACTCAAACTTTTACCTACATTTAAAGATGCCAAATTATCTCCCAACATGTAACCTTCAACAACGCCAAATAATAGAAAATAAAAAGAAACACAAAACACAAATAAATGAAAGGGATACGATCAAATCGAACATTTGCATAGGCAGCACGGCGCTTGAAGGACTGCAGTGCAGATCTGTAGAGACAAGAAGATATGATGGCAAGTTCTAGAATTATCAACAACAATAGCCGATCATATATTACGAAAAAAGAAGAAGCTGTAATTATCGATGTGGACTCACATGAATTTGAGATCTTCAGTGTCATGGACCATCTGAAGAAGAAGGGGAGGTTTTCCATCATTCCTATCAGTTAAAAACAGATGTCTTCCACTTCTACCTAGACACCATGAAGTACGAGCCGCTACTTTTTCAAGGGGTTTTACGCCACAAAACACTGGAACCTGAAATATTAAACCAACACATATTCAAGAACTATAGAAATTCTGTACCAATTCACTTGAACCAATTCTCTCCTCATTAAAGAAATTCTGAAGCTTCAAGTTTAAATGTATTGTTTAGATTAATGCAATTCATATAATTCTGCCCTCTCGAAAGTCTTGGAAGTCCAGAAAAAATGTCACGAATTGGGGGAGAAAACCCAATTACAATTCATCATCTTTCAAGATGTTGGTAGATATGTGAATAAATACCTAATTCTTCATTCAACTAAAACAATATCTCATAGTTCTACCATAAAATGGCACCAAAAAAGTAAACTTTAATTTCTAAACAAAAATACTGATGATATAACATAGAATAAGCATAATATCATAAGTTCATAACCAAATTGGTTCACCTGATTATGCCCCCAGGAACCGAGGTGCGGAGTTGCGGATGTTATAAAATTCATGGGCTCCAGACCAGCAATTTTGCCTTTGACTTTTTGTTTCAGCAACGGATCCTCAACTCCATCTCTCCTGTATTCTCCATTTTCTTGAGATGGTTCTCCGGTGATGTCTCGTTCATAAAGCCTTCCAATGGCATATCTTGCTATAAGCCCACCTAACGAGTGACCAACAAACGAGATCTTCTGTACACTTGGGTGACTTTTTATCACAGAAATAACCTGAGAAAACAAACAATGACAATAGACATTAACTCCATAATGCTTTCACATACGAACCAAGCCAACGAATACGAGATAAAAAACACCCATCATTCAAATGAAAAATGAAAAATGATAAACAAGTAGGTTCAAACTGAACAAATCCAAAAAAAAAAAAAAAAACAACCACCTCTTCTGCTAATCTCTCTCCCATCACATCAACACCATCAAATGTTAACATTGAAGAATTGCATTCACTGCCTGCAATGCAAAATTGCAAATTAATTAGCGAACTCACTTCATTGCTCGGAAATGCAATTCGTATTTCGTACATTCTAATATCATGGGTTTATCAAGTATAGCAATTTATTAAAAACTAAGAAAAAAATATTGCCAAAGCATGCAACTTTGATAAGAAAAGGACTCACAGTGAGCAACAACATCTTCTGGGTATCTCTTCAGAAACTCCTTCGCTCCATATTTCCAATTCTCAGCACTACACCATAAAAATGTACAAAATCAACTCAACCCTCAAGTAACCCGCATTCTTTTTTTTTTTTCTTTCTTTCGGCAAGCAATATTCTAAACTACTCTAATATACAGAAAGCGGAATTTTAACTCGGTGCAAGGCTGAGGGCCCACCGCCTCGCCAATTGGCCTAACCCATATTCAAATTAACAAAACTGAGACTCAGAAAACAGTGTAAAATTTTCACTTACCTGCCTATGAGACCATTCACCAAAATAATCAAATGGGTCGGACTCATTTTTTCACCCGTTTGATCCTCCACCTCCATATCGAAACCCCCATTCTTATCCGTTTCGGGTTTTGATCTGAAACACCGAAACTTGGGCATGTAAGAAAACGTTTCTTTTTTTCGGCTCGTCGTCATCGATTCCTTGCTTTTGCTCCTTTTCTTTTTCCCCGCGTTTTTCTTGCTCCCCCTGTGCTTCATCTCGTTCGGGGGCGGCTCCTCCGTCCGCACGACTCCAGCGCCGCCGATCTCCACATCCATCGTCGCCATGCTCTGCAAATCCGCGGAATCTTCCGTCAATGCGAGAGGTTGTGGATTTTTAGAAGTCGCACGAGCTCGCGAATCGCAATATGAAAGGTGGGTTTTTGTGATCTTTCGCCTTCGATTCGGGACTTTGACGTCGGCCAGATGGGTCCGTCCCGCGAACTGGAACGTGCCATTGCTGACGGGGTTGGTGGTTAATAGCCCTTGGTCTTGAAGTTAATTACGGAAATGTCATATGTTGCGTTGGTTTTTGTATCCAGAAGCTTTGAAATTTGCATCTACGATTCTACTGGGAAGCAAGCGACTTTGACGCGTTGACACGTAATTCTCCTGCATGCGTCACATGATTTACTTAAAAATTACCCTTTTGTATTATTTAATCTATTTTTCTTTTCGCTTTGTTGCATGTTGGCCAATTGCCATGTTGTATTATTGGGACCTGGATCCTCTTCTGAACACTGGAAGATGATTCTCTTGATCAAGGATCCAAGACCGTTGGATGAAAATTCAACGGCTATAATTATTATAATTTTAAATGAACCCCACTGTTTGTAGTCGTTGGATTTTCATCAAACGGCCTTGGATCTTTGGTCAGGAGGATCCTCTCCTTGGACTCAGGAGAGGATCCAGGTCTGTATTATTGAATCTTTAGAAAGCTTTTAGGTTAATTATGCAACGCAAACCATAAATAACATAATAAGAACTTCGTATTCTTTTATTCGAATGAACATAATCATTATCTGATAAAAACTAATCGTAACGATAAACAGCCACAATTAAAAGATCTTCAAAATCCTCACAAAAATAATTTAAAGAAAATCCTCATTCCTTTTATTCGTTTTTATTTTTAGGAAAACTAACGAAAAGTCCCTGAATAGTGACAGTTTTAATGAAAAGTCCTTTTTGAAGGTATAATGAATAGTGACAGTTAAAGGTAAAAAAGTGGTTTTTCGTTAAAAGTAAACAGTGCCAGGGGTGTTTTATTAAAGCTCCCTTTATTTTTTGCACTCTTGTATAACCTTTGGACGCGGATCATAATGCTTTGGTTTGTACCCAGGATAATATTCTGTCTTGAAACAAATGCATGGCCTTAGCGAAGCTGGTCTATTGAATATTTATCACTTATTTAAAAATTACTCTTAGTATTCAATAGATATTTATCATATGATTGGGTGGTGTCAATTTTAGTTGTGATTGCACAAATACGCAGTTCATTGGTCGTATAACATATTTTATATGGGATAATACTATTTACACACTCATTTTTTCTTTCAATACACTCATTTTTATCTTTCACACAACCTTGTTAATTTTTTGTCATTGATTTTCTTTAATTCATTCAATCCAAGGGTCTAAAATTGATAAGGGTGTGTGAATAGTAAAAATGAGTGTGTAGATAGCACTACCATTTATATATAGGAATGGGGTTGACTTAACCTCACAATAAGCTAGCTGTGACAACTTGTCCCGAAATATTTTATCGATGGTGTGAAATGACTTTTATACCCTTGAACGTTGTGTGGAGTGGTGTGGTTTAAGTTTTGATTGTTTGGACCCAATTAGAACTAAGTGTTTCTTTGTTTTTGGTTGGCTGCAATCTAGACCACACACTCACACTCACACACCAACCCGTTGACCCTCTCTCTCTCTCCTTCCCTCTCGAATTTTCTTCCATTTCTATACAATCGTACGGATAACTCCTACACTAGCTCTCCATTCACGGATCGAGCTTGTGGACACCATCATCATCTTCCTTGTAACCTTACGAACCCATCTATACCCTTGGTTGGACGTGAAGGCGTCGGGAACCACTGGAACTAAAAGCTCCGATGAGGTGCAATGTTCACTCGTCATGATCGCATTGGTTTCAGGTAGTTTTGAGACTTAAAAAGGTCCTATTCTTGTTTTTTCTAGTACCTTAGGTTAATTTTCGACTAGTTTTGACGTAGAAACACTCGGGTTTAGTGAGTTGCAGGGTGGCCGGATTATCGTGACTTTTTCGGCGAATTTCAGGTGGATTTAGGACCTAAAAGTGGTAAGGAATTGTTCCTTTCGCCTTAAGCTTTATTTTGGTTCAAATTTCATGGATTTTGGTTGAGAAATGAGTGAGAAATTAGGTTTAGAAGATTTTCTAGAATCCAACAATCGCAGCAGTGCCAGCGCCGGACTCTAGCGAACCAAGGAAGAATGAGAGGAATATTCCGTCAACTTTGACGGAATATTCCTAATGGCGTCAGTTAAAATTGACGGTATATGCTAGTTTTTAACGGAATATTCCCTAACGCCGTTAGGGATTCTGTTTGGTGTACTAGGCACGTGCCTTGGCCGGCGCGTGGAACGTCGGAAAATTTTCCTAAAAATATGGGGATGTTCGTGGGGTTGAGTAGATCATGTTGGTATATTCAAACACTCCAATTGAGCAATGTATAAGAAGTTATTACCTAGTTTTGGTTATGTGCTTATAAATAACGTTTAAATAGTTGTTTCGCATATAGGTGAGATGTTTTCTGAGGACAAGTGCAGTCAGGCGAGGCTCGGGGGTTACGACCCTACGACATATCAATGATTGGGCTTCTGTTTTCATTATATACGTATCTGGTTGGTATTTTTCCCAGAAAGTGTGTTTAAATGGTTTTATAGATTAAATTGCCATGTCAAATGATTGTTATGTTTTGTTATGGATTATTATGGTTATATATTGTTGCTTGACACTACGGACGCTCATGTAAGCTTCAAGTGAGTATATGTTGATAGCAGTGATGGTAATAAGTATGACTGTGTTGAGATGCAAATATAGCTCATTATCCTGCACCCTAGTGTTAGTGCTCTTCCAAAGGATAGGGTCTAGCCTTCATGTGATCGTTCACCTCCCGCACCACACGCTTACCTTGAATCCAAGGCAGGTGCCAGCCTGTTGTATATACCACTTTACGTGTTTCCGACTCGTAGGTGACTTACGATACTTCGCACAGTCTTCACGTGATCGTAGCACTTGAGCGTACTCATTTACACCCAGCCTGTCGTACAGACCACTTTAAGTGGTTTCGACTCGTGTGTAGGAATTGGTAGAGGAGCTATAGACTCAGTAGTACAGGTCACGTTAGGTGACTCCGGCTGGCATATTATTTTTATTGATTTATGTCACCTGATTTATATATATTTCATGACTAGATATTTGACATGGCATACCTATGGATTTATCATTTTTGTTAGGATGATTTGAGATATGGTGTTGCATAATAGTTTATGGGAAAGTATATAGGTTTTACAGCGATGGGTTATTACTTTGTTAATGAAACGGTTTTGAAAAGCTTTGTTTTTACCCACTCACAGTTTTTGTTTTGCACCCTTCCAAGTTTTAGGCAGAAGTGACTGTTGGTGGCTTACGAGGAATTAACGGCAGTTCTGACATATTATCACTAATGTACGACTATCTTTGGTATTGTATAATTAGTATTCGTCCTGCTGGACTGCACTTAAGCTACTTATGCTTTGATTATGTCAATCTATACCTAATCACCATGCTTGTACTTATATTTCTTTTTATCATTATCGTTTCTGCACTGTGCACATGTCACCCTCACGTGACAGCCAGCATGCCCTAATTTGGATTGGGGTATGTCACTAGCAATAATGTGGTTCAAATCCGTCTTTAGCAAAAATCGAACCTAAGACCTCACTCACATGTGAAAAGAAATATCATTAGACTGTAGTACTGAGTGATTATTAGTTGAATAATTAATTGCTTAAGGATCACCAACAATTTTCCTTAATTAGACGACCACCGGTCCCACAATGTCACCCTCACGTGACAGCTAGCATGCCCTAATTTGGGTTGGGGTGTGTCACTAGCAATAATGTGGTTCAAATCCGTCTTTAGCAAAAATCGAACCTAAGACCTCACTCACATGTGAAAAGAAATATCATTAGACTGTAGTACTGAGTGATTATTAGTTGAATAATTAATTGCTTAAGGATCACCAACAATTTTCCTTAATTAGACGGCCACCGATCCCACAATGTCACCCTCACGTGACAGCTAGCATGCCCTAATTTGGGTTGGGGTGTGTCACTAGCAATAATGTGGGTCAAATCCGTCTTTAGCAAAAATCAAACCTAAGACCTCACTCACATGTGAAAAGAAATATCATTAGACTGTAGTACTGAGTGATTATTAGTTGAATAATTAATTGCTTAATGATCACCAAAAATTTTCCTTAATTAGACGGCCGCCGGTCCCACAATGTCACCCTCACGTGACAGCTAGCATGCCCTAATTTGGGTTGGGGTGTGTCACTAGCAATAATGTGGTTCAAATCCGTCTTTAGCAAAAATCAAACCTAAGACCTCACTCACATGTGAAAAGAAATATCATTAGACTGTAGTACTGAATGATTATTAGTTGAATAATTAATTGCTTAAGGATCACCAACAATTTTCCTTAATTAGACGGCCACCGGTCCCACAAGTTCCTGGGCCTTTTTCTTTCTTATTCACAAGTTCCTAGGCCTACTGTTTCTTGCAGTCCACGATCACAGAGTGAGTGAGAAAAAAGCCCAACAATTGAGAAAGCCCAAACAAACAAACAGGTGAAAAAACAGGGTTCACCCAAAAGTTTAAACAGATGAAGAATCGGTGGTGGAGAGGAAGTCAAAATAAAAAATAAAAAAAGTTGGGGAATTTAATACTTGTCGAGGAAACAAAACCCCATGAAGATTTTTTGCTGGCTGATGAGGAATGAGGATTTAATGGACCCTATTTCTCTACCACTTTTAGCTGCCAGGAAGAAAGACTCCCAAAGGAGGCAATGGGGTTTGGTTTTAGGCTGAACCTCCTCAAGTCTGGCTTCCCACTTCAGCGTTCTCACTGGCAAACTGCTTCTTCTCCTTCCAATCTCTCTTCTACTTCTGGTGAGTTTAATTTTGATTGGCTTTTTCCCCCAGCTGATTTCCTGCTTCTGTTCTGAAAAAAGTCTGTTTCTTTTGCTTTCAGTTTTTTATCTTTTGGTTTGACCTTGCATCTGTTTTTTGCAATTTGAAAGCTTTGTAGTATATTCTAAGTAAAACCCACAAAGAATCCTGCTAAAGTGAATCGGAAAGATGATCAAAATGCATGCTTGAGAATTGGGTCTTGAAAGTTTTGAGATTTTCTTGAATTATGCAGCATTGGATTTGCTTTCTGCTTTTTGCAATCTTAACTTACAAAGAGAAACAAAATAGTAGTAAAGTGAATTTGCAAGATGATCAGAAGGGATGTTTAAGAATTGTGTCTTAAGGTTTTCAATCAATGTGCTATGATGGCAGACATTGGGCAATTTGGAGTTTAATAACTTCCCATCTGCAATCTCATCCGGCCAAAGTAGTTACGCCAAATAAAGATAGAGGGTTTCCCACTTTAAAATTCTATAAAACCACGACTGCTCCTTACATAAGTTCTCAAAGAAGATCAAGCAACATTTCATTGATTCATTCTTCTTGTTATTTTATTAGATTTTCTGAATTCTTTATTCAATTTCGGACTGAAAACAAATAAAATGTGAAATTCTTGAGTAGCCTACTTCCCTTCGAATGATGAATCACCTTACATTAAAGTAAAGGAGTCCTCTAAAATTCATAAGGGATTTATATACTTGTCTATGTATCATTCCATTCGATCTTTTAGGTCTCTACTTCGCCTGGACGGTTATGTCACGATCCTCTTAAAGCCTATATGCGATGGATAGACTCCTACAACCATGACATATTTTCTTATTTGGACATAATCATAATTAAATTTCTTTCTAAACCTAAATGAAAGAGAATGTTTAATTCCACAAATGAAGTATTTTTTTTACAAGGTACAACTATAATTTCCTGTTTATCTGTTGACATAAGTGACATTGGTATTTGCTTGATTTTTTTGTCAAATATTTTTGTATTTATGATGTTCAATATAAAATGATACAGTTAGAGGCAGGGAGGGCTCTTTCAACTCAGCAAGGCTGTCATTTCTGTCAATTATTTCTGAGGATGGCGAGACTTCCGGTAAAGATACTATGAAAATCCACTCTTGCTCATCTGCTTCCCCACAAATCTTAGAGGATGGCTTCTCAGATTTGGAAGAGGTGATAGTTTGCCTTTTACTGAATTGTTGTGTAAAATTTGCAGAGTGTTAAGGACAATATGTTTTCCTTGTTTTTAGTATATGAAAATCTTACCAGGACTTTTGCCTCTCAGATAAGATTTAGGAGGGTGCCAAAGAGTAGTTCATCAAATACGATTGGGAATAACCAGATGCCTGACGGTGACTTTATATACAGTAAAGGCTTAGAAGCTTGCAGTGCAGCTCATTTTAGTTTGTTACTGAAAAATCTTGATGCTCTGGAGGAGACTTTTGCTAATTCGGATGTGTTAAAGTTGGAAAATGAGATACTTTTGCAGTTAGGAAGGCTTGGAGCTCTACAGTTATTCGATGCCTATCTGTCGAGAACTCTTACATCATCAAGTTTTTTCGATTTGTCTGACATTTCTACGATACCCATTGAAGAGGATAAGATGGATAAGAAAGTAGATAATGACAGAGGCAAGACTATTGTTTGGTCTGGGAAGAAGGAAGAACGAAGATCAAGGAAAAGAGCATCAGACAATGCCAGAGTTTCTTCTGAATTATTGCCTCCTAAAACAACTTGGGAAGGTTTTAAGCTGCCTACTGTTTCATCACCTGTTAAGCCGCCTATTGTTTCATCAGCAAAAAGAGCATCAAATTCTCGAAGGAGAAGACTTACAATTGTTCTAAATGAGGCAGAACTGTCAACCGGGGTTAAGGTTGTGCTTATCTTTCAACATACAGATTGAAGCTTTCCTTCCTTACTTCGAGGATGTCTTTATCATCTTTACTTTTGTATCATAACAGCTGATCGCCAACTTGGAGAGAGTTAAGGCAACTTTGGAAAAGGAAACTGGTACCATAGCTACCTTAAGTTGCTGGGCGGAAGCAGCTGGAGTTCACAAGAAGGTGCTGTTACAGAAATTGCATTTTGGTTGGTATTGCCAGGATGAGCTTATAAGGAGCACTCGCTCCTTAGTCCTATACCTAGCTAGAAGCTATAGAGGGCTAGGAGTAGCCATGGATGATTTACTGCAGGTTTGTGAAACCTTTATCTATTTTGTGATTGTTCCGCTTGTTGCAATATAACATTTAACTTTTTTGTCTAGTTCATAAAAGATACTTCTCAGTAAACTTTTTTGTGAAATAATTTACATATGATTATGTTCGAGACAGTTTGTTATTGATCACTGAAAAAACAGCTTTGGTAGACTCAGACGTCAAAACTCAATGCATAAATTCTTTTTTTTTTTCTTTCTCAAAACTTACTACTTCTTGTATTTCCATGATATTTACTCTCAATTTATTAGACCCTCTCTTAAGTTCCCCCTATTTCACAGGCTGGAAACTTGGGTCTCCTGCAAGGTGCAGAAAGGTATGATCACTCGAGGGGTTACAGATTCTCAACCTACGTCCGGTATTGGATAAAGAAATCAATGTCAAGATTGGTGGCACAGCATGCTAGGGGGATCCAAATTCCTGTATGTTCCTCCCTTATTTTAAATACTTTTCATACAATATCATCTCAGTGAGCGATGGCATGTGATCCTTGAGTTGTTTTTATTTTAGTTCACACTAAGCAAGGCGATAAATCAGATACAGAAAGCTCGCAAAGCCACTTACAACAGCCAAATGAAATACCCCGACGATGATGAAATTGCAAAGATTACAGGTCTTTCTTTGGTAAGAATCAGATCAGCTAGCACATGCTTGAGAGTTGTGGGTTCGATAGATGACAAGATGTGGGATAGCTCTGCTGGGACATTTATGGTAATGATCTAACTAATCCTGTCCACCTCTCGTGCATTCGCATTAAATATATATTTTTTGTTTCTAGGAAGTGCTAAATAAAGATAAATGTCGTTAGTCTTGCTAGTTTGTACACTTAAAATTATCTTATTCTTTACATGTCAACTTCGAAGCTTTTATAGTTTGGGATGCTAACCTTGTAAAACATGTAAAATCTGCAAACGTGCAATAAACTGGAAAATCTCGTCAAAAGTTGTAGTGTAATTAGCTTGTTAATTAGAAAACCTGTTTTGTGTTAATGATCTAGGAATTTACAGCGGACAAGTCAATAAAGAGCCCTGAAGAAACTGTCACGAGGCAACACATGAAAAAAGACATTCATGATCTGCTGAAGTGCTTGAACTCGAAGGAGAGGCAAGTGTTGGTGCTGCGATATGGACTAAACAACTACAACCCCAAGTCACTTGAGGAGATTGGAAAGCTTTTTGATGTGAGCAAGGAGTGGATACGGAAGATAGAAAAGAAAGCTCTCACGAAGCTAAGGGGCGATGAAACACACAGAAGTTTAAGCCATTACTTGAATAACTAGTAGATTCAGAGTAATACGAAAAAGAGCAAGTCACTCGTTGAGTTTCTCTATCAGAAGGTCCCTGCGAATTAGTCACCATATACTGACAACCATAGCTTCTTTCTGGTAGAGATTACGCAGAATCATGGGTGACCTTTGGTTTTGTTCCCCGCCAAAATTTCAGCTCACAACACTACCATGGGAATTTTTCCGTGCTCTCATGTGAAGATCATATACTGTTGTATTGTATCCTTAGCATTCTTTCATTTCCCTTGATGGGATTGTATAGTATAGAGGCGGCTGTATGGCGCGTATTGTATATTTGATCCTAATGGTGGTGTTTATACACGTGATTGCTCTAATGACGCGGTTAAACTCCGTTAATCTAGCTTATTTGATGAATGCTAAATTGATTCCCTCTAGATCTTCTGTGTTTGCTATCTCAAACTCCTGTCAGCTCACCCTCCGCGCAATGATGCCTGCGTAGCCATTTGAAGGCCCTGCGCACTAAGTAGCTTGATCTTTTGGCTAAGGATGTATCGTGTATCATAGAAAGCGTGGACTTATCTGCCTCACTCGTTCTACTTCCAATACAATCTGATGTACATTGATGACTTTTTAAGATATTTTTTCTTACAAAATCCATCCATACTAAGAGATGTCACTTTTCCTTCTGATATTTCATTTACACCTCTTGCTTTTAATAGAGATGCCGCCCTTCTATCTTTTTGGTGTATCTTTTACACCTCTCAGGGTAGAAGATATTATTCAATAGGGTTTACTCGTGCAATACCACGCGCAAGGAGGTTCGACAGGAAGTTCAGCTCCTTGTTATTGAACCGATGCACGAGACAATTCTACTTAAGTTTTTCTTCTTATTATAAACTTTATTGTTTCTCGGTCTTCCCGCGAGCACCTATTTTATGGAAAGATTAATATCATTCCTTAAGTTTTCGCAGTTTTGGGTTACTCATCTTCGTATTACAACTCAAAATTTGCTCAAGTTAATTTTGTTAAATATAATGCATTTTAAAAGTATGTATGAATCTTGCTCAATCACATAACAAACTAATGCTTTTGTATCTCATGTAAAATAACACATCTAACTGCATACAATTTTTACAAGTCGGCATCCCAAATATTGTAGTTTTTTATATAACGATTATATTTATCCAACTTAACATCACTGACTTATAAATAAAGAAAAGTATCAGACATGAATACTAAATAATAAACTGCTATAATTTAAAAAAAAAAAAGAAAATTCAAAGATAATTATACAGAAACACTGTCTTAATTCATGTTTGCGACAAGAGGTGTGCTATCCACATACTCTTTTTTACTTTCCGTGCATGTAAGAAGTCTACAATCTTTATGAACTTCAAACTTCACTTTCTGACTATTGGAATAGGAACCTCTCCGGGTCCTCTTTGTGGAGATTCGGATGATTAATCAATCTTGTCTGTTCATTGTAGATTGTACGGTCAGTTTTCGTTAGGTACTATTTATATTCAATTTAAAATTTAAAATGATTTCTAACAATATAATATACGATGAACGAACACGATTGATTGATATTCGGATTCTGAGAATCCTTGCCCCTGACTATTTATGGCGGTGAGGAGACGTTACCCCAAAAAAATCAACTGACGACAAACTACCAAACACACTACTTTATTGATTAATCCAATCATTCGTCAACAAATCAGAGGTTTTCCAAACTTTCTTCTCACACCCTCAGAACCTAGTAATCCAAAACACAAGTAATTAAAAAAGGAAATAAATTAGTTAAAAAATATCCCAAACCTCCCAACCAACCACGCAAAACCCCGCAACCAAACACGCCCTTAAGTTTGGACACGTGTCCTACTTTTCAATCCTCCAAAAAGCAACCTAACCCATTCTGTTAAGAAAACGACTTCGTCACCCGCCTCTCACCTCACCTACGTCACAGACCAATCCATTCCCCGATTCCCGCTGATGAAATTAGTCAAACTTCATGGGAGCTGCCTCGCTGGCAGAACTTCATCCGTCGGTCACGTAACTCGCTCCCCCGCGGGGAAGTAGCCGTTACTTTTTTACTGCCAAATTTCTTGTCTCCGCCACGCGCCAACAGCCAATAAACGTCGTCGTTTTCCCGTTTCTTCATTATCTGTCTCCGTATCTGGGAGAGTGTCTGAAACGTTCTCTATACAAGCGTGAGATCCATCTGAATGTGTGATCACCTGCGCTCAAATCTACGAAACACTAAACCGGATCGCCAATCCCGGTAGGTCTGTCCCACAAGACTGGTACACAATAACCAATAGCTGCGCTGCACGGGTAGGATTTATGGGGAAGGTGACGCAGGCGATCATTTCCTTAACCTCCTCAACCTTGCCAAGACTCGATGAAGTTTGTGTGTCCCCTCTCTCTCCGTCATTGTTGCAGAAGCGATTTCTAGGGTTGCCAGTCGGATTTCTTCAGGCCAATTCACACAACCAAACGCAAAACTTCGCACGCTGAATTCTGCGTTTTGATAGTATTCGAAAATCCCTAATTCCAATTCGCCTCAAAAAATTCCCAATTCAATCTGATGAGTAATGACTCTCGCCACCAGTGAATGGCCCGCTTCCGCACTCCCACTCTCCTCGTCGCATTCCTCTCCGCCCTTGTTGCCCTAACCGCCAACCCTAGCCACCTCCTCCTCGCGTCCGAAGATGATGACTTTTCAATTACCGATTCCTCCGATTCCGATTCCTATCTCTCACACCAAGACTACTCGCCGCCGGCCCCGCCACCTCCTCCGCCGCTCCCACCGTCGGTCTCTTGCACCGATGACCTCGGCGGCGTCGGCTCTCTTGACGCCACGTGTCAGATAGTCTCCGATTCGAACCTCACCAGCGATGTGTACATAACAGGGAAGGGCAACTTTTATATCCTGCCCGAGGTGAGATTCGGCTGCGCGATTCCTGGTTGCGCGATAATTATTAACATGACCGGTAACTTTAGCTTAGGCAGCAACGCGTCGCTTTTGGCCGGGGCTTTCGAGCTCACGGCGTGCAATGCCAGCTTCCTCAACGGCTCGGCGCTGAACACGACGGCTTTGGCTGGGAAGCCGCCGCCGCAGACAAGTGGGACTCCGCAGGGGATAGATGGGGCGGGTGGGGGACACGGAGGGCGGGGAGCGTGTTGTTTGGTGGACAAGACGAAGCTTCCGGAGGACGTGTGGGGTGGGGATGCATACTCGTGGTCGACGCTGCAGAGGCCGGCTAGTTTTGGGAGCCGAGGCGGGTCGACGAGTAAGGAGGTGGATTATGGAGGTTTAGGGGGAGGGTGGGTGAGGCTCCAAGTGAAGGAATTGCTGGTGGTGGAGGGAAGTGTTTTGGCTGAAGGTGGTGGCGGAGGGAATAGAGGTGGCGGTGGTTCTGGTGGCAGTATCTACATTAAGGCTCATAAAATGTAATGTTCATCATCAATTCTCCTATTTTTTTTTCTAAATTTGTTTAATAATTAGATGTTCTGTAGTGGTTTTTTCTGCTAAATGACTTTTTTGTGTGTGTTTTTGATGCATATGTTGATGATATGTAGGAGAAAGTAGATATAAATTTACTGTCGGTACGATGGCGAGTTTGAGTTTATATGTTCTGTAAGAATTTTACAGAAATGCTAGGGAACTGAAATGTTTCCATCACAGATGTTTCTGCAACCCCATATATATATATATATATATATATGATTTCTTCTATAGTATATAAATATATAATAGCCTAATAGGGAAAATAATATTGGATTATTTCTCTCTCATAAGTCCATAACTCATAATACTGCTCTTAAGTAAATCCCCAAATACATGAGATCGTTCAATTACTTGAGTGAAGTGCTAACAATTTGATTCATGTAAGGCATTTAACGTATATTAGAATACAATTGTTAATTGAATGGACATAGTAAATTTAGGTGTTTTATGTTATGAATTTGACTTGAGTGTTTCTATATTGATTATGAGTTTTAGTTTTAGAGTTTGTGTTAGTTTTAATAATAGATTTGTTTATTGGCAAGTGATTTTCACACACCATTTTTAGCTTCTCAGATACTTTTATTTTTGGCCATCGAATTGAATAAATCACACAAAAACAACAGACAAGATTAAAAATAGGTGTCTGAGAGGTTAAAAAGGGTGTGTGTTTATTATCATTTTCCTTGTACAATGTCTCAAGACAAAAATTAGTATGTTAAAAAAAAAATTAGTATTTTCCTAAAAGATGATAATAAGGAGGGCCCCATTTAAGATTTTCTCACATGACCTCAAATTCTCAGAGACATCCCTGGATTATAACCCGTTGTTTGGTTGAGTTTTTAGTTGTTGAGGCAAGTCAAATAGAATGGAACACTGAAAGAACCAACATGACATAAATTTTGATCGATTGGAATAAAATTTTACAGTGCTATGTTGTGTTCACCCAGATTTTTCTTATAGAATGTCAGAGATGATATTGGTGCTCTGTTTCAGTCACAATTGGTTGTACTTTTGAGTCTTGAGATGTGTTCTAAAAACTCTTGTTTAGTTTACATCCAAGTTTTTGTGGATAAGTAAAGTGAATGAATAATGTTTGAACATAAATTTTGATTTTATGTTTGAATCTGTGTTTGATCTTAAATTTTGATTTTATGTTTGAATCTGTGTTTTCATTGTTGTTTGTACACCGGTGACAAAAATGCTAGAAAGGTAACAACTGGGGTCTGTGGTAACTCTGTAGTTGTGCATCAAAACATGGTCATTTTACTTATTATTCATATGTGATTCTTATGCCACCATGCTTCATCTCATTGTTCTCATTTCCCAAGTCCATGTGACTGTTGGTACGACTGTGCTATACGTCTGCATCAAGTTGTATCAACAGGATGTGAATCTTATCCAGGGTGACCTATATGCCTTCTAAAGAATTTTGTTGTTATGAAGTGCAGGACTGGTAGTGGCAGGATAAGTGCTTGTGGTGGTGATGGTTATGCTGGTGGTGGTGGTGGAAGAGTGTCAGTTGATGTCTATAGCAGGCACGATGACCCCAAAATTTTTGTGCATGGTGAGACACCATGTTGTATTGTGATTTCTTATAAAAATTTTGGACAAATCTTATGTTCAATTCAATGTTTGAGATTTTCTTGACCTGTTTTTTAGCATTTTATAATATTCTCTCAGTAGTTTCTCTTGTTTCGTAATCTGCTGTTCTGATTTCAATATTAAATTTCTTTGAAAAAGTAATTTTAGTGTTCACAATTGTTCCACTGATCTCATTGTTTGCTTTACTTGTTAAAGACGGATTCTCTCCAAGTAACTCAATTCAGTTTAGCTTTTATTCTTAAAATGTCATCTATCAGAAGATAAATTATTATTTATTTTTATATATTTAAGTTATGCAATTCTGAAAATTGAAATGTGGCAGCTTTTATGAAAGCCCTCTTGGAGGAGTTCAAAAAATAGTTTTGGTGGTAATTACTTCTTGATGTGGAATGAGGGGATGTGACATTAATTATCTCATTATCAGGAGGAAATAGCTATGCTTGTCCAGAAAATGCAGGCGGGGCTGGGACTTTATATGATGCAGTTCCTCGAAGCCTTATTGTTAGCAATCATAACAAGTCAACAGATACAGAATCACTTCTTATGGAGTTTCCTTATCAGCCTCTTTGGACAAATGTTTATATTCAAAATAAGGCGAGGGCGACTGTCCCGTTGCTTTGGAGTCGTGTCCAGGTTTGTGGAACTCAAATGTGTAACCTATAGTGTTTCTTCCTTCTCTGTAAATTTTCAGCTTTTTGTATGGTTTATATAAAAACACTTTCTTGTTGGATAAAAGCTGTTTTCTGTTTATATCCCTTGTCTTACTTTCATATAGATTGTGGTCTAGTTTGAAAAGAGAACACAGGTATTAATACCATAAAGAATTTAAAATTTGAGGAAAAGATTCAGTCATCCATTGTTTATGCACTGTATAGGTGCAAGGACAGATAAGCCTTTTGAGTGATGGTGTGTTAAGCTTTGGACTTCAACATTATGCTTCATCAGAGTTTGAGTTATTGGCTGAAGAATTGTTGATGAGCGACTCTGTAATCAAAGTAAGTAGCAAATTTTGGATTTCATTGTTTGCAGTTCCGTATTATATTAAGATGCAATCTTGTTGACAATTTTTTGTTTCAATTCCTTCAAATAATTAAATTTCACATTGTACGAAGCCATTTATTTATTTTTTCTTTTGATCTTGAACTTGATATGATGATATGGTATTCTAATTTTTGAACTTGTTGCCTTTCCTCCCCTCCTTTTCTAATTTCAGGTGTATGGGGCCTTGCGCATGACTGTAAAAATGTTCTTGATGTGGAATTCCAAGATGCTTATTGATGGTGGAGGGGAAGAAGCTGTTGAGACATCCTTACTCGAGTCTAGCAACTTGGTGGTTCTCAGGGTAAGTTGCTTACTATCTCTTTGCATTATGTCGAGTTTGTCTTCATTTATGACAAGTAATCTTTGTATATAATAGGGATCATCTGTGATACACTCTAATGCAAATCTGGGAGTTCATGGACAAGGTTTATTGAACTTATCAGGACCTGGAGATTGGATTCAAGCACAACATCTGGTTTTATCGCTATTCTACAGTATTCATGTGAGTATTTTTCTTTGATGTCATAGCCTCAATGTCTAATCTTCTGTTTACACGTATGTCGTTAACTGTTTATTTGTTCATTCTGAAAATTTATTTGCAATTTTGGTCATGCGAGAGCCTATGGATTGTGCTTGTTCTTCTCGTACTGTTTCTGTGGAAATGGACTGCGTTTGTTTTTGATCAATTGGTTGTTTAAAATTTCTAACCATGACATTTTGAATTGAAATATATCCAGGGATTTGATAGCTATCTTGGATGATTTATGTGCTGTATGATGCTAACAAATCCCATTTTCCTCTAATTCGTCATTATTTATGACTTCTTTTTTCTTTATCAAGGTTGGACCGGGATCTGTTTTGCGTGGTCCTTTAGAGAATGCCACGTCTGATTCTGTGTACGTTTGACCTGGGTTATTGATGTTGAATCTTCCACCCCCCCTCCCCCTCCTCTCTCCTCTCTTTTATCTCTAAAATAAATAAATGGGGAATTTGTATGGTCCTTTAGTTACTAGATTTTTCGATTTTCATTTTCCACAGAACACCAAAGCTTTATTGTGAAAACAAAGATTGCCCCTATGAGCTACTTCATCCACCTGAAGATTGCAATGTAAACTCATCCCTGTCCTTTACTCTTCAGGTGCGTATCATTTGAGTGATGCAGTAATGGGGCTCAAAAAAGTAAATTTTTGTATTCAAGTTTTACAGTCCTGTTACTTTTCTTTGTCAGGTATGCCGAGTTGAGGATATCATTATTGAAGGCCTCATAAAAGGATCTGTTGTTAATTTTCACCGGGCAAGGACCATTGCTATCCATGCTTCTGGAGAAATAAGTGCGTCAGGAATGGGTAAGATTTTTGGGATCCCACCTTCCTATCCAAATTCCAACCCCAGAATACATTAAGCAAAGCTTTACTGCTTGGTAATGATAATCCTTCCTGGTTGGATTACATATGCATGCAGGTTGTACTGGTGGTATTGGCAGTGGCAACATTTTAAGCAATGGAATTGGCAGTGGTGGCGGGCATGGAGGTAAAGGTGGGGTGGCATGTTATAATGGCAATTGTGTTAAGGGTGGAATCTCATATGGGAATGCAAAGTTGCCTTGTGAACTTGGTAGTGGAAGTGGATATGACCTTTCAGCTGGCTTAACTGCTGGCGGTGGTATTATCAGTAAGCTTTTGTTTGACTTGTATATTTTACACTTTAATTGACTTAACAGTTAACAGTTAACAGTTTCCATTTCCAATTCTTTTTCCCATTCTAATACGTAGTATTTTTCAAACAGTAATGGGTTCTTCAGAACATCCCTTGTCAAGTTTGTCTGTTGAAGGTGCGATGACAGCTGATGGTGAAAGTTTTGAAGGGACTGCTGTGGAGGAAAATTTTGCCCTTGTTGATAACACAACTGGAGGGCCTGGGGGTGGGTCTGGTGGAACTATACTTCTGTTCTTGCGAACACTAGCTCTTAGTGAGACTGCCATTCTTTCAAGTGTTGGGGGATATGGTAGTTCCATTGGCGGTGGTGGAGGTGGTGGTGGAAGGATTCATTTTCATTGGTCAGATATTCCCACCGGAGATGTGTATCAGCCCATTGCAAGTGTGGACGGAAGCATCCTTGCAGGGTTTGTGTAGTCTAATTTGCTCATATGTACTTAAGGACTATTATGATTAATTCTCCGAGAAAAAAAAGGGAAAGGAACGAATAATTTATTGGTTTATAACTATATTGCAGGGGAGGGGTGGGTGGAGACCAGGGTGGTGCTGGAGAAAATGGAACATTGACGGGTACAGATTGCCCAAAAGGTCTCTATGGGACCTTTTGTGAGGTACATATTCATTGTTTGGACATAATTCATACTTTGTATTCCCATGTGCAATCATCTAGTTATTTTCTAACTTCTAGGATCTCTCTCTCTCTCTCTCTCTCTCTCTCTCATGAACATGCACTCATTGTAAGTCTATAAGAAAAAGTGATACTGTAGGCAGTAATATTATTGCACTTTGAATGTTAATAATTGCTACTCGAACTTCTTTTTTTTTTCTTTTCCAGGCATGTCCAGCTGGCACTTATAAGAATGCTATGGGGTCTGATAGGGCACTTTGTCATCATTGTCCTGCTACTCAGCTTCCCACTCGTGCGATTTATATTTCTGTCCGAGGTACTTCTCTAACATTAGTAATTTATTGCTTTATTAGGAGCCAGGCCTACTGCCTTTGAGTTTTTAGTGGTATTGCATCCTTTGATTTGTAGTTTGTTGTATTTTGTCTCCTGTACCATATTAGTCACTTCTGGTATCTTAAACATGAAACCATTTCTTGTTCTCTTATCAGGTGGTGTTGCTGAGATTCCTTGTCCTTACAAATGCATTTCAGACAGATATCACATGCCAAACTGTTTTACAGCTCTTGAAGAATTGATTTACACATTTGGTGGGCCTTGGTTATTTGGTCTTCTTCTGATTGGGCTCCTCATCCTGTTGGCTTTGGTACTCAGTGTTGCGCGTATGAAATTGGTTGGGGTTGATGAATTACCAGGCCCTGCTCCCACTCAACATGGCTCACAAATAGACCACTCTTTCCCTTTTCTAGAGTCATTGAATGAGGTTTGTTCGTGTATAATAGAACCTCTCTATCTCCCTCTATCTCCCTATATATATCTCTCTCTTCCCCCACTTTTGAGATTAATAGGTGGTATTCATACTGTAGGTTTTAGAAACAAACAGGGCTGAGGAGTCACAGAGCCATGTGCACCGAATGTATTTTATGGGTCCTAATACTTTTGGTGATCCCTGGCATTTGCCTCACACACCTCCAGAACAAATAAAAGAGATTGTGTGAGTTAACTTTTATATATCATTTATATTTTCATTTCAATATCCCACTTGGAATTTTAAGGACTTTAAAGTTATGGCGACTTTTAATTATCGATCTTAGTCTGCGTTATAACTTATAACTTGCAACAAATCTAAAAGATCAGAGTTTGAAATATAGCATTCCTTCTGGCAGATATGAGGGGCCATTCAATACATTTGTTGATGAGATTAATTCCATAGCCACTTATCAATGGTGGGAGGGAGCAATGTACATCATTCTTTCTGTTCTTGCATACCCCCTTGCATGGTCATGGCAGCAGTGTCGCCGAAGATTGAAATTGCAACATCTGCGTGAATTTGTTCGATCGGAGTATGATCATGCCTGCTTACGATCTTGCCGTTCGCGTGCTTTATATGAAGGGATTAAGGTTTGAAATTCATTCTAATTTCAGCACCGAGGGTCGTGAATTAAATGTATACATTGCCTGTGATTAATTCAATTCATATGATAGTAGGGTGCTTCAAACTAATTTACGTGCACTATGTGGACTTGGTTTTCCATCCTGTAACCTTTTTCTGTAATACCGTCAGGTAGCTGCAACTTCTGATTTAATGCTAGCATATATGGACTTCTTTCTTGGTGGTGATGAAAAGAGAACTGATCTTCCCCCTCGTTTACATCAAAGATTTCCTATTTCATTACCTTTTGGAGGTGATGGAAGTTACATGGCCCCTTTCTCACTTCACAGTGATAACATTCTTACCAGCCTCATGAGTCAGGTTTGTTGATTGATGCTGACGAATCCAAACCCAGCTCTGATATTTTTATGCTCTAGCTTCTAAAAAATATTAATCTTAATGCTTTTTACTATGCAGTCAGTCCCGCCTACCGCATGGTACCGTATGGTTGCTGGTTTGAATGCACAGTTACGCTTAGTTTGCCGTGGGCGGCTAAGAGTTACACTTCAGCCTATCCTTCGGTGGCTAGAACATTATGCCAATCCTGCTTTGAAGATTTATGGTGTACGTGTTGATCTTGCCTGGTTTCAGGCTACATCTTTTGGTTATTGTCATTATGGGCTCGTGGTGGATGTCCTTGAAGAAGACAGTGAACCTGCCTCTGTTAGGAGCATTGATGAAGCAACACGAACTGAAGAATCACGGTAATGGCTTCTGACGTTTGTGTTTAGAAATAGTACACCTATTTAGTCCTTTTCATTTAGACCCCTTCCTTGAGTCTGACTTCGTCTTTCCTTTGTTTTTCCTTTGACTTTCAGTGCAATCTACAACGAAGATTCATCTGGTCATTTGAGAGAATCGCTCCTAAACCAGTCTCACAGAAGTGAAAATTTTATGAGGCCGAAAAGAGAATATGGAGGGATTATAGATGCTAACAACTTACAAACGCTTGAAGAAAAGAGAGACATGTTTTATCTTCTCTCTTTTATATTTCATAATACTAAACCTGTTGGACACCAGGTATCTCGTGCTTATATTATTTGTCTCAGCTGGGGACTTGGGATCTCTGATTTCTAAACATATATTTCTATGAACTGCAGGATCTCGTTGGTTTAGTCATCTCAATGCTTCTTTTAGGAGATTTGAGCTTAGTTTTGCTTACATTACTCCAGCTGTATTCGATTTCATTGGTGGACGTCTTTCTGGTTCTATTTATTTTGCCTCTTGGCATACTTCTCCCGTTTCCTGCTGGTATCAATGCTTTATTCAGTCATGGACCTAGACGTTCTGCTGGGCTTGCACGTCTGTATGCTTTGTGGAACCTTACATCCTTGTTTAATGTTGTAAGTTTCTATTTTTGGCGCTCCACTTCAAGTCTTCCTTCTCCCAGTAAC
Organism: Crataegus laevigata; assembly: GCA_963580275.1. Lineage (NCBI taxonomy): Eukaryota > Viridiplantae > Streptophyta > Magnoliopsida > Rosales > Rosaceae > Crataegus > Crataegus laevigata. The sequence goes on from OY756949.1 coordinate 9,945,735, forward strand.
ATCTTTGGCTCTGTAAAGCTTGTTGACTGGTTACTTGTATACAGGTTCACTAATTTGTATCATATGTTGGTCATGTGTTCTTTTGCCAGGCGGTTGCTTTTGGTTGCGGTTACGTTCATTATTTGACTCAATCATCAAGTAAAAAACATCCGTTTCAACCCTGGAGTAACATGTGAGGGGATCTCTCTGCCGAAAACTTCATTAGTTGAGATGGTGAGTTATATTCGACGCAATACTCAACTAACAGGTTGTGTTCGTTTGTCTGGCTGGTGGGTGCAGGGACGAAAGTGAATGGTGGATTTTTCCTGCCGGTCTGCTGCTTTGTAAAGTTTTTCAATCCCAACTAATCAATTGGCATGTTGCGAATCTGGAGATTCAAGACCGTTCGTTGTACAGCAATGATTTTGAGCTCTTCTGGCATTCGTGATGTGACGATCGTATTTAACAAGAAGATATTAACTAGTTGTTTTGGTTCTCTTATCGTGATACGTTTCTGTTGCGCGTTATATTACGGGCAGTAGGTGAGTGATTGACAATTTGACAGGACATAGGTTAGAAAAAATGAGAAGAAAGAGAGTGCTGAAATATGAACAACACTTGTGAAAGTAAAAAGAAAGGAATACAAGAGAGAGAACGGGGAGAGTGAGAGTGAGAGAGAGAGAGAGAGAGAGAGGGATTGATTTATGTAACCACTTTTGATTTATGAACAATGGGAAGCAAGTTTATTTGTAAATAGTAATTGGTCACTCTTTCTAGGCTGCTTGGTCCTCAGCCCTAACTTTTTAAGTGTAATCAGGACTGACTTGGTCCATTTTAATAACAATAGTTGAGGTTAATCTCAGTTTATTATTCTAAAATTTCTTGGTTTTCAACATTTGATACATGAAGTTTTTTTAATCCCAGATTGGTACCTTAAGTCATAATTTTGAGACATATTTTTACATTCGTTAAGGTTGTTAAATCAGCTGTTAATTGGTGATGTAGCGTTCACATAGACAATGATTGGGCAACACGTGTCAATCTGGGCCCCCGTGAATATTAAAAAAATTATAAAATAATAAATTTAAAAAAAATAACCTTGGGTCATCACCTACTTCCCCCGACCCTCCCTCCCTTCTCTTCTCTGCACCGTCACTCCCTCACTCCCCTTATCCCTCCCTCCACCTCCCCGACCCACCTCCTCCCTATCCTCCACCCTCTTCACTTACCCTCCCTTCTCGCTCTTTAGATCAATCCAATTTAAAATTTAAAATTTAAAAACCTAAAACCTAAAAACAAAAACCCCAACCCGACGCCCAAATTATCACTTTGAAGGCTTGGAAGGCAGAAGGGTTGCTGGGCTTGACCGCCGGAGAAATTGATGAGTTGCTGGGAAACTACGAGGACGTCGTGTGCCGTCAGAAACGCAGATCTGCAGCCATGGCTGCTCTTCCAGTTCCCGCTGCTTTAAACCTTCGACATTAGGGTTGTCTCACGAGTTCTGACGACCTTTCTCCTGGACGACCCTGAAATTTCAACGGGGAGGTGGAGGGAGGGATCAGAGGAGTGAGGGAGTGAGGGTGGATAGGAGAGAAGGGAGGGAGGGTCGGGGGAGGTAGGAGATAACCCAAGTTTTTTTAAAATAATTTTTATTATTTTATATATTTTTTTAATATTCACGTGAGCTCATATTGACACGTGGCGCCTAGTCACGTCACTAGTTAACGGTTGATTTAACAGCAACTTTAATAGATGTATGAAAGCATCTCAAAATTATGACTTTAGGTATCACTTTGGGATGAAAAAAACTTCATGTATCAAATGTTGAAAACCCATAAACTTCAAGGTAATAAATTGAGATTAACCCTAATAGTTATTATTGTTGTTGTTGAAGTTAGATTTGTTACACATGAGGTCTAGAACGGTTTGTTACCCATTGGAGAATGTTTTTTTTTTCTTTTCGTTATTAATATAAATGAAGGCGCAAAGCATGAGGAATACCAATCACTGAATTCTTCAAGCTCCTCTCCTCTCTATCGATCTACTTCTCTCCCTCTCCAAATTTATGATATAACACGTTATTAGCACGTTCTTAATGCTAAGTTAAAAGAAAAATTATTCTAGAGTTTTACCATCTCTTTTTTTTTTACTATTATTTAGAAATAGGAGAGTTTGAAACTATTACAATAATATAGGCAAGAGGAATCTTGAATCTTTTATTGAATTGATCTACTTGCTATTAATTCAATTTGCTCCTTTCAATCTTTACGTTGGACGAGATACAACGAATTTAAGACGAAAATCTGGCATTGGAGGATGAACTTCTACAAATTCATTCACAATATTCATCACCCAAATCAAAACATGGATTCAAGTTTTGATACTTTCTAGACCTGGATTGCATGAAACACTCACCTTGAGGCTTGAACCCTAATTTCACAGTTTTCAAATTTTAAATTTGGCTTGAATTATCGTTTGCAATTCTTATCGTTACATCATATTTGTGTTGAATTGAACGTGTGAATAAGAGAAGAAAGAGAGATTTTCAAACCCCGGCACGCCCTGCAACTAAAAGCCGCCAAGCCGCCAGACCGGGTGGGTTACCGGATTTTTAAACCCATCTATGTACTTGACTTCCTACTCCGGCGGGGCTCAGGTAACAAGTATAATTCGAAGGACATTAAAAGTTGTGGATCCTGTATTTCAGTTGAGGTCCTCTAACAATAGAAAAAACAAGGTAATAATACGGCTCGCGGAGTTATTCGTCTTTGTTACCTAACCTTATAGACGCCATATGGTTTCTGTGGTGCGATGATGAACAAAGCAACGAAGATAGCATCAAAATTCATCACTTAATAAAACTCAAAAGTATTGGCTTAGACTAGGTCCTGTACACGGCAGCCATCGCCGGGTGCATACTGTTCTTGAATCTCTTCCCAAGTTCAGTTGCCTTTCCGCACTCCGCACCCACAATCGAGATTCAAGAACAATGTATCCGCTTGAAAAGCGATCAATGACTCTTCCTGCTTCACATAACATGTAAACCCAACCAGTCTTCCACCTTCGACCTACTGAGGCGTTCTGCACCAGTCGTGGTTAAGGATACTTTTGAACATTACCTTGAAATTCAATTCCTTGCTTGTCCCGGTGTCCACAAGCAAATGCTTGGATGCTATCTCATCTTTCAAGTCTAAAAATGCATCCTCTAACGCTTAGTAAGCAACAAACGATGGTTGAGCACATAATCATTGAAATTACGAAAAGTTCAAGGCGAAAGGCTTCTTCCCTGATATGTCCTCAAGCTAAAACTACCTTCAAATTCCTAATAACCAGCCGTCATCGAAAAACAAGATCTGAGACTGATCAAAGCGAAGCTAACTCTTTCCTAAATCAACACAAGATACAATCAGCTCGTTTTTACACCACACAAGAAGGTGATCACTTTTTGAGAAATGTTGGAAAGCACAAGTTCATATCTTTGATGTGAAAAAAACAGCTATTGAAACAAAAGACTGAACGAGGACACTTCTCAAATCAGAAAACATAAACAAAACGTTTGAATCAATAGGTTTCATCTAATTCCCTTAAGATTCTAAGAGAGAATGCAAAAACTACCTAACAGCAATAGTGCTACTCCTTGTTCAAGACTTTGGGAACTTTAATATACAGCTCCTCATAGTTTGGAACCGCAGCAATCATGGCCTCCCTGTTGAACCCCACAAAACCAAGTTTCAATATCTTTATCAAAGAAAACAAATGTGAACCCCAAATCCGAATGCATTAATATGCTGAACAACCATCGCACCTGTTCTCAAACGTTTCAGGAATATCTTCACGGAAACTATCGCCTTCAGTATCTGCAATTGCCACAAACAGAATCAAACGCAAGGCGAAAATACAGCAAGACTTTTATCCATACATCCTCTGGTTATCCAACTAATCAAAACAAAGAAAATATCGAAAACTCAACCTCCCGCCTTAGATTAATAAACTATGAACACAGCGTTGCAGCTGAAGCAATGCGGTTTGATTACAGTCTCATTAATTTATTTTCCGAAAAAAAAAACACAAATCGAAAACAACAATGTGAATTATGAAGCAATTACCTGCTCTGATTGAGGGCTCCACAGTTTCAAGATCAACAGCTTGAAGCTGTCCAAACCTGCAAAAATTATGCCAATTACAAAAATGCATAAAAATACTTCCAAAAATTTCAATATTTTTCTGTCGATTAAAAGAGAAAAAGACGAAGCTTTTTACCAATCTATGACTTGCCCAATCTTGGGAGCAAATTCTTCTACCTGATAAGAGTAAAATTAAATTAAAATTTAAAATTTGAACAAAAAGAATGGAAATAATCAAAGCAAAGTATTAAGGGTTTGATACCTTACCTCATGAGGGGTCAGAGTAATTCGAGCCGTCTCGGCCAAGCGTGGCAAGTCCGGAGGCTCCAAAGGAAGGCCGCTGCTTTTGGGTGTCGAGCAATTTGTTCGAACCCAATTGATGTTACGAGGAAGGACTTTTGGGAAAAGCAGCTTCTTGGGTAGCGAGGAACAAGATAATCCCTTCAGTAGAAGCAAAGCTCTGCTTCCCATTTTCCTTCGTAGTAGTATCCTCAAAGTCGCTGGTCCCTCTCTCGACTGGCAACTATGCTTGGCTCGTCCTATTACTGTTCGACGAAATAACAAAATAAATAGAGCTTGGGTGCGCTCTGGTATTCGTGTTTACCGTGTTGTGTCGTTTTCGTGCTATACCCGATATGTTAACGGATAATACGACCCGACTCGTTACCGGTTAAGAAAAATATATTTTAAACTAATAAATAATTAAATAAAAAACATAATAATTTTTTTGAGTGAAAAAAAGGTTGCACGCCCAAACTAATAACCCTAAGCCTAAGCAATAACAATGGATATTACTAAGCAATAAAGCATTCAGCATTAGACAAGATAATGTTCTGTGCAGCTGCTCCTTCGGCAGTGTCAAGGGCTTGAAGATAATGTTCGAAAGTTATTAAATCGATAAATTGAGCTTATTCTTTTCTCTGAGTCAAAATGGTCATACACAATTAAAAAGAAGCAACGAGAGACAAAAAATTCAAACAAAATGTATAAAAATAAAATAAAAATATGTTACGAAGGGGGAGATTAATCCGAAAGAAATTGGAATATGTACAATTGGTTAAGCATTTAGTAGGCATACAATTAAAAACCAATAAAACTGGGGCTTGAAGTTTTGCCAGAATTCCTCTTCCTAATAAATTATAATTAATTCATAATTAACCCGGACACTTAAAACAATTTTCCAAGATTTAATTTCTATCCCTCATTTTCGTTAGGGACACAACAATGATCCAAAATAGTACTCTCCAAAGCAGCCACTCCTTTCAGTTCAGTTACATTTTTTCATTTCCACGAATGGAGGAATAAAGAGGGAGAAATACTTACGTGGAGAAATAAAGAGGAAGTGGCCGTACCAATGGAGGATGAGAAGATCGTGGCTGTCGGATTAGAGCTTTTTGGAAGAACAGACGGCGGGAGAGGGGCTAGGAAGTACCCGCATGTATACCCGTTAAGAACTCGTTAATGGGTCACCCGATAATGACCCGATAAGTTATCATGTTGACCCGAAACCTGTTATTTTCGTGTCGTCTCATCGTGTCGTATCAGAAATTGCCCGGCGCATACTTTCTCTCTCTCACCCTCCTGCGCCCCCATCCTTTCATCCACCGCCGGTGTCACTTAATACTATGGTCTAGTGATATTATTCTTTATAGTAAGAAGTCGTAAGTTCGATTCTCGCCAAAAGCAAAGTTGAACCATATTATTAAGACAAACGCATTGTAAAGCTTCGCCGACTCCCAACTTTCTTAATATAGATATTATCGTTCGTTAAAAAAAACATTTATGAGTTAATCAAAAACACAAGATTATACCACGTAAGGAATAAAAACAAAATGATGTGTTGAATAAAAAGATCAAAAATACTATTTTTACTATCTATTTGCATAATCATTTATATCATTTCTCTAATAAAGATGAAACACATATGTGTTAGTGGACATTACCTTTATAGTAAAAATGCTGACACAAATAAATAACATTACTCTAAAAAGATAGAGTCGGCAAGATAGAATGAAATAAAGGTGGTTGAAAAAGGAAGTGAAAAAGAAGATGAAGAAAAGAGACAAGAAATTGAAAGGAAAAGAAAAAAATTGAGTGTAGTTTGGGTATAAAATTTTCTATTCTCATTCCACCTTTACCAATCGGACCTCTTGTCTTCGGAATTCAATTCCTTGAATATCATGAATGTGATTCCTGATTTCAGATTGAACCCACAGCACTTTTCATTCCCATTGAATAGGTAAACACTGGGTTTATGAGGAACATAAATGAGTCTCATTTTCCTTATATAAACACACCTTAATGCATCTTAGTGCATTCGAATGGAAGCAATCCATCTTAATAATTTGGAGTATAGAGTTGGCACTTTTGGATTTGAGGTGTGGATTTAGGCCATTAGGATTGAGGGTGGTGCTGGGGTGGGAAACCCAAAAAAAAAAAAAAAAAAAAAAAAAAAAATCCTAAATTTATGTCCAAAATTTCTCCAAGGGTTGTATTTTGGGGGGGGGGGTGAGAATTTGGGGTTGTTTACCAACCCAAATGGTCCGAGGCAGATTCTCTGCTCTTTTTTTTTCATACACTTCCACCATTCTTCTGTTTGTGTGATTACGGTTAAATTACCTCATTTTGTTCTATTATCGCTATAAAAAATTAATATAAAATGTTAACCCAACCGTGACCACACACAGAGAGAATGGAAGTGTATGAGAAAAAAGAAAGAGAGAATTTGCCTCCCAAATGGATAAGGTTGTAAGTGGGCTGAGGGACCCACGTGAGACCAACAGCAGCATGTCAGCCCACATGAAGACAACCCCAATTAGGCTTGCGCGAGTCAGCTGACTAGGGGGAGGGATTGGTTGTGGGCAAGTGCACTAGCAACAAGGTTTCTACGGCCCAGGTTGGCGTGCGGTTGCCATCTAATGGCTGTCGCGCCTTCTAGGTTTTGATCCAGTGTGGCGCGCCCAGTTACATTATTTTTAAATCCAACTGCTCAAATTTAAATTCACCGATCAAAATATTATTATTTATTAATCTAAATCAGATCCGACACCAAAATTCCTCCAAAACCCTATAAATACACGTCCTTTGTTCATTAATCCATAAAATAAAAAAAAACTTTAATTTATCAACAATTTTGTTTTGTGCAGAATGTGAATTTTTTTACGTCAAAATGTTAATAAAAATAAAATAAGATAGATTATACAAAAATTAATTCCAAAATTATTAGAAAAAAAAAATCAACGAAATACAAAAGTTTCACGAGTTATAAAGTTGGGGGTAGAAATTATAAATCCCTTGACGTTAGAGGAAACAACTGCCTAACCTCGTACGTATAGATAAATATTAAAAAATACGGAGCTAAATTTGGAATTTTCCTTAGGTTGGAGATAGCCTTAGGAGTATAAGATTGTGCATTTTTGACCTTTTGGGCGTCAAATTTGACAACTTACTATTTAGCCATGAGTTTTGGAGTTTGAATTTGTAGGTTTTGGCCTTTTGGGGTTTTGAAAATACAAGTACATTGCTAATTCTCCAAAAGCCTTGTATATCATTGATATCAGCCATTTAATACGTTGCTTTCAGTTGGGTATCACATTAGCCTAGTGAGATTAACAAGGAGAACATATCTACAACATTGATACAATTAGTTACATGTAATTTGCCGATTGCAATTCAACTTATGTCCGAACCTCCTCCATCTGCTGTTGTATTGCTCCTCTCTGTAACGCTGTTGTTGCAATGCTGCAGTAAGGGAGAAGCAAATAAACCCGCTTGATGTACGCTGGAAGGTGGTGGATTGGCAGATTGAATGGAGTCCTCGGTAAATGAGGTGGGTGCCATGGTTTTCACTGGAGTGGCCTCTGCGTCACTGGTTCCAGTATGGTCGGCTCCATCTCTCGCATAACCTGCAACCAGTAATGTTCAGTGATTGCAAATATTACATCCACGAAACTCCAACAATCTAAAGATAACAGTGCATTTTTCACCACCGAAAGCTGAGAAGCAAACTTTTAATGTGAGTACTTTGTGTTCGACAAGAAATATGGAAGAAAGAAGTTGAATCACCTGTATGCACAATGCCGGTGTGGGGAATGCTTGTGTTCGGGGACACTGATGAGGTTCCAGCTCCTTTTTTCAATTTAGACTGCAAAACACAACCACAACTTGTCATGGGTTACTCAAATTTATTTCCTTAATTACCTCAAACTTGTATAGAAGTTGTTCTGCTTTTATGCGGACGTACTCTAAATTAACATAAAGAACTAAGAGAAACACATTTTATGGTGTCATCGGGCCATTCTGAATGTTTTCAGACTGCTGCAGTCAAGTTTAAACCCAAAAAAAGAAAGATCTGGCTACAGAGAAATTAGATTTTTGGCGTTTGAGTTTCCATACCTTAGCATTTTCTTCACAATGCTTTACAACAAAAGAGATGTTTGTGTAACGGCCATGCAGTAATGTGTAAGCCCACAAGAGAAGCTTTCTTGGAATGCTAAGGTCAAGGATTTCAGCGCCATCCATGGTCGGCCTCAATTGTGTATCCTTTGCTAACCAAGACAGAACCAAATACAAGTTGACACCAGATGAGGGCATCACACAGGAGCTCTCACGATAAAAATTATAAGAAGATCGAAGCAGAGAGCTGGCGACCTCCAAATTCTCATCCGAAGCTTTCTTAACTATCAAATTCTTTATTTTAGAGAAAATAGGATTCCTTTTTTCTTCGAGACTTTTGAAATGGGCTGGGTCCTCGAATGCTGAACTCCATAATTCATCTGTTTGTAGATCAACACAAAGCAGCTGGCTATTTTCCAGCATATCTGATGGCTTAAGGACCTGAATCTCACTGGTGATTTCAGACTGTGTGGGAGTGATCTGTGCCAAGCTCAGTATAAGAGATCGACACCAAGCAATGGAAGCATGCCTACAAACTTTTGCACAGTTACTGTTTGACAATTTTGGATTCTTAAACCTCTTCCGTATCTTCTCATTTATGGCTTCAAGAGTGTCCAGCTTGCCATTTTTCTCCAATGTTGTTATATGTTCATGAAGAAATCTGCAGAAGTACAAGGAGATCATTAGAATCTGGAAGGGGAACCATCTTGTTTAAAATAATAACATAAATAGATCAGGACTCTGAAGTTAATCACTCAAGTTTAATTAGAATTTGAGGATCGAGGCTTAGAAAGCAGTTGAGATTCAACTTACCCATATAAACTGCTTTCCGACGTCTCTGTGACTTTAATCTCAGGCAAAGCACATATTTCTGGCCATAAGTTCCCCTGCTCCATGAACAAACAAAACACTTTCTCCAATATGTGCTCGGAATTACTTGTAGCACCAGAGACAACAGTCTTAGCTTGACGTATGGATGAAATCAGGGCCTTAACATACCTCCCTAGTGCAACTGGAACAAGATCTTCAATGCATAGTGAAAACTGAATTTTCAAATCAAGTCGGATCCCATTTAAATTAATGGAGAAAAAAAAAATACATCAGAAACGGAATAAGAACAGCTTGATGAGGCAATGTCGTTTTAGCAGTAATCATGACACATGTTTGAACTACTAATGTACTAGAGGTTAAATTATTACCCTCTTATCAGCTCGAAGAGATATATAAGCACGTTCAAGAGTACAGATGTCTCCAGTCTTCTCCAACAGTTCCAAATAGAACAACAAATATTTCCGAATGCAAGTAATAAATTTTCTAGAACTTTCAGGTAAGTTAACTTCAAGGGACTTTTTACTCCCAGAAACACCAGGAGTTTTCCGCCTGATAAACATAGAAGAATATCCCATTAGTTTCATATGAATTATAATTTCAAGCTACCGAACAACATGGACAACAAACAAATTGAACTGAACTGGAAGGATTTTCCCTTGGATGGTTTTGTTTTAAACTATTGAAATGGGGTTTTTCCTCTAACTTTCGAAAAACATAACTGTTGCACAGAATTAAAGTTGTACCTTCCTTTTTTGGCCGTGCTATCAATCTCCCACATATTTATTGTAAATGATGAGCGAGATGATTTGAAGCAAAAGGAGAGATCATCCTTTGCCCTCTCCAATGCACCACTTTCCCCTTTTCCAAACAGACCTTGAGCAAGCATATATCTGGCTTTATGAAAATGTTTAAGCTCCCCTTCAACACAAGTTTCAAGGGCAGAAAGACAGTCGCTGTAAAGCATGTTCCACACCTCTAATATGAGTAAATCTTCATTCTTCTCCCCAGTGTTTTCTTGTGTGCTTTTATCCTTAGGCGAATATGAATTTTCAGAATCCATGTTACCTAAAATCGTCATGATAGAATCCTTTCTTGATTGACTAAAGGCATATGTTGAAAGAACCTGAAAGGGCCAAAGATTAATTTCAAAACATGTACAATAGTAGGATATAAAAAGTCTCCAAGTCCACAAATTATTTCAACGAAATCAGTCAAGCAGACATCTCTAAGAAGAAAAAACCTTTAAAGCATCTAGATTTTGTTTTCCGCATGCACAAAGTATCTTCAAGCGCGAAGCATGCATCCTGTAGACTGGATCTACAGCTGATGGATTTAGAGCAATAGCTTTGTCATAATATGACAACGATGTCTCATAAGAGAATTTGAGCTTTTCACAGAGCTTTCCAATATAGTAAGCATGTGACCAATCTTGCCTGATACAGAAGAAAGCAGACAGATTACCGTTTGATTATGGCACATGAAGTGGTTAGTTTTTGTCTGGAAAAATGAAACCATGTAGTAAAGAGGGCATACTTATGAGCAAAAGCTTTTTTAAAATGTCTCATTGAGTTCTCACAAAACATCGTCCATGCTGCATCCTTCACAGGTAGAACAGTTCGCTGATCATAAAATGGCACCACACTTTGAAGGCTATCATAGTACACCAATGCCAATAACTCGTGTATCTCAGACTGAGCCACAAAATGAGAAGAAAATCAATAAATTTATCAAACACATCCCAAGGGTATTCTAATATCCAAAATCAAGCAAAAAGGACTAGCTTTTTTTTCTTGTTTGCCTTAATGGCATGCTAAGAAATAAAAAATCTATTCATGATCCAGCCAAGATGGCCCCCATCAAAACAAGTTTAGACTTTTTATTTGGTCTTATATTCTGCCAATTAAAAAAAAAAAAAAATCCCAAAGTGTATGGCCAACATGACCAAGAAAGAGAAAAGACAAGACCCCACTCCCCACCAGTACAATAATATATAGGAAAGAAGGGGGTCTTACCTGCTGAACTGGTGTCTTTGCCAAAGCCAAACTCATTAATAGACACCGTCTGCTCCTCCTTCGACTTGTCTCAACTCTTTGCGGTAAAGTAGCATTCTTCCTCCATCCTGCCACATTGATGTGCTTACTGCCATCGTTTAGCAACAAGTCTACTTCCTGTAAAAATGATCATTATAAAATGAAACTTTTCCACACCAAAATCTTTTGGTTTCTACAGAATTCACAAATCAGAATGATAAACAACAAATACTACCTCATCATAGATATTTCCGAGTCTCTGCCAACTTTCAAAACGTAGAGGATTGTAAAGTAAATCATATTTGAAGAGCTTTGCATTATTTTGTACAAATTCTTCCCCTTCCTTGGTAAGCACAAAGCCAGGCCATTTATCAGTAGCATTCATTTCCTCAGACAGGGCAAGGAAATAATACAAGTTGCAATAGACATCCAGATACGGCTCCGAGCTGCAATTATTCAATAATACAACTAGAAAGATCACTTCTAAGAATTATGAAATTTATGAATTAACCCTCGACTGAGAGAACAATTATTTTCAAATACAAATTACGAAATCTATTTATGTATACCTCCCAACTGGTGATGTCTTCTGTTGTTTAAGGTTTCTCGCATCCGGGAGTATAATCTTTGTTACGGTTTCAAGAAAACCATCAGACCCAGCCTCTTCTGAGAGCTTATCTTCACACAAATGAGCATCATCTAAGAACTTATCTATTGCATTTCCAGCTAAAACATCTTCTGGTGGTTGTGGAAAATGTTTGCGTATGGCTCTGAGTACTCGTCGAACTTTAACTAATCCTGTCCTCTGCAACATAAAGGTATACCAGTAGCCAAATAAAGGTTAGGGAAACTAAATAGCTGTGGGTGCTACAAGGCCTTGTCATTAGGACCCTTGTGATAAATTGTAGGGATGTGATATTCACACACCCCTTTTTACTTCTCACACACCCTTTTAATTTTCAGCCGTCGGATCGAATGAATTGAAGAAGATCAAGGGACAGAAATCAACAAAAGGGGTGTGAGAAGTAAAAAGGTCCACGCACCCCAAATTGTAATGATGAGGATAGGAACATGCAATGTATGGACACACATAGAATAAAAAAAAAGGAGAGAGAAGGGAAGAGCTCACAGAAGAAGCCTTTGCATAAGGGAGTATGTACTGAAAAACATCAGCACACTGTTCCTTTGTCTGGTAATCACCGGGGCTAGTATTTTTGTGCACAACTAACTCATCTTCATAGGATGAATCAGATCTAATATTTAGACCATATAAGCAGAAGAAACACTGATCCAATGCATAATCAATTTTTAACTCAAGTTCCTCCCTTTCATCTTCAATGAGCTCATCTCCAGCTTCATTTAATTGATCACTTTCTTCGGATCTGTTGAACTTGCCACCTGACCCATCTACATGTTGCTTTCCACCTTCCAATTCCATGCTGTCTTTATCGACGGCATTCTCAAGTGAAGTGCTTTTGGAAGGTATCCCTTCAGAAGCATCCTTTCCTACAGCACTTGTATCATCTATTCCAGTGTGCACCATTTCCAAATCAGTATCTGATTTTGATTCCTTGAGAGACATTTTGGCAGGACAATTTAGGCAAAGCTGCTCACTAGATTGAGTTGTTTCCTGGTTTGATGAGTTAACATTAGATTTAAACTTCATATCCAAGGCCAACAGATGCTTAATTGCGAACTTAAGAAAAGTTCCTTCCTCCACTTCACCACCCTTCCCGGCACAGCAAAGCCCATACTCAGCAAGTAAATCATGCATTGTCACAATTAAGTCCACCTACGACGCAAAGCCCGAAAATTTAAAAAGGTAAAGAGAATGAAACAAAAAATATTCCTGAAAGAGTTCATTGTATGAGCAACTTGAGTTCACAAGACTCACTTGAGTTTTAACATTTATCATGGCGTTGACGTGCTGAATCTTGCAGAATGCGATGGAAGCTTCAATGAAGCAACTTCTTTCAATTTGATCAGTATTTGCTAGATCAGAGGACTTCTTAGAGAGGAACATGCTTGCAACGTTGTACATTACTGACAAGAGCAGGCATTGCATATTGCCTATGCTGCTCATTGGAATAGTGTCCTGCAAGCATAAGATATAATTACATACTGCACAAAACATGAAATTACAAAATCTCTAGACTGATCCATAAAGTTAATTCACTTTTGAAAACCTAAATCTTTGTTTAATTGGAAAAAAACGTACTGAATTTTACAGTTTGAGGTAAGCATGATCGAGTATCAAAGCTATTTATACATGAATATCGATTGACTTACAGAAACCCCAGATTGATCAATCAAGTTCTTCACTTGTGACACACATTGAGAAATAGCCTTCACTTCCTCTGCAACCAATAAATTCCAGCACTGCTTGCTTGCAATTTCTTTGGTGTCTATGTCAGAAGCATAGCGAGTGTTTGATCCTGATTTCAATAGTAAGGATTTACAGGAATCAAGGCATTCATCAATCCCTGCTGCTGCCATAAGGATTTGCAATTTCCGCTGATGGCAATTCAAATAAACATCAACATCCATAGGCTTTGTCTTCTCACATGCTTTGATTAAAATGTCTAGTGCTGATAGTTCAACAGAAGTAATTTCCTCTCCGCCTTTATCAGCTAAGCGCAAGGGTAATGCATCAGGGGGAGCATTTTTTGTTGCAAATAGAAGTGGAACAAGCAAGGACATGCACTCCATGTACATTTCTTTCTCAATCATCTCACACAAAGTCTTCTCCATCAAGAAATCAACCTTTAAAATGTTAATTTCATGGAGAATTCTATAAATGGTTAACTCTTTAACAACCTTGCAATATGGAAGGCGGATCACACATTGGGAATCATTCGTATTTTCCTTCTTTTCCAAAAGAGACAATGAAATACAGAGTTCTTGGTGGGCTTTTTCCTTGTTGCCGTCCAAAACAGACAACCGTCCACTTAACCAGAAAAAACGAACCCAGAAGGCACTGTTACTTGTTAAAGAACCACCTAATGATACATCCTGGCAAACAGAGGTGTTCATGGATATTCCATCAGTACCAAAGAATCTCTTAAGCCCAAAAATACATTCATCTTCCACAGCTACTGATTCGATAATTTTACAAAGATGATAAGATGCCTCAGACATGAATTCAGATAGCCTGGAAACATCGGAAGACAACGACCCAAGATCATAATAAAGTTCAGCAAGAAAAAGACAACATTCAGGGCTCCTATCCTTCCCCCAATTCCTTGTAATTCTTTCCAACTCCAAGAACTTAACAAATGCATCCTGATACAAAAGACCTCTACTAGCAGCATCCTCTAAAAGAAAATGAGCCACATGGAAAGCACCATAGTTATTTGATGTTTTTTTAATAAATCTGGACACGTCACCATATTCGGTATCCCACGGATTAGCTTGATCAGGACATGAAACAGAACTATGACCAGAATCTTTGCTTCCTGATCTACCAGCAACAAAAGGTTCTAGATATTGAAGTACAGCCTTGGCCTGATCCTTACCATTAGCAAATTCAATATCTTCTTTCCCCGGTTTACGGCTTCTAAGCCTTTCAAGACGAGTACTCCGCCTTTCCTGTGGTTGGAAGTCTAGAAAATTTGTTGCTTTTTCTATAACAATACCTGTTCGTTCAGTGTTACAATCACCAAATACAGCATTTCCACTGATTGGGGATAAGTTCAACCCTTTCCTTTCCTCAAATCCTATGGTACTCTCTGAACTAGGAGGTAAATGCAAAATTAATCTGACATCTCCAGATCGGTATGATTTTGCATCTCCCATCTCAGACCAACACCCATTCAACGGGAGTAAGATATCCAAGAGTGCATCAACAAGAGCAGCCCAAGAAGCTTCTGCAAGGTTCAGATCTATGATCTGCTTCAGCTTCTTGGATGCAGCGCCCTCCTCTAGATTTTCATCAGTAGCTTTTCTCTTGTCAAAGAATTTTAGACGGACATGTTTAGGTTCTAGCTTATCTATACCTCTAGGAGCAAATGGAACTGGCTCGGACTCTTCAATGGTTCTCTTGACATGCAAAGCACGAGAATGTGATGGCCAATGCCTCAAAATTAACTCAGCCACAGAAAGGCATGCAACCTCATCACCAATAGCAATAAGAACTTCCAATAATTTCTCCATGCAGTTCCCTGCATAAAAATTTCAGAGAAGACATAATATGACTCTGTCAAAATATGGTGCTGAGCCCATCATTATGAATATAGGACATGTATTTTAGTATGGATGTAGAGAAAAATAATTCAAACATCATAAATTGCTCACAATTATTAGGGCTACATATAAGCCCTTGCTCAAATGCCCAACGGGATATACTGAGAGAACCCATTGAGCATGACAATGTTCCCAGCTGGTTCCAGACAACAGAATCTTTGGTATCAATCTCTACAGCTTGAAGATAACATCGTAAAGAATTCTCATAATATGCTGAACCTTGTTGAAGGTAAACATTGGCAAGGTTCTTCAGAGCCAAAAATCTGCAGTCGGCATGAAAAATATAATTGGAGAAAGATGTTTACGGACATCTTGTTCATTTTTTTTCTTTTTATCCTTTTTATTCTCACAAAATAATTAGTGAGAGAAAAGTTACAAAACTAAAATTCTACAAGACTGATTCCTCCTATGTGAATTAGAAAATTGTACACCGACTCCGAGAATTGCACTAAGTGTATTATGGAGTAGTGCAGAAATCCAAACCTGAGTTGCAATAGATGGCAATCACTAACACTACCATCCACCTGCATGGCAATAGAAACAAGAATAACTACCTATTCATAGACAAACAACAAGACTGCCATCTAAAGAATGTCCGCTGAAGGTCCTATGCTCACCTGCGCATTTTCTATAAGAGGATCTTTTAGGACAGATTCTAACAGCTCGGCAGCCTTTTTGTATTCCTTGACTTGCAATTTGTGAAGTCCTTCATGATATGTTTGTGAAAGATGGAATTCCTGCCATGACCAAACTAAACAGTATGAACTCTATCTAATCACTGATCAGAAAAAGAAAACATCTTCAGCTGAGAAAATCTAAACGCTTCAGAATCGGGCTACCATACAGAAAACCCACGTCCAATTCACATTTTCCGTCTCACTCAGTTCATTGAAACAATGATACAATAAACTTCCCAAATATTAATGCTACACAGAATTCAAATTTCTCTCCTTTGTTCTCACTAAATTGACTTCTGCTAAAAGTGCTCGAAAATAATATAAAATCCCAGAAAATCCCAACTCATCGAGCTAATTCAACCCAAAAATAGCTGAACTGTAACAAAAAAAGTGTAGAGAAAGAGATAGGTGGGGGGCATGCCTGAGCTTCTTTGGTGGGAGCTAACGGTTCCCATTTGCCTTTGGACTCCGTATCATTGATAGCTGCAATCGAGAACTGAAAAAGCATAGAAATTCAGAACCCGAACGCCGAAAACAAAATCGTAAAAAAATTATATAAAATAAACTCGATCGAATGAAAGAAGCGTTCGAATTACTCACCATTGTCGCAAATTCGAATGCAGCAATGGAGTAGTTGCAGAGAGGAACTCTGTTCAGCTAATACTAATTCTATCTACTGAAATGGGGATTAGGGTTTTTGCTCTGCAAAATTAACCCCAAAAATATAATTCGATCAGAGCTGGCTGAGTAGCTGTTGTTATTATTCAGCGAGGGAGATTTCTGTAGGAAGACGATTAACGGCATCCAGAGTGCGTCGTTTTAGCGGTTTTATGAAGAAATAAGAAATAGAACGACCGAAACGCTGCGTTTAGTGCTTTCTTCTTCTTCTATAGGGCCGCTTTCTAAACGCTACGTTGAGAGACGGCTGCTGCTGAGTGATTGGTTCCTGAGAAAATATTCACCGATCGATTCCAGAGAAAATAAATCTGCAATCTGGCCCTCCGGGATTCTGTAAGCCCTAATTGCAGCCGCCAATCGATCATTCTTCTGTTTGGTTTCCCAGAAAGGTAAGGAAAACTAGCTTGCATGTAAAAACGACTGTCGTTCTTTGATTGGAATGATCCAAATGCTGAAGGAATTGTATTCTTTCTTCAACCAAAACGACAGCATCTTTGCTTCGTAGATTATGGGGCTCCCGTGGGGTTGCTTATTTCTTGCTTGATATAAAGTTGTTAACTTGATTACTCTGCGGTTTTTGTTACCCACCAAACGTTTGATGAAATGCGCCAATGGAGAAAGAAAACCACTGAAATGTGTTATTCTGGTTGGTCAGGTTCAGGAAGCTATGCGTCGAATATATATTCGTAATCTTTTGATCATCCTCTACGTTATCTGCATCATCATCATCAGCTGCTCAAATTCAAGCAAGGCGAACGGGTTAGTATTATCCAAATGAAACCCAATTTGCAATTTTTCTGCTTTGATTTCGTTCTCTAGGCACATTGGCTTAAACCCAATTCACTGCTCTACACCTTTTACAGGACCGACGGCAAAGTTTCGAAGACCGACGGCAAAGTTTTGAAGGTTGGTGAAGAGCTATGGAGGGAGACTCTACCGCTACATTCGGGTTCATGCCTTTACCGGCTTCATGGACTCAAGCCTTATACTTGGTATGAAGTGAAGATATCATATCCTGCTTCTGTATGTATATCTCAACTTTTAATTTGCTTTGTGTTGTTCAGCAATCCTCGTATGGGTTCTATAACTTCTGTTAGTGCGTGTTAATAGATACCGGCTAGCTTTTCCTTGCAACTCAAGAAAGGGGACTTGGAATCGGCACTGACTGGGAACCGAAGATTACTAAATACGGAAAAGCTTATTTTCAAGACTGAGAGTCTTGGCTCTGATGATCAGGTTCGATTTTTTCCACTGACCCTTTGAATTGGATGCATTGTTGCACCATAACTTGCATTTTCCAAGATGCCCTGTAAGTTTTTGGACTCTGATGACTGCTCAGGGTGAAATGTCTGTGTTGGTGAGTGTGGAGCCTGAGGGGGTTGTTGCAATACCAAATGTGCAAGAGAGGGAACACATCATATTCAACATAGGTAATGCAGATATCAATCAATTGCTGCCATCATACCACTAATTACAGTAAACTTTGCGCGAGAAGTTGGTACAAAAAGGGAGCTGTTAGTGGCATTTGAAAAGCCATCTGCAAACTGCACTTTGAGTTGCACGGCTTGCCAATAACAGCTCCCGTATGTAAATGTTTTTCTTTATCAATCTCCCTCTTCTTTTACTGTAGATTTTCCTGTTACAGTTTGCTTTTGTAACAAAGTTCATCTCTTTTATGTTGGTGGCAGTTTGTGATGAACTACTATTGGGGATTCCGTACAAAGCTTGGTGGGTTGTAGGCTTTGTAGTGGTGTGTTTGGCCTTGGCGTTCACCGTACCGTCATTCCTTCCACCGTTTTTGCTGCCGCGGGTGGATGAGAATGCCTCTAAAGATTCTTGAACATCAGACTCACAAAAGCAGCTGGCTTCGTCAAATTTTGGTATTTCGGTATCATCCTGCATTTCCACTTTACAGCGCATTGAAGTATAGAGATTTCAATTCAGAAGCAACTTTTGGAGGAAGCACTTCTTGTTTGGCTTACAATTCGAATGGTGGTGCTTCTTAATTTTCTGTTACTTGTTGGGAAGATTTAGCACATTATCTCAAATTTGGCATGCACTTGTAGCTACTTATGGCACATTCGTCCTTTAATTTACATTCTTATTTTTCTTTATTTTTTTTTCAAAAGCAAATAGTTGTTATCAACACTTTAAAAATAGTCATCTCATTCTTTTCGGATCGAATGAATACACTGATGTGGTATAATTTAGATGGATTATTTTTTAAGTCATTGTAAGATTATTCTTGTAAAAACTCACTCTAGATCGAACAAATACAAAGTTACAACAAACATAATGTTTATAATGATACATTAATAATCAAATAACTGATTTTCGTTCTAAGCGAGCTTTTGCCAGAATAATATGTCAATTAAGACTTCTTGGACCAACAGATTATTTTGTAGGGAAAGCATAATCGAGATCCACAATGAGTTGATTAATTATGTTAACACCGCTGAAGTTTAGTGATTTTTCACAAAACTCCTCACATTTGAGACTTACATTAACACCCTAATATTATAATTATCAATCATTTTCCAACCTTTTAGGGTTTAAGCTATAAACCTCTAGTTCACAGCAAGGCTCCCCAACATGAAATCAGACCATCCTTACAACTTTGGAGTCGTTAAGTCCTGGGTGAAGCCAAATGAAACAGTGAGGTGAATAATGACGTCATCTGGAGGCTGCGTTATACGAGGTGTAGAATACAAGAATGCGCGATACCAAATTTGTCTTCCTAAGTGTTTAATATTTGTTCATTTTTTGTATATAATTATGAAGCTTTTGTTAATTAATTTCACGTAATTAATAAGAATAAAGTTGTCTTGTCAGTTAAAGTAATTATCATATTCCGTTATTCCTGTCTAAACTCTTGGTTAACAAAGTAAGTATGCCTTCTCTTTAAACCAAAATAAGTAGGCCTTCTCTTGAAGGGCTCGCGTTTATTTGTGGAAAATTTGTCGCTTTGCCCTTGAATCATTAAATTTTTTACTCGAGAATTTTTTAAAAGTAAAAACCTAATGCAATTTTAATCTAATGTTTCAAATGGATAAAGTTACCAACTTATAAGCGCGTCATGTGTCTCAAATACAACTACAGTTAACTCCACAAGCACAGGACATGAAAGCAGAGAAAACAAGAACAAAAGAGGAGTCTCTTCATTAGCAAATACACATAAACCTACACAATCTATTAATACAAAACTAAAACACCACAGCCACCATTACTATACACCAAGCATCGTGAATTGCCCATACCCGTGAGCCCTTTGCTTCGCCGCCACATAGCTAGACGTGTATGTATACAACCACCAAAATGCCGCCACGGCCACCGTGCCGCATACGCCGGACAAAACAAAACCGGAGGCTGTGATGAAAAGGACTATCCCAGCCGGGAGTAGTGCCGGACTAAACAGCACTAGAACTGGTGTGGCCTTGATCAGGGCCATCACTGTCCCGGTCAAGGTTAAGCCGGACAAGACTAAGAGCGCAGCACCGATTGTGGCCGCGGTCAAGAACTTGGTGGCCCGGTATGAGACCGGGGCCGACTCGTAGAGCTTCTGGCTCGTTTGTCTTGATTGATCAGCCATGTTTTGCTCACGGACTCCCTCGGTGAAAAAGTGAATCTGCGAAGAGGGTTTATATATTTGCGTTTTGGGGAGACCTAGTGAGTTTGCATGCGTTTGGAGTTTATAGATATGAAACACGGTGAAATAGTAGAGACAATATATTCCGCCATTCTCTCTCAGCCCTCGTTAAGCCATGCAGAAAGGCAGCAAACTCGTTCTATCGCCTGTATACCCACTATACAGTAGTTTGAATTTTAATCGTTTAAGCTCTCCACTATATAGTTAACCCACCACTGTATCTTTATCAACCCCAACTATCTTTTTATAAGCCGAGGAAATGGTTGAATTTAGGTTGGGAGTTCCTATCGACGGAAGAGGGGCTTGCATTTTCCCTTTCACAAATGGCTTTGATCAAAGTGAGAACAATGTGATCCTCGTGTGAAAAACCTAATAATCAAGTGATTGCAGTGAACATCGTCGGCAATTTAGGGGGTATAAACCTGAACTTCTGCCAGTTTTTTTGTTGAATAAATAGACGTGACCATCACATCACAAGGTTAAGGTCATCATTTTAATCCAAATTTAGAAGGCCAGGACATTGTCGTAAATTATAGTAGACTTAGGGTTCAAGTGAATTGAATTTGACGAAAAAGAGGATGCTGAAACAGCATTAAACATCATTTATCTAACATCAACTGCCACGTCACGTGGCGTACAAAGTAAAACTTAAAAAGATAGTCTCTCGAAAATCACAATCAAATCTACAAACCAATTTGTACGAATTACCCATACAGGATGCCTCTTTTCTTTTTTTGAGGGAAAATGAACCTTATATAAAAAGGCACAAAAGCTAGAGCAAGTTCATCAGACCAAAGGGCAAGCTCAAGAGAAAGACCTCTGGAAAAACCATACCTGGAAAGATGGATGGGAAATTCCAAGGAGAGAGTGAGAGGCCAAGCAAGCCAAAAGTGGCCACCATACAAGACATTAAACATTTACAGACTCTGAATTCAAGATTTTAGTAAGCCACAGAGGACAAACATTAGTCCAGAAACCGAACCCGTGCTCATGGAGACCATATCTTGCAACTCGATGTTCAACTCCATTCGCGTCCCTGGGGATTGCAAGCATGACCAAATGATGATCCACGGTTATATGTCTAACCTTCTCCACGAAATTTCCTTCCGGTGCGAAGCAGGTATCAGCTTGGGTAATTAGGCAGATGACATTCTGTGAGTCAGATTCAACAATACGAGGGAGCCACCTCGCATCAATGGCGAATTCAGTACCCATTTTTAAAGCGTAGATTTCCATAGCCAGGACATAGACTAGGCAAGGGCTGGGCATTGCAACAGCACCTTGAAGAACACCGTTCCAATCGCAGATCACAGCTCCTACACCCCTTCTACCTCCTCTTGTATCTACCGCACCATCCACATTTAGCTTGAACCAACCTTCCGGCAGGGGACGCCAGACTTTACTTTAAGTTTGCAAATGAGTGTTCATATGTCAGGAGAGTTGACCTCACGATATTCCTTGACATAGTCCTTTACACACTGGATTAGCACATCAAATTCCAACCTTTGGGACCCAAATACAAGCTGGTTCCTATCGTTCCACAACCACCAAATCCCAGCAACGAACAGATAAATTAGTTGCGCTAGGATCATGCTCCAAACTTCCCATAACCACCCCGCTGCATCAGTATTCGACAAGTTCCAAACCAAGTTGGGGATCCCCAG